>CM031696.1:8335320-9729487 GCA_018466805.1 Hippocampus abdominalis | reverse complement strand
TTAAAAGGAACTTGAGCTAGATTTTTAGATCATCATCAAAATCAAAGCAGGCGGTAGTGTCATGTCAGCCAACGGCGGGCTGATACAATTTGAGAACTGGCATCAGTCAGCCACAATGTCTTCAAAAACGAAAAAAGAAAAACAAAACCATGAGGCTGCAAATTTTGTAAGAAGACAATTTCGGAGGGTAGCACAGTGATCGACTGCTAAGCACGTCCGCCTCACAGTGCAAAGGTGCAGGGTTCAATTCCTGTGTGAAGTTTGCATGTTCTCCCCGTGCCTGCGTGGGTTTTCTTCAGGTAATCCAGTTTCCTCCCATATTCCAAAAACATGCATAGTAGCTTAATGGAGCACTCCAAATTGTCCCTCGGTGTGACCAAGTGTGAATGGTCTTTGTGTGTCCTGCGATTGGCTGGCAACCAGTTCAGGGTGTACCCTGCCTACTGTCCGATGACGGCTGGGATAGGCTCCAGCACCCCCATTGTGAGGATTAAATGGTTTGGATAATGAATGAATGGATGGATGGATGGATGGAAAATTTCAGACGCATAACTTTGTTCGATACTTGCAGTGTAATCACAGAAAGAGGTAATTTTTTTTCTGCACACAGTTAAAAATGCCAAGGTTCCCATGCCATCTAAGAAGAGTGTTGAGCATGATGAAATTTGTCACATTTTGTGTTTGTGAAAATAGTATTTTTCTGTCTTAAGGTTGACTTTTGCTATGATCTGGACATGGACTTGGACTCGGCCCTTGTGGACTAGAACTTAACTTGGACTTTGACCTTTGTGACTCAAACTTGACTTAGACTCAATAAAAGTGGTCCTTTTCCAAATCATGTTCAATCAACTGAATTCACCACACAGGTAGACTACAATTAATGTTGTAGGAAACTCTCAAGGATGATCGGTGGAAACATCATGCACCTGTATAAATTTTGAGCTTGGTGGCAAAGGCTGTGGATATTTATATACAGTACATGTGATTTCTCAGTTTTGTTTTGTTTTTAAATACACTTGCAAAAAAATGCCCCCACCCCAAACCTTTTTCATGTTGACACGATGGGGTGTTGTGTAGAATTTTGAACAAAAAATAAATAAATCAATTTTGAATGAGCCTTGAGCATAAAATGCGAATACTTTCTGGATGCACTGCAAGTAAACAGGCCCACATCTTATTGGCTGGATTGAAGACACTCAATTACCTTCTCAGGCTTGTATTAAGCCGACAGTGAGTGTCTCCTTGCTTATGTGAATGGCTACGGCTACGATCAGAGGAAGCAAAAGAATTCACGATGTGTACTTACAGTGAGTAGGATTACAGATACTTGTCAGAAAAAAAAAAAGATGTTATGAAGAAAGTGTATGTGAATGCAAGGATCTGATCAGATGCGTCATAAGTACAAGCATAGACGAAGAAGTCACAGGTGGCATCTTTGAGCCGTAGCAATCCTGACCGTAGGGGAGTCTGCAATCGGATGATGTCATTGTGTAGTGAGGGTGTCCGTGTGGGGACTGGAAGGACAGGGGAGGGGAGGCGGGACGGGGATGTGGACGCCTCACACAAACACCGGACTTCGGTGTGGGAGACTGCTGTTCATTTCCTGTTTGAAAGTCCCAGGCAAGACAGTGTTGTAAAAGCCGTCATTGTTCCCTAACCTTTGCAAAAAGGGTTGATTTTGTATTTCTGTGTTCAAATTGTATTTTTTATAATGGCTCATTAGCATCATTTTCGAAACAGCGTACAGTGACTGAGGCAAGTATGCCATTAGGCTATATTAGTTTGATTCGTCGGCAGAAAGCATATTTGAGTTGCCACAAATGAGAATGTCGCAATCAGAGTTGCTGAATCACATGATCGGCACATCCAGAATTTGCATTGAATTATAAATTGCACATGAGCAGGCACACCGTACGCATATGATACCACATCTTAATCGTTGGCTACTTTAAGACAGCAAATCAGTGGAAATTATGCGTCTGCAGGTGTTTTTTGAAAACATATAGCATGCTTAAAGGGAAAGGTAGCAATGAATCATTTGTTTCAAACAATCCTTAGTGCTACAATTATGATGAAACACACCTTTTTATTGTACCTTTGTCCCAAAACGACTAACAAATGAGAACGAGCAAGACAAAAAAAACTTGGCAAAACTAAAACAGCATCTCCCCATTCATTCCATTGTCTCCTTTCAGCTTTGTTGTTTGACAAAAAAAAGGAAAGAAAACCACCTAACAAATAGCTCCACCTACATGTTACCTTGTTTTCTTTGAGTTTTGTTTTTTCTGCCAATTCACATGATCCTTCTCGGTGTTTGAACACAATTTGCATTGCTAAATATTGTTTGCCAAATATTCAGTTTGCCAGTTTTGTTGCTAATTTCACTTTACTTTCCCATTAACTTCATCTATTTCAGCATCTTTCCAGCAAGATCGTTTCCAGCTATACTAGAATGTAATCTTTTGTACGACGCTGTCAATACACGTTATTTATATTGTTTAACTTCAGATGGTCGGAAAAGTCTCGCTTAATGAACGGGAAGTATTTCAATCAAGGCGAGATTTATTTATTTATGTATGTATTTATTTAGGCTGATGCAGATTCTGGCAATTGGCAGAAAAATATTCAAGTCACTGATTAATTTGCCGATTAATATCGGAAATAAAGATATGAATTGCATGCAGAACATTGGACTGAATCAGAATATTTTATTTTTTCGCAAATGTATATAATGGCAATCATCAGCCGATTTTCTGCCAATTTGAAAAATGCTAATTTCAATACAGACTCCTTGTATTTTTGCTGTACTGTATGTTAGTAATAAATATTCAATCATCATATTGAATGTAAATTAGGTCTGTGTGGTAATATTTCACTTGGAGGATTGCGTCATTGATTTTGGCTTGGAACACAAACAAAGAATTAACCAAACCGCAGCTTGTAACTTGAAAAACTCGTCAAGGTAGTATGACTTGCATGAAATCTAGTCAGGGCAACGCTTAAATGTATTTTCAACAACAATTTTTAAAGGTGCCAATTAGGCGCTAATCTATCATTTTAAAGTCCTCCGATTCCCGTGGTAAATTTCCAACTTCATTTTTAATTATTATTATTATTATTTTTTCCAACTCTTATAATCCAGTGACTGTTAAGGTGTTGGTGGAGTACCACTACTGGTACGTGAGAATCAATGAATTAAATGTTATGTGTGATGAGGCTTGAATTTTTTTTTAATCCAGCACCAATCCATGGACAGTGTGGATTTATTGTGTCGTTTGATGACCCAGTAAAGGGGCAGCAGTCAAACCTTTATTAAAATCTTGGAAAAATATAACGACTAATGTTTATAGTACCTTATGTGTCCCTTATTCCATGCAAGAAGTTTTCAAATTTAGGGGCGCACATGAATTCATCACAAATTGACTTGCAAATTAAATATTCCGATGTTCACTCATGTTTACTTGATTACTGATTCATGGGCAGAAGAATGGAGCAGAAATTTGTCAGGATAAAAAAAAAACACATCAGATTTACTCTTCACACATGCGCAAGGGCAAAATGACACCAATTAGAGGCCGTCTTAAACCCTGCAACTGATTGTTTAGTGAACAGTTCTCTCGAATGTGCAACATTTGCTCAATTGAAGAAAAAAAAATTACACTTTAGAAGGACCTCGGGCCTCATTTTTCAAATTTTCACTTCCACCCCAGATGATGGTCATGGTAATTTAAAACGGAAGCTATTTTTACAGCTCTTATTTGTATCTAATGCAATACAAAGGCTCTCAATAACTGCCTCTTATTTGCACTGACCCAAATAGATGACTGATTGATCAGTTATTATTTTTGGATCAACTTTTTAGTCTATGCTCTCAAACAATAACAGACTTTATAATGCTTGCTTGCACCTAAAATAACACATTTCTGTTCGATTTAGTGGTCGGTCAATGTTCGGAAATAAAAACATACTTTGTGTCAAATATAATTAGAACTTTGATTTTCACTGAAATGATACTTAGAATGGGCAACTGGCGGCCTCACTTTGTGGGGCCCTTTTGAATTTTTTTTTTTTTTTTAAACAAAAATTTCTTCCTAAAACGCTGATTAACTTCAATTTTCAGCACAACATATAAGCATTTAATCTTCAAGAGCTGTTTGTTTACAATGATTTATTTAGCTATGATCTTTTATTTAACTTGGAGTACATTTTAATTGAATTTTAATTTCATGTGGGCCACAGTGGTGGTAATTGCTAATTGGAAAATAACTTTTTTTTTTGTTTGTTTGTTTTTTTGAAGTGGTACTTGGTACTTACTTGAACTTACTAAAAATTAAAGAACCACGGCTGTAATGGATACATAACGGATGTGTAATTACTCTGTGTGAATTGGCAGAACCTTTCTCCGTCACTTGACTGACACAACGTGTCCGCGTGTGCATCCCTGGGTGCGAGTATGTCAAGTGCGTTTGTGCGCCAAGATCCGAGCCGGCACCGCCGCTCATGTCACTCACTGATCCCTCATGCAACGGTGACATCAGTGCCCCTGTTTTAGCAGTGAACAAGAGGGGGGCGGTGGGTCCAGAGATTATATAATGCTTTTTCTTGCTCAGCCCTCCTCTGATATTGTCAAAAGCAACCAAGTTGGAGAGGTGGAGCCACGTAAAGTTGCACATAGAGCCGGCTGGCGCGACCAAAGTGGGCGTATTGTTGATGCTAATCCCCTCCACAGCCCGCAGTGCCAGGGGAGGTAATAAAGACAGTTGGATATGACTCTGGCAACACAATCAAAGTCAGTGAAGAATTCTCTTTTTTTTAAGCTTGCAGTCTTGATGACATGCTGGACAGGAGGAGGAGGAGCCTGCTGCAATGGAAAGGTTCCTGGTAAGATTACAGTAAAGTCTTGTGCCTCTGGGTCGGCCAGCGCCCCACTTAGACATTGTCAAGCTTCTTTACCTTGTCCTTTGGCTTTATTGACCTTTGACCTTAAATAGAATGCGAGGAAGGAGAAAGCTGATTGCAGGCGCCCGGGCGCGAGTGGTCTGTGATTCGCAAAATCCATTGACGCTTTCCTGCAGTCTCGAGGTGGAGAAGAACAAATTTAGCATGTATTGCTCAATTCGCAATACATGCTAAATTTGGGTTTTGAGAGGGAACACTCGAAAGTTGTGCTTTGTTTTTCCAGAAAAATGGGCTGTGTCGTGAAGAGAAAGAAATGCAAAGTGAAGCTGTCCCTTAAATTGGACTCTGGTGATGCTGTGGGCAGATATACTGTAGAAGAGGAGGTTTTAGTAAGGGGCTGCTCCCGAGCCCTGCATGGCTTAGGCTTGTCCAGGTCTTACAGGGATTTCACAGTAATCTGGATAAGGACGGAAATACCTTGAAGGTGAACATTGGAGAAAGTGTTCTGCTTCTTGTGCATCTGTCTTCTGTTCAGCTAACAACACAGATTCTGCGAGTGGAGCCTCATATTTGCTTTTAAGTCCCTGTAAATAGCACCGTGACAAGTGGTCACCATCTTTGTGGAATTTTCTCCCCCCCAAAAAATATGGAATGAGCACTTCAAATGACTCTAAAATCATTCATGACAAATACATTTCTGAAAAGCGATTGATTACTAAAGTAAATCTACTTTAATTTGTTATTACATTGTCCTGGGGTGGCACGAAAGGCGCTTTTAAATCAAATGTATTGTTATTATTATTATTATTATTATTATGGTAAATGGCGCTGTATTAAATGTCATGGTAATTTTGATGTGCAGAAAAAACAAAAAGGCGCTGGAGATATGTTGAAAAATAATCAGGTTGGACTGTTTTACATGGTTTTTTTTGGGGGGGGGGCAAATTTGTTTCGACAAAAGCAGACAAAAACCTTTCTCCGCAAACCTCATCTGATTTTTCAAAATTCTTCATGCCTTGAAGCGGCCATTCCTAACAGACTCAGAATTGACAGTCATTTTTGGAAAATCTTTCACGTCGTTACTATGAAGTGAATTCTGAAATGTCTGAAGACGATTGCTAAAGACTTGCAAATACTGGGAACTTCGATCTGAATTGTATAGCTTTAACGTCATTGTTTTGCAGTTTTCCTGTTTTTAGTTAAATTCCCAAGTGCCAATTAGAGGAACCCCACAAGTGGAGATAACCAACGTCCTTTATTCGTGTGTTGGAAAGCACAGCGACGACTCGGTGGGAGATGTTCGAACATAGGCTGTATCACTGAATACATTTTCCCAGCTCAAACATGTTGGGATGTGGAGGCCTAAAATGCTTGATAATGTTTGACATTCAGTTTTCAGCGGGGGGGTGGTTTCACATATTTAGCAGACACGCCCACAGCATTGAAGAATGCAGACAAGGGCTTGATTTTTCGTGATTTTTAAAAAAGCTTTATTCTACATACTTAAGTGTTTTTTAAAAAAATTTTTTTAACATTTCAAATTTGGCAGGGTCGCGTACAACAACAATCTTCTCCATGCTTTGTCAAATTTAGAAGACCTGTTTATTTTCACTTTAAAAGGACTTTGAAAGCATTTATTGTGGCCTACTTTGTACTTGTAGTCGGTCTTGTTTGTAAACTTTTTTGGGCTTTCCAAATTATATAAATTACATTCCATGGGCATCCGAGTAATTTTTCAAGGAAATTGCATTACAGAAATTTGAACAATGAAAGCACGGAATGGCGGTTTTATATTGGTTTGCCTGTTTTTCAAATCTTTTCAAAACTTGATTGCCCTGCCAGCCTGGCAACAATTATCGCAGTGCCGTATTTTCTCACCAAAACCAGTACCTGCAGGACATGGTTGTCGAATTAAAGCCAATAGCACAGACGAGTTGGGAGAACCAAATTGCAGTCATGTGTGTGACCCCATTAATGCTTCATTATTCACTTGAAAGCACCCTAAAATTCCTCCTCACTTGTACTCAAATGCAGCAAGCGCGCATGCTTTTGTGTTCCCGTGTTCCATGTTTATGGAGTGTCTGTGGCTCTTCTCATGTCCCTGTAGGCTAATGTGTGTGGGGGGCTCTGATCACAGTCTCTTCGCCCCCATCACTCGGCCCATATCCCGGGCCTCAGCCGCTCACATACACACTGGCGCCATGATGGGCACAGGGTATGCAGGCTGGCTTATAGACAGTATCACAAGCCCAGGGCGGACTTTAATGTCACGGACAATGTATACAAGAGGCAGTCACACTGCTTAGATTCCACCACAAACACTGTGCGCATACTCTTGCACTCAGGATAACCACATGCAGGTGCTCGACATTTTTCTTGTCGTTTATTCGATCAGATCAACAGTCTGTAATCTAAATTGCTGAAATTTTCAGAGTTGTAAACTCTTCGTGTGTGTGCGTGTGTGTGTGTGTGTGTGTGTGTGTGTGTGTGTGTGTGTGTGTGTGTGTGTGTGTGTGTGTGTGTGTGTGTGTGTGTGTGTGTGTGTGTGTGTGTGTGTGTGTGAGTATGTATACTGCATGCGTACGTGGTACAACATGCACTAATGTGCAAATTATAATGTGCACATTTTCATGAGCTTTCATGCATGTTTACGCCCTCACAATTGTTTGGATTGTTTTTCCACTCTCGATGGAGCTACTTTAAAAAAAATATATATATTTTTGGAATTGTGCAGGATGACTTTAAAATATCAAAATTGTCGGCAGGACCGAAGAGTGGGCAATGTTTGAGTTTTTGCGCATGTTTAGAGCCCCCAAAATGGGATTCATTTACAGAATAATACCAAAAAATAATTTTCTGTAGGAATAGGGATATCGCAGTGGTCATTTCTCAGGCCCGAATAAATACAGCAACAATTAATAATTGATTAAAAAAACATTCACTCAGTTATATCCATTTTTGATCATTTTCATTGCAATGACTCCATTACAAAGCAAATACATCTTTACTTGCTTTTAGCTCCATGATGGCGGAAAAATATGCCTACATCACCACAAACTACAACTACAATAAATGTAAAATTCCTGAAATTTCTCGAAATGTTCCCAACCTTTTGCAACCGCACTAATCAGACAGTTGTGTGACCTGAAGCTATTCACAGAGAAGAAACCTTTTCTGCAAGCTTGTATTTTAAAGCTTCAGATGTCATTCAAGGTCATTGAGACGTGAAGTCCCGGCCAAGTTCAGTCTTCTGTGCGAGTGTGTTTATCTTCATGTATGCTTGAAATGGGCCGCTATCTGGTGAGGGCAGAGCGATGTCACCAAACACAGAATAAAGGTCATCGCTGGCTCTGCCCAAAATACACCCAATGTGTATGTAAACATGTCTGCTTTTGTGTGACTGCTTAGCTGTTGCCATACTGGGAACAGACAGTCATGCCACTGGAAAACAGTCGCACTTTAATACATATACTACTGTTTAAAATTTGGGTGGTCACCGAGCTTATTGCATGTTTTCTGTGAAAACACAATGTACAAAAAAATGTGTTTTTTTTTTTGTCTAACCACATTAACAATGTCAAGAGACCTGATTAATTTAATGCTATCTTCATTGAAAAAAACAGAAACATCCCTCTAAAAAAATCCATAGGTGACCCCAGAACTTTTTGCGGTGGTGTTTTATAAACAGTGGACATAAAAATAAAATAGTCGACAAATACCCATTTAAACTCCTTGTTATTATGATATTAAAAACATTGAGACCAGGGTAATTAATTTCAAAAATGTTCCCCTATTACAGCTCAGGTGGAAAAAGAAAAATATTAATTTCAAAGAGGGGAAGTAAAAATAAACAATTGAGATGATGTGGTTGCATAAGTGTCCCCACCCTCTAATAACTGATGTGGCTGTGTTCAGTATCACATTCAAAGTGATGTTAATGTGCCGCTGGTTAGCCACAAATAAAGTTCACATGTTCTAGTAGGCTTTTTGTGACATTTTTATTTTTTTTCCCCCAGCAGACGCCTGAAGGTTTTGGTCTAAAACAGACTTGTATTTTGAGCTATCGTGGGTGGATCTTTAACACAATAAGCAGGGTTTGATTTTCGTACTGTAACAAACCATTTCAGTGGGCTTGTTGTTCCGCTCTTCTACAGTCAAGCAGCGTTGGTAAGAGGGGTAGAGATAAAAACACAAAGCAAAAAAAAACAAAAAGATTCCAAGGACTAAGTGAGCCACAGTGACCTAGTTTCCCCTCAGCCAGGCCTGTGACTCACCTCAAGTCCTCCGCCTGGCGGCATGGAGGTCGCCATGTAAACGACGTACGGTCCATTGCTGCCCTCAAACCGAATATGCCAAAGTTGTTAGATGCAAATCTGCTAAGAGTAACTGTATACTCTACTTGTCGGTCTAAATTAGAAACAATATTACACATTTTTTAAATTCTGTAAGATCCATGCGGCATGTTCTGAAGAATGGAGTCTGCCCATCGATGAGGTCGATGGTCAGGGCTGTACGCTGGCTCTCAGCTTGGCTGGAGCATAGCCAGTATACGAGACAAGCACCTTTTGCTGTTTACAAACTGGATGCTTAGCTCTTAAAGACTTTAGTAGGGTTCTGCTTGTCAAGTAGACTTGGAGTCAAAGTGTTTTATTAATGTAATGACTCCCTCGTGTCCTGCAAACAAGCATAAACATTTGACAATAAAGTTGTATTCAATTCAATTCAATTCAATAAACACATAGGGTGAAAAACTCCTGATAGCCAAGGAAGGTGGTTATTGTCACCTGTGTGATTTTGTTTATTAAATAATCAGGTCAATAATCAGGCCAGTTGAGTAGATCTATGCATGTTTAACCACATACATTTGTATTTACTTTATGCTGACAGTGTAGGAGTAACATTTTTTTGTCATCGACTGTAGAGAGATGAAAGTGGAGTAAAACTCAATGTATCAATGACTTCATTGAAGTTTGTTCAGCACAGTGTTTGTTTGCACCCCGGAGTAGTTAAAAACATATTTCGACTGACAGTCATCGAAACAAAATGGATGAGTTGGAGCCCAGTGTGTGTTTTTCTCTGGTTGTTCTCATCTTGTGCCCCATAGATTAGCTTGTTGTAAGACTGGAAATTGTGGTTAGACTCCTTGATATTAATCATAACTCTGTTTCATTTTCACTTTTTCTTATATGGTAATTGACAGTAGAATGGAATGTTATGACAAAGGAAGACGAGAAGATGGATAATCATTTTAAAATGACAATTCAGAGTAATCAAGGCAACTTTTCGACTAATAGGTTCAACGTTCTGATGTTAATAGTCTGTATGTACAGTACTTACAAAAAGTGTGCAATGTTTACCTTTTGGAGTGCAATTTCAGGATGAATCTAGCATGCATTATAACCTTGACAAGTCAACATAGAAGAAATTGATTTTATTTCAACTTTTGAATGCACTTGTACAACTGTTCAATGTTCTTTTTTCACAATTTGTGTTTCATTCATGAAGATTTCCAAGAATGCCCAACTCTATGCCTTTCTGTGACTCTTCCAGTCACAATATATCTCTGTTGTAACTTGCTAACAACACACCAAGCTCAGTATCCCCTCCCCCCTCTGAGAACATCCTGTTTGAAGCCTCACAATGGCGAGGTAACGATAATTTGTTAGGTGCCGTCATGGTCTCATGATGTCCAAATGTGAACAGCATGATGAAAAGAGCCATTGGATCAAACACCTTTTGTAAATTTGTTGGAGAACAGCAAGAAGTGCAAAACGTACTGAAACATTGAGTAGTTGGACATGCTTTCATAGGTTTAGAGGTCCCACTGGGTTCACCACTCAAGCTTATAGTGCACTTTCGATTCATCTTGCAATTTCACCCGATACATCAATCTCATTATGTGAGTAGTGTATAATTCTAAGGAGAATTTGCAGTGCTCTTGACCCTTATACCGTTTTGTTGAAAGAACTACAAATGCACAGAATTAAATGTGTTTGTGTGCATGTTTGACTCGGAATGTTTGGGAGGTGTTGCAAGTTTGCTCGGCCGTTGTGATGGATGCTTTCACAGCAAATGTAAGTAGCTGCACACGAAAATGAATCATTCTGTCTGCGCTAACGCACGCACACACACACACACACAAAAACCACCATGGTCTGCGTGCTATGCTATCTAAGTAGCTCAGCATGTGATGAGGTTAATGTTTCGTATTGTGCCATTTCGATTTTTGTATTGTCTGCGCACGGTGTGAGCAAGCAGTCTGTCTTTCTGGTACATGGTGTACGCTCGCACCTGTGGCCAGGACTGTTCCCCTTAATTACGCCTAATAAGGAACATTGATTCATCCATATTGGTTTCACACTTTTCATCATTCTTGCCTCGTTGTTGCGGTGTCTCGAGCGGTGCCATTGTTTTGTCACTGATATGGGCCATTGTCAGCCCTCTCTCAGGGTCCAATTTAGCTCTGGGCCCTAGGCACCCTGCTAGGTTGCCTGCTCTGTTATGGGGTCCCTGTTGGTCATATTATATGTGTAATGATTGCCATTAACTAATGGGTGGATGACAATACTGACCAATGCGTGTCGCTGTCTGGTAGGTGAGTAGACTCCCAATGAATGCACGGAGCAAATGAGATGTCAGTCAATAACAGTGCAGTCTGATGGAAAGTTGTTTTAGCTTTTATTTGATATCTACTGGAGCTGAACATCCTTGTACTAGTACTCACTTTGGCCTCACTAGTAAGGCAATTCAGCCCACTGGTGACATGACTACGGTGCACTTGTCTAACAATTGTGTCATACTAGTAGTGTGTAACATTTTTGCACACGAGTTGGATAGCTTTGGCATGCTAGTAGTACAACTACATGGTCCGAGTGAGTCAAAACTGTGTACTAGTTAATGTCTGCACACTGTCAGTACCACTAGATAAGCTTAAGTTAAGTAGTAAAATGTTATAACTACAGTATTACTGCTAATGGCACACAATTTTCAACTATCGCTGGCTTTTGTAGTTTTGTAACATGCAGTTGTCGAAATGGTATGCTAAAGTTGTCCTACTAATAAGGATTCGCACTAGTACAAATAGTGTACTAATAAAATATCGAGTAAATGCCCAAACTGCTTTACAAAGGCCGTTTGAGCATTTAATTAATAACGTTGATTTCCAGCAAAGGCAATTCAGTGCAGTAATAGAACAACTATGGTGCACTAGTTAAGGGGCTGTATGCTAATAATGGTTTTTGTCCCGCTATTATCTTACACTACTGGTTGACATATTTGCACACTAGTACACTTTGGTCTACAGTACTTGAAGGACAATGACATGTTACCAGTGAGGCAAAACTGTGCACTAGTTGACATCTATGCAATAGGCATGTATTTGAGCATTATTATCATGATAATTATTATTGTCGTGATCATCATTATTATTATTCTTATTATTGCAATTATGATTAGAGGACAATTCAGTGTACTTGGAGAACAAGTGTGTCTCACTAGTATTGTTTTTTTCCACTACTCCCTTCCACTTCTGTATGACATTTTCGAACGCCAGCAGGACAAACTACTACTGGTAAGGTTCAGGACGCTACTAGTGTGTGACAGATGCCTACTAGTTGGGGCTAGTGCTGTCGTAGAATATTGTGGTGGCCCATTCACAAAGCGGCAACATAACATTTTCCCGCACGAGCAGGGCGGGTATCCCAACATTCCCTGCATCCTGGTCCCAGCTCTGGGTTGGAGGAAGCTGTTTACTCATTCTATCTCTCACTGCTGACGTTGGCGCACCGAACAATGTCATCCAATTTCCTGTTTTTCACTTTAGTGGAAAGCAACTCTCCCAGAATGTATGTTACAGTGTGCGTCTGTGAGGGCGAGACTAAGATGAGGAGGAGAGGGATGAGGAAGAGGAGAAACATGAGGCGATTCATAGGGCCGGATACACGGGGAGCAGGATATAGGGTCAGAGGGAGCTATGCTATGTAAATCCAGTCAGTGTATTCGGTGAGAAATAGTGGGAGACGTCGTGGGGAAATCTTGATGGTGATTGCAGCTCAAATGACCTCATGAGAGGAAGAGAAAGTACAGTCCACATTTGTGTATGGCGTTTTACCTTGGCTGATGTTCTGCCGATATTTTGTTTATTTATTTATTTTTGGGGATTTGCGTTGGAAGCCAAAATTCAAGTCAAGACTGATAAACTGCCATTTCAGTAAATAAAGAAATAAATACCGTAAACGTGTACCTTGGCCTATTTATTCTTTTAAACAGTTAAACACACAAATGCAAAATGAATACACTCTCAAGGAGCATGGAGCACAGGCAAGAAGTGGTATTTGGCCAACCTGAGCCTCAGTTTGAGATCCTGTCACTCAGTAGGCCACACCTTTTATTCAAGGTGAATACAGTACTGCAGTGTGTGTGACCTAAGCTTAATTACATTTGATAAAAACAGTTTATTTCTTTCATCCTTTTTTCTCTAAAATGTTTTTGGGGGGTTATTATATTTATATTTTACAATTGGAATTCCCTTAGTTAAAAACAAAACCGCAAAATAAAAACAATGTTGCTTAGTTTTTTTTAAGGGGGGGGGGGGGGTTGAACAGATTAAAGGCATTTCAATTGATTTGAAACAGGAAATTTCAAGGCAAGGCAGCTTAATGTATACAGCGCATTTCATACACAGTGTAACTCAACATGCTTCACATGATTAAAAGTACATTTACTTTGTATAAGCATTGACAAACAGAAGAGTTTAAGACAGTGAAAAGCAAAGTAAAGAAATAAAAAGGAGCTTCCTCAAATGACTAAAAGAAGGTACAGTTCCAGCAATTGAATTTCACCCATGTTGTGCATTAGTTCTTATCTTTTAAATTTACTGTGATACCGTCAAGTAGGATTTCTTGCCTTCACCCTGAGAGTCACCCAAAATAATTAATGACTGTATCTCACTTTCTAACAGGGCAGCCTTGTGTTCTAGTGCATAGCATGTCTGGCTCACAGTTCATACATTTTGGTGTGCTTACGGGGGGTTTTCACCAGGTACTCCACATTCCAAAAACATGCATGTTAGGTTCCTTGAATACTCTAAGTTGTCCTGTTGTGTGTGTGTGTGTGTGCGTGTGTGAACGGTTGTTTGTCTATCGGTGAACAGTCCAGTGTGTACCCGCCTCTCATCCAGGCAAAATCTCACATGAGAGCCTAATGAGGACAACTGCGACAGAAAATGAAAGGATGGAATTTTTTTTTTTAACCTCATTTGGAACACTGCTTTAGGACCAATGGTAGTGTACTGTGACACGTACCGTATATGATTTGTTTCTTCTTCTTGTCAGTTCTAACACTACTAACTGCATCATAAATGCGGGAACTATTTTGTCTGAGCACAGTTTTTTGTTGTTGTTACATGTTATCAAAACGGGTTTTTGAATATACAAATGGTTTGAGTGACTTGACTTACTCAGTTTTCAAGATAAGAGCCGTTGCTCGGTCAATTTTTTTGCTTTGACTTGCGAGCACATACTTGAGATCCGACCACTGTATGGTGGCAGTGAATTCACTTGACAATAAGCAGCACTTGGCAGATAATGAACGATTCTTCAAAAAAGAGGCTTCAAATTGTCTACTGCCTCGCTCAGTTGAAGTTTACTGTCAAACTAAAGACAGAACAAAGACAGTTACACCTTGTGTATTTAAAACAAGCACATACAATAGCTTAGCCTTTTAGTCCACTAGCTGAATGCTAACGCTAAATCTCATCACTGTTGCAGTACTATAGCCCTTTTAAGCAATGGATTGAACACAAATGGTGCGGCAACCAAAGATGGGGGACTCGAGTCACTTTTTAGAACGTGTGACTTGCTTGTCAAAAACTAGGGAACGACTTGACTTGATTTGAGACTAGGTGTCTAAGTGACTTGACTTACACTTGAACGACATGACTTGACAAGTCATCTTGTTTATAGTTTGAAATCTGCATTTTAACGCAGTTTGCTTTTTTGTTTCATTCGCGCCAACCTAACAACCCAATCCCGTGATTAAAGGTCAAGTTGACTCCCAACTCTGAGATTCCCGCAGGATTTCCATGACCTGCGGTACTTCCAGGGAAAGTTTCAGAATATTCCAGTATATATCACGAAACGGTTTGCAACTCACATAAACATTAGTGTGAAAAAATATCATGCATTCCAAATAATTGAAGTGTAGCCCTTCATTTTGTTTTTTATTTCATTTTTAGAGATACATTTTTTACTATCATTCCAATATATGTTGTTACTGAGAAAGATTATATGATTTGATTTATGACTTGCTTGAACCAAGCATTGACTTGACTTTGAAATTGAAATTTGGTGGCGACTTGACTTGCTTGATTGATTATTTTTCTCTTTTTTTTTCTGATTAAAATATACAGTACTACTGCTTTTTACATTGTATTTTTTCCACCTCCATCCAATTAAATTATTTTGACTTAAGGTCAGAGCGTGAGTACTTTAGCCATCTGCTCTTAGTCAGAAGTTGTGAATACGCTTTACAAAGTGACTGCGTAAGAACTTCGTAGACTTTTATTATGTATATGTTTTATTCTACAATTATTTCTGAGCTGTGCACAAGCAGATGTCACATGCTCCGTGTTGCTTGTACAGGGGCACTACTCGCCATGTTTGGACCGCCTGCCGCTCACTAGCTCGCTCACTTCCTGCGCCTTTTTTGTCTTTGCTTCAGTGCCAGCGTGACGTTTACGGGATGCAAATGTTTGGCTGATTCATTGCACAGTGCTGCAGTACACACAGCATTTGTGTACACTGCATTCGTGCGCAATGTCTGTGTGTCAGGAGGGATTTGTGGAGGCACACAGCAGCTGCAATTGTAATAGGGCATGTCTGTGTGTGTTAGAGAGAGAGAGAGCTCTCATTGGATGGAGAGAGAGCACTTGCACTCTGCTAGGCCTCAGCTAGTTGGAGGCCCTGTGGCCAAACTCCTTACGTCAAGGCCTGAGCCACAGCTAATTCCTGAACAATCGGCATCAGGGAGAAAAAATTGATTTGGAGAGAGTGAGAGTGAGAGAGAGAGAGAGAGAGAGTGAAAGTGAGCGAGAGAGTGAGAGTGATTTAGTCTTCCATCCGGGACATAACCAGTGGTCGCACGTACAGGAGAAAATGTTCTGTTTCTCCAGGAAAAATGAATGACTGCTGTGAATCATAGTTCATAAAGCTGGCCGAGTTATTTGTTCTGACACACATGTTCAACATCATCGAAATCTGATGTGACAACAGGGAAAGTACAGCCTCTATTCTGACCTCTATAAGCAAGCACAATGAACAGCGTAAAGTGGTCTTGGCTGCACAAGGGATTAGGAGGTTTGAAATGGGTGAGCAAATAATTGGCGACATGAAGTGACATTTGTTGGATTGATATAATACATTTTGTAAATTCATGCCGTAGTTAATAAATGCTTTGGTGGAGTTTAACCAACTATTGTTTTACATATTTTTTAGTTTGTAATAATATGAATTAAAATGCCAATTATAAATTACACAAGATTGGTGAATCAAAATGTCTGTAATCTGCTTTCCACTGTATTATGTTAGGTCTCATATCATCCTGCAGAAATTCATAAAAAATGCTAATTTAAGATTGCATTGCAGAAGTTTTTTTATTATTGCATTATTATTATTGAAATTGTAGTTTGCAGTGCTGTTTCTCCTGCTTCTTGTAAAATAAGGGAACACAAGTATTCAAGTAGTCAATATGATCCAGCATTTGTTCTCCAATCGCAAAATTGCATATACAATGGACCGCCGCTATTTGTGGAGGGCGGGGAATAAGGAGAATGCAAAAAAGCCCATTGATTTGCACAGGGTGGATTTTTTTTTTAAATCAAAATAATCTTTGAATAAACAGGGATATTGTGCTAATAAGTCTTTTCATGAAAAATTGGATTTGCCCTCCCCAAAAAATTCTATTCACAAATGGGTGTGCGTGTGTGTGTCTGTGTGTGATTTTTTTTTTTTTTATCGCAAATAGATGAATCCGCAGGTGATGAACTAAGTATGTGGGGGTTGACTGTACTCCAAATTTTCTTCTTATTATTTTATTTATATTTTTTGCTTAGTGTTGTGACACCACAACATCAATGGTATTTTCATTAGTCTGTTTTTATACATATGTATATATACATATACACACGATGTACTACGACTGCTTATCTTGTCATACTTTATTTTCAAGTGACATTTAACATTTGACTTTTCATCAAATGATATTGATGATTTCAGGCACTTTCAGTAATAAAATAAAAGCGATGAAAATACATTTTTCAAAGGGTACACTTTGAATTTTCTGCTATCTGTGGCCTTGTAGTGTCTGTCTGTCATGACCACGGTGACCCAATTTTAACTCAAAAACAAGAAAACAGCACAGAGAGAAACACACACATTGTTCCTGTTCCTGATTTGATCATGCGGTCAGTGTCCTCGTGTCTGCCAGGGATCAGATGATCACAGGGCATCACTTTAATCACACAGCGTCATACTACTGCTACTACTTGGACGGCAACAAACAGCCCAGTGTCAGAATGACGTCAGAGGTGCTACACCAAGGCCTAATCGGCTTTGTTCCCCCTTTGTTGTCTCATTGAGTCGGCAAAAGGCTTACAGTTCAGCAAGAACTGATTTACGGCTGCCCGGCATGCTCTGAAATTCCTCCCTCTATTCTGCTCCACATGTGTAGATTGTTTACGGAGAAGAGGAATTCTAGTGGGATGGCCGTCCACGAGGGGCTTGCTTGCTATGGTTACTAACCCCTGAGCTGGGTTCCATTTCGTAAAAAGGAAGTGAAATTTGGTGCAGACAAAAATTGTCTTCTAATAGTGTTGTGTATCGAGTGGAATCTCATAAATGTGAACTTTTCACATTTTCTACATCTATCAACTGAGTATCTATTCTGTAGTTGAAGTTTTATTTCCGCCATTCTGTTTCAGATACTATGATGAGTTTTGTTTTGTATTTTTCCAACATTTTTCAGCTCAACAGGTAATGATTCTATATTCTGGTCATTGTCTTTGCATTATCTTTCAACGATCTCTTGCGAACAAAGGCTGAGTGATCAATCTTTCATGTATTCATAGCACAATGCACGTTGGAATAAAAGTATCATTTTGTACCTTTTAGTAGTGCAGTACTAGGCATTTAAAATGATCAGGAAACGGAAGAAACAAGCAAGGGTGGTGTCGTCCCCCCCCTCCCCCATAGTTTTATATGCACAGTATATGAATATATTTATAAGATAAGATGAGAAAACCTTTATTTGTCTCACATTGGAGAAATTCCCAATTTACAGCATCTGTATGTACTGTATGAATGTTACTGTTCGAATGATTTGTGTCCAATGATCCTGTTTTTCTTGTTCTTTCAGACCACATTAACAGAGGTGCAATTCGGACCAATGAAGTTATTTAAAGACCCACTTCAGGTATTGTAAAACCTATTGAATGTCCGAATGACACACACAGCATGTGATTGAATGCGTTTTACTTTCCGTGGATCAATGGCCTTCATTAAATAGATGTTCATAAGTTTTGGGAGCTTTTGACAAAATTGCAAGGCTAAACCTGGCAACATTGTCAATATTTGGAGGCTTTTTTTTCATATCACCTCCAGTTACGAATGATCCTCTTAACAAACTTCTCTCTTGACAGGCCAACTTTTTGTAGAAAATCTCTCTCGAGTTACATTTGTTTTGTTACGTGAACCGTCTCAGCATGGATCAGCGGACGGATCTTTGTTATACTATTTAATGGCTAAGTTTAGGTTAATTGAAGCCTCTAAATTGTCCGTAGTTCTCAATGTGAGTGTGAATGCTGGTTTTCTATATGGGCCTCATGATTGGCAAGCACCCAGTTCAGCTGGGATTGGGTCGGGCTCAAACATTTCCAACAATGCGCGCTCAAAATGATCAAATGAAACGATTCGCCGTGTACTAAAAGACTCATTTTCAGGTCCAGAATTGACTACTAAAAAGTTACTTAAAACTAACTGCCATTTTACAACATCACCTTTTGGAATGCAACACAGGATCTACTTTACATGTGTATTTTAAGTTGAATGCCCGTCAAGTTTGTCTCTCAGAGCAGTATTTGTAGATTATTTTCTGTTTCGCGCTCGGCCCCTTGTAAGAAGAAAATTATTTCGCACTGCGCCAAATCACCGCTGTGACTATAAACGGCATCTTTTGTCTATAAAATTGTTGTAAATACAACTCTGGAGAATAATGTATCCTAATTAAAATGAAAGAAAACAAACAATGAATATAGATCAACTTAAGACAAATAACAACCCTCTCCACGCGTCTTTTCATCACTGTTAAATATTTTGGTACCTCTCATGGTTAGTTCACTGCATCTCTTACCGAGTGCTGTATAAGCATATGTTCATCGCTAATAAATAAATAAAGCGTTAGTGTTGCTACTTCCTGCGTACACTCTGGCAATGAGAGCACTACCGCCACCTTCTGCAGTGGCTGTGCAATTACGCTTTATTTTAGTACAGCAAAACAACACGCGTTCCTTTTGTGCACAAGGATCAGCCTCAAAAGAGAAGATGAATGCGAAAAGATTATACACCGTTCACCGTACGCTGTCTTAAAAGTGGCTAATGCAATTTTGCACCTGTATGACTACTAAAATAAAAGTGGAGGTGGCAACAATTTGAACACTCCCGCATTATGTCAAATCCCATAGTCCCGGTGTCTCGATTTGAGAGTTTAATGTGTTCTGTCACCCAGCTTGTAGTTTACTTTCCTTGTTTAAGCAAATCCGTTTTCCCCCATTGAAACGATTTGAAATCCCATTAATCAAAAAACATCTGGGATCTTGATTTGAAGGCCCTATGTTGAAATGAGTTGAGGAGCTTCAACAAAACAAAGGTTGTGTTTTGCCACCATCTTGTGGCATCTTTGTACCCAAGAAGTGACTTGAAGAGCTTCATTGAGACACGTGTTTGGGGGGGGTTTGGCGGGGGGGTGGGCATATTGTGTGGCATCTTTGTGCCAAGGAGCTACAGCTAGATTTACATGGAGACTTTTTTTTGGGTCATTCTGATAGAAATCATTCTGATTGAAGATCTCTGGTCAACTGTTTACATTTGACTTGATCTATTCCGATCTGGTGTGTGCATGCACCACTCCGTTAATCAGAACTGCCGTGTGACACATGCAGATCAAAACATGTTAAATTATAAAGATCACTTGATGAATCAAGCTGGGGGTTAGTCGTCGATTCAGCACAGCAAGTGTTTTTCTACACGCACATAGCAACAGTAGTTTAAGTACCGTAATTTCCGGACTATAGAGCGCATCTTCTTATAAGCCGCACCACTACATTTTTAAAGGAAAAAAACATTTTGTACCCACATAAGCCGCACCCGTCTACAAGCCGCAGGTGCCCATATTGTAACATGAGATATTTACAAAGAAAGACGGTACACAGGCGGCCGTTAGAAAAATCTTTATATAGGCCGCTTCATGAAATAGGCCGCAGAGTTGAAAGCGTGTGACAAAAGTCGCGGCTTATAGTCCGGAAATTAGTTAAAAACAAGCTCCCCTGTTGAAGATCAGGTCTGGTTGGGAGCCGCCAAATTTCAAGTGCGTAAACGATAACGTCACATTTACATTAAGACGGTGCTGGCGCAGATTGGATGCGGCCAGGCTATTTCGATGATATACTGTACTTGGAATGGTAAAAGGAAAATAACACCTCGGTGAATCCAAATTAATTTCCATTCTTATTTGTCCACTTTATTCCAATCGGGGTGTTTATATGGAACATTGTCATTACTTTCATTCTAATAGGAATGTAAGGGTGCCTTCGTTTAAACCCAGTTTAGGTTGAGTTGTGGAGCTTTGAGACAAAAAGTGTGCTTTGAACCTCTCCTTTTTTCCATTAATATTGAGCAGCAGCCTTTCTGAAGCTTGGTCATGCTCAACTCAAATTCTATAGCTCACAGCATAAAGCAAAAAAAACCCAAAAAACAAATCTGAGGTGGACCAACATCTCAGGACAGAGATTTCTGCTGTATGATTTAGTGCCATGTTGCCGCAGAATTATGGATATTTGAGTCCAAAATCAATGTACCGATAATGAAAGAACTGAACCAGAATCGATGATATTTCTGCGCCATGAAGCCAGTGTGACGAGATGGAAAATAACGAATTACACATCCTGTAATTTCAAATGGGAGTGCACAGAGTAGCTTTCACTGTCTGATGCGCTCCAGTAGGAAAGCGAGGGAGAGATAACGCCTTCCTGTTTTTGTCACTCCCAGCTGATCTCTGCTCCTACTCCTCTTGTAGCTCACACAATTTGGCCTGCACCCTTTTTTTTTTCTTCCCGCAACATTTTCGTCTTGTCCCCACTCCTTTCTTTTACTGACTTTTTAAAAAAAACATTTTACCCCTTGGGTTTTAATCCCGCCTGCTTTCTGATGTTAAACATGCTCTGTGTTGGAGTTTTTGTTCGACTACTTTGTGATGTGTCCAATCCCAGCGCACATTAAGGGAAAAAAAAAAGACCTTATCTCAGCATATGTTGCCCTGCTGCAGTTGGAATGTTGACTGTTTCTACAAACATCGCAATGTGGAATTCTGTTCTAAATCTGCGTGCATACTGCTTGTCAGTTGTGATGCATTTACGAGCAAGACGCTTTGTGGTGCATGTAATGAAAATGTTCAATTGCAAAATATGGTTTGCATTAGTAACACTCCTCTCAGGTTTAGAGCGGCCTGCCTTTCGACTTTAAGCCGTGTTTTGTTATTTCAGACCTGAACCAATTGTCCAAATGAATCAAACATGTCAAAACATTCAAGCTTGCGCAAACAAAAGTGGCTCTATTTTTCTTCAATAAAGTCGGTTCTTTGTACCCTAACTTGATTTAACGTGATGTAAAATTGCGGAACAAAACTTTTCCCTTTCTGCATTGAGTCTGAGCCCTGCCAAGAGTTGGGGTGACGTCTGTTTGAAGGGGGTGACTCATGAATCCACTCTTAGTGCTGCGCTGCTCTTGGAGGCGGGCCCAGATCGCTAGCCCAGTATTTACGCAACTAAGAGGGTCTATGGAAGTCTGCTGCCAGAGTCCAAGCGAGCTCACAGTGACGGGTTTGGTGCCATATAGGCATCTCTTTCGACTCGGGTCACGGGGTCGACGGGGTCACGGACAGCCGTGAGCACCTTAACTAATTGTGTCATCGATCGTGGCAGCGGGTCAAACCTGTGATGGACCTGCAAAGAGACACCTGGAATAAATGAAAGAAATTAAAGATAGGCCAGTGGTTCTTTACCTTGTTAGATGTACTGAACCCAACCAGTTCATATGCACATTCATCGAACCCTTCATTGGTGGAAAAAACCCCAAAACTTATTCATTAAAAACAGAAAAAAGTAAATACAATTTCTAGACATAAGTATAAGTTTTTTTCAATTGTGCACAAAATGAACCGTGCATAACGTACGATCACGACAGTCACACAGTGACTATTGAGCGAACTAAATTTCCCGCAGCACTGATTGGACAAGCAATGTGATGTGATCATCTGCAGCCAGTAATGGCCAGGCGGGCGTGTCATAACTAATTGACATCTTGAGTCGGGTGTGTCTTAACCTCCATGGCAGAGGCTTCGTCGAACCCCTGAGACCCATTCACTGAACCCCTAGGGTTCGATCGAACCCGGGTTAAGAACCACTGATATAGAATTTTTTTTTTTTAAAGCATTACTTTTGCCCCTTCCACACACTTACACATTTCATATTGAAACAACAGCATCTTATATTAACACAAATCTGCTGTTTTAATGCTAACATAATGTGAAACACCATAGATGGGTTGATTAGTGGAGGTCAGTGATTTTCAAAGCATGGTGCCCAAGGACTCTTGGATAGAGATCGTCTATTCCTAAATGCGAAGCACATTACTACTGATGTTATTCATCATGCCATCCATCCATTTTCAACATCGCTTATCCTGAATAGGGTCGCTGGGAGTTTCTGGAGCCTATATCAGCTGACTGCGGGCAGAAGGCAGACTATACCCTCAACTGGTCGCCAGTCAGTTGCAGGCCACATATAGAGACAAAGACACAAATGACCATTCACACCCACATTCACACCGTCACTGAGTGCGAACTGATCCCACGCTGCCCGCTGTGTACCGCTACACCATCAGCGCCTGTTATTCATAACGGCGGAGGCAAAGTGGTGTTTTGTTTTTTTGGTAGCACTTGGTGCAAACATTTTGACAACAGCCACACACAAAAAGAGTATTAAACAGGTATATTTAAACTAAACTGTTCAACAAAACAGTACAGTAAAACATTTGTCGCAGGTTACATTGTGGCTGTCAAGTCCTTTGCATCATCAAATCACTACTTTTCATGACATTTAAAAAAAACAAACAAATGTTCTTAGTCACCAAACATTGCATTCTTCAAGTTCGGGGCTGAGAAGATGTAAAGCCATGTTGATTGGCTGTGCATCTTTTTTCTGTCTTATCACGCAGGTTACTCTTTGATCTCAGTGTCTAAGTGTTGTTTACGATGCTGCTAGTGTGTGTGCGTGTGTGTGTGTGTGTGAGAGAGAGAGAGAGCGAGAGAGAGAGAGAGAGAGAGAGAGAGAGAGAGAGAGAGAGAGAGAGAGAGAGAGAGAGAGAGACTTATAAGAACAAAAGCAGGTCTGTCTATTCTTAATTGTCTAAACAACCTTAATTGACTAATCATAAACACTGCTGCACGCTGCAGGATCGCTGGCCTGTGTGTGTGTGTGTGTGTGTGTGTGTGTTAGTGGCTCTGCTCAAGCGCAAAGGCCCACGTGGGGCAATTTTTTTTTTTATATATATATGTTAATTGGTCGCTACTTCGTGGATTTTTGTTTATAGCGGGTGGTTTTGGTCCCCATTAACCGCGATAAACGAGAGATTACTGTACTTAGAGTGCAAAAATCATTCATCCAAACAGCAAGACCCAAATGTACTGTTGAATTGGCATGCATGTGAACAAACAAGCGCTACACGCATTAGTGTGAATGTGAGTATGCATGGTTATTGTTGTCAATAGGCTATGTGCCTTGTGATTGGCGACCATTCCAGAATATAGCTTGCCTCTCACCCCAAGTCAGCTGGGATCGGCACAAGCACACCCGTGACCTTCGTGAGATGGGCGGGGGGGGGGGGGGGGAAACGCTCTATAGAAAATGAATGGATGCATCGTATAATATTGGCCAAAAGTATAGCGTAGTGACATTGCATAAGGTCAGAGGAATAAGTCAGTGAATGAGTCACAAGGCCCAATGTGCTGAGTCATCTCTTGTGTTGCAGGTACTTTTAGTTTTTGCCAAAGAGGACGGTCAGAGTAATGGCTTCTGCTGGGCGTGTGAGAAGGCCAACTACAGGTGCAGCATGGCGCGGACGCCTGAGTCGGCCCTCGAATGCTTCACCGAGAAGCTTCACGACCTCGTCATCATTGACCACAGACATTCCAGACACTTTGACGCTGAAGCACTATGCCGGTAGGACACTCACCTTATCCTCCATGCTGTTTTACTTCTCTGCTACGCTTTACATTTAAGATGTCAGAGCCGCTCAGTTGACCAATTACTTACTGTGACTCACAGCTTTAATTCTTTCAATTCCTTCATTGAAATGGACTGAAATTATAGTAATCCGTCCCAAAACCGCGTTTCCAAAAAATAGCATTGTATTAAAACCCTGGAGAACCCAAGAACCCTTTTCTTCTTTGGGAAATGATTAATTATGCATTAAATGACTGCTATATGTTCACTGAACACCAAAGTATATGTTTTTTCAAATATTCAATGCTTTAATCCTAATTTAGGATTAGGGCCAAATTTGACCCTTTGGGATTTAAGGGTAGCATTTGAGTAGCAGAATTTATAGGGGCCAAATCAGACCCCGTGGGTTCTCCAGGGTTAAAAAATATAAGTGCTTGAAATAATAATGTTGCCAAAGAAATGTACAACATTGTTGCACTTGTTGTATTGCATCATACTGAAAGGCATCTCTAATATATTGACACTCTCATGTAGCTAAATAAGATTGATACTGTAGTGGCTAGTTCTTCAGTTTACGTGATATCGTTTTTTTGTTTTTGTTTGTTTCTTTGTTTGGTTGTTTATTTTTCCCAGTCTAGAAGTGTTGTTGTTTGCTGTTGTTCTCTAAATCTTGATCATCCAAAAAAAATTAGATTTGCACGCATTTGACAGTGGTGGCAGGCGTTCTCACAGGCTGCATTTAAGTCGAAGTCCAGATACTTTTGTAAAGCACTGGTAAAAGTAGAAGTCCGGATTCAACAAGTAAAGTACACATACCTGAAAAATCTATTTCAGTAGTGTTACAGAGTGTTTGAACTTTGTCAGCTCCCAACATTGGGATTTGAGTACATTTGCTTGTGTTTGGGGGATTCGCTGTACAATGTCGGGTTCACCGGTTTGGGCTCTTTTTTTTTTTTTTTTTTTAAATCACGTGAACTGGTGCTGTAAACTGAATGAGAAATGAGCCGTGTCTGCCCATTCCACTTTTCTATCTTTAGCATCTGCCCAAACCAAAAGCACATTTACAAACATTCATTTGCCCTGCCCGTGTATGTTAACTCCATTCATTTTGGCCGCTCCATATGTTCAGTGTACACGCTCAGGCTCACATGGGGGAACTAAAGGGCCTTTATGACCACTGGCTGGGGGAAACCACAGGCGGATGAGTGGCTCTGTACACTGCATTCTTTCAGAGGCCTTGGCCGGCCTGCAGCGCTCCATCATTGGAGCTGCTTGGGAGAATCGGAGCGTGAAAAAAAAAGAAAAATACATTGATTTGATGTTACAGGCTTTTCCGACAGTTGGCTGGCTTGCTAAAGGGCTCTCTGTGTTTACATTCAGGTCAATGAGAGCGGTCAGCTCTTCAGAAAACACTGTGATAGTAGCCGTTGTGAAGAGGTAAGTACAACTCACCGACCCCTGCTCAATAGCCACATTTTCACCAAGTGCTACAGTTCAGCCCTGCAGACCAATATTCTCTCGAAGCTTCCCCCGTGAACAGTTGCGCACTCCTCTCATCCTCTCAGCGCCCAGCAAATGGAAGCAGTGCATTGAAACAAATCCAACCGTCGCCGCATATTCTCCTCGTAGAAAGGAATTGAAAAGGTTATTTGGCACATGTTGAAAGAGTTGTAAAGAAAAATGTGACCAAAAAATAGGACTGAAATGCATGGCAAACACCGATGTGTAATCACTGTGTGAGGGGCTCCGTCATTAATGACTGGCCAACACCAGGCTAACGTGTACCATGCACACACATTACATTTCTACACTCAATCCTTCATTTCCACCCCAATTTAATCTACAAACAGGACACCACACCATTCCTACTTGCCTCATTACAGTCAAGGTGCACACTCCGTTGTTTTAATAGCATACATTGACGCACAAACACTCACCACTTGACAAGATGCTGGAGGCGACACACAAACCGCTCCATTCAGGAAATGTCATTTCTGAGCCCCTTAAATGAGGCTTATTTTTTGGTTGCGTTTTAGAAGTCGGGTAACTAAGAAATGTTTGTGTTTTATTAAATGGCATGTTTAAGTCAATGACGGTGTAGTGGTACACTCACCTGACTTATGTGCAGGTAGCGTGCCATCGGGTCCCATTCAGTGATGGTGTATATGTGCGTGTGAATGGTTGTTCATCTCTATATGGGCCCTGCGACTGAATGGCAACCAGTTCAGGGCTTAGTCTGCCTTCTGCCCGAAGTCAGCAGGGATAGACTCCAGCAGCGCCCCGTTTCAGGATAAGCAGTGTTGAAAAGGGTTGGGGCCATACATGGCATGTTTTCCATTATTTATGAGTGGAATTTATGCAAATTGTATTGACACTTAATTATGCTTAAAATGACCTGTGTGCTAAAATACAGTACAAGTAACTATTTTATACAGGTCACAAATCTCTTTTCAATTATATATTCTATTTTGACATATGTTTTTGTAATGATCTCAGGTTTTGGGAAGGCGTGATAATGGTTTGGCCGCCGTGTGCATGTCTGATGTTGCCATAGACTTATGTATTTATGGACAAACAATCTTATGTTGCCATTGGTAATAATAACCTGTTTTGTTTTGTTTTGTTTTGTTTTTTTTGAAAACACTACTACCAATGCGTGTTGATGGCAGGATCCCTGTTTGGAGTATTGAGAGCCTCTCAACAAACGAACGTCACTGTTTGCATCGACAATTCAGAATGTATTATCTCAACAATGTGAATTGTGACCTACAGTGGTTAGGTTTACATTTCGCAGCAAATTTTTCCCCGATGGGCTTTGCTTTCATTTCATTGTTCATAATTTTAACAACATGATGCTGACCAGTCTTTGAGTAACCACTCGTAGAATGACTTTATGAGACAAAATTTATGCTCACATTCTTACCGATTTAAATGTGCATGTAGTGCTTCTTCCAGACTTATTGGGACCACCTTACACAAGACAATTTAGCAATTATGCTATAGAGACAGAAAATAATGTGACAATGCACCAGAAAAATCAATGCGTTGAAATTTGGCACGCGAGTGGCAACATAAAATGGCCGCCAATAGCTTAATTTCTTGCTATGGTGAGTAAGCGGCATTGTTAGTCCATATACAAAGTGGATGTAGCTCATGTAGTCCAGAGATGTTATGGGAATTTGCGTGAATGCTCAGAAAGATGGAAAATTAGAGAGAACATTTCTGCAGACCCATCCCCAGTCCCCTCATCCTTAAGTGGGAACATGAAATACAATGGGGGGCTAATATTAATACCCTACAGAACAGGGGTGCCAAGGCTGAGCCTCGAGAGACCCTATCTAGCCTGTTTTAGATGTCACGCTCTTCCAACACACCTGAGAGAATTGATCAGATTTGTTATCAACTCAACAGACTAAAACAGGCTGCATAGGGGCTCTTTAGAACTGGACTTGGGCACCCCTGCTACAGACAATACTTACTTTGCCCCATAGCGATGCTACTGTTGTATTATTCTTGCAGCACTGCTGACACAAGTCAATAGTCTATGGCAAATATTCCCATAGACAGCATTTACAATACACTCCACCTTGAGTATGTCGACGCAGCAGCCGCGCTGGATGTAGCAAAGTGAAGTGATTTGTGAAGATGCCTCATTCACTTGCTCATCAGCGACATAGCATCGAGCCGGAACTCATGTGATTGCTACTGATCCATTGCTTTTGATGTTATTGTAATTGTAACTCAATTACTCAATGTGCCTATTTTATGGCTAATACGATGGCCACATCCATTTTGGCGGAGGTGCTGACATCACTCGGAATAGGACATCGGGCTCAGGATGGTGTCTGAAATGAAATTGAACACAACAAAAAGAAAATCTTCATTTTAGATGTCCAAAGGGGTCGCGCTACCGTGGTTTCCTTTATGAAACAGAGCTCTTTAGTTGCCTCTTTAGTTGCCGACCCCAATGTAATATCTCCTTCCTTACTTGCTGTGCCGGGAGTCTAAAACTCCAAATGTATTAAAGTTGTCATGGCCAAGTGTCCGAAAACTTTTTTTATTTTTTCCCGACAACCAAATTGACAACCACACTTAGAATCTGTCAAATTTACATTTTCACTTTACAATGATTCAATGGCATTAAAAAAAAAAAAGAGTAATGGACAGTCAAAGGGAGTGTTTTTTTTTGGGGGGGGGGGGGTGTAATCATGGATGGATTCATGTCATGATATTTTCACTGACCAATTTTTGTTGCCAGCAGTTAAGACGTTAATGGCTGTATGAGTTATTTCAAGATGAGAGAAAATGTCCATTCTTATACAAGCTGTACACTTACTACCACTTTACAGTTTAGCAAAGTATCATTTTGTCAGTACTGTCCCTTGAATAGACAAAATAAAATATTGACAAAAACATGAGGAGGAATGCACTCGCTTTTGTTCAATAGAGTACTATTTCTTTTTTTCTTTTTTTTTGGGTGGTGTGCCGTGAAAAAGATTCCTTGGCTCAATAACTGTCAGGAAACACATTGGTCAGGCTGATGCTCATGTGCTGCCATGTTCTTTTTTTTTTTTTTTAAGGCCAGACAGGGAGGAAGCCTCTGTGACGCCTCTGATCAACGCTGGCTTTAATAGGGTGAGAGGCATTATGTGTTTGTGTTTGCCCTCTACCTACACTATATTTGTATTACTCTTGTGAAATCTTTTCATAGTCCTTCTGTCAACACTCTATATAGGACAGTGATGTAGATGGCATATCTTTGTTTGCTCAGGAGATGCATGCATAGAGATTCCGATACCATGGGCTTTGTGGTGTGAACTGTCCCATTATATATATATACTGGCAATATCATGAGACCTGTTTAAAAAGGGGACTTTAGTCGCCTTTGACTGGTCATTTATTTGTGCTGTTGTTGATCTCTGACCCTCAGAGATATGTAGAGAATGCCAATATGATGGCCTGCTATAATGAGCTGCTGCAACTGGAGCACGGAGAGGTGCTCGCACAGTTCAAACTAAGGTGAGTTGAGCAACTTTATGTTTGTCTTTTATTTAGTTTACACAAAACTACTCCTTCCTGGGGGAGGAAGATATGACTATCTTGTTCTAGTGCACTGAAAACTCAGGGATATTCAGATTTTTGGGCAAAATTTCAGCGTGTACACTATCTACAGTTTACTATAAACATTAGAAGTAACCTTAAATTGACCTCTATTTTTGCATGGACATCTGTCAGTGTTTCAATACTTTTTGTACAACTTGCTGCACTTTAACAATGTACTGAAAAGAAATCACATCAGGACAGACAGAATTGTTCAAAAATCTCTTGGTAAGATAAACAAATAAGATTGATTGGTGACAAAAGTGTCGCGCGTAACCTCTAATTGGATATATAATCCAAGAGGTATGTTTTTGGTGCATTCAATTTCCCACTCGCATGTCAGCAGGTCATTTTGTTCACATGGTAACAATGAACAATTGTTTTCTCTTGTCACCTGTACAAGGGCTGGAAATGCTATTTTCACAGCTCTAGAACAAAGCCAAGAGGCCATTGAGATCACTTCTGAAGATCAAGTCATTCAGGTGCATTTCGATGAACTTTTGTGTGATGCAGTTATTCTCTCGCCGTCACGGTCTCATGAGCATTCGCTGTAGTCCCTTTTGAATAGTTTGTATTATTTGTATTCTGCATGATATAAAAAAAAACATCCCACCTGAACAGCTAAAATTTATTTGGGGTTAATCAAAGAGCTTTTATATTTTTCCCAGTGTGAGTTGACTCCCATTTATCATGAGTTTGAATGGAAATGGTTAATTCCGAGCAAAGCCACAGCCCAGTTATAAGAAGGTGTGCACACTTGTGCAAACAAATTTCCTGAATTGTTTTTACTCTTTTTCTTGAAAAAAAAAACGTTTTATTCAAATGAGTTGTATAGATTAAAGGTCAAATTAATTGTGGAAAAAAAATATCGTGCTCTCATTTTTTAACATAAATAATTGAAGAGGGATGTGTGGACTTTTTATATCTACTCTATATTATTTCTTTCAATTAAAGCTACTCCAGTCACAACACTTCTACAAAATCAGCATGCTAGCAGGGCAGACAGTCAGCCTACAAATGTCTTATTATGGAGTGTTGATTTGTTGTTTCAACCCTGAGCACATTCTCAATAATTGTCACATTCAGTTATGCAATTCACACACTCACTGGACTTCCTGCACTATCGAATTAAAAAAATATATGTGTCTATCGTCATTTTTAAAATACTGCTTACCGAATTCCTCCATGATCAAGCCTCACTCTGAACTTTTCCTTCACAGTATGTGAATCCTGCCTATGAGTCCATTATGGGCTACCAACAAGGTGAGCTCATAGGGAAGGAAATAATCGAAGTGCCTAAAAGTGAGAAGAATAAGCCTGATCTCCTTGAAACAATAAACTCCTGCATCCGGAAAGGAAAGGTAATCAGCATCTAATCATCCATACTTAGCATGGTGTATTTAAATATCGTGGTGGAGACGCTTTTCGTATGGGTCATAACACAATTGGAGGACATTTCAGTCAACAACATTTTGGAAAAATGTTGGAAAAATTGACTATTTATTATGCATTTTTCCCCAAACATTTTCATTGAAAAAACATCATAAAGTATATACATGTTTTATGAGATGTTTTGTTGTCACAGGAACTCACCTTGAAAACATATTTCAAAAATAGTTCTCAATAAATCCTCTATAATCAAATAGTCGAATCTTGTTTGTAGGCTAATTTGATTGTCGTGCTACACCGATGCTATTATCGGATGTTTTGCTCAAGAGCACTCCAAATGCTGCCCGTGTTAGCTGCTATGCTAACAGAACAAGGAGAAACTTGCTGCATGCTAAATTAAGTTATCTGATAATATGGAGGAGTGACAGGGTTGATACAGTCAAAAATGGGGGAGAGAACCTATCTACCAGTAGGTCTTACCACGGTTAGCATAATTCCCTCGATGATGCCATTTCTCCTTGAGACAGAACTTCATAGCTTCATTACTAGCTAGTATTTACAATTTGTCTGTCATCAAACTAAATGCTTGAACGCTTTCATTCAAGACATATCAACACAATCATACAAAAAAAGCTGATTAAAATGAATTTGACCTGGTACTTGGTTTGGACGCTGGTGATCAAGCGGAATGGACAAGAGTAAAAATTAAATTTTAGGGGGTGCTTAAGAGGTATTTGGTATGAATCAGTTTTACAATAGCTACAGTTACATTTTGTCTCATGACCACTCGAATTTACACAAGAAGTCCATTTTTCTGCAATTTGTGCATGGATCATTTGAAATTTCATGAAGCGGGGGGGCAGAAAATGTCCACCAATTTCGAAATGAACACTTGAATCCAGTGTGATTGTTGTTATATTGAAGAAATTTCACCATACACGCGCATCAGTGTGCACAATCTGCACTTTTGGCCATGCAGTTGCTGTCTTTCATGTACCCAAGAGCAGCAGCTGAAAGCTGTGCTGTGCTGTAATCTTACTACACAGAGCGCAAAGGTCAGTCTCAGAGCTGCAAACAGCAGGAAGGCTCTTTTTAAGCCACGGCAGTCTGTAGGTGGGGAGGAAAGGGAAGGGTAGGATAGGGTGGACATGAAACATGCCCTCAGGACTCCCAGGAGTGCTCCCGCCAACGTTAAAAGCAACTTGGTGCTCTCTGAAATATTTTGACCTACCGTTTAACTGCACCTGTATCACGGTTATCGCCGTCCTGTGGCTGTTACCCACTTTGAAGAAAGATAGTATTCACGGGATCCAACTTGGAATGCAGTCGAAAAGATCTGTGTGCGCAGCCACTTCAGCATTTCTCATTGTGTGTATGCTTGTGTATGGATGTTTCTTAGGAGTGGCAGGGGGTTTATTATGCCAAAAAGAAGAATGGAGACAGCATCCAGCAAAATGTGAACATCACACCTGTAATCGGACAGGGAGGGTGAGTGACAGCAGGCCAAATGTAGAATTGCACTTCATAAATGACTTCAAAAAAATCTGCGATGCACAATTGATTCACGCCGATAAACTGGGCGACACTGTATATCAATTGTGTTTGTTGATTTTATGTCCTGACGATAAGCTTTTGCACTTTGCAGAAAAATAAGACACTACGTGTCTATCAACAGGCCTTTAAATGATAATAATAAGGTGAGATGAGATTGCCGTTTTGCCATGTCGTTGATGAATGAAAAGTACCTGACGTACCACCTTTCTTTTTTCCACGTGTCCATACAGACTGATAAATCAAGTGAACGAGTGCAAGCAGAGTCGCAAACAGGTAATATCTTCTTGAGATTCTCATGAAATAAATAACTTTTCTGTTGACCTGTCTCTATTGGAGAACTGCAGTCGTAGGAGAGATTTCGCACAACAGTTCAAAAGACTGTCGCGCAGATTGCACTGTTTGGGGCTCTCTCCCATGGGCCATTATCAGCAATTAGTGGGGGACGTTCTTTTCATGTCAACATCGTCAGAATTTTGTTTGTCAGCAGGAAGCGCAACGTTGGCTTCCATTGTTGGGGATTTAATATCGGAGGGAGAAGGGGGATGGGGAGGGACGCTTTCTTTTTGCATTGAATTGAGCAAGGCCCGCCAACACGACGGAACATTTCATCATTCTGCAACTGTTATCGTTTCCTTTCATGTTGTATGCTAGTCAGAGTCAGCGAATGTATCAGATGATGTCATGGCTATAAAATAACGGCTTGGAAGAGTTCATTCCTCTTCCGCACTGTATTCATATGCCAAGAACACACACACACCACCCACAGCATCAGGTACACATTTCTTATGTTTTGTGTTGTTTGTAATGAACACTGCAGCATACGACAAAATGAAAGGTGTAAAATGTTAGATTTTTTTTATTTTTACTGGTTATTAGTGTGTAAGGTTTATGCCAATATGGCTACAGCATGCATTTTTTTTGTCTTGCATCATACAAGGGTGGTGACTTGTGCTTGCCCTCTTGGAAGCACAAAAACAAACATGGCAAGAATGAATAAATAAAATAAAACATAATTACAATCATTAAAAACTAAAACCATAATGTGCACTTTTTCGTTATTATTTGAAGCTAAAAATACGTCTCATCCAGAAAGGGCATGATTTACACGACCATATGTGAAGCTAAACAAGACAGGCAAGGACAGGCAAAAAGATCAAGGCAAGAATATGTGCAGTCGTTATTGCTGTTTTCAAATTATTCTGGGAATCACATGCACGTAATAATTTCATCCATAGTTTTCATACACAGACCTTAAACCGAGGGCAACTTTGCCAAAAACACTTTGGAAAGGTGCACCCAAAGTAAATTTGTAGCTGTTCTTGAACCATTTGGAGTATCAGCATAGTTTTGGTCTCTTTTTGAAATATTCCAAATGTTATCATTATTTGAATATTCCTCCCATACAGTCAGAATCTGTGTAAGTGCTCTTGTCATTGAACTTTGAATGTTCGAAAACAGAAAAAAGGCGAATCTTATGTTCGTCTAATTTCTTTTCACAAAATCTGCCTTGAAAATGGATTTAGAATGTTGATTAGGACTTGAAAACAGTACAGATCAAAGATTGAGGTCTCCCCAAGTTCCGGTTCAAAAATTCCACAATTGTAACATGTAGGGTACCATTCAAATCTCCAGAAACTCAGCTTCTAAAAGATGTATAACATGTTCACACGTGTACTCAGCTGACGACGTGCATCAGCGATTTGTTTGACAGATGACGGAGGGCCCTTCGGTGGGCCCTCCTAATTTTAAGGGTTTAAAGATGGCGTGAGCTTGAAATGAGGTTTTTGAATGGTTGGCCTTAGTGTTGTATTGGAATGTACAGTACTGTACATGCAGTTTCAAGCAGGCAAAACCTATTTTGCTGATTTTGAAATATGAATGCATTGAATGTTCATATTTAGATATCGCTACTATAACAATAACTCGTTCAGCCACACAGCAAATATGACCAGCTAGACCAGATAGCAGGTGCGGCTTAAGAGGTCAACAGAGGGACATCAGCAAGGGCGCACTCGCACACACACACACACACACACACGTTCACCCTACTTTGTAGCATGACAGGCTGTTGCACATTAGATTCCCATCAATCAAACAGAACCCCATTTAAAAAAATATACCCGACTTATTTTTCCTTGCTCTCCTCCAGGGTTTTCTCATTCAATTCGCTTCTGTCTTCACATAACATTGGTACAGGATTGTGGGCTATGAGTGTTTAGGTAAGATACAAAGTAGACCAATAAACGAGCGTGCACAACATAGGCTAAGACACTTTAGCAATACTGTATTAATGAAACCAAATTTGGTTAAGATAGCAACATTCAAGGGGCACTTTTGGTTTGTGCTTTTATTGTGAAACTGAATTGGAGCCACCTGCGGTACCTGACTTAGCGACATGTCAACTTCATGATCTTTTCGTGGGTCCACAAAAATCTAACAAAACATCTTGGTGGAGACAAACAATGTACATGCTTAAATTAGTAAGCATTTTCCAAACGAACTCACAACACCGTGGACACGCTAGCCCCAAACTTCCTACTGTGTCGCCGACTCCTCGATACAAACATGACTTTAAAGCCTTTAAGCATAAAAAAAGTTTAACATACAAAAGACTTTAAAGCCTTTTGCACAATGAGAACAATTACATTTGAAAAATGTGTTTCTTTTTAGAGATCTGTGCCTCAAGTGAGGCAGCATAAGCAACTTGGTGGACGGGCCCGTGGCCACGGGTCTAGTTGAATAAGTGTTCCAGTAAACACAAAATAGTCAATGTCATTGAATGATACGCTTGGATGATTCTTTTCGGCTTTATTTTCTCTCGTTCGCATGTCTTTTTTTGTCCAGTTCAGACTTCTGCCGTACCCACCGTGTGTATCCTGGGAATCAGTGTAGAAGCACCAGAGAGGCGTGATTCTTTGAATTTTGAGGCTGACTGTAAATCATGGAGCAGGGGATTTCCTGAGACTTGTGGATGTCATTGAAGTCCATGAGAAAAAATATTGCACACTTTGTACTGTATATGAAATAAGTGAATGCAAAGATTGTACTCATAACATGCAGCATGACTGACTAAGAAGGTTTCAACGGGTCACCGCAATCAACATCACCTTTTTGTAGTGGAGGGGTGGGGCATGGCTTGATCTATCAAAGTTGGTTGTGCATGTTTACTTAAGATGTTGTTCTCTCTCTCTCTCTCTCTCTCTCCCTCCCTAGACATCCAATCCAGTAAGCACAAAGACCGGAGGAAAGGCTCTCTGGATGTGAGATCCACGACGTCTCGGGGGAGCGACGGTGAGAGTGATGGATGGAAACTAACACTCTCCCCAGTTGTCTGTTTGAATCAAGTGTTGATTACACTCATTAGAAAGCTCTCGCTAAAAGGGCCTGATTTATCAAAATTCCACATCATGGGCGCTGAACTGCATGCCTAACAGATAGCATGCGTTGTTGGTGGGAATGTTACAGATGAGCTACTAAGATTATGGCACAATTGGCAATGGTGAAGACGACCCTGTTTTGGGCACTTCCGCCATAGACACTTTGGAAAAGCACTGCAAATGCAAAATGAAGTTTGAAGTGATGGGAATGAACGTGTTAGCGGAAGAGGCAAACTCACACTGGATATTGCGCCGCAATGTTTATGAGCCCTTTTGAATCACACACAGCTTGCACATGCATAAATAAATTGTGTGCAGTTGATGGCGGATTGTCACCTCCCTGTTAGAGTAAAAAAAAAGTTGTACAGTAATCCCTCATTTATCGCAGTTAATGGGGACCAAAACCACCCGCGGTAAGCGAAAATCCACAAAGTAGCGACCCCCCCCCCCCATATAGGTACATCTACATAATATTTATAAGGCCAAATTTAATGGTATACATGCTTTTGGAAGTAAATTTTGAAGTAATTAACATGCTGTATACTAATAGATTTAAACATGTATAAGTTAGGTTAGTTTATGAATAACAAAATACAGTAAATAATTATTTTTTTAATTCTTTATTTTTTTAAGTCCGCAAAAGGTCCGCAAACGGTCCGCGAGAAGTGTCAACAAAACAGCAAGTCACATAGAGCAACATATACAGTACAGTACTACATGTATATGAAAAAAATGTTGTTTTTTTTAATGAATAACTGAAGCCGCGATAAACGACCCGCGAAATAGCAAGGGATCGCTGTGTTTGATCATTTCTTCAATACTTTAGGGGAAGCCAGATATTTTTAAAAAGACGAGTTTTGTTTGATTTTACTCATTCAGAGTACATGGGTATCAAAAAAGGTTAGTTATATGATGACTCATTTTGATTTCTGGTTTTCTTTATTTGGCAGGGAGCTCACAGCGAAGGCACTCCTCAATGGCCCGAATCCACTCCATGACGATCGAGGCTCCCATCACTAAGGTGCTGCCTCAGACTCGGACATCTGTGTGCAGTGTGTGCAGATGCTTCGAATCTCATGACAACACTGCGATTATAAAAACCACCATCACCGCCACGAGCCCTTTTTGTACATCCACCAGAAATAGATCCAATTTTCTAGAGGCCAGGCAAGCATGTCAAGAGGGGATGGTGATAAAATGCTACATTTCATGCACACGAAAGCATGCCGCATCGGGCTGACCCGCTCTTTCTGTGCTTGATGTAGTCTGCAGGATGGAAGGAAACAGAGAAAGTCCCCAGAGATGGGTCATATGACATGCTACAGTTTCTCTGCTGTATCGGTTGACTGTGTAGGCAGTCCCTGTGGGCATCATCCTCTCCAGAATAAAGCACAGTTAGATAGTAGCCTACTACTGTGCGTGGGTGCGCGGGGAGGCCCTGCCATAGGAAACCAATGTAAGATTACATTTTACATTGTTTTGCTCCACTTCAAATTAAAGTAGTCATCCATGAGGCCAGGATGATCCGTGTCCTGAGAGATACCTTTGATAATTCCCAATGCCAGCTTTTGCCCGCAATATTGGTTGAATTATGCAAATTTACAGCAGTGGCCAGACTTACTAGTGCCTTAAATTTGACGTTTTTCAAGTTGTAAGCCATGACCTTGTTTTTGTTTGTTTTTGCTGTGTTGTGCGACAAATTTTAATTTACGAGGGAGTTCCAGTTATGCTGTCGCCCACGAGAAGAGAAAAAAAAAAGGAGAGTGACAGTCGCCGAAGCACTTTTTTTTCCACAAATCCAAAGTTTAAACACTCACAAGCAGCATGGGAACGATGCTCACACTGGGCTAACTCCACATGGTAAATGGCCAACCGGAGCTGGAGTCAGAACTCATGTCACTCACTAAGCCGCAACCCTAAAAGGCACATGCCACCATACAAATATTCCAGTATGTGTATCACTTTCAGCTCAGTTATGCTTCATTACACCGGTTTGTCTTTAAATTCTATTTTATTATGGTTTTTGTTTTTTGTTTTTTTGTTTTTTTATTTACAATACCGTATTGGCCCGAATATAAGACGGCCCTGATTATAAGACCCCCTCTTTTTCAAGACTCAAGTTTGAAAAAAGACTTTTTGAACACCAAATTAATGTTTATACAGAAAATAATTACAGTACATCTGAAACTAATGATTCTAACAATATATTTGAGAGAAAAAGCATGTTATTTTGCCTCATTCAAATCTTAATATCTGAACATTTAAATATGTAAACAAATTGCAATCACATTCGTAAATGAATGGCTTCTGGTTTTTGAAATGTAAATTACATCATAACTTCTCCTCAGCTGCTGGTTAACCTGGCCGATCTTCGACCCACTTTTCGCCAGATTGTCGCTACGTTTCTCCATTTTCTGTTATCTCTTCTATTATTTTCTTCTCTTTTCTTTCTTACTGCTATTTTTTATTTTTCTTCTTCGTGCTACCGCTATTTTTCTTTTTTCTTTTTCGTGACAGGTGTTCGCTTTGCCCTGGGGAGTCAAGTTCAGCATTCGCTTCAATGGTATCTGGCGCCATCTAGCGTCTTGAATGGGTATAATGTCTAGACCCCGAATATAAGACGACCCACACTTTTTCAGTCTTATTTCAATGCAAAAAACACCGTCTTATATTCGGGCCAGAACGGTACTTTTTTTTTTATTAAAGAACTTTTTTTGCGGGGAGGCATGGGGGATGTCTGAAAGAGATGAATGACATTTCTCTTCATTTTAATGGCACTTATTTCATCCTCCAGGTCATCAACATCATCAACGCAGCACAGGAGAGCAGCCCCATGCCTGTGGCAGAGGCCTTAGATCGGGTACTTGAGATCTTAAGGACCACAGAGCTCTACTCCCCACAGCTGGGCACAAAGGACGAAGACCCTCATACGAATGACCTTGTTGGCGGACTTATGACTGTAAGTGCTGCTCCTGTTGGCCTAACAAGACCGAAATGCTGAATGTGCTTGCGCTCAAACCGAGAAGTCTTCATCTTATACAGAGTTGCTTTAACTGTACGCTACATGGTTCAATAGAACGTAACATTCATAAACTTATGACAAAAACCGCATTGACAAAAAGGGTATGCCTGTTTGACAATCAGTGAAATAGCTTACAACTTGACTTAACGGACCAGTTTGGGATACACTGCTATAGAGTGTGCAAACCTTTTCTTGAAATAACTTTTCACAGTAAGGGTACCGTGTTCTGAAACTGTGATTTTACTGGTGATCAATTCAGGGTATGACCCAAGTCTCGCGAGAAGAGCCTGATTGACCAAAATCCCACATAGCGGGCGCTGAATTGGATGGATGTTCACGCTTAAAAGATAGCATGTGCTGTGGTGGGAATATTGCAGATGATGCAATTGGCAACGGTGGAGACCATCCCTTTTTTGTTGTTTTGCACTTTCGCCAGAGACACTTTGGAAGAGCACTGCGAGCGCAAAAGGAAGTTTGAAGTGATGGAAATGGAGATTTTAGCGAGACAATAAAGTTGTATTCAATTCAATTCAATTCAATAGGCAAACTGACACTGGATATTGCGCCGCGATGGTTATGAGCCCTTCTGAATAACACCCAGCCTGCACATTAAAGAACGTGGGTGCTAATGGCGGCCCGGTAGTCCAGTGGTTAGCACGTCGGCTTCACAGTGCAGAGGTACCGGGTTCGATCCCAGCTCCGGCCTCCCTGTGTGGAGTTTGCATGTTCTCCCCGGGCTTGCGTGGGTTTCTACATTCCAAAAACATGCATGGCAGGCTCGTTGGGCACTCTAAATTGTCCCTAGGTATGAGTGTGAGCGTGGATGATTGTTCGTCTCTGTGTGCCCTGCGATTGGTTGGCAACCAATTCAGGGTGTCCCCCGCCTACTGCCCGAAGACTGCTGGGATAGGCTCCAGCACCCCCCGCGACCCTAGTGAGGATGAAGCGGTTCGGAAAATGGATGGATGGATGGATGGGTGCTAATGATGTTGGATTGTCAACTCCCTGTTTGAGTAAAGAACTTGAATTTGATCATCTCTTCAACACAAAGGCAGATATTAAAGAAAAGGCAGGTTTTGTTTGAATATACGCCTCCCGAGAACGTAGGATTTTTTTTTTGTCTCTGCCTAACATTGAACCTTACAACGTTTTGTTTTTTAAATGTGCAAATCTGTGATTCAAATCTGTAAGTTAGCCCCACAATTGCTTTCTAAATAATTTTGGTTCCTGGCATTTCAAAACTGTTTCAATGAGCGGAAATGATCGGTTGTTCCCATCGCCCCTCATTTTGCCTTCACTTGCTCCATGCCACAATAACCATCTGCCTTTAAGATTTGGTATTTAAATTCAAAAACCACACCCGCAATTGTTCTCTGCTGTGATCAATCACATTTTATGTGCTAGTTTAATCTACAGTATTTACTTCCATTCCTCCTGATATTTTGCAGGTTTTGTGCAAACAAACCTGGAGTCAATCAAGTCTTTGGTGTTTCTTTACAACGGGCCTTCGCCAACTCCAGGCGTGCCATGCAAATGACAGCATTTCCAAACATTTTTGCACATTTGACTTCATGCGAATAGTTTTGACAAGGTTGGAGAAAAACAGTTTCCCCGTTGAGGCGCAGAAAGATCCGGAAAAAGAGTCACTGAGTGACATGACGAGAAAGCAATGGTGAAATTCAGGCCAAGTGCCAAATTGGCAGTCTTGGCAACAACCCCACAGGAAGCGTTAGATTGTCCTTTGTGCTCCTGGAGGCTGAAGAGAAAAGCCCGCCCTCTCTTCCACTCACCAAATCCGCCCCCCTCCTTTCTCTCTGTCCCTGCTGCACATGTACCTCGCTTCTCTCGCCCGTGCAGGCTTGGAAACATCCTGTTCTTCTTCGCATCCGATGAATAAGCATGACTTCACTCAGAAATGTACAATGTGGATTCATACATACATTTCACCCTCCCTGTAAAAGATGTTTTCTGTGAACGCGGCGGATAAAGACCAATATAAATTCATGGTCATGAATGGATGGACGTTTTATATGATATGCTTATTTCCGGGCGGTTATATTAGAATACGTCGTGCTCCGGTGTCATTTCAACTGTAGGCCTTGTTCCAGTGACACTGAACTCAAAGGACCCGGCGAACATTTCGAGAGGAGTTGTCATCTTTCTGATGAGAAAGTCTTAAAATAGCGAGCGTGTTCGGAGGCAGGGCTACCGTGAGACAATGCTCAGGTCAAAGATGAGCTAGTCTCCTCTTCCTTTTTCACTTGTCAAGTAAACATTTCTCTCGCCAACGTACTTAGCCTAAAATATACCGACTGCATATCAGTATGTCAGAATCAGATTTATTGGTCATGAAGGCAAGAAACACACAAGGAATTTACTTCCCAGTTACAACCCGTTCAGAAGAACAAAGATGAGACGAACATGGGGGGAGACGGAACGAGAAGTCTGGCGGGTCGCTTTTATGTCTTTTAATACAAAGGTGACATGAGGTGGAATATGTTTTGATGTCATGACATAGCTTGAGGACATATCTTGGATACCGTAGTGATATTTCAAGTCCGACATTGGCGTAGCATAGCAGTGCCATACAGTGGATGTGTTACATTTAAGGACTCTGTCAAGGTAATTCAAAGATTTATTTATCAATACATTATACATGTTTGAAGATTATTGCCGGAAAAAAATGCGCAAAGACTGAGATTTGTGCAGTACTTAGTTTTCGAGCTAGAGCGTTCAGCTGGTTTTCTGCATTTCAGTTTTCCTGATTTTTGGGATTTGGCTAAAACAGGGTCCGAGCATGAGTCACCCACTGTACAAGAAATTCAGCACCTTTGTTGACATCAGCGGTTATCGGGCACAAATGCGACATACAGATTTCAGGCAGCCAGAGTGTGGACAGGGCCTTGGCACTGGCATGGCCACTTTAGAGCGCCTCGTTGTGGGGATATAATCCAGCCACCAGAGACTTTAAGTCAGGGGTGTCCAAAGTCGGTCCCGGAGGGCCGCTGTCCTGCCTGTTTTCCAGCTCTCCCAGCTGTAACACACCTGATTCAAATGATCAGCTCATCAACCAGCTCTGGAGCAGCATTAGAACAATCCTGATGATGTGAATCAGGTGTGTTGCTCCTGGGAGAGCTGGAAAACAGGCAGGATAGCGGCCCTCCATGACCAACTTTGGACACCCCTGCTTTAAGCGGATGTATTTTTGTGTCTGAAACTTATAGCTATGTGTCGCCATACGAAAAAGTAGCATCCATTTTTCCAGGTTGTAACAGCAGCATTTGGCTGACAGATGAGTGGGGCGTGGCTTCAAAGCATTCAGCAGACACGCCCACACGGCATTTAAGAGCGGAGAGAACTACTTGAATTTTGACCATTTTGAAGCCTCATTTTTTTGGTATACTTTACGTTTGACTTTTTCATTCAACTTTGTCAAGGTTGTTCAGCACACTCTTCTCTGTTGTGTGTGTTGCTTTTTTATTTTAATAGGGACTTTAATAAAGACAAGTGATACAATTTATATGCTTGAATAAACTACAATAAATAATAATAATAATAATAGTAATAATAATAATAAAAAATACAAAACTATCGAATAAAGCTTTGTGCCTTAAATATTTTAGCTTCACTTTTCCATTCAGAGAGCTTATTATCATAGAGCTAATATTCGTTATGTATTCGGTGTAATTTATTGTCACCGTATGACATGTTTTCCTGAAGTTCCAGTTTCCCTCCAAAAAGTGACAAGTTACCCCTGAAAGTATCTTATTAATTCTGCGTCGAGTACATTCTGGCTAATTCCAACTCCTTTTTCACGATTTGCAGGATGGTTTACGGAGGTTGTCAGGAAACGAATACATCTTTTCCACAAAACGTGAGTTGCAATGAATAAATAATTCAATGTCATTTAGAGGTGAGGTCGTTATTTGATTTGAATCTGTTTTCCTGTGCAGGACACGAGCAATCGATATGTTTATTTATTTATTTATTTTTAAATCTTCCTTGTCATTTAGAGCCCCATCACATCCCCAGTCACCTGGCCACTCCTCTTTCCCTAAACGACATCCCCCCTCGTATAGCTCAGACCATGGAGAGTGAGGACTCTTGGGACTTTGACATTTTCAACTTAGAAGCTGCAACCATGAAACGGTGAGGCACCGGTTTTTATTTCTGACCTTGTTTCGAATATAGAAAAAATGGTCAAATACTGCCATGCTGGATTTCCTCCTTCCAGGCCTTTGACCTTCTTGGGTTTGAAAATATTTTCCCGCTTTGGGGTTTGTGAGTACCTCAACTGCCCGGAGGCCACTTTGCGCTCCTGGCTACAAGTGATTGAAGCCAACTACCACGCCAGTAACCCCTACCACAACTCTTCCCATGCGGCCGATGTCCTGCACGCCACCGCGTATTTTCTGTGCAAGGAGAGAGTCAAGGTAAATTCACAAATCAGAAACCATTATTTATAATACATGATTAACAGTCATAACACACATGAGCTCCGGTACAAAAGCAGATATCTAGAATTTTGTCTTGACCAAAATGATAATGCTCACTTTTGACACAGACACTGTCAGAGTGGTACAGTTTTGGTTTCACATTATATTTACTATTAGGTAGTTGCTGTAGAATTGAACAGAATTTGTTTGAGATATTTGTTCACTATTTTTAACTGCATAATAGAACTGGTACCGAACACTCCTTGTTATGCCCGGCAAAGTAGAGAATGAAATTTCTGCGGGAATTGTTTATGAATGATGAAGAGCTGAGTCTGAACTGAAATGCTCTGGAATGAATTGAAATGTAATACATATATCAATGTCAGACTCGAAATGCTTTCAAACGGTCAACAAGTATGAAAGGAGCAGGTAAATTAAAAAACAAAATCTTGTAAAATTGTGAGTTTTATTTTGAAAATGTGGGAATTGTATGAGTGGGAATAGTTTCAAAGATGTCCCGAATAAGCGAAACCGTTTGAAGCTCAAATGGTTGGAATTGGTCAAGAAATGTGGAAGAAGGAAAATATGTGTTGGCAATGTCTATTATGATTTTAAATGGGTCTTTTGAAAAATAGGAGTAGTTACTAGTATGTCATGAGTTAACTGAACATTTACTGCAGGTTCTAATCGGTCTAGAAATTTGGGTATAGGTGGTAAATGTGTAAACATCTCTTAATTTGGGATTTTCACCATAGAAAATTAGGAATAGGAACATTTCCTAAAATGTTCTGAATGAAACGAACATTTTCAAGTACGGACTGATTTCGACTGGTGAAGAAATGTGAAGGGTTTGTGAATCTTTTGATGCAAATATTTGAATTTTACTGTGAAAAGTGTTGAGCATTGGCAATGTGGGAATTCTTGGAACGTGGCAAATAGTTTCTAACATGTTCTGAATGAGCTGAAGAGTTTGAAATTGGAATGGGAAAGACGAGTTTTCTTATTAAGGGGATGTGAAGCAAGCAGCTTTGTGAGCTTTCTGTTTAGCCCAAGCGATGAGGTCATTATGAGGTCATGCTCTGACTGAATTGATTCACTCGAGGATCATTAATGTGATCCTTTGGCGAGATGACAGTCTAGAATTACCTTACCAGATGTTTTTAATAACTTGGATATGTGGGTGCTGCACAAACATTACAGCTTGAAGTCATAAATTAATTCCCAACTCTTTTAGTACTTTTGACAAATCATGGTTCAAAAGAATATCAACATTCAAAACCATACATGCATCCATTTTGACTCTACAGAGGTGCCCTGAGGTACAAGTAACCCATTTTACAAGGTATTTGAGATATGAGCCGTCATTCGACTGATTAGTGTATTTATTTATGTACTTATTTTGCTTCGACTCAAACTTGCAAAATGAGCACCGTATGGTAATATTAGTAAGAATAATACAATCTTTATTCGACAGGGACAATGCAGTCAAACATAGTTACAAGCTCGCAGCTAGTGTGTTGCATATAAAGGCTATAACTAATGCTAATTCTCAACTCCAGTCCCCCTTTGGGCTCTTCCAAAACATTGCAGGACAATATAAAATATATATATGCGATTGGCTGGCAGGGTGTCCGCCCGCCAACTGCCTGAAGATGGCCGGGATAGGCTTCAGCATGCCCCCGCGACCCTTGTGAGGATAAGCAGATTGGAAAATGGATGGATAGTATCGGTTCATATATACCAGATTTTTTTTTTTTTATACATTCACAATGACTATTCATAATGAAAGCGAAATAGGAATCACCTCCTTTTTCTTAAGATGGTCAGTGTTCCTTTCAAATGCAGTCCATAATTAAATCACATCAAAATTTGGTCATTTCAAATTTTCTCATAACTCTATACTATTGGTCAATCCACACGTGTGGGTTTTATTTTTACAAATCAAGGGTCAATCTAATGTGTTGAAAATGATTTGTACTTTTTGACAAGACAATGTTAATGCGTGAACATGGCGTTTTGGGGAAAAGAGATGATTTTTTGAGGTAGGCCGACAAGGATTCCGTCCCACGCCATTGATATGCTTAGTTAACAATTCAACCTGTGGCCCTTCATAGGAGGATGTGGCATGTTTACATTACATTTGCATGTTCACTTTTAGTTTTGATAGCAGCCAGGTGGATTTCCTCAAATGTAACATGCGGTGTTCATATTTCCTCTGCTTTTCATGTGGCTTGCTGTAACAGCAAAGCTTAGATCCCATTGATGAAGTGGCTGCCCTGATTGCTGCCACCGTACACGACGTGGACCACCCGGGCCGCACGAACAGCTTTCTGTGCAACGCGGGAAGCGAGCTGGCAATCCTCTACAATGACACTGCTGTACTGGAGAGCCATCACGCAGCTCTCGCCTTCCAGATCACAACCCGAGATGATAAGTGCAACATATTTAAGAACATTGAAAGGTACGCCAAAGCACACCGACAACACAAAACAAAAATATAATTAACATCTGAGTCCAGTTGTTCAATTCTGTAAATGTAACCACTGGGAAAACCCCTAACTGCCTGTTCAATTCGTGTTGGCAAACTATCCGTTTAAATATGCGTTGTTCAATACATGGTTAGTCACGTTGTTAGATAACAGCACCTTCAGAGGGTAACAGTGTGGTTAATGGCATTGGTTAGTACGGGGGTCGGCAACACGCGGCTCCAGAGCCGCATGCGGCTTTTATCGACATCTAGTGGCTCCCTGGAGCTTTATAAAAAATGTTTGAAAATGGAAAAAGATTTTGATAGTAGGCTAATATAGCTCAAATAGATATAGATACATGTTGCAGCTCCGAAAAAGGAGAGCTGTGGTGTTGGTTTTTTAAAATGTACACTCAAGAGGCATTCAAAGACAGCCTAAGAAAAACGGAAATTAATGATCACTTCAATGACACTGTGAAAATAATTGCACCAAAACAAAAAATCAAGCAAGGAAATTACAAAACAAAGTCTATGGGGTGTTTGTGAACACACAACAAAGGAATGAATAACATAAACAATTCTGAGACAGTCCAGTCTCCTACATAAGAAGAATTTTATTTTTTTGCGGCTCCAGACATATTTGTTTTTTGTTTTTTTGTCCTATATGGCTCTTTCAACATTTTGGGTTGCTGACCCCTGGGTTAGTACAAATATATCCTTTTGTTTAATTTCGGTTTTGCAAAAAAAAAACAAAAAAAACAAACAAAACAGCCAACCTTTATATGAAATCTTCTTTTGTGAAAAGAGTGGGTGCATAATAGGCACAAACAACAGTCAGGACCCGGCCCTCCACCACAAGGCAGAGTGAAGCTACCCTTTCGTCCACTGTTGTGACCCTCAATGTACAGGTGCGAAGCCGGGGGTCAAGAAGTATGCCCTCACCTGCTCTGCACCTCTCTCATCATGAGTAACTCCAGAGTGGACCAGAGTCCAACTCCTCTCAAGAGGACTGGTACCAGAACCCAAGCCGCGTGTGCAGCCAAGTCCGACTACAGTGAAACTCCTCTACAACGAAATCATATTTGCAGCAAGACATTTTTCACAACAGGGGGTTTTTCACTGTAGCAAATTTGAAACAGGAAAGTGGCAATGGTGTTAATGCATGAAGATTTTTTTCACACTAGGGGGTATTTTCACCCATGTAGATTTCGTTGTAGAGGAGTTTCACTGTATGTCGAGTCGGAATTCTCTCTCTGATGCACACGCTCGGGCTCCTTCCCTCCCCGAGAGGTGACATTCCATGTCCCTACAGTTAGTTAAATCGGACCGCCAAGGTCCCTGTCTTTGGATGCTGCCCAGCTCGCTATGCACCGACCCTTTTGGCCCTTACCATAGGTGAAGACCCCTGTTGCCTGTGCCCGGCCGGGCCCCATGGGTGCAGGCCCTGCCACCAGGTGCTCAGCAGTGAGCCCCACCTCCAAGCCTGGCTCCAGAGGGAGGCCCTGGTGACCCCGTGCTCGGGCAAAGGGAAACAATGTCCATATATTGTATTCATCATAAGGGTCTTTTGAGCCGTGCTTTGTCTGGTCCCTTGCCTCGGACCGGTTTGCCATGGGTGACCCTGCCAGGGGATTAAAGCCCCAGACAATTTAGCTCCTAGGATCATCACTCAAACCCCTTCACCATGGTAGAGTGACGGCTCATGGAGGGGTAGATTTTTTTTTTTTTTTTAATTCTGAAGCTCAGTATTTAGGCATGTAGTGGACACCTAGCGGTTATATTATTTACACAATAATGCTTATGTCACTTGAGCAATTTGTTATTTAAGGGCTATTGGGCATCAAAATGTTAGCCATTCACATTAATCAATACCACCAAGTAGCTCTCGCTTTCAAAAAGATGGTGACCCCGGCCGGCTGTTTACTTTCCAAAAACCCATTATATCATGAACGGTTTTGCTTTTTACCCCATGAGAAATCATACGGTTTGACTGCCTTATAATGAAGTGAGTGGGATCCATTTTGACTTGAAAGTTGAAGTGACGGAACAATTACAGTATGTTAATTACTTTGTATGTTAATAAATGCAGATTTGATATACAAAACGAGTGCTTTAAATTTTACCTTATTTGGAGTTCAGTTGAATTAAATAATAGTAAATTTAGGGCTATAACTTTCAGTCGAGCTTTTTGAATGGATTACACAAATATGTTGGATGTCAATAAATTATAAGGTGATAGCCTGTATTCTCATTCCGCTCCAACCCAAACTTTCTGATGCAGTACTACTGTCAGGTTGTTAAAGTGTTGTGTGTTTGTATACCTAATCCGGGTTTAATATGATTCAAAGCATAATAGCTCACGTGCACGGCTCCCCAGTGAGAGGGGGAAGGGGGGCGCGTGAACAAAGCATCCATTCATCGCCGCTGTCACTGAAGTTAGATTGGACTGCTCACTTTCCGTGTTACTTACGTCCTAATCTGTGATCTCTGCCTATCCCTACCTCCAGGAATGAGTATCGACAACTCCGCCAGGCAATCATTGACATGGTGCTTGCCACCGAGATGACCAAGCACTTTGAACATGTCAACAAATTTGTCAACAGCATCAACAAGCCGCTGGCTGCCCTGGAGGAGAACGGGGTGAGATGACCTCACGAGTAGTTAAAATAATGCTGTTTAAGAAATAGAGGTTCATCTGATTTGTAATCTGGTGTTGCCATAGACACATATATCTGTGCGAGGAGAGAATTCTGCAACTTGGTATCATCTTTCTCGTCCTTGTGTGGAATGCCCTGCGCAGACTTTTCAAGCTTGTCTTGTCTTTTTAAGGAAAGAATGATACGGGTAACTGATAAAGGGCTTATTTTCTCTTTCAAATGTATGCAACAGATGCAAATCAAACTTTTCATTGCCTGATTTGACCTTTCAACTGATTTGACAAAAGGGTGATTGTGCTCTATGTGTGAACACTCAGGTTGAAGAGCAATAGTGATGTCAGACCAAAGTCTATGTGGTTTGCACCAGTGAATGTTGAAACAAATGAGGGTGTATATCTTGTACATGTGACATGTTGTCATTAATTTGGTGCATATAATCTGTCTGTTTTCAGGTTAATAATGACGAAGAGTCGGTGAAAAGCATTTTGACGTCCCCTGAGAATCGCATCCTTGTCAAGCGAATGCTGATTAAGTGTGCGGACATCTCCAATCCGTGCAGGCCTCTGGAGCTGTGTATAGAATGGGCTGGACGCATTTCAGAGGAGTATTTTGCACAGGTGACATAAACAGTAGTGTGACAACGTTTTGAATGAGGGATTGCTGTTAGCTGCACCCGTGTTCTGGTTTTACTCTATTGCTTGGTTTGTTAAAGGAGAAGTCAACTCCAAAATTTTCCATGCGGTCCCAGTAGTGCAGGGGTCAGCAACCCAAAATGTTGAAAGAGCCATATAGGACACAAAAAAACAAAAAACTAAATATGTCTGGAGCCGCAAAAAAATAAAAGTTCTATAAAACTTACAATGAAGAAACACATGCTGTATGTATGTAGGAGACTTGACTGTCTCAGAATTGTTTGTTATTCATTCCTTTGTGTGTTCACAAACGCCCCCGTAGAATTTATTTAGTAATTTCCTCGCTTGATTTTTTTTGTTTTTACTTTTCTTAGTGTCAAATGATCATTCATTTCCGTTTTTCTGAGGCTGTCTTTGAACGCCCCTCGACTTGTAAGAGAAGAGAGAAGGCACGGAGTCAGACGTGTCTGTGTTTGTCGAGACTGTTAAAAGCATAATTAAAGTGTACGTTTTAAAAAAACAACACCACAGCTCTCCTTTTTCGGAGCTGCAACATGTATCTATATCTATTTGAGCTACATTAGCCGACCATCAAAATCTTTTTCCATTTTCAAACATTTTTTATAAAGCTCCAGGGAGCCACTAGATGTCGCTAAAGAGCGGCGTGTTGCCGAACCCCGCAGTAGTGTAAACACGGCATCCTGTTACGTTTGTGGAATATGAATTAAGCAACAAATTTCACCATTTTGTTTTTAATCCAGCTCAGGGAGCGGCCATTTTGACACGTGTCGATTGAAAATGTCATCGCAGTTGCTCAGGGTTCAGGTAACGACCAATCACGGTTCATCTTCAGAAAAAAGCTGATTGGTGAGCAACTGTCGTCATTTTTTTTGTCGACAGCAACGGGCAAAATGGCCGTCCACTGAGGTGGATTTCGCTGCTTAATTCATATTCCACAAACACAATATTAATCGGAATAACATGTTTAGACTAGTGGCCCCACTTAGAACGCATTATGGCAAAGACAATTTTTGAGTTGACTTCCCTTTTAAATCTTTCCCATTTTCATTGTTTTGTTTTACGTTTTCATCTCATATCCCTGACTGTATCAAACAATTTTGAATAATCTTTTACACCATTCAAAGGAAACTCATTTTATACACATATTGTTGTGAGAGTTAGCAATATTCTCCTGAATCCATGCAGAGTTTCTCAGACAGGGATGGTGATTTTAGCCATTATGACTTGGACTCGTTCGAATCGAAGTCATTGTTTTGATGACTTGTGACTTCACTTGACAAAAACTCATGCCAGGAATGGCACCTTTGGGGGCTTAGTCTGTCACTCCGTCAAACACCTCCCTTGCTACGCTTTCTCGTGCAGTGTTTGCCCAGTGACCATATCATCAAGTCCGCCCGGAGAGGGAGCTGTGTGGACTTTCATCTGTAAAAATTACAAGTGTGCTGACCAAATTTTTCGTTTCAAGAACTACTCTGTCCAGTAAAGATCAGTAAATTCCTTAGCCTTTTTTTGAACGCATTCAGTAGTTGACTCAAGTTAGCCTGATATGATACAACGTTCAGGGTAACTGACAGTCAGACACTGACTGTGTGTAAATGTTGAAATAGCTTCGAAATACTTGGAAATAGCTCCACAGCTTTCCGTGACTTGCCTTGTGACTTGCTTGAGACGCGGCAGTTACGACTTAAGACTTTCATAAGCGTGACTTGATTCCATCTCCTTTCTAATTCGTTGTTTCATTGAATAGACATTGTAATTGGCCATAAAATTACAGTAGCCTTAACAGGACCGTAAAATTGCCCTGTTTTCTGAGAAAAATATGATGCCAAGAAAATGTGATGAGTTATAATTTTAGTATGTGAGAACAGTGTGATGATGATGGTGGTGGATTATGACTGTTGTCTTTGTTACAGACAGACGAAGAGAAGAGGCAAGGCCTGCCCGTGGTCATGCCTGTCTTTGACAGAAACACATGTAGCATCCCAAAGTCGCAGATTTCTTTTATAGACTACTTCATCACGGACATGTTTGATGCTTGGGATGGTAAGGCTGTGATTACTAGAACAATCTATTATTCATGTAGAGTTTATTAAGAGAGGAATGCGCGCATTTCCATTATTGAGGAACCTTTTAAAGACCCTGTAAAGTGATTTGGGGGATTTGTTTCTAAACATGTTATCAGTGGAAGGCTCTCAATTGCTCCAGGTGTGAGTGTAAATAGTGTCTATATGTACCTTGTGATTGACTGCTACATGCTAACTAACAAATAATAAATATTCTCTGTAGAAAACTATTAATTTAGCTGCATTTTACGAAGGAGTGTCTGTCTCCAAGAATGGAAGGAGCAGCACAATGTCCATAAATGACAGCCAAAAAATGCCCGTTGTTTAACTGCAAAAATGCATGTTTCCCTAAACTCCAAATATTATAGAGCGCTATTTCTCTCATGAAATAAAACACATAAAAATGTGTCTGGTCTTTTCAGAGGCTTCACTGGATTAGCATTTCCATTCATTTCAGTTGGGAAAATGTGTTTTTCATTACGAGGATAATTGCAAAGGAATTAAACTTGTATCTCAAGGGACCGTTGTATTATACTGTGTGCAGGGCTTTGTCTTGACAACACAATTATTGAAGACATGCGTTTTCATCACCCTCCCAAAATCACCAATAGGGGAGTTTGGAAAATGCCAAACCACAAATATGCAGAGATTAACTGTATACTTGGATAATAATTTCAGATGGGAAATACTGTACATGAATTAGAAAGAAAAGTTGCAAATCTGATTACTGATGATAAACGGTTTCTCTGAATTGTCTCCAGCTTTTGCAGACTTCCCCAATCTTATGCAGCACTTGGACAACAACTTCAAGTACTGGAAAGGCCTGGATGAACGAAAGCTGCATAGCCTGCGACCGCCTCCAGAGTAGGCGGTGCATTCCCCCTGCTTGTGTTGTGTGGGTGCGTACGGAAAACACAGTCCTCCAAAGTGACGTTCTGACAGGCAGCTGCAGCGCTGATATCGCCGGCTCTTACAAGCTTGTCCGAGGACAACTGTGGAAATAAAAAACAGACGTGGACACACGACAGCACCCTTTGGAACTTCTCGTGCCTCAGGCATTTTGCAGTGTAGCTGGTCATGACATGAGAAGGGGGTCGCGGACAGGCCTCGTGGATAAGCTTCGGTCCCGTGTGCACCTTACGGGGCTGTGAAACTGACCTTGCTGTTTGACGAGAAACTGCTTGTTTACTGAACGAGCCAGCAACACTGGAGGAGAGAATGGAAACGTGGTGCGAATAAATGAAGGTGTTCAATACGAGTCAGGTCATACAATCGCCTCCATCCTCCATCCTTATTCACTCAGTAAGGCAAGACTGCTCCTTATGCTCCTGGAGGCTGAAATATGAAAGAACTTTTTTTTTTTTCCTCTCTGCTCAATAACTGCTCATGCATTTCCATGTGCCCAATAAAAATGCATCCAAGTGGCATACCGTAACCGGCATGTGGGAGTGGACAAAAACCCTAATAATGCAACAATCATAGCTGAACAATGGCATTCTATTTGGAATGCTCACTTATTTAGACTTACCATATTTTCCATTTAAAATATCCTAATTGAACTTGCTGGTAAATAAGAAAATAGAGAGGGGGGGAAAAAGCCAAAGCTAAACAATTCAGAAAGAACTCACTATTATCCATTTTATTTTCTTATCAAGAGTACAGTACCAGTTCCAGACTTTTGTATTGCACTGTAAACCATATTAAAAATGTCTCCGTGTCGGCGGGTTGGGTTGTTGCATTGGAGAACAGGCTGTTATTGTTGATCATCAGGAGTTGTCGTGTGGATGCAATCATTGTTGCAACAAGCCTCGCTCGCTGGTTTCATGCTGTAAACCGCTTGACATTTGACAACAGCAGAGATATGTGAAAACCATTTGGACTTGAATTTTTTTTTTTTTCCTGACAGAATTTTTTTTGTATCTGGTTTATCCTACTGAAAAGACTTGCCTTATTTTATACAATATTTATACAGTACATCCCACTGTGCAACTGCAAGAGACATCTGGAGTTTTTATTATAACATGGTCAGGTTATGTTCAAATAAATCTCAATATTTTTATAGACTTTTACACTGGATTTGCAGCAAATGAGATCAACCGTTATAGTGATCTGAATACCTGTGAATTTGGTGGTCACACAGAGCATGTATATCGAAAAATGAGTTGGTTAATGACGGAGGATGTGCATCATAGAACTGTCTATCACTGTTTTGAAGCGGCCTCACATTGATTTCAATCCCAACGTCATTCCATTCTGGCCACTTGTCTCCAGCATCCTTCCGCACGGACCCAGGGAGCAGATTCATCTTCAAAGGTGGATTCAGTTTGGTTACTAATGATATACATTGAAGAGATTGTTCCTGATGAAGAATATTTCCTTGTTAAACAGTATATAAATGCCATCGACAAATAACGGTTTGTCGTATGAAGGCGGTTACTTTGTATGTTAGTTTTTTTTTCTTTGATGACACAACTGTACACTCAATCAGAAGTCTTGTTTCTTCCTTCTGATTCACATCTTGGTCTGAGGGCACGGAAAAAAATAGAAACTGTTCAATGAAAAATAAAAAATTATTCAACGGCGGTGCCTCTTCCCACTCATGTGACTGCTTTTCCAGTTATCATTTGCCCTAAGTTATTTCTGTGACAACAAAGTTGCTGTCAGGAAGCAAACCTCAAATTTTGCCGCGGAGACACATGGGACAAATGTTTCACTCATGATTTAGACTTTAAATACTGAATGATGATCACCAGATCTGCAGTGAAAGAGGAATGGCCCACTACACATCTGCCGCTGGTAAACTAACCGCACCACTGCTAAATTAAGAATCACCAGTCATTAATATTTATACCCTCTGGTAGACAGGAGTGGGCATATCTCATGTTGATGGTAAAAGATTTGATCGCATCCACGGGATTCTTCCAAATGGCTTGGTTGAACGAAACCCAGATGTTGCCTTGGAATTCATGATCAACTCGCGTCCCATTGTGAAGTGACGCAATACTCATAAAGTAAAAATGTTGCTTTCCTGATAGAACAGTCTGTAGTCTGTGGGGCAATTTGATTTCTTTAATTTATGTTAACTGGTTTAGGCATTCAACATTGGTAATATTATGAAGATATTGCTTTATCTTTATAGTGAGCGCCTACATGGAAAAGACTTCATATCAATCAATTACAAAATCCCGGTACACTGGGCAACACAATTTTTGTTGAGGTATGTCTGACAGCCATTTAAACTGAATTTTGGATGTGGAATCCAAAACGGAGCTCGGGTTTTCTCTACCACTTCAAGTGTTTGATTTATAGGATCCCCCATTTACTTGAAAACGTTTTTTATGTGTATATACAATATGTAAATAAAGTTGAATATAGTTACAAGCTCTGAAAACAACAACAACAAAAAATGCAGCATCAAACGAAATAGAACTTAAAACGGTTTGCCCAAGGCGACAAGGTTAAGAGAAATGCCAGCACCAATCCTCTAAATTTCTACCATGTTAGATTTCTGTTTGCATATACAGTATTGTACAATATCGCTCTCTGCTAATTAAAATATACATGATCAAGGGCAGTACGTGACAGTTCTGTAAATAAGAACTGAACACACATAACATTGTTTTGTAATAAAGAACTGAACACACATAACATTTTGTAATTAATCTGTCCATCTGTGGTGTGATGCTTTGCTCTACAGTAGTTAATATTATATATATATTTTTTTTCTATATTGGTGCAATACTTCGCATATGCACAGTGGTGCAATGTTCCCTGCATCTTCACAATCCATGACACATCGTGTGTGTGTGTGTGTGTGTGTGTGTGTGTGTGTGTGTGTGTGTGTGTGTGTGTGGATGGATGGATGGACAGCCCTATTTGCTCAAAGTTTTGCTTTGGCTCCATCTTGTGATATCTTGGTGCCAAGGAACTGAGTTGAAGTGAGTTGAGGGGCCTCATTAGCAGTGCTTTGCTGCCATCTTGTGGCATCTGTTGGCACTGTTTGCTGCAGGGTTCTGTCTTCATCCTTGACACCAGCTTTCCTAATGACCATTGGTTATTCATCACTTTTCAAGATACATTTTATGATGCGGCCAAAAAAAAAAGTTAATACATCTATAGACTACACATTTGAACAGCACGACAAAATGGTGAATTCACTACAATACATGAAGCACTACTACAGTCTATCGTTGATATGGGGTGATTCCAAAAACAACCATAGGGTTTATAAATAACAGTTGAGGTCCACTGGAGAAGGTTACGTAATGATTAAACCCAAGGGCTCTCACTTCCGCCAGCTCACGCTCATGACGCCGGCGTCACAGGAAGTACGTCACAGCAACTCGCCGGCAACGTTGTCTGCGATGTCTGCGGTCGTTGTCCAGCATCGTTGCAAACTCTTTTAACTCTCATGCTAGTTCACGTCGTGGTGCTATGTCTTCAGGAATGGCCGGGCAAACGCCGTAAGTATCTTTTATCCTTCTTATAGAAGGGAATATGAACCAAGTCAGTCAACTTGTTAATGTATCATGATTTAGACCCGCGGCAGCGCTAACGAGTGTTCGTGGCCTGCTAGCATTTGAGGAAATCCCATGCTGCGTGCGTGATACAACCATGATGCCCAAAATATAACGTAACTTAATTGCACACTCTTAAAACGTGACTTATAAAACTTCGAATACTTTTCCATACACGTTCTAGTACGTTTGGATTTAAGGTGGTGATTTCATTACTGTTGTTTGTTTCCGAGACTCATAATAAAGTACATACGATTACACGCGTTTCCCCGCAAAACAATGAAATACCCATGAATCTGCGTTCCCGCGCGTCCTGGAAAATGATTGATCAATTTTCCAGTCATAGAAAACACTTGGAAAATGAAGGGGGGAAAAAGTCAAATGTCTTGGAAAAGCTTGCGTTATCCTGAAAAGTTTTTTTCTTGCCTCTACTGCTCACTGCCTTGTGGGGGTTAAACAGACATGTCCTGTTGCGACGATCAAAGGTTTTATGTTGCATGTTTTCGCAAAATAAAAGCGAGATTTCGACAATATTGATAAAGTACACTTGCTATTTGTAAATGTCTTCGCAGAAGTGTTTGGCTTCTAAGGCGCAATTCTAGTAAAAATCTCATTAAATGTTCTCTAGAGACTCGCGACAGGGCAAGAAACTGTTAAAAGGGAAACGGGCGGAATCACCTTTGGTGGTCCCACGTCGACCCGTAAAAGTTTGGTGCGCGGGAGGCCCGCGGGCTTTAGTCTCTGCCGCTCGAGCCCCTGCCCGGACAGTGCGCGCTGCGCCCTGCTCTCTTGCGGGGCGCCCAGCCTCTGAAAGAATCTGGAATTTGAGCCTCCTTGCTCAAAGGGTTTTCGGGTTTGGGGTTTCAACTAATTTATCATCATTAAGAACTCTAATACCGGTATGTCATCAGAGAGTTTTGGGGCCCTCAGGCAGGTGGGGGTACCGTTTTGCATCCCCTACTTCAGGCTATGAGTTGATCATGCATCCACATGAAGGGAATGAGCTTGTTACCCAACCAACAGTCATGTTTAATTAAATTTTGAGCCAATAAAAACTTCGATTATCCACCTCCTTCAACTTTGCATATTGGTACTATTTTGAGATATTTTATGACAAAGTCCGGAAAGTAGATCAACTGTTGTTTTGACTGCCTATTTGTTTCTGGTAGTAAAAACAGGTCCCCATAATTACATTGATCAATTGAAACATTAAAATGTGATATTAACACCCAATACCACTCAGTTATATTGACATAACAAAGACCGAACCCTTTCCCAGCTTTTGCACGATGCCATTTTTATGATAAATGACCCCTTCCCTGTGTTTGACCAAACTTCCGCTAATTGAGATAAATTATTTCAGTTAGAGTTCAGATGCATCTCTCAAAGAGGAAATGGAAGGACTAAAATGAGGCAATATTCCAAAGACAAACATCCTGGTTGCTTGACTATAATTGCCCTGAACTCTGATCTGGAAGTCAGAAGCTGTTTTGACATTACATTGTCTGTCTGGCGTGCCTAACGTTGTCACCGCTTTATTTGGCTCTGCTGCTCATTGGCTCGTCGGGCCTGAAGCTACTTCTGATTGGCCTGTATCCATTTGTTTGTCTGCTGCTCCTCCTAATTCACCTGGCTGAGTTTCATCACTCAGCTGCATGCACCAAGCATAGTTGAAATCCTCTTAGTCATGCTGAATATTACTATGGCTGAGCTTTTCTTTGTTTCTTTGCCAACTTTGTAAACGAAAGCGCAAGAGCATTGCATGCTGCCGGCACACCTTCACCGCCTCAGCCTGTTTGACGGCAGCTGCCGGAAAAGTCAGTTATGACCGGAAAGTGACAGAAATTGTCTCATGAGGTCTTAAATGAATGCTACCATCATGTGATCACAAGAGACGTCCAATACCTAACCATTATATTGCATGCAAAACAAGATGCAATTAAATACTTGCAAGTCATCGTTGTTGTTCTCAATCACTTTCTGCTTGACTGCAGGGCAACAGCACATGGAAAATATGTATGAAACCGTGTGACTGGTTTCTAACAAAAAAATTTGATGGTGCAAATCCACTTTTTTAGCCTCAAGTTTTTGTGGCGTATCACAAATTTTACATTGAAAATTAAGCATTTGGTGCCTTTGTGGGGTCAGATATTCTTCTCTGTGCTCCGTTTGCTGATTTCTCCAGTCGGCGTTACAGGTTATGGCAGCGGTTCAGAGTCTCCTTAAACTTTGCTTTAATGAAATTGGTCTGTCTCTCACACATGCATGGATGGATGGACAAACACTCCCACATTAGAGTTTGAGGCATATATATAGGAAAGCAACCAGGATGTTTGTCTTTGGAATATTACCTCGTTTTAACCTTTCCCTTTCCTCTGTGAAAGATACATTTGAACTATAACTCAAATAATCCAACTAAAGTGGCTAGAGTTTGGTCAGGTACATGTAAAGCTGGCATATATTGTAAAAGCGGATTTGTGTAAAATGGTTCATCCTTTATGTCAACATATGTGGGTGGTATTAACAAATAAAACACCAGTTGACCTACATTCCGGTGGCCTGAAGTAAGGGGTCCAAAATGCTAATTTAGTCTCACAGCCATATTTTGAGACCGCCTGTACCCCCACCAGAGGCCTGGGTGCCTTGAAACTCTCTAAATACAGAGGCAGTGAATATGATAAACCCCACCAACACAAAACAAAATGTAAAAAAAATGTATTGCGTGATTTTAAAAAGCCACTTTTTAAGGGGTAGTATATTTAAAAATACTACACCTATTTTTAAGTGCATATTCTGATAGAGCCACAATACATTGATATAGCAATTTATTAGACTGTAACTACCGTCAAACAAAACAGGGCGGCCTCCATATTTGGTCCAAAATTTTGATGTGCAATTACAAGGTCCCAAAAGTGGACATGGCACCCAACTTTGAAGGGTCATAACCCAAAAACTGTTTAAGCTAGGAGGCTCAAACTTTGGATTCTTTCATTTGACATTATAGGGCTTTGATATTTAAAAAAACTGGCACATTGAAGACATTGACTATCAAAAGTTCAGTTCATGGTGTACCCGGCCTACTTCCCGCAGACAGCTGGGATAGACTCCAGCACGCCCGCGACCCTTGTGAGGATAATTGGCTTGGACAATGGATGGATGGGGAGGTCAAACTTGCTGTGGCAATGTCATGGGTTCTAGCATGGGAGTTTGGCCTCTGTCCAAACATCAATGTATCAAAATCGAGATCGGAACATTCAAGATTTTTAACATCAAAATTGGGGCGACATCAATAACATGACCAGGCCACGCTTGTGTTGCATGCCAGGCTCGCTTCAACCAATCACTTTCCTCCTTTCAAGTTTGGTGTTGATTGACAGCTAAAGCCAGCCATTGACAATCCTCTTCCAAAGGGGGCGAGCGAGACACGCAGCTGCAACTATACAGCACACATGCGAGAAATCTACTTACGGGTCAGCAAGAGTTGCGAGACAGCTGTTTGCGTTCAGAAAATACAGTATATACTGTGCATATGTATTGTGTATTACAACATTACATGACCATGTTTATAATTCCACGTGCACTCTTGTTAAAATGTGTGAACAGTCTGTGCATCGCCAGTCCATTCACTCGAATGGGAGCGAGTCTCGCTGTTCGAAACATCCACACCTTGCTCTTGATTATCGCTCACGTCCTATTTCTGGAGCAACACGTGTCTTCCTTCACTGCCACTCTCTTTAACGAAAAGGTCCTCATACAATGCAATATTTATTGTACAGGAGTTCCCTGTTCTACACTTGAATTTTCGAACATGCATGTCACAATCATACAATAAAATATGGATTTGTATGGTTCAACAATGGATATGACCTTGGATGTGTTTTTTCCCCTCCTCTTCTTCAGGTGTCTAACCAGCCGATGGGATCAACCAGCCCAACCAAAGCGGGGGGACAGTGGGAATATATCCCATCGTGTTTCAACGGCTGACAGCACATCGAGTTTAAGCAGTTCACTTCCTCTCACAGAACAAAAAGAAAGCATCACGCCTGGGGCGGAAAAGCCAGAGCCTCAGGGAGGGGTTGAAATGGCTGCCGCCATGGCAGCTAAAATAAATGCCATGTTGATGGCAAAAGGAAAACTTTTGACTCCCCCGCCATTGTTGACAAAGGTTGGTACTTGTTTATTTAAAAAAAAAAAAAATTAAAACAAAACAATGCAAGCCATGGTTCCATCCAGTCATGAATGGTTTAATTTTTAAACCTCATCTAGACACCCCAAAGTGCACCCGTGCTGCCGCCCACAGAAGAGCTGGTTGTCACTGAGGTTGACATAAATGATGTGCCTCTAAATTGCAGAGACCTTCTCACGAAAGGCAAAATCCAAGAGGAGGTATGTGAACAGAGGTTGTGGAAGTTCAACATTGGAAGCATTGGACTTGAAAATGCTTTAAATAGATTCTAACTTGAGCTAATATATTTCTGCATTCACGATTTCAGATTCGACTGTGTAGTGGGGCGGTTGTATCAACCAGAGGACATTTCATGTCAGATGTTGAAAGGGAAAAATCTGGCGGGTATGTATTTAGATACACAATCTTTGTATTAAAAGCAGAGTTTCCAAAGAATCTTACTTTTGAAAACTGCGATTCACTGGCGACAAAGGCTGCCACAAACTATTATTTTGCCAGTCGATCAATCACCAACAGTAGTCTCGTTTAATGGACAAATCAGATCATATGTAAACCGCAGCATATTACACCAGCAAACAGGTGCCTCGATATAATGATCCCCAACTTACAACTTGAACTCCTTAAGGTAACTTGATATTAAAGACAATTGAGATTATAGGACATTGAGCATTCATTCAACTTTGCAGCTTGTACCAGCATTCCTTATGTGTTTATAAATGAGGGAGCAACTCCGATTGAAGGCGATGCTGTGACCTAAAAATGCAGCTGTAAATCTGTGGTGTGTTTTAAAATGGAACCAAAAACTAGAGGCCCTGCAGAGTTGCAATGATACTATGAAATTGTCTATGAATACAAAAATACCTGTAAAAATTTCACTTTTCTCTGCCAGCACAAAATTTGATGCCGACAAGAAAAGGTGTTTGCTTATGTCTTTGCAGCCTATAAAGAACCCTGATGAAAAAACATCCCCTACGTCCATAAACACTCCCAAGCATTTGATGCTCAGTGAGATATGGCCTTAATCGGTCATTTTATTAAATGTCAATTAGAGGGGTTTTTTTTCCATAATCACCCATCCCTACTTTGGGTCGTTAGAATAGAAGGGGAAAATACTTTTTCATTGCATTGTATTTGCTTCCTGTAATGCTCTTGCACGTGGGGAATGGAGAGCCACAGCTGCAGATTCACATTTGTTGTAAACAGACTTAACAAAACCGACAATATTTACTATACATTTTATCATTTTGATTTATTAGTTTTTTTGGGGGGGTGTTCAGAAATGTTTACACTGTGTTTCAAAAGTGTGTTTTGTAAATTCAAACGCACCAATGCATCTCTTTGGTGCGTTTTCACTTATTGCGAGCGGGTCTGGAAAATATCCCCTGGTGATCAACAGGAACCAACCTGTGGTCGTGGCCCACATTTAACAGTAATGATGTCAACACACGCAGCATGCTAAACCAACATTGCTTCGATTTCTAGGTATGTTGCGCAATTTAGTCGGGCCATTGTTTCTCTTTACAATGACTGTTACAACAGCATCTTGCAGGAAGTAGAATTGAGCTGTCCCCACGGAGATATCCTGAGCACAACATGCTTATGTTCTATCATGTAAAATGATCAGAAGGGTACAGAACTTCCCCGTTGTCCATGACCTGTCTAATTTGTCTCCTTTTAGACAAAGACCTTTGTATTTGCATGTCCAGGCAAAGACACAGGAGCAGGTCAATAGTAAGTGGCACAGATTCCCCGGACCCTTTCCACTTCAGTTTTTAGCTTCAGAGAATAAATATCACAAAGTGATGTTTCTACCATACATTTTTCTGCCAACGTAGAAGCTGTCGCTAGAATCAAAGAGATCATCGCTGAGGATATGTTGAGAGCATCTGCAGCTTCGGGAGGTCAACCAATGCCCATTATTCCCCCACTCACACTGTACCCTCAGCCTCCTCGCCATATCATCCAAACAGCCAACAGCAACTCAACACTGAGTCAAGGGCATCGGCCAGCAGCTCCTCATCCAGGGGTAGGCAGAATTGAGCAAGGCCTTTCTTGCTCCATGTCAAGATCTTTCAGAGGGAAGACAAGACACATTTTCTTCACCATCATATGTTCTATGTGCCTTCACTAGTCTGGTTAATATTCAGGAAATGACCAATCACGGCTCACCTGTTTTCTGAAGCTGAGCCGTGATTGGTCGTTACTTGAACCCTCAGCAACTGTGATGTCATTTTCAGTGGCCGCGCCCTGAGGTAGTGGTGGATTTTCCTGATTAACTCATATCCCACAATCGCAATATTAATCGGAAGACTGTGTTAGGGCAGCATAGAACATATTTTTCAATAAACAAAGACAAATAGGTTTGACTTCTCCTTTAGGCATGGAGGTAAAGAAAGTGAGGCAAGTGAAGACTATGTTGCCCTCTCTGATACCCACCTCCTAAATTAAATAGCAGAGAGAAGATCCTTGGTCTAAAGAAGAGAGCCATGGGTTACTGCATCTGCTGACAACATATTTTGTTAAATGTATTCTTGTACCAGGCCGAAATCTGCATTGACAGTGAAAATCTTTCTTCATAGAACTTTGTTCACACAAAGATCTTTGTGGGCCTGGAACAGTCTGTGCCGCCATTCAACGTAAATGAAAAGGTCGAAGGACCGGGAGGAACATACTTGGGTCACATCCAGACAGAAACAGGCGCTCGAGTCTTCCTCAGAGGCAAAGGTTCCGGCTACATTGAACAAGCATCCAAACGGGAGTCTTTTGAACCGCTTTACGTATACATCAGGTAATGATACTTTTTTTGCTCTCTATTAGCGATAGGCGAGCACAAACGCCGCAGGTATCGGGCCAACGCCAAGCATATTTTAAGTTATCGAGGGCTCTCGCGGAGGCTGCCGATAGCAGCCACGGATACCTAGGGCAAAAATGTATGTAAATCTGATATCGGGTAAATCGTCCTTGGCAATAGTTGGCAGATTGGTGAATCATCATCAGAGAGTAAGGTTTTAGCAAAATTTTTTGTCATTCTGTTAGATCAAATTACTTAAATTATTTATCAAAATACTAGAGGTATCAGTACGCAGTATTGGTGATGACTCAGAGTGAATACTGGTGCTGGTTGGGGAAAAAAGTGGTATTGGGGAGATGCCTCAGAAAAAAAACTAATTTTTACCGATGAAATGTGTATTCAGAGCAGCTCCCAGGTTAATTGGTACAACCGTATGCCATGCAATGTGGCATTTTGTTTGTTTGTTTATTTATTGAACATATATAACATACAATACAATAACAGATTGACAAAAGTGTAGGCAAGTAATAATTGTAAAAATAAAAAATAAAGACAGACATCATCACGGTTTTTCAACATAGACAGAAAATTATATGTAAATGCCACAAAGAAATCAACGTATTCAAGTTAGAGTATGTGTGCTTAGCGAGGGGCAACGTAAGATGGCCACTGGTGGCTTCGCTGGTTGTTTAGAATTTGGTAAAAATTGAAGAAAGCTGAATATGTCCCCCACAGCAGGTGATTAAACGGACCAATCTCGAAAGAGAATGCGCGCAGCACCAATTTCAGATGTGTGTGCGGCATGTGTCGCTGACTTGTTGGTCACGTGGTGCAATGCGGCATCTTAGAAATATATCATTTGGATAGCTATTACTTTTTTTGGGGCGGGGGTCTTGTGAAGTTTGCAAAAACGCATTATGCACCGCATAACAATATAAAACAAGTCATTTGATACATTGTCCCTTTTTGGCCTAATGTCGCGCTTTAACAATGATGGCATTTACGTTACAGCCACCCAAACTCAGCTGGACTGGAGGCAGCCAAGCGACTCGCAGAGAGTCTGTTGGAAACTGTAAGTCGACCACTTGTCTGAAGCTGAATGAGAGCTGTACGGAGGTTTAAGAAGGTGCAGCTATCAAAGCATATAGTTGTCACTGATACCTACCTCCAAGAGTAACAGCAGTAGTGTGAACCACCTGATCTCCAGAGATAGGTCCTGAGTGCTCTGCACCTACCCACAATACATTTCAACTGTCCATCAACTCTGGTGTTGTGCGGTGTTTGTTCATTTGCTCTTATGACCTCCACCTACAGGTGAGAGCCGAGCACGCCCGGTTAAAGTCGTCCTACACAGCCACCGCCTCAACTCAATGTGAGTTTCCTTTCAGTGTTTTGACTGAGCACTGGTAACGATATTAGACGTTACCGTAGCTGCACTCTTGTCATGACACTTCCAACATCCTGTGTTTTAGTGAGTGGTCCAACCATAGGTTGGTCACAGCCTGTTACTGATGGATGCCGTTAACACCACATTCTATACTTTCCTTTCAGCATACGCAGCTCATGGATTTCCACCTAATAGCAATTACTCTAGCCAGTCTTCCTGGTATAACTACCCAGCCAATGGGTATGCTGGAGCCTATTCAGCTTACCCAGGAGCCGGTGGTTATTGGAGTAATGCAAATGGTCCCCAGAGTCATTCTAACTTGTCGACAACCCCTCCATCTTCTCAGGCAATGGTTCAGTATCCGGTGTGTCCACGGAAGCCAAATCCATATCTTGTGGAGGTAATCACAAAGATTCAAATGTTGTTGTTGGTTGTTAGTGCTGATATTTTTGAGCAAACCTTGGTATTTTGAATACTTGTTGATGGGTCAATTTTTGAAAATATTCCTGTGCCTTGTTTACACTTGCCTGTCATCAACCCAATCAACTAACAGTTCATTTAAAGCACTACTGAACTGCACTGGTCGTGCGTAAAACAGGGGTCACTGACCTTTTTGGAAATCGAGAGCTGCTTCTTTGGTACTGATTGTTTGGAAGGGCTACGGGTTTGACACCCACTTATGAAATAACAAATTTGCTCATTACCATTAACTATTTCATTTTGTTATTAATATTTAATAGGGATGTTCGCTATTTTTTTTCCAGACTGATGCCAGTATGAATACCCAACTCTTGAATACTCTCCGATACCAAGTAATCAATACCACTAGTACTTTTGATATATATCATTTCTACTAACCCAATAACTTAATTTTAAAGAAAGATCTGTATCCGTTTATCAGTAGATTTTTTTCTGTATTTACATTGAATTAATGGCAGTTTTATATTCTTTTTTATAAATTTGTTCACAAATACAATACCATGTAAATTACGAAGGATGCTCCAATTGATTGGTGGCCAATAATTATTGGTCGATGTAAGTCAAAAGGTGCGCGAAAATTGAATCATGGTGGCTGCTTTTCTTCAGCAGAGAAACGGGGGAGATTAAAATTAATGGGAGGTTGAACCGCACAAGGCCATTTTGGAAGAAAACCTGTTGGGAGTCTGTAAAAGATCTGAGGCTGAGACAGAGGTTTACCTTGCAACGTAAATGATCCTTAACATTAAACAAAATGTACAGTCGAATGGTTTTTAAAAAAAATCATACTCAGGTGTTGGAAAAGCCATGTCAAAGCCCAGACCTGAATCCAATTGAGAATCTGCAGGAAACGGCTTTGCACAAACACTCAACGTCGAAGCTTACTGAGCTGGGGCTGTTTTCCCAGGAAGAATGGGCAAACATTTCAGTCTCTAAATGCTCAAAAGTCACATACCCCAAAAGACTAGCATCTGTAATCGCAGCAAAAGGCGCTTCAACAAAGTATTAACTCAGGTGGGCTGAAATATTTTGCACGATCCACTTTTGAGAATGTTTCTTTTTTTCTTTAATTTTTTAAAAATATATTTATTTCGTTCCACTTCACAACTGTGTCCCCCCACCAAAATTCTATTCTATGTCCTTGCTTGGAGCCTGAAATGGCAAAAGGTCACAAAGTTCAAAGGGGCCGAATACCTTTGCAAACCACTGTATACTGTACTTGTATAGCAGCCACCCAAAATGGGTTACGGCAAGTGTTTTTTAGTACGCCAACGCCCGATGTTTACGATGTCATTAGGTATCATTATTAATAGTCAGGATTTTGAAATGACAAGACCAGCTTTTAAGTGTCTTGGCAAAAGCTTTGAAAGAATTATGTAAATGTAAAGGTTATATTGTGTTAAAGGGTGTTGGTGGCGGCGATACAGTGGACATTGTAGGATCTTTACACACTCAGCCGGACGCAGGAAGTTCAAATCAGCAGCTCCATGAAGGCACAGAGGAAAAACAGGTTAGGTCAAGAGTCATGCCTGCACTCGCTCTGAATGTGGATGGTGGTTGTAAAAAAAAAAAAACATGATTATTATTAAGTACAAAATGACCTTCATGACCATGTGAATTTCAAGCCTCTTGCATTTCCATTCTGTTACATCTACACCAGTGGTCCTTAACCTCGTTAGAGGTACTGAACCCGACCAGTTCATATGCAGATCCAACGAACCCTGAGTGAAAAATATAAATATGATTCGAGAAGTATTGCATTTCCGTTGACGTCAGCTCAGTGGTAGAGCTGTCGTTTTCCCAACCCAGAGGTTGTTGGTTGAATCCCTGGCCATTGCAACCATGTCCAAGTGTCCTTGAGCAAGATATTCAAATCGCGATTGCTCTTGATGTTGCATTATCAGTAGATGAATGAGGCAACAGACAGTGGGAAGTGCTTTGAGTACCTGAGGTAGAAACGCGCTGTACAAGTGACAGCCAGTTTACCATATTACCCATATGCATGTATTAATAAATTGATTTTGTGAAAATGAAAGCCTTAAATGGCATTAAAATGCATTTAAACACACAAAAAATGTGAGGAAGCATGACTGTCAGACGAGGCAGTTTACAAAAGCTGCCTCACAGAAGGTGTAGTAAGCCTGTCTGTGACGCGGGTCACATTACATCCTTTTCGTTTAAATGAATGAATAAATAAATATATGACTCTGGATGCCATGTTCACGGCCATCAAACATGGCGGGTGGTTGCTGCGACGTCTCGCTGTTGGATATGGAAGTGGGCGACCCCTACTGGCAGTCGACTTTATTTTCCTTTAAGGTTGGGAATACTGTACCTTTTTTACTATGGTGTGCGTCAATTGATGGTCACCATGTGAAGAGAAAAAAAAATGACCAAGCCAGATTTACCTCCACGGTCAAGAAACGGTTGCATGAAGTCCATATCGCACTCTATGGGAATCCAAAAGTTGGCCTTTATAAAGGTGCTGTTTCATTATTGGATTCTGAATCTAAGGGCCTTTTGGGCACAAATATATATCCCTGTTGTTCCATTTATTCTTGATTTTCCTCAGAATGCTCATTTTATCCACGACAATATGACAGCAATGATCTGGCCTATCATTCATTAGGCACTGGTAGATGCAAGCCAGGGATGACCCAATCAATGACGTGATGTCACATCCATTCCTAACATGTCGCCATTACAATTAACCAGGGGGGTTGCGGATATGCTGTGTTGGGAAATGCAAGACGACACGCAAAGATGGGAACGCTAGATATTCATCAAGCTTCACAATATTGCTTCATTTCTCGGATCAATAAATCGAAATGGGCCATTCTAGGTGCACTTGAAATAAGGAGGAGGACACACCATTCCTCACCGTAGATTCGGGTTAAGTAAACTTCAGCTCTAAGGAGTTGCATTAAATTTTTTGGGGGGGCTGTAATTAAAAAAAAAAAATGCTTCTATGGACAAAATAGACCTTGATAAACATGTTGGGCTTTTGTTCAGCCTGCCAGCCACTCTCAGGAGGCTCCTGCTCTTCGACAGCCCACAATTCCTTCCCCCGTCATCCAAGACAAAGCAGTAGAGAGGTTTGTCCTCTTTAAGTTCTCCACATAGTTCCTCTTTAACAACCTCTGGTTGTAATACATATTTTCTATCCGACTCTTTAGGATCCTCATGCCTCCACCGCCGCCTCCCTTTGCTGCCCTCACCTCTGGCCCACTGAAGCGAACGAGTGACACGCCGACCCAAGATCCAGGCAGTCCGCCCAACAGTGATGCATCTTCGGGTACGCGCCTGTTTCTTTGCTCCCAATTCTGCGAGATGAAGCGTACCTCTTTATGGGCCTTTTCACATTGAAGCTGCATGTACTTCTGGTGGCAAAAGCCTTCGCTTTTCTCCAGTGGCATTCCTAGTATACTCTTGAATGTCAAGGCGGCCCAATTGAGAAAACGGGCTGGCTGTCACCTCTACCATTGTATTTTGAATTATTGAAAAGTCAGTCAAAAAGATGTGAGGTAAATCCCTTGAAAGGGAGATGGTCCTCATTTATTTTATTTTTTTTCAATAAGTTCATTTCAAAATAAGCTTGATTTTAATTTAAACATAGTAAACATAATCGGTGAGGGCCTGAATTGGTCTTTCTGTTGCTTGGATTAATGGCACGGACGTGCATGGTTACACATGAGTAAAATAACTGGTTAGAAGAAGAATACTTTATTTTTGTTTCACACTTAAGTTTAAATGTTTGCGCTGAGATAATTTCTTTCCGGAATTGTTAAAATTGCAAAACTAAAAAAATAAAAGGAGGGAAAAACGAGGGTTGATTTGGAATCTGCGCCAAAAATAATTTTAGAAAGTTGACTTTTTTGTTGACATTTGTTGACCAGTGTAATCATTCGATTTCCGCTGTTTTCTCAATTTGGCAAAATGACATGCAGCGTTTGTGCTTTTACCGCCCAGAAGAATGTGCGACGTCTTGATGAATTGGTCTGTTGAGAGATTTTCTGTTCAATGAAATGGCATCTCCACACCCCTGTGGAGGGATGGAGGAGGAGTGAAGACCTGTGAGATATTTCTCTGTTGCTTGGAAGCCACTAACATTGTCTTCTTCTATATGTCTTTTTGTCTTTCCCTTGTTTTCTCTCTCTCTCTTCACATGTCCACGGACCTGCTTGGCGTGGATGTCCTGACCTGGCTGACTGGGGATCAAACCGACTGGAAACCACCGCTAACATGGGGCTCTTCAATGGGTTTCCTTTGGGTCTGCTTCTCTCCCCCCCCCCCCCCCCCCCCCCCTTCCTTCTGTTTGCCTCTTATGCTGTGCCCCAACAGGTCTTGTTGGAGATGTGTGCGGGAAGAAGCCCAAAGTGGTGATGGATACATCAGGGCTGGTGCCCTACGGCGGTGACTCTTCTGACGAGGAAGAGGAGAGGACGCGTAGCAGTAAGAGCAGTAACTCATGACCCCTTCGGAGATACACTTGAATCTCCCCCAAAAGAAAAATCCACTTTCACACTCTGACACACTGCTTTGAGACAATGTTTTTCTTCAGATTCCTTTTGAATGGAAGACTCATATTTTCAGGACTGATATAGGCAGGTCATGTAAAGTAAAGAAATCGACAGTTTTATCCCACATAGCAAGTTTTGCTACTTGCGAATTCACCTTTTTGCGGAGTTTTGTGGGAATCTATTCTCTGCAATTTGCTGAGCGCACACATATTCACCGTTTTTGTGCTTGGGCCAAAGCTGCCATCATGTGGCATCCATTGGCAATGAAAACATCTGTTTTTGGAGGGGGCTGTCAATTACTCATGAATTTTCAAATAGAGAAATGTGGAAGATCTCCGAAGATCTACTTCATAAACACAATGCAGTGCATTTTATTCAGTATGAAATTCGTCATTTGCTGAAGCAAAGGTCAGAGGAATTCAATAGAAAAAAACATAAATCCCAGGAAAGGAAATTGCATCCTCCGGCTACCAACTTTAACAGTGTGCTTTTGGTGGATTTTCCTTTTTTTATATATATATATGTTGTGCATACAGGTGTTAAAATGAACAGAAATTTGATTCGGCATGGCATTTTTATTTTTGTTGACCACAAATCAGCCCGCTTTATTTGTTCTGAATTGAATACGGATCACTTAGAGATGGACGTTAGAGCTTTTTCTTCTCTCGGAAAGTGATGGATGTCTGTTCCCATGGAATACTATAATAAACACGCCTACAAAGGACTTATATTTAACCTGACTCATTTTTTGGGGGAATGAGATTAAGGATGCTCTATGAATGCATATTTTGGAGCCTCTATGCCATTGTGTATGGTCAGAGCTCCTGGGCTGTCCAGGCCAAAGCACGGCTGGACATAACGCTGAAATTGACACTGGAAGGTATGCAGGTGTTGTTCCAGATCCACATTGAAGAAGGACAGAGTGCCCCGGTCATAGTCCAAAGCCAACCCTATTCGGACTGGGTTCACTGTGATCCTCAGGTCAGGGCTCTGACCATTGTGTAAAAACTCATACTTGTGCCTGGAATAAATAGAGAAGATGGTTGATTTATTTACAGCCTTTAACATCACTGAGATATTTAATATGCTTGGTACCTAGAAGTAGTGAGGATGTGTCTCATACACCAGGAGGTGTTGTTGCCTCCCAGGTAGGAATTTCTCTCTGTGTCTTCATATGCTACTCCAATCCTGAACTCTGTCCTGTCATTCACCTCCACTTCCCAGTAATGCCGAGCTCGCACTGGAATCAGATCCCCAAGGACTGCTACACACCTGATAGACACGTTAAAAATGATCACTGAAAGGGAGGTCTAAAAAAAATCAGATGGTTCTGAAGAGCATTCACACGTTCTACTCCCAAATTTGTATCAATTTTTCAGCATTTTCCACCATTATTTGCATTTCTACACTAACCATTACAATTTCAACCTGTTAAGCTCACTGACAACATCCTGGGAACATTACACATTCTGCAAATTCATGGATCTTTAATTTTTCCACATTTTAATGACAGACGCAAATCAATGGGGATGTGAATTCATCTCGCCCTTCCACATTTTCCCGACAGATCCAATTTGAAGTCTGCCCATCTATATTTCAACAATTCAATTCGGCATTATTTCAATTCCGTTTCAGTTCCTGGCATCATTTGACAGGAATTGCATTTTCTGGTTTACCTGGTGAAGTTGTCATCATCTAAGGCCATAGCGCTGATTGGCAGCTCTTCATCTCCATAGAAAATGGTGAAACCATCCTCAGATATTGACAGGCACGGATGGGCAGTCTCCTCGAGAAGATTGAAAAATGTCCCTGCCAACAGAAGAACAAAACATTTGCAGATAGTCTTGGGCGGTAGCCTGAACAGTAAACCAATTGGGAAGAGACCGCTCTGTGTTGCCTCTCACCGGTGGTGGAAATGCGTATTTCCTTACTCCTGTCGCTGGGCCCACCGATATTGACCGCTCTCACTGAGATGAGGTAACAGTGACCTGCTTGAAGCTGAATCAAACACTGGCATGTGGGTACTGCTACTACAGACCTGATTAGGACAATGGGATAGGTCCGACATGTTCATTAAATATCCACCTCACAGTTTAAAAACATTTCTTGGCATTCGGCTTTCGCCTCCAGAAAACATTCTGGACTCATTGAAAGATACCAGTCAAATATGCAGCAACTTCTCTGGAGTTGCCAGACAAACAAAGGAGAATGTTGAGGATAAGATCTGAGGCTAAGAATAGATTTGTTTCTGGGACAGAGTGCATCTTGATTCAGCAACTCAATAACCACGGGACCTCTGGTGTCCTCTGCAAGCACTAACATTGCCGTGTTTATGAAAGCATTGAAGAAGAAAAAAGCCCAAAGTAGAAAATTAACAGCAGGTATGTACTGCTAATTTCTGTATTCAGGGGAACTGTTCTTGAAGAACTGTACCCTAGGGAGTCAGGCAGAATTGGCGAGTTCTGACTGGACATTTTTCAGGTCCCACTTTATGTGTATTGGGTGCAGGTCACACTGGAGTTTCTTAACATGCAATGTGATGCATGTTAAGAAAAATATTGCCTAATGGTAGTGTGTTGCATCAAAAATTCATGGCTGACTTTAAGTGTGTTACTTTTGTGAGGTGTTACTCCCGATAATAAACTGCGACAATTTTATCTTGACATAGAAGATAAAGATGGGGGATAACAACTCCCAACTGGGAAGCTCTGTTGTAAATCTTGTACTGTGATGAGGTGCTCTTACTCAGTGACCCCTTTCTCATTGCCGTCTGACCCTTTAAGTTCGGTCAGCTCCACAGTATAGGAGTCAACAGGGTCAGGGTTTCCTGACTCCCACCGTATGAGAGCAGCCTCCGGGCAGCTGCAACACTGCCTCTGCTTGATCATTGGAAGAGATGGAACTGTGGAGAAATGAGAGATTTAGCTTTGATTCCCCCTGATAGCGTCAATCATGGAAGGCTGAGGAAAAACAAAAAGTCTATTTTCAGGAGATAATCTGATTTTAAATGTCGGGAATAACGGTCAAATTTAAAAAATAAATAAATACTGAACTCATCAAGTACAGATAGCATAAAAATCTACTTGGCAACAATAATATAGTAATCGTGCTTCGTGACTTCCAACCAGACTTCTCGTTAATTACCTGTCATGTATAAGGCCTTTTCACTGGCTGGGCTGATGCCTGTTGTGTTGGTGGCTGTCACCCAGAGCTCATATTGAGCACCAGGCAGAAGCTCTTTCACGGTGCAGTGGGTCTCTTTCACTTTTGCCTTCCTTACTAAATGCGAAAGCAATGGGTACAACTGGTTTGAAAAATAAAAACAGGACATCAAATACAGATGATGATGTGATACAGACGCAGACGTACCTTGTGGGGCAGTAGTGCTTTCAAGAGGCACATTCTGCAGCACCGGTCTGTAGTACAGCTCATAGAACTCCACTGTATCGTCGGAGAACAGACTCCAGCATACACGCAGAGATGTCTGGGTGGCCGAGTTCGCCATTTGGGGGTTGATAACCGGGGCGGATGGAGCTGTGGACATCCCGTGGTCTTTACTTGGCATGGCAGTGAAGTGTGTATTCTGCCCATGTTTGAACATAATGTACAACTATCCCATGTCAGCATCAGAACACACACCTTGCCTCCTCTCCTCATGCCTGCAAGTAGACCTTAACACCCTTGAATCATCAATCACTTGATGATATCAGTTCTTCCTTAGTGGAGACAATGTGGGGACACACCGAACTTCGGAAAGCACCAGGTGATACGAGCTGATTAGTTTAGGAGAAACAAGGGTCCGATGCCACGTCATAAGTTTCGGTACCACCCCTGATGATATGAATGTGTTGTGAATCTCTTACACCTTCGCACTCGTGATCCGCAGCCATTGTCTGTAGACCGCGGGTGCCCAGAATATTTTGCAAATAAAACCTTCAAGGTACTGTTCATTGGCTCCAGCCTATATTTGAATAACCAACATCCTCATCGTCCGAAATTAACAAACACGCAGAGGAAAAGTAAGGCCCGACTCTGTCCCCCAACAGCAGCCAGTGTTTCATAGTTAAAAACAATATCTCACACGAGCCCCCCCCCCCTCGTAAATTTGTCAAAATATCTTGTCATTAGACGATGCTGAAGAAATGACACTCTGTGACAATGTAAAGTAGTGTACCTGTAGTTAGTTTTCAGATGATACAAGGGTGTACATTTTCTGTCCGCTCAAAATAACACACAAGAAAAGTGAGTCCACCCATTGGTGCAAGTTTCACATCTGAGACCTTGTAATACTAATTAGTCACGTGACATGCACATTGCATTTATTATTCTATCCTCTCAGTATTATTGATATATTTGATGTTTATTTCTTCATTTTACCTATAACTTGGATTAACAGTACCGGTATATATCTGCTTTGGGCTACAATGTTTAGTAATTAATGAGCAAAGAATAGATTGAAATTATATTTAGTGTTGTGGCTGAATGCAGTGACGTAGAAGTGTGGTGCATTTCCTGAACTGTATTTATCTCTCTCATGCAATCAAAACAGGTGCAGCTCAAGTGGTTGCGGTGTTTTTCTAGTATGACACATTTAGAGGCACGCCAATTGATCGGCCACCAATTTCCATGGGAAAATACTTGATCGGCCAACAATATTTCAGTCATTATTGATCCGCAAAAAAAGGATCCACCGCAGTTTGTACTTTGGAGCCTGCAGCCAGAGACCACAAGCCTGTGTCCAGTTTAGCGTTCCCTCCCCTGGGCTGGATTTGAACCCAAGACCTCTGCACCGTGAGGTGGACATGTTAACCAGTCAATCACCATGACGCCCACATCCCTAACAGTTATGAAACTGCAAAACCAAAATGTCAATCGAACCTGGAACGATGTTGATGGAGTCCATCATGCTTTTGACATCTGACAGATCAGCGAGCGGCATTTCAAAATCAAGATTTGTTGCCAGTGTGAGGTCCATCTCTTCTTTGGCGAACTCCTCAATTCTGATGAAGTCCAAAAAAAAACCCTAATGTTGAATTCTGCCATTTATCCCGATGAATAAATACAAATCGGCTCACTACTTCAGATAATGGATTTGCACTGGGCTGTGTCTTGCTTACCGTTTAAGGGTTGGAACAACAGTCTGTCATAAAATGAAGATGGAGACGAGTTAATATATGAAGATGGATAGATAAAAAGTTGAGGGATGGCTACACCGATTTATACCTTGAGAAAAACCCTTTTGTCCTGTCTCCGATAAACCTCCTTAGCCTCCTCTATGAGCTCCTTGGAGGCATCCAACGCATGCCCACAGGCCAGCAGCTGAGCGTAAAGGGCCTCCAGCTTCCTCTTCTTTTCATCTTCCAATCTAGCTGCTCGCTCGTCATAACGCTGCGATATTGTCTGAAGAACATCTGTGTAGTGATGCTCCAAGTGTTGCTCACGTCTGCCAAAATTCTCCTGCGTGGTGTATCATTTGCAGAGCTTTTAACACTTGAGACCTTTTCACCATGATGTCACATATGCTTCCAGGGTGGCAAAAGACACAGCTTTCTCTCTCATGCACTCAGGATTTATTTATTCACCTTCAAATTTCACTGGATTTATTTACTTTTAATTTTTTGTCAGGAAATTGAAAAAAATGAAACCTTTTGGGGTTTATATCTGGCAGAGCAACCCAAATTGTGACTACTGTTGATCAATTTTCTTCCACCTCGAAGTACTTTGGCACCTATTGTTTACAGATATAATAAAATAAGATACAGTATTTTATTATTTTCTTGGGGGCACGGTGGGCAACTGGTCGCACGTCGGTTCAGGGTGTACCCTGCCTACTGTCCAAAGACAGCTGGGATTGGCTCCAGCACGCCCCCGTCCCTCATGAGGATAAACAGATTCGAAAATGGATGGATGTATTATTTTCTTGCTCTTCGGGAAACATTTTACCTCTACAGTGAGAAAGATTTCTTCCAGGTGTCCTGCAAAGTTCTCCATCTCAGCCACCTTCTCTTGCAACTGATTCCTGGTGCTGTTGATCTCACTCTACAAGGGTTTGAGCAAACTTAAAATGACTCCTTCATTCAAGGAAATTAGTTTAAATTACATGGCCATTTAAAAGTGTTGCTGTTTGTGACTGACAACACCTGTCAACAGTGCTACAAAGTGACGGACAGACTTAATCTTACAAAGCAGTGTTTTCAATATGTGGCATTGATGTCGTCGGGTGTGGAATGCCACCTGAGCATTTATTTGACATCCAGCAGTTTCATGTAGCTACTAGTACGCTCTTTGTGCCTGATACTGTAGTAAGACAGTTTGGCGCACTACAATGCCTGTACTGTATCTGACTGGGAACATTTTCCTGTCTCATTAAACTGAAGAGTTAGAAAATGAGTTCAGCTTCCTACCTCAATACGACCATTGCCAAACACATCATCATGTCTATCCTTCACTCCAGGGGACTTCTTCAGAGGGCTGGCCATGTCTCTATTCAACTCCTGGTATTCAGCTTCTTCTGCAATGACATCCAATCTACTTCCCCTGATCTCATACAGATCCATGACGAATGACTGTGGGCGGACATTATAACACTGAGTGATACGCAATCAATGCTGAATAAGACTTTTTGAACAAAAGTACTGTCGTAAAACAATGCATGCAGGCTGAATTAAAAAAAAGTGGAGGAATATTCACCGCAAGGAATCAGCTTTTACGCCACCATTGCAGGCCAACGTGCACAAGCCAACTGTGAGCAGAGCAGCAACACACGCAGAAACTGACAGAAATAGATGAGGCAGGCACACTGATCAAATGTCAAAAATATCTCAACCCTCCTGAGAATAGAAGCCAACACTGTCTGTGTTGTTTATTGAATAGAGTATACATTTACAACAAAAAATTACGTTAAAGGTTTTAAAATTCGGTTTCATTCTGACATTACAAGGTGGAAATCCCCAGACCTGTGACTGAAAATTGAACGCGAATACTGAGGGGTATGGTGCCTTCACTGACTCTCGTAATTTTTAACATTTTACTCTGTGACTCATTTTTATTTATTGATATCACATTTGATTCCTTTTGTGCTTTTTCAACAACTGTCAACAAAATGCGGAAACTTAACAACGTATCCTTAGTGTCTATGTTGCTTGAACATGCATACCTGCTACTATATAATATATAGATTTTTTTTTAATTATATTCGATCCCAGCTCCGGCCTCCCTGTGTGGAGTTTGCATACATTCCAAAAACATGCATGGCAGGCTCATTGGGCACTCTAAATTGTCCCTAGGTATGAGTGTGAGCGTGGATGGTTGTTCCTCTGTGTGCCCTGCGATTGGCTGGCAACCAATCAGGGTGTAGTTTAGGCTCCAAAAGTGAGGAAAGCGGTTCGGAAAATGGATGGATGGATGGATGCTAATTGGACACCTCCCCATTAATCTTAGTTTCAAAATAGAAAATGCATTTACTGTATACAGTGCATGTGAATAATAAACAGCTGATGCTGAGGCGAAATGCTAGGGAATTAATTGAATTGTTGAAAAGTGGAATGTGAGACTTGGATTAAAAAGCGTCTGATTCCGTCAAGAGATGTGGAGTATGTAGTACAGGTATATGTCATTTCAAGTTGGGGAAATCTGATAAAAGGCGCTTATGAATAAAATATATTATTATTATTATTATAAATAGCTCCCATATGAATGCAAACTTAAATATGCTGCTGTCCATTTTCCAGCTTCAAAGTCAATTGTGACAGTTGGCCACAGAATATCATCTATTAACTACAGATTTCTCCCAAATGTAATAAGTCTGAGATTTAAAACAATGATTAATGGTTTATTTCATCTTATGTGAGGGTAACATTGGTCAAAGTGTGGGATTGCTGCAAATGCATTCAATTACCTTCAAAACGGGTTAAATGTGGCCTAACAGTTTGTAGCTTTGACTTTGAATGGGTAGAGAAATGTGGAAGATTTAGAAGGGCAAACAGTGGGCGTAGTAATAATACTACAAATAATGATAATAATGACCATTAATGATTTATGTCCTGAAAAACTCATGTGCAGTGCGATTTCAATCCCGTTTTGTTGTTCGCGAGTCGCTTGGATGAGGCCATAAGCTTTGCTAATGAAATCCCATATTTTCTGTGGTCTTTGAATGCAACCTACGTCACACAAATGGCGGACGTTGTAAACAGAGACCCAGTTTTGAGGAGGCCCTTGTCCAAACATTTTCAACGATGAGCAACGTCGAGTGTGAGCGCCCGGACAGCTTGGACGGATGGGTGGCGATAAAAAGTAACATCTTCGAAGAACCGGAGGTGTTTAAGTTAGGTTTTATCGTCCAATGGAACGTAATCGAGTGTAAATTCGCGGTCACCTGCCACAACAGGACATTACAGCGGCGGAGGCGAAAAGAGAAATTTAGCTTGACAGGGGAGCATCAAAGCAGCTGGGCCGGCCTTTTCTCGGTGAGCGACTTAAAACACATCCATCAGCAGCTAATCTGTGTCAGCGATGTCTTGGCGCCTTGCTTTCCCGACTTGTCGGAGTTCGAAGACGGCAGTGTATGGGATTTACTTTTCCCGAGTCGGAAGTACGGTTCGGATGACGAGCGGAGGGTGTCGGACGCGCCGTGTCGGACGCTGGAAACATACTTCAGCACCGCCATCGACTTTTGCGGGAGGACAATAGTGCTCGACACGCTATTCTACCAGGATGAGCGCGACGCGGATGACTACTTTGAGAACCTCCAGGAATTCAAGAGGAAGAGCATGCACGACGAGATGTCAAGGGCCAAAGGTCACCTACGACAGGTAGAGTCATTATGTATACCACTTAGATTGAGCGCGCTTTTCACAATTTTTATTGACTGGGCGATCGTGACATTGCACGCACTTGTGCGTGGCGTTTGACCAATGCAGAGTGATTGATAAGAAAATAAAATAAGGATTAAATAATTGTACATATACAGTAATCTCTTCCTCTCTATCCGCCATATTCCTACGCCTCTACGAGACTTTACGTGAAATGGATGATTTTCTGTTTCGTTTACATGGATACTGTTCGTGCCGTCCACTTTCTATGACACTTGCAAGCTTTAACAACGTAGGAACAACAGTTCTTATATCTTAAAAGACAAACAATTTCAATCCAGGTTCCCGCTAAAGTAGCGGGATGGGAGGACGATGGGGGGGAAAAAAGGCCAGCGACAAGGCACGGTCACATGTTTAAGTACTTGCCAAACTCTGTCGCTTCATATGCGAGGCAATGAGCAACATCAAAAGTTCTGAGGTGTATCAGTATCTACACAGTATAAAGTTGATCGCGTTTTGTGGAAAGATATTAGGCACACTTTTATTTGGCTTCAAGCAAATGTCGGAGCCAACCAAACCCCCACCGGGACGCTTCATGTAAACAAGCTTCACGTCGCTTAATGACATTAAACTGCAGTCAGTCTTCACCCCAAAACACTTCATAGGCGCTCACTACAGTTTAATGCCAAACCCTTTTACGATCCATAAAATGCAAAGTATGACGGCGATCTTTGAATACATTCAAAGGCCTATCTGTACCGAGTAAAAGTTATGATCGAGCTGCTCTTGACATTCAAAATTACTTTGCGGCTCTAAAAACAGCAGAAACACGCAGAACAAGAATCCGGCACCTAGGAATTGCGTATTTTCACTCCACATCCGATGTTATGCGTTCGGTGCCGACCTCGTCATTTTTGTACAATGGGACCACCGATCGTCACACGCGTCCATATATTTACAGAGTACTGTGTAGTGCACTTGCAAAAATCACAGTGTGCAGACGAACCACGAACACACACACACACACACACACACACACACACACACACACACGTAAAACAACAGATCTACCTTTGGTCCAGACAAACAAACAGACCAAATTATTTTTCTGGTATGAAGACACTGAGATAAACCTTCTCCATTGTTAGTGTTATTGGTCATCTTCTACTTATGTCAAGTTTTGTTTAAAAAAACAAACAAAACAAAAAAGATCCCTATTCGGACACCTGCCCATTACATTGACACTTTGGAACCAATCGTTTGAAGTCGATATGTAGAAACACAGAAGTTGGTTGGAGGGAAAGACGACGGGAAAACAGAAAAAGTATGTCTTTGTCCTAAGGGAATATGTGTCCTCTGCTAGAGACGAGAGTCATGCGTTGTTTATTTTAAGAAGACTCCCAAGTAGTTTACAAGACCCACAATCTTACTCGCACACTGCGTCCTCCAGTGTCATTATGTACCATCATATTCAAAAGGTAACAATTGACATATAGCACTGTAACTTTGTGAAATATGATGATTCAAAAATTCAACAATACATTGCATCTCCTCTCAGCTGCTGCAGAGTCACGGAGGTGCGGCCCGGATGGTCGCGCTGCTTGCTATCTACGCACAAGAGGATGAGGCCTACCAGGACCTGCTCACTGAGGCCACTGCCTTCTTTCAGTACCTGCTGCAGCCTTTTAGAGACATGCGAGAGCTGGCTTGCCTCTACAATATGGAGATCCTGGTAAATAAAAGCATGCCACTTGGAGGTTGACCTTAGTGCTGTGGCACACACTGACAGGACTTATTCCATTGCTTGACTGCAGTATCTGCTTTCCACCAGAAGAGAGTGGTAAAAGACCAGGGGGTGTCCACATTTTTTTAGTTTGAGGGCTGCGTTCAGAAAATGGAAGGACGTAATTCTTCCACTTTAATTTATGCTAAAATCCATCAATTAAGCAATGATATATTGTTTCAATTTTACCAGTTGCGAACTCTTTTATTGCGATCTACGTTTCTACCCTAACCTATGGTCATGAGCTGTGGGTCGTGACTGAAAGAACAAAATCCCAGTGACAATCGGCCAAAATGAGTTTCCTTCGCAGGGGGTCCAGGCTCTCCCTTACAGATAAGGTGAATGTTATGGAAATGGCATTTCATTGAAACGGCAGCTCCATTTTCTAGTTTTATCTTATGCCACTCGGACAGTTTGAAACCAGTTTTCCAAAACGCATTCTCATACATGTTAGAATAGCCTTGAAGAGTTGACGTTCCACACTACTGTTTCCTGCAGAAGTCCCTGGAGTTTGATGACTTGGGTCCTAAGAGGATTGAAGCTCTGGAGGGGGAGGCGGAGGAGTGGAGAGCCAAAGCGGAAGATGCAGTCGTGTCCATTCAGGATATCACAGTCACCTACTTTGCGCAGACTTCGAAGGCGTTGGCTGGTGACTCATTGTGTTTAATCATTTTATTATTAATAACCTGAATTCTGTGGACTTTACCGCCGCATGCAGGAAATAGATCACTGCAGTCCCTGGTTACATTGCTACTTCAGACACATAGCATGCAGTCATGTCCTACAACTTGATGCTCTAAAATGGCCTTTTGAAATCAACCAAGACAAAGTGTGCTTGCTTCAAGCTATTTTTCACTTTGTGTACTGTGAAACTGACAAAAAATAAATACAAATAGGCATCTTCATTGCTAACATATAATCAAGAGACGGCAGGCTAATGGAAATCAGCATCAATGTTACGATAATTATAAACACGCAAGGAGCAGCAACACGTACAAATAAAGTAGGTAACAAAAGAGATTTTTCAATTTTATATATATATTATTTTTGTTTTAATTTTCATCAGTGTTTGGCCTCCTTATTCAAGTATGTAAGGAACATTACAATGTTATCAAGTCTTACTGATCTGGCCGTATCCATTATAATATATTATATTAAATTAGGTTGCGGCCCGGTAGCCCAATGGTTAGCACGTCGGCTTCACAGTGCAGAGGTACGGGTTCGATCCCAGCTCCGGCCTCCCTGTGTGGATGCATGACATTCCAAAAACATGCATGGCAGGCTGATTGATCACTCAAATTGTCCCTAGGTGTGAGTGCGTGGATGGTTGTTCGTCTCTGTGTGCCCTGCGATACCAATTCAGGGTGTCCCCCGCCTACTGCCCGAAGACTGCTGGGATAGGCTCCAGCACCCCCCGCGACCCTAGTGAGGATGAAGCGGTTCGGAAAATGAATGAATGAATGAATATTAAATTAGGCAGATTATTTTGTCGTGCAGATGCAGACATGCATAACCCACTTTGTGCGCATACCGTACTTGTTCAGGTATGGTGAAGCAGATGGAGGAGGATAAGCATCGCTTTGGAGCCGCTGCCTGGGCTTCTGCAGCTCCCCGACTAGAGAAACTGCGCTTCCTCCTGGCCAAAGAAGCCCTGCAACACATGAGATCGACTGAGATGTGTCTGAACAGCAAGAAAGCCAGCATCAAAAAAGAGGTGAACATCACACTCACTGGTTTAGCATGAATAGCCTGCCGATGGATATAAATTTTGGTGGAGGGGGGGTGGATTTCTAGCACATTCTGTCCATGTGGAATCAACACCGCTCTGTTGTCTTGTGGCAAGGCTTTGGAGATGGTCACGCTCACTCTTTCACCTGATAGTCCTCGTCGGTTATGAAACGACCTTTCATCTATTTACAAAAGACTCACGGAAGCACAAAAAACCCCATCACTGCATCTCCAAAACCTGCCTGGAGAGCAAGACAGAGTTGTTATGTGTTTTTGGACTGTGGGTACATTTTTTGTGTCTCTGTATTGCGTTGGTATGTTTTTGGTATGGCAAAATGTGATTTGGGGACTCTTTTGTGTGTGTGCGTGTGCGCACCGTTCCTTTCAGTACATGGCTGTGTATTTGTTATGCCATAATCAAAGGTTTTTGAAAAAGAGCTTATCTGCTGCTGCAGGGTGTTTGAATCTCAGATTGAGAAAAGCATTTTCAGAGCGTACACACATTTATGTTGCATAACATCTCACTACACTCTTTAAATTCCAAATTTGATGATGCTGGCTGCAACTATGCGTATGTGTTTTTTTTTCCTTTTGCTAATGAGATCAGTGAAAAACTCCTACACCCAATCACCGCTGGCAAAATAACTGATTGCGATTCTGTTGAATGCACCTGCTGATTTCACGACATGATGCCTGTGTGCGTGCGTGTGCATGGAATGAGCAGCACATCATCTCAAATCAAATCATTCTCGAAGCTGGAGGCTGATTTCCAGTCAGTTTCCATTTGTATGTGGCAGAGCTAAGCTGACATGAACCCGCTTTGAAAGTGTGTCGCATTGCCAGAGTAGCAAGGTGGGAGGAGATAGAAATATTTTGGGGACACTCCTCGATCTCCTCATTTTATGGAGATGTCTACTTAGGATGACATCACATCGTTACCACACGTAATAAATGACACCATCTGCGTGGTTGAATGATTACGATCACCACGTATGTCAACTTTATGATTCACGTTTCCGATGTGATTCAATAAAAGACCAATATAGACATAACACTGTTCATCAAAACAACTTTGCAGATTCGCGAATGATGTCCGTCGGCTCTCGAACATTACGCGCCGCCCCAAAAAATGTAAATCGGAATTGCGCTGCCATGTGTACATACTTATTCTTCTGAAAAAAAACCCAAATCAAATTCAGTCCAATGAATTCAATCAAAGAGCTATATTCATTTACGGACGTCTGTATTAAAACTTTTTCTGATCGAGGAAATCTGGAAAAAATACTTGAAAACAAAGTTCCTTGCGCTGTTTATTATATTTGCAAAGTGGTCATACAATTGGCGGGGAGGGGATTTTTATGCATTTGTCAACAAAATGGGTCATGCATAATTCATGGGGCTGACATTACCTTCTTTTATGTTTTGTTCTAGTTTGTCAACTTGTATGGCAGAGACCAGAGCCAGACAGATGATACTGGTTCAGCGCCCGAGCAAGACCAACAGCAGGACACCGTAGACCGGCTGGAGTTGCAGTTCTATGAAACGCAACTGGAACTGTACAACACCAAGTTTGAGATCCTGAAAAACGAGGAGCAGCTGCTGGTGACTCAGACCGACACCCTGCGGCGTCAGATCAGAGGTGTTCGTGCTGCACATGACTAACAGACACATTTTTAGGTCAAACGATGAAGTCAAGAATGCATATTTGAATGCGCATAATAGTACCAGATGCTCCAGTGACACAACTGCCAGACAGTTCACAGTTCATGATACATTATTGTACGAGACAGCACTGAAATTATATTTTATTCAAAGGTGTCAACTGAATACATTGTAGCAGGCAGTGTACATTTACTCTTCCATCTCACTCAGCACACAGCTGTTGATATGTAAACCGTTGACAACAAAAGCGAGCCCACCCCCCCTTTAAATGAAAATGTCCAAATTGGGCCCAATTAGCCATAATGGTGACGACACAAAATATTGTCACTTTGAGCAGGTAGTATGATCATTTTCATAAAGAGGTGATCAGACCTTTGTTGCCAGTGGTTTCAACATTAATGGCTGTGTGTTGAGTTGGGGAGTAAAAAACAATCTACAGTTATACAAGCTGTATGCTGGCTCGTTAGTTATTGCAAAGTGCCTTTTTTTTTTTCAGTGTTGTCCCAACCAAGATGCAATGAAATACAGTCAAACCTCGGTTTTCGTCCATAATCCGTTCCAGAAGGCTGTTCGAAAACCGAAATTGTTCGAAAACCGAAACCACGCTCTTTTTAAAATAAAAATGTTTATTGAACACGTCTGCTCACAATGGAAAGCAACACGAGGAAGCGTCACTTCCTCGTGTAAGGAAGGCGAGAGGAGTCAAATGGTGCATTCAAGGGCGCTCAGTTTGTTCGAGAACCGAAATTTGTTCGTCATCCGAGGCATAAAAAATATTTGGTCGAAAACCGAATTGGACGAGAACCGAGACGTTCGAAAACCGAGGTTTGACTGTACTTTGGACAATGTGAGGGCGTCAAAATGCGAGCTATAGTCTTTTTGTACGACCAGAGTAGGAATGGAGGATAAGTTCTGGTGCTGTATCCTCATTAAAAGTGTCAATATTAAGGTGCAAATTATTCCATAAAAGTGGGTTGTATAGATGATAGATTTGAAAATGATATTACGGCTGCCTTGCTTCAATTGAAGCCCTCGTCCTACTGAGCTGCGAACAAGTGTGAGTGTTTTCAAAGGTTTGGTCAAGGTCGCCAACGGTCACCAGACGTTTGCCTGTACTTTTCGTGTCGCAAAAAAAAGAAAAACACCCACTCAACTGTTGCTGAACGTCTGCCGACCGTTTGGCGAACCCTGACACAAGAATGCACATTTTGCTACCTTTGCCAACAGTTCTGAAACAGGGCTTAACGCAACCTCAAGCCACCATATCACGTGTTGATTCGAGTGAACTAAGGTTGTGATCGAAATTACTGACTGGACCTGGAATGCGTTTTAGAACTGAAGGAGGAGGTGGTCTATTACGATGTCTGCGAGGAACCAGAGGAGCTCCACAGCATAGTTCACACAGGACTTCATGACACAGAGCCTCCAGCCATCCGTCAGCTCAAAAAACGTCTGCAGAACCTGGAGACCAAGAGAGGCAACATCTGTGCTCGGCGATCATACCTGCGCAACAAAAAGGTGCCGCGAGTGAATAGATGTTTACTTTTTAAAATGACCATTGGGCATGAAAGGCATTTAGTTTTTTCACGATAATAAGTGGGCATGTTTTTAGCACATATGTTTTATTCAGTGAAACTTTTTTTTTTTTTTTTTAGTTATTTGTTGTACTCATCGGGTTGTTTTGGGGGTGCGGGGGCCCTTTCTGTTACATCGTAAAATTCCATAAGATGGCACCAAAGCCCCAGCCAATAGAAAAGTAGCAAGAGGTGCCTAGGACATTGGTGCTCAACTGTCATCTCAACGGGCCTCCCAATTTTCTGTAGTTTCTAACCTGCGACCCACTTTGTAGAAAAAAAAGAAAAGGAATTGTGTATATTTCATGGTTGGACGATGGTTGAAAAAAATTTGTTTGAAAAATGTTTGCATGGTGGGGGAGCACGTCGGCAAAATTTTTGGCACAAATTCTGATAACTGATTAATTGGTCGATTAATTAAAACCTATACAATGATAAGTTATTTTTTGATCTCTTAATTCTTTTCAACAATAGTGATATGAATTTTACCTGGTCTGTCGTCATGATCTTTATCTGCTGTGGTAATGTTAAAATGGCCCTCCTAGCCGGCTGAATAATGGGTCTGGTAATCATACGTGGCCCTCCTAAAAACGACTAAATCAGAAAATAAAATACAGTTGCTGACTTCCTGCTACACATCCTGTGATTGAACCTCGCACTTGTAAACAACCTCACAATAGAAAAAACAAGACCCACAGTGTTCTGAACAGCGTTTTGAGGCCGTTCGCGAATACCGCATGTCAACTTGATTCAACCTGTTCAAACCAACGGCGATGATACTTCCAACAACTGCCTCTAAATACTTTTTTTTTTCATGATGCGTGTGTTTTATGTAGGACCAATGTGTGGAGGCCCACGAGCAGAAGCAGCTCACAGCCAAGCACAGATCCAAAGTCTTCGCCCAGCATCATCAGGTCCACTTGGTATGTTGCCATGGCAACGAGACAGCCAGAGAGATGCTCCCACGTCGGCAGGGGCTCCTAATGAGCCGCAATCGGATTCTGCCCGTCTCCCCGCAGTGTCGCCTTCAACTTCTCACTCTTTCTCTCTCTCTCTCTCTCTCTCTCTCTCTCTCTCTCTTTCTCTCTCTCTCTCTCTCTCTCTCTCCTCTCTCTCTCTCCTCATCTCTCTCTCTCTCTCTCTCTCTCTCTCCTCTCTCTCTCTCTCTCTCCTCTCTTCTCTCTCTCCTCTCTCTCTCTCTCTCTCTCTCTCTCTCTCTCTCTCTCTCTCTCTCTCTTTCTCTCTCTCTCTCTCTCTCTCTCTTGCTGTTGTTTGTAGAAACGAGAGAAGAGGAAGGAGGAGGAGCAGAGGAGGAAGCAGTGGGTGGACCAGGAGCGAGAGAAGACTCTCAACAGATTAAGATCCTTCAAAGAGGTGAAACCTGCTCTTATTTTGTCCCTTCAGTAAACTGCAAGGCTTCCTCTTGAAGGTTATCCCTTATTTCATGTTCTGGATGCAAGCATCAGGGAGTGACCCGCCTTTCAGTTGTTTATCATTATCAATTCAAAAAGTGTATTCATAGTTCTGATGTGGATGGCCTCACTTCCACAAACATTTGCACAAAAACTCGATACTGTATGCGACCCGACATCACAAAATGAGTCATAGTGACCCATGTTTCAGAAATTAGGTTTTGGCATAATCCAAAAAAAAGATCAACTATTGCTCTATGCCAGTGTTTTTCAACCCCTGTGCCTTGCCAGGTGTGCCGCGGTAAAATATCCGATTTGTATGCCTGTGCGGTCTATGGCCCAGAAAGTAATCATGTAGTACCCTCCCATACCGCTAGGGAGCAGCAACAGCTAGCCAATTGCCTTGTGTTTCGACCACTAGAGACAAGCGAATTTGTGCCACGTGAATGCAGGACGACCGTAGAACGATAAATATGAAAGATTATAAAATACTTTTTTCTTTGTGCTCATTTGATTCCAATTCAAGCTGTTATAGCGTCACTCTTCAATGTTAAAAACGGTTATAGTAACAATATAACACGTTAATTGTTCAAATAAGCGTGTTTTTTTTTTTTTTTTACATTTTCGGCTAGTGGTGTGCCGCGAGATTTTTTCAATGAAAGAAGTGTGCCTTGGCTCAAAAATTTTGAAAAACACTGCTCTATGCTACTGCTACTAACCTCATGATGTCATTACCACAGATTTGAATAGGCAGATATGACAAGCCCCCTTTGAGCTATCTTAGTTCATAATGTCGACTTAGAGAGTAAGAAATGATCAAAATTGAATCGTCAGCTTCATTGTTTTACTTTATTTGCCACTGTGGTCATTCTTGTGGTACAGCGGTGCCGTGACTTAAGAGTTTAGTTTGGTTCATACCCATAACTCAAAACAAAAATACAGTCAAACCTCGGTTTTCGTCCATAATCCGTCCCAAAGAAAACCGAAATTGTTCGAAAACCGAAACCACACTCTTTATAAAAATAAATACGTGTTTACTGAACACGTCTGCTCACAATGGAAAGCAACACGAGGCAGCGTCACTTCCTCATGTAAGGAAGGTGAGAGGAGTCAAATGGTGCATTCAAGTGCGCTCGGTTTGTTCGAGAACCGAAATGTGTTCGTCCGAGGCATTAAAAAACTCGAAATTTTTGGTCGAAAACCGAATTGGTCGAGAACCGAGACGTTCGAAAACCGAGGTTTGACTGTACATCTTGCTTGCTGGTGGATGCCAAATTAAATTCATCCATTCCCGCAATTAGTAGCTAAGTTAAAAATGCACAAAGAGTTGTGACACTTTCCGTCTTCACAATCTGTCTCTTTGTCCTTCTCCTCATCTCCCTTCAAAGAAGCGACCGGGTCAGTATGTGCTGAAGTCCCGAAGGTCTCCCACAGAGTCATCTTGTCCCTCCCAGCCATTTTCCATCATCAGCCTCGGCCCGCCTCCCTCCTCTGATGGGCCTCCCTCCATCCGCCCGGCACCGAGGCGCAAAACACTTCCGGTCAAAGCGCAGCCTCGAGACGTTCCGGTCCAAATCTACCTTTCACCACCACCACCTCTATCTGGAAAGACCTCGACTGTCCCCCCCACACCACCACCCCCTCCTCCTCTTCCTCCACCACCACCACCATCATCATTCAGCACTACCCGTGAAGACAAACCAATGCCGCTCAGTGACCGAGAAGAACCTCCTTTCCCAGCCAAGAACACACTCACACAAAATATCGGTGAGGCTTCAATGTTGACTTTGTATCTCGAAAATATGACATCATTTTCATCTTGAAAACCGCAGGTGTTTCACCACCACCACCACCAAAACGCAGCCTTCCAGCTTCTTCTTGTCTTTGCCGTTGTGGAGGATGAAGGTTGTCGACAAAAAGACTATCTGCGTTGTTTCTATAGGACCCATGGATGAAGTGTTAGCCTCGCTGCAGCGTGGACAGATCCGGCTTCGAAAGGCCCCCGCGCCCAGGATACCTCCCGCCTCCGGGGACCAGAGAAGCAGCCTGATGTCTGCCATCCGACAAGGGGTCACCTTGAAGAAGGTCAGATGTTCTACGCTGGGGCACCTCCAAGTCTTAATTAAAATACGGCTTGAAGCCGATGATGCCGCATTCCGGTTTACTGGGAAGTCTAAATAGAAATATCCCACATAGCAACACTCAAAGCAAAATGCATCCGAAAACCAGCGCGAGGAGGAAATGTAGCTAAGAGGGCTCGCACAGGTTTGCATTCCCAGAAAAAAATTCTGTCAAATGTAACTGGCTGTCAACTTTTAGATGCTTCCGGCTCCCTGCGACATGCTCGGCAACAGGCAAGACAACGAGCTGGAGCGCAGCATCAAAGCAGCCATGATGAGGATGAAGAAGGTGTCGGCCGACTCCGACGACGAAGACAAAGGAGACGAGGACGCACAGAGTGGAGATTGGGACAGTTGAGGACATCCGCACACGTGCATTCATCAATCTACTCTTCCGACACCTTTGCTTCTTAATCGACTTAAGTTACGGCCATATTTTTGTGCGGAACTTTGATTCAGTCTTTTCTTTTTTTTTTTTTTCTTCTGTCATCCTCTACTGGGTCATGAAACCCTTTCAGCAATGTGGCTAAACCATATCAAATTCTCCTAGCCACAATTAAGTGTCGTTAGCCACACTATCTCATCCATGTTTCGCTGTTGTCATGTGACAGGGGAGAGACAGGGTCGCCCAGATAACACACAGCACATTAGGAAGATGTTTTGTTTTGTTTTGCTTTTCTTCCCCTCGCTTCTTGATGACTCACCGCTGGTCGTAGTAACACGAAGGAAGTGGCAATTGTACCGAGTTGCCACAGCTGAAAGGAGGGCGCTGAGCACATATTACAAATTCAGGATGCATACAACTGCAATCATTGTGCATTGTGCGATTACGTTATGTAAATCACGGCTGAGTTTATTTGGGGGGGAAATGTGTGAAGACGCCACATGAAATAGAATTAAAGTGGTTTGGGTAGAAAACACATGTCGGCATTTTTGGGCCAATGTCCCTGTGCGACCTTTGCTGACTTCCCCCTGGTAAATGTGTTTTTCATACACTTTACAGGAAAACATCCCATCCCCCCCAATAATCTTTATTGACAAGCATGTTGGAACTATACTGCAACCAATTAATATGCCTGGCTGGCCACGAGGAGAATTTGATTCTTTGAATTTGTGCTTCTTAGTCAAGCCGTTTGACGCGGGTGTCATCGTGCCAAGTTTGACACGTAAATCGGCCCCTTCATGTGGCGAATATGGGAAATATTGATCTTGTCACGCCCCATTTTAACGCACAGTGTGGCGCAGCCTGATCCTTGTACTAGTACGCTCTTGTCCTCGGTAGTTCAGTCAGTACACTAGTAGAAGAAAACTGCCAAGGTTTTTCCACTTCAGCATCAGGATGACATTTCGACACACTCGAAGGACAACTTTGGTCAGACAAGTACATGTTACTACTGAGACAAAATTATACTAGTGGACATTTGCGCACTACTTGTGAAGCAGTATATGTGAACTAGTACAGTTATGTAGTGTCACTAGTAGCAGGCAGTAGTCAACTATTGCACAGTTTTGCCTCACTAGTAACCTTTGGCCTACTAATACACAAGTAAATCTTACTCGTCAACTTCTGTTTTGCACTAGTAAGAATTTTAGTGGGTCAAGCACTATTAGCCTCCTGGAACCTACTGTACTATTAGCACCAAAATGCCCACGAGTAGTTTTGCCCCAATCGTAACAGGAACTGTACTTCTCTGACTTGCGTTGCAGAAATGGTGTACAGCGGTGGAAAAATCACTAGTGAGTAAGTCGTTCTAATAGTGCGCCGGGTTGCTAGTGAGGACAATTGGTACATGAGTGTTAAGCTAGATATTGAATAAATGTTCTATTGAAAAACTGCTTTCCATCGAAAAGCTACGCATCATTTGTACTGTATGCTTGGAAATCGAAAATGATCATGAAATGTCTGTCTAATGGAAGGAGTTTAATAATAATAATACATTTGATTTATAAGCGCCTTTCAAGACACCCAAGGACACTTTACAATCAGGAACAAGACAACAAAACACCAAACGGGTTGAGCAGCGGCAGCCACTCGACAGCCACTCTTTGCTGTGATCAAGTATTAGGAATGTATTCAAACTTAGTTGACCTTGTCCAGGGCAAATTATTTTCGTCCTTGTTATGTCACAGCTTTGTCTTGGACCCCCCTGGCACTGAAACTTTTATTTAGTATACAACTTGGTCAACCTTTATTGAGCCAAGGCACGTTTTACGTTTGAAAAATGTCACAGCACACCACCCAACATCTCACATGAAGAATATGGAGTGTGAACAGTAGTAAATAAATTACTTTTGAAGTTTTAAGTGAACCCTCGATGATTTCTAACATGTTGGTTGAGAATGAATGAACTCTCAAAGATGTTGATGTGTGAACGCAATTCAGCACTCGATGTTGTGATGAATCTTGGGCAAAACTCTTCCCAACCCAAAAATGTGTCCTCGAATTGTTTGGAATGTGATGAGCTGCTGCCTTTTTTTGTTGTTGTTGTTTTGTTTCATTAAATGTTTTTGATGCCGCGATGATTGTAATGCAGTCACGAGGAGCTGTTTGGTTGAATAAATCTTAACATTGAACGCTGATCTGATTGCGGAGTCACCTCGCCTATGCACCCTTAGCATTCTGTCAGTCTCACTTTCACAAAAATTATTTTAAAAATAAAATAAAAAAGCAATCGCCTTCAACCGACGGTGGCGTGGGACCTCCATCACCGGAAGTTGGCAGTCTTTTCCTCTGATCAAAACAATGTGTCCCCCTAGCGGATATTCCACGAATTGCACCTCATTAAAAATATTCATTCCGTGTCTTTTAAGCATTTTTTCACTTTTAAATTATCTGCGGGCCTGATCAAACCTCCCTGCGGGCCGGTTCCGGCCCGCGGGCCGTATGTTTGACACCACTGGGTTAGGGAGTAAATGCTCAAGGGGCTTTCCATCCACATGCCTTGTGGACCTCTGAGTGTTGTTGTTGCCCACATGACGCCGATGAAGAAGACGACGAAAAGTCACGTTTCTATGGAGTCACATCAGCAGTTAAATGCCTCTCTTGAACGTTGCTTGAGGCTCCACCACCAAGAAGTGTCGTGGAGCTCACACCCAACAGAGTCATAAAAGTCAGCAGCCTGTTACTGTGGCAACGGGGAGTCTTGGCAATAGGAGTGTTTAACTGACTCTTGTCCTCAGAGAAGCGGGATCTCCGTTTGATGGTTCTTTCGTGTCAGGTTGTCAAGAGCCAAGCCCTGACCGACATCTGCATGGTCCAAATTTCATTGCGACAAAAAAAAAAAAAAAACGCCCGAAACTGCTGACAAACCTTACGCGAACATTTCCGACCTTGAACGAACCCTAAAGAACTCATGAACGTGCATTTTGGTACTTTCGATAGCAGTAGCAATTGTTCACCCCTCAGTGGGATAGGGGCTTTCACAATTGTAATTGACTTGATTTAAAATAAAAAATTATGTGATTATTTGAGATAATATAAATGTAAGCTTATGTTATATTATTGTCATTTTATGTTTGAGCATAATATTTCATGTTAAGCATACCTAAATTATATTCTGTTTAGTAATTGCTTAGACATGTTTTTATGTTGATGGGTTCTGATTGGCTGTTGAAGTAAGAGAAGCAGGAAGTGATTTTAGTTGCAAGAGCCGTGCAGTCTTCTTTTTTTCCCCTTTTAATAAACTGCAATAAAGGATTCCATCTTTCCTTTTGTCATTCGTAAAGTAGAGCTATCCACTAAAAACAACGAACCCCTCAAGTTACATAAACTTTATTTGTCACACACTGGGGAAATTTGCAGTCTTTGATTTATTGAACCAAATTAATTGAGTGAGCATGTGTACTACGAGTGGGACTTGCGCCACACTAGCTCTTTCTTCCCCCTGTGATTCAGCTCGTGTATTCTAATATCTAACATCTCGTGTATTCGTTGTTTCTCTGATTAAATAATTGGCTAATTCATTTATTGTAAATGAAATTGTAAAGTCAAGCATTTTACTGGTGTTTACAAATTACACTTTGAATCGGTCAAAAAGAACGTTGCCATATGGAAGTGGAAAGTTTAGTTTATAGTACTGTATTGTGCATCTTAGAACTCTTGGTAAAGGGACTTCAAATGCAACCCGTCAAGCAGGCCAGTAAACAATTATCAGAAGTTCCAACTTGCACATCTTTGTGATGCTGTCACACAGCTCAATTTAAAATAGGTCATTAAAACCATGAAGCAAGACTGGGAGAAAACGAAAAGCACGATCCCTCAACTCACTCTGTGAGTAAAATAAATGCAAAGTACTTTCAAGATTTTATAGTTTGCGTGGCAATTTCTGATGAGAATGAAGATAAGAGTTAAGTATTATCGAAAGCCAAATTTTCCACCCATATATATTCAAACCAACAACCTAAGATATGAACGTGAGTGAAATAAGCATTAGCTTTAGTATCTCACCAAAGTGGCGGTTTCACGTGGTGTATTCACTTTTGTTGCCAGTGGTTAAGACATTAATGGCTGTGTTGAGTTATTTTGAGGAAGCAGGAAATACACTACTTTGCATTGTCATCAAGTTTCATTCCTTCATTGTTTGTCCCATAAAAAAAGATGAGATCTTAGATCCTGTATGCTTCCCATTTTTTTAAGGTGGAGGGGGGGGGGGGGGTGCAGTGAGTGGGATTAAGTTGCCAAGGCAACCTGTCCTCGGATTCTCTACTGCAGATATTTCCTCACTGGGGTTTTTCCATCGCTGCAAACAGGCAGTTTTGTGTCTGTTTTTTTTTCCCTCTGGCAAGAGAAAAATGGTAAATCCCTGCTCAATTATTGTGGTTTTGTGTGCGTTAGGATTAGGGCTCAGTTTAGTGATGTACATTGTACAGCGCGGTACAGAGACGAGCTGCCTCGTTTTTACCCACCAGAAATGTTTCATCATCGCTTTGTATTTTAGACTTGGTATACAGTACTTACCACACTTACAAGGCCACCTGTCAAAGAGAAGCATCATGATGTGCTTTAATGTGGACTCTTTCTATTTTACTGGGCTTTCCGTTTTTTATTTTGACCAGGGATGAGGAATTTAAAAAAAAAAAGCACAATTCTACAGCCCAAAATGTTTTTTTTTTTTTTTTTTCCCAAGATCGCAAACAAATTACTCTTATTTGACATGTTGACCAAGATGATGTGCGTTGGTTGCATCATGTTTCCTGTAGGAGCACATTTGTCAATTCAAGGGTAGGCGGGGGACCATTGTTGCCAGCCAATTAGCATTGAAATTTAGTCAGTTGCATGTTTTGGAATGTGGGAGGAAACAAAACTCCACACAGGGAGCCTCTCCCTGCACTGTGAAGCTGCTAACCACTGGACTCTATTACACTATTGTATAGCATTGAAAGTCAGTTCAAGAGCCTCTCCCTTCTGGTCTATTAACTATTACAGAACTATCCTAAACATGATTTTGACAACTAACAATGCCGTGTATAAATTAGTGTCGGCTAGCCGTGGCCGAAACCTGACTTTGGATGCTGGTCTAATTCAGTGGGTAAGCACTGTACAACTATATCACTCATTCAACTCACTGACTGTTTTAAGTGATTTTTTTTTTTTTTTAAGTAATCAGTTATATTGTACAATGAAGAGGAGCCACGGGTGTTTACACGAGTCATTTGGTTCAAAACAAAAGGTCACACTTTATGTTTGATATTACATGAATTAACAAATTCCAATTTTATGACAGGGATGAAAGTACATTGGTGGTTTTTTGTTGTTGTAAATATTTAAAAATAGATTGTACAAAGCAGCTCTGAGCGAAGACAGGTTTGGTATAGTTCCTACAGTACATCCTATTGTACATCATGTCGATTGACTTTGCTCATAATAGAAACACATAAGTAGGAGAGAGGCACCCAAATAAATAATGTCAGACAAAAGCCAAGTCCCTCAGTAGTGTTGTTATTCACATTATGCGCCCGTGAAGCAGCACCATGGCCACTCGCCCCAAACAAACATCACCAACACACAGACACACACACACACAGACGCACAAAAAAAAGTAATAATAAATTGAGTGGAAGGAAGCACATCAATAGCCTTTAAACAGATCGGCCCAAAAATACTATTGCACACACTCGCACGACAGGTCCTTGAACGTGACCCCAAAATTGGCTTATATTCTTTTTGGATAACGTGGTTGGTGACGAAAGCTATGGAGACATCACTTGTACCCGTCTATGGAAATGCTGGACGACAAAAGGACTCTTTAGTGGGAAGGTGGGTACTCGTTACAGGAGACGTCTCGAGAAAATTTGACCCGGAATCTAGCTTCAAGTCCATATGCAATGTATGTACTGGTACATATGGACCTGAAGCTGGACATCTTCAATATCTAACAAATGGAAAAAGCCGTTTGAGCATTTATTCAACATACGAGTGACATAAAACTATTCGATGACATCCACCACTTCACGCGTAGAACACAACTGCGCCAGTTCGCCTCACTAATGAATGCAGAAACATCACACAGTAGTGGAAAACGTGTTGGAAAAAGTGGAAAAATGCTAAAACGGCTTTCCACACATTATAACCCGTTTAACAGGATGCTTTTCATGTGGGGGGGGGGGGGTGCACATCTCCTTGCCAGGAGGACTTCACCTACCCCCCCCCCCCTTCCCCCTCCGGAGGCACTTAGTGTCACGGCCATTAGTCTCGTGGGTTCATGTCATCCGAGTACAAAGTGACACACCTGAGATAGAGCCTATTGATTGCCAGGAGGCGGAGTGGGGCTTGAGAATAACACCAATTATTACTCGAGTGACACTCAGCAGCATTCCCCTTGTGTGTTGTTACTTGTAGCCCTTATAAAGAACCCACCACCACCGCCCCTCCCCCCCATTACATCCATAAACATAAGCTCCAAAGTATGACTTTTGATTGGCTTGCACACAAAAGGTGAGGTTGTGTCAGAGCACGCTCCTCCCCCTCCCTCCGAGTACGTCCATAGTGCCTCCTGGTGGACGTGACTTGAGAGGGAGAGTGGGCGCCGTGGAGTTTGTGCCCTCAAGACGTCAACGGCGGGCCGACGGGCTCAGTTGTCGACGCCGAGCCGGGACAGGCCCCGTCGGAACTCGTGCAGCTCGTCCAGCTTGATGTCCAGGATGTCCATCAACTTCTTCAGCTCGCCTTTGACGTTGCCTTGCTTCAGGCGACTGTCGTCCACGTCCATGTGAAGACCGTCGATCTTCCCCTCCAGCTCTCTGTTCTTTGTCTCTGCGGTCTGGGCAGGAAGAGACAAAAAATGTCAACTTCATTGAAGTTCATTAGAGTGGCACATACAAGTGTCCCTTTAACCACTCCCTCCAGGAATCAATTGAGCACATTAAGCAGAACACACAGTGGAATACCAATTGAATTTGTTCCCTCACTCAACCGAAGTCATGTTTCCCATTGAACTGAATGGAGTTGCAATGAATCTGTTTTAGGACCAGAAGTAAGTTGCACAGTGCAGTGGTGCCTTGCTAACAGGTAGCATTGATCATTGCCGTTTTGGAGGCAATTTGGATTTGAACACATGTAAACATAAAGTCATGCTGACGGGCATATAATCTTTATCCCCCCCCCCCCCCCCCAAAAAAAAACCCCCCCCCCACTATTATTACTGTATCTGACTATCTCACTTACAGCAGTAGAAGAGCATTAAGTCTATTTTTGTCATTGGGTGTCTTGAAAGGCGCTCATAAATAAAATGTATTATTATTATTATTATTTGTGTTTATGACTATTATACTGCCTCCTGGCGGCCAGAGTAGCACAAGTATTTGAATCAGTAGCACAAGTGTTTGAATCAGTCATGCAATGTCGAAGAAGGATGTGTAAAATACCTAAATTTGTCAATTTTGCTCTGTCAAGTACGAAATTTGGGGAGAGTAGAAAATACTGTATTTTTCAAGTGTCCTGACTAAGCTGAACATCCATCCATCAATTTTCCGATCTGCTTATCCTCAAAAGGGGCACAGGCGGTGCTGGAGCCTATCCTAGCCGTCTTCGGGCAGTAGGCGAGGGACACCCTGAACCGGTTGCCAGCCAATCACAGGGCACACATAAACAGCCATTCACGCTCACACTTCTCTTTTTTGTGCAAAATGAGGAATTCCGGGAAAAGTAGGAATGTTATAAATCTGGAAAATACTGTAGTTGCTTGGACGTCGTGAATATGTTCAAGTTGGAATGATTTTTGATTGGTACATCGATGGTGGTACAGTATAACTTTTCTGGGGGATGTAGAAAAACATATTGTACATGTACTTGAGCACATCTTCACAACGTGTGGCACTCGCAAAAGCTTTCTATAGCACTTTGCAGTTGTGCGTTTATGAGTTTGTTGTGACGAGAAGATGAAGCGAGCAGTCCAGACTGTGAGGCAACATTTTAATGCCAAAGATACCAATGAAGGGAGGAGTTTAAAATAGGAGTGCTAAATAGGTGCTGCACCCACGATGGCGCTGAGCTCCAGCTGGCTCCTGAAACTTTATCTGTACTCCAGTGTCACATTTAAGTAGAGGAGAAACTTGAGTGCAGCCATAAGCATTTTTGAAAAAAGACACACAATGTTGGAAAAAAAAGGAGGGAAGGGGGCGGGGCGCCAGCGGTAGGGCTGAACCATTATGAAAAATAATTCAGTTGTTATTTTTCCGTCCCTCAATATTGTGATTACATAAATTAAAACCAATGAAAGTCAGACACAGGGAGTCTGGAATCTGTATAGGGTGCAATGAAATCTTAAGACTCTCAAGGTATTCTAGAGAGAAATGTTGTGGCCATCGTCGGAAAGCCTGGCTTGAGTTGCAGGTCTTGCAACAGGCTCATGGCCCAAAACACAGTGAAAACCCCCCAAGAATTGCTCAGAGCCAATAGCAAAACATTGGACTCTTCTGAAGTGGCTCTCTGCCAGCACTGATCGAAATCCTATTGACCATCTGTGCAAGGAGTTGATAGATGCAGTCTGGAGAAAGAACCCTTCGAAATGTATAGATTGCAGTGATTGCTTTGAAATGTTACGCAACAAAGCATTAGGCTAAGGGTGCTCTCATTTTTGTCCAAGCATGTTACATGAGTTTGTTTTTTAATAATTCTGTTGAACCACATTTGAAAGGCAATATCTGATTTTCCTTGCCTGATTACAATTTTTTATATTTGGATTTTTTTTTCTTACATTTTATCATCAGTTTTCTTTCATTAATAGAGAAGTGCTGCCAACATTTTTGTCCCTGTGTCTGTTTGTGTGTGTATAAAAAAAAAAAAAAAAAAATTAAAAAACTGACTGAGCAAAATGAGGCAGAATGTGCATCCTTTGCGATTAGAAAATTGCATTCTACTACTCGGCAATGACGAATTGAATTTGATTAATTGTTCAGGTCCATTCGGTGGTAGACGAGCATGCGAGGAAAAACAAAAAAACAACATACAGTTGTGATTTTAGGAGCCATGCAAGTGGAAAAGAAGGCTCAAACTCTTTGTTGTTGTTCATCCAGCTGACTGCTTTGACAAACAAAGCAGCCAGTTGAGGAACTCCAGGCATGTCATTGTTGCTTTTATCCCGCTCCGCACCCCTGCTGGCCCGGCCAGGCCCGTCCAGGCAGTACATGCTGTATTCAATACGTTCGGCCTCTCAGGGTTATTTCAAACTTGGAGCATACAGGTGCGGTGATGTCACCGCTGGCTCTCACACACCCACTGCCTGTGCACTCTCGCACTTCAGGTTTCACCAAGTCTGACGAACAGGTACCCTTTTGTTAAAATGACAAATGGGAGGGGCTAGGTGGGGCTTGCTGAAAGCAGCCGACGCCAAAGATAAGACATCAACGCACATGGAAATAACCTCAAAAAGAGCACCATTTTACAGCCAGTGACAACACAAGCAATTTATTTTCTTTCTGATCCAATCATGGAAGAAAGTAGCATGTAAAAGGGTGGTAACCCACACACCTTTGAGCAGGAAATGGTCCCTTATTAATATATACAGCCAGCAATTTGTGCGCATATGTGTGTGTGTGTGTGTGTGTGTGAGAGACTCATGACAGGAATGTTTGAATCACCAGCCTTCAGCCTGAGAGATGAATAGAATGCACTTGTCGGCCTCGCTGTGTGACGTTAGTCGTGTGCCAGCCACAAAAACGGACTAAGCTGCCGTCACACATACACACGTAAATCGTGACAACTCACCACTGATGTGTGCTCTTTACCTGCAGTTTAGAAGTGATGCTCTCACACTCCGCCATGAGTTGGGGGATTATCTCTGCTTGCTTCCTCAAATTTTCCAGCTCCTTAGTTGTGGGGAAGGGGGGGGGGGGGGGGGGCAGAGGGGTGTTGACAAATTTAGCGCATAACTAATTAGGATTGCTCGATAAAGAGCATTCGCTAGTTCTAACATGAGGTGCAGGCCTTTTATTGTGGGCAGCCTAAGGCACACCTGTGCAATAATCATGTTGTCGAATCAGCAATTGACATGCCACAACTGTGATGTGGATGAATTATATCGGCAAAAGAGAAGCGCTCACGAACACAGACTCCGAGAGATTTTAGAGAAATAGGCCTTTGTGTACATAGAAAAAAAAATCTTAGCTCTTAAGGGATCAAAAACCAAAACGTTGCATCTATATTTTTTTTGTTTGGTGTCTGTGAAGCACTTTGCGAGTCTGTCAATAGTATTTCATAAATACATTGGACCTACTTACCTCTGATGTTGCGCAATTTAGAGTACTGTACTACAACCACTACAGAAAATATTGTTCAATACATCTCTCCCTGACAGTCGTTAAACAAAACATAGGCCAACATTTTGTAATACAGCTTCTGAATTCGCTCGTGTCGGTGTACCTCAGGTTGTGATCCGTGAAAGTAGAGTAAACGTAACAATGAAACGTAAAAGTATCAGTTCAGAGTGCTCTCTCCATGTGCTTGCAAGTTTGTTTTTCAGTTTTTGCCCTGAAACCTTTTTCGCCTCCCTGCTTTGTTGAGAAAGACTTCATCATAATAATGAGAAGCCAACATTTGCTATCACCTGCAGCAGTTTGCTTCATGTACTTCGTGACTGGCCAGAATGTGCCCACCACCCCGGGAGAAAGTGCGTTTGTGTGTGTGCGTGCATGTTTCTAGGAGAAATGAGTCACTGGGCAGATGAGCCTCTGTGGGCCATCTGCTACCTTACCGTGATTTGCAGGCCGCTGGGTCAGTGTTGGAGCATAATTCATGGAAAAGCTGCAGACTCTCACTGGTCAATGATCCTTTGATCATAATATTTGAAATTAGCTCCAATATACGCTACTCAGATCGTTAGCCTTTTGAGTGGAATTTCGAGGCAAAATACTGTCTAGCTTTACAGGTGAAATCAATTTGACCTCTACTTGTCAATGCACGTGTCCAACTGTTCGTTGTTTTATTACTCGTTGCACAACTTGCTCTCGTCTAACAAAGAGCTGAAGGAAATTCACAACAGGTGTTTGAGCCATGAAAATCCAAGGATGTCCACTTCTAAGCCTCTCGATGACTCTCCCAGTCTTGCTGTATCTCATGTGCAACGTGCTGATAACGCTCTAAGCTCAGGGCCACTTCCCTCCACTTCCCTCTGAGAGCATGGGCATAGTTTTGGTCTCATGATGAAATATTGCTTGAAAATTAACCGTGAAATTTATTGGGCAATTATTGTCTCAAAGATCGGGGGAAGGAGGGGGGCTTTAAGAGCGTTTTATGAACAAAAAGATACATTTTCATTGCAATTTAAAGGGTTTTTTTTGTTTTGTTTTTTTGGCAACAAACACTAAAAGTTAACCTTTAAGTTTTTGCATTGCGCCACTGTTGGTAAAACAAAGACAAGTGCGCGCAAGACTCTGTGATCGCTGGAAGTTGAATTAAAGAAGGCCATAAGCAAAGGTCAAAACACCGTGTCCTCGCAGAGCTCTTTCTCATTAGAAATAACAGCACGGTAAGAATATGCAGAGCAGACACTTTGCTGCTTTGGAACACAATACAATGTCGCTCTTGCTAAATGGGCCCAAATGGGCCGATATCAGGCCCTTTAAAATCTGCAAAAACTGTGTTTTCTTTTACTAAACATCAACACAATACAACCCCTGCCCCCGCACCTCCAAATTGAACAACAGCAAAATTCAAATGAAGATTCACCTGCTTTCTGTCGTGCAGCTCGGCCTCCAGCTCCTGCACACGCACGCTCAGTTGCACATTTCTTTGCTTCTCCTGACTGGCCTCATGACACTGAACCTCCAGATCCGCAATCTAAACACACACACAAGCGAGGGACGCATCAGGAGAAACGTGAAGAACTTTAAAACCGTGTGTTAAAGGAGCAGTTGTTTGAAAGCTTATCATTACTGTAGCATCTAGGCTAATTGCCATTAGCCCATCGATGATCTTTCCCATTTCATGTTAGCCCTGAACCAAGATAAAATGGTTAACTTTATTCATCTTATATATCAGTTTTACAGTCAGCTACAACTGAGCAAGCAGAGATGGCAGTATAGTGCCGGAGGGTCATGGTTCAACTTCCACTGCTACAGCTTGGTGGATGTACAGCCTGCAGTCTGATTCACGTCTAGGTGTCCTCACTCTGAGCTCATCCTGACCTCTCTCCTTGTAGGCCAACACGTGTACATTTGTGCTCGGCTTGTGTGTGTGCAGCGTGCAACCAAATATATAAACTGTAATATAGCAGAGTGTAACGTGAATTGCCCCTTGGGGGCTGGAAAAACAATCACCGCAAAAATAAATAAAGAGGACTTGTTACGTTTTTTTCATGTCAAGCTAAGCACAAAAAAAAAACGTTTTAATGCGTTTGTGCGGATTTCTTTTTGGCATTCACAAAACTACATTACCTTCTGCCTGAGCGTGTCACTCTCCTCCTTGCAGGCACTGAGCTGTTTCTTCCAGCTCTCTACATTAGCCGAGGACTCCTGCAGCGCGTCCACCAGCCGGGCATTATTCTCTCTTAACGTCTGCAGCTCGGTTTCCCACTTCTTGGCGTTGGTGTTGCTGTCAGACATGAGACGGTTCCAAGAGGAGCGTTATGAAAAGAAGGGACATATAGACAGGTGACTGTTGAAAGGCCTGGTTTATGTGCCCACTGTGGTGACGCAGAATCAAACAAAACCATTCGAATAATGACCACTTGCTTAAATGTGCATGGCATTGTCAAGAGATGTTAAGATGTGAAAAGAGATGTCCCAAAGGTGTATAAAAATGACACAGGTGCTATACATGTTAATTAAGATCACCTGTAAAGATCAGTGCATTTTAAGATTGTCCTGAAATTTCACCAGGAAGCCCTACTTCCCTAACTTATTGTGAGTAGCGTATGTATATATTAGGGCTGTTCAAGATCTATATCTCTCGAGAGAGAGAGATAGAGAGAAAGAAAGAAAGAGATCAAATCTGACTTACTCTGTGTTGCTAACCAAAATATATGGAGCTTTAAAAAAAATTTTTTTTAAAAAACGTCATAGTTGACCACAATGTTTTGGGGTCATATGCAGCCCATCTGGAACCGCATCTGCTGTTTTATGCAATTATAATTTACTGCGTTGAGTATTGGGATTAATGAAGTAAATGGGCGATTGGAGCAGTCTCAGCCATCAGAGTAGTTCAGATCATGTATGTGCAAGTGAGATAATCCCAGCAGCAATAAAAAAGAGAGACCATTTTCAGAACAGTGTGAAACTCCAAACATTAAATGGAACAGTACGGGTGATCCACAACTGCCATCTCGATAATTATTAAAATCAGGAAGCTATTTTGAATGCAGTGAAATGATGTCAAACAGAGTGGTGCCTTGGGATATAATGGAAGTGCAATTTGTGCGTAAGTGCATCTTTGGCCACTGAAATGAAACAATTGTGATTATCATTGTTATTTGTTTCCATAATCGCACAGTCTTAACTGGGAGGGGCAATTAACAGCTTGAATCTTCTCAAAAGGAAGCCCCTACCTCTGTTCTACAACATTCTTGAGGAGATCATTCTCATTCTTCAGCAGGACAGCCTCTGGTCCCACGTGAAAAATCTTCTCATCGTCGGTGCCATTCATGCTGGAAGCCTGGTTTGTTGATGGCGTTTCACGTCCAGACTCCTGGTCGGTGGAGCGGGGACATTTCATTATTTCAGGCCCTTATACATGAGTGGGCTACCTGCAGCTTTCTCAAGTTTGATGGCCTGTCAAAAAGGCCTGCACTTACTGTGAAATTGGACACTCCTTTGGCAAAACGCCATAAACAATCATGACACGTCAACTATTACTTTGTCCAAATATGCCGCTGATACAGTGATACAGTCAAACCTCGGTTTTCGACCAATTCAGTTTTCGACCAAAAATGTCGAGTTTTTTATGCTTCGGATCACAAACAAATTTCAGTTCTCGAACAAACTGAGCGCACTTGAATGCACCATTTGAGTCCTCTCGCCTTCCTTACACGAGGAAGTGACGCTTCCTCGTGTTGCTTTCCATTGTGAGCAGACGTGTTCAGTAAACATTTTTATTTTAAAAAGAGCGTGGTTTAGGTTTTCAAACAATTTCGGTTTTCAAACAGCCTTCTGGAACGGATTATGGACGAAAACCGAGGTTTGACTGTACCTTGATTTAAGAGCAATTCCTTTGTTGACCAAGCTCAAAAATCAGTTTACTTAAAATGAAATGACATTCAAAACGTGACGCATTTTCAATAAAGAAAAATAAAACTGGACATAACATAATAAAAGAGAATGCCAATAAACAAAGCGTCTATTATTATACATTAGGACAAGCCGAAAGTACAACAACAGCAGTGTCTAATCTAATGTGTGCCTTTCAGGTGCATGGCTGAGTGAGGGATATGACTGGATAGTCTGATTTTGACTGTTATGGCCTCATGCGGCTACTTTTGAGTGTAGTCATTTTGTATTTTGTGGTTGACTGTTTAATAAAAAGTAGAAAGTGAAAGAAAGAGCTTAAAGCAAGCATGCTTGGTCCCTTTTTTGGAGAACTGCGTGAGTGAGAGAATATTCTTTGCATTGAGGTTCGGGCTTAGGAATACTTTAAAAAGTGTGTTTTATTAAGTTTGATTGTGTTCTATATTTAAATGTGTTCAAATCATGTGTGAGGGGTAAACTAGAGAAAATGTTTTTTCATGGTACCTACCATGACTTTTCAACATCACCATCGCATGAGGGTCAGGAACGTCCTGTAGCGCTGTGACAATTGATTCCGATTCGAACAGAATGTTGATTTTGCATAAAGCTGTGCTTCTCTTCTAGTAATGGTTGTATGTGCTTGCAGTGGACTTGTTCAAATCCAGAATTTCAGGCTGCAGAGTGATGCGTTACCTGGGTGTGATTGCCCAGCACCTCCGCCTTCTCCTGAGATTTGTCTCTTGCCATTTTGGCTGCCTCTTTGACTTCCTGGAACTTCTCTGCAAACTGAAAATGATAGGAATGAGCTCTAGGCAACGCATGGTGATGAAGATGGACACTTTAAGCCTCGTCTTAACCAAGCACTGCAGTCCCGTTGGCAATTTTTGCATTTCGGTCCTCCAAGTTGTGAAAGGTACCAAATCAATCAGACCCGAGGGGTGGCGCAAAAGCAGCAATACGGTACCTGATGGGTGACGCTAGACACGCTACAGTTCATTTATTAGCAAAAAACACAAAACTGTCTTTTGGGATGAATATACAAAGTAAAAATCCTTTTCAAAAACAAAGCTCATCTTTCCTGTCATAATAAACAACCGTATGCCAACTTAAGTCTGAAATGCGGGATATCCACCATTGTTTACTTTGACACCTCTCTCCTTTTTGCTGAATACATTAACGGGTTCTATTGTGTTATGCTGGTATGATGTCACACATTCTACATAATTAATACACCATTGCCATCTCGCCTACACACCCTTTGGTAGATAATATGACAGATCACCTCTTACAAACCATACAGAGGAGAACTCTACGTCAATGCTTGGTGGCAATGGGACCCTTTTATTGCAATGATTTTAAGGTACATTCATTCATTCATTCATTGATCAACTGTGTGTAATTTTGAACACTGTTACCTTAGCAAGCTGCTGCTCTGAGCTGAAGCCCAAACCGAACACCGTGTTGGCCCTGCTGTCTGCCCACTGACCAAACTTCTGCGACGTCTTTGTGAACATCATGTTGGGTGTGATGGTGCTGTTGATGATAACCTGAGGAAAACAAGGACACGTGAAACCCCTGGTGAGGATGCGGTTAGTCTAATGAGTTTCAATAGCTCAACTTACAATTTGCCAACAGATAAAACCTCCAGCGTGCTCACCTACCTGCCAAGTAATGACAATGTGTACACACTACACACAAAAAATGTTCATTGGCCACACACACGCGCACACACACACAGTTGATCAATTATTAGACGAGGTCTTGGTCTCATGATGTCAAAATGTCAACAGCATGAAGAAGAGGACTGTAATTGAACCAGGAAATGTATTGGTCAATTCATAGATCAAACACCAAGCGTGAATTTTTCTGTTCGGTTCCTTGTGATAGAACAGCAACAGAAAACACTGAACAGTTGGGACATGTGCATTCAAAAGTTTAGAGAATATCAATTCAAGTTCACCTGTTAAAGATTGCAGAGCATTCTCGGTTCATCCTCAAATTTAACTTGACAGCATCATGTCTTATCTTTTTGTGAATAATAATTTTTATTTAGCATGGTCCTCTTGAAAAGGATCAACCATCAGGATCATATATGATATCTTTAATACAATGCAACACAATTTAATTCAGTTTGACTCTCTTATTTTCTTAATCAATTAGGCCTCGTTCACAGTACTATATATTTGGGGGGCGGGGGGGGGGGGGACTCTATCACAAGAGAAACCTGGAAAGTTTGTCCATTCATCCATCCGATCTCAGAGGTTCAAGATCATTTTCCTCTGTTGTCATGTTTTTCCCCATTTCAATTACTTGTTACATCCAAATCATGTATTTCTCTTTCATTTGCTTGTTCCATGAGCGCCAAACATAAATAGCACAGGAATCTGTGTCAAACGATGACATACTGTAAATATGTCCTAACTTTGGCTCGCCAGTCTTTTCTGCAGTGGACACTGAAAACCAAATGAGGTGATGTCGCCTTCGCTGCCCTTTTACTTAACATTTGCCTCGAGTTTGTGTCAAACCTCCTTTAATGAGGGAGGTTATGAGTTTATGAGGTTATGAGTGCTGGCGGTTATGTGGACAGGAAAGATCTGCAGATCTTGCATACATATTTTGGAAATGTCAAAAGTTGAAAGGTTATTGGGAAGAAGTTTGGAGAGAACCGAAGAAGATAATTGGCTATGAAATACCAAAGACCGGCTTAGTGATGTATCTAGGCAATATAAAAAAAGAAAGTGTACTAACGAGAGATGAGTGCTTGATAAAAGTATTGCTGGCTGCCGGCAAGAAAGCTACAACAAGAACATGTTTTAAAACGGACCCACCAACAAAGAATCTATGATTGGGAATAGTGGGAGGAATATTTGAGCTGGAAAGATTTATACATATTGAGGGTCCAAGTAGGGAAGTTTAAAACAAGATGGGAAAAATGGGAGGAATATAAAAAACAAACAAATGAATGATTGAAAGAATGACACCACAAATCAGGGTAAGTCAATGTCGATTACGAATATAAATCCAAACTAAGGGACACTTGCCACTGTTGATCAACATTTCTTATTTTTTTATTTGTTTTTCTTCTGTCACATATGTTCACAGGTTATTTAGTTGTTTCCTCTGTTAAAGGACCTTCACAGTTATAAATGGATGTTGATGTAGAAACTAACCACAAGGGGAAATACACAAAACCCCTCTGTATTCAAATGTTCAGACTTGTATGGTCCTATATGTTGCAAAAAAAAAAAAAAAAAATTAAACATCCCTAAATGTGCCAATTCACCAATTCATTATTTGACCTACAAAAGACTGCTACCCATTAGAACTGCAAACGCACAAACCTTTAATTTGTCCAATGACATCGTCTGCCTGCTACAGGAATATCTACTGTTGCAGGGATGCAGTAAACCAGGGCATAAAGCACTATTGTAGATCTCATACTTAAAACTCAGCCTGACCAGGCTTGAGTGAATTGTACTGCCCAATGCATGTTGACAAAAGCAGTCACTTTAAAGCATTCACGCGAAGCCAAATTTGCCTGACTATAAAGATCCACTTATCCCAACGATTAGGAACAACTGAAGAGGGCTAAATTACTGGGCAGTCCTCGTTTCATAGCAACCTGGCTGTGGACACAGTGCTAAATAATTCAAATCTGACAGATGTGTGTCCTTTTCAACAACGCGAAATGTCAATTTCCAACGGCTGCAAATACACGGCCCCAAAATAAAAACCTAAAAAGAAAAGCCTCAAGACTTTTGTTGTAACTGAGAATTCAGGCAGCATTCTAAAAAAGGTTCATCTCATTAAAAAAGAGATGACCTCATTTTCTCAAAAGAGAGTTTCCTGAACAGCACTTCTTCCCAAAGAGCTGAGTGAAATGTTCACATTTGTTTAAAGATGAGTCTGCGATATGAAACTTTAATGTTCATACATAGTGGAAAACTGGGCTGCTGCAAGATAAAAACAGCAACCCTCACCAATTTAGATGCCCCAAATCTTAACCATCTACATCTTAGTGTTAAGATAAGCCCTACCATAGGCACGTTTAAAAAAAAAAGAAAAGCAATGATGAAATGGGTGGAATACAAAAGAAATAACTCCATGATATCTGTCCAGTACTTCTGACACATCATGTGAATTGTATAAGCATGCAGCCAAGTTCATCACAAAGTCAACTGAAACTCAACAATTGTCTGTTATTGTTTCCCAACTAGAGCAAGAGGGAAATGCAATTTTATTTTGAATCAAGGAAGCATTTCGTGATATCCATCCATACATCCATATTGTTGAATTGCTGCCAAGGTACCCTTAAGCCTGGCATTGCACAATACTGTCCACAGGTGTGGCAAATTTTGTGAATCGGATTGCAGTGTGCAACTCCCCGCAAAAAAAACAACAACAACAACAAAAACAAATATATCTCTCTCTATCTCAAGAAGCATAACACGGACTTTCCTCAAGGATATGTTAAAGTATCTAATAGTAGCAATGGTTTCATTTGCTTTTTTCATGAAACTGAGAATTTTAGTATGCTTTCAGCACAGTTTGATTCTTATGAAGCTGAAGATAACAGTGGAAACCATAATTTCATGATACAGAAAAATGTGTGCGCATTGCTTGTTTCCACTTACTGTATCATCATAATACCCATTAAGGGTGCTGTAGGTGGTATGAATGTGCATACAAGACTGCAATCAAGCGAGTAGGCAAGTGGGAGAGCGTGACAGAGGGAGGGGGAGTGGAGTGACATGAGCAGCTGTGGGGGTGGACAGCCAGTCCTGTATCAAATGCAACACAGGAAGTACAAATTAAAGTGCTGCTGGCCAGTAACTTGAGGGTGCATTTCAAACTACGAGCCTGCTTGACTAGCCTCTATGGGAATGTGTTCCATGGCTGATTATGTATGGTCGGAGTTCGCATAATCACATGAAGTCCTCGTGTAAATGAGATGTCAACCACGGATGACAATTACCACACAATGCCGAAATAGCTCAGAATGAGTGCAGACTGACTTATTTCCATCAAACCAGTTTTTAAATTTACTCTTCTTGACAGTTAAGCGAGGACAGTAGTTGATGCAAGCTTTCCCCAGAAACCAGAATGTGTGTGTCATCTGCAAAGAGGATGCATTTCAGAGATTTTGAGACATTATAAATGTCCTTAACATACATGTTAAAAAACACTGGTCTCATTACTAACCCCTGTGGGATGCCACACCCAATGTCCAGGCATTGTGACTTATACCAATCCATGACCCCAAACTGTCGCCTCATCTCCAAATAGCTTCTCACCAAATTCAAAACTAGCCCTCAAATCCCGTATTGTTCTAGTTATCAATATTTTATGATTTATTGGATGAAATGCTTTTTTTTTTTTTTTTTTAAATCAATGATGGTCCCAATCACAATTGTTTTGTTGTGCATCGAGTTGGTGATTTCTTCTATTAGTTTGGTTGATGCCGGTGCTGTAAATGAGTTTGCTGAGTAATTTGTATTTTCTCTCAATTTTCATCATCTTTGATTGAGCAGTTAAAAGAATCGTTGCACATCTACAGTACATTATTGTTAAACCAGTATCAGCCATTGATAGTTTCACTTTCCAGTGACAACCAAGCAGGTTCAGATGTGCTTTTTAATGGATTAGGTCTTCATAATATAATTTGGAATGAATAAGATATTTTGTTTTGTTTTTTCCCCCCCATGATTGTCTGCTTTATTAAATAGTCAATAATGGAGCCAATAGTTTTCACTTGCACTTGATATGGGTAGGGAAACAAACAAGCCCCGCCCCCAAAAATCAATGTCCCACTGGTCAAAATTGGGTGCGCGTTTTTTCTTCCAAAATATAAATCATCACACAATTGTGCGGTAATTTTCATTCCAGAGCTAGAAAAGATAGGAATAATAATATGCAATATAAATTCCTGACAATCCATCCACCCAATTTCTATGCTGCTTACTCTCATTTGGGTCACTGGTGACCTGCAACCTCTCCCCTGACTGGACTGCTCACCAGCCAATTGCAGAACTGAAATTATATTTGAATTTACTCCTATTTGAAGGACTTATCATGCGAGCATTTTTACCCCTGGAAGGTGTCAATGTTTGAATAAATTGGGTACCAAAAGTAAATTGTGTAATACTGTGATCAGCTTATATGAGCAGCACACACCTGGGCAAAAAGGAGTCAGAAGTGCTTGGAATGCATTTCTGCTTGCTCCGTCATCATCGGTGAGCTGTCTGGTTCTCTCAGTGAACCAATATATGCTGACAGTTTGTCACAGTTAGTGCATACAGCTGCAAAAACTATTGTCCTGGACAGACCTGGTTTGTTCACATGGAGTATGCAAACTAGAGATTTTTTTTTTTTCACCAATTCCTCAATACTTTGAAAAGTGATTTGAGAAGACACACTGCGCTTCCACTGACCTGACCTGAACTGAAAGAATGACAAAACTTGGTGTATTGCGCCACCACATATGTAGTAAAAAATGCATTTTTTCCCTACCCATAGAAAAATTAAAAAAATAAATTAATCCACTGGAACATGTGAGTGAGAAAGATATGGCATCGCAAGTGGTTGTACAGACAAGATTGCAATGTTAGGGCGACGACAAAAGGAGGATGTATAGGTGGGAGAGCGGAGAAAGGAGGTCTGACCTTGGGGAAGTACTGACGAGAACATAAAAGTATAGATGAATGCCATCAGAAATACTGTAAATGCAGCTGCGTGTTCTTTCTCGGTATACAAATGAAGACTTTTCTTAAGCGCCTGCAAGATAAAAATAAGCCAGTGTGGTCTGGGAGTCGCCAGCTATCTCCTGTCAGTACCCCGTGATGACATAACCTGATGAGTGTTGCCTCGCTGGCTTCAAGCAGTGGGAGTCACTTGACAAAACATTGCTTTGCAAAAATACACAAATAACTCGCAATCATGTTTCTTCTTAAGAGGTTTTCACCGAAGAAACGTGTGAAAATCCTGCCATGACATTATACAAGGAGTTTCTTTGCAACGATACAATCCTTGTGCAAAAATTGGACATACGATAACATTTCCTCCTAAACCTTCATCTGTTGGGTTAGTGATTCCACCAGTCAGCCCCGCAGACCTTGTAACGAAACAGTGGAGCAAAATCCAAACAACTGCGCGCTGACTGTGTTTCCACAATCACTCACAAATAATCAAAGGGCTAAAAGTGATCGCATGACAATACAGTCTGTGCCTTTTTATAAGGAGAGGAGGCTCTTATCGCCATGGAAACATAATCTACACGTTCACCAAGATGAGGAACGGTGGTGTTGTGAATATAAATATTTGTACAATTTAAATGGTGTCTATTATTACCCACAATCCCAATATTGACTGTCTGCCATCAATTACAGTACGGGTACGCATTTTTAAGTCAGACTTGCCATGTAAGACGTTATTTGAGGAGCTCTTTAAAGAAGCTGATTTTAAACTTCTGTGACAGACAGCTGCTACTGTTCTGTTTTTGAAATGGAAACCCGAACACTTAACAAAGCATGGGAGTCAAATCCAAATTTCAAGCAAAATTATAAACAGTCATATACAGGATAGCATTTAGCTTCAGCTTTTATCCCAAAGCCATTAGCCCTCTGGGTGGAAATACGAACTGAGAGCCCCCAGCTATATTTATAATTCTTATCCACATAGATAAGATGATACTTCCTGCTATACTGTGATCCCTCGCTACTTTGCGGTTCGGTTATTGTGGATTCACTCTCTCGCAGATTTTCATTTGTGACCATAATTTAACCTATTGCAGTTTTACCTCTACGTATTTTTTGTGTTTTCTTGCGATTTTTCTTCGTTTAAAGTCAGAACAGTCAAGATTTTTTTTTTTAAGGGCAAATTTGTTTGACAAAAAACTAGACATTAGGGTCAAGTTCAGAAATTCAGTCTGACACCCCTGCACTACTCTCAGTGCGTGTGTGCGTGTGTTCGGTGAGGCAGAGCGCACGCCACTCTCACTACTTTCCAAACGGAGCCTATGTTCTAATCTAAACCAATCAGCAGCTCGTGCTTAAACTGTTTCCATCTGTACTGCCTGACCCACTGGTGCGTCGTGTCCCTGGTTGGACCACCTCGAGTGCTCGCCCGCGCTCCGAATGACCGACGGGCACAATTCAATGCTCTGAGTTTCCGAATGGTCGAAATGAAGCAGTGCGTGCTTGGAGAATATTTCCAAAGGTGCCCTAGAGCTCATTGCTCCCAAAAACCCTGTTGTCTCATCGTGGGTTCGTTCAGAAAGACGCTCCAAGCGTGCTGCTTTTTCAGTCTGTTTGGAAACTCAAAACATTGTTCAAATGTGCCCTTTGGTTACTCAGAGTGCCCCAAAAATGTAGCCCAAGAGTAAACAGCTGTCTTCAAAAATTATATAGCAGAGCACACTGTGCCCTCCGATAGCAAATGAGGACAACAAAACGTTGGCTAATTACTTATTAGAAAGTTTTTGTTTCAGTTAGTCTCAAAAGAGATTACCTTAACTAGAAAAGTTTGGCTCATTTTCATAACATTTAAGGGTCTCAAAAAGCTGTGAGCACATTTTGATGAAGTGTGGTATGATAACTAACCAACAACAATTGCTTGTGATCCAGAAGCATGAATATAATGCTGATGCCAACTTGAACCCCGGCAGCTAGGTTTCCATATCTAGATGATTATCAATATCAGTCGACGCAAAATCTTCTCTCGTCTCTTGACAGTAATTTCTTTTCACCATGTGTTCGTCGCCGTTTCCGAGCACACTCATACCTTTGATCCATCCACGCTGATGATGCGGTAGCTGTTGCGTGTGCTGTCATAAAAATAGGAGACTGTGACGGCCTGTTTGCTGGCAGGGACCCAGTTCTTCTTCGTGTTTGGATCAATTTGGAAGACATGGGCCCTGGTGGTGTAGATTGGCTGCTCCCTGGGGGGGGTTGGGACAGAGAAGAGGGACAACTGTGAGCACCACGAGAGCAGTAACTTCTAACAAAAATATGTACTTATTGAGAAGCTACCCTTTAAAAAGTTTGCCAGATACAGTTATACAGCATCATGACACCACACATGATACCTGCAGCCTCCAACACCATGATTCCAGAGAGACAGAGGCAGGCTAGTGATAATGTAACACCACCAAAAATCCTCCTGCCAACTCAAAGCTATTAGCACGTCGAGTGGCAAAATGGCCACCCCGAGATGGATAAAAACGACTGGATTTTGCTGCTTGATTCAAATTCTACAAGTGCAACATTAATCAATATTTAGAGTAGAGTGGGCGCATAGAATATATTTTTGCAAAGAAAATGTTTGCCTTGTTTTTAAAATTGAATTATCTTTGCTCTCCACTTTGTTAATAAAGAGAAATTCTGTTCTTATTTTAGCTCAAAATATATTTGTGTCTTTGGGTATCTTGAAAATTGTATTAGTAGTCATATCAATTACTCACGTCCTCCCACTTTTTTGGCAGCTGCACTTCTAATGCTAATGCTGCCCACTGTAGTCTCACTCTACCCCTTTTTTAAAAATAGCTTTAGGAGGCATGTCAAAAGGTATTTTTAGTTATATGCCGTGGGCCGCTACAAATTGGACCGTGGGCCGCAAATGGGCCCCGGGGCTGTAGTTTGGAAATAGCTATATTGGGTTACCCGTACTTGTTGGGAAATACTGTCCTAGAGATTACAATGATGAAACAATAAAATGTACTGTATAATTGCTAGTCGTATAAATTTACACTAAAAAATCATAGTTCCGTACCTAACTTGGTATTAAAATCAACGTTTGGCAGATTTAATGACAGCAGCTTAAAGCTTTTCTTTTTTTGAAAAGTGCAACATCAATAATTTGTCTTCTTTTTTTGAAACAGATAAGTACAACGGTAACAGTTCGAAATCATGAATCTGAACAATTTTTTAGAGCTTGGGAGAGGCCGTTTAACTGCCACTGGAAGTTCTGTATTTTTTTTTTTTTTTTTTTTAAACAAAAAAAACTGTTAGCCATGAAGTGATGGCTGTCACTTTAACCGGATTGACAGCAAGACGGATAAATATTTTAAAAAAGACAAAAGATAAAACATTACAGCCGCTCATGTCGACAAATTTGCAGTCTCTACCAGACACTGAATCATATTGCCTCCTCACCTGTACATGACTCAGATGCTGGCTAGTAGGGTGTCATTTTTACCTTTGCCCACTTCAAAAAGTGGCAAAATGTGCAGAAATTTGCATATTCGTGCGAAGTAGTACAAAACGATATGAGGAGCTGCGGGACACATTAGGCAGTTTGGGGGTAGGGGGCGGGTGTGATATGGAAAGAAACTACATTAACAAGAGAATCCCACAAGGCATTTTTTTATTCAAACAAATATGCAGAACGTGTACTGTAGGACTATTCCAGGCTGCAAATTCATTACCAGGGTGACTATTTAACAGCTTAATTTGAGCACTCCTTTTCTCTGTTCCCACAAATGTCTAAGACTGTTTAGTTGGTTAACAATTAAAAAAGAAAAAAAAAATCACATTGAGTTTTGAACAAGACCAAATTCACTGATCACATTATCTATCGTATGAACTGATTTAGATACAGGTATTTATGTTCTCATTGTTTTCCCTCAAGCTTAATCCTAACACACATTACAGCTGAACAGACACATTTTAATGCCTGAGCGTAAGACCCAAAAGGGCTGGATTTCCAACATCAGCTGAATGATCACGGTTTGAACTGAAACTGTTGTGTTTTGCTGTCTGCTCTTCCTGCATGGTTGTTTTGGGTGAGTGATTTCACATTTCTGAACATTCTTGCCTTCCTTCACCTTCTCAAATCAATCAATGGACTAGAGTCTCGAGCTCTACTCTAATGAGAGGTCCTGGTGATGTTTGGCAGAAGCATTCACTCAAGAGGACATGCATTTCGGTAGTCCTGCCGGTTCAAAAAAATTGCAGACAGACAGGGACAGAAATTCATGAGCTAATGAATCTTTTACTTCCACCAGGATTATCGTTCTCACAGAAATCAAAGCCTAATGAATGCACGGTCCCCGTTTAAACCTAATCTCCTTCCTCATCTGGTTTAAAACAACGAAACCCGTTCTACAGATCACTGCTTTGCCTATACACGCGTGCACACATGACCTTCGCAGTGACGATGTCGGGAGCCAGCTCACAGTGGCAGGGAAGGAGGAGTAAAAGGTCAATGCTGAACACATGGATGCGCTCACAACCATTGGTTGACTCCAGTGATCTGCTTTTCTGAGATAAAGAGCGCCAGCTTGATTGGTTTTAACAGGATGAAAGGGGAAGTATCAGTGTCATTTTAAAAATGATAGCGATAGTGAATAGCCATCCATGTACAATGGCGCTTTTTCTCACTACGGTTGTAGGTGAACTGGGGCCTACCAAATCTGACTTTGATTGAGGACTGTTTGGCCAAGTTGTGCAAACTACAGTATAAGTGGCTGCCTCAGTAGAAATACCATCGCGCGACAGCAGGAGAGCCATGGCGATGCTCTTGTCAAATAACGTGTTTGGTGCAAATTCGCCGTTTTATATTTGGTGAATATAGAGTATTGTAAAGCGATGCAGTGGACTTTGTATGGTCGTCTTCAGGATGGATTCTCACCAGCAGGCTCAACTATACTAACTGAATCTGGTTAAAGTGACAGCATAAACTTGAGTTGCGATCCACTGGCTAGGGTCAAACATTTTGCTACACTATCAATCAACAGAAACAGAAAATGTCCACAGCTGTCACTGCATGCATCAGTACCCCATCTCACAAAAGCATTTCAGCAATGACAGATTTGGGGAGGTACAGAGGTACTTTATGGGTAGCTAATTATCTTCGGAATACTAGATACATTTGGGACTTAATGGTAGCATTTCCTTGTCGAGTTGACTGCAACGCACAAACCGTACCCTCGCCGTCTAATGCTTTAAATAATTTACAGATGGGTGTTTCTTCTAAAGGGAATATATTTGTGTTCGCCTGTAACGTACTTTCTTTCACAGTGGTGATGGTCTAAAGCTAAACACATGGGTTGTCTTCATGCCCACAAGATAACTGCCCCACTTGTCGCCTTACTCTCCACAATAACAACTGTAATTAAATCAAAAGGACTGATCAGTGTTTTCTCCACAGTTGAGTTTCTGAGATAAATGGGCCACACATACACCTAGTATGAAAATAGGTGTTAAAACTCAATCAAAAACTGTTTTGTAAGAGGTGTTAAGATGTAGTTTTTTTTTAATTGCTCTTTTGAGCATCCACTAAGCCCATTGGGCTTTGCCGGTTGCTTCTCATATGAGTAATAACGCAGTCCTATTCACATCACTGCCGCAAGAGAACACGATGATGATGATACCAGCGGCACATGCAAAATGGGTCAGTCAAGCGATGATATTAGCAACGTCAACATGGGATAAATATACCGTACACGTGCTTGGAGGCAAGAGCCTCAAATACACATTGATGTGAATGAGCCTGCAATACGTCATTAGGGAGACAGTAGCTTTTATGTCATTTGAATGCTCCCAGCACAAAACAAAGGTGAGTGAGGAGGTGGTTTGGCCGTGCTGCTCTATGAAACGTGCCTTGGACACGTTCTACTGAACCACCTGGTGGATGAGGCTACATCATTCAGGGTTGCACAGTAAAAGTCAGACCAAAGCTAAACTCTACCTGGGAGCACATCAGAAATGATGATAGAAGCCCAGCTTACTTAGAACGGAGTTCTGGCAAATTTGAAAAATTTGCATGTACAGATGTGAGTCACACGTTGATAGAAAAGGGGAGTGAGTGAGTCGGAATGCAGAGTTACATGCAGTTATTCTCTACTTACTGCTGGTGCTAACCAATTTTCTCTTGATTATATGCATAATACATACGCAATCCCTCCAAAATATGTTAGCGTGGAAGATAAAGGAACTAATTCCAGAAAGTCATCACTAGTAAAGTATGCAAAGCCTTTTGAATGATCTGAATTTCTGCATAAATTAATCATAAAATGTGATCTGATCTTCATTTAAGTCACAACAATCCAATCAGATTTATTTACTTGCATTAACCATATATTTAAAAACAAGACAGTTGACCAAATAGCCATACAGCGGTAGATAGCACAAATAAAAAACACTAATGGAGGACATACAGTTTACAAAAATGCAACAAAAATCACAAAACAGAATGGGTTTTGAACCTAGATTTAAATCCAAGGAGGGTGGCAGCTCGTCAAACCTGTAGGGGAAGCCCATTTTCTACTGCAAATTACTCATGACTAAAGAACGGAAAAACATAGAAACAAACTTCTTTTTATGGTGAAAGAAGAGACCCTCCTCTTTGTTTTGGTATAAGCGATATTTACATTGTCATGGAATACAATATTCTGTGGGTCTTGACAGCTCAGTCCAAATGCTCTTTATATACCATGGGGAACTCTACTTTGACAATGGCTGGCATGGAATGAGCAAACATATCGTTTGATGGCAAGAAGGGTGTGTGTGTGTAACAAGGACACCTTTACACTGAAGGATCCAAAATCACAACAACCAAACTCTTTTTGTGACAAGTTTCCTCTTCTAATTTCAAGGGGTTGAATCAGCTCATCAAAGAAGAGAGTGGGCTTGATTTTTCTAACCATCAAGCACAGTGGTCAACAGAGGCAGTGGGTCACAGATCCCAGCTTCATCTATGAGCTGCAAGCAAGAGGACATGAGAAGTCTCCACTGAGGCACAGCATGGCAGCAGATGGCCTTCCAGGCCTCAACCATCTGGCAAAGAGACTTGCAATCCGCCTTCAGCCTGTCTTCTTTCATTTACTCCTCTTTCTTTTAACACCAACTGGTGCAGCCACTTTCCTTCTACACCTTCCTGGCCTGCCTACTGACCAGACGGAGAGGGCACACTCAGATTAGGTTTATGTAGTCTGCTCTCCTGGCGGGGCAGCGAGAGACCTGGGGCCTCGTCACATGTGAGCCTAATCAATGAATGTTAAGCCTTTAGTTGTCAGTCTCTAGCCAGCCAGAAGATTATCAACTATACCAGTGTTAGCGCAGCTCCCAGCAGGACTTACTTTAAATAGCAATATGCATCTCGCATTGCTGTTGGCGTCTGTGAGTAAGAAAGGAATAACTTTGGTCTATTCCAAAACACTTCCGCAAGCCAATAAATATGAGCAAGTGAAATGTATTAGAAAGGATACACTATCATCATCAAAATGCATACACCTCGGTACTCTCTGGGGTCTTAAAATAACTGTTTTTTGATTTTTTTTCACTGGAAAGTGACAATTGTAAATTACACATGGGAATGAAATCAATTCCAATGTGTCAAGGTCAGGAGGGTAGCGAAAGTTCACATGAAGTGCAAATTATTGGTAATCTATAACCCCATTTAGTAGCAACCGGGCCAGGGCTAAGAGGGGCAAAACACAGACAACCAACAAAAAAAGAAGGAGCAAGTAAAAGTGACCCATTAGTGGGTCTAAAGAATGGAAAGACCCATTTGGCCTTGTCAGACGTATTGAGGTGTCAAGTGCGACTCCATGCTGGCAGTGACTAAAAGCAGGCGAGCGCCGCGTCGCCATATTGGCGACATGAGTTGAGGCTGGCTCACGGCCGCAGGTCCACAGGGGCCAGTTTAATGACAACACTATGGATGACATTTCAAAGCATTTGGGTGACGACGCAGACCTAATGAGAGGGAGCCACGGCTGTGGGACTCACCTTTAAAAAACAAACGTGTGATCAGGGAAAACAGGTACTACAGCATTCCCTTTAAATTACTAGAGCCAAATTCCCTCTTTTGATGGTAACTGCCAATTGTTGTCAATTGCTGGCCTTTGACACACACTCTATTATTGTATTTTTTCCTCCACTGCACATTCAAGGAAGAACAGATGCACATATGCATACCCTGAAAAAAAACGGTGTGTTTAATTCGGTTTTGTCAAGTGCTTGCATGAAATAAAATCATCTGGATCCAGATACATTTTTTTCAAATAGACTACACTATGACGACATTTACTTTGTGCATTCCCTTGACGAAATAAAACTGAGTAAATTCAACATTTTTTTCAATGTATGCCTTAACCGGTACACTCGCACAGAGTGAAAACATTAGAAACACTTCTCAGTGCAGCTGTATACCAATGCCAAAAAGTAATTCCATGACAATAAACACATTGCCACATTCATGCAGTGGAACGTCAAATCGATCGACACATTCTCGGATGCCAGTTGGCTTCCGATTGGTTTGGATTTAGAATTGATTTTTCCAAACGAAAAAAATGGAAAGGGAATTAAACTGCCAGGCATCATAAAACATTGAACAATGCTTGATGTAAAACATTTTGTCAATTGTAACTCTCACAAGTGCAAAAACAAAACCATCATTTATCGTGTACTGCGTCAATATACCTTTTTGTAGCACCCTCATAAAAACAGCCAGAGAAAATGAAAAACACCTGTGGATGTGGTCCTTCTGGTGCTACATCAGCTTTTCTGAAAAAAAAATCTGCTTGATTTCTGAATTGTATTTATTTAATCTCCTGTTATAGTGTGAACAGGTACTAAACATTGTCATACTGCATTTTATGAGAAATATTTTTATGCAGGTCTTTTAAAGCATAAATTCCTTACATTCTCTCTCTCTCTCTCTCTCTCTCTCTGAGAGAGATACACACATTTTATTAGCAGTAGGAGCATCGGCAGCATAGCTGTTTGTTATTTATAAGTAAAAAGCATGCATACAGAAAGCAGTTTGAGCATTGATTCAATATCCTTGATAGCCATCTTAAAAGTCCGGGTACTAGTATGCTCTTTGTCCTCACTAGTAAGGCAATTCAGCACGTTAGTAGAACGACTGTCTTACTGGTCATGTATTCTTGTATTTTTACTAATTGTATGATATCCCTGCACATTCGAAGGATTACTTTGACATCCTTGTCGGACAACTACATGTTACCTGTGGGGCAAAGTTGTGCACGAGTTGCCGTTTGCACACAACTAGTAGATACTACTAATGAAGTGGTCAATGTTAACTAGTATAATTTTATGAAATTAGCAGTACTGGTAGCATGCAGTTGTCAACTACAATTTGTAGTAATATGTTAGTGTATTGCCGTTATATCAAAGTTGTCATACTGAGTAAACGGTTGGCAAATATATTTGCTATCCATCTTAAGGTACATTAGTATATTAGTATGTGCTTTGTCTTCAATAGTAATACAAAAAGTACAATAACTAGGGTGCACTAGTAGATCAATTGTCTTACTAGTAAGAAAACATTTCCCCATTGCTGCTTTCTGTTGCATGAGTAGGCTACTTTATCATACGTGTAGGTCAGCCACATGTTACTGCTAATAAGGCAAAAATTAAAAAACAAGCGGGAATTTGGGTGATTGTAGCAGAGTGCTAGAGTCCACTAACCAGGACAAACATTTACTAGTCTTACTACTCCAGCATAGGAGTTTACTAGTAAGTTTCATTGCCTGCTTGTAGTGGTACTAGCGGTTGAATATGCATTACTCATAAGATCATTCCACTATTGTGCCCTGGTCATTCTGCCAGTGAATTAAATTGTTTTTCCTTTTAGGACAAAACATAGTAGTATCTGGACCTTAACCTGGATATAGCATTAAGAATATAGAGTAAATGTTTTTTATTACGTAACAATCCGACTGGATAGTGGTAGACTACCAACATCGATTTGGACCACTGGTAGTCCACAGACAGCATAAGAGAAAAATAGTCTCGAGTGAACCACCGTGGGTGCCCACAACGACCTCCACACTTAATTGCAACACGCACTCCCAGTGGGCAGCGCTGGATGACATCATGACCGTAAAAGCACATTTTGTACATACTGATTTACCGCAATCTATGGCCAATTCATACAACAATTCTGTGTCAGTGGAACAACATATATTTTAACGAGGTTGATAGGCGCTAATTTTGGGTCACAGGTCCAAGTGGAGGAATTATTAAAACGATCGTGCTGTGGTGCATTAGTTTTACATGAAAGAGGAAAAATAAAGGGAAGCTATTTATTTTGAAGGACTACAAAACGAGAGCAGGTGTCACATTCAGTAAGTCTGGATAGAAGAGTGTACTCACCCCATTGTAACGCGGTGATATGAGGGATCTGTGCGCTACAACGTGACGCGGGGCGAACGTGACTCAAAGTCCACAATCTTCAGAGTTTAACGTTCTCGTTCAAACAAGTCCCGTTGTCACGTAAAGAAAAAAAAATCCCCAACACTTGTTTCTTTCGTGGGGTTGAGGTTTCGCCAAGCTCTGTCTCCTGCGCCTGTCAACCAAGTTTTCGCCTGCTGTGTTCACCCTCGTCACACGCGCGGCAGCGTCTCAATTAAAAAATAAATAAATAAAATAGAACTATAAAACTAGACCTTTCACCTCGCTGTCCTCTTCAAAGTGGCGACTAAATTAGTGGAGTTTATGTTGGCCTTCACCTGCCTGACTTTGTTGTTCACCCTCCTCCCTCCTCCCTCCAGTGTGTGGGCTCAAGTTCCACGCGCGTCAACTAACAGCAACAGCAGCGACGCGGAGCGGTTTATACCTGTTCACACGCCCACACTTTTTTCCCTTTTCCACAATACGCCCGAAAATATTTTTTAATTAAACATGATTCAATTCCCTTATATATATATATATATATATATATATATGGACATCTTTAATCTTGCTGTGCTATTTGTCATTTTTATTTATTTTTTAAACACAATAATCTACATATACAGAGTGTACTGTATGTTTTTGCTACCACTCCCCAACTGCATAATCTGATACAAGGAAGTAAGGGACATTTGTTGATCAAAAACACAAATCTTTAACATTTTACAGATTTAACAGCAGACCACATTACAGTTTGCTTCTCTCGTGCACTTACATGGTTTCCAAGGACTTCGTGTCGCTTTCCACAGATATAGCACTTAACTATTTAATTGTAAATCTATCGAGAATAAATGTGGCACCCATGGGCACTCAGTGTATTTTGATATATTTTGCTTTGGAAATAATAACCAATCCGACGTTAACTTTCGTATATATCTAAACGTATGGATATTTTCATCCCTAAGTGGCAGGTGATCGCCATCATCAAATGCACGTGCGAGTGCTCCCTGGCCGGAACCTTTTGTTTCGTTGTTTCCAGGGGGAACATTTTCAGCGTCTTTCGATTTGTACACTGAACTTTATTGTTCGTTGGAATTCGTTGTATACAGTATTTTCGTGGTCTGCTCAGGTATGTTTTCAGAAAATGTACTTGGTTGTTCCTTCCTGCTTTGTTGTTTCCAGGTTTTGTGAATACCAACTTGCATCGAGTCATGTCTTGGTATTACTGTATTATGCACGCGAGTTGTTGACGCTTTCTATAGTGCCCACACATAGCCAAGGAGGCCTAATGTAACAAATGTAAACAACAGGGACGCCTTTTAAGCATTTAATCCATGTCCTTGATATTCATAAAGATCCATTTACTCGTAGCCTGTGCTCTTTTTCGGTTATCATGTAAACAATCCACTGCACTTTGAAAAAGAAAAGGGTTCAATATAACGACTGTCTTACTAGTTCCCCCCCCCCCCCCCCTTCCCACCATTCGTGCCACTTTTGTCTTACTAGTACGCAATAATACATTATAGTAAACTACCGTGCTAAACTAGGAACAGATATTAGGTCCAACTTGTAGGGATGAGTCACGCGCTAGTAGCTTTCTGCACCAAGTAGCGCCTACTAGTCTGCCACATTTGTCCAGCTACTGAGTCGAAATGTTTAATACAGAAACCAAAAAAAACTATTGAAATGAAGTCACTCATTTGTTTTACTTGTGCAACCGTGTGAGTCGCCCCACTAGTGTGCTTAATTTTCTTTGTAGTAAAAACGGAGCATTTAGTTTATCTTTATAGAAAGCCAGTTAAGCATTTAATTGATATCCTTGATAATCAACTAAAGGTACATGTGCTACTACATGGACTCACTCGTAGCCAGGTCAACTTTGACATACAAGTAGGACAATGACATGTTACTTGGAGTGAAGCATGAAAGTGAGGAACTATGCAAAAAAATCCATCCATCCATCCATTTTCCGAACCGCTTCATCCTCACTAGGGTCGCGGGGGGTGCTGGAGCCTATCCCAGCAGTCTTCGGGCAGTAGGCGGGGGACACCCTGAATTGGTCGCCAGCCAATCGCAGGGCACACAGAGACGAACAACCATCCACGCTCACACTCATACCTAGGGACAATTTAGAGTGCCCAACGAGCCTGCCATGCATGTTTTTGGAATGTGGGAGGAAACCGGAGCACCCGGAGAAAACCCACGCAAGCCCGGGGAGAACATGCAAACTCCACACAGGGAGGCCGGAGCTGGGATCGAACCCGGTACCTCTGCACTGTGAAGCCGACGTGCTAACCACTGGACTACCGGGCCGCCCATGCAAAAAAATAATAATAATAATTTTAGATGGGGCAAATACTTTTGCATGTCACTGAACATACATATAATAGTAGCTATTTTCCACATGTTAACCAGAGTCTCATTCATTTCAGAATGTGTGAAACTACGAAAAATCAGAAAAGTTCAGAGGACGTGTTGACGAACATGTATTCCTCCGAGGACCAAGAGCACCAGCAGTATGTGAACAGGCCGGCTGATCTTCCTCCAATCAAGGAGGACTGCAGAGGTCACGGAGGAGGCAACCATCAAGGAGGAGAGAGAAGGTAGAGTTGTGCGACCTATCGATATACCGTATTTTCACGACCATATGGTGGGCCATATTAGAAGGCATAGTATCAGTTACGGGTGCTATTTCTGTATTTAACAAATACACAAGACACATTGTATTTTTAGACGCAGACATGGTAAAACATACGCTAGCTTAAAAAATATGGTAGCATGCACGCATGGGCTTGGGTATCTTGTCAAAATGTCCGTTGGACGTCTTCCTGGTGAGGTCTTCCGGGTATGTGCAACTGGGAGAAGGCTTCGAGGTCGACCAAGGACACCCTCCTGATTGAGAGAAGGAAGTCTGGGCTTCCCTGCTTAAGTTCCTGCCCTTGTAACCCGACCTCGGATAAGCGGAAGAGAATGATGATGATCATTTTATATTTCCATTCATTTCAGTGTGTAACGATGACTAGAGAAATGAGTATTTTGAGTTCCAAGCATGGTCACAGAACAATACAAAACATGCTGATTATAAATTACATTTATAAGTCAAGGTACCACTGTATTGGTAATTATCACTGTATTGGTAATTTTATATCTAGATAGATAGATAGATAGATAGATATCCATTTGCGTCATGTTAACCAGCATCTCCTTCATTTCAGAATGAGTGAAACCACGGACGAACAACAAAATTACGAGGAAATGTTCGCTCAAAGATATTCGTCCGAGGATCAAGAGTACCAGCAGTATGTGAACAGGCCAGCTGATCCTCCTCCTATCGTGGAGGAGTGGAGAGGTCGTGGCGGAGGAAACTATCAAGGAAGAGACAGAAGGTAGAGTTGGGAACAATAATATATTTCGTAGATATGGTGTAAAATGTCCATCATGACATAGCAGTATACCGTTCATATCCTGGATTTTTATCTCTTATCATATCGATACTTTATGTGTATTATCTTATGGATACTTTACCAGGCATACTTTAATGTTACTTGAAGCACTGTTGTATGTATTTTCAAAGTACAGTCATACCTCGGTTTTCAACCGTAATCTGTTCCAGAAGGCTATTCGAAAAGCGATTTGTTCAAAACCCGAAACTATTTTATTCGCCCATGATTAGGGGCTAATACACTATGTAGAAATAACATAAAAACAGTCAGATTTGCGTAAATCACAACAAACACGTCAGCTCACAATGAACGCTACACGAGGAAGCGTCACTTCCTCGTGTAAGGAAGCCAAGAGGAGTTAAGTGGCGTATTCGGGTTTGGTCGAAAACCGGTTTTTGGTCATAATCCGAGATGTAAAAATCTCGAATTTTCTGGTCAAAGAACAGAGATGTTCGAAAACCGAGGTTTGACTGTAATTCCTTGGACTGAACTGCATTCCTTAACATGGTAATACATGTACTACAATACAGTCGAGTGCTATTTAGTATTTTTGGGGGCGGCGCTGGAACGGATTAATAACATTTCCATTCATTTCAGTGTGTATCAATGATTGAGAGAGAACTGTTTTGAGTTCAAAGCATGGTCATAGCAGTTAAACCTCTAAGTCTAAACAACACTGTAAAAAGACAAAAAAAATAATGTGATATGATAATCATTACAAACTGTGAATTTTAAATGTTACCGTTAATTTAAAAAAGTGTAATAAAGATAAGCACATTATTTTTTAAGATTGTGGTTATTGCATTCCTGACCAGAATGTTTTTTTGTTTTTAAACAATATCAGTTGTTGATTTCTTTTGCCTTACCTGCAGGTACCAGGACCGTCAAGGAGGTCGCGGCTGGGGTGGGAACCGCCCTGATAGAGGAGAGCATTACAGGCATCAGCAAGACAAAAACCAGTATGGGGGCTATGATCGTGGGTCTCAGTCAAACTCCCATCAGGAAAACTACTCGCATTATCATCGGCCGATGAGTTATGACAGATACTGATCTCTGTTATGAGGATTTCATCATTTGTATAAATAGCAATGTTGTATCTGTTAGTTTGTTTTATGACGTCTTGTCAGTCTCATACAGTGACAGAAATGTTTGTTTTCGTCATGAGTTTATGGTATAAATGTAAATTTGACCCATTAAAAAACATAGGGATACTTTCACAAATGCGCCGCTTGAAGGAGGGTGGGGAGATTGATCTTTCCTGTTATTATTACAGTATATGCAAGTTGGTAAATCCATGATGTAGTTAGACATTTTAGTGAAGATTGTAAGTGAACTGTTTTAACCGTAATCAAACAATACTTCAAATGAAATGAAGCATATGGCTTTGTGCTCGTTTTCAAGCTTGTCGAAGCTGCTCACAATGGACCATTTTCAATAAAGTGGTACCTTGATATACTGGAGAAGTTTTTGAAATTACAAACCATTGTTTTTTTGGGGGGGGGGGGTTGCTTCGTTTGGTGCGAGACAAATCTTTTTTTTCTTTTTCTTTTTTAAACAGGCCGGGTTCGCACACTTCCAAGTATCATCGATTTTGCCCGTCCAGACTTCTGGCACACCCACTATGTCTAACCCGGTAGTTCATGTGCAACCACCAAAGAAGCGTGATTCGGTGAAACATGAAAGCGGTGATGTGTGCGCAGTTCATCTAACCAGCAAATATCAAAATATATCAAATAAAAACAAATTGTTCGAAATCAAACTCACGATTGCTACCATTACAATGACTAGTTGTGAGTGGCACTTTCAAACCCCAAGCCACCAGGACAAGTCCGCAGCTATGCTGTCACCCACTCGTCACCAACAGAGACAGAAAGTAATTTAGCGAATCAAAACGTGTATTTTAATATTTTACCTTCCAGAGGCGTGAGACTTAAAGCTTCTGTAGTGCGGAAGAGAAAAATGTTTGAGTCACTTCGAGAATGTCCGCTGCAACACATTTGACAGGGAACTCAAGTGTGATACGGGAGGGCGTTTTCACTCATGTCCCATCCCACTCCCAGAGAACAAATTTCATCCCGGTCCTGAAGCATAGTTGTTGGGGGGGGGGGGATTCTGCCCCAAACAGTCGCAATGAAAATGATTCCCAACCTATTTTTCTCACATTCAGCGTGACTCTCACTCCTATATCGCTCCCATTTTGGAGGTCAGCTTCATAAAAACAAACAAACCAAAAAAATAAAGTTGCATTTCACTCATTTATTCAATAGCTTGTCGCCCCATTTCTCCTCATGGACTCTCACTATTTCGTGCAACTTTTTTTTTTTCCTACCGCTCTACACCAACTTTTGCCCTGTTAGCACTGGTGCTACCAACTTTTTCACTTGGTCACACCAGGACAGGATTTGGTCGCACCCTTTTTTTTAATGCGGTACAGCATGTCCATATTTGCTGATGTCGAGTGATGTCAATTGGCATACTTTAGTTTCATATGATCTAAAGATTAACAGTGACAATGACTCAAGATATATTTGCAAAATATTTTGCTTTTCTCAGAACACCGACTGGCCGTTTAGCATTTCTTACATCAGATACTGTGACAAGCCTTCCTACTTGTTAGAAAGGTATAACTTGTGACCCCATTCAATGTCCATGACATTTTAATTAGTACGTCGTTAATGCATTATGCGAGGTGGCGAGCGAGGAAAAACAGTCGAGAGAGCAGCGGCAGTAGCAAAAGGAGCCATGACAATCCCCTCGGCCGGTCTGGCAGCCTGTCAGACTTTGTGCGGCCTGTTGGGGATGATGCAAAGTGACAGCCATGGAGACAGTGTGCTGGGGGCCATGTCCTTGGTGGAGACTACAATCATCGGTCTCTCCCCGACCCACGTCTAAAGTCACACACGCAAAACACACACACACACACCCCGCATGCGGCCCCTGCAGCACTCTGTGACCTACATCTGGTGTTGGAAAGTGCAGTGGGGGGTTAAGGTTGGTCCAGGCCAGTGCAGCGTTCACGCAGTATGTGACACGTGTGAATAGCAAAGTAGTTCTGCTCTGCCTTTCCACTGAAATAAACACCCCCCAGCTTCCTATAGATGTATAGCAGTGAATAGAAGTGCGGCCAATCGTAAGGCTTTACACTCATGCATACTCTCGTACTAAAGAAGAAGACTTTTATTGCTTTGCTCGTTCGACTGCACTGTAAATTAATCATGCAGACGCTCAGGTCATCCGTGTAAAGACAGTGCTCTCTGCTTGTTAGTCTGATTATATCTTGGGGGGGAGGGGGCATGCAGAATACCCACGCTATATTGGTCATTCCGGAAATGTCAGCATTTCATACTTTTTTTTTCCTGAAAAGAGGGAAAGAAACCATCATATCGTTTGATTTGTCCTTCTTACTCAATAGTAGGGTCGAGGTGGGTGAGATGCCCCCCCCGTCCATAATTCCCTTCCTGATCACTAGATGGAGCCAATTTTAATCTCAGATGTTTCCCTGGACCATAGCGGCCTTGTTAAAATTGAAATCCAAAGAACTGTTATTGAAGTAAATTGAATATTTTGAAACTACAAAATAAGTCTCTGTCTGTTTGTGTGTGTGTTTTAAGGTGTATGTCTACACAAACGTGTTTTTAAATGTTGGAATAAATGTAATTCTGTTATCCCATATTTACTTTCTGTGTAACTTTAAAACCTGTTTCAGAGTGAAACCTCGCAAATACTTCATATACAATGGGGTTGGTTGATAATGGGAGACTTGTCGGACCGGGAGAGCTCAGGCGGCTTCTCCTGTTCTAGCTTTTAAGATATCTTGTTAACGGCGTCTGATCCAATTTACATCAACCCAGGACACCATGAGAGGGACATCCCAAGCTGTGTTCGTGGACCATCGACATCCAGTAGGAGCCGTTTGACGACATCTCAGGAATGAACTGTGTGTTCTCATTGAAACTCTCCTATACTGAAACTGTTGTGGAATGTGAAAATACTCCCCACACCCATTAGAAGATCGTGTATCAGGGACATCCTTCCAATAAATGCAAGGAGACAAATGCGCTCTCTTCAGAGTTGCCCGGAACCTGTAACGGTTTACATGGCAGAGCCAGCTGGAGAGCTGCTCCGAGATTGTGAACCGAGACATGTTTTAGCGCCCTCTCTCTTGCAAGAAAGACAACCATGCCTGCCTCCTGAGTCTTCCCATTTCATCTGTTCCGTACAGCACATTTGATAGTTGTTTCAATTCAATTCAATTCAATTCATTCCTGTTATGTTTCTTAGTGTCACGTTGCCTGCGATGTGGTGGACCCCAAAAAGCAGGAGGGAGGAGCAGGGTGTAGTTGAAAGATTGTATTGATAAAACACAGAAACTAAATCCTAAACAAACAAAGTCCAAAGTATTAAACAAAACCATGACTGAAGCTCAAAACTATCAAAACAAAACATTATCTAAACATGACAAACAAACAAACATGACAGTAGCACAAAGCAACAATGACCCGACCCTGAGTGGTCGGGCTGGGAGTCCTTTTATACCGCTAATTACCAAACGACCAACAGGTGTGCAGCTTCAAGGAGGAGCCCCACAGTGCCCTTTTGGTCACCCAAACCGAAACATGAACTTAGCGTCAGATTCCCAAGCTTACCCTCAATGTAAAGCTTGTTATATTATATCATTTAGTTTGAGCATCATATTTTCATGTTAGCTCCCACATATTAATATTCTGTGGTTTAATATTGTTTAGATATGTAGAGGAGGGAGAATTCTGTTTCTTTACGGCCCTCCTTGGACACAAGTCCTTTTATTTCTCTATAAGGTGGAAGAAGACCCAACACCACGTTGTCTTTTTCTCAGTTTATCACAACACAACACGAATCGATTCGGGCTCCTGAGAGTTTCTCAGATTTCATCAGGAAGCCCAGAAAAATACAGTCACACGTCTATATAGGCATAGTATGTAAATGAGGGGCAGGCAGTCCTTCCCCTTACGTAAAAATCAGAGACAAAGAAAGGTCAATGCAGTTCAATCTTGACATGGTGACGAAGTACCGACCACATCTGCTGTGCACAAATTATGAGATTGGAGCTCCTTTCCCAGGCAACTTGACAGCCTTCAAGGACGTGAAAGGATGGGAGTACTGGGAGGAAGATCTTTGGGGCTGTTAAGTTGCCCAAGGACAAGAGGGGAGTCAACCAAAACACCACGTGTTTGTTCCAATGCTTCAGCAGATGTTCATTATAGAGATTAGTATCAATAGTTCTCATGGTAAGGCAAAATTCCTCAACACAAGGCATAGTCCCTTAATAGTTGCAACACAGATACTTGAGACAACAGTTGTTCTTTGGTGTTAAACAAGTCCTATGGAGGGGGGCCCTAAAAGTGGTGGGGGTGAGGGACACTAAAGGTGATTGTAAACACAGTGAGCAGGAAAACCTCCAACAACATTCTACATTCTTTGTTTCTTTCAGAGCCAAGTACAGTGGGGCTAAATAAAATCACAGTAAGGAATAAATTCCTTATCAATCCCTCTCTTGAACACAATAATATTGTGTTCACAAAATTGTCTGCATATCCTCCCTGGTAAGAAGTGGAACAACCGACCTATCCTTCCCCCCATGACCAGGAGATAACAGTGGCATTTGGCGAACTGCTGGTGCTTGATTGAAAATCATGGACGACAACATTCGGCGGACACAGGGTACAATACAAGATGCTAAAATGCAAACTACCATCAAACAACTACAACCGAATAAAATTTCAATAAAGCCTGACTCCAACCCCCCGACAACAGCCAATCCCAAAATCCTAGAGTAGGGGCTCCATCCCGGGTCATAGCCTCCCGGAGGGCATATAAATTGGACATACCCTCTGCAACAGACGTGTGTACCTCATCCGGATAAAAAGTACAACAGGTCTTATTAAAAGAGCACAGACACCACCGGTAGCTGCAGTCTGCAAATCCAACGCCATCCGATTTTGTAATACCATGAGGCGGATTGCTTCTAACTCTCTATTTTGGCCCTTTTCCACTTTGATGGAGAAATTTACAAAGGATTTAAACCGATAGTCTATTGTTTCTAATCTGAGCATATTTTTAGCCACACCGGCCCACGGAAACAAAGCCAGGCCAAATTTCTCTCCCGCAGACCAATGTTTAAACTCGTCTGGTACGTCTGATCCCCATACCGAATCGTGGGGCAAAAATGTTGGGACGTCTCTCCTCAGTCTGGACGTCTGATGGAGTGCGTTATAAAAAAGGTGTGGTCTGTAACAAAGATAGGAGTACAAACGCCTGTCCAATCTGGAGGCAATACCATGTAAGCATCATCACCACATAACCACCATCCCCCTCGTATGTTATATGTGCCATTCTTCACGGGGGCGCCTCCTCCGTTTATTACGAATCTGTTGTCCCTGCACTGAGTCATAACATCAAGTTTTCCAAGAGCAATCGAGCCGTTTTCCCTACCATAGCACATTTCATATCTTTCCCGGGCTTAACATCCATAAAGACCTTTTGGGGGAGAGGGGTTCCCTTTATCTTATAGTTGTAGTCTACCAAAAGGGATTTGTCACATGCTTGATCTTTTAACCCAACCCGTGCCAGGGCCCAACACTTTCATTAAATACTATTGAGGGATGTTGATAACCTACACCTGCATAAGAAGCAAAATTTAGCCTGTTTTTGATTCATAGATTTCCCAGTCAGGGATATTTGGGTCGCGGATTTGGGCATGAGAGAACACACATAACAACCTGACTTGTTGTAACTTTTTGACATGAATCGAACATATTTATACCACAAATTAGTTTCTTCCGGAATGGTCGCTTGCAGTTGTGCCACCTCGTACTTGGGGGGTGGTACGCCCACCTCTTCAGTCTCGTTGCCAGCTGAAATGTTTCCTTTCCTTGTCGAAAACCCCCACACTAGTGGTGGTATGGAGGCCACGACGATCAGTCCGATGAGAAGAACGTATGTCATGGTTTCTGGCCACCAAGGCGGCCTTGTAGTGGTTTCACGTCCAGTTGCCCTTCTGAACGTTCTTTGAAGTCGGACACTCTCCGGGGCTGATGTACACTGCGACACGTGGTACCAAGTCGGTCCCTTTCCTTCCAGGCGAACAGCATGACTGGTCCTCTCCGTCACTTTGTAGGGTCCCGTCCATCTCGGCTGGTGCCACTTCCGCTTATGGACCCGCAGATACACCTGCTCAGGATACGTCTGCGGTTTTACGCCTGGCTCGTTCGGTTGCTCACACTGGAGTTTTAACTGCTTCTGGAAATGAGAGACGAGAACACTCAATGAGTCCATGTATGCTTTATGGGAATCATCTGTTGAAGAGTGCCCTGGTCCATGGATCGCCACGGACCAGGGAACTCCTGGCCATGCTCCAGCTCAAAAGTGTGTGGAAACCTGTGGCAGAATTAATGGTGGACCTCACAGCAAGCAACGCGATCGGCAGCGCATCGACCCAATTCAGTTTTGCCGATGCCATTACCTTGGAAAGTTTTAGTTTGAGCGTCCGGTTCATTCGTTCGACCATACCTTGAGATTGTGGATGATAAACCGTGCCAAATCTATGCTTAAGCCCCAACAGCTGCTCGACTTGTTGGAGATGTTTATTCTTGAAGTGAGTGCCATTATCCGATCGAACCACACGTGGAAACCCATGTGTTGGAATGTAGTGGTTTACCAAATTTAATCACAGCCATCGCATCCTCTTTACCGCATGCGTAAGCCTCAGGCCATCGAGTGTAAGCATCCACCATCACTAAAAGGTATCGTTTGCCTCTAATTCGATCTATCATGTCAGTGAAGTCAATAACGACTTCCTCACCTGGACCCCGGGGTAGCGGATACCCCCAGGTACCGTCCTGAGACTTTCCTAACATTATGTCGATTACAGACATCGCACCCCGAAATTTCCTCATTAACCATATCATGAAGGCGGGGATGATACCAGGACCTTAACCTATCTGCCACATTCCTTTTTGCCAAATGAGCTGGACCGTGTGCCTCATGAATTAAAGTCTTCAATTTATCTGCTGACGGAACTGGACGTCCGTCAATTTTATGCCGATACAAACCAGTCTCATCTCTGGCCACCCTGTTTGTGGATAGCCAGTAGTTCTTCTCCTCAGGAGATGCCCTCTGTTGATCTGCAAGAAGGTGGTTAATGTCCAAATCATACATCTTCCCCATTGCTGGTTCTATACCATCACTGGCTGGCTCACCTTGTAGCCCGCTGTCTCTTTCGCTACCTTATCTGCCCTGTCATTTCCCACTTCTACATAGGAAGTCCCTCCAGTATGTGCCCTGCATTTAACAATGGCTACTTCTTTTGGTTTTAGCAGAGACTCTCCGAGTCTTTGGATTTCCACACTATGTTTAATTGATGTTCCGGCTGCTGTTCTATACCCATTCCTTCGCCAGAGGGGCATTTCTGTAAAAATTGCCCCGACCACATATGCTGAATCAGTGTAGATGTTAACCCTTAATCCTTGCGCCCTCTCTAGTGCCCTTATAACTGCTATCAGCTCGGCTCTCTGGGCCGACTGTTTCCCTTCTATTCTTTCAGTTTCTTGAATCTGAAATTGTCTCGTTTGCTTGCCATCATCGATTATTACTGAATAAGCTGAAATCAGCCTTCTTTTGGATGTCTAAAGCAGCAGCCATCTGTGAACACGCTATAATCTGGTTCTGATATTGGTGTGGCATACAAGCCATCTCTGAGCTTTTCTTCGTCCAGGGAAAGGTCAGCACAACAATGGGGTGTGCCTTCAACCATTCCATCTGCCGCATTGATTCCTTCTGATTTGTATGTCAGATTTGGTCTGTGTAAAATTCTGTCCAATTTGTCGCTTCGTTTTGCTGACATCGTAAAATCTTTAGAACAGACAAATGCCGCCACTGCGTGAGAAGTAAGGACCGTAAGGGGATTGTTCAACACAATGTGATCCACTTTTTGCAAACATTTGCCTAATGCTGCCGCATATCTGACACATGCTGAATGTTTTGTTCGATTGGGTCCAATTGCATGCTGACGTATGTCAAAATTGTCTTTCACCTCCTCCCTCTCTTTTCTGAAAAAAACTACGGAAAGAGTCTTCTTTTCGGAAACATCCAAATGAACCAGCTAGATCAGGCTGCACAAGAGAAGCCGGCATCGCTGTACCTTCTGATGTGTCCAATCTTCCCCAAAATTTAATTACAGTGCGCATTGTAATTTTCCCATGCAATAGTTTGAAACCGCAAAAAGCCAAACGTCAATGAGAGGGAAGAAATTTCATCTGTGCTGTATGTTGCACATAGAGGACATTTGACAATAAAGTTGTAGCCAATCCAAAAGGAGCCACCTAGTGGTAGTCCAAACAAGAAATCCCTGATGTTGCACCGGGAAGAACCTTGCCATAGTACAACGCCATCTGGAGGTTGGAAAAAGTAGAAGTAGCTGTTTTCGCACTTAAAAAAAAATTCCCGAAGACAAAATTGAATACGTGCGGTAAACGAGTGTAGCGAAATATCGCTCCAAGGTGAGAGAATGAGAAATTTCCCAATATGATTCTGAAAGTGGTAAATGGAAAAAAAAACATTTGCTAAATCAATTACAGAAAAAATGTGTACGAATGACAATTTTTGTATATTTGAGTAGACGGCAAAAACCATATGTGCGGTGCAGCTATGTCAAGCATACGATACCAGTCAATGAGATGAGATCCTCTGACAGGTCCACTCCGGCTGCCATACCCTCCTCTGAACCTATGACAATTTAGGAATAGGGAACATTGAATAAATTGCCTTGTGTTTCAACCAACCAGGCCATGCGATTAGATTTTGTTCTCTAGTCTGTCAAAAGCATTGTGCAGTGGGAAGGACCAATCAGCGGATGGTAAGGTCATATGGAGGAAGTCTAAGGAGACCAAAGCCGATACTGTTGGAAGACAGAGTTCAGTGGCGGGTTATCAGCTGACTTTAGCAATAGTCAGCCTGGTGTCAGCAGTCATTGGGAGCAAGTGTGGTCCAGCATGTTCAAGTTCATGACAATCTTTCGATGAGGCCAGCAGCGATCCCTATTGTTCAGGATTCGGGTACCCATGGAGCAAATGGGTATTGTCCATGTGGGGGTGCCGTAGCTTGTCATTGTTGTGGGTTTTGTGGAGGAGGAGTCAGAGCTTGTTGATCATTGCCTGATTGATGAACAGGTGGGTGCCGGCGGTGTGGGCATTTCCTTGTCCAATGATTCACATCACCACAAATGAAACAGCCAGCTTGGTTCCCGTGACTTCCTCGTCCATGCCCACCTTCCCGTCTCAGACCTCCCCTCAGCCATGCGTCTCGGCCCTGCCTTGGGGGCAGGCCGTAATGTTGAGGTGGGGCTTGGAGCTGCGGTGGGGGTGTGATCAGCCGTGGTGGAGCCTGTTGAGAGACACTGATAGACATTTGATTAGATCTCCCATGTTTCTCTTTTTTGCATGCATTACTGGAGACTCTCTTAGCCTCTTGTATTTGTGAGTTCAAAAAGTTGTTCTGTAGCTTGGATGTTTTCTCACTCTCTTCCTTGGCTCTCATTCGAGAATGCTGCACATAATATAGGAAATGAGTTCGCCAGTTCGCGTCATCTGAAGTGGGGAGAGTGGGAGAGTTAGTCATCATTTTCTGCACATCAGACGGACAACCCCCCAGCACTGCTTGCCTGAACAAAGCTTGATTCAATGGATGACTATTGGGGTCCTGCCTGGTGGCAGTCACCCAAGCATCCATACAATTAACCAAATAAGTCATTGGGTGTACCTCAGATAACAATTCAAACGCCAATTGTTGTAGGGAACCCAATGGAGTCGGATAAAGGGAACTCAGTGTGTCTGATTTTCTATCATTCAACCTAGTCAAATTACAAGAAGCTATTCCCTCTAGAAGGTCCATAATTTCTTTGGGTAAATACTTACTCTTAAGCCAGTCTATTGCCCACAATTGTATGTCATAGTCAATTTTAGGCAAATCCAGCAACATTTGCCTAGCCAATTCAGTCTCATTACTTATAAAAGTGGTCGCATCCCAAGCACTCATGCTATCATTATCCTGTTTAATTTGCATACATTTTTCTAATTTTACCAATTGTTTATGAACCACCCTGGGCAAATCAGGGGGAAGCTTGGCACACAATGGATTTGGGTGGGGACCAGCAAAATGGCTAGAATGTGTTACCCCTTTTTCTCGTCTATGTTAAATTGGCCGCTCGGCGCTTGTAGTGGGATCATAAGTTGAGCGCTCCTCACCCCATGCGGCGGAGGAGGCATCATCGCTGCCTCGTTTATCATAACTTTCTCTGTGTTACTTTGATTATACATTTTTCTTGTTTCCAATGTCGACGGCAGTGGTCAAGCCGCCCATGAAATGCAATATAGCTCAAATTGAATTTCACTCAGCTTTTCTTCATTTCCAAACTTTTGTCTTATTCTTACAACTTATTCTTAAAACCTTGTTTTCGCTTTACTTACCTCTCTGCGCAATGCATTCGCCTTTTTTCTCTTTCTGCGCAAAGCATTCACCTTTTTTTTTTTACTTACCTCCTTACGGCATTTTACCCGTTTTCTTGCCTTCAGGCCTTCCGTCCATCTGACAGTTCACCATGTTTTTATCATACTCACCGTCCAATATTCTCTCTTATGGACCGTGTGACGTCACGTAATTCTCCAATTGTAACAACGGAGCTGTCCCTAACTTGCCCTAAAAATACAGCTGTTTACTCAGACCCCGATCTCCAGTCGTCAATCCTACACTTTAACAGCATCCAGAATAATAAAAATTATCTGGACCTGCCTCAGCAATTAACCACTAATTTTTTAATTGCCTACAAACTCAGTTTGCTCTTTGCTCGTCAGCTACTGGCCAAACCTACGACTCAGCGGTTCTACCTAATTTTAAACCGCCTACGTGGTGACTCAATAACTGTGCCAATTCAGTTATCTACTACTCAGTGGCAAATTTTAGACGGTATATTAATTTGAATATACCTCACACCTACTCTACTCAGACCCCAATCTCCAGTCGGCGGTCCTACTCAGCCATTACAGTATCAATTTGGTATTTGCCACCTACACACAAAATCCAATCACTATACTTGGTTCAACACTCAGGTTCAGAGCAGTTGATTTGGATATAAGCCGAATCTTGACACTTTGCCCGTAGGAACCGGTGTGTCTTACCTTTTTAAAGTGGAGCGCTCCTTGGTTACTGCCTGAGTCTGAAGGTCCTGAAACCGATGTTGGTCTTATTCCAGAGAAATCCTGTTCGTGACGCCATTTGTAGAGGAGGGGAGAATTCTGTTTCTTTACGGCCCTCCTTGGACACAAGTCCTTTTATTTCTCTATAAGGTGGAAGAAGACCCAACACCACGTTGTCTTTTTCTCAGTTTATCACAACACAACACGAATCGATTCGGGCTCCTGAGATTCTCAGATTTCATCAGGAAGCCCAGAAAAAATACAGTCACACGTCTATATAGGCATAGTATGTAAATGAGGGGCAGGCAGTCCTTCCCCTTACGTAAAAATCAGAGACAAAGAAAGGTCAATGCAGTTCAATCTTGACATGGTGACGAAGTACCGACCACATCTGCTGTGCACAAATTATGAGATTGGAGCTCCTTTCCCAGGCAACTTGACAGCCTTCAAGGACGTGAAAGGATGGGAGTACTGGGAGGAAGATCTTTGGGGCTGTTAAGTTGCCCAAGGACAAGAGGGGAGTCAACCAAAACACCACGTGTTTGTTCCAATTGCTTCAGCAGATGTTCATTATAGAGATTAGTATCAATAGTTCTCATGGTAAGGCAAAATTCCTCAACACAAGGCATAGTCCCTTAATAGTTGCAACACAGATACTTGAGACAACAGTTGTTCTTTTGGTGTTAAACAAGTCCTATGGAGGGGGGCCCTAAAAGTGGTGGGGGTGAGGGACACTAAAGGTGATTGTAAACACAGTGAGCAGGAAAACCTCCAACAACATTCTACATTCTTTGTTTCTTTCAGAGCCAAGTACAGTGGGGCTAAATAAAATCACAGTAAGGAATAAATTCCTTCTCAATATGTTTTTATGTTGATATGTTCTGATTGGCTGGTAAAGTAAGAGAAGCAGGAAGTGATTTTAGTTACGGTAGTTGTCTTCTCGAACGTGCTGCGGCGCAGACGTCTTTTTTTGTCCTTTTAATAAAGCTGCATTTAAAGGATTCCCTCTCTCCTTTTGCCGTTCGTAAAGTAGTGCCATCCACTAAAAAACCTACGAACCCCTCGACTTACACTAACATTAAATATTAACGGTAATCTTGCAGAGGATAGGATGTGAAACTGGAAAAGGATGACTTCGTGTTGTAGGGGGCATCTGCTTCCTCTAGGGGAGTTACTTGTGGGAGGCTTCACCAGGCCATGGGGTAAAATGCCCCACAGACGAAGAACCATTCCCGCTCACAATATCCATTTATAAGATATCACTGATAAAACAGGGGCGGCCCGGTAGTCCAGTGGTTAGCACGTCGGCTTCACAGTGCAGAGGTACCGGGTTCGATTCCAGCTCCGGCCTCCCTGTGTGGAGTTTGCATGTTCTCCCCGGGCCTGCGTGGGTTTTCTCCGGGTGCTCCGGTTTCCTCCCACATTCCAAAAACATGCATGGCAGGCTGATTGGTCACTCTAAATTGTCCCTAGGTGTGAGTGTGGGCGTGGATGGTTGTTCGTCTCTGTGTGCCCTGCGATTGGCTGGCAACCGATTCAGGGTGTCCCCCGCCTACTGCCCGAAGACAGCTGGGATAGGCTCCAGCACCCCCCGCGACCCTCGTGAGGATCAAGCGGTTCGGAAAATGGATGGATGGATGGATGGATGGATGGATCACTGATAAAACAGATTAAACAATTAGGAAGACAGACAAAATTAACAAAATCATACCGCAAAAAAAGGTGTAATTTACCCAGTGGAAATGGCAATCAAAGGAATCTAATCCGTGTTTTGGCCAATAAACTCAATTGGTGAGAATGCTTTACACGTGATTCACCAGCTCCAGGGCCACTCCAGCTGTTAATCACACATTTCTATATACAGTATGTTTATCCATCCATCCATCCATTTTCCGTACCGCTTCATCCTCACTAGGGTCGCGGGGGGTGCTGGAGCCTATCCCAGCAGTCTTCGGGCAGTAGGCGGGGGACACCCTGAATTGGTTGCCAGCCAATCGCAGGGCACACAGAGACGAACAACCATCCACGCTCACACTCATACCTAGGGACAATTTAGAGTGCCCAATCAGTCTGCCATGCATGTTTTTGGAATGTGGGAGGAAACCGGAGCACCCGGAGAAAACCCACGCAAGCCCGGGGAGAACATGCAAACTCCACACAGGGAGGCCGGAGCTGGGATCGAACCCGGTACCTCTGCACTGTGAAGCCGACGTGCTAACCACTGGACTACCGGGCCGCCCCAGTATGTTTATACGTTAATTAATTAGTAGTCAGTCATCTATCATTAAAATACAGCATACTTAACTCCCACCAGCTGGACACACGCACATGCCCCTGCACGTTAATGTTGCTGTGAAGTCGACTGGAAAGAAATACATCTCACACCTAGAACATTTTGTACATCCTGTACAGTACATTCAACGGGGGGTGGGGTTCCATTCCAAAGTGAGTGCCGCTGATTAAAAATGAATACTTAAATGAATCAGGAAAGTCTCCACACTGACACAAAACACTGGATGAATGTAAACAAATCAAAATAATCATCAGTCATTGAGGCGTTGATAAATTTTAAAAATCATTTCAATCAATAATCAATTTCAGGGGGTAACAAATTAGAGAAGCACTGCCTTAAATGCAAGTGTCGATTAGTATTCTGTACTCAATAGCCTACAATGTAATTTAAGGGTTTTGAGGTTTTTGTAGCTTATTCCCAGCTTAAAAGAAAATTCAACGTGACTACAGTAGTAGTAATTTTTACTAGTCTCTTTTTTTTTTAAATAGTTGCGAGATGGGACAAAAAGGCACTAAATATAGCAAACACGTCAGTAATTTGGCAACACTGCAGGCACAAGTCTACGTGTATGCAAATATAAGCGCAACTTTCAAAATAGAAGCAGTACACTGGGTCTTGCCAATGGATAGATGGCTGTGTCTATGATTAAAGGAAAGAGAGAAAAGGAAAGAAAAAAGAAGAGACAGGATGACATAAAAAGCCATCTCATTGGGAGTTACAGTAAATAAATTCTTTCAAGTCTGTAATACAAAATGAAGCTGTTCTTTTAATTTCAAAGAAGTGCCAAGCAAACATGTATGAATTACAGCAGGTAACAGTAAAAGTTACACAAAACACGCAGAGTTGATGGAAGCAGTACGTAGCATGTATATATACTTACAGACTTAAGTACATTTGCATATACTGTATCCTTTTGCAAAGTACTCAGCAAAGATATATGGAAAGCTGTTTTAGCATTTCTTCAGAATCCTTGATATCCAGTTTACAGGGTATCTTTAACGGCCCCATTCAAGGTATTAATGGGGAAACGGAGCAATCTTGTCAAGTTTGATACATATCTGGTGTTCCAATCTTTGTGTCTAGTCTTGTATTCGCCAAAACAGCATGGCTGAAATACCCCCGGCTTGTTTTAATGCAAGGTGCCATGCTAGAAACGGCCTTGACATCCACCAGTTGCTATTGAGGGATACACCAGATCGTTATTGTTGTCATATAAAGTCCTTAGGAGCTGGAGTCATACCTCAATCGCCATTTGTTAACCATTTAACATTTGTTAATCCATTTGTGAATCCACACAAATGGACTACCGTAATTGTACTTTTACTGAAAAACATGGCATAAAGACCCAAAAAATGTAAACAATACCATGTCCTACCTTTTTTGGAACATTTTGCAGTCATAAGAGTCAAAGTTAATGATTATTTGCCAAAACAATGAACATCTTGTTTTTGTAGTCTATTCAATTAAATATAGGTTGAAGATGATTTGCAAATGGGCGGCCCGGTAGTCCAGTGGTTAGCACGTCGGCTTCACAGTGCAGAGGTACCGGGTTCGATCCCAGCTCCGGCCTCCCTGTGTGGAGTTTGCATGTTCTCCCCGGGCTTGCGTGGGTTTTCTCCGGGTGCTCCGGTTTCCTCCCACATTCCAAAAACATGCATGGCAGGCTCATTGGGCACTCTAAATTGTCCCTAGGTATGAGTGTGAGCGTGGATGGTTGTTCGTCTCTGTGTGCCCTGCGATTGGCTGGCAACCAATTCAGGGTGTCCCCCGCCTACTGCCCGAAGACTGCTGGGATAGGCTCCAGCGCCCCCCGCGACCCTAGTGAGGATGAAGCGGTTCGGAAAATGGATGGATGGATGGATGATTTGCAAATGATTGTACTGTTTTTATTTATAGTTACGTCTCATCTTCATTGGAATTGGGTTTGTATGTCTACGCGCGTTAGTTGCCACGGCGTCTTGGACAGAAACGTCCCGCAAGCTATTATGAGCTTGCCTTATACAACCAGTATAACCAAAATGTGTTTGGATTCACTTTTTCTTGATGAACAATGTTCATTTTTTCATCTGACAACCACAGGCACCCTTTAAGGTCAATGTACTAGTACGCCCTTTATTGTCACTAATATGCCAATTCAGTACAAGTAACTACTGTATTGTATGACATTTCCGCACACTAGGGCAACTAATACTAGTGAGGCAAAACTATGCACTTGTTTACAGCTCTGGTACTACTTGTGAAGCACTAGATGTTAACTAGCCAAATTTTAAACAATACAATACACCCTGATTTATATAGCGCTTTCACAACAGCTGCAGCAGTAACAAAGCGCTTTACTAAACAGTTAACATATGTTTACAAATACTATTTGGGGGGGGGGGGGGGTGACTGATATTGGCAGACTCCATAAGAACCCAATACCTTAAAATAAGGCCTATATCGGCCCGATACCGATACCAGGTATTGGTACTCGCCGATTCCTACTATTGGGGGACAAAGACCGAACTAGTACTTCAACCCTGAGCTGGATATCAAGGAATATAAAATAAATGCTCAAACGGCTTTCCAGGACAACTGAAAGTGTGGTGTTGTTGACAACTGGTGGCTGACTCTGAAGCTTGAGTCATGCAAGACTAACAAGAGCACTAGCTAGTTGTGGGGGACAACATTCGCTCGTTTGCCTCCAGCTAACTCTGCAGTCTTTATTGGATGGAGAACATTTGCTTTTTCTCATCATTTACATATTTACATCTAATAACATTGAAGCAGGAAGTGGCATTGATTTTTTTTTTTTTTTACCTCTGTCGCATGGAACAATCTTTGTGTCTGTGCATTTCGCTATAAACAAGCTGCCACTCAGTGTTCATTCCCTGGGATTACAAAGCACAAAACGATTCAAGCGATGCGAAGTCTTCCTACGTCAATCTATGTATAGTAAATAATTTCTGGTATCTGTCCGTCCTCCACCGAGGTACCGTTATTGTTTCCGGGGGATTTGAAAAAGACAAATGTTGTCTTAGTCCCTACTGCTGACTCCTGGGTGACTTTCTTCATCCCCTTCGTGCCATAGTGGGAGTCAGGTCCCTAAATAAAAAATGAACAAACATGATGAATCTTCACTGGTTGTTTGGCAGTTGAAAGTTGATGTTGGAAAGGCGTCTCACCTTTAAGGTGGCGCATGCAGTATAGCTGACATTAGGAAGGATTTCCACAGGCTCTGTGAACATTACTCTGAAGGTGTTTGATGTGCCGTCACAACTGAATCCTGTGTCGTTCTGGCCCACAGTGAGGTGTTTGTCGCTCTCCATTATCTACCCCCCCCAAAAAAACAAAAAACAGCAACAAGCTCAGTTTTTTTCAGCGAATAATGGATGATAAATTAAAAAAAAAAAAAGGGGTGAATAGGGAACTGCGAAAATGTCAAACTGCGAATATGCAGAGGTTCACTGTAAAACATTGTGAAGAACATTGTGAAGTGTTCCAACAGTGCTGCAAAGTAACAGGTTTGATATTTTGAATCAAATTGCTGGTTGTTTGTTGATTAGGGTTCATTTCCATGGCAAATTAAGATGGGGAAATTTTGGAAATATTCCCAATTTTAAACATTCCATAAGAATTGAAAAGAAATTGTGAATTAAAATGATGTGTTTTCACCTCATCTTAAAGGGATGGCCATATGAATATATTAAGAATTCATGTCTTGAATCAAATGAGGCAAAATGAAGTGTGCTGCTACTAAACAGCTATTTGAGTGAGTCTCCACTTGTTTGTAGAAAAATGTCCTTCAGAACATTTAAATAGTATATTGTGTATGAACCATTGTCAAAGTATAGCAGAAATAACGAAGGCGACAGATGGGAATAAATATGACATTTAATCAGCATTAACTCACTCAGCGAGAACGCAGTTGACATTTTACAACATTGTCAGGAAGGCTCTTTTACGACTGGAAGTTATGTTTATCAAAGGTGAAGTGTGTCCGTCGCGGGTTATTTCGGGCACTGTGTAATGCATGCATTTCATACTAAAAATTCTAGCGCCCAGACTCCAAACTGCCAACACATTGTCAGTGACGACACTCAAGTTACATCATGTGTCATGCCAATGACATCACGCATTAAAAACACGGCAACGTTACCTGTATGTTGACCTGATAGTCCGTGTGTCCATGGATGGAACCGTACAGACCAAAGCCCACAATGGATATTCGTCTACTGACGTTGAATCTAAAGAGACATTGATAGAAGCAGTTGTCTATTAACTGGTCAAGCTCGGATTTATTCGATTGACCGTGTTGTCGTCTCACCTGATTCTGTCACTGGTACCGCTGTATCCCCATCGACTCTCGACATGTTGAAATCTATTAATGCTGCATTCTTCTCCACTGAGGCAGCAGCGGGGCCTGTCATTGTTGCTGGGCCGCGGTTTGGGGTTTGCTTAAAGGTGTAAAAAACAAACAAACAAAAAAACAAACATTTCATACCCCCTTGATTGAACACATTTCCAGACGAGGCAATTGTTGCATAAGAAATTATATATATATATATATATGATCAACATTGATGTACTTTTAGATTTAAACTGAGAAAAAAACATTTTGAACATTTTTAAACATTTTTGAACAATTGAACACGAAACGCGTTTTACATTTTTTTTTTTACACAATACCGATACTTCTACAGTATTTATATCCAGGACCTAAGGTCTTAAGCCCCTATCCCACTGAGGAGCGAGCAAGTGCGACTGTTGGCAAGGATAGAAAAATGCGCGCTCACGTCAGAGTTCGGCAGGGTTCATTCAAGGTCGCAAATGTTTACAAAGTGTTCAGCTAACATTCGCCAGATGTTTGCCAACAGTTTTAGTGTTTTGTTCAAAATGTCCTTGCGACAAGAAAAATACAGGTGTATTTTACAACAGGAGTACCAACAGTATTTATAATTCCACATGTAGCACTGAAAACAGAAGCGCGCAGTCTCCGTTGCCAAAACTCAAAGCCGGTTGTGAACACTTCAGTAAATGGCTACGAGCTGAATGGAGAGCCGTACTTCATAAAGCAAATAGTGCTAGTTAAGTTAGACGGCCGTTAACGTGGCAAAGCGCCTATCCGGGCTTGAATATTTATATTTATTCATTTATAGAGGAAGGTTTTAAACTGTCACACGGTCCGTTTTCTGTGTGCAGCCTGACGTAAGACACAGAGTTAAAGTGCCTTCGCTGTATGTTCCGGTAGAAGCATTAAAACATGTACTTGCGCTGTGTGACCGGATGAAGTTTTAACCAGGGCACATTGAAAAAAAATGGGCGCATTTGCAAACATGATGGTCACAGTGTCTCTCGCCTTGAGACCGGGCTTGGTCCATATTACTGAATTATCTTGGTAAAGGTATATCTTGTATTGTATCACATTACATGGTACATGTGTGCTCAAAACAGTGGCCAGTGAGTATGTACTTAGCTTACCTGTAGGAAACTTCTCCACACTCATGAGCGGGAAGCGGATGAGCGGTAGCGCTTTTCCAAGTACCTTCTGTTTGTTCTCCGAGGTGGCTGGAAGCTGTTGTCTGCCGCACTCGGCTTCGGCCCAGTGTACCACAGCCTCAAAGAGACGGTTCTCCCTGATGTTCAACGTGTCTCTTTCGAGAACTGCGCAGAGAGTGTCTACAGCACACAAAATCATAATTAAGTCTTCCCAAAACAAGCAACACTTGTTGGAAACGTTACTTTGGTAGAAGGCTCGCTTACCAAGGTCAATATCAGTGAACCCCTCTGCATTTACTGCCTCTGCAGTGCTTTTGTCTATGGTGTCTAAACAGAGGCTGGAAATCTGAGGGTCATCAAATAACCTTGCCTGGAAACACAAGAGTATCGTACATTTATTTTTCGATACATCAAACCTGTAAACAGGAAAAACAAATCTCAAACCTGCTTTTGATAATTTACTATTCATGTTTAAATTGTATTCATGTTTCATACGCTTTAAAAAATTTCTATTCAAGCATTCAAGAACAATTTTTTAACACATCTGAGGTGCACCCAAAAATAAACGCATCTTCAAACTGGAAAGTTATATTCTGTAATAGCAGACTTGTTCACTAAACAACATATGACAGATGACATGTTTTATGTCAGGCTGTCTTAGTATTGACAAGAAATAGTTGCAATAAAGTCAGTGTGACCAAGTTCAGTGCTCCCTGAGTGACAGTGTGAGTGTGAATGGCTGTCGGTCTCTACGAGCCCTGTGAGTGATTGGCAACAAGTCCAAGGTCTTCCCCACCTGTAGCCCAAAGTCAGGTGGGATCAATTTTCAGTCTCCCTCGAAATTCATAAAATTAGCAATCTGACTTAAATTTTCAAGGGAAAACGCCTCCAAAAAATACTTTACACTTCTAACTGCAGCCATGAATGTCTGCATAACATTTGTCAAGAAAATGGGACATTAAGCTTGGTCATGTGACAAGTACATTCAGAAAGTGAAAGCATGAACCTGCGTGAGGAACATGAATGCGTTGTCTGCTTTCAGGTGCTTGCTGACAAACTCCACACAGTGAGTGGCCAGAGCGGGCACAGCGTATTTCTTGGCTATGTTCAGAGTGGACATCACAGTTCCTGGACCGATGTGAACGTCATCCGAATACAAGAACCTGTGCAAAAGAACAGAGAAAACTTTGCAGTGATCGACTTGCACAACAGTCTCACAATTTCTTAACTGTAACTTAACTATAACGGTTCGTTATAACTGGAACAAAACAGCGCCCGGCAGAGGTACCATCTTAATTTGAGATAGGGCTGCAACTATTACATATTTTTAGAGGTGATTTTTCTAACTATTATCCTGTCAATTAATCAGACATAAATAGCATTATTAACCCTTTCAGGGACAGCGGTTACTACAGCGGACAGCTTATCATGTTATGAGGTTCCAGGGTGCCTGAAAGGGTTAAACAACAAAATGCACATGTGAGATGCAAGCATTATTTTTGTCAACTGGGGGTCACCATCCTTACACTCTCCTGTATGTGACTTTGGGTGTGTGTGTGTGGCTTAAAAAAGCGAGGCCTGGCCTGGTGAATGCCGTGGGAGTCAACAATTGAGAGCGTAGCGCTGGCTATTGAGAGGTCAGATTTGCGGCTGGCTGTTAACTGGCTCACCATTCGCCAGTCTGCATGTTGACTGCTTTGGCTTCACTTGTGGTGACAGCAAACACGGACGTGCCGGTTACGTGTCTATTTTGAAACTATTTGCTCAATTAAGCGATTACAAGCGCACCGGCGGTTGTGTCTATCCTTTACCACTTGTGGGGGTCAGGGGGCATGAAAATAATGCTGGTAGGCTATATAAAACTAGCCAACCTCGATACCTTGTGATGGAGGTAGTAGACATGCTGTTAGGTTACGTTAGCGTAACGGATGCCAGCTTGAGCCTCTCTCCTCGAAACCTGAAAAGAGGGCATTGGCAGCCCAGGCTTTCACCTCAGCTCAGCAGTGAGCGCTCTGCGTTTCCAAGCCGATGACGCGATAGAAGCTCGGGTTCAATCCCCATGTATGCCGCAGGGTAAAAATGGCAACTGTTGTATTAGTTCTGCTTTGCAGTCGCCATACTGCAATTAGAATGTATTGTTTACGCATGACAACTTGGACATTCTCTGTCTTTTGCAAACTGAACTACAATTTATTTTTCTAAGGAGTAGTGCATGAGTCCAAACATGAGTTAGTGTGGAAAAATGATCACTGCTTTTCTGCTATGAGGCAGAAATAAGTGGTAGTTTTTCTTCCACTTGTTTTGTCACAAATTCCTCAAGTCTCAGCCTTAGTTTGGAATAAAAGTCTGAAATTCAAAATGAAACTAAGATGGCACAGATATAATTCCATCGTCAGCCACTATTAGTTTCCGATCTATATCTGAAGGACACTTCTATGTCTTTTAGAGGAGAGGGGGGCGGGGGGGATCAGACCGGACTGAGAGGACAGGTGTTTTGACAGTGCAATGATAGAGGCCATTGATTACAAAGTGGAAACATAAGCAATAAACACAAAGGTGGCCTATGACACCACTTACAAAGCTCTCCTTTCATCTTATCCCAGGCCAATTAATACCAGTCATAGTCGGACCCACAGCGACAACTTGGAAGTCCACTCTGATGACTTTCCCATTAGGACTCGTGAACAACATGCGACTTCACTGATCCCAAAGTTGTAAACGACATTATAGAGGATCAACTGAAAACTGCCAGTATATGTTCCATCCATCTTGCTTACTTATTTATTGTTCAGCCCTTATTTCGATGAGACTTTGGTCGAGAGGCGGGGTACAACCCTGGACCGGTCACCAGCCAATCACAGGGCACATGCAGACAAACATTCACACCAATGGACAATTTGCTAAACTGTATTATTGCGTTGTCACAGTACTTGTACTCTGTCTATGACATTGCCTGTCATATGTCCATTTGAACACTCGTTGGTGGTATTTAACGTTGCTCAGCGTAATGAAATCCCAAGTATTTACACTTGTTGTTTTATTTTGTTTTTAATTTTTCCTTTAGTAAATGACTTGAATCACATTCCAAAAACATGCGTGGCAGGTTAATGGAACAATCTAAATTGTCCCTAGGTGTGAGTGTGAGCGCAGATGGATGTTCATCTATGTGTCCCCTGCGATTGGTTGGTAACCAGTTAAGGGTGTACCTTGCCTACTGCCCGAAGACAGCTGAGAGAGTCTCCAGCACATCCCATGACCCTTGTGAGGATAAACGGATCAGAAAATGGATGGATTTATGTGAAGACACTGTTCATGATTTCTCACAACAATTGGAAAATAAATAAATAGTAACACGCAAAGCTGTATTTCTATAAATCTCTGCCAATGTTCACATATTCAAATGATCACTTCTACAACATTCTAAAAACATTTAAATGTATTGGACATTTATAAGCTATTTTTAGAAAAGGAAGCTATTTTTAGAAAAGGCACGTTGACATGTGTGGACACAAACTACTCGTGGTCCTTAGGGGTAACCGATGGGCACCACATTGGCGATCCCTAGATTAAGGAAATCAGAAAGTATTCATTCACATTTGAGGGGCTGAAATCAGAAGATATTTGCTTTTTAAAATAATAGTTACAAGCATTTTCGCTTCCATGGGGGACAGAATTGTTTTCGGTCTTACCACTCCGGCCTATTACCTATACTTTCTTATTATGGTGTTTTACCTCAACCTGAGTTGAATTAGCAGCTTTTTTAAAATCTATGCATCGGTTGAATGCGACGGGAGAAAAGTTGTATTATTATTATTTTTGCAATTTGTTTCCCCTCCACTCTGGAAGGAATAGCGACGCCCCTGCTAATGACTGCGAGAGATAGTGGGGGGAACGGGGCAATGGGAAACCCCTCCAAACACAACTTCACCACTTGTGTCTCGTCTACCCACCTGAGCAACGAAAGAAAAGCTGCTGGGTCGGTGTCAGGAAGCTCTATCTCGGCCGTGGTGGTCGCCATCCCCCCGTTGAACATGGCATCGAAAACGCCGCTGCCAGCGGCCAAGACGAATTTATGGGCCGGGATCCTCTGCGCCTGTCTGTCTTTCCCCACAACAAACCTGACGTCGCTAAGCAGTTCATTGTTGAGGAGGTAAGACAAGCGCTCCTTCAGGGAGCTCTTCGTCGCCTGCCAGTTGTACACGCCGGGCTCCCGGTGAACGGCGAGCACCGGCGGAGAGGCGGACGGGCCGAGAGCGGCGGTCGGAGCATTGGAGAGCGCCACCCGAGCTCCACTCTGAGCCGAGCTGGACTCTTGGACGTCATGGTTTGACGCCGAGCCGCCGCCGCCAACGGTCGCCATAGACGCACGGACGTTCCCAAGTCAGAACCGTGTTATTTGATTTGGTTACGTCATGGCCATTACACTTTGATGTCCAGCCACCTGCTATCTTTTAGGCTAGCTAGCCTCTGTTGCGTCGCTCAGGGAATGACGCAAGCATAGTGAGCCAAACTTTCACAACTTTATTGATAAACACACACACACGCACGCGCACGCACACGCGCTTGACAAAAAAAACCATTTTAAACATTATTTAACTTTTATTTCGATAACAAAGTAGTACAGCACAATACACACAAAACAGACATGTAAGATGGTCAGTAAAACACTTGAAAATATGTAAATATGTTTCTAATTACACAAAATCTGTCAGTGTAAGTGGCCTGACATGATCTTTTAATGCATCCTACAATATCAAAAGGTGGAGCATTAATTTAGTTTGCTGTGTGTTCCCCTACTTTTAGTAATTAATTTGACAATACCTATTTTAAATTGGGTTGATACTGTTGACATGTGATTCCTATCTGTTAGTTGGATTTTAAAGAAACAAAGAATGTAGAATGTTGTTGGAGGTATTTCCTGCTCACTGTGATTACAATCACCTTTAGTGTCCCTCACCCCCACCACTTTTAGGGCCCCCCTCCATAGGACTTGTTTAACACCAAAAGAACAACTGTTGTCTCAAGTATCTGTGTTGCAACTATTAAGGGACTATGCCTTGTGTTGAGGAATTTTGCCTTACCATGAGAACTATTGATACTAATCTCTATAATGAACATCTGCTGAAGCACTTAAAACAAACAGGTGGTATTTTGCTTGACTCCCCTCTTGTCCTTGGGCAACTTAACAGCCCAAAGATCTTCCTCCCAGTACTCCCATCCTTTCACGTTTTGAAGGCTGTCAAGTTGCCTGGGAAAGGAGCTCCAATCTCATAATTTGTGCACAGCAGAGGTGGTCTGTACTTCGTCACCATGTCAAGATTGAACTGCATTGACCTTTCTTTGTCTCTGATTTTTACGTAAGGGGAAGGACTGCCTGCCCCTCATTTACATACTATGCCTATATAGACGTGTGACTGTATTTTTTCTGGGCTTCCTGATTCAAATCTGGACCCCTCAGGAGCCCGAATCGATTCGTAAACTGCAGTAAACTAAATTAAAAGCTTCGAAGATGACTGTTCATTGCCTCCAGCCTGTATTTGAAGAACCAACATTCTCCTCGTCCGAAAGACAACGAACACGCGGGGGAGAGTAGGCCGCTCGTCCCCCAACAATACCTATTTTGCTTCAGAATTAACAGCACAGTACTATAAGGCATTTGCTCTTTCAAGAAATGTCAAAGTCATGATTAAAAGTAGGACACATGCTCTACTGTACATTACATCATATGTTGTGGTGTAAGATGATAAGATGAATAACCAAATGAATTAAAACACACGAAACAGTGGTTTCCTCGTGACTCAGATTACGTTTTGACATTTGAATTTAAATTTAGCATGTTGTTTTAAAATTTTGGTGTAATGTATTTGGATTTCCGGCGGGCCAGCGGTCGACTGGTTAGCGCGCCGGCCTCACGGTGCAGAGCTGCAGGGTTCAATTCTGGCTGCGGCCTTCCTGTGTGGCGTTTGCATGTTCTCCCCGTGCATGTGTGGTTTCTGGGTACTCCGATTTCCTCCCACATTGCAAAAACATGCATGGCAGGTTAATGGAGTACTCTAAATTGTCCCTTGGTGTCAGTGTAAGCGTGGATGGTTGTTTGTCTACGTGTGCCCTACGATTGACTGGCAACCAGTTCAAGGTGCCCCCTGCCCACTGCCCAAATACGGCTGGGATAGGCTCCAACACGCCCGTGACCCTTGTGAGGATTAAGCTATGATAATGGATGTTAAATATCGCTCTAAGATGACAAATATTGTTATATATGTGCAAGAAAGTGACACCACTTTTAGAAACTTTATTTTGAGCTAAAGATGTCTGTTAGGAATTTGGATCCAGATACAGAAAGGACAGGGAAGTTTCAAAGTAAAACTATAATAACATAACAAAAATGTATATATGTGTGCGTGTGTGTGTGAGTGTGTGTGTGTGTGTGTGTATGTGTGTGTGTGTGTGAGAGAGAGAGAGAGAGAGAGGTACAATTTAAAGCCACCCACCGAACACCTGCTCGACCATTGCAACTTGAGCAAGCAAGCATGTGGAAGCAGCTCTGCAGCTTTGCCATTCATTTCTAATTTTCAAATCAATCTGATCACCATCCATAGATTATTCATGGATGTTTATGGCTGAATTAGTTTTTTCATCATAATTATTTTAGGACAAAAAAAAGGCTGTCACACGGTCAGCAATGAGTGCTTCTGCAGGGACTGGCGTGTTTGTGCTCTCCTTGATGTCCATTCCCATCTGTTACTTGTTCAACTCACTCGTCTACAACAACAGGTGAGTGTGAGCTTGTAATTCCGGCTTGTTCTGATCAGATAAGTATTATTTATTTTCGTGTTGGTAAAATGATCTCTCCGCTGTGTATAACCGGCTCCACTTGTTGTCTTTATAGTGCCGAAGCCTTCTTTTTTGCTGGATGTGCAACATTCATCTTTCTGGTCACATCTGCCCGTTTTATACTCAGGAGAAAAGCTCCATTAGACTCTCTTTTCTATGGTAAATATTCATGTAAAGTTTTTCTGCACCTCACATGAAACTTCAACCATGCACTCAAAACATAATTATACACTTGTGTAAATTGCAGTTGTCCTGATGCAAAATGTAAATTGTAGCTGTCGAACTAATCCATCAAATGCTTTGTGGCGTGCAAAATTTGCCGCTAAAATAAATGCATGTATGTGTTCAGTGTATGCAGTCCATGCGTTCTTCAGTGTGGTGAACTTGATCATCGGACTGGAGCAGGACAACATCATTGATGGATTTGTGACTTTTTACCTGAAAGAGGCAAGTTGGGTCGTTCCACTGCAATGCTTGAGGTCATGTTTTCTCTGTCTCTGACTTATAAAGACTGTTCTCCTTTTCAGGCAGATCCACACATTAATACAGCACATGGTCACATGATGTCCTATTGGGATGGCTGTGTGCATTATCTGATGTATCTCCTCATGATTGCTGCAATTACTTGGGGGTGAGTGTTGCACTGTCCACGTGCTTTTTTTTTTTTTTATCAATCAAGGAATCAAGGAATCAAGGTCATCTTTATTGTCAAATATTTTATTAAGGAAGAGTGGACTGTACAGTATGAACAATTTGTGTTTTTTCAGGGACAACTTCAGAGCTATTGGACTCTACTGGGTAGGGTCTTTTGTCATGCGTTCCATTATCTACCTTCTTGGGAATGCTGTTGGTAAGTACAGTAGACTATTATTTTTATATTTTTTCATATATTCAAAAATATTTAAACATGCTAACTATACTATCAGGCTAAAATTGTTGTACTTTGTCCATATTGGGATTTATAGGTACCATCGCATTTTTTTATTTGGTATTTCTACCTATTGGTGTATTCATAATGATTATTTTTTTCTTTATATGAATTGTGATCCTTAAATGATTTTCTGTCTTTTCCAGGAAAATATGAGACTGAAATGGGTCCTCTCTTCTTCCTCCACTTACTGTACATCTCAGTGTCTGTTTGGGCGTGTTTTCGCATCTTCAGCCACCCTTCCACACAAACTGTTGAGTTGACGGTAAGATCTATTTCCTGATTAAACACAAAAGGCCCTACCCTGTCCTCAAAAATGCACTTTCCTGGCTACTTTTTTTTTGTAAACCGGCGCACATACGCTCAGTGTAAAAACCGGCACATTTTAATTTTCGTGTTGGGGCATATCTAGTTTCCTGTGTTGGGGACAGTGGGCTTTTTCTATGACATGCACCTAACAATTAGGTGAAAAAAGTAAGCTAAAATTTAGACTAGTGAAAGTCAGGTCTAAGCTTTGGCATAAGTGGTGTAACGGTATTTTGGTGGATATGATCGGGGCTCAGGGAGACATAAATATGTAATATATTTCCTTGGATGTGTGTGGTGATGTCGTCATATTTATTTCATAAATATGACAACAGTGTGCGTCAATCCCTCTGAATCACTGCAGAAATCAATTCATTGAATGAATTATTGTAATTATTGTCATCTTAAATATGTTTTTAAAAGCGCCCTCCCCCACCTACTGTGGCACAACTATGGGGTGGGCAGGGTGGAATTGTAGCAACAAAACGCACAACGCAAGTAGAGATTTTTTTTTAATCTATCAGACATTAATGAAGTAGCCTGTGACGTGCATGTAATAAATATCTCTTTCTCCACCAGAGCATACAGGAAGCTCAGAGGATGACGTTGTTCCGCAGACCTATGGACTTGTTTTTTATAATCTACCTCATCCCAGCTATGTCTTTCTGTGTCTTCAGAGGTCTGGTAAGAAACACAAATATAATTGAAGGACTTAAACACATCTCCATTAGTCTAATAGTTGGTGCTTTAGGTTGCCCTGGACTGTTCCAACGCATTGTGTCAGCATTACGCGCAACATTACGAGCCATACGTGAAAGACCCGTCTGCCTACCCTAAAATACACGTAAGTGTACATGGGTGTTATATGGGGTGTCCCAAAAGCCACTACAGCATCAGTTTGAGTTGCTTGATCCACGGCAAGCTTTTCAAAACAGGATCTGTTCTTCACAAACCATGCAGTGGAAAGTCTGCTACTACTATCACTGACCAAACTCTTCGAGCGGGCTTTCAAGCAAAGTCAAGAAAAGTGCATCTGGATGGCTGCGCTGTAACTGAGCATTGACAAAATCTCAATTCAGCGGATGCCTTGGAGAGTGATAAAGTTTTATCCATCTGGACTTCAGGTTGTTCACAAGTTTCAGGTGGAAGATGCTCATCAAGTTGCATGGCAAAGATGTAGCGCTCTTCAAATAATCCACGAAATAAATTTTTGTTCGGACTGAGATCCAATGCAACCCTCTGGAAAGACTTTCCATGGGTTTGTGCGAACGCTGTTCAGTGTTTTAATCAGTGGTTACAGGATTAGGCTTTCTACTGCTTCGTTTGTCAAGAACAGATCCTGTTTCAAGAAACTTGTTTCGGATACCATAAATTGTACTTTGCTTTAGAGCAGTGTGTCACCCATAAAGGTTCTCAAACCTGTGCTAAACTACAACCGGGGACAGAAAATCTTGTTGCCAGGCAGTACTTTTACAATGCTGCTCCAATTGGCAAGGGAATATAAGTGTCCAGAAAGTGCAAAGCCTATGCTGTCAAAAGCTGCCTTCACGTCTTTCCAAATGATACCAGAAACAAAATAGGAGGGCAGCTTATAGTGGCTTTTGGTACACCATCCATGTACTAATATTGTACATTTTCACTCTAGTCCTATGACCTATTTCAGAAGCAGTAAATCCTATACTTGTTTGTCAGATGCTGGTGAGCATGCTGTACTCAGGCCCATACTACATCATGACTCTCTACAGCTTGTTGGTTCCAGGATGTGAGTGGATGCTGGACCTGACTCTTGTACATTCAGGTGCTATAGCACAAGTAGGTACTATTTAAAATGTTTTTTTAAGAATGTTGCTGAAAAGAAAAGAGGTCTGGCTCTCTTTAGTAGAAAGTATTAAATGGTATCTATCATTTTTTTTGTACATAGAGAGGTCAAGTAATCTAAACTTGATGCATTACAGTTCAGTAACTAACCAAAAATGATGGTTGTGAAAATGTGCAATGCAATAATTGGAAAAATTGCTGCAAGGCACGCAGTAAAAGCTAAGTTCAATATTTTTCATACCTACTGCACTATTTCAACTGCTACATGGCAGTGGCAATGGTCACAATTAACCAAGTACAAATACAGTACTTACGCTTTCCAGATATCTGTACTTCTAAAAGCACTTAAACACAGAATGTGACTATGTTGTCCAATCTGGAGATAAGTGATCTGGCCAAACATGCTCTGTATTGGATACGTGATTAACATGAAGTGTTTTTGCACGTAAACGAAACCAAAAAGTTGGTCCAAGGAATTAGAGGGGCAGTGTAACCCAAAGGGAACAAAGCAGCTGTTGTGTTAGAGCGGCAGGTGGACACGTCAGTCACTGGCTGGATGAAGACGGAAGCTGACTTCAGACCAGGAGGAATGCTGGTATTGGTGGTATTCGTATAAATGTCAGCTGTTGAACAGAGCTAAAAATAGGACCGCTGATGCCCTGACAACCGTGGTTACTATGAGACGTGCCCAGTGCCACCCCTCTGACCACCGAATCAAACCTCCGCCCCCAATCAAAAGGTGATTTAAAAGAAACACTTTACAATATGGCTCTACATATGAAAGGGTTCATAAATAATTGCTACAGTATCTTAATCATTACTTGGTGTGTGAATGCTTAAATAAATGTTTGAGAACGAGCGGTTCCAAACGATTAGTTGCAACGTATTGTACTTGAAAGTTAAAAACAATTTAACTGTATTGCATTAAAAATGGTTAAATCACTGTAGCATATTAAATTCAGAGAGTCTTTTGCATACCACTAAGGGAGATCTTGTACAACTTTGAGAGTCATTCACCAACTATGCAGTATAAATTGCACTGGTAACTCAATTGGTTCAATATTTACAATTTTTGTTGATACTGTAACTGCATATACGATTTATAGTTTAATACATCAGTCATAACTTGTGTCATGATACAATACCCTAACTATAAAGTGCTGTTGTAACGAATATATTAAATCCACATTTCTTTTGGATCACAAAGGTAAATGCCTAAACGAACTAATTAATGTGGAAATTTGCTTTTGACTTCATTCAGGTTATTGTTTTTTCTCAAATAGTGCCCTTCGTTGTCTCACTCGATATATATAATACAGTATATTAATAGACACTCTGCCCCTTGAGGTGTGCAAGCCACATCATTTATTAACACACAAATAAACACCACACCTCAAATAGGGGGGCGGCCCGGTAGTCCAGTGGTTAGCACGTCGGCTTCACAGTGCAGAGGTACCGGGTTCGATCCCAGCTCCGGCCTCCCTGTGTGGAGTTTGCATGTTCTCCCCGGGCTTGCGTGGGTTTTCTCCGGGTGCTCCGGTTTCCTCCCACATTCCAAAAACATGCATGGCAGGCTCGTTGGGCACTCTAAATTGTCCCTAGGTGTGAGTGTGAGCGTGGATGGTTGTTCGTCTCTGTGTGCCCTGCGATTGGCTGGCAACCAATTCAGGGTGTCCCCCGCCTACTGCCCGAAGACTGCTGGGATAGGCTCCAGCACCCCCCGCGACCCTAGTGAGGATCAAGCGGTTCGGAAAATGGATGGATGGATGGACCTCAAATAGGTGACTCTCCCTCGCCAGGAAAATATTAACAGGCATTGCCGCTAGGTGGCTGTAATTACTTTTACTATGACATTTGATACCATGGTGCATTGCTGTATAGATATTAGCACACATAGCCCCTGCAAAGCTGACGTTCACATTGAATTTAAATTTTTTATTTATTTTGGGGGGCGGCTTGGTAGTCCAGTGGTTAGCACGTCGGCTTCACAGTGCAGAGGTACCGGGTTCGATCCCAGCTCCGGCCTCCCTGTGTGGAGTTTGCATGTTCTCCCCGGGCTTGCGTGGGTTTTCTCCGGGTGCTCCGGTTTCCTCCCACATTCCAAAAACATGCATGGCAGGCTCGTTGGGCACTCTAAATTGTCCCTAGGTATGAGTGTGAGCGTGGATGGTTGTTCGTCTCTGTGTGCCCTGCGATTGGCTGGCAACCAATTCAGGGTGTCCCCCGGAGACTGCTGGGATAGGCTCCAGCACCCCCGCCCCCGACCCTAGTGAGGATGAAGCGGTTCGGAAAATGGATGGATGGATTTATTTATTTTGGGAAAAATAATGTTAAGTACTGTTTGTGTAGTATTCAGTATTGTTTATTATTAATATAAAAATGAGTAGTTATTGTACAAATCAGTGGCGGGCAGTGCATTTGGTATGTGGACCTTCAGTAGGGACCCACCTAAATGAATCCACCTCTCAATACCAATACTTTATCTGGAATGAATGGAAGAAAGAAAGAAAGAAAGAAAGAACTTGGCTTTCACTGATCAACTACAGTAATCAGAGGGGAAAAAAAATGCTGACATCATCCAAGCGAATTTGAAATCTGAACGGTTAAAGAAACAATACCGTACCATTGGATATATAGTTAAAGTTTTGGCTGCCAGCCCTACTGATTCTGAAGACCTTGGAGAGATTAGATGGACATGGCAACACAGAGGCTCACATCCGATTGGATAATTGAAGCATGTATATGTACTGGAGGCAGTGTGGCCAAGAGAAAAGCTCTGAAATGAAGAAGGTACCGTTGGGAATAAATGAAAAAAAATACAGTATTAGAATTTAGATAAATGCCTCTTTTATAATAGAATGAAATAAATACAGTACAATATGGTAAAGCCTTCCCTTTTCTTTATTTCCTCCCTCTCTTTTCCCACCAGGCCCAGTTTTCTCATATCGGCGGCTCTCTACACACACGGACGCCATTCTCTTATAGAGTTCCAGTTGCCAACCAACCTGTGTTTTTGCTGGTTAATATCCTGTATGCTGTGGTGCCTCAGGCTCTTTGCTACCGCTGCACTACCAGGCCGGCCTTCTTCCTCAAGGGCATGCCAGACAAGAAAAATGCATGAGTGTTATAGAGGAGCTACAGTCTTTTTTGTAAAGGCGAGTGTAGCCAATACACTGTAGCAGTTTAAGATGAATTACCACATTATTTTCCAAGTTAATGTGGGTTTAGTGATGGAAAGTAAAAGACTAAGCTCACGCTTTCATACTGGAAGCATTGTAGCGGGGTGGGAAGCAGGAGTCTTGCAGTGACAGAATAATAGCAAATTACCATAGATAACTGCAAGATACATGCATTCTTACAAAAGTAAACTCTCCTCACATTTTTGTATTTATTATACCTTTTCATGGGACAACACTGAACAAATGACAGTTTTGAAATTTGGTGTTATCATTCTCTTAGTTCAATATGGCACTTCATGGTAAAAATCTCTGAAGGGCTGAAAAAAGAATTGTGACCAGTTTGTACATTTTCACTTTGGTTGCTAACATTTTTGACATTAATAACTGTTTTTTGAGGTTCTCTGAGGGAACAATTAGTCAATACCGTTATACAGCCTGTACAGTACACTGATTAGATTACATTGTGTAGCAAATTTTCATTTCATCACTGATGTCCAATGAAGGATATAATGAATTGTGCACAAAAAATGTGAGGGTGTGCTCATTTGTGTAAGATACAGTATTTCATATAATCATGCGAGGCAAATAAACAACATTGCCTGTATATTATATATTTTTGAAGACTTTAAGCGATCTGTCTGCTGTTTGTTTTGGAAAATTAAATTATAGTTTGGAAATCATTATTTTACTTATATGAATTCAAGAAATAAGCTGGAGTGTGTTTTATTTTTTTGTGTTCAATGCTTTGTTGATAAACTTGGCTCATATTTGACTTGACCTTTTACAGTATGAAGTGTACAGTGCTAACATTTATTAGACCAGTGTTTTTCAAACTTTTTTGAGCCAAGGCACACTTCTTTCATTGAAAAAATCTCGCGGCACCCCACTAGCTGAAAATGTAAAAAAAACAACAACCTTATTTTAACAATTAATGTGTTATATTGTTACTATAACCGTTTTAACATTGAAGAATGACGCTATAACAGCTAGAATTGGAATCAAATGAGCACAAAGAAAAAAGTATTTTATAATCTTTCATATTTATTGTTTCACTGTCGTCCTGCATTCATGCGGCACAAATTCGCTTGTCTCTAGTGGTCGAAACACAAGGCAATTGGCTAGCTGTTGCTGCTCCCTAGCGGTATGGGAGGGTACTACATGATTACTTTCTGGGCCGTAGACCGCGCAGGCATACAAATTGGATATTTTACCGCGGCACACCTGACAATGTCTCGCGGCACAGTAGTGTGCCGCGGCACAGGGGTTGAAAAACACTGTATTAGACTACCACTCAACGTCAGGTTTAAGACACACAGCTGCCACAAATTAGCAGCAGTGGTAGTTATCAAAATAATTTTTTACCAAAAATAATATTACTCGAATAAGATGTTGAATTACAGTTACTGTATTTACTTGCCTGAGCAGAAAAACATGTTTTGGGAATTGATTGTTATGCTTAATTCCTAACTTCTCAGAGTAGCCAATGAACTCAATGTTCCTATGAAAGTATGCAACGTACGCTATAATTGTTTTTTATCCAGGCCAATTAGCATTATTATGATCAAGATTCCTGAATATTTGATGCATTGATAACTTCTGTCCTAAAATGTTTAATTACAAAATATATCGATGCATTTATGTAATTAAATAATTGGTCTTTTTTATTTACTCTAAATGATAAAGAAATATACACGTATTTTCTCTAAATAACAAAATGTTAAATTACCGGTATGCAAATTAAAAACAGCACGTCGGTTTGTGGACTGTTTCTTGACGTCGGAAGCAGTTATTACTCAACCCGGAAGTACTTCTGTCAGTCTGGCCTGAAATGAATACGCATGTAGATACGATACGAGCTGATTTAGGAGCAACGATTCCGTGAAATCGCGTAAATAATGCGTTGCATTGTAAAACATTACATGCAATAACTTGATATTTACTCATATTAAAGAATTCGGGCACGTAAACGTGAGTTTAGTCGCTGGTTAGCTATCGTTAGCTGTGATGGCAGCATCTATTCCTCCATTGATCTGTGCTCCTTTAAGGTGAGTGTTTTTCTGTAGCTTGTATTAGAACGTAATGTTACGTCACGAACTAGGACTATATCCGTTTTGAGATGGTGGTGTGTACTGTATGCTGTTTGAATTGATATTCTAATAAATAATAGAGCTGCTTGGCGCTATCGACCAACACCAAGACCAGTAGACATTCCCGAAGCTTATTGTCCCTTGACAATCACTTCTTAAAGAGTTGTCTCGTAATTTAATCGTGAGACTGTCATGTGCATGTATCTGGAGTGCCAATATACAGTACATCCACATTGTGTACACCGACAAGTATCTGATCAGCACTAGTGCACGCTTCGAATAATTCTATATGTTGTACATTTGTATGATAAATGTGTACTGTACAGTGCTTTACGCTGTTTTGTGTTGTCTTGTTCCCACAGAACTATGCTGAAGTAAGTTGAGGAGATTCTTTTAAAATTCAGCAATGCTTTGCCACTGCCTTGTATTTTGGTGCAAAGGAACCATGTCAAAGTGAATCCAAGAGTTTCATTGCGACAAAAAGTAGTGCGTTACAATCGGACTGGACGATTATGGAAAAAATGATAATTTCAAAAGTTCAGGCCGAATCCACAAAGAACGGTGGCCACTGTGAGCATCTTTAATAGTTCTTCATTTGCACATGCCATTTCATCCGTCTTAACATCCTATTCACAAAGAACATTGCGCTAATGACATACCAGCCCAATCAGGCCCACAAAGTTTGACAGCTGAGTGCAGTTTGTACCTATTTTCCTCTGTGATTGCACACATGGCAACGAATAAATGCAGGCTTTTCACAACAACACCGTGGCAGAATCAGAATCGCCTTTATTGTAATTGTATAGCATCCAACGAAATTTGGGTGCCACTCCTTAGTGCATTTCGTAAAAATAAATAAATAAAATAGAATACAGCACACAGGACACATATTGCACATGAAATGAAATGGCTCAGATATTGCTCATTATTGTACAAGTGAGGTAAGTGAGTTTAGGTTTAAAATGCAGTAGCTTTGATTATTTTCGGTGGTTATTTATTGCAGTAATGGCTCTAGGAAAAAAACTCTCCCTGAATCTGCTTGTCCGGGTTTTGTGTGATCTGTAACGCCGGCCCGAGGGTAATATATAGAGAGAGAATAGTGAACAACAGGGGGCTCAGTACACATCCTTGAGGAGAACCGGTGCTGAGTGTGATGGTGGAGGAGAAGTGGGGGCCAAGTATTTCCATGAGGAAATTTTTAACCCACTGGCAAATGGAGGGGGAGATGCCCAAGTGAGTCCGTTTTTGGACCAGGATCTCCAGACGATGGAAGGACGATGGAAGTTAGGAAGAGACTCTCACTCAATTCAAATCACAACTCAAAACGCACCTGTTTAAAACTGCCTACTCAACCTGCCATTGTGATCTGCCCCTTTCAATTTTTTGTAATTTACTCTAATTTATTTCTCTCATTCCAATTTTTATTCTTTTATTAAATGTAATCTAACATTGCGCAGCGTAATTGAGTGCCAAGAATGGCACCTTCAAATAAATGCATTAGGCTTTTATTATTATAGAAATATAAATTTATCAGAATGCAAGCTCAGGGTCCTCACCAAGGACCTGCAAACAGGACTTTCATCTGACTTGCTCAGGCTGATTTGCTATCTTTTTGCAGTCTCTTTTCCTCTGTGAGTAGCAAGGGAACTTTTGATCCAGCACACTGTAAATTAAATTTCCCCTTAAAGCGATTAGATATTCAGTACAATAAATTCAACTGTACCTAAGCTTCTGTAGTGGACACTACACTGAAAATGCGACCAGTGTGGTTTAACTTAGTTTCTTCCATATAATTCAGTTACAAGCAACGCAAGGCCGCCTCCAGGAAAGAAAGAAGAAAACGGAAACGACAAGCAATCGCCCGAACGAGAGACTGCGGTATGAAAACAACTTGTGTTGTTTGGAATGTCTTATCATGCCAAACAGTAAACCCACACCATGATTTGTGCTATAGCTGCACAAAGTGGAGCCGTTCTTGATCCCTCTGAGGAAATGGATGAAGTGGATGATGAAGATGCCAGTCTTGTTGATGAGGAAAGGTGGGATACAGATCTGAGCATGGCCAAAAGCTTTTGTTGCGCTGTACAAAATACTCAAAACTTGCGCCTACCAGAAGAAGCTTTAACACCCCAATAGCCAAACCGATTTGTGTCAGGTGGCGTGTGAGTCATGTCTCACTTCTTTACACAGGCAACGGCTCCACGAAGAGTGGCTAGAGCGTGAGCGGCTCGTGCAAGAAGAATTTCGTCTGAGGTCAGAGAGGGAGGAGGCTGCAAGGAAACGGAGAGAGGATGACGAGGTAATGCGATTTTCATCATACAGAATCAGATGACTGCCATAGATATTTGTAATACAGTGTTTCTTCACTATAGCTTTCTCAATTCTAATCTCCAAAAGCAATCTGTGGCTGAAAATAATCCCTCTTTTTTTTTTTTCATTTTCAAATACGAATTATTCAAATACAAATCACAACTATCCATTGTATTGTCTCCACTCGCTCACCCCGTTTGACCTCCAAAAGCAATGAAGACTTGTCTTCATGCAAGAGCCATCCATCAAGTTGGATGTGTCTTCTCATGTTGATGACTGAACCGTTTAAACTCTTGTTTGGCACACCGTGATGTTTACGTTTTGCTGCCGCTGCGTCCACAGCGGAAGATAAAAGAGGAATGGGAGGCCCAGCAGAGGAGAGAAGAAGAAGAAAAAGAGCAGAAGCAGCAGGAGAAGCGCGACAGAGAGGTGAAAGGAGCCGTGGGAGGATAAAAGTGGAGAGAAATATATCCACTTCTACTTAATCTTCAGCATTGATGATATCCATTCAAAAATGCGATTCAGGTTTTATTGTCATCAGAAAATACACTGACTGCCCGCCATATTCAGCGGATATATTGTGAAATTCATTAGAAGAGCCATGTCAAAAAAAGTCTACAATGACAATAATGCTTATTTTGTCATCTGTCACTGTCAGGGAAGTATGAATGTGAAAATAATTGGCTTTATTATTGTGTGATTGCTTTTTTTATTTTTATTTTTTTTCAATATAAATGTTTGAGTCTTTCCTTGACTAAGTGGCACAAGCAGCAAGCATCCTACTCCTTAACAAAGATACTGTTGCGAAAGCCCTTTTCCAGCACCCCCAACTGTCACAGCGAGGACGTATCTTTTAACTTTGTGTTTTAAGTGCCTTTGAACCTTTGCTCCAAAAAGCTGCGAGGTACTGAAGTGAGCTCATTTTGTCAGAATTGTTGTTGTTATCTACCCACTGTGAACGCGGTCTTAACAAGAATGTACAGATATGCTTCGCCTAAATTCACATTTTCACCTGACATCTCTTTACACCATTTGTAGGAGGCTGTTCAGAAAATGTTGGATGAAGCAGAACATCAGGTACTGACCAACTGTTCCGTTTGGTCCCCTGAGTGGGTCATTCCATGCCAAATTATGAAAAATAAAAATCTGCAAATTTTGTACCAAGCATACCAAGTACAGTATATTCGTTTGAATGAAACTTATTGTACGTGTTGATGGTGTTGGCATAACACGAAATCAAGAAAATTTCACCAAATGTAACCTCTCGCATGTTCTCGAAAACATAAAAGTTTCAGAGATGTCAAATTCTCTTTGCAATTGCAGGTTTGGTCTCCTTGTTGAATTTACTTTCGAAACAATACCGGTTATGTGAAAATTGACAAGAGTAGTCCCTGAGATATCAGGGTTCAAAGGTAGGTGGCCCCGACCACTTTTGCACAGCTTTAACATTTAAAAACATCAACATTTAGTGGGCCATAGCTCCCAAACCCCTCTTCCGATTGACCTAAAATTTGAGAGTTAGTGTTATGCCATCACAAACAAATCAATATGTACAGCAAGTTTAATTAAAATTAAATTTCACTTGGTTCAACCCAGTTGGTGATTTTGGCATGGAATGACCCTAATTCATTTCATAATTAGTACCACAGGCAAGTATGATGCATTTTATTTGTTTTTCAAATGGTGTTGTTTTTATTGTTACTGTATAAATATTGATTCTTAACTGCTCCAGGTTACCTTTGTCGCACAGTTGTGTCTTGTTATGTTGCATTTATTTTTATTCTTTTTAGTAGTATTGATGGTTTTTGGAGTAATGCGATAAGTCTCAAGTACAAAATGCCGTACAGTGCTGTTACTGTTGGGAGTAAGAGGAACATTGTTTTATCAAGTTCTAAAATAATGGTGAACATTGGTATTGAGGAGAGGAAGTTTCCGAAAATTGGACGTGTTGGTTGTTTTGCAGCTAGCGAATGGAGGACCATGGATGAATCCCGAGGCTCCGTTAACAGAGAAATCTGAAAATTATGGCACAGAGCGAGATGTAGCCAACTGCCCTTTCTTCCTCAAAACTGGATCCTGTCGATTTGGGGACAGGTAGAATGGCTTACCTTGTTTTTTAATGACTTCAGCATTTGTCTTGGGTGGTCATTTGTGTTGACCTCATATCCTTGTGTGAAGAATTTTTGTTGTGGTAATGCAAATTTATTATTTTTCTAATTCCCTCCCTGTGATTTTTTTTTAGATGTTCTCGAAAGCACGTCTACCCATCCACCAGCCCCACTCTACTGATCCGTGCTATGTTTATAACATACGGCATGGAACAGTCTCGACGTGACGACTACGACGGCGATGCTTCCCTGGAACACAGCGAGGAAGAGCTACACGAGTCCTTTACTGAATTCTACCATGATGTTCTACCAGAGTTTAAGACCGTCGGCAAGGTGGTCCAGTTTAAGGTAAATTGGATCACAATCGCCAAAATTGAGTGGACCGTGTTCATTCATTTAAAAATACTGTTTTAGTAAGGATACAGACACCCACTGACTTCCATCATTAGCTCAAGCAAAGTACAAAGAAGTTGTTTAGAGAGAAACATATTTTAGTGCATCTCACAATACAGTAAATTACAATATTGTGGGGAAAAAAACGACATTTATTTCAGTAGCTCAAACCTGTGCATAGAGCAAATTGACAACACAGAGTAAAATGTTAGCACTTCAGTGTTTATGATCACAGCTTGGAGCTGACAAAACCCCACAATTCACAATCTTAAGAAACTGGAATATTATAGAGATGTAATGCAAAATGAGTGGGAATGAGTTTGGAATTTGTCTTATGAAAAGTGCTCCCACTGTATGTATTTTAAGTCATCTGTATGAGTTTCACTTTTTAAAGGGAACTCATGAGATACAGTAAATGAACTTTTATACAACCATCAAATTGACTGAGATGCATTTGTAGATGGGATGAGGACTCAGTCCTGAGGTACTCCTGTAAGATATCCTCTGAGACTTGGCAGCAGTAGTTCTTAGTAAGATAAGATGAATGTAAGGTAACCAGAGGTGATTACGTCCTAGCGCTTATTATTACGTCATGATGTTGAAACTAAAATTACGATGTGATCTTTGTTTTTAGGTCAGCTGCAATTATGAGCCACACTTGCGAGGGAATGTTTATGTCCAGTTTGACACGTAAGTATCGCACGAGGACTTTGAAAATAATCCTGCATTGCAAATGATCTGAACTTTGAGCAAAGGTTTTAATTTGTTGTGTTCTGGCTAGTGAGGAGCAGTGCAGGGAGGCCTTCATCAAATTTAATGGAAGGTGGTATGCCGGCAAGCAGCTTCACTGCGAGATGTGTCCTGTAACACGGTGGAAGAATGCCATTTGTGGTGAGATGAAGTTTGATTTTATTTTGCTTACGGTTGTCATTGCAAAGCTCAAGATAAGTTTCACATCTCAAATTGCGGGTCAAATTCACAAAAATTCTAAATTCCAAATGTATGATTATGCAACAAACTTTGGGAGGATAGTCAAATACTAAAATATGGAACAGGTGCAGCCCTACAGCTCCCTCATTATATTATCATATTTTTTATTGTTTAATAAAATCCTTGCTTCAGGTCCCTGGGATAACTTGCCAAAAAAAAAAAAATGCTCCTCCAATGTTGAAAGTTCTTCCTCAAATGAAGTCATTGATTGGCAAAAATGCCCCTAAAAAACAGACATACAAAAAAAAAAAGCATTTCAAGTTGATCGCGTTGTGAATTCCAGGGATTATCCCGGGATAAATGAATTTAACCCGATCAACTTCACAATGCAAGGCTTGAATATTCAACATTTTAAGTTTGGCCCGTAATTCCAAAATTCTTCATCTTATTGGCCCATGGAAATTCACCAGCAACTTTGTGATCAATTTAAAAGAAATTGTCCAGCCCTTTGCAGCTCTAGAGGTTGATAAACCTTTGTTTTGTTATCCCCAGGACTGTTTGACAGAAAAAGGTGCCCCAAAGGGAAACACTGCAATTTCCTGCATGTATTCCGAAACCCCGGCAATGAATTCTGGGAGGCCGACAGGGACCTTCACATTTCCCCACACCACAGCCTCAAGGGGAGTCACTCGGAGAGATACTCAGAAAGACGGGGGGACAGATCGTGGAGGAGTCACCGCAGCAGAAGCCCACCCAGATCGGAGAGGTCGTACGGCAGACGAGAAGACGACCGACGCAGTGAGAGGAGTCGAGATAGGAGGATTTCCCAGCACCAAAGAGACGACAGCAGACGCTCTTTCGGGTCAGCGTGTTATGACAGGGGTCGGGGCAGGTACCGAAGTCGAAGCAGAGAAAAGTCCAGGAGCAAAAGTCGAGACCGGAAAAGGAGTCGAGATCGAGACAGAAATGTGAAAAGTCCGAATAAAAGTGAAGAGAAAGACAGAAATGGAGATGGGGTAAAAGACGCAGAAAGAAACAAACCAATCAGAGAAAAGAGCAAACATCACAGCCCGGAGAATGAAGACGAAAACCGAAATGTTCCCGAAGAGGATAGCAAGAGACGTCGCCATCACAAACACTCGAAAAAGAGCAAAAAGAAAAGTAAGAAGAAGCACAAGAAACGGAGCTGTTCACCGGAAGCGATGACTTCATCGCGAGAGTCAGATGAAGAGACTGTGAACAAACACTCGGCAGAAAGTCCAAGTGGAGAAAAAGCGGAACTCCGTCGGAATAATGATGACTTGAGTGCAAGTCCAAGCGTCGAGTCTGAAAAAAGTTCTGTAACACAAGTTGAGGAGCCCACACAAAGCTCTTAGTGGCTTTTACAATGAAATGGTTTTTTTTTATTTTATGTGACAGTGGCTACAGGTTGGGCGGAGTCATAGCCGTATTTTCACCCGTGACCTCACACATACTTTCCACCACTGTTAAACAAACCCATCCGTCATTTGACCAAGGCATAGCGCTTGAGAAAACAGGCTAAATGATGATTCTTAACCTTCTCTGCCGCCGTTTGTAGGGCTGACGTGTCAATTGAGAAGATGTGAGGTTGATTCATAAAATAGATGCAGAATTTCAAACATTGAGAAACTGGCTCATTGACTAAGCGGTCGCTCAGATGTGCTTCTTTGACAGTGAGGTGGATAGTGTGCTGACGTTAGCCAGCAGGCTAACCATTTTGTTTTGATTAATGATGCAAACCCAACCAAGCGGTGTACGTATACATATCTGTGAGAAAGTATGTTCCACAGTTATGATGATAGAGGTTTGGGTCGTAGTCTGTCCCTTTAGAAGTGGCTACTCCCAGACAGTCTTGCCATCTTCTGAACAACAATTCACAACTACAGTACTCCATTTGTTCTTTACCTTTTTTTTTTTTTTTACTCTAAAATCCCCCCCCCCCCCCCCCATGCGAGCTAACTCGCTGTGCCGACTTCAGACTAATAAACTAATCGGGACTAAGCAGAAAGTCAAAAAACAATTAAATAAACATGAGAAACGACAATGAAGAGAATTGATAGGTAGAGATGGAGATAGAGAGACCTGCGGATTGCTGCAAGTAAGCCAGAAATGATGACCAGGCTAACAGCAAGGTTCTCAGTGCCATGATATCACTATACCTTATATACGTTCCCTTAAAGCTACAAAAACGGAACATTTTACTAGCTGCTGATGTCAAAGACCAAATAAGCACCTTTACGTTGCATTACTCATCGACGGTTTCAATTGAATGTGCTGAAAAGTTCTTTGCGAATGCTCCTTGTCAGTGCTCTTCATCAACTGAACTTCACAGTGATCCGTTGCAACTTTCAACTGGTTAGTTATGGAAATGTGTCCCAAGTCAAACTGCAAAGAAAAAGTCTGTGTTTTTTCCCCCCCAGTTTGAAGACATTTATTGTTAAATACTGTCAAATATAAATGTTAATAGGATGGTGAATACAAAAGTGGTTTCTTATGCAGAAAGGCAAGATGAATTTTTTGGGATGCTGAATTTTTCAAATAAACACCACATGGTTGCACTTTTTTTTTTCACTTCAAGAACATGATGTTCCCAATTGCTCTTGCTGCTGCGTGTGAACAACTGAGCGTGCCTTTCATTGGATTGAAATGAATACCCTTTTTGTGTCACATTAGACTTCCACGGACACCATTACGATGGTAAAACACAGTTCTTTGGTCATATATTTTAGTGTTTAAATGTAAACCAAAGCGTCACGTCAAGAAAATAAGTTATTTCTATTTGGGTCACTTTTTTGACTTGGGTACGTACGACTGTCATTTCTCTCTACAAAATAAAAATGGGTTGAGATTTACAAACGTAACACTACACTGAACACATTTTGAACTCAATTGCATTTAGGTGGATGCTTTTCAACTGGTTTCGTTCATGGGCAGGTTTGTATCATGATCATTACATGCGATTGATAGCTGCACTTCTGCTTTTCTGAAAGATAGCTCAAGTTCGGAAAAAAAAAGTGTTATTCAAATGTGCATGTTTTCAACCTTCCACAACACTTGTCAATAATGAACCGCCAACAATTGAGTACTCAAAGCTGAATTATTTCAAGAACTATTTTTTCAGATGCAGCAAAAGAACAAACAACATGATGGGACAATTGACTGAATCAACACAAATTGATACTGTGGCTTTGTTCTTGCTGCTACATTGGTCTCGGAGATGTTGCACAATAAACGACATGACTACGGGAGCTGCTACAGAGGAGACATCGTTGAACCACACTTGGCACCACAGTTACGGGACATCAGAGGGGAGCACAGTTTGGAGAAATACAGCACAGACATGTTGATTACATACATATAGTACATACGTACGAGTACAACACTGACACGGTAAACGGGAGAGAACAAAGGTGTGCCAATGTTTGCTGAGGCAACGTCAAGTCTATGTCAGCCCAATTTCTTCCAAAACACTCCGTGGGGCCTCTGCCTCCTGTAGATAGAGAAGAGACATCACATAGGCATGAACCTTTCTCAAATTCAATTAAAATGTATTACACGTGAAAGTTCAATTCAAGACACTAAACCGTCTCAACTCCCAGCTCATCAGTGTGACACTAATATGAGCCATTATTTGCAGAGGATAAAGAATGTGACTCAGTACTTACTGTATATATGACCCGTCTACATGTGTTGTTGCGCCGCTCATGTTCAATCTGTTGCATAGACGCTAGCTAACATTAGCATTACAATTTGTTGGACATTTAAGCATTTATTTTAAAGTTCTTTTTAAATAGACAACTGTAATTCTTCATGTTCGGCTAAACCACAGGTGTCAAACTCAAGGCCCGGGGTCCAGATCTGGCCCGCCAGGTCATTTTATGTGGCCCGCGAAAGCAAATCATGTGTGTCATCTTGCTAAAATCTGTACCGAGATGTCAAATTGTCATGTGTAATAAATAATGTTGCGATTTTGCAATAATTTTGTTAACCAGTTTACACTCACTTGAACAATAATTGAACAAACTATTATAATTGACTTGAATGATTTCAAAACTAGTAATCTATTAGTGTGTTGTGTACAAGTAGTAATTTTGTGGTTTCACTGCCATAACGGCCCTCCGAGGGAATACGTAACTCCAAATTGGCCCGCGACTAAAATGAGTTTGACACCCCTGGGCTAAACAGTGGTGAACTCTCAAGATGGTTCATTCGCATCTAAATACACCACTGAACACATTTTGTTCTTGTGCAGGATATAAAGTGTCCTGAGAAGATAACGGTGCCATTTTTATGTTGAGTACCGTTTCAGTCACCACTCAGTCACCATTGTATTTTCCGCTCTTTAGCGTAAGAGGAACAACAGTTTAGCCTACAAGTCCACTGGTCAGTTGCTTTGCAGGTCTGGTTTTGGGTGCACGCGTGTACCTCCTGCAGCAGGTCTGCTTGCTCAATGGCTTTCAGCACATTCTTCTTGGAGGTTTCCTGGGCTTCTCCGCCCAACAGGAATTCATCAAGGATGAAGTAGGCCTTCTCAAAGTTGAAGATGATATCCAGCTCACACACCTACGAGGACACAAGAATCACAGTCGGTGAGGTTAGGTTTAAAGTTGGTGCTCATACTGAACATTGGGCGTGGCATATAAGAGGAAACTCACACTGCCAAAATACTTGTCCAACAACTCCACATATCTATGGATGATCTCCAGGGTGATCAACTCATTGTCCTGATCCTCCACCGCACAGCAGAAATATAGACTGGCATATCTAACACACACACACACACACATATATCAGAAACAGTTGTAATTCTCAAAAACAAGGACGCGTTTTCATCACCACAGCCGATGTTTCATATGATTTCTTGCATTTTTAAACAGGTAGATATTGCTTCATTTGGAACCAACTGAAAGAAATAAAGATGATTCTCCGAATAGCAAAAACCTGTAATTAATTGAGGTTTATAATTGCATTTGCATGCCACATGATGGTGGCAAAGCACTACATGAAGCTGCTCATTATCACAATTGTGAACCATCTCTTTGTGATGTCATCTTTGCAACCAATTTAAATCGGGATGCTTTATTTCTTGTTTAGTTGTTATGATAGTGGGCACACATGAAGAGTGCCTTTTGTTTTTTTAATGGCTGGAGCACAAGGCTCTTGCACAAATATTCAAATTTTTTGTTTTATTTTTTAAACCATAGTCCTTGATTGTTGAGCAGAGGGGGTGTTTCTGGCATGCCCAACTCAACAGAAGGTGAGCGCAAAATACCAGAGCTTTAAGTGGCTGGCAATAGCTCTGGCACAATATGAAAAACGATATTCAAGCCTGAACAATTGCTAATCCTTAAATAGAGAGGATGTGGTCTTTTTTTTTTAACTTGATGCTTCTTAAACTCAATTGTCTTTTAGTGAGGGCAATGAGCATACTACCTGTAGTACATTTATCTTAAGCTGGATATGAAGTATAATCAATTAAAACACTCAAATGGCTTTCCATGGTGACCAGCTGATGTCGATCCGTTATTCTGAGCATGACAAAAAACATGGATTCTCACAGGAAGAGCGGATTTTTGTGATACTGTTTATGTATTGGATGTTATCAGATTGCGCAGGTATACCTAGTGTTATAACTAACCTCTTGTAAACAATCTTCAAGTCCCTCCACTCCAAGAAGCTGCACATTTTGGGCTTCCTGGCTAGGATGGTCTGAACCAGATCTCTGGAGATCTTCTTCCTCTCCTTGTCGGAGAGAGGCACGTACCACTTCTGAAGGCGTAGCTTTCCCTGGCGGCTGAACAGCAACATGAACTGCATCTGAAGGAGTTAAGTTACACGTCAAGAGTCATGAATGAGCAGGAATTAATCATTAATAGGTAAAGGTTCCTGTGACCCTCTGGAGGATAAGCGGCTGAAATAATGGATGGATGGATGGGTAGATACACCGCTTAACATAAATGAATACATATGAATTGAAAAGTAAGACTTTTACCCATTTCTGATTAGACACACTTGTTGTTGAATTCCATAAAACAACACATTTTAAAGGTAAATTTAGCCTTGCTAGAATTTCATTGAGTGTGCTCATTTTTATGATGACGTTTTTTAGACAGTACAGTACGTACTCACAAACCTGATTTCAGTAGAAGTACTTTTAACTTGTGTTTAAAAAATACGAGAGGCTATGATAAAAGTAAAAATACTGATTCAATTCCTTTACTTGAGTAAATTACTCTGAAATGTTATTTTGTACAAAAGCAACAAAACAAAACAAAACAAAACGTAACTTTGAGCCTTGCAAGGTACCACTGTATCTGCAATGAATGTGTTTATTTTAGTCACGACTCCGTCAAAACATATTTTGCTCAACTCAATTTGGTAACATTCAATTATGTAGAGTCCTGGTTTATTCCTATCAATTTCCGTTGCATCAATGGAAAGTGACCAACTTTGAAAATTCTCAGTATTTTGCTACCAAACATAAATCAATTGTCAGTTAATGCAGGATTAATTCATTCATTCGTGCGTCTCACTACAAACACCTGTGACGCTTCAGTGAAAAGTTTCATTTCGGGCTCATGTTCGATTCCTCTGCTAAAAGGACGGCAACATCAGCTATGTCTCACTTCTCCCCCTCGCCACGACGTTCATCAAGCTTCAATCCACTGCAAATAAATCGCGTCCCTTTACCTTCGGTGTAGCCGCTTGGACGATCGCTGAGATATGGAAGATCACACAAAAACACACGCACTTACAAAAGACAAACGTGCTTTAGGTTCGTGACAGACTAGCAAAATAGCGTCTCATTTCATCCTGCTAGTTGTTAGCAAATATTAGTGAGGCAGCAACCAGCTCAAAGTCGCACTGATTGGACAAAAAAAATTGTCCAATGGCATTGTGATTGGCTGAAACGTACCGTTATTACTGACGTTACAAGTCAGTATATTTATTTTATGTATATTAAAAAAGTATAATTTTACAGTAGCTGGCAAATGAATTTAAACATCTTTCTTGTTTATATATATATATATATATATATATATATAGACAAACAACCATCCACAAATTAGTTTATATCAGGGTTTATTCGTCATCTTTCGTGAAAAATATATAAATGAAACAAATGACCCGTTTGTCAAAAAAATTGGAGCCTAAACTGTCCTCCAATTCTGAAATGATTGCATTCCGGTAAGCATTGGGTGCAGAAGGACTCTGAACATTGAACGGTTACGTCAACGCTGACAATACAGTAATTTAGCCCCATCTGTTGACGAAAACGTGCAGTTACACGAATATGCATTTTTCCCCCCCCCTTCCCCTTTCGGTCTACATGCGACAGAGCCTCGTTTGTGACAACCAACCACTGCCTTTGACGTCTTCGCTGTTTTTGCGTCCGTTTATGTCAATAATATCAAAAAACCAGTGGATGCTCTTCGGTAGGAAAGCGTAGCAAAGCCGTTTGAAGAGGGGAGAGTGTGGACGACGCCTGCTCAGGATGGTTCACTGACCGCAGTGCAGAGGTGGCTTGTCGGAGCGTCTTCGTACCGTGATCTGCACATTAAACATGTGACGTAGGGCTTGTTCGGACATAACCAGACTGTGAAGCGAGGATGAGGAGCCGCAGTAATTCGGGAGTGAGGCTGGATGGATATGCCAGGCTTGTCCAGGAGACTATTCTGTGTCACCAGGTACTCAATACGTGTTTGCATTTGAAAGTTAATGCCAAAACCGAGTTTGAGGTTTGGACAACAACAGAAACAGAGATTCTCAAAATGTGGTACTAGTACCACTAGTGGTACGCCGGCTCCCTCATGTGGCATGTGAAAGAATTGCTGCCTAAATACTACCCAATTGTTTTTAACTTTTAAATTCAACATTTGCATTGAATTTTTATGTGCAATGCGTTTTCATTGAATCGTTATTTATGTATTTTTTTATTTTACAGTTTTTAGGTGCAATATTACAAAAGTACTGTATAATTTTACAGTAGCTGACAAATGAATTTAAACATCTTTCTCGTTTTCAATGAAAACTGATATACTGTGCATCGCTACTGTGGTTATATTTTCGTATTCATGGTGGTACAGTATTTGGAAAGCTAAGTATTTTTTCCCGTCGTAAAATTTAAGATTAACTGACAAAGATGATTACGAAATTTTATTTTAATGGGCAGGGATATTTTAGTAATAGAAAACGTCATTTTTTAAAAGGTTTAGCTGCTATATATTTTCTAAGCTTTTAAATTGTATTATTATTATTATTGTATTGTGTTTATGCAATACAAAACAATACATTCTGATTTACATAGCGCTTTCACAACAGTTGCAGCTGTAACACAGCCCTTAACAAAACAGTTAACACAAAGTAAAATAATAAACACAACACATAACATAAAACAAGGAGAATCGTGCAATCCTTACCACTTTTCCCTCATACGCTTTGTTGTTTAAAGCAAATGTTTGAATCATGATTCAATCAAAATGTATTGCACATGAAAGTTACATAAAAAAGAGCAAATAAATGTTTGAACACAAACGTTTCTAAAAGATTGGATGCAAAGTTTAAGTGGAATACAACTGAACTGGACTCAACCGATGTACTCAACTTGATCAAACGCAATATTTAAGACACTAACATTATGCACAGTTTGAACATTTAATTCTGTGATTCTTGCGCATAGCACTAGAGGAAGCCCGCGCACCAGTAGTGATACTTGTACCACACTTTGAGAAGCACTGCTGTCAATATAACTTTAGGGCATATATGCAAATGTACAAAGAGTCATTAGCAATGTAAAGTGTCAAGTGAAGCAGATCAAATTAAATTCATTGTGCAATTATGCCCACATGCCACTTTATTTAGTACATTCACCAAGTCTAATGAGATGCAGAGTCAAGTAAGATCTTTAAACGTGTTCTGATATTTGGTGCAATGCAAATTGACAAAATATAACTTTTTTCATGTGAAACAGTTTATTTGGCCCTGTTAAATTAATACAACATCCATCCATTTTCCGTTACATAGCCTAAGCTGTCTTCGGGCAGTATATGCCAGCCAATCGCAGGGCACACAGAGACGAACAACCATCCACGCTCACACTCATACCTAGGGACAATTTAGAGTGCACAATCAGCCTGCCATGCATGTATTTTTAAGGTCAGCACTGCGAAGTAACCACTGGCTACCGTAATAAACAATAGCCTTTACTGAGGTGTATATCACACTATTTAGTTAAAAATAGACTATGTATATTATTTTGGTTGAAACAAGTGCATTAGAATTTTCCTTGAATTGACCGACATTGGTGGATCCAAACTCTTCCCAACAAATTGACCAAAACAATGTTTAAAGGTCAGCTATCGGTCGTGGGAGTAAATATTTAGGGACGTGCTGTGTGTTTGTTTGCATCGACAAATCCGGATGTTCTGTTGTCCCTTGAGGTTCAGACTTCACCAGTGTGAAGTGCATCGAAACAAACATGGGCAAAGGTCAACCCTGCTGCAGATTGAGGCCTCCTGCCTGGGACGGCCCTTGACGCACGTTGGGCACGTCTGCTTTGTACTTATGCCGGTCCCCCCAACCTCTGTATTGTATTCCTCTCTGCTGACACAGTTCCATAATTGATCATTTTCCTTTATTTGCCTTGTAAAAGGCTAATATCTGTTAGGGAACTAGAAAACATTCGCCCTGCGAAAATTTGCAGTTGAAACTAATAGTCTTTCAATGCAGGCATTCAATAATTAGAAAAAAAGAAATCTGCATGACTGTATGTATTTCCATTCATTCATTCATTTCTTTTTTGGAAAATCCGAAATGAAGTAGCAGTGTGTTATTTTTGTTATGAAAGATACTATTGCCTTCTTAGCTCCGTGTATCACTGAAGCAAAGTCTATCAGATTCAATGCAAATTAATGCAGGGCAAGAAAAACCCTGCAGTCATTTACTTACGTAATTGTTGTAGCTGCAGTTCGTTGTACTTGAAATCCATCTTGAGGTCTATGAACTACTGTAGTATGCTCTTTCTCCTCACTCGTAGTGCACTTGAGCCCACTAGTACTAGTAACTAGAATTTTCCACTACTGTACTAATTTCACATTTGGGCTACTAGTTTGCAATCAAACCTGACTTGTAAACTAGCAACATAACAAAACCCAACTACAAGGCTTGTGATATACACTAGAACCCTCGTGGACCCACTATGAGCACCAAAATGCCCACCAGTATATAGTTTTGACTCAGTAGCAAAATGCCTTACTAGTATGTTAAAATTGCCCTCCTAGTGCGCAGAACTGTAACATACTAGTGAAAGGAAGTGGAAAAGAAAACATGACTAAGACACCATTGTTCTCCTAGTGCATGCTAATCCTAGTGTACTAGTATACACGTTGCCTTCACTCATCAGAAAAATCAGCATACAAATAGAACACTAGTAAAAGAACTAAGGTGCGCGAGTAGAACAGCTGTGATTTCATATTCACATTTTGACTCACCTCCTAGTACACAATTAAACCTTACTAATACTTTGTAATTAGTAAGTAACATACTAGTAGCCTTTTCTATTGTAATAGTAGCAAATTGCCCACTGGTAGTTTTGCCTCTTTAGTAACATGTAATTGTCCTACTTTCACGCCAAAGTTGTCCGACTACTAGTGCGTAGAAATGGGAGAGAGTAGTGGAGAAATAATTACTTCATGTAGTAAGACGGTTATTCTAGTGCGCCCTAGTCCAACCCTTTATATCCAGCTTGAGGCTCATATACTAGTACGCTCTTTGTCCATCCTTGAAGGACAACTTTGGTATACTATGAGGACAGCCACATTGCTGGTGGCACAAAATTGTGTACTAGTTGATCTGCATGTTCCTCGTAGTTCTATTGTGAAGCCCAAGATGTTAACGACTAGCGCTAGTAGAATTTTTAGGATGTCACTAGTAGTAGTAGTAGCATGCAGAACAACGAGAGCAGGGATGTCAAACTCAATATTGTCGCGGGCCGCTTTGTAGTTACCGTTTCCCTTGGAGGGCTGTTATGACTGTGAAACCCTTTCAATAAGTCAAGAATAATGGTTTATTCAACTATTGTTTAAGTAACTCCAACGAGGGGGTTGGGAACAAGAAAATGCTTACAATATCTCTTTTATTTATTACGTATGAGAATTGGAAATTTTGAAACAGATTTTAGCAAGCATCATGGAAGTTGACTGGAAGTTGACATGTTTGATTTGCTTTCGCGGGCCACATAAAATGATGTGGCGGGCCGGATCTGGGCCCCGAGCCTTGAGTTTGACACCTGTGAACTAGAGTATAGTTTAGCCGTATTAATAACATGTAGTTGTCCCACCCATACAGTTCTACTGGAGCACGCAAGTCATTCTACCAGTGTGCTGATTTTAATTGTCTTCCTAGAGTGGCTCTGTGAACTAATAAACCTTTCAGGAGGCTTTCAAGGCCATTCTTCTGCCTGGTATTGATTTTTGTGATGTAATTACGTGTGTGTGTGTGTGTGTGTGTGCGCGCGCGCGTGTGTGTGTGTGTGTTTGTGTTCGCTTGTGTGTGTGTGTGTGTGTGTGTGTGTGTGTGTGTGTGTGTGTGTGTGTGTGTGTGCACGTGTGTGTGCGCGTGCGTGCGTGCGTGTGTGTGTGTGTGTTTCAGAATCCAGTGTCAGGGCTCCTGCCTGCCAGTGCCCAGAAAAAGGATGCCTGGGTGAGGGATAACGTGTACAGTATTCTGGCCGTGTGGGGGCTGGGCATGGCCTATCGCAAGAATGCTGACCGGGATGAGGACAAGGCCAAGGCCTACGAACTGGAGCAGGTGTTTGTGAAAGCCAGTAGTAGCCATTCTTCTTTCCTTTCACCACCCACTTGCTTAATGTATATGGACGTTGGCTCAAAGATTTTATTTTAGGTGCTTCTGTAGGATTCAATACAAGTCAATGTTACAGTGGCAAAAGATTACAAATACGCTGATCTTGTAGTATAATCTGTTGACAGTACAGTATAGAGATACATTGATCGATGGACAGATAGTTAAAGACTTTTGCAAGATAAATGTCAGGAAAAGCCGACTAGAGCAGCTGAGCATGATTTGGGGTGGTTTCAAGGCATTTTATACAGTATGGTGTCAGATATCTTCTGACTCCCATCGAACATGCGTTTAAATGCGATTGCTGAACTCTCAGTCCGGCCTCATCCCAAATATAAGAAGGTGTGCACAGTTTTGCAGCACCATTATTCCAGTTGTTTATTTTTACTTCTCAATAAGATTTAAAAAAAAAAATGGTGTTGTGCAGATTATGTTGTTCATAGTTTTGAAATGATTCATCTTGCTATACCTTTTTTATCATCCCAAAAACGTGGCATTTTAACAGGGGTGTGTAGGCTTTTTTTATTCCATTTTATGCATGCATTGTGTTTTATTGTTTTTGTTCCTGATTGTAAAGTGTCCTTGGGTGTCTTGAAAGGTGCTTATAAATAAAATGTATTATTATTATTATTATTATGTGTGGATCTTCATCATAACACATCAACAACTGCTCTTCCTACACTGCCCCACTGTCCCAAGGTGTCCCCCAGGGTTCTGTGCTTGGTCCTCTTCTCTTCATTCTCTAGGCCATGCCATCATGTCTGTTCCAGTACGGATGACATTTGTACATATCCACCAAATGCATTTCCTCTAAACTGTCTTTCAGCTGGATGCAAACAAACTTTCTCACTCTTAACTGACAGAGTGTGCCTCCAACTTTAACCTCACTATTGTGCACCCTGTTCCCCTCCTCTCACTGTCGCAACCTTGGTGTCCTTTTTGACCTGATGCTTTCTTCCACCTCAAAAACATTTCTCGTCTCCGCCGCTCTCTTTCTTTCACTTCTGCGCCTGACATGAATAGCATCCTCTACGACAGGAATACTCACCCACACCCGGTGATCACATCACTGTGTTCCCCAGCGTATTCAATATAAACTCCTCCTACTCACCTATAAAGCCCTTCACAAGCATTACCTTTCCGATCTCGTGGCCATCCCCGTTGGGGGGACCGAGCCTTCTCTGTTGCTGGAACGCTACCACAACACCTCCGCAACACCCTACAATCCTTCAAATCATCTCTTAAAACTCACCTGTTCCGCAATCAACACCTCTTAATCTCTTTTACCCATTTTTTGCCATTTGTTCATCTAAATGGTTGCCAAGTTTTAAGTGGAGTATGATGTTCAAACACAGGACAGATCAGAGTACAACTGCAAGGCTGTCTTGATTGTTTGCATGCGCTGCATGATAGGACAGGTAAGGCACACCTGTGTTTGCGATTGACTCGTGGTCTTGTTCTTCTGTAACAACACCGCCTCATTTGTTTTCAGGTTGCCAAGGTGGAGAAGTTCAAACACAGTCAGAGTACCAAGGATTGTTTGCATGCCAAATATGATACTCCCACTTGTGCCACGGTGGTGGGAGATGACCAGTGGGGACATCTTCAGGTGGATGCCACCTCGATTTACTTGCTGATGTTGGCACAGATGACGGCCTCAGGTTTGGGGATTGGCTTTGCTTGTATGAGGTGTTCTCATCGGTCCAAAATAACATTTACCACTCATGCACATGAAAGAATCACTTACATTAAAACCCTTGTCAACACACAAAAAACAATAAACAAAAACAATCTTGCTCAAGTTTTACACTCACTCAAAAATTTGTCACACTCAAAACACACGCACACACACACATACACAAACAAAAAAAAACTCACGTACTACAAATATCACACAGCAAAAAGGCCTCTCAACATCATCCAAACACACACAAAAATAGCTTCACACTCACTCAGTAGACCTTCGCGCACACACACACACCAAAAACCTCAAACTAAAAACAATAACTATAATATTCTTAGATTTTTCATGCGCACTTAAAATCGCTCCACAACCCAAAAATGCAACACACACCAAAAACACTCTCCCTCACATTGAAAAATTCATTCATTCATTCATTTTCCGATCCGCTTTATCCTCACAAGAGTCGCGGAGGTGCTGGAGCCCATCCCAGCCGTCTTTGGGGCGTAGGCGGGGGACACCCTGAACCGGTTGCCAACATTGGAAAATATTCCACACGTATATAAAAATTTTTTCCCAAACAACAAAAAAACAATCTTATTCATACGAGAAAAACTCCCATACTCACTCCGCAAATCATACAAAAAAAACCCCGCTTTTGGCCAAAACCCTCTCTGTTAAGATAAAAAAAATTCTAACTGTGAATGTTTTTTGTTGTGTGTCAAGTTTTTTTGGTCCATGTGAGTGGTAAATGATATTTTGCAACTTTTTTCGTGTTCATGTATAAATGCCTCAATGTTCTGTGGACCTCACATTATAGACCCCCCCAAAAATCTGTATCACGCAGGTCTTCGTATCATCTCAAACTTGGATGAGGTGGCTTTTATCCAAAACTTGGTCTTCTACATCGAGGCTGCATACAAGGTTGCTGTAAGTATCATGATTTTGGGAGGGGAATGTGGAGGAATTGAGACATTTTGAACCAAGGCCGGCTGCCTTCTTTCAGGATTATGGCATGTGGGAACGAGGTGACAAAACCAACCAGGGCCTCCCTGAGCTCAATGGCAGCTCTGTTGGAATCGCAAAGGTATTTTAATTGCAAATTACAATTAGGGTGAACCCTGCATATTTGTGATCTGGCACACATAGATTCTCTGGGATTTTTCGAGGGGGAACCGAGTCGCCTTTTTTCCCCTCATTCACTTTTTCTGTGCCATTAGTCCCAAGTTGAAACAATTTGAAGTAAGTTGAGGCACTTCATTCAGACAAAAGTAGTCATTTGCCGCCAGTTTGTGCCATCTCTAGGCAATGACAAACCCTTTTGAAGAAGGGGTGCCTCATATACTCATAGATTTTGTTCGTGGGGGCGTTTGGTGTATTTACACTCACCAATCAGTTCTCTCGGTCAGTGTACAAACTTTATATAGCTGAGGCACATATTTTACTTTTGAAACATCTCATGGAACATCACGAAACAAAAGTGGCACAAAAAGTAAACGCAGATTAATTATGGACCTTCTGCTATCTAGTGGACGATTATTTAACTGTTCTGCATGTCACCATATGCCACTGGCATAGATAGATGAACAATATATTATTTGTGCATTGTTTGGGAATTACTGCATTCGGTACTGCACACTCAAGTACAATCCAAACCAAACCAAGGTATGCATGTGTTCTTTGTTTTGTGGGCTTCCAGGCCGCTCTAGAGGCTATCGATGAGCTGGATCTTTTTGGTGCCCACGGTGGCCCAAAGTCTGTCATCCATGTTCTTCCTGATGAAGTGGAACACTGCCAGGTACAATATACCTTCAACCTTCCAAGCATGTACAAGTATGGACAGTTATTTATTCGACATCCTTGATATCCATTGTAAAGCACTACTGTATGAACATAGTGTATGTAAGATTTGGGGGTGGCCAATGGCCCTGTATCCCACAAGACTTGATCCACCCCAGCACTGAACAGCATCCGAATCCCCTTGCCAAAACAAGAGAGGGCCATTTTTCAAACTGATAGTGTGGAGAAATTCATACAGTAGTGGGAGGCATGGGAAAAAAGAAAGTCATAGTTCATAGTCATAGTGTTCGACAAGTGTGCTTAGTTATCTTACGAGTGGCGACAAAGAACATGCTAGTGTATGGATCGTAAGATGGATATCAAAGTATCACATACATGTTCAAACAGCTTTCCATACGCAGAGGGCTGGGGAGTGTGTGCCTCCACTGCTGTTATAGATATCAAAGTACAAATCTTCTGAATCACCTCTTTTGACACGCTTCAGTCCATCCTGTGCTCCATGCTGCCCAGAGCTTCCACTTCCAAGGAGATAGATGCCGGCCTCTTGTCTGTTATATCCTTCCCCTCGTTTGCAGTGGAGGATGCAGAATTGGTGGCCATCACCAAGTCGGAAATCATCGGGAAATTGCAGGTACTATTTAAGACCGCATTTTGTGAACACTATTTAGAAATTGAGTATTTTTATAGTCTCGCCCACTGTGCTGTGGCACATTTTGGGGAAATGATCCAATTTCTCTTACTTGGTCCCAAAAAATCTTTTTTATTCGCTACAAATAATGCATCTTTCTATGGCAGCGATGTAAAGTGACAGGCTGAACAATGAAATGCTCTTCCACTTGATGACAGCAGGTACAATTAACTGGTAACCACCCGTTTCCATTCAACAGAATAGTACCTTTGTGTCAGAACAAAAAAAAAGGATAATTTCACAACATGTAAACTTGTGGATAAATTGAGATGAGACCATTATTTCAGTGTACGTCCTTTTTCTTTATGGGGTTCTACTCTATATAGACTCAGTGTCTTGGACCAGTAAAGGTACACTGCATTATTCTAATGAAATGTATTCTGTGTAAGGGACGCTATGGTTGTTGCCGCTTCATCAGAGATGGATATCATTGTCCTAAAGAGGTAAGACTTTCAGCAATCTTTCATATGAAGCCTAAATATTCCAAGAATTAGTCATGTCACTCCAGACACTATTACATAAAACACTGAAAGTAGAAGAGTGCATTTTTTTTCCTGGCTGCATATCATCTCATTGTTTTATTTTCATCAACTTGATATGACTTAAGTTCTTTTATTAGATCTCAATGAAATGTAGTAGTGCACCTATGTAGTGAATCATCGCGATGGGAAAAATTACCTTTAAGATGCTTCATGAACCGGTTGTTGTATTTTTTTATTTTTTTTTGGACTCCACTAGATGGCACTGTCTGTTCAACATAGGGCTGAAAGCACATAGACATTCTTAAACCCCTGTCTTTAAAACAACAGTGCCACGTAGAGGAGTAAAAACACACAACAACTGGTTCATGAAGCAACTTGAAGTTTCATTTTCCCATCACGAGTTAAAAAAAACAAAAATAATGTCCTATCACCCAGGACCCGACTCGGCTGCATTATGATCCTGCTGAGCTGAAGCTATTTGAGAATATTGAATGCGAGTGGCCCGTCTTCTGGACGTACCTCATTCTTGATGGGATCTTTACAGGAGACCAAGTGCAGGTAAGAAAGACAACCTCGCTACTTCAATGACGAAATATATATATATTTTTTAATGACTGGGTGTGCTTGTATAGTAATATTGGACTATTGTGTGTTGTGTTTAGGTGCAGGAGTACCGTGAAGCACTGGAGGGCATATTGATGCGGGGGAAAAATGGCATCAAATTGCTGCCTGAACTTTATGCTGTACCAACTGACAAGGTACATTGCTCCACTGAGATAGATAGATAGAACTTTACTCAATATCGAGGTCCAGTAAGTAGTACACTCTTTGTCCTCATTTGAAGAATATTTCCGCACAACACCCAACAGTTTTGTTTCCACTACAGTTTGACATTTTTACACACTAGTAGAACAACTAGAGCATAATTGACCAAGGAAAGATACTTACAACTTCTGGGTCTAGATTCATGTTCTTGTATGCTCTGAAATAAATACCAGTGACTAGTAGAATGAAGTCCACTACTGCCTTCCAATACTGAATAACATTTCTCCACACAGGTAGGACTTTGGCATACTATTGAGACAACTACATGTTGTTCCTTCTACCAGTAGTGTCCAGGGAAGGTAGTGCATGACACATGCCGAACACTCAGGCCTAGTAGTGTTACTAGTTCAGCAGTGCAGAAGTGGTTTAATCCACTAAATCCTCAAACAGCCTTCCATACAATTGTCCCCTTTTTCTGTCTCTTTGTGTTTATACTTGAGATCGATTATGATTATTATCATGAAATGTGGAAGCGTGAAGCTGTATGTGATTGTAGGTGGAGGAGGAGTACAGCAACCCGCACTCTGTGGACCGAGTAGCCATGGGCCAGGTCCCTCACATGTGGGGACAGTCGTTGTACATCCTGGGCTGCCTATTGGCTGAGGTAGCTGGATGTAGCATAGAAGCCACGGCACCGCTTGTGTTGTTAACTGCTACACTCATTTGTTGATGCAGTCAAACTTAACGTATGTGCATTCTGTTTGAAGGGCTTTTTGGCACCAGGAGAGATCGATCCTCTCAACAGGAGGTTCTCCACAAATTTAAAGCCTGATGTTGTAGTTCAAGGTTGGTTTGAGGTGGAAATGGAATGGAATGGAATGGAATACAACTTTATTGTCAAATGTGCTGTACGTATGTGTAACATACAGCACAGATGAAATTTCTTCCCCCTCAACATAAAACAAAAGACAAATCTTTGTCCTCATTCGTAAGAAAACATAGCACACTAATAAGTTGACAAGGGTGCACTAGTAGAACGACTGTGTCTTAAATGTTTTATTCTGTCACTGCCTTCCACTACCATATGACATTACTGCACATTAGTTGGACACGTTGTGCATACTACTACGACATGTTGCTCGTAAGGAAACTACTGATGGGTACTTTGGTGAGTCAGGTCCAGCAGACTACTAATGCATGACACATGCCTACTCATTGAGCCTAATAGTGTTACTAGCGTAGTACCTTAGTTTACCCGTAATGAGTACTAATAGGGGAAAAGTCAGTCATAGTGAAAAGAGAACATTACTAGGATGATGCAGTCATTCTACTAGTGCACTGCCCAAAAAAAAAAAGTGTACTGGGACATGAACTTGGATATCAACGATAGGGAATAAATGGTGATAAAAAAAGTTTTTTTTTAAACTTGTGTTTGTGTCAGTTTGTGTCTTAGCAGAATCGAAGGACATCCAGAACTTGTTGAATGAGCATGAGATAAAGGTCCAAATGTTGTCCGAGGTTCTGCCAATCAGGGTCCTGCCTGCTCGCATCCTGAGCCACATTTATGTCCGACTGGGTACTCTAATGCAAACAACATACTGTTTTCTTTCTTCTTTCAAAATGGTCAACTGAATGCTGATTCTATTTTCGTGTGTCAACGCCACAGGGAATTGCAAGAAGCTGAATTTGAGTGGCAGGCCCTACAGACACATCGGAGTTTTGGGAACATCCAAATTTTATGAGATCAGGAACCGCTCATACATATTCACCCCTCAGGTACAACAAGCTTCCTCTTGAAGATTCCCTCGTCCCCCTTTGGTTGTGCTGTTGTCAATCCTTCCTTCTTCTCCGGTGAAGTTTCTGGATCAGCACCATTTCTACTTGGCCCTGGACAACCAGATGATCGTGGAGATGTTGCGTACAGAGGTGGCCTATCTCTCCTCCTGCTGGAGGATGACAGGACGACCCACCCTGACTTTCCCCATCACCCGCAGCATGCTCGGTAAAGCACAAAGTACAACACCCTTCATTGCATGTGAATGTAAAAAAAAAACGAGCAGAAATTTCAAATAAATTAATGAGCTATTAAACCCTATTATGCTTTTTAAGATGTAAAAGGACAGAAGAACAGCGAATGCCAAGCAAATATGCTCCCTCGTCTTATCTGTGGTGGGACAGTTTTTGGGGGTCGATGTGAGAGTTGTTTTTCCCTCACTCTGTGTGTGTGTGTGTGTGTGTGTGTGTGTGTGTGTGTGTGTGTGTGTGTGTGTGTGTGTGTGTGTGTGTGTGTGTGTGTGAGTGAGTGTTTTTTTTTATGACCATGAGAGTTTTTAATTGTATGAGAGGGAGTGGCGGCTCTAGACAGTTTTACCTTGGGTCGCGTGGGGGTGCAGGTTGTTCAGTTGGGAGGGCGGAGGTTATAACTCTTCCCTCCCGTGCACACACATGCACGAATGCATTTCAAATGCAGTTTTCATCACTATTTGCAATGATTACGTTTTCATTTTACAACTATCTAATTTTCCCAGTTGACGATGGAGATGCAATTGATCCATGTATCCTAGCAACGCTGAGGAAGCTGCAGGATGGCTATTTTGCGGGTGCAAGGTCTGTTTCCTCATGCTTCACACATGAATAATTAGAATTTAGACCCCGCACCCAAAAAATCATAATAACGGTCTTTCTCGTGAAGTTTCAGGACAAATTAAATGAATGATAACCTCTTACAGGTGAACTTAATTTGCCCTACTCATAGCTTTTGAATCCACATGTCCAACTGTTCATATGGAGGGACAAGAAGAGTCAAAGAAAGGCAGGGAAGTGGATGTCCCTGGAAAGTGTCATGGATCAGACACCTGTTATGAATTTTGCCGTTTCAACTCCAACTTTGAACAGTTGGGCATTCAAAAGATGACAGAAGCTTCAAATAAGTTTACCTGTAAATTTTCCATCGTTTATCCTCACTAGGGTCGCGGGGGGTGCCGGATATTGTCTTCGGGCATCCAGCCAATCGCAGGGCACACAGAGACGAACAACCATCCACGCTTCATACCTAGGGACAATTCAGAGTGCACAATCAGCCTGCCATATGTTTTTGGAACGTGGGAGGAAACCGGAGCACCCGGAGAAAACCCACGCAGGCCCGGGGAGAACATGCAAACTTTTTGTAAGCACTTAGTGTAACCACTCACCGGGCCGCTGAAATTTTCTAGTGTATATTATCCTGAAATTTCACCCGAAAGCCCCATATCCCTAAATTTTTGTAATAAGTGTTCATGAGATTTGGTGTGCTTTCAGGATCCAGATGTCAGACCTCTCCAGTTTACAGACCACTTCCTTTCACACTCGACTCAGCTTCTTGGATGAAGAAAACAACGACAGCTTACTTGAAGAGGATGAAGAGGAAGAGAAAGACTATGGAGAAGAATATAGCCAATGTGAACCTTCAGGTACATTATGGGGACAATATTCATTTTGATTTCGGATGTATTTTAACTCCCATTAAACGTTCCCACCTTTTAAAATTCTATTTGAACGATCCAGGTGAATCTCTAACCAATTATTATTTTTATTTTTTTGCCCTCGAAAAGACTCAAACGACATGTTTGATCAGTACCTCACGCAGCTCCTCCACAGCACCACCACCAGATGTCATCTTCCTCCCATCCAGGGAGGGGAACACCACGTGTTCAGTGCTGAACACACCACCAGAGATATCCTGTCTATGATGGCTCAGGTTCAAGGTCTTAACGTGCCCAGTGAGTTGGAGTTGTCTATTATTGCATTACCAACTGCAAGAATGCCCAGAAAAAGTCAGAATCAATCCCTGATAACAAAATGAACATTTGTTTGCTATTATGACTTTTAGAAATATTCCATATGAAAAAATAGTGGGGCACAAACTACTCAAATTGGAAGCAAATAACAAAATCACCACGCATAGCCTAAGACAGAGAATTGATTACAAGCCCTCTGCATGCACCGCCAAGGGCAGGGATGACTAACTTACTGTAAATGCTGGAGGGGGACACAATTTTCCATCAGTGTTACTGGTTTGACAAAAATGACAAAATGTACGATGGATGACAAAAATGCATTTTTATGTATGGACAAAATATGTGTATACTGTTCATGCAAAATATATGCACTTAATGTACAGTATTTCATTTTGACAAGCCAGTTTGTGGTGCACAACTGGGTTGGATGAAGTGCAGGATAAAACTTCAAGGATGGCACACAACTGATGAACAGGAAACCAACAAAAAGAACTCATTTTATGCATTTTTTTTCCATAAAAATCAATTCACTCAAAATGGTAATATCTTGTAGTATCTTTGTCCTGCATGTCATTACAAATCCTTATAAAACAATTGGCCTACTCATGTAGTACTGTAGGGCAGTAAAAGACTCTGCCCTACTCTGCAATGAATGTAAAGTGGAGTTGCTACTCTATTGCAAGTGTATATGACAACACACATATTTGTATGCTTTACAGAGTCTTCCATGTATCTACCTGTTGTCCCTCTCATGAACAAGCATCGCAAATCTCTCAACCTGTTGGAAGTTCCTGAGCCTGCCTCACATGCAAAGCAACACAAGGTAGTCAGATATGCAAATTTTCGAATGACTTCATCTGACTGATTTCCCCCTCAATATGGGAAACCATTTGCGCATGTATTTGAATCAATGTTGTCCAATTTATTGGACAAAGTGTCGCAGTGCAGCTGATCTCCACTTGCCGCGAGACGCCCAGGGCAACATGGATTTTGCAGTGCTGGTGAGGCAACTGAAGGAGTGTCCCACTCTGCAAGACCAAGCAGACATCCTTTATATTCTCTATATGATGAAGTAAGGAAAAAAGAAAAGCAAAGATGGCAAAAAAATATATAAATATCTGTCTACTTAAAAGCTCTTTTGTGTTTGCTGGCTAGAGGAGCTGATTGGCTGGTAGAGGTGTCAGGTCCAGGCCATGGTTGGGTGAGTGTCCGCACCCTATTGGAGGAGCTGTATGTGCAAGCTGGAGCCTGCAATGAATGGGGTCTCATCAGATACATCTCGGGAATACTGCGCAAGAGAGTGGAGGTCCTCGCTGAGGTCAGGAAATACAATTTTAGGTTATCGTAGCAGTGAAATTAAGTTAAGGCCTTTTCAAACTGCACTTGGTTTTCTTGATGTTCGCTGCAGCAAAGTGTGTGTGTGTGTGTGTGTGTGTGTGTGTGCGTGTGTGCGGTAACGGCCAATCACGAAAGTTGGTTGGCTTGAAAAGTAGAACTTTGGTCAAAAAAGGTTGGGCACCCTTGATCTATAGCAACAGCGTTAAAATGAATACTGTTCTTAAAAAAATGGGATTGAATATGATAATAAATACATAATTATTATTTGTTTGTTGCACAGGCCTGCACAGATCTTATTTCCCACCACAAGCAAATTACCGTGGGTCTTCCTCCTGAACCCAGGGAAAGAGTCATCACAGTGTAAGTTAAAGTTGCTAAAAACTGACAGTTGGTGTTTGATTTGTTCACAGTAATAATACTAATAATCATCATCATCATCATCATATACATTTTATTTGCATATGCTTTAGAAACACTCCACATACCTTACATAGTAAAAGACAATGAATAATTAAAAAAAACAGAACAACAAATTAGGCATATAACGAAAAAAAAATAAGACACACATAATGTTAAAAACTATATGGGTGCCTTGAAGGTAATGAGAAGAATTTTATACTGGATTCGTTGTTGGCTGGGGAGTTAGTGTAGGTGTTGGAAGACTGGGATGATAAAGTCCCTGGTGTGGGAGTGGGTGAGGAGATTTTGGATGTATTGAGGTTTATTGAGGGTTTTTGTGGGTAAACCCTAAAGGATGCTATTGCAGTCTTCGAGTTGTGAGAGTGACTGATCAAAGATGATGCCAAGGTTACCGATATGAGTTGAAGCAGGGATGGGAGAGCTGTCAATAGAAAGTGAGAAGTCAGGACAGAATGTGTGAAGTGATTTCGGGTCGATGATGAGGATTTCTGACTTGTTGCTGATTTGGTTAGTTTGAGGAAGTTGGTCTGCATGCAGCTTTTTATGTCTAAACGGCAGTTGATCATGGTAGAATGAATGACAATAGTGTTGGATTTGGCGGGGATTTAGAGACGAGTGTCATCAGTATAGCAGTGGGAAATTGAAAGCTTTGTGGCTTATGATGTGACCAAGGAGAAGTATGTAAAGGACAAAGAAAAAGGGGCCAAGCACCGAGCCTTGGGGGACACCTCGGGTGACTGGGGCTGAGATTTATTAATCCTGATGAACTGTGTTGAAGGAGTGAGTGTCAGACGGGTGAGGAGGAGGAGTGAGTCGCAGCTCTGAGGTTAAGGAGTGAGTGTCAGAGGAGAGGAGGAGATCGTTGATGATCATTTTTTTTTCCAGTCCTCTCCCCCCCGAGGAGCTAAACGCTCTCATCTTTGAAGCCAGCGGTCAGGATATCAGCGTTGCTGTTCTCACTCAGGTGATTAGAGGGATGACATGTCAATTTTTTTTTCTCCCCTCCTGTGACAACTACTGTGAGATGTGTGCTGGTCTTGCAGGAAATCATGGTCTACTTGGCTATGTATGTGCGCTCCCAGCCCGCCCTATTCGGAGACATGCTCCGACTGAGAATAGGACTCATCATGCAAGTGATGGCCACCGAGTTGGCTCGCAGTCTGCGATGTTCTGGTAAGAATTTGCTTGCTTTCACACTTTGGCACAGACCCACCTGCACGTTCAAGTTAACTGGGGGGCAGCACACACCCTCCACCATTCCAAGTGCTTCTGATTGAGGTGTGAGCATATGGACAATTCTCCAAAGGATTCCAATAAATGACCCTCAAATATCCAAACACTTTAGGTGAAACTGATGATAAGAGTGGATATTTTGTCATTATTATTCAAATATACGAATGTAGAAAAAAAGGGCATCAGCAAATAGGGCGGTTGGTTCATCCGGGGGGCAGCCCGATGGTCCAGCGCGTCGACCTCACAGTGCAGAGGTTCAATTCCAGCTCTGGCCTCCCTGTGTGGCATGCTATTAATACTTTTTAAAACAACCAGTAGTTGATAATTATTATGAAGATAATCTTCACAAGAAGGAAAACTGGAAACTGGAAAGTGGAAACTGACCCAGACCATACCAGGAAAAATGAACAATTGTTTCAAAAAGGCTTCATTCCTTTGTAGGGGAAGAGGCCTCTGAAAGTCTGATGAGCCTCAGTCCTTTTGGCATGAAGAACTTGCTGCACCACATCCTCAGTGGCAAGGAGTTTGGCGTGGAAAAAAGCAGTGAGTTTTCAACTACTTTATCTGAATGAGAGCTGCAGCAGTCAACCCGCTATAGATTTCATTAGTGTCTGTAATTGTACCTTAGATTCTGCATGTTGGGTGTACATCAGAAGTATATTTTTTTATCCCTATGCATCAGTGCGACCCATCCAGTCAACGGCTACCAGTCCGGCCATCTCTATCCATGAACTAGGACACACCGGAGCCACCAAGACGGAGCGCTCAGGAATACACAAACTCAAGAGTGAAATCAGACAGGTGGGGTTCCTAAATTAACTTGGGGGGGGGGGGAATCAATGAAGTGTGTCAGTAATAGTTTTTCTTTTGCCTTTGGTTGCAGTTGGATGACTCCCGGCCACTCAGTGTGGGTTTACAAAAAATATATATAAACATAAATATGTTGCTTGCTATTTGACATTTTCATGCTGCAGTTCCATTACCGGAATGACCGCTCTCTCTGTACAAGATCATGAAATAATCTAATTTGTAACCCTCTTGAGCTGATTTCATTCATCGCATTACGCCTCGAAGGATGCATGAAGGCATCTCAAATTTCATGTCATGTGTCATCCATGTGCTTATGTAGATCGTCAGCGGCAGCCTCTCCACATGCAGCAATGTCACCTCTCCTCGCTCCACGGTAAAACATTTCACCTCATCCGCTTTCAATTCATTTCATTCGGCATTTGAAGGGTTCATTTTGATGATTTTTTTTTTTTGTTCACTGAATGTTCACATGAAAGTATGTTAATAGTAACTATATTTAAATGAACATAATATTTTGCAGGTAGGCTGTTGCAATTTGGCTTTCATTTTTCTTGTCCTCAACCCGAATCATCGTTCCAGTATGCACACTCTAACCTTGACTTGCGAGTGATTCAATCAGTCATTTTGATTGGGGGGGCAAGGGGTAGGGGCTTGATATGGTAACGTCACAATAAGAAACAATTTGTCAATTGTTCCCAGTTGAAGTTTACTATTCAAACTAAACATAAAATAAAGATAATTATGTTTGTATATTTGAAATAACCACATGATGGTGCCTTATATTATGAGAGTCTGCTAGCTTAAAGCTAACACACAATGCAAAATGTCTGTGGCAGGCTAACAAAACTAGCATTGTTGTCACAACGTTAACCCTTTAAGCAATGGATATTTTAGCACAAATGGTGCAGCAACGCTTGGAAACAGAATATAACACTTTCAGGCATTTATTCTTCATCCTCTGTGAAAACGACAAAAAAACAACACCACACAAAAATGACAAGAAGGAGCTGCACAGTAAATGAACTATACAAACGCTGTTTAATTCTTTGCTTTCTATTTAATTGCAATTACTATATATTTTTTAAGAAAGTACAAAAACGTAAGATCACTATTTTTGTCAAATACAATATTTCTAATTGTAATGAATCTTATTTAAGGACAATGGGGCAGGGCCCGTGAGTATTAAATATAGCAAACGTCTCTCAGTATGATGCAGTGCAGTTCTACACCCTGCAAAAATACAAAATTCCTATTTTTATATTTATACCTCTCTGAGTGTTTTCATTAAAAGACACGGTTCTTGTTCTATTGCATCTCATTAATCAGGTGTACTAACGATGTGGCATCATCTTGCAATGTTCCACTTCCTTTTAGTGCAGTGTTTCCCAACCGTCATTGGGCCATATTTTACATTACCTCATGGCACTCCACCATACAAAATTGTCACCAAAAATGGGTTCATTCTGTATCTTCTGCTAACTAGTAGAAGATGTTATTATTCTGCCTGTCAGTGTATGTCACTGGCATAGATAGATGAACAGCAATACATTGTGTGTACTAAATACGTGACTTTTAGAAATTGGATCATTTCTCGGGGCACCCCTGATGATCTCTCATGGCACAATGGTTGGAAATCATTGCTCTAGTGCACGGTTCACAACAAATGCATTTAGGGCACATTACGTTGCAACATTTAATCACACTTCCGAAAGCAAGTCAAATATATTTCTCCGCAGCGTTGTAGCAGCCCCTCCACTCCCAGTGGGATGTTGTCCCCAGTGGGTTCTGGTCAAGGTGATGGGCAGCTGCACTGGGAGGAGAGGCAAGGCCAGTGGCTCAGGAGACGCAGATTGGATGGAGCTATCAACCGAGTCCCGGTGGGTTTTTACCAGAAAGTGTGGAAGATTCTGCAGAAATGCCACGGCCTGTCCATCGATGGCTACGTCTTACCCTCGTCCACCACAAGAGAGGTAAGTGTCCATGTTTGTTTTCTGAAACAGGCAGGGCAAAGCAATAACAGCTGGGACACACTTGGTACTGCAAAAGATGACAGGTTATCTTTTGTGTTCTTGACAATCAACTTAAAAGTTGAAAGACTTCATCATCATGAAATTTCCGTTGGTCATGAAGTGTGGATCGCAAATAAATGAGCAAAGGTGACGGGTTGTAATAAACCCGTCGCCCTCACCCGTGCATTGTGACGCTGAGGTCCCTCAAGCTCACCCATGAAGATGGCAGCGTTTGATAACGGTGTTCTTGAACCGCATACATTCTTTCGCGATGAAAGGTTGACCTTTCGCAGGCTATGTGTGGATGCACGAGTATTTTGTTACATGTATGAATCAACAAACATTGCATTTGGTGGACCTGAAGCGTTAAACATTTATGTAGGCTTGATTTGAGAAAACCTTTAGCATAACAGTCCGCGTTAATCAAACTTAACATACAGTAATCCCTCGCTATTTCACAGTTCGTTTATCGCGGCTTCAGTGCATCGCAGATTTTTTCAAACATATTCATAAAAATAAAAAAAACATTATATATCATTATATATATATAAAAAAAAAATTATTTTATTTTTTCTATATGATGGAGTACAGTACTGTATATGTTGCTCTATGTGACTCGCTGTTTTACAGCTTCTCGCGGACCGTTTGCGGACTTAAAAAAAATATATATATTTTTTTTACCTGTATATGTTTATTGGTCGCTACTTCGCGGATTTTCATTAATTACGGGTGGTTTTGGTCCCCATTAACCGTGATAAACGAGGGATTACTGTGACCCGTTTTGCACACAACGTCATGTGACCAAACCCGGAAAACAGGTTAGCAGATTTCCTATGTGTGCTGTGATAACTACCGGTTGATAAAAGCTTCTTATCTCAATTTTCGGGTGAAAAAAAAATCTTTGTAGCTCACTAACCGTCAGAAAACACTGATCTGCATGGATGCGTTCTCCTGCCTTCTGTGTAGATGACAGCAGGAGAGATCAAGTTTGCAGTGCAGGTGGAGTCGGTTCTCAACCACGTGCCTCAACCGGAATACAGACAGCTGCTGGTGGAAACCTTGACGGTTCTGGGCCTGGTAGCCGACGTCGACGTTGACAGCATTGGGGGTGTCATCCATGTGGAGCGCATCCTACACATGGCCAACAACCTGTTCCTCAACGACCAGGTACAGTGTACTGATACCGAGGAGCCTCCTTTTTGGAAGACGTGTCCACTAAGTCCTTCTTTCTCTCCATGCCCAGAAATCTCACAGTGCCTGTGACTATTTCCTTCAGAAGGACCCAGCAACAGGAATTTGCAACTTTTTCTATGACAGCGCCCCCAGTGGCCGTTATGGCACCATGACGTATTTGTCAAAAGCGGCGATCACATATGTTCAGGACTTCCTGCCGAGTTCAAGCTGCCTGATGCAGTGAAGAAGTAAATCATTCCAAAAAAATGTTGTCCAACATTTGTTCAATGTCCTCGACATCCATCTTTACTCAACTGCATTTACAACAACTCAGCACACTGACAGAAAGACTCTCTTACCAGTACAGTAATGGTTTTTTTCCCCTTACTAATATGTAGCCCACCAGTACAACCTGAAGATGGATTTCCTTGAGATTGAATAAATGCGGCAACATCTTTATTTCAAGTTAACCATTATTAGTCTCACGATGCGGAAGTATGTTTTCCGGTAATTATTGCAAACATTACTTGTAAAGTTCAAAAAGTGCCCTAGTTGCAACTGGTGTGCTGTATTGTCTTTCCAAACTCGGTGCTCCTGAGAGACATGTGAAGAGGCATGTGATTGTAATATTTACTCCGATTATATCGTATTGTTATCATAGTCTTGACATTTCATTTGTAAACCTGGATTGTGGACATCATTTTAATCGGGATTGACAGTAGCTCACAAAAGTGAGTACACATTTCTGCATCTATGTAACTATATCTCTTCATGGGATAACACTGAAGAAATTACACAAATATATAACCCCTGGAAACAAAAATGAGTACACCCTGAAGTGAAAATGTCCAAATTGAGCACAGTTGTGGTATTCTAGCTGTCAGAGTGGCCACTGAAAGTTCAAAATGGCACTTCATGACAAAGAACTCTCTGACGACCTAAAAAAAAAAAGTGTAGTTGCATAAAGATGAGCTCCATGCCCTAAGAGTGTTCAGGCATTGCTGGAAAATAAAAGGTAGCCACACTAAATATTGACATTTTGGGCACTTTCACTTCGGGGTGTACTCACTTTTGTTGCCAGCGGTTTAGCTATTCCTGGCTGTATTTTGAGGAAACAATAAATTTAGAGATATGCAAGCTGTACACCGACTACTTTTTATTGTGTCAATGTGTTATCACTTCAGTGTTGTTCCATGAAAAGATGAAATTAAATATCTGCAGCAATATTAGGGATGTCCTCACTTATAAGGTACTGTATTATGCATAAATGCAAATGTTTTTTTTTACGAAGGCGGCCCAGTGGGGCATGTGTTTAGCGCATCTACCCCACGGTCGGCATGTGGTGCTTGTGTCCGTCTGACAGTTCACAAGTTCTGGGTTTGAGTCCCGGCTCTTTTATTGCAGCGTTTGCATGCTCTCGCGGGGTAATGCGGAGATGCATGTGAAATGTTTTTGTATTCATGAGAGTAATGGGAGTTAATGTGTAATGATACTCCTAATCCATGTGTCTTCCATCATCACACAACTGAAACTACTTTTATTGTATACCAGCGTTTGAACAAATATACTGTGTATGCATGGTGCCCAATGAATACTGTTTGAAAGTGATCACGTACACATGTTGAACAGAGTATGCTGAATTATAACTACCTGTGTAAACCAACAGGTTGACACTGCATCCCAGCTGCTTTTAAAGGCGGAGCCATGCATGTTGACCCAAAGTTTCAGGAAATATCAGGATCGGCCATATTTCGTTGTTCCCAGCCCAATTATGTGAGCTCTACACCCCCCACCACCACTTCTAAGTTGGAGTATAAACTACTCACAATCATTTTGGGATCGTGGGCTTTCGGGTGAAATTTCAGGATGAATCTTAAATGATCTATAATATTTGCAGGTGAGCTTCTTTTGACCTTATCTAAACTTTAGAATACTCTTTAATGTTTGGATGCTACTTCACGTCGCTGAATGGCAAAAGTCTTGGTTGTACTTTATTGCATTATAGGTTCATCCTAAAATTTCACCCAGAAAATGTTTTGTGAGTAGTGCATCTTTACATTGCAGTACAGTGAAACTCCTCTACAATGAAACGTACTTGGGCGAAAATACCCACTCGTGTGAAAAAATCATGCATTAACACCATTCCCACTTTCCTGCCCCCCCCCCCATACAACGAAAAAAAACGCTGTTGCGTTATACGAAATCTCTTTCTCTGCTCTTGCCTCGCGACGTGATTCACTACAACGGGGTCTAATCCAACAGCGACCTCTACTGCCTAGTTCGGAAACGGCAACAGCAACCACCACACTGGTTTACACATGCGCAGTAGTCCAGGAAGTATTTGTTATTCGTTTCAGACGCAGCGAGAACGTTGCATTGCTAAAATGGCTACAAAACGGAACTTGGGATGTCAAGCAGCTAAGACAAGAAGAGCTCTGACGCTGGAAGAGAGGCGAAAAGTGATCAAAATGAAAGACGGAGGAAGCAAAATTAAAGACATTATCCAAGAAATTGATGTAAGTGAAAACTCCTTTGAATATAATAATTGTGTTGTATGATTACTGATTTCTCTTTTCCTTTTACAATTTTACTTACCTTACTTTCTGTCAATTTATTACTGAGTATGTTATTATGTTCAATAAACAAACAAACAAACAATACTGATTGTGAATTTTGCAATTTCTTTCCCTTTTTTTCTTTCTACACTGACTATATGAAGTGTCAAATCTATGCTCATACTTATGCACTATTGGAATACAAATAAAGAGTACAGATACGTGTGTGTGTGTGTGTGTGTTTACATCTGAGATCAAATTCGCTACAGTGAAAAACCCCCTCTTGTGAAAAATTTCTTGCTGCAAACATGATTTCTTTGCTGAAGAGTTTCACTGTATTAATAATAATAAAAACGGCAGAATCACATCAGAATCCAGAATTCATTTCCAGGTCCCATGATCCGCCATCCATTCACAAAAGTTCTGGCGCCTACTCTCCACTTGTCCTGAGTGGCTGATCTTTGTTGTCGAGCTTATGCACAACTCTAAAGGCCTCCAGGAACTCTGTGAAGTCTATGCTGCCGTCCTTGTTGAAGTCGATGCTTCGAGCCAGGTCATCAATGGCTCTGTTGGTGATGTCCACCCCCAAGTGAGCGCTGAAGAGACGCCACGTGTGACGGAACTCTTCGATAGAAATAAGACCTGAATATAACAACACAGATCATCACCAATTTCAAGAAAACCAAATCATTCAGTACTACATTGTTTCATACCTGAATGGTCTTTGTCTATGATGTTGAATATGATCTCAATGTCTGTCCTGTATCGAAACAAAGTTTCTGCCAGGTTAGGTGTGACCTAAATGAGAGGAGAAAAGTAGGAATTTCCGTAGATATGTGTTGGCAGCATGGGTAAAAAAAATAGAGTAAGAAAATAAAAATCGGCTCTTTCAGTTATACAAAAAAAAAGATACAAAAGTTCTCTCTCAAAGTTCTATCGAAAGTGGATTCATGGATGGATGGATAGTTTGTGATGGTGCAGAAAGCAGATGTGTTGGACAAATGTGACTGCCCAGCTCTACTGAATGTTGTGGCTCGTAGAGTGTACATGGTCTGCTAACCTGAGGCAGCTGAATCCTTGCTCCCATGTCCTCAAAGCAGGACTGATAGTCCACACTGCCGTCTGGAGCCAGGTGAGCTAAATGAGGACAGAGGGTCCTCCAAGGCAGGTCCAGTTTCAGCACAGAACCCAATACCTGAGCCCATTCGCTGACCGTCACCCTACCTAGAGATTAGTGGTGGTGTATTAAAAACGTCGAATGCGTAGAAGCAACAACAGCGCTTGACGCTCACCAGTATTATTCTGGTCGCACTTCTGGAAGCCTGCAATGAGGTCGGAACGATGTGCAAACACTTTTTCTTTTAGGGCCCTGAGAGCTGAACCCTCAGCAGCTCGCACTCTGTGAACACACGTCAAAATCAGAATGAGTCATTGTTTTCTTAAGCAGTATTTAATTCGTAACCGCAATGGGCTATAAACTAAACTCAGGAGCCAATTTAAAGAGCAGGTTGACTGCCATTGTAATTACCGTAATATTGTTCCCATTGACTACTGTCCACATTGTTTGTGTCGGTTTTCAATCATTTATGTCAAAGCTTGAATTGATGCAAGTTTGTCAGTTTGAAATTTTCCAGGTGTGGAGTCTCCCGGTTTAAGTCTTTGGTAGTTTTTCCCCATAGAGGGTTGATTTTGGTGTGGCTGGTGAATGACTGCCGGGCATACTTGGGGGTAGATTTCGCCCCCCCAACAAAATTCTGACCACTGTTCAGAAATGAAGAGGTTTTTGTTTTTTTTAAAGGAAATTTTTAGTTTTGCAAATTGCACCGTTGAAAAAAAGTTCTTGGTGAAGTGATGGAGAAAGACGAACTTAATAATATCATGTTTTAAAGTTTCATTTCAGTATATGCTTGATTGACCTCGAACGGTATGTTCTCACAACTTGTACACAATGGAGCACACAGAAAGAAGGGCCAACTTGAGCTGAATAAAGCCAAGTCCTCATTAACTGATAATGTCGGCAGGAAGGTTCAACTTTGGGAGGGCAGCATGATAAGCCATTGTTTGTAGCGAGAGATGTTTTGGCCTCTGAGGGGCGTATCGGTAGAGGTGTGACATGTGAAGAAGGGAGTGTTTTTCTGATATATCACTTGTAATTTGCATACACAACCAATAAAAAGGCCGGCAGAGGTTGCAGGGGTCAGGTGTCAGTGGGAAGCGCACACGGAGTGGCTTCGTAGAAAACTGCGCCTCCTGCCGGCAGAAAAGACAATCTCTTCCTGAGTCTGTTTGTTCAACTGTCCGAGTGAACATCTCTGACAGAAGTTATACATCTGATGCAGATGAGCTAATGTCAGGGATATGGAATACATTTAGAGAGCAATATTTAATTTATTTATCCAATATTTAAATATAAAATCAATTATGTTGATGCAAGATTATCTTTTTTGTCAGAGTACTTGTGGAAGGAATGCCTAGTCAAACTTAATCTTGATTTTTTAATTCATTGTTGTGATCCATCTACAAGATCATTTATGGTTTAAGTGATATGAACGTCTACCGGTTCTTAGAACATGCACCGTCAGATCACTTGAGTGGTCATAACGCTTTGGATTAGGCATACTAATGTTTGCTTCCCTAATTTAATACACACGGACATCTGATGTACCTCTGAGTCAACGTGAGTTTGCGTGTTGAGCGGCTGACTTGGTACTGGTAGAAGCGTGGAACCAGATCTCTCCCCAGTTTGATATAGGCCCCTCGGTTGCTTCCCTCCTCATAATAATTGGAAGCAGAGAAAATGGTGATGACCTGGAGAATAACAACAAATGTGTTTTACAGTATTTCAAATATTGTAATGGGGAAGCAAATGAGTGTACTTGGGCTACCTGGCCACTGTGACACAGCTCATAACCTTCCTGTTTACACTCGTGGGATCTGATGATCAGCTGCAGGCCGTGTTGGAGCAGCAGTCTCCGCGTGACGTCAGGGCCGAAGTAGCATCCGCCACCTCTGAATATGTTTGGGCTGCAGCCTTCTTGGGTTTTGGGGTCACTCCACAGTATATCCACAATCTACAAGGAAGAGTTTGAGCTACAGTGTAGAGGGCTCTGCTGTGACTAGTGAATTATTAATAAAAAAACAAAATGCGGACTACCCCAAGAAAATGGATGGATGGGGCAATAGCCTGAACTCATTTACATATTTCCTGGACAACAAGATGACAACAAGATGCCACAAAATGACGGAACAGCATTACTTTTGTCCAAATGAACCTTTCAACTCACTTGACTAGATTTCCTTGGCACCAAGATGCCACACGATGCAACCCCAAAAGGTTTATAATAGCTACCCTATTGATGCCACAAGATGTTGCATTACTTTTGTGTATATGAAACTCCTCAACTCACTTGACTAGAGTTGCTTCCAAGATGCCCCTCCCCCCCCCTGCCCGAGGAGGCTTATAATTGCTCATCGATGCCATAAGGCATAAGATAGTGGCAAATAACTACTCTTCTATTTAGCCAACACAATGGCCTGTCTCAATGAAGCTTCTCCCCTCACTTCAACATAGATATGAACCAAGATGCCACAATTTTGCACCAAAGCAACAGAAAGCAAAATTCTGTTCAGAAGTACAACTAGTATAAGTATCTATAGATAGAGCTTTGGGTTGAACACAAAAAACGAATAGTTGAATTTACAAATTGTGAATACGTGTGCGAACACTGTTCTGCCACCTGTTACCTGTTTCCATTCCTGCTCATTTTGTGGAGGCAAAGGAGGCGGAATGGAGGTTGCAGAATCCAGGAAAGGCACTTGGAGGATGTTTATGTTGTGTGGCATATTGGGAGACGACGGGCACGGATGAGGTGAAAAGCACAATGGTGGGTGTGATGAGCAGAGTGAGGAAGACGATGAAGAGGATGAGGAAGAGGAGGAAGACATGGAAGCAATGCTGTCTTGCTGGCTCAGTCTGGAGCACCCCTTCTAAAGCGAAACAGAAAGAAAGGGCCTTAAGATGAGAGGACCGATGATGTCTGATAGGAATCCCCTTCTGGTTGAGCTCTGACCTCATGTTTGGGGTTCTTTGGTTTTTAGAGTGACTGCGAGAAGTGTCTGTGGATCTCATTCTTTTCATCTGTTTGGTCGACTGACCCATGTCCAGCTGCTCCAAACGGCGTCTGGGAAGCCTCAGCGCAGATTTAACCTGGTAAATAAGTAAATAATGTGAGGCACAAATACCCCAGTCAGTCAGTCAGTCAGTCAGTCAGTCTGTCTTGTTTATCCACTATAGCACGTTTCCAGAGAGAGGAATCACATTGCGCTTTACATTTCACATTGCATAAAATACGGACTTTGAATGACATTTGGGTGAGACGAGGGTTCGGACTGGTTGTCAGTCAATCACAGAGCCAGTTACTTCTGTTTCATATGTGTCTACGGTTGAGCTACACTTCTATTCTGTGTCAGCACAAGTGCATGTTTCTGTATTCTGCACACGGATTATTTGGATTGAATATGTATATCCTGAAATTCTGGAATGAGCCATATATTGAATAATATAAGAAAAAACTTTGTGTTCCTTTCCACAGTTTGAGCATAATCAGGCTAGTTCTGAGCTCTACAAGTTATGCTGTCAGAGGTCTATAGTGGTCCAGGAGCGAAATAAGCCATAAATGAAATTTTCTGCCTACTGGTGACTGATCTATATAAAATGCAGATATTTGCCTCACTTCCTGACCTTGTGTCGGTCAATGACGCTGAGGAAGTCAAGGTCAGTCTGGTCTGATATGCCCCCATGAACAATTAGGACCTTCCCGTCTATCACTGTGGCAACGGGCAGAAAACTGAAGACGTCCTGAAAGAGCTGCAGGATCTCACAACCATTAGCCTGTAACAGAGACGTAAAACATGTTATATCCGGAAGTCTCTGCATCAAGGAATCATGATAACACTGCTAAGTCATACCTTGTACTTCTGCATGACCTCTTTCGTGAACCCATATCTGGAATGAACCGCCCCCAAAAATAGATTAATTCAAAGGTTATGGTCCGCAATCGCCCTTGATTCATGTTTTAGGTATTATTTAAATCTTTAACCTCTAGGCTCTATGGCCATTTGCGTCCACCTCACTTACCGTATTTTCCGCACTATAAGGCACTTCGGAGTTTAATAATAATAATAATAATAATAATACATTTCATTTACAAGCGCCTTTCAAAACACTCAAGGACACTTTACAATCAAAACAAGAACAATAAAACCACAGATAAAATTATAAATAATAAAATGAGAAATTAATTTAAACTGAATATGCGGTTTTAAATAGTTGACGCCGGCAACATCGGCGTCGCGAGGAGCACTAGCCGACCCAGCCAGGCCGGCCAACACGCCGTGGTCCGCGGATCGGCAGCCGTTTCTGCCGTTGTCTCTGCGTGGCCGGCGGGAGGACGACCAAAAGGAGGTGATGCCCCTGGAGCCATCGAGGTGGAAGCCTCGACGAGATCCGTGGCGGATGCACCTCCAGGAAGGACGAGGAGCGACGCCCGGGAAGCGGTGCAGCGCAGGCGGGGAGCCCGACCACCGGAAGCGGAGCGCAAGAAGCCCCGCCACCGAGCACCGTAGCAGTCCCCCCCACGGGCAAACGGCGGAGCGACAAGACGGTCCACAGCAGCATATCCCAGGCAGGACGCCGCGACAGCACGACCGAGGCCAACCGTGCGACGACTGACAGTCCAAAGCCACAACGAAGGAGTGTAGGGTTTCTCCCATGACGAGAGTAAACCGTTAAAAAAAAAAAAACGCTAAAAAAAAGAGAATACCGGTAATTGCGGGTGAGCAGCGGCAGCCAGAATGTGCCAGCGTTCACTCAACCCGGAAGTGACCCGGAAGTGACTTCCAGTGGCACCTCGTTTAGGAGCACCTTCAATGAATGGCCTATTTTATAACAGTTTTCTTATATAAGGGGCGCACCGCATTATGAGGCGCATAGAATAGAAGCTACAATAGTGGTTGCGGTTGCGTTATGCATCCGCTAGATGGAGCTACGCTAAAAGTAATACAATACAGCTTTATTTAGCCTTATTTATATTGAGCTTTTACAACCGCTGCTGCTGTAACAATGTGCTTTACAGAACATTTAAAATACTATGTCCAAGAAATCAGAGTATTGATCCATTTTATAAGGCACATCGGATTATAAACCACATTGATGCCCTTTGAGAAAATTGGATGCTTTTAGGTGTGCCTTATTGTGCAGAAAATACAGTACTTTTTATGAAGCATTTTTGCTGTGTTAATGCATCGATAGTGAAACTTCCAAAGGATGAGGATTTTTGTCGGGTGTTGGGATACATATCAATACAAAGTTTATATACAAAGTTGTACCTTTTGGCCATGGACACGAATTATATTTCACATTTAAGAAGTGGAACAAAACTGATTTTATTTTTTAAAGATTTGTCAAAAAAGAACCAAAAACATACTTTTCCCCCCCCTGTGTTTATACTCTGTTTCCTGTTTACCTGAGGTTCATGATATGGTCCTCGTGGTTTCCTCGGTTCAGATGCATGTAGTCGGGGTAAAGTAGAAGGTAAGCAAACAGGAGGATGACCACCTCAATGGACTTTTTCCCCCGGTCCACAAAGTCTCCGTTAAACACATACGGCGTCTCAGCAGAGGGGAGACCGTTCTTATCAATAGAAAGTCAAATCAGCCACAGGTTCTCAGTGAGTGGGTTGCGTACAGGTAGTCTAAATAACAAGCTGAGCCTCGCCTGACTAGGCTACCAACATCTGAAGTTTCGAGGTTACCAGTCACCAAACTACCGCTGTTGCAATGTCCCAAAAAGCGCAGATCAGTACTTGGATAGAAATGAGTTTTTGTGCATTGTGACACAATTTTACTTGGACTACATTCGTTTTTTTACATGCTGTTGTCATGTTCATCCTCATTTTCTTAAAGCTTCTGTGTCGTGCTATTTTAAGCCTTCCACTGTTAAGTATAGGTATACATATATCATTCTACATTACCTTTGGAACAATGGTGATCTAATTTCTTTTGAAGAATGAGTTATTTTGGATGCTATTTTTCTAACCTTGACGTAAGACACCTAGCTCACTGAATATACTGTGTTTACAGTACTGTATTTATGTTTGCAAAGGCAAGTTTTCCAATTTGTACAACAGGAAAATGCAGCTCCCACGGTTACAACACTTGATAAATTCTTGCTTTAACCAAAATCTGTAAAACACGCTTGTTATAAAACCAAAATCACAGTGTCAAGACATTCTTTACCTTATAAAAAATAAGAAGCAAGTCATCAAGTCGCCCATGAAGATCACCTACACAAAATAGAATAAATGCATAAAGAGAACAGTTAAAGAGGTTGTACAACGTTTAATGCATCCAACATCAGACAATTTGGAGACCATGCCGTATTTTTCAGATGCTTCCAAGTGAGACCATTTTTCTTTTCTGGTAATGCCACTGCAGAAAAGGAAAAGTGTGCTATTGACCATTGAAAGTAAATGGATATTATGACATGGCAAAGTGGTAACCGTCACTGCATATATAAATTACTACTGCAAATAAATGTTTAAAAATAAGTTCTGAAGGATTCAATTCAAAAGCATTGAAATTAAAAGTTAAAATGAGCTGAAGTGGACTTGGGCATTGATTCTTTTGCATACCATTAGAGCCAATCTGCATACTTCTCGTGAAGTGGTTCTCAATTTTCTTTTACACCATTTACAACCTAAGAAAAAAATACTTGGCTCTCCATGTACCACCATCATGACCGATATTAAAATGCAATAGATTGTGTTCATAAAAAACAATTTCCCTAAAAAGTATTTGATGGTATTGTAACCTGCTGTAACATTATGGACAGTTTGAACATTAACTCTATGCTAAAATATAGCAGAAAAAAAATACCTAATTTCATTTCATGTCTTCAATTAAAATACTGTATACTGTACTACAATTGTACGTAAAAAAGTTTCAAAACAAATAGTTAAATATAGCATACATATTGAAGCTTTCAAGTTAAATATAACTGAACAGTGCTCAGACAGTGATTCTTGCATGGAGACTTTAACAAATGTTTTGTGATGATTCTTTTGAGAAAGTTAGTTTGAAATATTATCTCCACCTGTAAAATGTTTCATCAGGCGTTCTTTAAATAATCAGATGTGACTGAGCAGGGACAGGCACACGTGGACGGCGACTCAAGTGCTTGATCAATAAGCAAATCGAGATTATGTCCTTTCTTGGAGGGCTGCGATGAAGATGTGGCCAGCTGTTTTTAAAGCCCATCAACCACCTTTTAACCAGTAGGCAGGTTACTGTTGTTTTGAGTATGCAACATCCACCTACCACATATTGTGATCTCCTTGGTGTAGGATGTGGAAAGGTGGATGATGTTGGGCATCTGTTTGAGGAGCTTCTTGGTCTCATACAGTAGCTGCAGCACATATCTGGCGTGGAGAGTCTGTGCAGCAGAAGATCCTTGTCACATTCTAAGGCTGCACTGGTAGACTTTCTGACTAATAATGTTTTTCCACTATGCTATTTATGGCCTACTACTAAGCGTCTCTATGGAATTCAATAACCCTCATATTCAGCTTAAGGTCTATGTACTAGTATCCTCTTTGTCCTTCCAAATAAGACTATTCAGCGCACTAGTGGAACACCTATGTTTCACTACTAATGTTGTTTGCCATTCCCAGTGCCACTTTTGGGCCTTTTATTAGGGCAATCAAGCCTCATTCGTAAACTACATTACTGGACTAGTAACACTGTTATGGCAGTAGGCTTGCTATTGCACAGTATGTGTGACACACTAATAACCTAGTGCTAATAAAATGCTTCTAAAACAAATTGTAATTTTATCTCACGAGTAACAAGTCGCCCTATTGGCATGCAGGAAAACAATTCGGCACACTTGGAGAATGACTATCACAAACAATCACAAATACAACTGTACTGAGCATTTATGAGATATCCTTGGTATGAAGTTTAAAGTTCACATCTGATAGTAACACTGCTAGGCCCAACTACTCGGCATGTGTCATGCAATAGTCACCTTCAGGTAGTTTCGCCTCACTCGCAACATTAAGTTGTGCTACTAAGTATGACAAATTTGTCTTGCTAGTGTGCAGAAATGTCATACAGTGGTGGAAGGCAGTAGTGAAAGTGCTTCTAATAGTGCACCCTAATTGTTCTACAAGTTCTACATTTGACATGAATAAATGCATGAACAGTTTTCCAAAAAGCCATTTGAGCTGTTATTCAATATCCGGCTTAAGGTCCATGTCCTAGTCCACTTACTGGCCTCACTAGTAAGAAGACGATTCAGGGCAATAATGCACACGAGTAATGCCCCCCCCACTGTTGCCTTAAAATGTGTGATCCTACTTTGTTGCATTTCCGCACAACAATCATATTTTCTATTACTTGTGCCCTTTGTGACTTACTATTTCAACCTTAAGTTAATATGCAAACAGTTTAATGGAAAGTGAGGACAAAAAGCATACAGTATGAGAACATGGACCTTAAATGGACATCAAAGTTATCAGCTTTCCACATACGCGACAAACAATTAAACGGGTCACAATGTACCTGCTGATCCTTAAAGGCACTGAGAAGAGCATTTGTGTCCGACACGGAGAGGGGAAACGACAGCCGCGGTCCGACGTATGACTCTGGAACGTGGATGGAATCGTAGCAGGCCTCTCGGTCCAACCAGGGGTCAATCACGGGCTCCAGAAGTTGGGAAATCAGATCTATTGACCACAGCGAGGGAAGTCGTGGGAACTCAAAGCAGAATCAGGGTTACAATGACAGCAACATTATTCATCTAAACCAATTGGGCAAGTGTTGTTAACTGTTAAAAAAAAAAAAAAGACACACAGACATCTCAAACTGTACCTTTAAAACTGGATGAAGTGAAAATCTTTTAGGAAAGAGTATGCTTAACCCCCATGCAGTAATTATCCCAAAATTGGACATTTCGGACACTTTGGACGATTTTGGACAGTTGGACAAATGGACACCACAGACAAAACAGTGAAAAATAACTCCACGAAGCTGAAATTTTGCATAGGATGTATATCTATGTCTTGGCCAATTCCCACTGAACATTTTGAGGGGTTGAAAGTGAAAAAAAATTAAAAGTGAAAAAAGATGTTGCACATTGGAAGAGGGACATTTTTGGGATGTAATACCCTTCATGCAGCCGCTTAAAAATACTGCATGAGGCTTAAATATAAAATGCTGCTGCATGCTTTCTGGTTAAGATTTTGATCTGCCGTTTCAACCAGCAATGTTCAATTTATTGCTGGATTTCCAGAATCATCACAAATAATCTTCACAATATAATGGAAAAAAAAATCACAATAACAATCAGTTGTGATATAAAATTAAAGTCAATCATCGCCCTGCAGGCAAGGGTGTATACTGGTGCCAATTCCACATATGGACACCCTTATGTTTGAACATGGTGTTCGTTATGGACAATCCTTGACGAGCACAGAAGTCCCATAACAAAACACTACTCGAGTTCTGATCGTGGGGATGCGGTTCCTCCCAAACACACCCTTTCAGGTCTCACTGTCATTGCCCACGTGAGCATTGAAGTCACCAAGCAGAACAAGGGAGTCCCCAGAGGGAGCAAGCAATTCTAGAGACAAAAATAGTTTATTCCACTTTGTGCTCTATGGCTGATTTACCAAGACATCACTTTAATGATCCTCAAATAACTGAAAAATGGTCACCTTAGTACAGTTTTTTCTCGCACAGCACCTCTATAAGCACTGTCCAAGGCAAAATAAATTAAATATGTTTTCTCATATTTTATATTTGAAATTGTTTCAGTCAGAATTGGTTATGTTATTGGAGTACAAAATGATGTCATCTTTTCGGGCACACCTTTTATATAAGAATTACAAACAGTTATCTCTAAATAGCCTTGATTCACCCTCCTCAATGCTTTGTGTATTTGCCTCCAAGGGCGAAATAAATGTCCTCTGTTGTGCCCTACACAGATGTCGTGTGTCCTAAATGGCAACAAGGGTCTGGCCTTTTTCCATCACTTCATTTGACTCAAAAGAAGACCATCTAGATGATGAGGATTAGCTTTACAATGGTGCATAAGGCTTTTTAGATGAATGAGTGGGTCAGTGCACCCTTAAGCCACAGCTGCCTCAGTGCCACACGCTACGTTCACATTAGTTGCTAAGCAACGCAAAGGGGCTTTCACATCCAAATAAAGAGCATGGCAAACGAAAGTGGTGTGTCATTTGATTGACTGAAGGCTGAATACAAACACGTATAAACATGATGTGATTTTACCATTTCAATTGCTCACACCCTTATTAAATACTTGTGTGTGTGTAATGTACCGTAACATCCACTTTTTTATTAAAGCAGTGGTGAAAAGGGATCTAATGAATCCCTATTAATCACCAGGTGAAAACAAATGATGTCGAGAAAGCATAAAAGTAGTTACTTTGAACACATTTAAGTAGCACATACTTTGAACACATTTATTAAATAAGATTCCAAATGTGCTTGCTTCAAGATGATTATTTGTCACTCCCAGCTGAAGTTTACGATGAAACTGACACATAGAGTTAAACATTCTTTGGTGGTGCCTTGAGATACAGGTTTAATTAATCCCCTGGCCATGCTCATATTTCAAAACACTTCTATCTGAAATCATAATCATCTTAGGCTACCAAAATCTCTTCCAGCCTAACCCCCTCCCACCCCCACCCATACACATTTACGGTATAATGCAATATAATACTCCATAAAAACATGGAATTAAATAGTTTGTGCATGATGATTTAATGCTTCAATTCACTCTGCTGCTCCTTCTGGTGTGTCCACCTTAGCCACTGGAGGCAGTATAATACAGACAAAAAAAGAAGGCTCAGCACTATTCACAGTGACTCATGAATCTTTTTTTTTTTTTGGCAGATGATAAATAATATCCCCTATGCCTGCAAATATTGTAATATTATCTGTCAACATGTGTTGCTCCACCACTTGTGTGCAAACATCCATTGCTTTTAGGGTCTTTCTTTTGTTTGACCCTCTATGACGTTTCCCATTATGTTTTAGGATTAAGCTAGCGGGGGAATTTCTGCAGCAAAGTTGTTTAGTCTTTTTTAAATTGACAACATGTAATTCTCTCTGGTTTAGCTTTCGGTTGATTGTAAAGTTCAAGTAGGAGTGGCAATAAACAGCTTCGAGCCTCTTTTAAAAAAATAATTTTGTCCACTATCTGTCAAACTGTTGCTTGTCGAGCGGAGTTGTTCATTGTACCAAACATCACATAAAAATAATATGGCAAAAAAAAAAAAATCCAACTTCAATTGTCTGATTAAACTGGGAATGTTGTATAGTTTATGCAGTGTCTCGTCGTCGTCTTACCTGGCCCGTTTCCATTCAGCGGAGTGAAGTTGTCGAGCATGAAGCTGAAGAAACCGGACAGCTGAGGAAAACACCATCAAACAAAAAGCTAGCAGCGGGGTGTGGATTACAGGGCATTTTACTGACATCTCACAGTATTTCCTGTCCTGGAGACTCGCCTGGAGCTGATCTTGTTCACCGGCGTATTCGATGGATTGGAAAATGTTCCATGTGTACCTTCGCCTCATCTCCAGCCGGGCCATGTAGCGGCGGTACCAGCGCTGGATCAGCACAGCTGCCTTCATAGCTATGTGGGCGACACAACATGCACCAACATTGAGCTGTGCTACTAGTATAACAGAGTTGTCCTAATGGTGTGCAGAAATCTCAAATAGTCGTGGCAGGCACGAGTAGAAAAAAATCATTACAGGTCACAATCATTTTGCTTGTGTGCCGTAGTTATTCGATGAGTGCACTGACTTATTACAGGTGAGGAGACTGAATGTACTGGCACTTGTTCCCGAAGCTAATGAAATGCTCACGTGGTGCTAGTGTGCTTATTCTAGCACTGTCCTCATTAGTCGGAAAAAAATTCGAGTTAACATCTTGTGCCTCACTAGTAGGGTCATTTCGTGAAATCACCCAGTCGGTTGAACTAAACATATTTTGATTTTAATGAAACTTGGTGTACTCGTTGCTCGTGATGGCGCAACAATAACTCTCGAATTTTAAGTCAATCGGAGCAGTGGATTGGGAGCTACGGGCCACCAAATTTTGATGTGTTCTGCACAAAGGGGTGTGGCCGCCTTCCTTTGAATCCCTATCGTTCAGGAACTACTGAGTCAATCTTCACAACACAGGTATTGTTGGAAAGGAAATTCAACAAGGATTCCAAATCCGTACCCGTTTCCAAGATTTATGTATATTTTAGTGTCCTGACCTTTTGATCTATAATTTGACCTTGACATTTGCCTTCTAGATCACGTGACCATAACTAGTATGCCCTTGCGGTTTGACTAGTGTGCTGAATTGTCTGATTAGTGAGAACAAAGAGGATACACTAGTGCATGGATCTTAAGTTGGATATCACTGATATTGACCAAATGCTGAAACGGGTTTCCATAGTTATCTGTAAGTAGTACATTGTGTTTGTCCACTTAGGCTAGCATTGGGTCATTACCCTATCAGACTGGTTTCAAGAAATAACTTGTTCTTACTTAGTGCTGGATTGGGTGTCTTTGCTTCATCTGTGGAAAGAAAAAGAGAAGTCAGCATTGGAACGTGTTAATTGAATAGAATGACTTGCAAAGCAACGTAAACACAGCGACAACTTAAGGGTGGGGTGTTAACAAGGCACCAGGGAGGGCAGAGCAACAGCGGGACTGGGAATGCGCCGCAAATTACACAGCCTTCAGGACAAACAACAGAAGAGGAGGCACTAGAGATCAGAAGCATCTGTCACAAACGGACAGCGGTAGTCTGTTGACAAATGCCGCCATTTGCTCTTCGCTAACAAGGAGCTGAATGGGAAAATTCACAATTTTCCATGAATGGACCAATGCATTTCCTGGTTCAACCAGATTAGGATTCAAACAATATTCTTCATCATGCTGGTCTCATTTTGATATCGTAAGGTTAAGACAACACCTAACAATTCATCAAGAGCACTTTGAGGGTCATCAGTAGGTCACAACAGAGGTGCAGAGAGACTGGGTGAGTCACAGAAAGGCATAGACGTGGACGCCATTGGGAATGTGTTGCTCGATTCATGGATCATATCTCCTTGTTAGAGAAAAGCAATTTGTGCAAAAGGCAAAGAAACATTAAACAGTTGGACGTGAATTAAAAAGTTTAGAGAAGATCAAATTAAGGTTCCAGGTTATGGTTCATTTTAGGTTCATCATGAAATTTCACTCAGAAGCTCATTACCCCTTTATGTCAGCAGTCTATGCGTCCTTAATTGGTTCCTTTCAGTTTCTGAGTGAATTGAAAAATTCTTCCACTGATTAACAATGCAACGTCTCACTTGTTTCTGCTGGATCATCCAACAAAGGTGAAGAACCTTGAACTACATTTTTCTTTCTTAAAAGACACCATTGCCAAAAGAGAGCAGATTTCACAATTTTAGAGAAATGTTTATGTCATAGCAACCCCTAAGTACCTGTCACTCTCGTCACTTCCGTCTCTATGGCAATCGAGGCGCCGCATCCCATGATGGACAGCTCACGAGTAGCATCAATGGAAAAAGGTGGCTCACGTCGAGCGGGTGGAGTCTGGTGAGGCAGGCGTGCTCAGCACACAATTGAGACAGAAAGAGAGAGCGTGAATACAAAATACTCAATCTTGTGGTAATCTTGTGCCCTTGATTTGAAGTTAAGGTATAAACAATAAATAAATAAATTCTAGAAAGTATCAATTAACATTTAAAATTTAGATTCAAATTAAAATTCGGATGGAACAACAATGCTACAAGAGCCTTCACTTTTTTGACCATCAAAAGTGACACGACCCAAAAAAAAAAAAAAAGACTTCAGTTAGCACACAATTTGTCATTTTTTGTTATCTGAATGTTGATTAAAATTTTAGAAATTGGATCAAAATGTATGAAATTTCAGTCTGATATTTAATGGTAAATTGTTGAGTACATGGCAACTCAGACGGCAAAAAATAAATAAAATAATAGGCACAAGCTCCAACCTAGAATTGTTTTCATTGTATTATTTTTTAAAATTTGAATTAAAAGCATTTTATTTTTTTTATATCATCGTTGTCCTGTGAAGAACACATGCATGTCCATTATTAATTAATAGGGTGTCCGTGTTTTGGACACCCCATTTAATATAAAAGTTTTTTTACAATGACAAAAAAGGACATGGGTGTTTTTCACAGCACAGCAACAATATGGTAGAAAGCATCAGCTAAAATTTGATGGTGAAATAAACGATGTGAGAAACTAAAAAAAGACAGGATATCCGTGCTACCCAAGTTCCAATATGAATTGCTACTTCCATAATTTGTACCATCAGAGTTTAAATTTGAATTTACCCCCACCCTTCCCCTCACTCAAATGTTTTGATTAAATAATTCCGTCCAAAACCTTGTCCAATCGGTACCATTTGAGTTTAAATTTAAATTGACTTTTTTACACGAGAAAGGTAAACCATCACTGATCGAAATTTGGTCTAAATTACATTATGCTTAAAGAGCATACTAGGAACTGCCATTGCAATTAAACAAATTGTGAAATTTAATTTTAATCAGCTAATTACAGACAAAAACAATCGGGTGAAAGAAAGCACTCAATAATCCTGCTCCCTCACCGGCAAGGCTCTTTGTCCTGAGAGATGCCAACAGAATGAAAGCAAGTGACGCTCCTACCTGCACAGTGTTTACAAGCGAGGCACAAACCATGAGAGCGATCCATGTGCCACAGATCCAACTTTAGACGCCACCAGAGGATGTTCAGGTACTTTTTCCATTGTAGTCTGTGCCGTCTATTTCATGCTCATGTCTCAGGCAGAGACTGTGCAGCCCAGGAGGAGGAGGAGGAGGAGGAAGAGGAGATGAAGGCAACGAGGAGGCGGAGAAATCGTCAGGCGATCCCTTAACATGGATGTAGTTCAGAGAGTCTCCAGCCAAGGTGCCATGAGAAATGATCAGGCGGGCCACAGAAAATTATCCTATTAGCCAATTAACAACACATGTAAAATCTCAGATTGTTATAGCTCTTAATTTCATCATTGGAATACTAAGGGTGGTGCAACACAGATGTCCATTATACATTATCCTCAGCAAAGAATAATCACTGCTCATGACTGGAGTTCCGAGACAAGCTCCATGTAGCCCCGTCATTATTTACATTGCGCCCATGTGGCCAAAGCACACACACAGAATCAGCACAATATTCGGAAAAATGAAGTTAATGTGCCAACCCCCCCCCCAAAAAAAACGCATTGTTAATGCATTTAGTAACTATCAAGAGCTATTTTTCTTGCTATTAAAAAAAAAAAATGCAAGTGTTTTGCAATGCGTGCTTTGAGATACAAGTTTTTAAGTTAAGAGCAAGGCACCATTAAAGAAAAAATGACAGCATTTTTCAATCTAGACATTGTGCAAACAAAGTGCAATTTGAAAAGTTAAAACTTAAAAATATTTTTTTTACACTCATAATAGCTTTGCTAAAACAGTCTGCACTATTTTAAACTAAACACACCATCTGTATGTTGCCAAAATGGCCAAGAACAAGCTGAGACTGTTAAAAAAAAAAGATAAAAAGAGCACAAGGTTTAATTAAAACAAATACTCTTTATTAAATAGACAATTTGAATTCAAAATTTCAGGCTGCAACCTTGGTACAAATTTTGTGTCGTACGAGTGTGACGGCAGCGTTCATCTCGTGCAGGGTGATCACTTTGTGTCGCTTTGTTCTCGAGAGCCTGGAAGCTTCCAAGCTCACCAGTCCAAGCACAAGTGGTCTGGGCAAACTGTGACTACCGAGCAGGAAGTCCAGAGCCCCCATCCTGGCTGCCGTGACCTGCGCAAGGAGACGAAAAGGAAAACCACAAAACGTGTATTGCCATCATACCAGCGTTTATATTAAAACATTCTAATGCGACAAGTTTCACATTCAAACAGGATATGTTTGACTTCAAGGTAAGGTCACTGGCAGTCATTTTTGGGAGGAGGGACTATGAAAGATAATCTTCTATTACACTGGGAAATAAGTCCAAAAGTGAAAAATGAAATAACGAAGACAAAAGGTCCACATCTCGATATAGGGCTCCACCAGTGGCCGAAATCGGAAGGAATTTCATAATTTTGTTCCGCCAAAAACCGAAGCCAAACTTTTCACATTTTAATGTGATGGTTTAAGTAAAAAAAATTATTGAACTTTTTTTTTTCCTCATAGGGCACTTCTATTGAAAACACAAGGAGTTCATTTCAAACATGAAACACAATCACTGCCCTTGCTGGCATTCTGACCTCTTGCTGAGCTCTGAGAGCGGAGCGAGCGCAACGCCTCTTCTTCTTCAACACTGCTTGGGCGGGAGCCTTCATTGTTATTGTTGCTGATGTTGTTGTTGTCTGGATTGTCTCAATGTAGTCAACCAAGCATGTTTTCTTCCTGAAGGCGAAGCGCAGCAAGGAGGAAGTCAAAAGTCAGCAGATGCGTTGGATGAAAGACACACATGTGTGCAAAAGGGTGTTTTTAATGAGATCAAATTAAAAACAGCTTTTCCTAATGAGGCTTGATTACTCTCAAGCAGCCATCTTTGACAGCCTTGGTATGTTGGGAACACATGCAGTGTATCTGTGGCACCTTTTCAAGGCCCCACCCCCGCTTTAAAAAAAAAGCTGAGTTTGATCTTGTGGCTTTTTCACACAATTTATTTTTTTACCATCCATTTTTGAAACCATATTTGTTTGTTGTAAATTCTTCTACATCTTACATTCACCATATTAAATTCCAATTCCAAGTTTTCATTCATAGAAATATTTGGTCGAAAAAAGATCAAAATTGGGTTGCACGGGTATATCGTGGTTTTTGTGCCATCTCAGTGTAAAAGTAAGGAATCACATTTTTTTGTTACTTTTTTATGATTAAAAAAAAAAATCTGCATTACACTTAATGAAAAAAAGTGTACCTTCTGTAAAGTATCTTGGATTCTGAAACTTGTGATTAGTGTTGTTAAAAGTGAAGACATATTAACTAAAAACACTCTAAAAAAAAGTTAGATTTGCCCCAGAACCAGAAATTAAACAAACAAACAAACAAAACCTAATTTGACTCAATTTACAAAAAGCGACGATGTCTGATTTTGAAGTTGAACCCCTCATATGCCTTAATTGTACATTGTTGTCAGTTTTATGGTACTGGATTCCTTCCCAGTAGCAAATGTAGTTTAATCCCATCATAAAATGCCACCATAATAACAAAAATGCCAACGGTGTGGTCTCCCACCGCACACGCCAGCTGTAGAATTGTAGGAGGGGCTTTACCAGATAAGGATGGCATTAGGTTGGGTCGACCGTGTCCTGTGGATTAATGTAATCCAGATTTTGTATGAGTGTTGGTTTGCTTGTTCCTTGCTTGCTCAGTTGTGTCCTGCATGTGTGGGGGCTGCAAGATGGCTCTCAACGTGCGTCCTTTCCTGCCCACTCTGCTTTTGATGGCAACTCACGGTAGGATTTGATTCGCTTTATTGACTTGTGATGCCAGATCTGATGCTCACTGTGTAATCACATCTTTTGCCATCTGGGTCTGAATTTCTTCTCAGAATCTCAAATTTAAACTTCACAAATTGACTTCCATATCTTGTTTTTTCACCTTTAAAATTGACGGTACAGTATGTCCGCTTATTTTCAGTGACCTCTGCGTATACGTGCTGACAGATTGATGGACATATTCTGTTTGTTTGAATTGGGGATAAATGTGTCCTAACAGTCTCTCATTGTCATCTGTGGCTGCCTGGACATTTGTTTTTGTCACTCTCCATCTGCTTGAACAGTCATCCTCAGCAGCTATGCTCAAGAGGTATGAGGTAACTGCACCAACACTACAGCATTGTACATGAAAATGTTGCTTAGTACATAAAAGTTCTACTTAGACAGTAGAAATGAAAAGTCAATTCGACTGGACCATGATGGTTCAACCGACAAAGACTAAGACAAATGTTTATGACTGAGTTTGTAGTTTTAAGTGGCATCCTCTGCAGCACAATGCTGTTTCTAATATTTTGGTTATCTTTTTGAAAGCTGTTTGAGTATTTATTCAATGGCCTTCATATCAAGCTTGAGGTCCATGTATTAGTACGCTCTTCATCCTCACTCGTAAAGAAAATTCAGAATAGCAATAGAATGATTGTCCTACTGGGTTTTCCCCATGACTATAAGACATTTCTGCACTCTCGTCGGACAAATTTGGCATACTAGTAGGACAACTACTAGTACTACATGTGTACTGAGGCAAACGTGTACTTGATGAAAACTGTGCTACTAGGGACAATTTTACTAGTGGCAGTTTTATGGTAAATTTAGATACATGCACCCCGAAAATCTATGAACTATGAATCTATGAACGCGGTGTGCCTCAGGGTTCAATTTCAGGTCCCTTATTCAAATTATTAATGCGCCGTCTCTGCAGTGTCATCTGGAGGCATGGTTACATTTGTGTGTCTCGTGATGACACCAATGCGAGGGCTGCACTTTTTAACTGTATCTGTGCATGAGTAGAACTGCCGTGTCTTTCTCGTGACATATTGTCCCGCTACTGTAAGACTTTTCTGCACACTAGTAGGACAAATTACATGTTACCACTGAGGCAAAACTACTCGTGGGCGTTTTGGTGCTTGCAGTCTACAAGTGGTATTTTTAAATTTCTTATTCTTAAATTATGCAGTTGTATATCCATATTGGTATATGTTTATTTAAGGCAACTGTGTCCGAAGCATGGACCAGCAGGTCGTGCAAATGCGACTGTGAAGAAGGTGTGTCACCAACTGAGTTCTCCTCCTTTGGCTCCTCTTCAGTGAGGGGAGTGGACTGCATGCCAGGTAAGAGCCAGCGTCATCACCACATAAACATTTTCTCCAATAGACATAAAAAAAAAAAGCCCCTATAAAAAAAGATTGGCATTCACTTGCAAATAGAATAATATTCCCTGGTATCATGCATTGAGAAGATACCGTGTGCAAGGGTGGGAAAGTGATTGAAGATGTCTATTTTTACCCGCACGTATGCATGAATGCATCACACTGCAGGGGTGAACGTGTTCCTATAGAGAGGAAAGATGGAGCCATCAGGAAGGAGGATCTCCACACCGAGGTCGTGCAAGCTTCTGCACAAATCTAAATATGTAATGCAAGCAAGAAAAAAAAAAAGCATTAAGCTTCCGTGATATTTGTGCAATTAGGGTTTGAGTCGGAAGTATGATGTTATTGACAGTAATGATTTCACTGGGCGATGAAACAATAAGAGTTGCTTTCAGAGGAGAGAGACAGAGACAATTAGCTGATATTCATGAAATGTTTTAAAGTGTTCTTGCTTCTTAGTTGGAATTTCTATCATTGATTAAAAAAAAAAGTCTAAAGATTTTTGAATTTACATTCAAACTTAGATGGCACAAAACACCACAAGTATTCTTATATCTATGCCACCTTAACTAGATTTTCAGTTAATTATTTACTTATTTGTTGTTTTTGGTGACTGTGTTCTGTTTCAGAATTTCATTTTTTCCCCCTTAAAAGTAAGAGAAGACGTTTCCTTTCACATGCGTTTTATAAACTTTATGATAAGATAACATGAATAGAACATATTTGCAATTATATTCCATACACTTATACATTACATATATAAATATATACCATTTTTTAAAACCACACAAGACATCTATTTTAGAGCTTGTGGTATTTTTGTGGCCTCTGAGTTTTAATTTGAAATTAACAGTCATTTTACACAGTTTATACAGTATTGACAAATGATTCATCTATTTATCTATCTATTTTAAATAATCTATTATTATTATTCATTTTTTTACCATAAAAAAAGTTTTCAAACTCAGGTGCCCCACTTATAGCAAAAAATGCACGTAATATGTCTTGTGTGATGATGAACAAAGTGTGAAGGCAAACTTTTTCATTTTTTGCCATGAACATGTCCTCATATGTTGCCACATTGCATCCAAGTCTCAGGCTTTACTGTTCTAAACATTTACTTCCAGCAGATTGCCACGCACAGAGCTTTTGCTCAGTGCGATATAATGCTGGGATTAGACTGGATGTTCCCCAGTGCCTGATCACAAATTGCAGCATGTTGCAACACGCTTCTTTTCCAAGGGACTACAACCATCTTGATGGAAATGTCTTTCTTGTCTCATCTTTTTTTTTTCCACTCAAAATGAGGATTCACATCAGGACTTGTTATTTTTAGTCGTGGACATAAGGGCGCAGACTGACCACCGGCTTCAGAGGGTTCAACATGGCCATCTGCCCAACCCCTCCACTAATGGCCCTGACTGATCGCTCGCAGTGGAGAATTAAAAATGGATGCTTTTAGGATCTTCGCGATTGGGCTGCTTAACCCTCAGGCACATTATAGGACATTTGTGTCAGCCCTTATCCTTATATGAACCGTTTGGCAAATGGAAACTTCATAGGGATGGGGATTTTTGTTCTTTAAATATAGCAATACAATACAGTTTGCATCAAATTGTACCTTTTGGCTCCATCCTCGCTACTCTGGCCTACTGAAAACCATGAACAGGATAATAATATTTCGTTCACTCTCAGGTTGAATCAGAAAATGTGGGTAACATGGATTGAATTTCCCACTCAAATTCTTTGTGTTTTATACGCTATAAATAAAGTTGAGTTGAGATTCGATTAGAATACGCTTTTTTAAACTCATACATTTTTTGGACAAGGTAGCAATTTAAATGTGCATTTATTGGCTTGCCGCTTTCCAGTCGAGCAGATGAATGACACAATTTAGATTTTAAGTGGAGATACCCTGTGGTGACCATGGAGAAGAATTGCATTTTAATGATTATTTTAATAAAGACATGGAAGGTCCCTCTGATGGCTGTTGAAAGACTGTACTATTAGAGAGAAAACAAAGCTATATAAAAATGACACATTTTAGGCTGTTTGCCAACCTGTGTATTATGCAAAAAAAAATGGATTCAAAGGGTTAGAAAGGAATTGTAAACGATGGGATATTTTCATACTAATGTTAGTTAAGTATGTTATGGTAAAATTGATGGTGACTCCACAATTTAGAAGGGGGTTTCACACTTTTTGTTGCTCTGATGGTTTTCACAGAGGAAAACGTAAGAAACCAACGCAATGCCTAATGAAGTTCAAAGTCATGGAACCGGAAGTGTTGGAGGAAGAGGCAACCAAATATTATATTCGGCCTTGTGCACACAAAATAGTTTTTCTGATCTTAGAAGTTGGTTTACCTGAGACGCCGCACATGAAGATGAAAATAAATAAATAAATAGATCTGGCGTTTACCATTTTGGTCGCACCGTGTGGTGTTTTCAGTTGTTCTCAACACAGAACACACACATGAAGCTTCCGTTCCATCTCCAAACAAGTCCTCAAGAAACCCTAATCTTATGCGCGTTAAGCCGGAATTTCCCAAGTGTTTCCTTCTTCTTGCAGAGTGTCCATACCATAAGCCTCTTGGCTTTGAGGCTGGATCAGTGAATCCGGACCAGATCACCTGCTCCAATCAGGACCAGTATAGCGGATGGTTCTCCTCTTGGCTCCCAAACAAGGCTCGTCTCAACAGTCAAGGATTTGGGTAGGCAACCTGCAAACCTGTGATAGAATGAATAAAGGAGGAAAATGACAAAGGCTGCGGTTATGTTTTCATGAATCACTTACCAGCATGTTTGTGCTCTAGCTGTGCATGGCTCTCCAAGTTCCAAGACAGCAGCCAGTGGCTGCAGATCGACCTGACGGACGTTATGGTGGTCTCGGGAATCCTCACTCAAGGTCGCTGTGATGCAGAGGAGTGGGTGACCAAATACAGTGTGCAGTACCGCACGGACGAAAAACTCAACTGGATCTTTTACAAGGACCAGACAGGGAATAACAGGGTCAGTTGGAAAAATACAATCATCAGCCACTTAGTTAGGCGTCCAAAAATCAACCTTTATGGACATAGGAATGGTCCGTTTTGGTGGAGAGATCAACTAATTAAACACAATGTCTATTACTGCGTTTGGAGAAACTCTAGTGGCTCTGGATTTCTTTTGTTGCACCCCGTGTAAATTCACTCTTGTCTTAGTTTCCTGAAATAACTCAAAATTCAGCGATTAAATATCTATGCCGGTGGCAACAAAAGTGAATACATCCCTAAATGAAAATGTCCAAATGGTTAAACTGTGTAATCATTTATAGTGTTATATATTTAGAAGGGTGGCACAGTGGTCGAAAGGTTGCAGGTAGGACTTTGACTAGTCTCAAATACAGCAGAAAGTAAATGGCTAGGACTGCATCTGTCCAAGTCTGCTGAAAAACAATAAAATACTTTATAATGCCACTTTTTCTTTTATCTTTTGATCTGCCTCAATAATGTAACGAATTTAAAATGAAAATAGGGGTTTCCTCAGTAATTTTTAGATGAGATTAAAATATAGATTAATTAGATGAATTAATTACAGACCTAATTAATTAATCACCCTCTTTTTTAATCGCTTGACCCTACCCGCAACTTTTAGGGGCTTTCGTTTGGTCTATTTATTGTGATGGTGCTTCTGAAAGGCCACCACGCAAGTTAAGTGGAAAAAAAATGCTGCTGATGCACTGTCAGTCATTTATTAAACGAGTCAACATTCAAACACATGAATGCAAAATAAAAACAGTCACATTCAATGAAAAGTTTTGTATTAAATGTTTGCTCTTACAATGACGCGGTTACAAGCGATAGTTGTCAGACACAACTTCTTCTGATGTTTCTCTCAACTCTCCTCAGGTGTTTTACGGGAACTCCGACCGCTCCTCGTCAGTGCAGAACCTCCTGCGGCCGCCCATTGTGGCGCGCTACATCCGCATCCTCCCCTTGGGCTGGCACACACGCATCGCTCTGCGTCTGGAGCTGCTGCTCTGCATGAACAAATGTGCCTGAGCCTCGAATCCTACTCTCCTCGAGGCCTTCACCTCCGACCTCCTCCGTCCAAACACTCTAAATGTATGTGTGAACCTTGATTATTTTTGAATCCTTCCATTACAGTTGTATGAAGGTCATTCCAGGATTGGAGAGCAATTTAGGCACCGATATTGTGAAGCGACAGACAATTGATTTATTCCTTTTTTTTTTTTTTTTTAAACAGGTAATAAACCTCCATATAATTTGATTCATCCAGCTCAACTCTCATAAAGCTTTAAGATCACAGGTGTCAAATTCAAGGCCCGGGGGCCAGATCTGGTCCGCGACATCACTTTATGTGGTCCGTGAAAGCAAATCATCTGTGTCAACTTGCATGACACTTGCCAAAATCCGTACTGAAATGTTAAATTGTCATATGTAAAAAACAACGTTGAGATTTTGCAATAATCTTGTTATCCTCTTTACAGTTAATTGAACAATAATTGAAAAGACTATTACAATATAGTTGACTTGATTAATTCAAAAACTAGTGATCCATCAATTTGTTGTGTACTCTCGTAATGGCCCTCTGTCATATTTCGTTGTTCGGCACAACCCCGTTACAGTTACTATCAAGGCTCAAAATAAGTGGTTGAGCATCGCAATTACAAAATACTTACGAGCATAATGACAACTATTATGTGAACATGTTTTGACAATTATATAGAAGAAAAAATCTGACCAAAAAGCTGATTCAAGACCCATTTTATCTGTATATGTTTGATTTATAAATTATTTGTTGTTCTTTTTAAATGATATTATCCAATTCTAAAATGTCCTTCAATTCTGGAATGAGCAGACACAAATATTATTTCAAAACGTTTATTTAGACTTTGTTGAATACAATGTGGCGGCCCGGTGGTCCAGTGGTTAGCGCGTCAACCTCACAGTGCAGAGGGTTCAATTCCAGCTCCGGCCTCCCTGTGTGGAGTTTGCATGTTCACCCCGGGCCTGCGTGGGTTTTCTCCGGGTACTCCGGTTTCCTCCCACATTCCAATAAACAAGCATGGTGGGCTGATTGAACACTCTAAATTGTCCCTAGGTGTGAGTGTGAGTGCAGATGTTTGTTCGTCTCTGTGTGCCCTGCGATTGGCTGGCAACCGGTTCAGGGTGTCCCCCGCCTACTGCCCAAAGACGGCTGGGATAGGCTCCAGCACCCCCCGCGATCCTTGTGAGGATTAAGCGGCTCAGAAAATGGATGGATGGATGCATGAATCCAATGTTTGATATGCAAATGAACTCTGAATTGTATTTGTTTAAAGCAGTCTCACACTGGCTGAATTAATTTTCCTTCGTCACAAATTGTTACATTCACACTGGACTGGCATCGAATCAAAGGAGTAATTAATCGTGGCACGTTGCTATGGAGGAAGTATGCACAGATGTGCAAACAAACCAATCCTGAACACGCCTCTCATGTGTGACAACTCACTGCAACGCTCGCTGCCTTCTTTTGACACGAAGTGGTCAGCGGGGAATTTTACAGCTCTCACCAAGCCTCTCCTTACTAGCCTCTAAGGAAAAGGAAGGTGATAACTTGACTATAATTTTCTGTCGGTAATGGAAAGAAACACCCCTTGGATTGTTTTCCTATATGCCGTGACAATCCCATAGTTTTGTTACGATAAATGTTCCTAATGCAGATTTTGTGTTTCACGATTCCATTTCCTATCTGAACGTATCTTGTCTTTCTGTTTGGATTTGATTTTAATTGTATTTACACTGGATTTTTTTTTTAAACGTCAAATTTTGAACACTGATTACATTTTTGATGGTCAAAATAATGATTAAAAATAGGAGAAAAAATAAATAGTATCAACATTTCTATAAATAAATAAATAAATTGGGTGATATATACCGGTACTATATATTTTGTGGTTGTTTTGAAAATTGTGGTTTTCACATCTGTGAAAAAAAATCAGGTGGTACAAATATCTAGTATAGTATAGTATTTTGGTGCTATATTTTTTGAATTGGAATTTGTTGAAATTTCTGATGATGATTTTTTTTCACGTCCAAATAATTCTGTTAGAAATGTGATGGTTAAATTTAAAAAAAAAAATCCAAGTTGAAACGACGCCAATTGTAGCATCCTCCCAAACGACTTATATTTATTTCTTCCTGATTGTTGAATTTGAATGCAAAAAACTCGACAATATCCTATGTGTTGGTTAAACGCTCAGTTCAGATTACATGTTTTGTAGCATTGCCCCACCATGGATTTTGTGATTGATATTAAAGATATCCTTAAAGAATCTCTCATAATGTCATTGACTCGTTGTTATATTTATACAGTGAACTCCGTATTGGGACCAAGCTCTGCTGCCCATAGCATAAATCTGTGTGTAATCCCCCAAAAGGTTGAGTGTACTGTAATTGCCTATAAAAATGGCAACAAAGGATGAGTTTTATTCCTAAACTCACTTCAGCAGTTCCTTGGGACGAAGATCCCACCAGATGCAAAGCAATATTGTTAGGATGGGCAGGGCATTTCATGTTACAATGCTATATTAGGATATACAAACTGAAAGGGACAAAACGGCCAGGATGACCCATTTTTCACTCAAAACTCTCTATGTATAGTTTGATCAGGAAAATGATACTACCTTGCATTTTCAATTTTATCTTTGGTTTTGGAGAAATCAGGAAACAACTAACTAGTATTGAAACACTTCTTTTTCCTCTGTAATATGGAAATGGGGCAGCATAGCTCATGGTAGCGTGGCCCTCTCTCAACCCAGAGGTTGTGGGTTGGATCCCGGCCACTGTAACTATGTCGGCGTGTCCTTCAGCAGGATGCTGAAACCCCTGGTGCGACGTTATCAGTAGGTAACTGAGGTATCATTTTTCATAGAGGAGGAAGAATATACAGCGTGCATGTGAGAGTATTGTTTTGTTATCAATCTATATGTGTTTAACCCCCATGCAGTAATGATCCCAAAATTGGACATTTCGGACACTTTGGACGATTTTGTACTGTTGGACAAATGGACACCACAGACAAAACAGTGAAATATAACTCCACGAAGCTGAAATCTTGCATAGGATGTATATATATGTCTTGGCCAATTCCCACTGAACATTTTGAGGGGTTGAAAGTGAAAAAAAATTAAAAGTGAAAAAAGTTGTTGCACATTGGAAGAGGGACATTTTTGGGACGTAATACCCTTCATGCAGCCGCTTAAAAATACTGCATGAGGGTTAAATTCGACTATTGGTGCTAACCGTGAAGTATACGAATAGTGTTTGTCATTATGTCTTCAGGCAACACTGCTTGGTTCTTTTAAATACTCATTGTGTAATCTCTTTGTTTTATGTTTGGTTTGACATTACACTTATATTTGGGAGTGTCAAACAGCTGAAATCTATTTTGAATGACCTGTTTGCTATTTGCTAAGCCGTCGCTTATTGCAAAGTGAGTTAAATTCAGCTCACTGCCACCATAGAGTCTCAAGTTACATATCTATTTCACCTTGAAATTGAGGTCATATCTCAAAGCACACTGTATTTTCTTTTTACTCTGGATGCCACAATACCAAGATCATGTTTTCTTTCTCTAAGTCAGACCAAACAAATGTGGACACAATTAAAAAAAAAAGATTTTTATTATGATATCATTTTAGTGTAGACTGGTCGGTATTAGACACACTCTATTACTTCTATTTACACTTTGTAAGAAGAGGGCATCTGTGTACAGAAAACAATGAAGTGCTGCTCTTGGAAACACATTCATAGTCGAGAGCAGAAAGAATCAATGAAGGTATGTGAAGTGTTTGGGGTTGCTTTTGGGGGATGAAGCCTCTGATTTCATGTCTAGAATGAGCGAATGTAAGGCTTCAGGCCACAGGCAAGGCAAACTATGTCAACACTGTTTCTAGTGAAGATGTAAACAAATCAAATACAATCATTGTTTTGCGTAACCACAAGATGAGGCAGCTCAAGAACATTACAAAGATATTCAATGCACACCCGAAAAAAACGGTTTCCCTCTTGACTGATATTAGGCTCCAATTACACTTATTTAACAAGTGACGACATCAATCAATCAGTTCTGTCAGTCAGTCAATTAATGTTATTGCTTGAAATCAGCCAAGTAGCTTGATATAGTAGTTTATTTAGCCTTTTGCTTTGTTTCCTTTTTTTCTTTTTTTTTTTTGGGACAAATCAGTCTATCTACCATGGAGACAAAAAGCCTACACACCCCTGTCCAAATGGCAGGTGTTTAGAACATTTAAAAAATGAGGCCAAGATAAATCATTTCACAAACTTTTTTTTCATGATGAAATGACGTTTTGCCTACACAACTAAATCGACAATAAAAAGTCTTGGGGGGGGGGGGGGAATTTATAATTTAAATCACGAAAACCTGGCATCTAACAGTTGTGTGTATTCTTTTTCTATCTATCAAGCTATCTATCTGGCTATCTAGCCAGCTATCTATCTAAATATTCATCAAAAATATAAATTACCCCTGATTATGACAATTCAAAACAATTCTAATCCATAAATAAGTATCAATTAATTGAAAATAAACACTCATTTAAAAAAAATGAATTTGTCTGTGGCGTTGTAGTCAGCAGACATAAAGACAGAACTGTCACCAACATACAGTTGCTAGTTTTAGCGACTAGCTGTTCACTGGAAGTTTAAGTGAGATTGGGATGCAATAATTATTGTTTGAAGCGTTTCCACGGGGTTTGATTTCACACACGATCATCAGATTATTTCTAGAAGATCTTAAAAGTGGCAAATGACTCGCGTTAAGACTCCACGTTTTTTATCTTCATTCCAAGATGCTCACTTTTCACAATAACAATTTCTTGATACCAAAAAAATCAAAGGTAGCAGCAAGGAAGAGGAGAGCTGTTGACAAACAGCCTCATAATGCTTTTAACTGCTGGACACGTATATTTTTGAACGACACCTGTAATACGACATATTTTTGCTCCCATGTAGGGTAATCATCGTTTCTAGGAAAGAAACGGAAAAGTGAAAAAAATATGAAAATCTGTTTATACCATATTAAACTGAACAAAAAAGGACATTCACCATTACATAATCTTTGTGACATACTGTATTGTATTGTCAACACATACATATCTATTCATCTCTGTGTCAAAGTAAAGCTCTTATAATTACACATTTAACACTGTATATCCTTTTAACAATCCCATATATCTTATTAGAGATATAACTATAGCTCATATCTTCGGATGTGAAACAAATATCAATAAACTTTGTTCATATAAATCTTTTTCTCTCTCTATTTTTATCAAATACTTGAAAAAAAACATTTGCTTTAGTGACCACCAGGAGGAGCAAATGTGCTGCAGTAGAGTTCTGTGACGGGGAGGTGGGAGCAGAGGAAGTTTCTACTCCTCCAGGCAGAAGAATAATCCTGAAAGGGCGAGACCAATGGACAACCCTTTTGGCATTTAGTCCAATGTCTTCATATCCAGTTAATGGTTCATGTACTTCTGTGCTCTTTGTCCTCACTACCAAACAATTCAGCGTGCTAGCAGAATGACGGTGTCTACTAGTTCATTGGTTCCATTATGAGTGCCACTTTTGGCAAGTATGCTATATATCAAACCTTTCTAATAAACTCCTGTGCTTCATAAGTCGCACATCTTGTCCCAATTAGGAGGCATGTGTCACACACGAGAAGCCATCTGGACCTCAGTGGCATTGATGTCGGTAGTGGAAAGCAGTAGTACCAAAACAATGGCTAGTAATAGTAATACACAGTCATTCTACTAGTGCGCCCGAGTTGCGCGAAACTGAATTATCTTACTAATAAGGACAAAGAGCATACTAATACATGGACTTTAAGATAGAGAACAAGGATATTGACCAAATACAGTAAATGCTCTAATGGGGTTTCATTCAATTCAGCGCTCTGGGACACAGGTGTCAAACTCCGGTCCTCGAAGGCTTCTCTCCTGCATGTACCGGTATTAGATGTTTACCTCCCCCAATACACTTGATTCAAAGGCTCAGGATTGTTATCAGGTTCCTGCAGAGCTTGATCAGCTGATCATTTGACTCGGGTATGTGGGAGGAGGGAAAGATCTACAACATGCAGGATATTGGCCCTCAAGGACCAGGGTTTGACACCTCTGCTGTAGTAGTACCAGAAGGGCGCATTAGTCGAATGACTGTGTCTCCTAGGAAAGTTTTACCTACCACTATTGTCTTCCGCCACTGTATGAGATTTCTGCATACCAGACAACCACATGTTATTAGTAAGGCAAAACTACTAATGGGTATTTTGGTGCGACTAATAGGGTATAGGAGGCTACTAGTATGTGACACATGCCTACTAGTGAGAAGCGTTACTAGTGCAGCACATTTTTTTAGTAGTATAATTTCATTGCATACCAGTAGGCCAAACATGGCATGAGTTGTGGAAAAAGACAACCCTTCTACTAATGTATTGAATTATCTTACTAGTGAGGACAAAGAGAGGACTACTACTACATAGACCGCAAACTAGACCTTAGAACTGGACCCTAAGATGGATATCAAGAATTTGGAATAAATACTAAAAGGGCTTTCCATGGGGCTGGCCCCCTTGCAAGTGCTTGTTTGTGGTATTTCCACATCCGGTCTTTGTCCCAGCTCATCACGCCGAATGAGTGCAAGACTCTTTCACGTAAACTGTAACTAAAGTCAGACGGCGTCCTCTTCGATCCGGCTGGTGCGTCCATAATGAGCCGTAGCAGAGGCGGTACGGTTTGAGGTGGGCGTTTAGAGCGCCGTCTCCTTCAGGTCATTGAGGTTTGGCATTCTGGTGCGGGAGGCACGGGTAAAGGTGGGTCCGTTCGGTCCCGGTTTTATGCCCAGCTGTTCGGCCGTGAACTGCGCGCCTTCGGCCCGCTGCAGCGCCGACACATGCCAGGCGGACTCCAGCTGGCCCGGCAGCGGGTAGCTGGCCTTGCGGCTCTTGGCCTGGGACGAGCCACCTGCCCCGGAGTGGCCCCGGCTCTCTGCGTGCCCCCGGCTTTCGGTGTAGGCTGCTTTGGAGGAGGTCTGAGGAGGGTTGGGGAGAGGGGGCTGGAAGCGCAGGTCTGCGGGAGGAGGAGGAGGAGGAGGCTGGCCTTGGTTTGGAGAAGGGGAGAGGTGAAGGAGCCTGCGAAGGGACTTCAGTGGTTGGCTCTGCAAGTGAAAGAGACGTGAAGGAAAGTCAGTAGAAAAATAAACACTCAAGTAAAATCTACTGAACTACAGCAACAACATTTTTTGTACTTACAGTAAGTCACTTGGCACCACAAACTCTGATGGAAACCTAACATAATTAATTAGGCTTCCATCAGGTATCGGTAACTAATAAATAGTTACATTTCTTTCAAGGGATACAGAAAGCAAGAAAGTATTTGTACTTTTTTTTCCCATCACTGACTGTAACACTTGATGGAAACCCAAGTGCTATCATAATTAATTACATAAAACATACACAATACTCACAAAAAGTTCGGGATATTTGGCTTTCAGGTGAAATGTATGGAAAATGTAAAAAGTTCACACTAATAGTGACATCATATCATGAAAATCGGATATTTAAGTAGAAGGACACACTGGTGATTTCCTCAACTCAACAAATCATTGAATCAAAACTTAACAACAATGGCGGGTACACCATAACAAAAAAATTCAACATCTCAATAACTCGTCATGTGCCCTTGATTACAATTACAGCTCGACGACTTGTTACTTCCCACCACTGAGTGCACCGCTGAGTGTTTTTTGCATTGAAGACTGAAAAAGTGGGCATCGTCTTATATTCGGGGTCTAGACATTATACCCATTCACAACGCTAGATGGCGCCAGATATCATTGAAGCGAATGCTGAACTTGACTCCCCAGGCCAAAGCAAACCCCTGTCACGAAGAATAAAAATAAAAATAGCAGTAGCAAGAAGAAAAAAAATAGCGGTAAGAAAGAAAAGAGAAGAAAATAATAGGAGATAACAGAAAATGGAGAAACGTAGCGACAATCTGGAGAAAAGTGGGTCGAAGATCGGCCAGGTTAACCGGCAGCTGAGGAGAAGTTATGATGTCATTTACATTTCAAAAACCAGAAGCCATTTATTTACGAATGTGATTGCACTTTAGTTTACATATTTAAATGTTCAGATATTAAGATTTGAATGAGGCAAAATAACATGCTTTTTCTCTCAAATATACTGTTAGAATCATTTGTTTCAGATATACTGTAATTATTTTCTGTATAAAAATAAATTTGGTGTTCAAAAAGTCTTTTTTCAAACTTGAGTCTTGAAAAAGAGGGGGTCGTCTTATGATCAGGGCCGTCTTATATTTGGGCCAATACGGTACTACTACTAACCTGGGTTCAAACAGATATCTTTTTTTTCAAATTTAGAGAGTAAAAGTAAAAATTAGTCCAAAAATACATATAGCGGAATAGAGTACCTAAGCACAGTACTTCCGATCTCTGACAGTACCACGAAGCGTCGGGTGTCCATCAAGTGGTACAGTCAGTTGTGGGAATTCAAAATGTACAACTTCTTTGTTACTGTATTTACAAAAAAAATACTTTTGATACTTCTGTATATATTCATGGTCAGACACTATAATGTTTCTAAATTTGATTCGACAAGTTGACTTCAATTTCGACCAACATTATTTTCTGGACAAACACTTTCTTCAAGTACAATATTGCTTTCAGGTACTTTATGCAAAATTGGTCTCAGCCAAGGCAGAGCCCACTCATATGCTTGAGAGAAAATAGAAAGCATGTACTGTACCTGAGAATGTGAGTCCATTGCCTTTTCTGTCGGCCATTCATTCACTCTCTCTCTCCCTCTTTCTCTTTCGCGTTCTCTTTCTCTGTCTCTGTCTCGTTCCCGGTCTCGGCTCTGCTCTCGTTCGCGGTCTCTGTCTCGGGAACGCTCTCGGTTTTTCCGACGGCTTCCGTGGTGTGAGGATGACTTGGCGCCCCTCTGCAGGGACATATGCTCTTGTGCAGTCCCATGTCCCTTACAGCAACAATAGATGAGGTAAGCCTTACTTCACAAATCACAGATTCGTGCTTCCTTGTGGTAGCACCAAACAAAACACTAAGGTAGGAGAAGATGACGGGACATGAAAAATACAGAAATACTTGCTATCCAGCTTTTGGTCCATGTCCTCTTTGTGGTGATTCTGTGCTGAATTGTGTTCTAGTTAAATGCGGGTACCTATTTACCAATCACAACTCAGCTTGCAAACATCACATGACCAAACTCAGGAAACAGGTGAACCGTCATCGGTCGTTACCTGAACCGTGAGTTACTGTGATGTCAATTTCAGTCGACAGCTAGTGGCAAAATGGCCGCCTGCTGAGAAGGATAAAAATGGGTTGATTTTTCTGCCTGATTCATATTCCACAAACGCAATAATAATCAGAATACCATTTAAGCTGGATATCAAGGATGTCAAATACAGTAATCCCTCGTTTATCGCGGTTAATGGGGACCAAAACCACCCGCGATAAACGGAAATCTGCGAAGTAGCGACCAATTAACATATACTGTATATAAAAAAAAAAGAATTGCCCCACGGGGCCTTTGCGCTTAAGCGCACACACACACACACACACACACACACAGGCCAGCGATCCTGCGTGCAGCAGACGTGTTTATGATTAGTCAATTAAGGTTGTTTAGACAATTAAGGATGGAAGAGACCTGCTTTTGTTCTTATTAGTCTCTCTCTCTCTCTCTTTCTCTCTTCTCTCTCTCTCTTTCTCTCTTCTCTCTCTCTCTTTCTCTCTTCTCTCTCTCTCACACACACACACACACACACACACATACACACACACACACATACTCGTGCGCACACGCACACACTAGCAGCATCGTAAACAACACTTAGACACTGATTAAAGATCAAAGAGTAACCCAAGTGATAAGACAGAAAGTTTCCATAGTGGACGTCTTGTTTTGGACCTGTAAAAATCCCTGTGCGGCTCTGGCCTGAGAATTGTCACGTAGACGCAGTCATGTATTCGTGTTGCGTTAAGCTTACTGTTGTGGCAGGATATGGCGGCGGAGGAGGCTGCTGTTGTAGCATCGGCGAGGGCACCACAGGAAGGACTTTGACAGCTGAGTTGTGCTTTAGGCTGTTCTTGGAGCTGAAGAGCGGGAAAAGGCTTTTCCTGATACTAGGGTTCCTCCCGTCCGCCATGTCCGTCTGTGAAAAGGGAAATGCATCACTGTCAGTCTCAGCATCTCCACGTGACCACTTAACAAGGTTAACAGTTGTAGTTCTCCAATTGGTGGTGGAATACAAACTGCCAAAATTTTTTAAATCAGCCAGATGCAACAATGCAATACCAAATAAAACTTAATTTATGTCATGTTTTGGTTTGTGACCAAAAGGTGGCACTGTGGGGCATTTCCCTGCAGCTGCACACCTGTTGGTCGTTAGGTAATTAGTGGTTATAAAAGGACTCCCGGCCAACTACTCATTGTCGGGTCATGTTTGTTGCGTTTTGCTACTGTCATGTTTGTTTCGGTCATGTTTGTGATAGTTTTTGCTTCAGTCACGGTTTTGTTTGCTACTTTGGATTGTTTTTGTTTTTGTGACTTTGTTTGTTCTGGGTTTAGTTCCTGTATTTTAATGCAATTCTTCAAGTACACCCTGCTCCTCCTTCCTGCCTGCTTTTTGGGGTCCACCACCACCTTGCTACGTGACAATTTATCCAATATACCTCATAAGGTACTAGTACACTCTTTGACTTCATTACTAAGCCAACTCACTGCACTCGTATGCCAAAGTTGTCCTACTTGTGAGCAGAAATATCATGCGGTTGTGGTTACTTGTTTTAAAAGTGTGCCCTGGTTATTGTACTACAGTTGTGTGCTGAGTTACTAGTGATGACAAAGAGTTTAATATCACATGGACCTTCAGTTGCATATTAAGGATATTGGGAAAAAAAGGCTCAAGTGCCTGTGAAAAAAATAGGGATATTTTAATTTGAAAAAAATCAAAAACTACAGAAGAAAATTATTCACAAAGATCTTGAATATTGCATATGTAAAATGTACAAAAATAGTGTAGGGGTTAAACACTTTAAGTCACTGTTGATACTTGAAATGGAGGGTTCTGTTCATAATCAGGCAAAGCTAAAGCCGTTTGAAATGAATCATTTTCAGATGTATTCCATTTTCAGTCTGTTTTGTGTTTTTTGCCTCAGCGGACATCATGGTAATTATTTACCCCAATTGTCATCAAATAAATGGATCAATTGCGGCAAAGCGTTCTTACCATTTGCGTCTTCTTCTTTTTCTTTTTGATGGCTCTGAAGAAGCCTTGTTTTTCCTTCTCTTTGGTGGGCGCTGGAGGATTCATCACCATTGCTTCAGCAGCATTCCTGAAAATGGAAAACATAATCACCAACCATATTTATAAAGTGATAAATGAGTTCACTGAGTGAAAAGTGAAGGGTGAAAAAACCACTAAAATCACAGCAATATTACTCTCAGAGAAATTCACTTTATTTAGTTATTTATTATATAAACCCATCTGGTATGATGCGGCATCACTGTTTTTATAGTGCCAGAGGATTTTCATTAAGTGCTTGTATTGGGGAACCGAATGGGGCCAGGTAACGTTGCAATATTTTCAATGCAAGTGAGGCCACTGTTCACTTGAAAAACCTTCCAGTTCTCTTAAAGGACGCTTCTCACCACTCAAAGGCAGTCTGGCGTTTGGAGTGGTTAGCCATGGTAACGGGGTTGCCAGGAACAACGGGTATGACCGGTCCTCGACCCTGCCCAACACCCTCATGGAAAGATGAGGAGTTATCTGGTCTGGGCGATGGTACTGGACAGAAGCGAGATAAGACTTTTCGCAAAAGCATAAATCATCTTTAAGCTTATCCAGGTCGCCTAAATAAATCATTTTAAGTCAACCAAAAATACAGGTGATTACCTCGATAAAAGCTACCAACTCTCCGAGGCATGGACTCAGTGAAAATCATCCGGTTTTCCTTGGAGGACACCCCATCCTCTCCATGAGGGTCGTGATACATACCGACCTGTACAAATGGGCACAGTCTCACTTTTGTTGTCGCACAAGACACTGAGACAAGCATAAAAAGCTTCTTCGTAAAGTTACATTGATCACAACAATAACGTGTAAGGGGCCGTGTGACCGATGCAGAACAAACCAGCTGTCTTAGATGGAAGTCAAACCTCATTTTTAGGCGGTCGCTGGGTATGAAAAGCAGCAGTGTTGTCCCTCGTTGAATCTTTGATGGGGGCGCAAGGGTGGCTCATGTTTTTCGGGGACTGCTCGCTCTGTTGGAGGGATATGCAGGTCAAAGCAGACTTACAGAAACTTGTTTGAGCGTTGATTCCATATAGTTTCTATCCAGTTTAATGCAACGTTAACACCAGGGGCACCAGGTAGCCCCCCAGGACCACAACTGCGAGCTTGTTTTACAAATAGCTCACAGATGAATATATTCACAGAAACACAGTGTTACTTATTGGCAGAGCCACGGGTGTCCCTTTTTGGGACATCCTGGGATCGTCCCAAGACTGTCCCCCTGTGGGACAGAGTGTAAGGGCTAACAGCATGGGAAAGGTATTTGGACTAACGTCACAAAAAGGGACACCATTGGCAACATTAGGGAGCACCAAAACCTCTGGGTCTGGCCGTGTTAATTAAATCATTGTGATAACACACACAGCGCCAGCACTCACCCTGCTCATGCCATCCGTGCAGTCTTCCCTGGAGGAGCTCACTGAGTGCCCAGCGAGTGCGGTCCGGTGCTGAAGTTGCGGGGAGAGAAGCTGCAGACTAGAAGCTCGCGTCGGAATCGCCTGGCCCGGCGGGGGTAAGCCCGCCATCCCGGCTTCTACGGCATGAGGTCGGTGGCGCTCTCTCCTCACGTACATGGAGTGCCGTTGAGGCCGTTGCTGAGAGGAGAAGGGGGACGAGTAACCCAAGCCATAATGGTACGAGTCGTGTGGGGAGGGCAGCGTGTGAGTGGAGGGCATCCCTGCGCCCCCTGGGTCTAAGAGCTCTGGAGCCTTGGCCTCCTCTGTGGATGAGAGGGAAGATTTATGGCACGTTTTCAATGAGCGACCATCTATCTACCAAATTTCTACAACCAGAACATATCGACAAACATTCACACAGTCTCTCAGTATCTCAGTGCACGCTTCCCTTTCAGCTCCTTGTCCAGTTGCAGTGAAAATATTACAGAAGGTCGAATTAGTGTAAATAGTCAACCTACCGGGAACCACAGATTTCTGTCTGGACTTGTGCCTGGAGGAGGAGTCGAGTGTGCTGCTCTCCATGCGGACGTTGCTGCTGCTACGGGATGCGGGGCTGTGCCCTGAGCGATCACTGTGTCGTGCTGAGGGGCTGCCAGGTGGCCCCGGGGCCCCCGAAGGGGCATTGAGGTCCAGACAGCTGGCAGGGAAGAAACGGGTACCGGGTCCCACTGCAGCTGTCGTGTTGGAGTTTAGGTCGTCAGGGTGGAGTCGACCGTCGCTGAGGTTCCCTACGGATTTGGCATCGCTTAGAGCGCTGTGGCTCTTGGACAGGCTGAGATAAGAGGCGGAGCTTTTGGACGAAGACGACATGGATCCGTGGGCTGAGTCGGCCACGCTGTGGGTGTGTCTGCCGTGTTGTTTGTCTCCTCCTGACTGTAACGTGTTGGTCTTGCTTTCCAGGAAGGTGTGGCGTCCACCTTGCTGTTGTTGCTGCTGCTGAGTGCGAGAGGAACCGCTGGGCTTGCCGAGGCCATACTTTGCACCGTGTCCTTGCTCTGGCAACTTGGGTGAGGGTCCCACATTGAAATCAAATTCGCATTTGTTTTTGACTTCTTTGGGACTGAGGAGGTGCGGCAGGTTGTTATTAGCCAGATCTTTGCTGGACGAGGCAGAGCGATTGAGGGTCTGGGAGAGGTACTGACTCTTGGGGTGAAGTGTCGGGCTTAAACTCGACGGGGGTTTGTTACCATTCAGGAAATTCTCGTTGCCAAGGTGATGGAGGTCACCATGACGTGGGAGACTTGAACATTCTTTGCTGTTGGAGCGGCGCTGGCTTGAGCTCTTGGTGTGACTCCTATGGTGATATTTTTAAATTCAGTGTGATTGTTCTATATCTGGCCACTTGGGGGCGGCACAATGAACTGAACGTGGACTACCGCATGTAACAGTGAACCCTTTTGTGTGTGTGTGTGTGTGTGTGTGTATTTACCTCTCCCATACACTTTAAACACGTTTACACGCATTAAAACACACTTAAAATAATTAAAACAATGTTTTTTTTGTGTATTACCATCAGATGCTCTCACTCTCGCTGTCAAGAAATGGGAGACTAAAAATGCACTTTGAGGAACATTAAAGAGCAGTTCATCGTGCTTGCTTCAAGCTGTTGATTTGTCCAGTTAAGTTTGTTGTCACACAAACACAAAACAAAAGATCCATCCATCCATCCATTTTCCCGAACCGCTTCATCCTCACTAGGGTCGCGGGGGGTGCTGGAGCCTATCCCAGCAGTCTAGTAACACCCTGAATTGGTTGCCAGCCAATCGCAGGGCACACAGAGACGAACAACCATTCATAAGGGACAATTTAGAGTGCCCAACGAGCCTGCCATGCAAATGTGGGAGGAAACCGGAGCACCCGGAGAACCCACGCAAGCCCGGGGAGAACATGCTTGGGATCGAACCCGGGACCTCTGCACTGTGAAGCCGACGTGCTAACCACTGGACTACCGGGCCGCCCAAAACAAAAGATCATTAAGTATTTTATACTTAAACACCAAAATGTTTAACAAAACTATGCAATATCTTCTGATGAAAACCGACGAGCGTTAGTTTAATATATAATCCTAAATGCCAGAGATGAGCTATCAGAAATTAGTGTAGATGTTATGATTAGATTACAAAAACCCTTAAATATCTGAAACGTCAACACACATACAAAGCACAACAGGCGCATCGTAGTAAAGGCATATCTTCTCTTTGAAAAAATAAGAATCTCTGAAATAGAGGTGGAGCGAACAAGCAACGATGACATAATGGAGCAGCACTGCATACTGTATAACAGACTCTAGTCATGCAAATGTGGATCCGTAGCTATGAGCAGCATGAGAAGGACATCGAGGCAGTCTGATTGGGATGTTTAGTCAGTGAAACGATACTTTGGTGATGTTATGACATCGTAATTACTGGTAAAAAAAAATCATCATTAAAATAAAAATCATCATGACAGATTAGTAATATAAATATTCATTATTTTTTCTTGATATGATAAAAGATCAATAGCCGAAGTGTAATTATAAGAGTTGTTTACTGGACCTTGTTGGGACTGTGTTCTCTCCATGATGGTGTGTTTTCCTCTTGGAGGAACGTGGAGGGTTGGGCGAGGCGGGCGAAGACCTCTCTCTCTCCACCTGCCTCAGAGGCTGGAAGGCTGGATGATTCAGACTCTGCTCAGTGAGATAGCGCTCGGTCGGGTTGAGAAGCAGCAGGTTCTGATGAGTAAGACACAAGTGCTTTCAAAGGGAAATCTAGCAGAAAAGGTTCTTTACAATATTATGTGGCTCCGCTAGTCTGAACATGGCGCTCCGATTAATATTGCATTTGTGCAAGAAGAATTCAACAGATCAATCAATCCAATTCAACAGATCAATCTATGCAATTTTGCCTCTACTGTCGACTGAAACTGACATCAAACTGCCGTTGGGCTTGCATTGCGAGTGCCACACACGACCAACCCTTGAAAACAGGTGAGCTGTGTGTCACTAGTCGGCCTGGTGCCCTCTTCTGTGATTAAATAAGTAAAAATTTTTTTGAAAATAGAAACACATTTCCATAATTACGACTGTAATACAGTGAACCCTACAATTCATGTGAATAGGGACTGAGCCCTGCTTGGAATAGTGGGAATAATCACCTCCCCTCAGGCAAAAGGTTTATTCTGTACTGCTATGAATGCTGGCAAACTATTACTTTGATCTAAATAACGGTCTTTAACCGCACCATATTGGTCAGGATTTTTTAGCAAGTGACCTAGGATAGGTTAAAAAAATAGTTTGTCAAGTTACAAAACTGAAAACATTCAGGGGGGGTTGTTGTCTCTAAATTTTATCCAACAATAATAAAAATAATAATACATTTCATTTATAAGCGCCTTTCAAGACAATGTCATCATTGCATTGGGTTTGAATTTTACCTTCATGAGATCCAACATCAAACCGCTTAAAATGCCTTGGTACCTTCTCTCCAACGTCTGAGGATGCGTAACTGAGGGAAACTGAGACACACACATGCACGCACACACATACACACAGCGACGATGTTAATCCTTGATTTTTTTAATTATTATTTTTCCTGCTTGTCAGATGTTCTAATTGGCTAAGGTCACACATCACTCGAGGTCTGTATCACAAACAAGCAATCTACTGCACACACTCTCACGCACGTATTCATAGTAGGCCTTGTGGAACATTTTCTCCTATGGTTAGTTTCTATCTCATGAGTCACAGCACTGCACTCAGTCATGAAGAAGCGAGAGAGCGATTAAGAGAGTGAAGACCGACGAGGAAGAGGGGGAGGAAAAAATTATACGAGGAAGACGACACAAAGGAGAAACAACCAGTATGTTGTACCCTGATTCCGTGAAAGCGAGGGTTGTTGTAGAAGAGTTTCATCTGCTCAGCAGGAAGTGGCCCAAGGACCTTCTGAATAGTGAATAGCTGTAAATAACAAGAACATACAATCATTGGTGTTGATAATTTGATGGATATTGTGGAGGGGGGTGGTGTGATGGGGCTAAGGAATTAGGACTGGAATTCATCAAAACCTTACTCACTGGTGTGCGTGCATCAGGTGTCCACGCGTTTGATGAAAACATTTTTTTTTTTTTATGCGCACACTAAATTTCAGTTGTACGAACGAATTCAGAACCTCTTTGATAAAGAAGACCCCTGGACACTACTTGTAGCACTAAAATGCCTACTAGTAGTCGTCGTTTTACCAGTAAAATGCAGTTATTGTCGTCGTAGGAGTAGTAGTAGTAATAGTAGTAGGAGGAGTACTAGTAGTTGCCATACTGATGGGCAGAAATGTTCAGTCGTTGAAGGCCATGAAAGCATTTATTCCTTTGTCCATCTTAAGCTTTATGTACTGTACGCGTATGCTCTTTGTCCTCACTCATAGGACATGCGTATTAGGCATTTTAGTATGACAGTCACATGTTACAGGTGAGGTAAAACTGCACAAGTTGATATCTGTGTGTTACTAGTACTACGAGTGAAATGTTAGATGTTAACCAGTAGAGTTTGGTTTGGAGTGTGTAGCGTACAGATTTCAGCAACAAGTACACTATACAGTTTATGCCAAAATGCCAGGAGGAGGAGGACAGGTGTGCAGAAATGTTATACAGTAGTATAAGGCAGCACTGGGGGGGGGAATGTAAAAAAAATATTCAACACACACACAACACAATAATTGCTCCCGACTCTTTCTTGTAGTGTGATGAATTGTCTTGCAAGTGAAGACAGAGAGCATTATAGTACATGGACATTAAACTGGATATTAAGGAGATCTAATACATGCTTTTCTGACTTTAGGGGAGAAAATTTGGATCTGCGATATTATGATTGGATTAACTTTCTTTTCATTTTAAAATGATCACCTACTAGTAAAAGAAGAACTATTAATATGATATGCTTAGTTGTAATGCTAAAATGTTTTCTTTTAGCCAGGTGGGAGTGGGGGTGGGGAGGTTGTTATCAAACCTGATCAATCTCGCTTTCCCCTGGAAACAAAGGCTGCCCGTCGCTCAGCTCCCCGAGGATGCACCCCACTGACCACATGTCCACCGCCTTGCCATAAGGAGCCCTGACATGACAAGATGAAGAAAATGTGCCACGTCGTTAACAGCGCATTATGACCTCAGCGAGGAAATGAGAAAACACGGGTGGCGGCGCTAAAAATGAAGAGGAGAGAGAAAGAAAAAAAAAATTGTCATTGGTGCAGGGAAATAAAAAGTGATATGGTGTGCGATGCTCATAAAGCAAACGGTCATTTGCAGGAGAATGGTGAAAAAAGGCAAGCGATCTGGCAGTAGCTGAGCAGAGGTGGTGGTGGTGGAAGAGAAGATTTGAGGGGGCGGCATTCAAACAGCGTCTCAATAAGTGTTCCAGGGCATTTGCTAAATCAGGCAAGCGCACCGAGTCTACGTGACTTCAGCTATCTCCCAGCTAGACTGGACTTCTAATGCAGAACATCACTTGTAACACAACATAGCTGCCTAAACACAAAAATTTGATCTCAAGACCAAAAAGGTTAATGTTGTTGTGGAGGGCAAGTCAGTGTAAGCGCACGCAATATAACAACAGGATAGCATGCTGATCTCCACCAAGGCTTTAATATTTGCGAAATGTGAAATCCAGACTGAGGATCTTAAACCTTACACACTGTTCATTTTCCAGCGACACATGTACTGTTTCATCATAGGTGTAGATATCATTTGTGAGCTACCGAGCCTTTCAAAGTCTGTCTGATTTCTAAAAGAAACGGATGATTAATACATAATTCAACTCAAAGGAAATATGTATTTTTGTGTGTTTTTGTTCGGTGTTTAGTGTAAAAACTGAATGGTGTTCCCTTAAAACTGATTATTATGGAGTTTGCTTTTAGATCAATAGTACGTTTTTTCTTTAACTATGCCGTTAGATTAAGAAGAAAAAAAACAAGGGCTTGAGGGATACCGCATCCATGTAAAAATGGCCAAAAACAAAAATTACGTGTATCTTTTCTCCTAGGTACTGTATTGGAATGGCCAGGGCGGTGGCCGCAGAGTCACTGACGGTCTCTCATTTCACTGGTGGACTCAAGACTGACGGAAACTTTAAAACAGTTACAAAATAAATGCGGCGGCCCGGTAGATGGAACGTCGGCTTCACAGTTTTCGATCCCAGGCCTAGTTTGCACCCAATTCCAACCCAACTCTAAATTGTCCCTAGAAGTGTGAGTCGTCTTTGTGTGCCCTGCGATTGGCTGGCGACCAGTTCGGCCCCCGCCTAAAGACTAATCCAGTTGAGGATTTCAGAAAATGGATGGATGGATGGATACAGCAGATGGACACTATCACCCAAACGGTCACAAACCCAAAAAAGAAAGTCGACCTTCGGCAAATAATGTTTTGCAGTACACGTTGACAGTGCTGCATCATATAAGTAGCCTTCTGGCATTTGTAATGAAACTCTCGCAAGCGCCTGTTTCGGCGGTGCTGCGGTCCAGCATCCTGAACTGGGTGCTCCACTGAGAAGCCCTCTCCTGGGACCTCTTCCCTAAGGACCACAAGGAGGCATTGGTAGACTTGCTCATCAAGTCCAACATTTCCTCCCTAGCTCTGCTGCCATGGAGAGAATGTTCTCCACTGCTGACGACATACTCAGGCTGAAGTGCCAACTTCCAGAAGTTCCTCAAAGGGAACTTGTCCCTGTTGAGGTACCCCAGCTACAAGAGGCTGTTTTGGGAGGAGGAGCAGTAATGGTTGAAAAATCTAGATATTCTTTGTGTTAAGTGGCCCAAACTGTTTGTAAATGAACAACAATTGTATGCTGCCTGTTACCCTTATAAACCGTTTTTTTTTAAAAACTAATGCTCCTAAAATAGCATTGACAAACTGTGATTCAGCAAAAACAGAAGTTCGGTTAAAATTCAATGACCGACTGACAGATTGGAGGGCCGCTGGCCAGTGATGTCTGGAGGACTGGCAAAATGTATGTATGATCATTATTATGTTGTTTTTTTTACGGTTTGACTATTTTGAGATTCCCCCATAACGCATGTTTTGCAAATGTGCAGGGACATAGAAAGTTCTCAAGACTGTTTCAAGTCCCCTTTGAAACCCGTTCCAAAAAAACAAAAACAAAAAAAACCCATATCTGGAATGTAGTTTTATTTTCAATATTCTAACCATTGGTGCCAAACTGGTTACCGTAATCTAAAATTAATTTAAGTAAACATATAAAAGCCTTAGTTAACGCAAATTTTGTTGCACCTGTACGAAAGAATTGCATTTTATTTTTGGGGGTATTTTGGGTCATCTTTGGGAGGAATCAAATTTCGAGGTGAAAGGCTGACATTAGGGTATTTTTATTGCTGTCAAATGTCAAAACAGGTCAAATCTGACCCCAATAGTAGGTGAAGGTTAAGAGCTAAAAGTTCAAGTTTAAGATTCAGATCTAGAATAGACAATGCAAAGCGATTTTTCATGTACTACCGACAGCTGTTTCTGATGTTGGTTCTCTCATATCACCAAACAAACAATACAATACAAAAAATACTCTTGAGTATATCGTATTTCCATGTGTGGGGTTCATGTTAATCCGTTTTCAACCTTCTTACTAGTCTTCACTCACCCAAGCAGCAGTTCAGGTGAGCGATACCACCTTGTGGCCACATATTCAGTGTAGTTGGCATCGGTTCCTTCAGAGAGATTACGTGCAAAACCTGAGCCAAGGAAACACAAGTTACTAAAGACAAACACATTTGATTGCATATCTATCTATCTATCTATCTATCTATCTAGATAGCTATATGAAATGAAGTTAGATAGGTTTTCCTTTGTTTTTGGAGCACATATTTGTATATGATGTAGTGATACAGTGGGAAATTGTGGGGTTAGTGGAAGATGAAGGGTTTGGCTGCTTTAGGGTCAATAAGACTGTGCAGAAATAAGACAAACCACAAATTTGATTGGAGAGTAGCTACTGATACGCATCAGGGCTTTTGAGATTGCTCACTGCCTTACTGTGTGAAGTGACGGAGTTCAGAAAATGGCAAAACATGCGACTACGTTGTCACGGGCCTCTTTTATGTCCAATCCCGCTACATTGGCAGGAAGCTGAATTGACACATTTATAAGCTATGACAAACTCTGGTCCCACATTGATAAAAATCTGTAATTCTCAAAGAAAGTGGACAACCAGTTCCCATGAGAACACAAAAGCTGGGTCTGGTTCATACTGGAAGACGTGCCCATCAATCACACAAAGGGGCCTCGGAATAAGATGGATTGAATTGAGCATGTATGAAAATGCATTGCCGTGTGAGTAGAAGCTCACCAAAGTCACAGAGCTTGAGGACATCCTCAGAGCTGATCAGCAGGTTCTCTGGTTTGATATCTGGAGGAGCGCGAGATCCAAACACAAATTACTGCCACGGTTTCGCTATTGATAAATGTATGCGAATCTGGAAAAAAAACGTCCACCCACTTTTTTCATTATTTTTTTAAAGTAATACTATTCATGAAAAATGTAATGGACATTCGGTTTTTGGTTGAAAGACCCCGACGTGAATATATATGAACTTCACAGGTGAATTAATTTGGACATTTTGAATGCACAAGTCCAACACTTCAGTGTTCAAACGTGCTGTTCTCTAAAAAAAGACTTGCACAGCAAAATTCACAGCATGTGTCAATGATGAGAAAGGAGGTTAAATCAAGTTCACGTATATGTGTTACTGGGTATTTTAGGTTCATCCAAGAGGACTGGCACAAGAGACAGAAAACCATTAACATACCAATTAAAAGAAAGAAAAATGTTTTCACCTCTGTGCACGATCTCATTCTTGTGACACCAGTTAATGGCTTTGATAAGTTGGTAGATGTAGCTTCGCACTTTATCTGGGGCTGCACCATTTGGAAGTTCCTCCAACAGCTCCAGCATGTTCTGAAAGGCATAGTCAACGATTTGAAATTAAATGACTTCTCCAGGCGATCGTTAACCATCCATTTTCTATTGCACGTGTTTTCTTTCAGGGTTGTGTGGCAGCTGGGGTCCCTCTGTTTAGACAAGAGTTGTTGTCAGTCGATCCGCAGGGACCAAGCGGCATATGCATGAGGCGTGAAACAATTTGATGGTCATTCATATTCTGAATGTTTTGCATTGGTGCTCTCGACTGAGTACCATTCTAGGCGAACGTATGATTTCTTTTACAGTAACCTTATGCCTATGTGTGGTTCAACGTCACTTAAAGTGTTGCTTTGTCGCCACCTTTTGGCATCCTGATGCCAAGGAACTATGTTGAAGTGAGCTGAGGAGCTCAATTTCGGCAAAAGTGGCATTTTGCCATTAGCTATTGGCAAGTTGGTTCTTACCAACTATGTTGAAGTGAGATGACAAGCTTCATTTGGACCACTGATTCTCAGTGTGTTTTGCGTGCTCCCTCTTAGTGGTAGCGAAAGAATCATTGACTTAAATGTTCAAATTTTGCATCTATAGTGGACTTGATACCTTGGCAACATCGTGAGGGAATAACATTATTCCCTGAAAAGAAAGTTAATATGTTGCCATGGCGATGACTTTTTTTTTATGTGTAACGGAGCAGCCTCAACAAGCTGAAACCTAAAAATGTGGATACGGCACAGTGAGAATATCCACGCTCTCCAGTGACAGATAAAAGTGCGCACCCTCTCTACGTATTCAAAGACGAGGTAGAGCTTCCCCCTGCGGCGAAAGGCTTCCTTCAGCTCAACGATGTTGTCCTGCTTCAGCGTGCGAAGCATCTTTAGCTCTCTAAGGGTCGTCTCCTTAACCTCCTCATTTTCTGTGTGGACAAATAAAAGACAACGATAAAGATGAAGGAGGGGATGATGGTAATGATGCTCCTTTTCCTTTGTGTTTGCCATTGTCCTGGTCACCTTCGCTGTCTTTGAACTTCTTGATAGCCACCAGCTCATTGGTTTCCTGTCAATACATAAGAATATGTGTCAAAGCCATGGATGGATGCTATGAATATGTATGGAAAAAAAACAATACTCATAATGATAATCCTTAATGTCTCATTGTAAACACGTGGCAGAATCTGAGCATGTTGTCGTTTTCCTGGCTACGTACTTGATGCCTCACAAAGGACAGGAATTGATCTGCTGTATGAACAGATGGACGGATACGTAAAAACAATGCAGAGGGGAACAATTTAACTGAATTTAACAGATCGAATACTTCCAGTATGTAGCAACAAAAAGCAATTATTTCACCGCAGGGCACCCACACAAAGAGCAAAACAAGAATAAACCATCACATGCTGGCATAGTTAAAATGCATCTTCGGTCCCTTTGGATTCTTTGTACAGGTTGGTCCCATGACCCCGCTGAATTCAAAATTCTGGTCAAGTTCCAGATTCAGCCTTTCAACGTGGCTTTTGCTGTCCTCCGATGATGTGCTCAGGATTTAACACATCCCACATTTACTGGATCGTCTTGGAGCACATTCACAGACAGCTTCAACAGAGGCCTGTATTGTTTCGTTTTTTTTCCAGCAAACATACACAATCATCTTCAAAATAGTCTTGAAACCATGGCTTCAAACTTGATTAATGTCATTGATAGACCGACTATGAAATCTACTCAATTATGCTATCACAGAATGTACAGATCAATGGATATGCTTTCGATATTTCCCACTTGCTATTACAGAATGTTAGATAGATCAACTGATGTACTGCAAATATTTCTCACTTGAGGACACATTTTTACAAAATTACTAAGGCCCAAGTATGATGATTTCAAGCACCAAAATACAATTCAATAAATGTTAGCTAACCCCCCAAATCAAAACTTAAAATACCCTAAAAAAAAATCTGCAACATTATTCACTTCAACCTGGAACCAGAAATGATTTTACTCAATTCCAAAAAATATGCATAAAGTCTGCGTTTGTATCAAATGCACAGCCTGCCACTGCCACCACATTTTATGCAGACAGAAATAATCACAAAAAAGGCCAATTTTTACAGTGGAGAGGGGGAAAAAAACCACCGATGTTTCCGACATTTAGGAATCACCAAAAAGGCAAAAATAAAAGCAAGATGACCACCAGTCAGCTATGAATCATTCTGTGTGCAAATGGGAGTCTTGCATGTGGGAGAAAAGACAACACTTGCACTCATCAAGAGGTTACACACACACACATTGTCTGAGCATGTGATCAAACAACACCCAATAAGTGCTGGACAACAATTCCGTTTATCTTGTCTCCATGGTGAAAAGTGATTCATGTCAGTATCTCTCTCAAAGATGTCAGCTTACACAGTGGAAAAGCCCTCGTTTAAAGGGGTAAGCCGTTTTGGGGGGCGGGGGGGGGGAGCAGAGAGGTCTTCCATGCTCTTTGTTGTTGGCTTGAAATGCCATCAGGTTTATTATTGATTTGGGTGTTTCATTATAGTGATTTGTTTTATTTATTTATTTATTTATTACAAATTATCCATCCATTTTCTGATCCGCTGCTACAACATTTCAAAGGAACTTGTGGCGGCCGTGAATAATGCATGGTCACAAAAAGACAAATTTGACATGAAATAAAGGCTTTGCATCTTGTTTTGTTTTGTGCTGTTTTTGGAAATGCATCTTTTATATTATAATATTATAATCAGCAGACAACAATCACGTTTTTTTTCCTCCCGATTTCAGAATCAAAATCATCTGCATTGGTCGAGTGTGTTAAAAATACACAAGGAATTTGTCTCGGGTAGTTCAATCAAATCTTGTGGTATAGAGAGACAGAGCTGGAAAGATGAAAGCAGTAATGATGACACTCTAGAGATTTGCAAATTGGCATCTCATAATGAATGACAAGTCTATTAGTTAAAACGTTAATGACAAAGGAAGTACTGGAATGTCTGCTTGTTATGGTGTCCATGGAACAATGCAATAGTACCGACCAGAGGGAAGGAGCTGGTGGGGTCAAAACTGTTAGTGGTGTCCATTTTCTTAGTTGCACACTTGCTCAGAATCAGGCCATGTCTAAGTGGCCTGTGCAGGGTAGACATGACATACAGTAAATATTCTCTAGTACGGACTCATGTTTGCGCTGTCCAATCTGTCCTTATAACCCTCGGAAATCATTGTACATGTCCTTTATGAACCTGCAGTATGTTGATGCATGGGTGTAACAACACAAGCAATATCAGGAATGCAAGCATATACTGTCCAAGTTTAGATAACCAGCAGTACAGTATACAACATGGTGTTAGATTTAAAAAACCACAACACAGTCAATAGTATGTGCTGCATTTAAAGGGGAAAAATGAGTCTATTTGGGTTGCTTTCGTATGCAATGATGGACCAAAGTTAAAGTGTGACCACTTCGCAATTACAGCGCAGCGCCTGCAAAATTACCAATAGTGACCCTAACCCACTGCAACTAGGTCACGGTTTTTCCATCTTCTCCAGTTGGTTGAGTGGGTACGGCTTTTCAGAGACTAGTGCCGCGAGGGTAGTGTAACGTAGAAATCGATTACAGAAAACGCACGCCAATGAGACTCACTTACAAATCTTGATAGCAGTTTTACTGTGGCCTAAACTTCCGCGTATCGGCGTGGAGTCCAGTTGCGTGTATTTACTCCGCTGCATGACGTCTCCATAACCGGGTTACGGCTAGTTGGAATGTTATTTGCACGGCTTACAATGAAATGAAATATATTTTTCAGGAATAAAACATCGGCCCTGTTTTTGATCAACTCTTGAGCCTACTCCACTATTACATTTTAATGTTCATGATAGTTGAGAATTAAACGTTTTAGAATCACTAGCTTAGATTCTTCTGATTCCAATTCTAAAAATGCCCCAATTAGAACAAAATCGATAATGAGATTTAATGACTGAGTCGCGGGCAGGAGAGACTAACGAGAACTACAGGAGATGTGAGTCTCCTTTGGTCATCTCTTGTGTTCCGATGCCTCTCTATTGTGCTGTCTTCGAGAGGGGTCAGACAACAGAGGTGCCTCAGTGTTGGTGGTGCATAGCAAGGGGCTGGCAGCGAGATCTCCCACACAAACCCACTGTTTGGCTCAAGACGCTTCAGAGAGCGAAAATAAAAACCCACATCATGTTAACATGTTGTCTGAGGAGAGAAAAATAATTCACTGACAGGTTCTTGCAGCAGAAGCTGAAGGCAAGCGGATGTGAATTGCAGAGGGGGACTTCCCTATTATCAGCGCTCACCCGTGATGCGTTCCAGCTCTGTGACAGCATCTCGGAGGGTGCCGATGATTGTTTTAATCCTGTGCGGCATCTCTGACCTTCACTCATCAGCCTTTGGAGCCACTGTGGTGTCAGCAGAGTTATAAATAACCACTGACTTTTATTCTGCTTGGGACACCAGAATTACTCAAAGCAGTTTAAAACTTGAGAATTCTTGACATTTTGTGCACAGTGATACAGAATACACAGGTTTAGCTATTTTAATTGACATTAAAAGTTGATCACACGTTCATGTTTTATTCTTAACTAATAACGGTATTCTGCCGCTTTATTTTTTGCCAACGTACATATTTGTTTGCCCATGTGTGATGTCACGCACGTTTATGTCACTGTGCTCTTGAGGCGAGTATCCTACTCTCGCTAATACACCAATGAGCCTGATGTGACGGCGGTTTGTTTGTGTTGCATTATTGAACAACTGAATCACAGTCACTGATGAAACACGGCTTCATTATCGTGTGGTACACTAACAAATACAAAGTGCACGCGTTCACAATCAGCAGCAGGTTTTTGATTCAGCATAACTTCTATTTACAATTGCATTTGACTGTGTTTCATCTGATTAATTCACAGGTCACTCTAGCACCGAGAAATTGGCGTCAGGAAACACTGGCTAGCATGTAGCTTGTGCTATTATCACTCCCAAATTGAAGATAACACATAAGCCTCCATACACACACCCACATACGCTACAACACTTAGACAGAGTGGTAGAACATTGCACAAACGCTGGCACGCGTTTGCTCGCCTAATTAAATATTCCCTCCAAGTCGCACCATAGCGTACAAGAAGAATACATTATTTAGATGTACACATTTGGAATGCATTAAGTTAAGTGCCATCACAGTCACTCACTTAGGTCAGGGACCAGTAGCTTTTGCGCGGTTTCCTGTGTTCGTATGATTGACTCAAAGCAATTCCAGCTCGGCTTTCGGCTCTTAATCGGGTGACCCACTTACTATCGGCAAGGTCTACATATTCAATTCAGTACCGCCTCCATTCCATCGCGCGCATGCTTCCAAGCATGCTCACTCTCACGTTGCTTCTCTTGTTTGCGCCCTCCTACCCCGTTTGTCTTTTCCCACCATTCCAGCTGAGAAAAGTAAAGATAACTGCTCTTGCACAGCAATTGTACGACTAATCCGGTCAGGGTCTGGCTTCACGTGAACATGAATTGCATCGACTTCATGTCAAAGGGAATCATGCGGCAGGTCGCTCCTTCAGAAAAGCAACAATCAGCTGCCTGGGTCTCCACTCAACATATTTCAACAGCATGATAAGAAACATCATTTGTCGAGCTCATACTAAAAATACTCAAAATATATTAGGAAGTAACCCGATGTTGAAACCCTGTTAATGTTTTGGAAGTAAAAGCCAAGTGACTGAATAGAATAAAATGATGTGCTGTTCATTTGTGGTTACACGATACGGAAATACCACCCATCCATGCATTAGTTTTTAGTGATCACGGGTCACTGGAGCCTATTCCAGCTGACTTTGTGTGAGAGGCTGAGTACACCGTGGGCTGGTCACTAGTCTATCACAGAGCATTACAGGAATAGCAAACAAATCAAATCTATGAGAAATCCCTCTGTAGTAGAAATTGGTCACCCCAAAAGCCGATAATTGATTAAGAGAAGTAGAACAGACTCATCAATCCTGCGTGGCCCTTTTGCAGCTCTTACTAAAATTAAACAATTCATAGGATCACTCCAGTAATGGGATTTGGATATTTGTGTTAATAATAGCTAGAGTAATCTCAATTTGGTCACAACATTGCCTATTGCATAAAATATGCTTTCGAAACATGATGGGAAACACTGACCTCAATTTACAACCTAGAATTAAATATTTGATCAACAAAATGGCATAAATCTATTCCCACCAATATATTCTCTCCAATTCGAGAATTTCATTTGGCTGCACTGCTTCCACTACTTGTATGATGAATTTGATGTCCAATCAGATGTCAGCCTTTATGTGTTACCTTGTCATTCCAATCTGCCCGGGGGCCCGTGTAACTTGTAATAATATGTCAAATGTACCAAAGTTTCTCCGGGTGCTCCGGTTTCCTCCCACATTCCAAAAACATGCAAGGCAGGCTGTGAGCACGGATGGTTGTTTGTCTCTGTGTGCCCTGCGATTGGCTGGCAACCGATTCAGGGTGTCCCCCGCCTACTGCCCGAAGACGGCTGGGATAGGCTCCAGCACCCCCCGCGACCCTAGTCAGGATCAAGCGGTTCGGAACATGGATGGTGGATGTACCAAAGTTAGCAAGGTGAATTTTCTTGAACCAATCAGATTTCAAATGTATCCTCACAAGGCCAGAGCACTGGCCCTTGACGATGTCACCAGTTTTCTGTCCTCTGATTGGTTGATCAAAGTAAGCCACGTTCGACTGACAAAACACAGCTGTTGCAACCTGCCCCCATTATTCAGTTCATCCTGAAATTCCACCCGAAAGCACAATATCTCAAACATTTTGTCAAGGTGGTGTTCACTGTCAATTATTCTGTTGGCCCTCTGGCCACTCTGGCATGTCCTGTCTAACAAAATCTCATCTTCTCTTGCATTTCAATTGGAATGTAACTTCTGTAAAAGCGCCTAGCAATTTGTGTGAGTGCAATTCACTCACGCAAGACTTCACAGCCTGGCAACATTGCCGATGCTTTGATAAACATACTGCTGAGAAACCGCAGGCAGAGGAAGACACACAAGCATTCATTCTATAAAGGCACCACTGGAAGTGCAATTCTTGTCAAATCCATGAATGTCTTGTATTTGGAAACTTCCTTCAAAAGAGCTTCTGGAAATCAATCAAATTGCACATGAATCTTAAAATAGACATTCATCCTATTTTACATCATTTTCCCCACTGAACTCTGTTGTAGTCTAACCACCACAAGGATGCCTCAAATACAAACTGTGACATTTCATGTCATAGAAATAAATGATAGACCTGCAGTGAGGAGAATTCTTACCTTATGTCTGCACTTGAGCACCACTCCATATGCGCCTTCATAGAGAAACAGAAAAAGAGGATCAATAAGACATGAGTCTGTGATGTGCTTTAAAGGTGCAACCTCATAATTATGTTGTGGCCTCCCACGCATGCACGAGGTGAGAAGCAGCAAAATAAAAATACCGACGCCATTCGGCATACAAACTCTCCCAAACACTTCTTTCACTGTTTTTACTAGTACTGCATTGCCTTAAATATTGCACATGCAGATATCACAAGATTGAAAATGAAAACTAATTCCATAAATTATTTTATTGATTTTCTGAAACCCTTTCTTAAAGGGGAGGTCTACCCCCAAAAATCCGAAACAATAATATGTTCTATGCAGCCCCCTAGTCTAAACATGGTACACCAATTAATATTGTGTTTGTGGAATATGAATTAGGGCGGCCCGGTAGTCCAGTGGTTAGCACGTCGGCTTCACAGTGCAGAGGTACCGGGTTCGATCCCAGCTCCGGCCTCCCTGTGTGGAGTTTGCATGTTCTCTCACATTCCAAAACATGCATGGCAGGCTCGTTGGGCACTCTAAATTGTCCCTAGGTGTGAGTGTGAGCGTGGATGGTTGTTCGTCTCTGTGTGCCCTGCGATTGGCTGGCAACCAATTCAGGGTGTCCCCCGCCTACTGCCCGAAGACTGCTGGGATAGGCTCCAGCACCCCCCGCGACCCTAGTGAGGATGAAGCGGTTCGGAAAATGGATGGATGGATGGATGGAATATGAATTAAGCAGCAAGATCCACCGTTTATTTTTTTATTCATTGAGGGGGCGGTGGCATCCTCCTGAGTTGTCTCATTGCACTCTCAAAGAAAAAATTTGACTGGGCAGCGGTACAATACATGCCACACACTAAAATACACTTGATGCATGTGTATCAACCTGCCAGATATGTAACGCGTGTCTAAGACATCAACAGTAAATCTTGATATCGTTCGTCCGGAACACCCGCAACCTCCCACTACACTCTGTACGCCATTGCCTTTTAAGATAAGATAAGATAAGATAAGATCACCTTTATTTGTCCCACACTGGGGAAATTTGCAGTCTACAGTAGCAAAATTGGGGGGGGGGGGGGGGGGGGAACAAAGTGTTTCATTGCAATATAAAATAAAGCATTAGCAATATATTTGTAGAACAAATATAATAAATTAGCAATAGCATAGAAAATAAATATATATAGTAGGTTATGATGGTCATACTTGGAGAAGTGAGTATTTTGTGGTGTAAAATAGATGACATGATTATCATTGTTGTTTGCTGGTTTCATCTACACAGTGATAGAAATCTCATTCACACAACATAAGCGCACCAGGGGTATCATAAAGATGAGATGAGAATGACCTCTGTCCCCAGTGGCCAAGGCACGTGCACGCCTCATGTCTGAACGCATGCAATAACATCCAGCAACTCACCTTCACCCACAATGCCAAGGACTTCAAACTTATTCATCACATCACCGTTTGGCGGAGCTTCTCCAACAGGTGAAACGTGACGCTTGCGTTTTAGCGGTGACAATCTTTCCGTGAGATGGAGATGGAGGCAACTGTAGAGTCCACGACAAATGCGGGAGCCTCTGACCACACCCCATCTTCGTAAGTCCTCTTTGTCTTCACGTCCCCCGCCGCTTCAAGCTACTGCCCTTGTGCATGTAAATGTCATTTTCTTTTATTTATGACTCCCGTTTTCTTAAGGTCATTCCTCTCTCAGTCTTTTTGAAGGTTCCACTCAGCTGTGCCTGGAAGATGAAAACAAACATGCCAAAGGTCAGAATACTGTATGCTGATGAGGGAGCGAAGGATTGCAGGCCGTATGTATCGCTAATTGTTGTCCACCATATGGTGTACTTGTTTGCAAAATGGTTTTGTCATGTCGCTGTAGAATCTATCCAACAGTCAGTCTATGGCCATAATGACTTTGTTCACTGTACTTAAGTAGATTAATGAGGTACCTGAGCTTTACTTGTGATTTATTTTTCTCACAATTTTGCCCTTTTACTCCCCCATTTGAAAATAGATGGAGTACTTTCTACACCTAACCCTATTGGGTTCAGAGTAATGCATCAGATTTATGTGACGCTTTTCTGGACAACCGGACACTCAAAGCGATCACAATGGCTACATTATTCAAGCACTCACACACTCACATGATGGTGGTGGAAAACGAGGTTCTGGAGCCACAGTTGCCCTGGGGCAGGCTGACGGAAGCATCGCTGCCAGAGTTGCGCCTAAGGCCCCTCCGAAAACCACATAACATTCACATCCAGCCATGCACCAGTGTGAGTGGCACTGGAGGCAGTGTCTTGCCCAAGGACACAACAACACATGACACAGACAGAGTGGGAATCGAACAGTGGACCATCCGGTTACTGGCCACTCTTACCTGTCAGCCATGGCTGCCCACACCCTGAACTGGTTGCCAGCTCATCGCAGAGAACTCATATATGAACAACCATTCACTCACACAATCACACCTAGGAACAATTTAGCGTGTTACATTAACCTGCCATGCATGTTTTTGGAACGTGGGAAGAAACCCGAGTACCTGGAGAAAACCCACACAGGCACAGGGAGAACATGCAAAGTCCACACAGGAAGGCCGGAGGTGGAATCAAGCCTTGAACCTCTGCACTTTGAGGTCGGACTTGCTAACCAGTCGACCACCGTGCTGCCGCAGCTTTTGTGAAAGCACTATATAAATCAAAATGTATTGTGTGTGTGTGTGTGTGTGTGTGTGTGTGTGTGTGTGTGTGTGTGTGTGTGTATATATATATACATACATATGTATATATATACATATGTATATGTATATATATATAGATATAGATATATATATCTATATCTATATATATATATAGAGAGAGAGAGATATAGATATACATACATATGTATATATACATATGTATATTTATATATAGTATCTAGTATCTGGTATCTGCACTCCTTCTTAAGTGTGAGTACTTCTGGCAGCAGGACACAACTGTCTTGTTTGAAGAAAACAAGGCAAAGTCTGATACAAACTGTTGCAAGCTAAACAGGAACAAACCTCATTGTAAATGGAACACAGACTGTTGCGAAATGAAGAGTGAAGTGCTCCCTGGTTGGCCAAGTTAACGTGTCTCTTTCAGAATATAAAGGTTTTCATTGGTTGTCAGCACTGAGCAAATTGACTTTGTATTTCTCCAAAAGCTGAAGTGTTTTTTCTCTGTGTCATTGGTAGAAAATGTATTTGAAAACAATTGAGTGTGCATTGTTTAATGATTTCAAGACAGTTTCTTCCACAGGTTTTGTTTTATATCGAAAAATAATGAGTGTGAATTCTCTTCATGATCATGCCAGTTGTCTTTTTTTTCAAATACCAATTCTCGAAGGGATCAGTCCAAGTTCCGCTTCTTCGTGTAATTCCCTATGTAAAGAATGTCACATCCTTGGTCCAGATGGTGGTTAACTAGGACATGAAAATGTACAGAGATGCAGCATTTCCTTGAGGACATCTATAAATCACGGGTGACTTTAGCATGACTTCTGCACACTGAACCTTCCCTGTCCCTTTCAATCTCATCAGGCTGAGGCACATGGGGTGGCAATTAGGATATTAGAATTACTTACCTAATTTCTACATCCATTTTTTTTGGTGAACTCACTATATCAGGGATTTTTAAGTGATTGTCTTTTATGGTGTGCCTTCAGGCCTTCTCTGCGGACTGAAACATCAAAAGTACTGACCTGCATCTAAAACATTGTATATATTTGTAAAATATTTTACGAATTTGTTTCCAACAGTCTTTTGTCTTCATTCCACCTTGTGTGTCTTGTCAGGGCATCTTAAAGTTATTTGTGGGTTATCGTGATTATTTTCTTTTTTTGTCCAATCAGATTTCAGCTCCTATGCGTTGCTATATTGGCATACACTTCCCAAGGCCATCAGCCACAGAATTGCAGGCCCCATACATTTGAAAGAATGCGTGATCTTTTTTTAGGAATCTGAACGATACAGATTTCAGATTCAGTTTAGGAGGGCCTGCATGAATCCTTCCGGGTAGGTCAGCACTTTTCTGTCCTCTGATTGGTTCACAGCCATTCGTGCGGTATTCATTCCATGAAGCGGACACCTGTACGGGACTGAAAATTGATTTTCAAGGTTGGTTTTTCAAAAAAGAAAAGAAAACCTGAACATTGTGAGGCTAAGTCAAAGAACGTTTGCAGCTGGCTTGCTTGGCGGTAAAAGATTTATTTGCCCCTTTCACAGTAGCCACATAACAATGTCGGTCTACAAATGATCACTGCTACTAGCAAAAGACGATGGAGTTTGTCTACAATTAACATGCATTTTTGCTGAGTACAATGTATTTTATTTAAAGCTTTATATTCTTATGACGTGTTATTAGATAATTCGAAATGGAAGTTAAACAGTTGAACTACTTTCATCACCAGGCACTCTGGCTGCTGGTTTCCCAGAGATACTAGCCACTCAGCATTTTGACCAGGGAGAATTTCATATGCAATTTAAATGTGTTTTCTTGGTGGGGAGATGGTGTAGATGCAATGTCATTCAGAGCAAGAACAAGAGGCAGGGATGGTGCACAACTACTAAGTTGCAGTCAGGAGAAAATATATGCAGTTTGTATGAGTTGCTGCTTTCTTGAAGCTTTATAATAACATGCTGGCTTTGTTAGCCTGTCTATGGTGCTTCACATTGTAAATTAGCATTACGCAAGCGGACAAAATGATATGCTTTGATTCAATTTGGATCTTTAAATACACAACGCCTGTAGTCCTATAATTATATCGTCTTATTTAAATTTCCTCCAAGTGATGTTATACGAAAGTCCCCTATAGCTTGACAGCCAGGGGCTAAGTTATACTCTGTAAAATGCGTTTTAATAAGATGAAATGTGTTAAAAAGATGTGGGAGCTGTTGGCCTAGAACTATTTAAAGACCTTGTAAAGGGACAAAAAAATGTCTTGTAAATTTGACACAACACAGAGAAAAGTATTGTTCACAAGCCTGCCAAATTTAAATGAATTAAAAATTTGCAAATATTAAAAAAATAATAATAATAAAAAATAAAATAAAAAACAAGGCTCCAAAATCGTGTGTCTTTGTTATGTGGGAACCCACACACAACAACACCGTACAAGGCGCCTACGTATTGGATGACCCCAAGCTCCTTAGCTTGCAAGCCAGGGAACGGAATAACCAGTTCATTTTTCCTTTAAGTGTCTCTGTTGTGTGGATCTTCACATGGCTCATGGAGCGAGGCTGTGGAGTAATAGATGGACCCAAAGCCTGCCCGCCAGTCAGCGAGTCCGTGAGTCCACTAGCGGCTAATAGCTCGGTCTGTGTGCCATGCATGGCATAACACATCAAGAAAGATACATTTTTGGAGAGTTGTAGGCAGCTAACTGCACATTTTAGTGGTACAAGGTTTTATTTAGGTCACTTGCGATTATAACGGATTCAGGGTGCTCAATACTGACAAACAGGGATGCTGCAAAGCACAGTCCAATTGTGCGTCTGGGAGGAGTTTTCTTTTTTGGAGCATTTTCTAGACGTGCAGAGGTGGACGAGTGTATTTTCGGTGGTGTGCGCCATTGTGGGAATGTAGCCAGCTCCTGGCCAATCAAAGTGGCTCCCAGCTCATTCCTTTTAAATTCAACGCAGAGAGTGGCATGTGGTCTACATAGTGGAAGGACTCGCTGAAGTCCATCCAGTAGTCTAAAATCTAAATTAGACTTACCCCGGCACTAAATTGATGATACACCACTTTTTATGCTGAGCGCAGTCTAATTTCTGTCACCAAATTGTCAGGAAACTTCGGGGGCTCACCAGTTGGAATTTACAGCGGACACAGCTGGAGTGTTGATGTGCATTCAGGCCTGGAGCACACGGCGAGGTGTAACGCGGTCTAAAACACCGTGAACTAGACTTGCTCTGGCACGATAATAAAGATGAACCCGTTTTTACGCTACGAAAATAGGACCCTATGTCGTAACAATTCAGTAATAAATTGTTCTCAGTCTTTGCGTTGGTTTTAAGCATTCATCTTCAAACAAAGTCCATATATTTAGAAACAAATCATGAAAATTACTTTACAGGGTAGCCTTTATGTTATTTCATAAATGTATTTAAATTAGTTTAAAAATTAGTGTGTGGGCTATTGTATTGTTTTTAATGTTCCCTCTATATTGCAGATTTTCACCTCTTTTCAGTGTATCTTGAGCATATTCCCCCATATATCAACAAGTTGTTTGCCATTAACAGTTACATTTTCACTGTGCCTTGAAGATCAATTCTCCTGACAAAGTAACAACTGATCAGTCCAAAAGGTCAATGTCACCCATATACATAAGTTGAGCTTACAAGAAAACGAACACACTGACCCTACCCATGAGCTCGAGCCGTATGCTTTGTTTTGGACTAGAACAAGTATTCAAGAATGCATGATACTAAACAATGTTTCAGCATTAGCATGATGAACCCGGGCGCCAGTTGCCCAGCTGTAGTAGTCTGGAGCTTTTTTCCTCATCAAGGGTGCTCGAGAGAGTCACTCATTCACACGGCGACAGCAGCTGTGCCGAGTTGCCCCTCAGTGTCTCGCTCAAGGGCACTTGGGTACATGAAGAGCAGGAAGTGACTCATCCATACGTATTACAAGACCACACACCACACCTCCTGAGTCACAGACACCCATATTGCATATTGCTACAATACCTAACAATACATACATACATACATATATATATATATATATACATATATATACATACATACACATATATATATACACATACATATATACACATATATACATATACATATATATATACACATATATATACAGTATACACATATACATATATATACATATATATATACACATATACATATATATACATATACATTTATATATATATATATATATGAGAAAGAGAGAGAGAGAGGTATTTGCACTAGTCCTATGATGAGCTGTGTTTTTGTTGACTTTGTTTGTATTACATTTTAGTTTTGGTTCATGTTATGTCATGTTGTCCTCTGTCCTTTCTCCATGTCTAATGGCTCGGTTTTCCTCTCCACCTGTTCTCACTTGTCAGTACTGTTCTTTGTGTCAATGAATCAGCTCCCTCCAGTCACTCTTGTCCTGTTCAGATGTGTCTCATTGTCTCATCAGTTTGTGCTCACAAAAGTGGTCACACTTGGTACTTAAATCTACAGATACATGTGTGGAAAAAGAACTGGTTAAAGCAGAGGTACTAAACTTCTGTAAGTAGTAAGATGGTACGGTAACATTTTGTATGATTCTATTTATTCATTTATTTACATCCAAAGTCATGCGCTGGAGCCATATGTTGCATTGCATTGCATAGTGACACAAGGTCACTATGCAATGCAATGCAACACAACAGGGACATTTCCCACAGAAATCTCACAATATGTATTTGATGTTAATCTGACCTTATCACTATAGCCAACGAACTATAAAACCAATAGACAACATCATCATCATCATTCATTCATTTTCCAATCCGCTTTATCCTCACAAGGGTTGCAGGGGTCGCTGGAGCCTATCCCAGCTGTTTTCGGGCAGTAAGTGGGGGACACCCTGAACCGGTTGCCAGCCAACCGCAGGGCGCACAGAGACAAACAACCATCCGCGCTCACGAGGGACAATTTAGCGTGTTCAATTAGCCTGCCATGCATGTTTTTGGAATGTGGGAGGAGTACCCGGAGAAAACCCACGCAGGCCCGGGAAGAACATGCAAACTCCACACAGGGAGGCCGGAGCAGGGATTGAACCCATGACCTCTGCACTGTGAGGTCGACCACTGGACCACCGGGCCGCCACAAAAGCCTACACATTTTTTTTTTCTTTTACCAAGGTAGTGCATGCAAACATACAATTTTTGCCACAAAATACATTCTCAATTTTTTTCATCACTTTAAAGTAATGGTACTAAATGTGCCTTAATTAATATTTGATTAATAGGGTTTATCGACTACTTGCATTGTCTTTCTTGTTTGTTTGTTTGTTTTTGTTTGTTTGTTTTTGGGGTGGGTGATATTCATACACCTGGCTTGGTTCCCTCTAAAAATCACCCCAAAAAAATCCACTTATAAAAGGCCCAAAACTGACCAAGATTAACCCAAGGCAATTCCAAGAATGGAGGCAACATGGCATCCATAAACCCTGTGGCATGGATTCAACCAATGACGGAGCAGTGCCGTAAAGCCAAAAAGTGTCCACTACCAAGAGCTATAGCGAGTAAAACTAAGCTTTTGTCCAATCAAAACATGTCCCTATGGCTTTGTTACCAATGTGAATCGTGTAACAAAACAAACAAAAAAGCTAAATTAGATCATGATAACAACAGAAAAATTCCACTCAGTTGTATGTTTTTCAGAAGAGATTTGAAAATTGTGTTTTTTTTTTAACTGAAGACATTTGTGACAAAACATTCTAGGTGACAGCATAAAACAGTTCTGGATTGGGGGATAGCTTGCTTCCCTGAATCTTGTCGCTTTGTCATCATGTCTGTGCTGTCCTTGTTTTGTTTTTGTTTTTTTGTTTTTGTTTTGTTTTTTTTGCAAAGCCTTTTTATGGGATTATAAAGTGCAAATATTTGTTTTCAAATGTAGGGGGTAAAAGTAAGAAGTCGTCAGAAAAATAATTCCTCAAGCAAAGTATAGGCACCTGAAAAATCTACTTGAGTACAGTAACTGATTGTTTGTTACTCCCCAATAACAGCTATGTATCCAACATTTGATCATCGTCTCCAAAAAAACACACTTTTAATGATGATGTGGCTCATGTGCCTGTGTGGGCGTCTTCCTATGCAGTGCACTCTCCACTCTGCCACATGTCCTTCCAGGAGAAGCGATTGAGGCCATCGAATGATGTGCTCCTGCCACTGAAGAGTATGAGCCCATTAAACAAACCTATTCCAAAAAGCTGAGCAGCTCTATAGGTGGAGAAACATCCTCGTGACAGTCCTGATTTGTGTGCGTCTTGCATGCCCAGAAATCAAGAATGACTTTGATACCGTAGATGTAACAAACACGCCTCCCGCGGTTATGCGTGAGAGAGATAAGAAATGTGATGAAGAGACGATGTACGGGATGTTGCACTGACACCGCTGCACCGTTTAACTGCGTTGCAGAGCGCGCCACCATTCCAGCACTGTGCACGCTTCTCCCTCAGCCTACTCAGCAACCGGTGCATATATTATATTCCGAGTATGTCCACGACAACATTGCGCCGACAAAGACGCGCGAATCAATCAGCACTCTCAAAGCCTTCAATGAGCCATCACTAAGATGCAAAAAAAGACGATGCTTTGTGTGCGTTTGTGTGTGCGTGTATGTGTATGTATGTATGTATGTGTGTGTTTACCTTACAGATGTGAGGTGAGGTTGCTCAAGCAGGCGTCATGAACACTGGAGAGGATGAGATTGGAAAATGAAGAGCCGTGTGTGTGAGAGAGTGAGGAGACAGAGGGGAGAAAAATCCCAATCAGGCCTATGCGTCGTGACATGATGAAAAATCACTCACTCAATGGACGGAGGTGAGAGCGAATCCTCGGTCAATAAAACGCCGACGACGGGGCGTAAATTGCATGTGACACTTCTTCCCAAGCTCCGCGTTCACTGCCTGGGTCTCATCAGCTGGTTCGAGCTGCAAGTAGGTCTTTAAAAAAATTGTCAGTCCGATGAGCGACGCCGCTGTGAACCAATCGAAACGTCGCAGCATCGCATTCAGCATCCAACATCATGAGCCGGGAAGATGACATACAAACTTCGGATTGGAATCGAACATTTTAAGGATTAGTCCGTGAAAGCACGTTTCGCCTTCTCTGAATGTTGTGTTCAAATCATGCGGCAGCCTGTCCTCGCTCTGCACCCACTGCCCACCCCACCCCGCATGAAGGCAGTAAAACCACCGTGCATGTGCCCCTTCTGCACTGAAAAAAAGTCATTTGTAAAGGTTACATAGTGTTAAGTTGGAGTGTCAATGTAAAAGAAAATGAATGGTAAAAGTAGAAGTGTTGAGTCACTTCCTTTCCATAAGTAAAAAGGAAACAAAAAAGTGCAGACTCAGAGATGTACAGTATTTAAGTATAAAGGCAGATGTGGTAAAAGTACTCACACTCGGTACTTAAGTAATATATAGATACAGTACTTGTGTAAAAAATGTATTTATGTAAGAATCAGTTAAAAAAAAGTACATACTTTGAAATGTATTTAAGCACAAAAGATGTGGTGGCAAAAGTACTCACACACTGCGTTTAAGTAGAAGTGCAGATACATGTGTAAAAAGGCTTTGAGAAAAGGGGAACTGATTAAACTTCTTTATAATTAAAGAAAGTACAGGCTCTGAAATGCACCGTACTATAAATAAAAAAAGCAAAAACTCTGTACTGAGGTAGCACTACAGATAGATACCATTGCAAAAAATAAAAATAACAGTCTGGTAAAAATGGAATCACTGATAGAAAGTAAGTAAAAGTTAATAAAAACGTATAGAATGACAGGTATGTAAGTATGAAACTGAAGTGGAACAAGTGCACCCATTGTATTGAAGTAGAATTACAGGCAATTATAAAGCAAGTGTGTTAAAAGTACAAGTACTGATTCAGGTACAACACACTCCAGCATTCAAATTAAACCTCAGATGTCTCAAAAATTCCACAAGAGCTATCAGATTTTTTTTCTGTGATAAACTCACATTTTTTAAATTTAGAGATAAAGATATACTGCACGTTGGGGTATTTTTCAGACATCTGAGTTTTAATTTAGATTTTTACATTTACTATGGTCAAAAATAATATCAGTGTTTGAAAATAAAATTTACAGTTAGACGGTACTGTTACAAATTATAGTGGGCCCCACTTCGATTCACAGCTCGGCACTCATGGATTCATCCATTTGAGAATTTCTGTTACATTTTTTTCATTATTTTTAGGGGGCTGGGTCGCAGTCACCATTTTGGGTTTGTAAAATGTTTTGTATGCATTTATTATGAGCGTCAATAACACGGATTTTTCAACGTTTCCGGTCCGCTGTGCAAAGGGTCGACAAGGCTATCCCACTGAAAAAATGATGTCATCAGTCTACTGAGATGCTAGTGAGGTGCTGAAACAACCGTCCTCATTCTCGTGCAGTCAAAAATCTGGAAGCGACACATACATTGTTTTTGTTTTCATGTCACATCTGGGTTATCAAAAACCAAGGCGTAACGAAATTTGCATTTGGAGCGAGTGAAATTAATTATTTTCCCATCTCTCTCTCTCTCTCTTTCTCTCTCTCGCTCACTCTCTCACACACACACACACACACACACACACACACACACACACGCACACACTAGTGTGTGCGCGTGTACGTGCCTGCGTGTGTGGGCGCGCGCGTGTGGTGGTGGCGGCGACGACGGACATGCGCGTAGCTGCAGCGAACATGGCGGCCGCCTGCATCTGACAGAAAGTGAGGGCTTCGCCATCAAAATAAGCGCTTTCAACGCTCGGTACGTCTTCTTTTCTCCTTGTTCTTGTCCAGCGCCTACTCCCGAGATGTTATTTCACCCTCCCCGTTCCCTCATTTGAGCCAGAATAGCGGCGTTTCCCACCGTGGAGGATATGTGCTGGCAGTGAGTGTTTTTCCTCCACTGTATTGCATGTTGCTTGGATGAAGGCGACTTCTTATTATTGTTACAGTTTTGTGGTGTCCGTTGAAGTGCGGCGCTTTACGCTTGTGTTCGCTGCATTCCCACGCGCTGTTTAGTAAACAAGTGCGCCCACTGAGTGGGTTCGGAGTCCAGTGTGGTGTTTAATAATTCAGCATTAGCAGCCGTTAGCCTTGAGAATAATGAGAGGAGTCCCGCCCACCAAATTTGGAAGAATGGAAATGCGTCATGCACTTTTTATATTGTTCACTCCGATCTATCTATCTATCTACGTATGTAGTCCCATGACCAAATAAATATTTAAAAACAATAATTTCTTCAGGATTGAAACTTGTTTACATGTTCCACCTAAGAAAATCCTTAGCTCTCCAAGCACCACCACGACGACAAAGTAAATGTTTCAAAACAACTGTTTCGTCAGTATTACATGTATTGTACTTAAAAGTTAAGTACATTGGCGTCTTTCTTTTTTGAAACAAATAAGACAAAAAGTATTTTTTCATTAACTCCACCATTAAATAATGCATGACTGAATATTCAAACAAAATTCAAAATCTGGTAATACTGAAAAGCTAGTGCAGTCATTACAAGTCCCGATGTACAGTAAATCTGTGAAGTAGTTATCTCTATTTTCTACAATTATTATTATTACGTATACAATACAATACTGTATTGAATGAAACCAAAGATGAAACCTTTTTTCAGGTGAAAGTACAGCAATGAGGCGCAGAGACTTTGCAAATCCAAAATGCAGAACAAAATGCACTGTAAAAAAAAAAAAATGCACGAAAAATAATCTGTGAAACAGAGAATCCGTGAAAGATGAACCATGTTATAGCAAGGGATTACTGTATATCTGAATGTGCTGAAGGAATGAACAAACTCAAAGTCAAACTGTGCAATCTGATCACCTTAAAGGGTTGGAAATAAATGGATCTTACGCAGTCCTCCCATGACACTTTATAACACGAACAGTGCTGATGAATTTATTTTCAAATTGCAAACATCAACTTGGAACTTCTTTCATTCGATTAGCAGTGTGGCCAGTCAAAACAATGAATTGATTGAATGTCAGACAAATTGTCAGGGTTGCTCTTTCAGCATATTGTAATTTATTTTAGAATTGTTCCACTGAACTTGGAAATTAAGTTAAAATTATAAAGGTCAGTGATTCTCAAAGTTCTGCATGTATGATTGAAAAAATTAAGAATCTTATTGTAAAACCGACCCACAGACAAACATATTACTGAGTTACAGAAAATAAATGTATCATTTTCAATAATTTGGGGCAAGCCAGCAACCACATAAAACCCACGTTTGTTTTGATTTACCTCATCCCTTAGTATATGTGAATTGAAACATCACATTTAAAAACTGGTATGGCACACTGGAAAAACAGCCCTCGGACAGGCCACCAACAACTGTTTTGTCATAGATGATGCCTGTCTTGCAGACACCATATTTAAAAACGGAAAATCACCCAACGCAATTTGTCCCTGGTTTGTTTCAATCACATTGCATGTACTACCCTATCCGTATCTCCTCTCAGTTTTTTTGTGGGTGTGGTTAGAAATGCGCAATTCATTTTGAAAGGTCCTATTTGTTCTCACAAATGTTGTCATCTACTCAACGCTCGCTCCTCGAGTTAATAATGCCTTTGACAACTCCTGTCAATCAAAAGTTACAACTGCTCATGAAACCACCAATTTTTCCCCCTCATCTAGTGCATGTAAAGCATCATAATGCTAATCACAGTCCAGGGGCCGCTCGAGTGGAAATGGAGGCTGTAAAAAATGAAGTGCTTCCTGGTCTGCTGAGCTCTTAAAGCATGACCCTCATGAGTGGAGCAGACTGAGGTGTGCAAACACTGAAGCTGTCTGTCGCTGAGCGAGTGGCAGAACAGGAATCCTTTTCATGTGGGTCTGCAGACGTCCCACATCCGCACGTCTTAATGGCTTTTTATGGCACCCTGGAATCTTTATGGCTCCTTTCCACTCCATGGCTTTCTCTGCAAAGACACAGGAGCGCACAGGGAGCAGCGGTTACACTACATTGCAGAGTTTGCACTTCTGTGGTGAACATTCTGCATTATTTTGGATTATTCATCTTTTTGATGTCTTTCGTTTTTGGATCATTTAATTTACTCCCAGCTAAATATTTGCAACTGACATCTGAAAATTGGACAATGGTTAAGGCTGATCTGGATTATTCTGTCAGATTTTCACCCTCAAAATATGTGGTAACAACCTTAATGAATCTTACAATTAATTGTTGCCAGTGTTTAAAGATACTGTTTTCAGCCTAATAGCATAAATGTCTAAATCATTTTGGAAAGTTTCCAGAAAACAAGCAAAAAACAATGAATTCAACAAACAGAAAGAGTGAGGATGTCCCACATTTTTTTGCACCCGAGTCAGAGTCCAAGTCACTTGATTTTGTGTAGCTGCATGTAATGACTCCCTCTTCATTACCTCTGCAATGCATTGAAGAAGAAAAGGAAGACTACATCCAAATTGTGTCAGTTGACTAGATTTTTTTTTCTTATTGGAGTACAAGTATCCCAAGATGTTGTATACCTCTGTACAGTAGTTCATATAAAGTAAAGAACTAAAATATTTGATGATAGATTTTAGAAATGGCCTGGATAGCTAAGAATCTACTTACAAAGAAAAACAAAGTTTTTAGCAACTGTATAGATTTTTTTTGTTGTTGCCATGGGCGTTGTTTTTGAGACAGGAGATCAAAAATGATTTTACATTTTTTTTAAATTGTGCGTTTTCTGATCTTGATTCACCTTAAGGGGCCTATGAAGGTGGATGACAATCCCCATTTAAGATCCAATATTGGAAGACTTCAAATCCAGTTCAAAACTTACAGCAATTTATTCATAAATCAATAATAGCTAATTACATTTTTAGGTTATAATACTGTGTTTAAAATGTTTTTTTGGGTGTGGTGGTGTTGTAAAATTAGCTACTCAATTGAAAATTGATGGGTAAAAATATAAAACATTATTAATAATGCAGTATATTGCCCAATAACCGTTCCAAATGACCAATATCTTGTTTTATTATGATTACACTGCTTTTTCCTGTGGTGTTTGTGTGTTTCTAACGAGGTTATATGGTCTATTGTTTTAGTTAAGAGCCTGTTTGACTTCCTCTGCTGCTGCGGGCTAACATCTTGGTCATCATGGGCCGAACACCACACAAAGGTTGGCCCTCTCTCTCTCTCTCTCTTCTCATGCCACTAATATTTGTAACAGCTGGATTTTTGATAGAGCGAAGAATAATGGTTTTCAGTCGGGTTTTCAGGTGACACTAATGAAGTGTCTGGTGAGTGTACCATTTCGAATGCAAATGACCATCTCTTGATTCCAGATCAGAAAGAGGAGAAGAAGGAGAGGCCGAGCATTGGCGCAGGCTCTGCGCTCGACAAATCTAATGGTGAGTGCTCCCCTTAATTTTGTCATCGGTGACCTCATTCACTGTTAAAAAGTGAGAAATGCTGGGAGTCCATTTTTTTCCCACCTCACACAGTTTAGAAATCTGGTTCCTTCCCGGGAAAGTAATCGTAATTATAACAAAACAAAACCAAAAAAAAAGTCATGTCGTGCCTTAATACTGATCGATTCATGATTTAAAAAAAAGGCAACCATAATGTAGACAAAAGCCCAATGTTTCATTGCACCAAACAGCCACGTCATTTGTAAAATGTGAATGCCTTTTATGTATCTAACAACAAAGTGGTGTCTTTCTTTTCAATGGTGCGAGTAGTGTTATTTGTTACAGCCTTGTTTGATTCTTTTCCTAGAGCCATTTAGTTGGGAAGACTACCTGAGAGAGACCTCATCTATTGCAGCTTCACCTACTTGCTTCAAACAGGTAGCTGATCGTTACTAAATATGAAGTTCAATGAGCCCCCGCTTTTCACGTATACCTTCCACGCCAACCTGTGATTGGTGGAAATTTGCAAAATAGAGCCTACATCAAAAACATTGTTGAAGAAGACTCACTCAACCTGTAAACACACTTACATAATTAAACATAATTTTTACAGTATTACATTACATGTGTACAGTCCAGAATCCCCCCCTCCAATGACTTCAAGGCTGGCATGAAGCTTGAGGCTCGCGACCCGCGCAACTCCAACTCCGTTTGCATCGCCACCGTGATGGGCATGATGGGTACTCGACTACGCCTGCGTCTGGATGGGAGCGACAACACCAATGACTTCTGGAGACTGGTCGACTCGTCTGACATCCAACCAATAGGCACCTGTGAGAGGAATGGTGACATGCTGCAGCCCCCGCTGGGTGAGACTACATTTAAATGTGCATGCCCTTTTATACACAGGATGGAGGATTCATGATGGATGCACACACATTTATGAACCTGATTGAACCAACGGCATATTCCAGAAATCATAATATAGTAACTAGTAAATGGACTGCATCTAAGATTGAGCCGTTCTACTTTCATCCACCAATCACCATCTCTCACGATGCCGCCTTCATTCGCATCTTCACACACATTGTAGAGTACAAAAGTAATGATTCCATTTAGCGCCATCTCTTTTAGAGGCCGACTTAATTGGATGCGTTCATGGAGAAAATCCATTGTCAATGTTATTACTATTACCAGTGTTTTCCTGCCAAGGCAAATCCTCTGCTACACTTTATTTACAATGTACGGTATGCCAGAATTCTTCATTTTCCCAAGAGATTTTTAGACATTTCTACTCTTTGAACATCGGTCTGTTTGGAGAAGGCTCTTTTCTGTTCCAGCATGACTTTGTCGCAATGCACCATAAGGTTTGGATGGGTTTGGTATTTAATAACTTGAGAGCCCTGTCCACACCAGCAAACAACTTTTAGATTAACTATAATAAAAGTGGAAGCTGTTCTAGCCTGGCAATGAGAGACTCCAACTCCCATCTTTAGATGGATTGATGGATAGAAAGATAGAGAGACACATTTTATTCATCCACAAGGGTAATTCACTCCAACTCCATTCTGTTGGTGTAATAATAGCTTGTGCCCTAATAATTGGGTGTACGTGATGAACCGATCTTTTTCTTTTTTTTTACTTCATTGAATTCTATTTCAGGTGTACAATGCTCCAGTAAAAACTCAGTCCAACAGTGGTTGGCATAATGTCAGTCATCCTTCAGCCGGCGCTACTTTTAGTCTTGTTGCAAAGTCACACATTTTTATTGATCCATCCTTTTAACTACACTGCTTGTCCTCACTAGCATCATAAAAGAAATTGAATATTGGCTTGCCTTTGTTTTCAGGCTTTAGAATGAACGCCTCCTCGTGGCCAATGTTCCTCCTCCGAACGCTGAGTGGAGCAGAGATGGCACCAGCTTCTGCTTTTAAGAAGGTTTGTTCTTGAAGTATGGTCGAATGAATGAATGAATAAATAAATAAATAAATAAATATGTATATGTGTGTGTGTGTATATATATATATATATAAATGGGTATATGTGTGTGTGTGTGTGTGTGTGTGTGTGTGTGTGTGTGTGTGTGTGGGTTGGTTACAGTGAAACTCCTCTACAACGAAATCATGTTTGCAGCAAAAAATTCTCACAACAGGGGTTTTTTCACTGTAGCAAATGTGAAACAGGAAAGTGGGAATGGTGTTAATGCATGAAGATTTTTTCACACTAGGGGGTATTTTCACCCATGTAGATTTTGTTGTAGAGGAGTTTCACTGTATATAAATATTGTTCATATAATGGATAATGTTGAACTCAAAAATAAATTGTGTCCAGGAACCTGTTAGCCCCATTAAAAACTACTTCAAGCCTGGTATGAAGCTGGAAGCCGTGGACAGGAAGAACCCTTACCTAATTTGTCCAGCCACCGTGGGTGAGGTCAAAGGTCAGGAGATCTTTGTCATGTTTGATGGCTGGCGAGGTGCCTTTGACTATTGGTGCCCCTTCGACTCCAGAGACATCTTCCCCGTCGGTTGGTGTGTGCTGACGAAACACAGTTTACAGCCGCCTGGAAACTTCTGTGAGTATAGCTTTCACTTTAATTTGGCTTGCGTTGTATTTTGACTTTTAGGGTGGTAGATTTTTCATCATTAACACAGCAGTGGCGACTGTACTGCATACAAATTGACAGCAGCATTTTACTTTTTTGTTGTTTGTTTGTTAACATCAAAGGCATTGTAAGATTCTGAGCAAACCAACCAAATAATTTTATCGTGAACCCCTGTTTATTGATGTTTTTATTTTTCAGACCACCCCGTCATAGGTAAAATTCTACAATATTATAAGAGACTTTGTAATGAAAACTAGGCTCTGACTGATACAGATTTTTTTATGATGAATCGTACCTTATTCATTTTAATTCATTTTCACACTCTCACTGTCAAGCCATGGGAGACATCATATAGCATCACTTTGACGAAACGAAAAATAAGGCGCCTGCGATCACAGTTGTCCAAATAAAAGGCAAAGCATGCTTGCTTAAAATTGTCACTCCGAGTGGAAGTTAAGTGTAAAAGTGTCAGATAAAACAAAAGAGTATTAGATATTGTACATTTAAACACAAAAATGTTCAACCAAACTAGATAATTTCAACTAAAGAAAGTACACTAGCATCAATGATGAGCAATAGAAATGAGCACGGCTGTTGCAGTAATTTCAAATGCTTAAAGAACTCCAGCTCTGCGTGTACTCTGTATGATATGTGGGTGGTGCTTTTCAAAGTATATTGTAGCAATTTTAAAAGACTTCTCTGCCGGTAAAAATGTGACAGTATAAAACACAATATATATATATATATATATATTTTTTTTAGGTGAGGTAATATTGAATTTTGTTAATGTTTCCAATCAGTTTACTAATTTGAATCCAGTTTTATTACTGGGCAACATTGTGCTAATATTAATGCTAAACAAACAAGACCAAATTCCTGCACTACATTTATTTTATAAAATAATAATAATAATACATTTAATTTTGAAAGCGCTTTTCATTGTACTCAAAGACACTTTACATGAGTTTATATAATACTATACATATTTTATTGCGGTACAGACCAGAGTACCAAACTCCAAATGTGAGCACGGCATTAAACATAAATTTAGCCTAATGCTTTTCTTTTGCAAAGAGTTGTGACATTACCACACTTTACCAGCAGAGTGCAGTGCAAGGTACATTTTACATTTGAAGGAGGCACACCATGTAACGTACGGAGTCAGATTACGATTTCTTTTTTTTTTTTTTTTGCTTTCTATGCACCCAAACGAATCATGATACTAGAGCCATTAGGATTTTTGGCCAGTGTCACATATCAGGCCAGACAGAGTAGTCTTGTTGTTGTCACTTGAAACCCAACTGCCTCCATAAGTTCCCAAAACACCAGAGAGCATAGGTCTGTTTCACAAAATAGATACACACTTCTCACTTTCACCTTTCAGGCTTTAATTTTATATATACTGTATATATAAAATTGAGCTCCACTTGATAAAAAAAAAGAAGATAGCAGGCCAAAGAAAACAAATCATGAGTTCTAAGTCAAAAACAACAAGCAGTGCAGGTAATTCTCAGCGTTTGGGAGTACACCTGATATTAGCATGTCCTTGTGCGGTTATCTGGGTGTTCAGACAAAACGAATCCAGAAGTTATCTTGGCACCCGAGGAATGGTAAACACTAACTCAAAACACATTACAAAAGAATGAGGCTACCCAGTGCCATAGTGGCGCAGTATGTGAAAACCTGCACTCGTACAGAAACATTGGCCCCAGTGCACAAAGTGAGGTCCACAAGACGGATGGACAGGTAGATGAAGCCATACTACAGATAACTATTTTCATCCGAAAAGGAAATTCATTGTTACATTCATTGCCACAATAAAAAGAACACAAGGCAAAGCAGACTTGCTGAATTCCCACAATAACATTAAAGATATGAAACGTATTCACTACAACCATGCTGTGTGTTAGCTTCCTTAGCGTCCCTCGACTACATTTTTAGGATGACAATGAATAGTCAACATCATTACTGGGTATTTGTCATAATGGCACTAAATATTGGGAAATATCAAAGCAATTATCAAATAGATTCTTTGAATAAGGATGTTTTTGTTTTTGAAGAATGATGGTGAAATATAGAAATTATAAACCATTTTCTGTGTACAGTGTACTTCATGCAAGTAAAGTACATGTAAAAATAGATGTAAATCTGTAATCATTTTGTTACTCAAACGTGTCTTAAAAAAAAAACACCCAAACAAGAAGGCCGCAGCCGGAATCGAACCCTGCACATCTGCACTGTGAGGTCAACGCACTAACCACGCATGCACGCACACACAAATGAATCATATTACAGTATTTAAGATATCATGATACGTATCGAATTGTCTTTTAACTGAGATATATTTCTGAAAAGTTGAAATGACAACAAGAAACTCATTACAATCCCCTCATCATAAGTTGAGCTGTACCATATCGAATCATAAGACCACTGAATTAAACTGATCGAATCCTCCACTGCAGTCAGCCTTGTAAATTGGCCCTTGGAATTGTTGGATGTGGTCTCTACAAAACAGTTGTAGATGCATGTGCATGACTTGGCGCTGGTGTTAATGTTATTAAAATGTGATGGCAAAGCTAAGATATTCATTTTAATCGGCATAATAGTCTGCTCTGCAGACGTGATTATGTCGGCATGTCATTTTCATGATAAACGATAAAGCTTAATGCTCAGACTAGCTGCTCTTTGGTTGATATTGAGACAGAATGTGTGGAAATCACAGACAAATAACGACTTTGTGCCTTATGTATACTTCACAGATTCTGATATTTGGTATAGGGAAGAATTTTGTCAGATCTCACAAAAACTACAAAGAAAAAGACACTATTTTAATATCCCCATCTTTATCTTATCTGATGAGTTATTTATACCACAATATTACATTTAAATATGAACCATGGCCTACATGGTGAATGTATGTGTTTATTTGGAGAAGGTTTTCTCAATGGAGGCATCTGGGTGCACCCACTGCCAAATGCTGTCTTCGCGCAGGCTTTATCTGCAATACGTTATTATTATATCCATGCAGAAATATGTTGGTGTCTGCACTTGATGTAGTTCCATACTAGACTCCGTGGCCAACAGATTATATTAATCCTCGAGGTTGCACATCACCTACTTGATATGAGGTCCTCGCATGTAGACTTCATGTGGGGGATTTAACACAGATTTGCACTCGGTGTGTTTGCACACCTACTGTATGTGTGAGTGTGCGCGCGCCTGAGCTTGGCGTGTGTGCAGTAAAAAGGGGATAATGTGCTCAGTTAGACAGGTGCCATGATTGTATGTAAACGCATCGGGGGCTTGCGGGGACGGTTAATGAGGTGTTGATCAGCTATACCTGCTCTATGTACATTTCAACTAGCTTCGTTATTCTCTTTTGTTCTCTTTGTTCTGTGCTGCATATTTTTGTCAGACACCACTAATGCAGTGCTTCTCAATTATTTTCTGTTGCGCCCCCCCAAGAAGAACAAAACACTTTGCCCCCACCCCCAACTGTCTCCAATATGAGCGGAGTCACCTTTTGCTTCTTGGATTTTTAAATTGGGTCAGAATATTGAGCTGGTTTGCAACCTTGTATTCAAACTTTGCAAACTGACCAGGATGGAATGGAAACGCAGCTCGCATTTATGTTTGGAACATGATCATAATTTTTGTCCTTGAATACCCAGGTGTGATCCCAAAATCATGCAATATGATGCCCTCGTCACTCCTGTGCTTGCAGCATCCATTCATCCATCCGTTTTCGATTTGACACTTATCATCATTAGGGTCCTGGATTGACTTGCAGCCTGTCCCAGCTGACTTTGGGTGAGAGGCGGCATACACCCTTGACCGGTGGCTCGCCAATGACAGGGCTTACATAGACAAAAATAACCATTGACACTCACATTCACAGCTACGGATAAATGACAATCTTAAAAGTGCATAAGATGCAAGTTGTTGGAATGGGAAAGGAAGCTGGAGTACCCAGAGAAAACCGCTCAAAGCAGTTATCCAAGGTTGTTGCCACTTCCATCCATCCATCCATTTTCTACCGCTTATCCGAGGGTGGAGTTGTTGCCACTTGATTTATTAAAACAAAACAGCGTCAATTTGTTTTCGGCCTCACCCTCCTCAGTTTTTGCTGCTCTGTGGATGTCTTCAGCGCAAAGTCAATTGTGATGTGGTCTGAAAGGGAAGTACATTGGTACCTTCACTTTTTTCATGATACGAGGCATTGCTTTGCTTCATTTTTTTCCCGCTTTCACCTATGAACAACATTTTCGGACACGAGTGCTATGGGGTGATATGGAGAGAAAAAAACACTCTAATGATAAGCCGCAATTTAGATATTTTCTGACTGCATACCTTTTCTCACTTTATTTTGAAGTGAAATTAATTAAATCTGCATCAAATGAGAAATGCATCCAGCATTCATCTAGATATCAATCTAAATAAGAGGCATACAAATGTTTCAGGCAGTAAATGATTTAAAAAAATAAAGATGAGATCTACTCGAATGTAATTTTGAGTACAATTACTGTATTGTGCAGATCTCAAAAGTCAAAGTTAAAACTCAGGACTGGATGATGCAAACAAATCACATTAGTGATGTTATACATAGTCACAATGGTATATTAACAGAGATGGTCACTTTACACTATTTTGCCTGTCCGTCCTCCGTCCGCGAATTGGGTACCCTTCCGTCATCATCCCTCACTCCCTGTACGTCCTCGTCCTTTTCAAGCGCTTCCGTCCTAGTCTGCACTCCCAACCCCCAGAGCGCCTTAAGGCGGAGTACATGAAATGCATGGTGGTCTACTTCTTCCTTTCATAACTTTGCTGCTGTGAATTGGCAATTTCTCCATTGCGAGACTAATAAAGGATTTCTTATCTTAATCGAATTAAGACGAGATTGAATTTAGTTAAGTCCAGTGCTTAAGAAGTGCAGTCCACATGTTTACGTCGACGTTTCATGAAAAATGAAAACTACATGTCATGTTAAATCACAATTTCAATATTGAGCAGAACTCAAAATGTTATCATGTTAACCAAAAAGCAAGATTGTTGTGGAATTCTGTGGCTATTGGTCAAGGCATGACATCATCATGCAACATTAAATAAAGAGAATTGTAATCCGTCAACATTTGGGGTTTTTATCCCCAAAATTCAAAAACAAATCAAAAAGTATTGGTCATCAGAGGCTGATGAGGATATCAGCGACTTTTGTGGGGCTTCCTGTGCCTGCTAAGCTCCACATTGTTCTGCAGACAGGCTGATATCTGACCATGCCACTAAAGCCTGACGTTTGGCCAGGCCATTTTTCATCTGAAAAGGCTCGGGTTACAGCGAGGGGGACCTCTGTCGGGGTCGTGTGTGTGTGTTTGTGTGTGTGTGTGTGTTTTGAGTCAAAGCATGCTTCTGTGCACAGCAGCTCCCACTATGACTTTCAGTCAGAATGCTTCATATCCAGTTGAACCTTCTACCCAGCCTCCCAAGCTGACACCCCACCCCTCTACCCTTCTTTCAACCCTGTACGCTCCCAGGAGCCCCGGCGTTAACCCCTTTTCCCCTGACACTGGCCCCCTCCCCCAGAGACTCGCCAAGAGACAGGTGACTGATGCAGACTGTCGATATGGTCTAGAGATAACACGAATAAAGGATTCAACCCCCCATAATGCCATTCACCACACCCACTCACTCCTCTTGCTCCTAACCCCTCCCTAGCCCCTATAACCGCCCCCCCCCCCCTTTCTCATTCATTGGGAAGGAAGCTTCGCAGCAGCTTGAACCAGCGGCAGTAGTAGTAGTAGCGGGCTTTGTTGTAGACTCAAAACAGGCGAGAGTAGTGCGTAAAGTAATGTGAAGGCACCAAGATTACCGGACATGAAGCTATGAAGTGCAGAGCATGAGAGCACAGTCAAAAGTTTGGAGTGGAACCGGGTGAGAGAGAAAATCTGTCAACGGAGCGTGGTTTCAAAGAAAGGAACAGGAAGCGACTGTCTGTCATTACCACCGATACCACGGTCGCTACTATCACAATTGGGGAAGCCACAACTGCAGCACTGAGTTTCTGCTTTTTGGAAGGCATTTCCTGGTGAGCATGTTGTTTGCATTAACAATAGAAACTCTGTGACGCTTCTATTTGTCCTTTTTTTTTTTTGTTGCTGTGTCCAAAACATGTTGACTAACGCTTCTTTGTAGTAGCACAAAATGTATTCAGCATCTACTTTAAGAGTAGCCGCACTCATGAATATATCAGTGAATGCTACAAGATGTAAAATAAGGCAAAATTGGTCACTAATCCAATTCAGTAAGTGCTGGTTTCTTGTCTAAATTTGAGGATTCTGTGGCTTTGATTGTTTTAAGACTTTTACCTGCATTCAAACCAGGACAACTTCTAAGCATCCGCAGTTGTAATTTGAGGGATTTGCCTGCTCTCAACTGCAAATGTTTGCAGTTGGAGCCGTTTTTATTGGCTGGAGATTTGGAGCCCCATTTGTTTTTGATCATGTACGTTTGTGGCTCGAGCATCAGGAAGCAGTTAGCACAAGATTGAGTCTCCGTATACTCATGTTATTAGGCACTCTCATTACCGGTGGTGAGTGTTTTTAGACGTGTACGTCAGTCAGGAGAGACACATCCACATTTGGTTGTTTTAATTAAGTTTCTCAGCTCCTTTACAATGGTCACAACTAGCGTGTGTGTGTGTGTGTGTGTGTGTGTGTGTGTGTGTGTATGTGTGTGCGTGTATTTGTATGTGGTTGAATCAACTGATGATGTGAGGAAGCTCAGCTTGTGAAAAGCGGGGGATAGTGTAATTAGATGAGGAGGAACTCTTTTGGGCCCCTCCCCCACCCACCAGACAACAGACACACACTCAACGACCTCATTCTGATGTATGTGCGTGCACACATGCACACAAACACACACACACACTCACACGTTTCCTCAGGCTGTGTTACAGAGGTCAGAGGGTCGAGTTGGAATAATATAGTCATGATCAGGGCCACATGTCCATTGTTGAATGGGATGTGTGATGCCTGCACAAATTCTTCTTGAATATTTCTTGTCAGGATTATTTTTCGTGTGGCTGAACGACGTGGAAACATAATCAAATTGTGATTATTTTTTTTTCAATATTGTGATTGTGATTTGCGATTATTTTTTCCATTGTCTTTTTCCCATGATTTTTTTTTCTGAACCATTTTCCCCCCCCAAGTATTTCAATGAACATTTCAATTTTTATTATCCATAAATGTTCTTTCCTTACAGTTCTGACTTCCGCTAAAATAATGGCAAATTAACCATGAATTAATTATTTTTTTCTGCTACAATTATAGTTAATTTACGAAACGGTTTGACTTTCAGTCTTTTAAGCACTCACTACGACAACTTCAAAAAATTCCACCTAACAAGTGTGGCACGAGTCACAAATCAGATTACAACAATAATGCAAACAATTGTGTAGCTTTATCACTTTGACATTTAATGTTTCACGAAACAATATGTAAACGTGTATGAGCACCAAACTTATCTTGACACTATAAACAATAAATAAATAAATAAAATATCTTTTGAAAAAAAAGCCTACCACATACCCAAGTGAAGCATCCCCCCGCCCCCCCCCCCCAAAAATTGCATTGTACTACAATGCGATGTCAATTTGAATTTGATTAATTGTCCTGATTTCAGGCATGCAGTAAAATCACACACTGAATTTGTATTTTAACCTTTCTTAGTTGAAGGACCATTATTTCTCTTGTTTAAATCCTTTTATTTAATCAGTATGATTTCATCCAAAAGATTTAACGGTAGCTAGTAATGTAATTCCTGCCACGTGCATCATAGGACAGGGCTCGGAATAAGCAGTTTCGCATCGCGGTCTCTTGGGTAAAGTTGGTATTTTGTGCCTCATTAATACACAATGAAAAGAAAAACTGAGAATCAAATGCAAAGACAACCATCAAAAGAAAGTAGTAGTAGAAGAAGCACCAAAAACTTTGTACAAAAGCTTCACTAGCCTCACATCACCCACCGCAGGTAGTTGGCGGTCGAGGAAGAATGGCTGTTATTTGTTTGTTTTTGCAATAGAGGCCTGAGTTTGGACTTTTGAGGTCTGCACAATAATCCATCCATCGATTGTCCAATCCGCTTATCCTCACGAAGGTCGCGGGCATGCTGGAGCCTATCCCGGCCGTTTTCGGGCAGTAGGCGGAGTACACTCAGAACTGGCCGCCAGCCAATCGCAGGGCACCCAGAGACGAACAACAACCTTTCACACTCGCAATCACACTTACGGACGATATAGAGTATCCAATTAACTAACTCAATTTTGCTTTACTTCTCAACAAGAAATGCTAGCCAGTGAACAGCTCGCCACTAACCTGAGCCCACAATAGCCGACTATACACTCTCATTTGGTGACTCCCACGATAGGCGCCAGGCCTGGACCTACCATTTAAAAGTAAATACACTCAAAGTCACTGACACAGTCGTAGCATGGAACATGAGGATGGCAACCCCCAAGTAGACAACAATAATACCTGCCTCTCACATGCCCAGTCCATTTTTATCCAATCAAATCCAATCTAAACTATATTTGATAGCTGTAACCTTAAATTATGATCAATTAAAAATATGCCTGCTTGGATCGCAATATTGTTACAGATATTCAAATGCATTAAAATCAGAGTTGGCTCCTGGTCTCCAAATTGTGAATGGCCTTGCAGGCGCCGCTGTCCTCGGGTCGGCTGTAAATAAGCACGCTGCCGTGCTTTTCCCTCTGCTTGCTCATGTGACTGCTCCTAGTGAGCAATTGAGCTGTGCCCTCCACAACCGGAACAAAGCACTGCATGGTTCCACACCCACTTCTCAATTAAGCAGCTTTTAGTTCCTTCAAAACACCTCTCCGGGAGGTTTAAATGAAAGCCTTGACCCCTTGATAGCCTTCACATTCACTAACATATCCCTGCACAACCCCTACTAATGTGTTTGCATCAAAATATCTGGTTGTCGCTCTCGTTTTCCATTTTCTTTCCTTTTCACAGCACTTCTAATGAGATGATTCTGTGATTTTACGTTACTCCGGCAAACGAACTAAGAAGTGTTGGTGGTGCCAGTCCTCCCCAAAACAATAGCCTTTTCTTTTTCCCATAAAACTCCATCGGAATGACTCTGACCCTTGAGGTCTATGTATTTATTTATTTTTATTATTATTATTTTGGGGAAGGATTTCTGGTTTTCTTAATTTTCTAGGAATATCGTCCTTGTTTATTGTGGGTATAACTTTGGAAATGAGAGAAGGAAGACGCTATGATCTTGCAGCTACATTTGAATTCAAACAGATACAGCCACTAGGATTGACACATCATTCAGCATGTATAATTGCAAGATTTTAGTCAGCAATTGTACAAAACATGTAGTTCCTATTAGCTAGAATACTTTAGCGTACCTTTTTTTCTAGTCATTTGCCCAGAAATGTGCAAAAAATACATTTTGCCCAAATGTCAATTCATTTTTATGAAACCCCACAATATATCAGTTTTGCTGCTACGGTAATTCCAAATGAAGATTTCTGGTCACCTGTTGACATGTGATGCGATCTTTGCCGATCTGCCGATTACATACCCCGCTCAGTTAATCAGATCAGCTGCGTGACACGCGGACATGGATGTAAACATCACGTGATTTATCAAGATGCCGATTTTTTATGTCTTATTAGCCCAGTAGTTGTGAATGTTTTAACACTTTGATCAAATCAACATCTTGACAAAAACATGTTTCAAGTACTTTAAAAACAAGTTCTCCCATCGCAGACAAGCTCTGGTAAGATGCTGCCATTTCACTGAGCATATATGAAGACATGCATTTGCATCAAGACAGAGCATTCGCAGACCGGACACAGTTTGGCTATTCGGATTGAACTGTTTACATGATGCTCGCACCCCTGTGAATCTGGGCAGTTAAAGCACTGATCAAACAAATATGTGTTGAACTGCATGAAAAATTGTGAGCCAGACCCTCCTTGACAAACTTCAGAATCCCAAAGTTGAAGCCTTTGTTTGCTCTTCCCACCACCATCTTTTATTTTGTGAGTTTTATTTTGTGAGATGGGCGGCCCGGTAGTCCAGTGGTTAGCACGTCGGCTTCACAGTGCAGAGGTACCGGGTTCAATTCCAGCTCCGGCCTCCCTGTGTGGAGTTTGCATGTTCTCCCCGGGCCTGCGTGGGTTTTCTCCGGGTGCTCCGGTTTCCTCCCACGTTCCAAAAACATGCATGGCAGGCTGATTGTGCACTCTAAATTGTCCCTAGGTATGAGTGTGAGCGTGGATGGTTGTTCGTCTCTGTGTGCCCTGCGATTGGCTGGCAAACAATTCAGGGTGTCCCCCGCCTACTGCCCGAAGACGGCTGGGATAGGCTCCGGCACCCCCCGCGACCCTAGTGAGGATAAAGCGGTTCGGAAAATGGATGGATGGATGGATTTTGTGAGATCTTAACTAAAAACATGCATTTTTTTTATAACCCAAATCTAGAAACCCATATTTCCATTTCCAACAGTATGTTTCATGAAACTGTTTCTCTTCCTTTTCCAGTCACCCTTCCAGGTGCTCTCCTTGCCCCCGTTTCATCCTCCTCCGCCTCCCTCACAACGCGCCGCTCCACTTCCAACTCGTCCTCATCCACGATGCAGACCTCATACCGACTGCCCAACCCTTTGCCTCCCCTGCCCGTTCGCAAGGGTGTCAGAGGTCGCCGTCCCAAGTCGCAGACTATTGCTTTGTTGAAGGCCGCGGCTGAGGCTGCGGCAGCTGCAGCGGTCAATGGAGCATCACAGAGCCCTGTCAGGGCCACTCAATTGGCTCCCAGACCTCACAGGAAGAGAGGGCCCAAGCCTGGGAGCAAGGTGAGATGATACTGCCATATTTTGTCTTGATAGTAATGGAAAGATGGTTTTAAACCACGACTTTTTCACAGGGGATGCGTTCCAGACACATACTTTACTGAAATGCACCACACCAGGCATAGATTACTTAAATAGGTCATTGGTTGTAAAAAAAGAAGGAAAAAAAAGAAAAAGGGATTCCATTCCACACAAACAGCAGCAGCTTTAACAGTGTGCCATACAACAAAATACATTTAAATATTGTATATTCAAACCCCAAAATGTTCAACCAAACCATACTGTACAACTTCTCTGTGGGCCGAGTAGGCGACCTTCTCCTAATCTTGCCGCATCTACATCCAGTAAAGCTCGGTGTGGTCAGCATGTCGCAGCACAACGTGGCACTCTAGACGGAATGCACGCAACTCGAAACGTGGACTTGTGCACTCTGAAATCACGATAAATCAAAGGTTGACTGTAAACCATAAACAGGACAGAGATGGATCTTATGTGCGAGTAAGGTGTGATGAATGTGTATTGTAAATCATTACCTTATAACCTAAGGACTTTTTTGTGGGGGGTTGTTTTCTTTCTTCTTTTTTTTCTTTTAGAGAAAGCCTCGGGTGGTACAGTCACTGGGCTCGCCGTCCAATCCAGCGTCTCCTCCAGAGACCAGGCTGAGCACTAGCCATGTCTCAGTCGACAACCACCATAACAACAATTCAAATGTTGTCTGCACAGGTAAGTGTCATAGCCCATACAGTACAAGATGAGCTGGAATGTACTGACCGCTGCTAGAAAATGGATTGAACAACGTGGATTTCTTTTTTTTTTTCCTCCCCCCTGGTTGTGTCCATCCAGTGTGCGTTTATGTGAACAAACACGGTGACTATGGCCCCCATCTTGACCGCAAACTGGTGCAGCAGCTCCCAGACCACTTTGGGCCAGCTCCAGTCAACGCAGTGTTACAGCAAGCCGTCCAGGCCTGTGTGGACTGTACGTACCAACCCTCTGTGCTGCTGTCCTTCTTGCAGAGCCAGTCCCACACAGGAGGAGAGGTCATTCGAGGTCTGTAGTCGTGAATGCACACACAAGAACACAATTCTTTGGAAAAAAACATAAGCATTTTTGGGTGACTTTTCATCCGGGGATGGGTTGCCGCAGCTGTGTTGCTTTTAGCTTGCGTTATGGATTAAAGTTGCTCATATTTGGAAGGATGTTTGTTCTTCTTGAGGGGCTTTACTCTGTTGATTTTGGTGGTCCAATGCCGCTCTGTGAACATCGTGTTTGTTGATTTGGAAAGTCTGGTTGAGATTAACAAGGGTATGATTGCTATTTGGGTGCTGCCTGTCGGTGAATGCAGTTTGGCCCCTTACAAAATGTGATAGAGGTGGACAGACAGTTTGTTTCGGCATGCAGATCTTACTTTGGCAGCAATATTGTGGATACTCAATTCACACAGTGAACCCGTGTTCACCCGATTGGCTGCAATAAGTGAAAAACTGCAATATAGAGAGACCAAATAAAAACTCACACTTTAAATACATGTAAACATACACTGAAACGTAACAAAACACACGTTTTAGCAGGTATTCCTCCCTACTATTGCTGTCAAGAAATAGGAGACTATTCTCTACCAAAGGAAAATCAAACACTGTTGCTGCACAGTTCTCCAAATCAGAACCCAAGCGTGCTGTTTTTTTGTCACTCGCAGTTGAAGTTCACTGTAAAGCCGACAGAACAAAAGACAATTCAATATGATATGGATTGTTAAACACCAAACCACTCACCCAACCCACATATTAAACTGTGCTGGCCTAATTCTAACATGCAATGGAAATGCCATAGATGAGCGAATGGATATTCACATAAATGGTATGATATTCATAAACCTTCTAACAACTCTACTTTCACTCTCACATATAACACATACAAACAGAGGACAGAATACAGGCGGACATATTCTCTTAGCTCGGTGGGAACAATGACCGTTAGTGGAGTTGAGTAGGGGACCTTCTCTGCCTCATCTTCTTTCTCCTCTACATTCTCTTCTATTGCGCTGCTGTTCTTCCAAATTAACCTCAGTGCTGCGGTACCTGTTCCTGGCACAAGTGCTATTGCACTGAAGCTGCGCAACATTTAATTTGGACTTGCGTGTTTACTAATGGGGTACTGTGAACATCTATGAAAGAAGATCACTTAGACATCGGCAATATAGCACACTCTGCATCGTACTGCATTCTCTTATAAGATACAAAAGAAAAATTGCATTACATGGTCTGCTTCAGCGATGAGGAGGCTCCGTTTTGATAGATGTTGCCTATATTTTATTTTCTCACATAGCTAGGCTAGACTCATGTTTCTTTGTACAGGCAGATTATTTAATGCTTCTCTTAGACAGTATTGTGTGTCTTTTAGAGGTGCAACGATTAATCGAATCATTGACAATGAGTTTAATATTAAATTAATTGATTTTAAAAAAATTGGGGTGTAATCAATTAATCGTTATGATCCCTTTTCAAATTTGAAATGGTCCAAATCCTCAGAAATTCAGCTTCTCATTATTCAATATCCTCCAATTTCTGAAGTCCTCCATGAGAGCAGACTGATTATCTTTATGTTGAATACAAAAAAAAAAAAACATTTGAATTTACTTTGGAAAACTGTGATCCTCTTCTTTTTTTGCCCATTTTGTGACATGTTACGGCCCAAACCAGTAGCTGAATCATCACTGATTTATGTTTGTGCATTTTCTGCTCTGTCGATTTGAAATAATTTCTTATTTTTTAAGACAGGGATGGAAAACAAAAGAATCAGATGAATCCCTTATTAAAATATTAATTAGTTGCGGCCTTAGTTGACATTGTGCAGATGGTCATATAATGTTGTGGCTGGCTACTAGACAGTATACTGTAGGCCTTTTTTTTTTTTAAGATTATTAAAAAGGCTGCATAATGGTGGTAGCAGGAACACAGACAAACATACTCTAATAAATTGCAATAAAACGTTTTTTTCAACAGTTTGGCCTTGGAGGTTGTTATTACCATAATCATGACACATTCCCTATTCCATACAGGCAATCATCCAGACCAAATTGGAAGTCATTCCGAAATGAATGTGATTGACTGCGCGTCTGTATTTTGGGGCAAAATTACTGACATACAGGATGAAAATAAAAGACAATGCCTGTGGCCACGTCTGACGTGAACGCTGGGACTGTAATCAGAAGTGACATGTGCATCTAACCTGTTTTTGGAAGCTCGGATTGAGTCTCCCTCGGGGGGAGGGGGGGGGGGGGTTGGGAAGGGTACGGGCCAATGGGGAGGGAATGGGGGAACATTAATTTGTGTGTTTGTGCAAGCTTGGCTTGGGTGGGAGGGTGTTGTGCAGATTGAGGGTTGTGGGTTTGTGCTGATAAAAGGAGGGCGCTTAACCCCAAACCATCTGCTGTTTTCCTTTAACTGTGGATGCATTCAGCCCGCGTGTGAGCAGGTGTGAGCCCACACAGCGCACACACACACACACACACACACACACACGCGCGCGCGCACGCACACACTAATACAGTATGCATTTTTGTTTTGTCTTACAGTGCGCTCCGAGCATGGTATCCGTTATGTCAAGCTCCCGTCTGTCTCCAGTGCGTCCACAGTGCTGAGGTTCTTGGAGAACCTATGTCAGCATCTGGAGAGTGTCAGCCTGTTCAGCTCACAGCCGTTCAGCCCCTTCAGCAAAAACACACACTTCTTTGACAGGACAAAGTCAGGTTTGTGTGTACAGTATAAACAGATATAAATATTGCAAAATGTGTTATAACATTTCCACCCCACCCCAAAACAAAAACATAATTGGAAACAGGTTACAAACTATTTCAAAACAGAAGAGCAGCCTTGACCAGGCCTCCTCAATTATCAAAGGGCCTCCTATTAATCGTAATTCCAGTCTAGTTAAATCATATCTTCACTGTGTACAGTTCAGTTGCAACGTGTTTAACTTTTAATTAAATTCACTTTGGATTGAATCATTAAGAATTTGTTTCCCAAACATTTCTTGAGCTGCAACTTTTATGTGCAAAAATATAGCCCTTCAGATGTGGGGGAACAAAGACTTTCTTCCTATAATAATTTCCTTTTAGTTCTAAATAAAATATATATTTTTTTTAAACGTTAATTAGCACATGGCTATGAGGTTTTTTTTTTTAATGACGGGTCACGATCATATTAGAGCTTTCAAATGGCCCAAAGCTCAGGCAAGGTAATGGCTTGATTATTTGCTGTATTTTCACCCTGGTGCATACGTGTAGATGTGCACCTTTTTAAAACAACATACGACATAACAATAGTCATTTGTATTTTCAGTCATATTGGTTGGTCTGTTTTTTTTTTTTTTTTTTTAATCATTTTTTGATGCACTCCTCTCTGAAATAATGTCAGTCGTTGCACATACATTTTTAAAGGATAGTTTTTCACTCTGGGGAGAGCCAAGGCATTCCAGACTGTGTGGCACACTGTGATAGGTGTTGACAATCTGCCAATCATACAACAATTGCCTGAATACATCTTCAAATCTCCACCATGACTGATCTTTTGTGAGTTTGTCAATGTTGTGATGGAAATGTCTATTGTGAATTTAAAGTGAGGGGTGCATTCCAGACCCGACTGTGATCTGTAAAAGTAGAGTGACCGAAGACAAAGCATTTTTGTTGTTGTTTGTAAATTGTTCCTCTTCTTGCGCTTAATTATGCTGCATTTATTGTGCATCCGATAGACAGTAGTGATTCCTGGCATCGTGCTATATACTGTCTTTACAGTTTGTTGTAGAAAGATGAAATCAATGAAAACATGAATTGAAGCCATGAATGTTTTTTCCTTGGTCTTTTGATCACTTGCCCCAGTCGCAAACATACAGTCAGTCCATTGCTTTGAGGAAAGCCCAGCTCACGTCATCTTTATTTCTCCTTTCAGAACCACTGCCTCACACGGAAAACAGTCCATCTAACAACGATTCATCAAAAGATTCTGGACCTAACGCACGAGCCCCTCACATAGCGGTAGACTATCGGGCGACAAAGAGGGAACGGCCGTATTACGCCACACACTCACACACGCCTCCTCCTCTAAGAAGAGTCAGCTCCAACCCAAGTGAACTCGGACAAGTGCCCACACACAGACGCGTGGAAGGTAGGATCACGGAATCACGACAGATTTTTTTTCCCACTCTTTTATGACTGTTTACTTTTACATGGCTCTTATATTGGAATCTTTCATTTGTTATTTTAGTCTACGGAGTCATTTATGTTCAAAATATTCACGGTCTTTATTGTTTATTCTAATTTAGCAGTAGTCATGTATTTTCCTGTGTTTCCTCAGTACATATGCATAGACTGTGCGTGTGTGCGCACGCGTGCGTCAACACTATAACTAAAGCCTGCCATCATGCATGTGCGTATAATTTTTGTGAGAAGCTTTTTTGCTGAATCCTTTCAGGTAATGGGCTCTTCATATTCAATTGGACTTGACATGTGGCATGAAATGTGGTTGTTTTAGTCAGCGTGAGACTAAAATATGTTTTCTTCAATTTAAAATCCTTATGGAATCATTTAGTTCTGCAAATTGCTGGTTTAATTCCATTCATTTCCATAAATTGCCATGGAAAGTGTCCCTTTCCTGAAATTTTGCAAGCATGATCGTTATCTTCTTTCCTCAGCAGCTAGTTCAACAACAGGCCCAGAGCACGCGACACAAGACAAAGAGAGTTCAGGGAACGATGCGTCTTCCTGGTCAGTGGATGACGTGATCCGGTTTGTCCAAGAGGCTGACCCACACACTCTTGGTCCACATGTGGAGCTGTTTAGGAAGCACGTGAGTATTTCGGTTCTCTCAATTCCATCTTGTTTACTGCATTTATTCAGAGGGCCATCTGGTAGAGATTTTTTTTCATTTTTTTTTTTTTTTTTTTTGAGGTTTATGCAGTTTCTGGTTTTCAGATAAGCAATTAATTGGACAATTATTTTAAAAAATATACCGGTATCACGAACAAAATTACTTCTGTTTTGGTCCCCTAACTCTTAAAACAGAGATATAAATTACAGGCAGAAATGCGGATTATTTTACAAAAGTTAGTTAAACACTCAAGGAGAATGTATTCCTTTAGAATTTGTTCAACTTTACAACAGTCAATTCCAAAAAAAAAAAAAATGTAGCTTCAGAATTAGGCCATAAATGTATGCAGCGTATCAGCAACATTGAAATTAGATTTATGCATGATGCCCTTTAACCTTAAATGACAATGTCTGGTACTTACAGAGTTGGTTTGGGAATACAGGAGAGAGTGTTGAGTGTAACCAATCTTAACACTAATAATGCACACCAAGCATGCATATACAGTAAACTTTATCAACATATATATACTAGGAGACGTTGCATTTTAATGCGCATACGAGAGGTTATAATTCTCACAGAATAACGTTCTCTCAGCCACGTTTTACTTCACTCTTCATTCAAATTATGATTACGTAACTTTAAATTACATGTCACAAATTATTCATGCAAATTCTCAGTAAAAATGCTAAATTGGGAAATCTATCGTTCTCAGGATAGGAAATGACCTGTACCGACACATTTTGTCCATATTGCACACCTCTAAAAGTAGCTACAAATAGTGTTGGTCAAATGTCAGCTTTTAAGAGGCCAGAGCTTCTCAGGGGTGGAGGCGACCACCCTCAAGCCAGCCACTTCCTTTGCGCAAATCCATGCAATCTGGAAGGTATAGCCAGCGCCGCCTTTTTGATCATCATTGTTTGGAGCCTGGGGGTGAAGCGCTTGCCATCCGGCTGCCTGCTAACATGCGTGTTGCTCTCCCTGCAGGAAATTGATGGCAAGGCCCTGATGCTGCTGCGCAGTGATGTCATTATGAAGTACATGGGACTCAAGCTGGGCCCCGCGCTCAAACTTTGTCATCACATCGAGAAGCTGAAACAGACCAAACAATGAACGGACCGATATGTTCTCTTCTCACTGGCAAAAACACAAGTATGCATCCAGGAGGGGAAGCACTGACGGAAACCATCAGAACACCTGTCTGTGCGCTGTTTTATGGACTGTACATAATGTATGTACATTTTGGGGAGTTTTAGAAGTCTGCAGGCTATTGTCAATCAACACCTTACACCTTTGGGTTTTTTTTCCCAGACTTTCAAGATGATGAACGATTAAGACAAATACATGAACTGACAATGCAGGGGGGTCCAAACTATAGCCAGGGGGAAATTTGCGGCCTGCCCGTCCATTTTCTAGAGGCCCGCACAAATGCTTAAAAATAACCGAAAGGGTAGAGGGGCAGCATGGAAAGTGGCGGGTTGCGACATCACTAACAACAAATTCGTCTTATGTCAAGACACAAGGAAAGTGATACGCAACGTGACGGCATTTCCAAAAAAAAGGAAAATCTGTCAAAAGTAAGCGCTTGGAAAGGCCGCTTCAACCTGAGCACAATACAGCCAGAAATCTGAAGAAATTGAGCTTTTTTGCGTCGGAAAATGGCCCTTTTGGAAAACACGGTGCCCTAAAAAACTGGATTTAAATCGCGCCAATCAAACATTATTCTTGCGAAGAGCAATGTTGGTAGTAGAATAAGTCATGTATTTCAGACACCAATTGCTTTCTCGTGAATGAAAGAAACTCTGATGGGGGACTTTAGAGTTTGTTTCTTAGAAAAATCCACCAAGATTGCGGCTCCAAGTTGCGTTGCTACAGTGATGCCCTGTAACCCATCTTGCGAGATTTTGGGGGATATGAGCCATTATTATTTTTTGTTTTGTTTATTTGTTTGTTTTTTGCTTTGACTTGTCATCATTTGACATCATAATTATTATTTTTGTTTATTTGGTTGTTGTTTTTTTTGTTTGTTTTTTTTGCTTTGGCTAGTCAGTAAAAATGTGAGATATGACCGCTGTATGGCGGCAGTGAACTCAACTCCACAACGACCAGCGGTTTGGTAGATACTAAGCAAGCTTTTGAATGCCACTCTCAGTTGAGGCTTACCATCAAATTAAAAACCACAAAGCTGTGCCGTAGTTAAGTGCGTGTAGCTAAATGCTCACAAACTATGACAAAAGCCTTAGATGGGCTGATGAATTGCTTCAACGTTACAGTGTTGGACACCTGAAGGCATTTGAACACAAGCATCTCGCTAGATCATATGACAATACTCCGTCGGCATATATTTCTTATCCTTTTTTTAGGTGGCCAAGGCATGCACATCAGAAGGAGTAGCGCAGTTTCCCATGAAACATGTTAACTTCTTTCGATGCTACTGAATAATGTCTTAACTGTTTGTTTTTAAAATATTGTATATCAGTGTTTTTCATACCAAAAACGCTTTTAGGGAGGCTGGTACGGATTAAAAGCATATCCATTCATTTCAATGGGGAAACATGATTTTAGTCTCAAGCGTGTTTGTATCTCAAGGCTGGATGTAGAAGCAAAATGGAGAACAGAATTTCTCTTTGTAACATTCTCGTGTTTGGAGATAATTCAAAGTGACCCTAGAATCCTTGTTTTTGTTGGGGTTTTTTTTCCTCCTATCATCAGAGGAAAAAGTTTGGACACCCCTGCACAGTTTTCAAAATTTGGGACTTTGGAGCGCTGACGAAAAAAGATTCCGTTTGAAATGATAAATCAACAGATCGACTTTTTGGTCTATGGTATTGGTTTCAGAGGAGGAAATTCGCTCATGACCTCATGTTTTTTTTTTTTTATGTTACCAAACATTTACTTTACATTAAAGCAGTACGTTTTTTGATCCCTAGCCGAAGTGTAAGTAGTACCCAATATCCGAGCAGAGGCATGTTTTTGTATTAGTCTTTTTTTGCCTTAGCGTGACCAACAACAGGCCATTATTTAATTACATGAATTACTTTGAAGCGCACACAACCTCAGATAAACACTGTAGCTTTTGCTGTTTCACCATTTTTACACTGACAGCGAGCACACCACTGTGATGTTCGCTTACCAATGCAATAACATTTCTGACTGATTGCTTCTTCGAATGTCATAAGCCGTCAAATAAAGGTACTGCCCTAGTCACGTGTGTGTGAGACGTGAGGCGGAAATGCCCGAATGTCGGGGGGTTGTTTCAAATTACCGACCAACATTGCAAAATATTGAATCCATCATTTTTGCGGAAGATCTTGCACTCCTGCTGTAATTGCAGAAAATGTGTTACTTGTCTCTGTTCCATGAGCTCATCGCTTTTACCTTGAGTTTGACCTTCGTATTATCAGTTGCACGCCCATTAAACATGATGACTGGAACCTTGCAAGTATTAACATTGAAATAAAGGCAAGGTAATGCACTGCCAAACTGCTGTGCAAAAAGTGTTCCCGGCACAAAGGGAGGGTTTGTTCAATTATGCCAAAAGTTTCTTACTCGTTTTGTTGTGTAATAAAGTGTATCAAGTCTTTGGATATTCTCATTCATCCAGGTTATTGGATTCTCAAGGCATTACATTGGTTGCAACCGGTCTGTTCTGGTGGTCTTAGAAGGTGTTTTGCGTATCATCTGAGCAGGCTTCATCAGTTCATGCACATTGGCTCGATAGTAAAGCTCTCGCCTGACAGATGGTGTGGAAATCCATCTTCCAGATGAGTCAAAAATGTTTTTTAGAGGAGATTTTGCGCGCTAAGTTCAATTGGGCTTTTGTCAAAATCCTGTTGCAATTTAGGTTGACATAATTTAATACTGTACAACATAAGACTTATTTGTGTTTTTTGGAGTCTTCGTGGCGGTAATTTTTTGTTTTGGCTGAGACGCTCCTATTCCACCCAAACGACGGTTGTTGTTAAGCAGAGGCCTCTCCAAGCCATCTTGAAACACTTAAATGGGGCAGCTTCACTCTTTTACATCCTAAAAGAGTCAAACCAACTGCAAATATTTGGTTTTGCACACAAACACCCAATCAGGAGCTGCTATTTTTTTAATAGCCTTTGTGCACAAAGTGATGAATGAAGCCTGTTTGGATGAAAGGTGAACCCTCTTCTATGGCAAAAAGAACAGTCGTGTTGCGACCGATCTAATGCTGCGGGAAAAGCCCTTCAAGTGTAAGCGTTTGCATTTTCATGTCGAAAACGACACCATTACTTCTGGTGTCAGACTAATTACTGATTTGCCGTTTTGCTTTTTAGGCTTCAGAAAACCTTTCAAAGTGTTTTTCGTTTCCCCCCCCCTTCCACACTGTTGCTCTCCATTGTGATAACCAGTTCATACTTGAAACCATTCTGGCTTTAACGTGAAACTCAGGTTTTAGTAGCTTCTTAGAGGATCTTTTACAGTGTTGTTTGTGTTTATTCCACATCATAGAGGAGCTACCATATAACCAACTACAGTATGTAAATATGAAATGCCTTGTCATTTAATGCCCTGCAGCATCTTGTGTGTACATATAAACTTTTTACTCTCCGCTCAAAAGATGCGTTATGTATGTTTGATATGCATTCACACAATTAAACATTTGCACTTGATATTATTTTACTTTTTGTGAGCTGAGGCCAAGAACATCACTGTGCCCCCAAACTTTTTTTCTTTTTTTTTTTACGGATCGGAACAGAGCCCTGCCACCAATACAGGACTGAAATTGCCCACAGGTGCCACAAAATGGTGGCCGGGCATGCTACTTTTGTCTAAAACAGGCCCCTCAACTCACTTCAAAAGTTCCTTGTCAGCAAGATGGCTTGCGCGCGCGCGCGCACACACACACACACACACACACACACACAGTACAAAAAATCTGGATATAATGTTTTTTTCTGGATATAATGTTTTTTGGCAAATGTACATTAATTGTGGCACCTTTTATTGGGAAATCCAGTCATTTGTTGTCTAAAATGTTGCTGACTCTACCGTTTGTTCATCACGACTTGCCAAAAAACACTTTGAATAAGTAAATTATGATGCAGAATTTCCCTCATTCATTTTCTTGTTCCCCCTTAGGGCCCCCGCCACCCCGCCGAAAAATTGGCTACTACACGCCTACTTCGTCAATAATGAATTCTTACACCGAAACATCAAAGAGCGCTGCTGCGTGGTGGGGATTGTGTGTTCTGGCTGTGGGGGTGCATGAGGGATACAAATAATTGATACCTTGCTTAATTAAGCCTTGTTCCAAATATCATGTTACAGTAGTTGACAGTAGAGTTGAGGATAAGCATCCTCTTTAATATTTGAATGAACACACCTCTGAAACATTTTTAGCCTGTCAAATGCAAAAGTATCAACTATTTGTTTACCAGTCACTTTATGAGTCATGCATTTTTAGTACAGTAGTATCTTAGACAAAATTCAGGTGCAGGATAAAATACTTGGAAAGAATACATTGATCTTATGGGATTCTTTTTCACCTGTTATGGCCACAATGTAATCCTCGCAATCCATCATGCTCTGAGCATTGTAAATTTACAACCTAAATTTAAGTACTTGTTCCACGAGATTGTATTCATTTATTCCCAAATCTATTCTCCTTATTTGTTTTTAGTGTTTCTCTCTTTGGTGCACTGCCTCCAGTTCGTGCAAGTGGATATGATCGATGATGTCCAATCACATTTCAGTCTCCGTGTTGCTCTGTCAATGTAATCTGTCCATGGCCTTCAGAATCAGTCGTGCTGGGCCATGGAACATGAAGGAGCTTCATTGTTTTGGGAACCAATCACATAGCAAAACGATCACAGCAAGTCGCCCTGCCTCTGGTCGGTCAGAGCAAGTCAAGTTTGCAGAGCTAAACACGGCTATCGCAGTCTACACATGTAATCATTTGCGTGAGTACGACAGTTGCATTTACATTTCAACCTTTTTGTGATTTTTGTCATGTTATCGGAGAAATATTAGTTATGAAGAGCTCTCCATGCTGTTTTTCCCCCCTATGAATTGATAGCTTCTCTCATTGTAGCATGAAGTCACCAATTAAATACCAAATAACAGCGGCGATACTGAGTGGCTTGAAAACAAACGTGTCAAATACACTTCACAAAATAAATTGGCGACTTTCTTTCTTTTTTGGTCTGGTTGTGCCTCCCAACGGCAGGGACACAAATTGGCTTTGCTGCTAGGGAGGCGTGACACTGGTGAAAAAAGGTTTATTTTTTAGCCTCAAACGTCTCATTCAATCAAGCAAAATCTCAAACTGCAGTCGATGTCGAGAGTTGTGTTGTTTTGTTTTGTGGTTAAAGTCAGAATTCTCACTTTAAAGTCAGAATTCTGAGAATAAAGTCAGAATTCTGACTTTAAAGTGAGAATTCTGAGAGAAAAGTGAGAACCTTGCCAACCTTGTTTTTTTTTTTCTTCATTGGCCATAATCCTCTTCCGCACTTTTCTCTGTGGGTGTCGTGTCGTCACCTGCGAAAGGTTGAGACAAATTAAGGAGCCCATTTTGAGAAAGGAGTCCTAACTCCAAGTGTCTGTTTTCAAATGAAGTCACTTGAGCGTAAATCCTCAGAAAAACACACACTCAATTGGAGTACAGATACACGAGGACTTTACCTAAGTGCAGTATTTGTATCTCGTTACTTCCCATCACTGGCAGTAGAATGTGTACGAGTGCAACCGTGAAAACATTATCGGCGGTGTGGTTTTTGTACTGCTGTCAGGGTATATTATACAGTGGGTTTATGCTTCCATCTAGTGTTGATATTGTTTTAGTGCACTTGTGATTCAGGGTTTTTAATCTTAGAATTTAACAATGCTCGGATGAAAATGAAGCACAAATACTGAATAACTGTACTTGAGTAGTTTATTTTCAGACATCGAACCCCAGACCTCTGACATGTGTAAAGAGACTTTGTGGGGACTTTGTATAGTTTCGCTATTCTCTTCTGTTTCTTTCATCTTTATTTGTGTTCACTTTCTTCATCTACTCCATTACTGTTCTAAAAAAACCCCAACAACAATCGATTGGAATGAATCAGAACAAATTGTTTGCTTTCATTCTTTTATTTGGTTATTTTACAAAAGAAAGAATTTCAACATTGTTTTCTTTTAAAAATGTATTTACAAGTTTATACAAAAATACAAAAAAACGATTCAAATCTGTTATGTCCTTTAAACTTGGAGCTTCTTTTAAATAGACACTTAAACTTGCGTGTTATCTCACATATATTTGAAATGTTTAAACTCTGTTTAGTGCTATTCCATACTGTACACCTTTGAAAAAAATGTCCAGTGTCTGTCACAGCTCATTACAGCAAAATTGAATGCAAACATTAAAACACTTGAAACAAATTAGTCATGAATTTAAGAATCTTGTTTTCGCTGCTTTCCCAAATAAAATGAGGCTTTTTCGTTTTGTAAATAAGAGTTTACATTGATTTTGAATGGTAACCCCACTTTCTTGTTTTACTGAGCCAATAGTGTATTGTACTACTGAATTGAGAAATAATACAAATTCGTCGGGATAAATGAACAGAAAAAGGAGCACACCCGACAAATCTTCAACGTTTTCCGTGTTCTTTTGTTTGTTTGTTTTTTTCCAAGTTTTAAAATAGAATCTTCACATTGCATTCTTCAAGTGGCGGAGGGATAACCCATTCACATCCATTGTCTACAATATTAAATGGGAATTCAAGTTTTAAGAATAACAAAAGTAGAACGACTATTTTACAAGCCACTTTTGAGCCTTTTACTCTCACTCTTATATTTTTCAAGCTGTCCTTTTCCAATTGAAAGTAAAAATATCTCCCAGACCAACTTGACTATTACCCAGCACCACAAGTGTTCTGACTTCTCTATAGAATTTTCTTTTCAGTCTCTTAAAACATATGATTGTCCAGTGAGTAAGATATACAGTACAAGATAAACCCCTGTTGTGATCACAACTATACAGAACAGAATTAGCCAGACAGTTTGTACATCTATTGAACACACTATTGAACTTGACATTAGAACAGAAAATACAAATTATTTTCTCATTTGGAGACATCCCTCAGATAAAAAATACACATATGGTGGAGTTGTTTTTTTTTCTTTTCTTTTTTCATTTGTGTCTTATTGCATGTGATAGAAAACACAACAAATAAAACAATGGTCAAGAACAAGTGCCATGAAGCCATGTGGGTGTCATGAATGTAAAATTTGTATGCGCAATTCACAGCTTTTTACTCACTCCAAGTTACACAGTGTCACTTCTGTAGTTCAGGTTCGCTGAGTATGTGTTGGTCTGCTACGCTATCTATCTATCTATCTATCTATCTATCTATCTATCTATCTATCTATCTATCTATCTATCTATCCAGCATTTACAGTAAAACAACATTATGTTTGGCGAGGTATTCACAGAATACAGTGAATGGTTTTGATTGAAGTGCGGTCTCTGAATGTGAGTAACATTTGCTGTGATAGGCAGGTGAGAGTTCAAGCGGTTAATCGATGGACATTTTCCTCTCGTCGCTCTCTTGTCGCCCTCTAGTGGTGTGAGAAAGAATCACTTCCCAAGTCCACTTCAGTTGTATTTCACTATGAAGTTGAATGCATTTGATTTTTAGCAAATTGTTTCTTTATTATTTTTTTTAGGTCTGCTTTTATGTGCAATACATTTGAATTGAACCAACAAGTATTTTTTATGTTCTTTATTTAAGTGCAGCGTAAATGTGCAAATTGTGCATAATGTAACAATGGTTCACAAGAGGCATGGCCCAATTACCGGTTTCAAGGTATACTAAGGTTTTAAAATGTCACATTTTCAAAACCACGTCACTGCAGGCAAAGCGACACGACCCCTCGCCCTGTCATTGTTGGTGCGAGCAGTCAGTGCATGAGCCCGATGACTTTTCCCCTTGACAAAAAATGTGTCAGTTTTGGGAAATTTTCAGGTACCACAGCATGGTAGAGGAGGGACATGCATAACATTCCAAAAGTGGCTGCTGGAGGAGACAATACTTCCAATATGATATCACATTTAGGGGAGCGCCACCTATCCCTCAAAATTTTGCAACCAGCCACGGAAATGAGCGCGTCTACGTTTGCTGAATAAATATTCAAGACTCTGTTATGAGGCAGATAAGATGGCTGATGAGCACTGGTCAGCTCGTTTCTATTCTGGCGTTACTTCAGGAAGCGAAGCAGAGCATAAAATTTGCTACTCATTCTGAGAAAGGGAAGTACTTTTTTTTTATTTTGTTGAGGGGGGAAAAATCGTCTTTTCTTTTTACAATTACCAATGGAACAAATGCTCGACATTGTTTAAAAACAAAATAGATTGAGATGTAAATGCTTTTTTAAAGCATTTTTTTTTACCCCAAATATCAAAATACAGTAATACAGTTTAGAGCCCCAGGTGCAATACTTTGATACTTGCTAATGAACACTTGGGCCAACTAGTATATTTGAGCACTTTCAGGGATGGTTACTACAATGGACAACTTATTATATTAGGTTACAGAATGCATGGAAGGGTTAATGGTGCTCGTGACGATGGTACTGGAGGGGGCTAAGTCATTTTTTAGGTGGCGCTTGATGTCAAACGTTTGAGAATCACTGCTCTAGTTGATTCTCTAAATGTACTGCTCCACTATAATTGGAAAAAGAAGGTAACCTTGGTATGTAAATGGTGTCCAAAGGCTACATCCATGGATGAATTGAGTTTAAATTTTGGGGCGCGTGTTCAACATGAATAATATTTATCAAGTTAGATAAAATGGCGCATTGAGCTCTCACCTGTCTGGTGCTACTGGGTCAGTGCAAATGAAGGATAGGCAACTAGGAGAGAACAGTGTTCATTGTTAAGATTTGTATGTCATGTCAGTGAGACCTGTTCTTCTTTGCTACACTCTTGTTAAAAATGTCTTCTCATTGTTTTATATAGATATGACTTTATATTCAATACAAATATACATGTGGAATTTCATTATAAGATATAACTTCTTTTGAATATTCTTGAAGAATCATCAAGTGCAAAAGAGAGGTCGGTTATTGGAAAGCTTTGCAAATGACTCTCTGGACAACCCGATTTAGGACCCTCTAAAGTATTTTTCAGCATTTGAACTGAATGGTGACTTTAAAACCGCCTCCAAATGCTAATTTTCTACTTCAAGTTACAATAGCATGACATGGTTTGAAGGTTCGTTTAAAATATATTTCTGGCCAGGGTCCATGTAGAGTCAATCACACTGGACACAAGCAAATCTAGCAAAGAAAGGCCACTGTGATTGTCCCAAAGTCTTCCACAAATGGACCCCGTCTACTACTTAAAATCCCAGAAAAAAACCTGAAATATTAATTTGGATCAATGGAAGTGTGTTATAAATCAATCAGTCACTAAAACTATTCACAGGATCGTTTTCCGTATGATACGAAGGAACCACAAAATGTTCAGACAGTTGAGAATCTGGGGGGATGTTTCCATTCGGGCCATGCAACACGATGAAACTTTAGCATCATGTTTGGAGATGTTTTACAAAAATACATGCATCATATTAAATTTTACGATATGATTTCTGTGAAGAACTACAGGTATGTGGTGGTCTTTTATGCTATGCTCCTGATCCCAAGTCTGCCGACAGAAATAACAACTTGGTGTTGTGTTGGGACCGTTTTGTAACCTACGCACAAGATAAACCTTGCTTGTCGGCAGGAATATTTATAATTCGCTTCAATGCAAAGTCTGGTTACTGCTTGGGCACCAACAGTTGGAAGAGTATTTTTTATATACTGTATATATATCTATATATTTTTTTTTAAATGAATTTTTAATTTCAAAAGAAAGCAGTTCCTCGACAGCACACACACCCACACCAAACAAGACAGGAAGTACAAATCGCAGTGAATATTGCATGTGCTTGTACATGCAGTTCTTTCACAAAATGTCATGTCTTTTCTTTCTTTTGCAACTTAATTTCCTTTTTTTTTTTTTTTACGTATATAAAAGACAGTTCAATCAAAATAGATATTTTATCTACCAAGGAGCCATCCTTTTCATATGGTTTGAAGGTAAACTTTTCTTTTGTAGATGACCCTTCGTCATTGTGTTCCTCACATCTGAAACGCAACAGTTCCTAATACATTTTCGCAAAAGTTCGATTTTGGCGTGCGTTTGATGAAAGGCATCAGGACGCACCCGATATTATAAAAGTAGTAAGGGGGCCATTTCCAAAAAGAGTATATATGTCAACAAATTCTACGAAGATCTGTCGTCATGGGGACTTCCGTCTGAATTCTCTGTTTCCCCTTCAGAAATGGCTTGCATGGGAGCAGTGTAGAGGCGGCTACGAGTACTATAGCGACTACTGTTGGCTACTGGTGGGACCCGAGAACGTCCCTGTCGAGATGCAGCGGTCATAGGCAGGATTTTGGGGGTGAAGCTCTCAGAGTTGGCCCTGGGAAAGAGGCCTGGTATCTGGATTGGGTCCAAGTTGGAGAGTGGCGGCTCCTGGTGCACTGCGGGGGTCTCTTCGGCTTGACCAATGGGGCCTTCCGGAATGGATTCCCCGTGGGTCTTTGGAGTTATAGGGCTCTTCAGAATTTCTGTGGCTGACATGCGGTAACTGGAATCAGATCGGCTGCCTTTCTTAAGCAACAGGAGTTTAAACTCTTCATTGGATGTATTGGATTTCTTGGCGCTGCGGTAGATTGGAACAGGAGCACGTTGTGACCCGGAAGCAGTGGCAATGGTGGCTGGGGTGTTGAGTGGAGGGGGTGGTGGCATAATGGCATTGGTGACGACACTGTTAGGGTTCACTGGTGTTGTAGGGCAGAGACGGGACTTCACATTTAAGTCTCCCGAATCTTTACGGCCCAGGACCTTTCTCTTGGATCTGAATGGAAAAAGTCACAACCAAGATTTAGACAGCTGGATGAACACCACAATGAACAAACTGACAAAAAAATTATACAAATACTAATAAAAGAATAAACCCACTATATTGTATTAACATGAATGAGCTTTCCCTTCTGTTACGCTTCTCAACCTTGAAGGTACTCAAGGCACTTTACTTCTGTCCCGTTATTCACCGACTGATGAAGCAGGATCAGGAGCAACGGAGGGTTCCGTTTCATGCTCAAGGACACTTTGACATGGTCATAGGTCAATACCTTCTACACCACAGCACCACAAGTCAACACACACCCAGAACAATCAACCCTCCCCAACTGTCTCATCAATCCAGGTACACACACCTCTAATGCATATGGTGTGGACTGTCGGGTTAAGGCTGGTGCGCCACAGGGGGTAGCACACTCTTCAAATTTGGATGTGTCATATGTGCGGCTTATGAACCGGTGCTCTCAATCGACTGAATTCTATGGTATGTATGCCGTGGTAAATTTACAGCACCTGTGTATCATGGCAAACAGATCCTCAGTGGTTCTGGACTTGCTGGGTGATGTGATATCGTCATCAACTTTGGCGTCATCCGTCAAAGGGGAAAGTGAGTTGTCAGTGGGTGTGGAATCTGCAACAGGAACCATTTCTATCACACATGATCTATGTCTGATAATGTAGGTTAAAATGCACACGAACTTACCTTTACTGAAATAGTCTTCTGTGTCAGGAGTGGTGGAGTCGTCTTTATTGTCGTATGGCAGCAGGTGATGGGCACTTCTGGTAGCACCTGATGTCTCTTCCTGTTCATCCTGCACTACTTGTCTTATTCTCCTGGCATCGCTGATTAGGTAAGGGTGCGATGTCTCCACTGTGGTACCAGGCACTTTGACTGGACTAGTCCAGGGCCCTGAGTCCAGGTGGAATCCTCCGGCAAACTCATAGGCTGGAGGGGGAGGGTGATCTGTTCGCATGCCCACCCTGTGACATGTGGCCCTCTGTGATTCTTTTACTGGTTCTTCTTCTTCCTCATCTTCCTCCTCATCGTCATCATCTTGGGAAAAAGAACGCTCCCCCAAGATCCGAAACTCTGGGTGTGTGTGAGCTGAATGTGTCAGCCCTCTAAATTCTGTGTGTGAGCGGATATGTGTGTGTAGATCCACTGGTGAAGGGTGAGGCGCACGTGGCACTGGCCGATGCAAAGGCGAGCTGTCATCAGAGAGTTCTGAAAATGGGTCTATACGAGTCCTGAACGCTGTCATCGACCAGAAAGTTCCGGGCCCGTACCGATCTTGTCTGAGTAGTAGGCTTTCGTACGAAGGAGGCCCATCGGGGTGACGTCCAGGGGGAGTTGGCTGAGAGTGATCAGGGGAGGTGTTGTGGTCCTGCGATGGAGGTCTGGGGGGTGGTCTCCGAGGAGGGAGTGGCCTAGTGTTCATTGGGGGTGGGGCTAGAGTTGCACCACTAGTAGAACATTTGGGTTTGGTAACAGTTGCTGCTCCACTGGCAGATTCCAGGCCTGAGCTGGTCACAGTATTACGAGATTTGCTGACGGAGTGAAGCTGCACTGAACGTAAAATTGATGGAGTTATGTTCAACATATTAGAGCTAGGAATCAAAGCAGCAGCGTTTGCACATGGTGGAGGGTTGCTATTTAATGTCTCAGGGACCGACAGCTTTGTTCCAGTCGGAATAACGTTTGCTACTCTGTGTTTGCTGTGGTGAAGTGTGTGCAGGTGTTGTGTTCTGTGTGAGAGTGTGTGTCTGACATAGCCACCGTGAATAACATTAAGATCAAGCTGAGAAGGCGGCGGTGGGAAATCTGGGTCTCTCTTGTAAGTAGAGGCAATAGAAGGTCCGTCTCTCGGAAGGTGTTGCGAAGATGAAAGAGAGGACTTTCTCTCTGGCACTTTGGGCTTTCTTTTGCCCGTCGAAGGGGACAGTGGGCCTGGAAAGAACGCTGCTGAGGTGGAGGGCACAGTCGAAGTCGGTGTTTCTGATTGACTTGAATAACCACTTGATGGTGATGCCAGACCAGCCAACTTCTCCGGTGACCCAAGTTTGAAGTCTCCAGGCAGGTGGGGTGGACTAGCAGCTCTCGTCTCAGAAGACTGGGAAAGAGTCTGCGATTGTGTGTCAGTGGAGGATGAACTGTCCGGTGATTTGATACAATCCATGACAGTTGTGGCTGTCGCCGTGCTCGAGTTAGAGAGGGATTTGTACTCACAATTGTTGGACTTCATCTCTGTATTGTGAAGCCAAAGGTCTGCATAGTCAGATTGCACAGCTCCTTCATCCTTAAACGAGTGTGTATCTGCTGAGCTGAAGGACATGGGCTCTACTATATCCACAGTTTCTCCCAGTCCCATAACCCAAGTTCCCATAGGCTCTGCCACAAGACAAGATGTTTCTAAAGGTTCTGGAATGCCCCCAAGTTCCAGTTCCAACTTCATATCTGTGGAAGACAGTGGCAGGTCTCGTTCATTAACCATCTTTGGTTGGTCTTGGTCTGCTTGTGTGTCTGTTCCAACATCAACACTACTATTAGCCTCTTTCAGGGAGGACGTTCGCATAGGTGGAGGTGGTTTTAGTTTGGGTTTCCTCAGTGGACGACAGGGTCTCCCCAGCGTCATAGTGCCTGTTTTGTAGTCAGATGAGGCTGAGGAGTAAACTCCTTGGGAAATGGGATGTGCTGCCACAATGTTGGATTGAACGCAATCGGTCCCCTGGTCTGCATAGTTATTATATATGTAGTGTCTCTGATTACTCTTGCCAAATTGCTCCGATGTGTATAAACCCCCTGTATCAGATGAGCAAGGAGAGCCAGTGTCTTTGTCAGTGTTGTTGGTATTTTCACTCAAACACGTTTGGTCTTCTAGAGCTTGTTTGGAGCTATAGCTGTGGGTTTGACATACATTTTGAGTCTGGTCATGATATTGGTCTCCGTCAAGCTGGTCCTGGTCTGGAGGATATGCCCATTCCCCCTCACTGGCGGTACTGACCCCTGCATCATCCAGCTGGTCTGTTGCTGAGGATGTGAATGAGTTTGACCGGTGGCCTGGTCCTTGGGGTCTCAGTTCAGAATGATACGTTGGATCCAGTGAAAATCCCTCATCCATGGCATTGGGAACAGTGTTGAGTGACAGCTCCGAGTCACAATGTGACGAGCCCGTAAGTGGTGGCGAAGAAGGCGGGGGGATGGTTTCAGAGGTTTGGGATGGGCAGGTAGAACTGGAACCGCTCCAATTGCCACTGGAGGACTGATGGTCTTCCTTGTGGTCTGTGTGGCTACTCAGCACTCCTGTTGTAGACACAGAGTGAATTGGGCTACTAAATGTATCGGAACTTGAAGAGATCTCGCAACTACCCATGTCAGCTTTGCGGGGCAAGCGAGAACGCCCTCTCTCCATCCAGCAATGTTCTGGGCTCCCTTCTCCCCGATCTCTTTCCCCAGACCGTTGCAACCGTTTGAGGCTTCCAAGTTGCAGTGGCTCAGGAGCCGCCTGGTCATCAGTGCTCTCTTCTTCATCCTTCATCATCATCATCTTCAGCCTCGGACTCGGACCGGGCGGAATAAAATCCTCTGGTTCGTATGGTGACAATTCCTCATCCTCGTCATCATCGTCATCGTAATTGTCATCGTCATCCTCATCACTATCCATCAGGCGTCCACCTTCTCGTGGGAGGCTACGAGATCGCAAACGTCCAGTGTGGGTTGTGGTACTTGTGTATGTCGAGTCAGACTGGTCACCAAGGGAAGAAATGTTGCCCGTTGAGTGGGAAAGAGATGCTGGGATTCCCTGATGGCCTCGTTGAGCTCTGATGCGCCTCCTGGAAGGAGCGGCTGTACCTGCATAGAATACAGTGGGGACACAGGGTTGATAGACAGTCATTACATCACTTGATTACTTGACTACCATTTGGATTTCACGGTGCTCGATCTACAGTGAACCCTGCATATTCACGGATGGGCACTTGCAAATTTGCCTGTTTGCAGATTTTATTTTATTTTGTTACTTTATTCACTGAAAAGCTCACTTTTTTGTGTTCAGGCCAAAGCAATACGAGTGTTACTTTGGCCCCATCTTGTGGAATGATATTTTTTTAGTTTAATCATGTGGTGTTTTTTTTTTTTTTTTTTCATCTTATGTTGGCGGTCCCTGAATGCACCTTTTGAACAACGTGAAACTGCAAGTATGTCTTTGCTTTTCTCACGATGCAGATACTAATTGTAGTCTACTTTGTCAACATTTATGATTGTGTCTACATGCTGAAAGATGAGTTTCATGACTTAACACCGTTTGTGTCAAGGGCTCATATGCATATTTGTTTGCGTGATATCGCATCAATTTGTGCTAGTGTGTTATTTAGACTTGTATACTAGCTATGAGTCTATTTGAAGGTGGCTTGTTTGTGTTGAATAATTGAACTACTGAATCCAGTTGTTGATGTAACTTGGGTTCACGACTGTGTCCGTGCTAGATTCGGGGTTTTGATGCTTTCCTGACTATTCTTTGTCTGTTACCGACCACTGTCAATAAATAAATCAAACTACTGTATTTCTCTTTTCGCAGCAGGACTTGTAGTTGGTACCCCCCGCGAATAGCGTGGGTTCACTGTACTCTAAAATGGCGGATGGTTGTTTGATGTTGGTGTGGCCAACAGATGGTGGTTATTTTCCAACATATATCAAGAGTAAAAGGTTGACATGAAATTATCCAGTGACAGTATATTTAGATGAGATTTTATTGGGAATTCGAATGTGTTGTTGTTCGTGGATAGTTCTTTTAACAACCTGGTGGACAAATGGAAAGGAATGATATGAGGAAACATTCAAAGGAACTTACATGCTATGAGGAAATCATCTGTTTGGCAGCCAGAGTCTCGAGTGTGGTGAAGGCGACCACTAATTGAGAAGTCTTCGTGACACAGCGAGAGTTGGTGCGGATTGGCATGGACAATTACTGTCCGCTCTCTTGCTACCGGTGATTCATCAGAGTCTGAATGTAAAATGACATAGCATGCGGAGTCTCAGTAATGTCATGTTGAAGTCACTTTCATCATGAAACATGAGGGAGAGATGGTGAACCACAAGACTGTAATAATGCGCTTTAGCATATTCTGCTCTGCTAATTTGGTTGTCGTTGTTGTTGAGATTGTAAAATTGTTGATACTGCAACAGGATAGCGTTTTTGAAAGTCTCATTTTAAATGCAGACATATAGTACTGGACAATGTACATTACGATTGTACATTGTTTTCTTAGACTGCATGCACATGAACATAAATACATAAACAAAAAAGAAAACAAAGATGAACCAGGAGATAGCTCAGATCTTTTTGTGCCTTTTCTTGCTTTTTGCCGTTTGAGGGTGGTAGTGGTTACATCACAGGAAATAGGAAATTTTCAACTATTAATTAATCATATAAATTAATCTTTTTTTTTCTTTTTGGGATTTAATTGTTATTACACGTGGTCCTCGGTTTACAAACGTATGACAAAATTATATTATGGTAAAATGTAAAATTTGTCTTCTGGCAATGTTTATATTTTCAGTGGTATTTTTTTAAGACCATGTCCAATGGTAAATGTAAAGACTATAATTTTAAAAATAAATAGTTTTGAAAATTTATTTCAGAAACGAATCCTCAAGCGTTCTGCGAATGTTTTGATAACCCTGTGTTATTGAAGCAACACAAGATTAAAAAATGCCTTTCAGTAAACCTAATCTGGAGTACCATTCTTTTACCACCTCGTATTACCATTGCCAAATACAAGAATAAATAGGCCTGTGTGTGTGTGTGTGTGTGTGTGTGTGTGTGTGTGTGTGTGTGTGTGTGTGTGTGTGTGTGTGTGTACAATTGAGCCCCAAATTGTTCATTCACCTCAAATGTATCAAGTCCATTTGCCACACACACACACACACACACGTTCATACATACATGAGAATAAAACACATTTTAAGATCCCTGTTGAACTCCACCCTTTTTGGAGGCACGGGTTGGGCTCTTTCTCATGCAAATGAGAAAAAAAATGCTGTGCCACTCCCCATCTAGTGGTGGGTGTGCCACGTGAGCGCAGAGCTGTCGACCCCCTGAATTAGAGTTGGCACGTCATTAGCAATCCACCCAAATTCAATCATCTAAATCACTTGTCTTGTGTGCAGATCGGTGCATGTGGTGCACGCAATGTACAGACCGGCAAACAGAAAAACACACCCAGACCAAAATTTAATGGTCAGACAGACACTGCAGGGCACCAAATACTCAGATATTACTCAGATATTAGCAAACAATAAGTCAGTTTTACATAATATAATATGTCCCCTTTAAGTATGATTCCTGTGTGGGACCTCCAAGAATGTACCAAGAAGCACTGGATGAGTATAATAATATGCTCCTTCCCCAGATCTGAGCCATCCATAAATCTATAAAAATAAGTCAGAACTAAATAACAATAAAACCCAACACACCCATGTCCTGTTGTACTCGTTTGGGTATTCCGGTGATGGTCTTCCTCCTCCTCAGCTTTCTTCTTCTCTGAAGAACCGACTGGGAATGGACAAGGGAGCAACGTGCACTAGCTTCTCGATCAAATCCAACTCCTGAAAAAAAGAATGGCGTTCATTTTCGACTACTACGGTTCACGAGAGGATACGTAATCAGATTTCAGGGTGAAAGACCCACCTAGGGGATTGAGGGTATTTTTTCATAGTTGTCAAATCGGATGAAAACAAATCAAAGGTGACCTTTTTGTATTTTACCTGTGACGTTAATCGGGATGATACAGGAGGAGAGGGCAAGAGAATCATCCGAAGTTGTCTTCTGATCGGAGTGGGACACGTTTTCCTTCGACCATTTGGTCTCTTTGTCCGGGGTGGCGGGGACAGCAGGTGCTGAGGTCTTTGTTTTGTGACCTGTTAACACCTCATCATCGTCTCCCTCGCCCGTTGAGGTAGCCTTCAAGTGAAAGTCAACCACAACAAGCAGTATTAAAATAAGAAAGTAGGCATCCTTGCAGTTGTATAACTCGAGAAAAATAGCCATTGTTGATCCTCCAATTGTGGAAGTGTTTCTACTATAAATGAATCAGACAGAAGAAACTAGCAGAACAAATGTGAAGATGGGACACACAACACAGATCCAATACCTTTCTATTCCAGGGAATGAAGATGCATCCCTCAATAGGATGAAGTGAGTAAAAGCACTCAAACTATGAATAAATGGTGCAACAAAAGAAAAGACAAAAAGATGTCATAAAGAATAATAAAAAGAAAAAGATGAAATCATGAGAGGTTTCTTCAAGCACAGTACAAGGTCCTTCTGTGTCCTATTTTCTATTTCCCATTATTATTACAAAAATCCACATTTAGATTTTTTTTTTTTTTATCTTATCCTTCAGAGAATAACCATGTCCCATCGTTAACGTTTTTTGAAGTTACCTTTCTTTGTATGGTGTGACTATCCGCTTCTCGCCCTGGTCTCTCCTACGGAGGCATAGAACACAATAATAACAGTCAACATCACGTGCACAAACTCGCCACGTCGACCGAGGCGAGACTTTGCATATCTTTTCGAGAACTGTTCTCGCGTCTCATTCTTACTTTTCTCGGAACGGTTTGGATTTCCGTTTCTCTCACCGTCCTCTCCTTGAAGAAGCGAAACGGAAATAACAGCGGGAGTTAGTGTCACGGAAAAGAGGCGGAGATATGATGAACGTCTTTAATGAGTTACATTTCCCAATACAATCACGATACATGGTTACAATGGAAGTGAATATGAGATGCGAGGACAGCTTTTACAGTGCACGGCGGGATGGTGTCAACCAACGGTCACCAACATTTTTTCAAAGTGAGAGCCACTTCTTGGGGACTGATTAATGTTAAAGGTTTATGTTAAATGTTAAAAGTTTTGTACACACTTTTGATATATCACAATGGCCTTTAATTACCCTGACTTATACGGTAATCATTTTATTTACCGGTATATATGTGGAGACATTGATCATGTTCATGATTTCTCACAATAATTGTCGATATGATATGGTAGGAATGATATGAATTGAGATGGAAAAGTATGCTAGGAAACAGATAAATGTTTATATGGAACACATTGTTTCTGTAAATCTCAGCAAATATTCAGATTGTCAAATGATCACTTCACTGGTAAGCACATTTTTTAGAACATGCCTGTGGGCAACATGTTGGTGACCCCCGGTTAGGTGAAATTTATATTTATTTATTTATTTTTTACCTTCCTGGGTTGATGGTCTAACTCTCGCTCTCGCTCTTCTCTTTCTTGCTGCATGGCAAGACCACAATAAGATTATAGTCAGAAAGTAGTTCAACATTTAAAACCAAAATCTGACCTGTTGTCATCATGACCATGCATGTTTCCTTTCTTGTTTGTCAACTGACTTTTCTGTCCGTTCATCCCCCATGTTAACAACATTTCTGTCTTAGAGGACAATTTAGAGTGTTCCATGCCGTGGATGTTTATGTAATGAGGGAGGAAAGCGGACTACCCGGAGAAAACCCACGCAGGCACGGGGAGAAAATGCAAACTGCACACAGGAAGGCCTGCGTGGGAATCAAACCCACGACCTCTGCACTGTGAGGCAGACGTGCTAACCAGTCGCCCGCCGTCCCTCCATATATAATTTTAGAATTTTAAATTACAACAGTTATAGGCTATGAATACATTGAGCCCGTTGATTTTTCCGAATGAAACATTTTACTTCTTTCATTATATATAAAACCTGTCATTTCTTGAGGTACATATAAAATATAAAAAATTGCTAAGCTGATATCGCAATATTCAACATTAAACATTAAACATTTTGCATATTGCATCTTTTTTCCAAAAGCTCACATTCGATATGCTGTTGTGTCTTCAATATTGCAATGCCATCACCGATAATTGCAGCACCACCGGTTGCCAGGCAACAGAAATTAGCGTCGATTTTACAGTACTTGTAAAAACCGTCAAACAACTGTTATTTTAACACAGGTGGCGCATCACCACATACAAAAATCCACATACTGTTTTCTTTCTGTTCTGAGGGAACAACAACTGTTCCCGGCACGTACAGTAGTTATCATGCCAGCCTCTTGTTCTTGCTCTAAATTATGTAACATCTCCATCCAGTAGACCTCAGCGCTGCCTGACATTTGTGGCACAATGTTGAACTACACTGAAGGCACGCAACTTGAAATTCTGACTTGTCATTCTGCACACAGTACATAAAAACACAATGGCTGAAAAATCCAGCAGGGTTCAGGGTAGGTGAGCAGGTTTACCGGGTGAACAATAACCTGCCCCGTTCCCGCTAATGTTCTCATTGCGACCGCGTCCTGCTTACCGCTCGCGCCAGCCGACTTCTCTGTTGCCGTCTGATGGAATGTGGTGAGGGGAAGGTGGGTATAGCGGGGACCGTTGAGATGGAGATAGTCACCCTGTTCCTCTCCCGACTCGTGGGCCGCTCGTTCTGTTTTTCGTCTGAAATTTGTAAACACGGTGGCATGAATATATGCATCCAAAAGGACACAACGGAACTCCAGGCCACAATAGTCGTTGTCACCTCTGTGCAGGGCTCGGAGGCTGAACTGAGCGTTTTTGTGCAGTTCCTCCAGACACGGTGGTCGGGTGCACGGATGGAACACGTTGTGTTGTTGGTGCCATGGGGCCTGGTAGTGAACTGACAGCTTGCTCTCGATATCCAAGTTTGACACGGCTGAAAAAGGAGAGACAAAGAGGGAGGGGAAACAATGAAGATTTGTGAGTAACTTTAGAGCAAGCAACTTAGCATGCATTTATTTCGAAGGGTGTGTTGGCATTTTAAGTGTACATAGAGATCCCATTCCATTATTTCATTTCATCACCAAGCAACCAAAATACACTTTTTACACAACTAATGCATGACACAATTACCCATGAAATGCAAAAATAGTATCGTGCAACAGCACCTTCTACTGCTAACACTACTGCACTACAACAATAGAGGCAAGAGAATGTTCTGTCGCTCCTCACGTCTCTAATTTGGCTTCAGGGATTTGTAATATGCATTCTGGTTTTCCATTGTCAAGCTAATGTGTTTAAGATATATGTTTTATAGATTTTGTTATACAGTGAAACTCCTCTACAACGAAACCTACATGGGAGAAAATACCCCCTAATGTGAAAAAAACTTCATGCATTAGCACCATTCCCACTTTCCTGCCCCCCATGCAACAAAATAACCCCATGTTGCATTATACGAAATCTTTTTCTCTGCTCTTGCCTCACTACAACGAACTCTAATCCAACAGTGACCTCTATTGCTTCTTTCGGAAACGGCAACAGCAACCACCACACTGGTTTACACATGCGCAGTAGTCCAGGAAGTATTTGTTATTGTTAGTTTCAGATGCAGCAAGAACGTTGCATTGCTAAAATTGCTACAAACGGACCTTTGGATGTCACGCAGCTAAGACAAGAAGCGCTCTGACGCTGGAAGAGAGAGTAAAAGTGATCAAAATGAAAGACGGAGGAAACAAAATAAGACATTATTCAAGAAATTGATGTAAGTGAAAGTGATTGCTGATCGTAAATTTTGCAACTTCTTTCCCTTTTTTTCTTTCTACACTGACTCCAAAAGACTGACACTGACTATATGAAGTGTCAAATAAGTGTATGCTCATACACTTATTTGGAATAAAAATAGAGTACACATACGTTTGTGTGTGTGTGTACACATAGGTGTGTGTGTGTGTGTTTACATCTGAGATCAAATTTGCTACAGTGAAAAACCCCCTGTTGTGAAAGATTTCTTGCTGCAAACATCATTTCGTTGTAGAGGAATTTCACTTTACAATTTTGCTATACGTTTAGTCTTGCTGTGTGTGCATTAAACTGAAGATAAAGTGTGAGGGGAGGCAGACAGAATTCCGCCTCCACAAAATGGTAGGCAGCCTTGTTTTAATGTGGCTGTAGCAGCCATACTGAAGGGGGCGTACGAGAGGACACAAGTTCACGTTGGAAACTTTCTTTTGCGCCTGGCTAGCAAGCCTTGAGGCTGTTGTTATCAAGCTGCTCCTATACAGTGGGGAATGAACCCAACACTTCCGGACAGCTTCTTATCTTTCTGGCCCAAAAGAGTTTTGATCTTGACTGCATCAGAGGTGAAAAAGTTACTCTGACTTCCACTTGCTGTCAGTGTCTGTGGAAGGATCATTAAAATCCCATTAAGAAGACTTAAAACATTCATTCGGAATAGGACTCATTAAGGAAGACTTACTTTACTGGAAATAATTTCTTTTCTAGATGGAGATACTTCTGAAGCCTGAATAAAGTTAAGACAATACAATGTTTTGAATTCAAGCTCAAATAAGTTCAGACTATGCAGGAAATACTCAAAAGATCCAATTTGGAAAACAAGAATTTTTTATATTCTTTTGTGGAATGGTCTTTGTTTAAAATATTTGGGCATGATATGACTTGCTTGTTTTTTATAATTTTGGGACATATTCTCTCATGTGCCTGAAATTATGAAGGAGGTTTTCTGGAGGTCAGAGTGTGTTGTGATGAACCAGAACAAAAAAATAAATGTATCAGAATCTGCCATCTTTGTTGTTTACATTTGCCTGGATTACTTTGTGGTCGGAATTGGCACAATCTGAGCGGGATCAATCCAACTTCACACCTTCCTTGAGTGCAGCATGAGGACTAGCGCCTCTTGAAGGTGAAACATTGTATTGCACATTTCGATTCAATTAACATCTAGTTGTGCCCTCCCCCTCTGGAACGTTTCCTCTGCAGTTCACTGAAAAATGTGTATGTTTGTGTCAACTCAACATATTTCTGTGCTCTAGATTTGCCACAGGAGAACACCACAGCTCTGGCTAATAGGAAAGTAGTAATATGTCTCAAGGAAATATGTTGAAGTCAAACATCTCGACTGCACACACATAAGCAATTGCACTTGTCGCTAAAGATTCATATGGTCCAATCCCTCATTTCTGCTTTGCATGCCAAGTAGATGTTTTGGTTTTGTGTCATTTAAACTTGACTGACTGTTCTCACAAGGCATCCAGTTTTCTACCATTTCAGTCCCGAAAGAATGTTGCTGCAGCAGTTGGGTCAGGTTGATGTGAGATATACAGCAGCCAACGTGGACTTCACCTCAGTGCATGCGTAACATTTTGTCTAAAGGCGCACTCGACTGCATTATAGGATCATTTGGGGCCATCTGTGCTGATTAAATTGGCGCGCGAGTTAGCATACTCTGCATCGCAGTTACACATGCCCACAATTACCCTCCCTCATGTCACGATAGATGTAAGTTGTCGGTGGATTTTCAAAACTCATTTTCAAACCTCTGGCAGCAAAAAGTGTTACATATGACCCGATATCTATTCTGCTCTTTATTATGCAAAATTTGAACAAAATAGGATTGTGTTCCACCAATTTGTGCTATCGTCTGACAAGTAATAGACCTGTGAGTCACCGGCATATAAAAGATTCTGAGAAAAAAAGTCACATGACAAATGGAGAGTGAGTAATAAATAATAATCAGTAATTAAAGGTAAAAAAAACAAGCAAACAAAAAAAAAAACCCTGTCACGAGACTAGACTAAGATGTAGAAGCATCCAATAAAGAATCCATGAACAGAAAATCAATAGTCCAAACGAGAGTGAGACAAGTCAAGATGTTGGTGAGTAAAAAAAAAAAAAAGTCATTAAGCGAGGCCGTATTAGTGTGTATCTGGGTCAAGCAACACTCCACAGCGCTAAGTGCAAAAGCTTGTCATAGACTGCTGTTACATATCAGTTGTGGTCACAAGTTTACTTGAAGAACCAGTTGCGTCGAGCAGAACTAAAGCCGAAGAGCAGTCGCGTCATACTGTATCTCAATGCCGCAGGTTGCTTTTGAAGTCTGCTCATTTCCAAAGTGTATTGCACCAGCAAGACAATCAATCATTGGTGTTTTTAACCCTCACATGTGGTTCATTTTTAATACATGCATCGTATGGTCAAGAAGACCCTCGTCATAATTGCCGAAATCCCATTTTGAATTTGTGCTTTTTCATATGTACTTCAAGCCTGTCTGACAGTAATTAATGATGAATACTTCATCAATAATGCAGAGAAAAGGGGAAAGTGTATTTTTGCAGATGACCCCTTAAAGAACAACAGGTGCATATTTCTGCAGGAACCTGTGCAAATGTGATGGAACGCCTTTTTTTTTTTTAACTTAGGAGCACAGTGGTTCCTGTTCTGAAATGTAGGGGCACGCACTGTAAATCTTGCGAAGTATGGTCAGTAAAATGTTCACATTTCAACTCGTTTTCACTGTATGACTGACAAATGGGCTGTAGAGCAGAGATTTTTCAGCAACAAAAATTATTCAGGCGGTGGTTAGCGTATCAGCCTCACAGTGCGGAGGTGCAGGGTTCGATTCTGGCTGCGGTCTCCCTGTGTGGAGTTTGCATGTTTTCCCCGTTCCTGCGTGGGTTTTCTCAGAGTACTCCGGTTTCATCCCATATTCCAAAAACATGCATGGCAGGATGATTGAATGCTCAAAATTGTCCCTATGTGTGAGTGTGAGCACAAAAGGTTGTTTGTCTCTGTGTGCCCTGTGATTGGCTGGCAACCGGTTCAGGGTGTCCCCCGCCTACTGCCGAAAGATGGCCGGGACAGGCTCCAACACCCCCCTTGTGAGGAAAAAATATTCAACAATAATATCCATCCATCCATCCATTTTCCGAACCGCTTTATCCTCACTAGGGTCACGGGGGGGTGCCGGAGCCTATCCCAGCTGTCTTCGGGCAGTAGGGCGGGGACACCCTGAATTGGTTGCCAGCCAATCGCAGGGCACACAGAGACGAACAACCATCCACGCACACACGCACACCTCGGGACAATTTAGAGTGCACAATCAGCCTGCCATGCATGTTTTTGGAACGTGGGAGGAAACCGGAGCACCCGGAGAAAACCCACGCAGGCCCGGGGAGAACATGCAAACTCCACACAGGGAGGCCGGAGCTGGATTTGAACCCGGTACCTCAGCACTGTGAAGCCGACGTGCTAACCACTGTACTACCGGGCCGCCCTCAACAATAATAATTATCCAAAAAAAAAAAATCTGTAAATGTTACCGTACGTACATGCACGAGTAAAGTAAAAATTTTCTTTTACTCCTAAATTTTTTAGGCAAAAACCACCATTTAAGGCCAGTCTGGAGTCCTGCAATGTTTTCTGGACTGCTTCAAACTCCGCATCCCCACCCTTCCATGAACAAAAAACAACAACAAAAAAACATCTCTATGTAATTCTTTGACCATTTGGAGATTTCACAAGAGCCTTCAGAGACTGACAGCAACAGTATAAATTTGTGCTGGAACGTGTGAAAATGTGGTGGACCCTCCACCCCAAGCAACTACGGGGATTTTTTTCAAGCTCCCTCTTGAGCACTGTTCCCACCGTCCAGTAAGAATACACACATTTATGGTAAATATAGATTCCCGTTACTACTACCATTTTTCTTGATTGAACAGAAACGTAAAACCTCTGAGTAAATCTGGCTCAAATTTGACCTGCAACAGCCTCAGTGTTCACAAACTTTGTAGTAGCCGTTCAAAAGAATTACTTTTTCTTTTTTTTTTCCGGTCACATTAGGGAAAGTGGTTACATTTCACGATGAAAGGATGACTTTTATGGTAGATTTATTGCTTCCAAAATGGGTTAAATTTGACCTGCACGGCATGTAAAGGTAAAACCGCTATGCTCAAATGACTCAATTGAATTTCAAAACATACAGTACACCCAGTAGATGACCATCTTTTTGGTTTTCACCGATGCCAGATTCGCATAGCACTTCTCAGAGCCAGACGCAAATGATGTGAGAATACAATGATTGAAAAACTCCGTTTTATCCCTACCTTTCGATGGCACGGGGACACAGCTAATCCCGAGACAAGTCAAAGCCATCATTCCCTGCTGTTCACCGGTTCCCCCGTTTTCCCTCTTTTCTTTCTTTCTTTGCCACTCATTCCATTTCCCTTGTATGTCACAGGCACTCTCGCAAACTCAGCTAAAAATATTTCTGTGCAAAGCGAAACATTTAGACAGGCAACATCTGTAGTCACACAACCTCCCCCTCCACCTCCTCACTCGCCCACCTGCTGTCCCCTCTTTCCCCCCTCCACTCATCAGATGAAAATATCTCTGCTTGCTTAGTCCGGTGGAGAAAGTGGAACTTTTTTTTTTTTTTTTTTACTCCCCCGGAAACAACTTTGTACTCAAAAGGGATGATATTTCATGAGAAATGCTTGGCGTCGAGCCGTGTTTTTCACATGGAACACTGCCCCCATATTTTGAGAGTGATGGTAGGTTCCTGCTTGGGCATGGCTTGTCCCCGACTGTAATCTCCTCATGATGCAGTAACATGTGGACAGGGGGCGGGTGGTGGGGGTGGTGGGGCAGTCAGCTACCAAGCATTAAATGCATTAATCCACCACATGCTGCGAATTTGTATCACATGCTTCTATGCAATAAGTGACCGTTGAAGTATGCTCAACAGCCGCTCACTTGCATTGTTATAAAATCCACGAGTCATTCAAACACAAGGGATCTAAAAAAAAAAAAAAGAAGCTAAATCTTTCACAAACACAGAAGGAGAAAGGACTCTGCTCGAAATCTACTACAATCTGGAGATCAAGATGTCACTGATTTTGGACGACTGTTGGCAGTTGACTCGAGGAACTTTTGAGTTTTCAACTCCGGCTTAATGAGATACCAAACAAATAGAAAAACGGTTTGTTTGTTTGTTTTTAAATCAGAAGTACATCTTGAACCATAATGGCTGAGTATTGAGTTTATTTATTGAGGCTTATTTGACACCAAATCTAGCATATTGCCTTCCTAGTCACACCAGAGACCTTTTAACCTTAATGTGTCACATGACATAGGAAGGGAAAATGGCTTACTTGGCCAAGTGTGTGCATTTTCCCCTCATACAAGAAACCTGTTGAATCATTTCAACAAGTAGCATGCGAATTATCAAGTGGAAAGCATGAAAATGTGAGCAGAGTATGCAGAGCCTGCCCACTTAAACATAAACATGAACAGTTTTGGTGCGAAGAACTAGCCGGCAAGATGAAAGCAGCAATCAATGGTGTCGTCTTTTGATCAGTCACATTTGCACGTAGCAATGACGCTAACAGCGGATGTCGGATCATAACTTATTATTACCTTATAAGGCGTATTTATAATTCCCGATTGGTCCATTTTTTAGTAGATCACCGTGTTATTTGATGTTATTCTGCATTTGTTGCACAGCAGAATAACACTGTTTGAAATTAATTAAAAAAACAAAACAAATCTAGTTCAATAAAATGTTTAATTATAATCTTTTTTTATTGTCAGTACCGGTGCTTTAAAAAACGGCAATTTAAAAGCAATGGTTGCCGATCCGCGAACAGCATGTGCTTGTCTCAACTGGTCCGTGACGCAAAAAAAGGTTGGAGACCACTGTTATAAAGTACAATTTATACACCCCCCACCCCTCAAAAAAAAAAAACTAAACCAAAACAAAACAATTACATGTCCCCTTTAATCAAACAATTATGCCTGATAGAAATGAGACCCCCTCCTCCCTCGTCAAATTTCAACGATAGTCTCGTGATTTTTTTTTCTCTTTTCAGTGAGGCCCCGATGCGCCTTTGAACTTCTTTGCATCCATATTCATAACGTTCCTCTGTATCTAATTCTCCCGACCCATCTCTTTTTTTGTGTGTGCTGCACACCTGCACTATTGTCTCGCGGCCCTCTTCCATATCCCCTCTGTGCCCCCTCTGACCCGCAAATCATTTCTGGCAGCAAGTGTGTGCGTTTTAAACGCTCATTTAGATTCATGTTTATGGCCTCTCTGTATTGGTTCGCAGAGCTGAGTCGCAGGGTCCAACATAAGCCTTTTTTTTTTTTAGTCACTGTTACATCACAGCTAGCTTGCCAAAACAGGGAAAATATCAACAAAATCACTGCAGGTTAGATATATGAGGCATTATCCTGCTACTGAAATTTCTTTTGCTGCCCCCTAGTGACAGAACACATCACACATATTGAAGATAAAACATGAAAAAGTGATAGGACTGACAACACGTTATCAAAATAAAATGAGCATGATTAATACAATTAAAAAGACAATTAATCAAATGATAGTTGGATGACATGTATGATGAACATTTACCATAATTCGATTAAACATTTTTTTTTTTTATGAAATTCTGTGAAAATGTATGAATAGTACTAGAATGTAGAGTAAATGCACACTGTATGTCAAATTGTTCACCAGAAAAATAAATTAAACACAGCTACGAATGTCAACAGCACTTTGTAGTATTGTATTTAGTAAAGGAGTATTATTATTCTACATTAAAAATAAAATAAAAAAGGTTGCCAGTCCGCGAACAGCATGTACTTGTCTCAACCGGTCGTTTTTCCGTGACACAAAAAAGGTTGGGGACCACTGTTCTAGCATATATTTTTATTTTTCAAAAGAAAGAAAAGAATTGCCCTTCTTCCATGAAATTGACACGCAATCTTCAGGCATACATTCTTGCTATGCTGTAACCATGGGAAATGGTCGAAAATAAACCCAACATCTGAATTATAATGTATAAAAGGTACAGTATGAGATGTTTTAACGACGTGTAAAATTCTAAAATGTCTTCAAATCTGAGTAGAAAAGCGGCACCAGGGAGTAAGCGTTTGAATATTTTATGTTGTTGTTTGATATCTCCGTGTTCAAGCTTTTCAAGGCTTCCGCAGTGTTTTCACCAGCCCAATTTTACAACAGTGTTCTTAAAGAGGCTTGAGTATTAGCTGTTTGTAAACTGGAGGGGGAAATTATTTCTCATCTATTCTGCTCTATTCCACTCAGCCAACAGCGACTCTTATTTGGATGTATCTTATCAGCAAAGGGTTATCACAAAGATCGAAGGAGAGTTTCGAGACAAATGTGATTTTCAAAACGTTGCCTCGATTCACCGGAAACAAACATGAAATGTTTCTCCGGGAAATGACCCAATTCCACTTGGCTGCTGTAAATAATGTAATCTCTTCATCTATTTATGTCAGCAACGTATAGTGACAGAAATTAAATGTTCTTCCACAAACTGGCAAGGGGGCACCCAATCAACCTGCATCTCCACCTGTTGCCACTCCCAAAAAAGAATAACTTTGTCTTCAAATAATTAGGCCCAGACTTCACACTGAGCAAGTACACGTGTGGGTAAATTCAGAAGGGGATTAGCATTATTTCAGTAGATGGACTGTTTCTGGGACATTATTATTATGGTGATGTGCCGTGAGATTTTTATTCATGCGCTTTGGATCGATAAAGGCATGGAAACAACACAAGGCAATGGGCCATTTTAAACTCTGTCGTCCTGAAGCATGGAAATCGTGTCTCACGGCGGTGCTAAGCGAACGGTCAAAAAAGACATTCCATGTGTGGTTATGTTGCGGGTGATCGACAATGTATCCGATATATTGTCGGAATGGCACAAAACAAGCCGTCGCCCGTGTTATTTTTAACAGTGTCTCCATGGAAACGGGCACATAGGCAGCAAATTGGTGACTTACTTGTGCTTATCTTTGGGGGAAGACTCTGACTGCTGGTCATTGTATGTGTGTGTGTCTGTGCGTGTGTGTGTGCGTGCGTGCGCGTATACCGGTTGTGTGTAGTGATAACAATTTTTATTAAAATTGAACTTATTTTACAATGCAAACTTTTAAATTTGCACTTTTTATATTAGTATGCCTGTCGTATTTATGGCCATCTGGTTGTCGCCAAGAGTGAGAATCACTTGAGAGGCTGAAGTTATGTTGACCTGTTATTTCACTGTACCAAGTAGTTTTTCTTAAATGTGCATTTTATTATTTATTTACCATGCCGTAAATTACGGGCTCCGAAAATAACGATCATGATGTCGAACGTTGTTTTTTGCTCCCTGCTCACCATGCGTATACCGCCACCCACATTCTTTATTCCAGAGATTTTATTGACTAACATCATCACTTACGAAAAAGTCTAAAGTGTTTTTGGTCAATCAGCTTTTCAATTTTCTGTCCCAAATGACGGGGGCTCTCTGCAACAATGAGCAAAACTCATCTCATTCATTCCACTACCATCATTGAAAAGGTTATTGACGGAAACTGCACCTGCTATGATGGAATGGAAAGTACGATGTAAATGCTGCCTTAAACTATTTTATATCATGTGAATATGTAATTACAGTATATCACATTGCACAGTTTATATGTAGTCAAGTCCACCTTTATCGAGTCCAAATTAAGTTTGAGTCACAGAGTTCCGAGTCCACTTTAAGTCGTGTCCACAAAATCCGAGTCGAAATCCACGTCCAGATGAGATTAAGGGTCAAATTTAAGAAACCAAAATACTATTTTTATGACAACAAGCTGAACACTCTTCTTATATGGCATGGAACCCTTTGCGTTATTGACAGTGTCTGCAGACAAATAACTTTTTATGGTGCCTCTGCAAGTTTCCAACAAAGTTCGACGTGGTGCCATATATGTCCGAAATTGTTTTCTTTCAGAATCTGTGGGTTGCTTCATGATTTTTTTTTTTTTTTTTTTTAATTTAAGACATAGTGGCTAAGGCCAGTTCTTAATAGTTGGTAAAAATTTAATTTTATAACTGCGCTGAGGGCTCATATGAGTGGAAGAAAAAATCTGTGTGCTTTGGCGCTCGCGGTCAGGTTAGCCAATCAGATGGCGATTCTGATCATCTGAAAAACTTCATTTCAATTAGTGGCTTCTGAAGGAGGATGTTAATTTTCCGGAATAAAAACAAAGTTGTACTCGGTTGAGTTGATATTAAATATTTTGCGAGTTCAATGCCCGAATCTGAGACAAGTCTGAGTCAAGCCCGAGGCAAAAAAACAAAAAAACAAAACAAAACATACATTCCGGACTGTTTCAGCCCTGGTATGTATTTGCATTTGCCTTGATTTTGCTTTTTTCTACTCTGCCTTCTGTTCCCAGGTCACTATTGCAATGAGAATCTGTTCTCAATTGCCTTATCTGGATAAATGAAAAAAACCCGAATACATTGACAGTTCTTGTTTTGTAGAGGAAAAGTAACTTACTTGTGGTTCATCGCTTTTTCTTCAGAGATGATTTCTGTTCTTTAGCTTCTTTGCGTCGTATCGGTAATCGTCACAGGGGGCCTGTTGCTTTAAATAAAGGATTATGGGTAATATCCTTCCGTGTAGGTGCGTCAGGAGTAATCTATGCGCGTGATGGGTTAAAAGTGGCATCTTTCTTAAGCACTGTTATAATTCAAACCATCTTTACTCCAATCTTTCCTCCGGGTCCTCTCGCTCAGACAGGAAAAGAAGGAAAATTGAAGGCATGCATGTCTCAATTTGGACTGGCCTGTATACTGTAAGAATCTCTAGAAAAAGAATTACCTTAAAAACCTGCGAGAAAGCAGGGGCGCGAATGACAAACCGCGACATGGTGGGGGTACATTGTACGCTGTATCTGTCTTGATGTGATGCAGAGGGGTGGGGACTACCTTAGATAACCCGAGCTGGGCTCCAAGTGTCCTCGACAAACCCGCAAATGTAAAGCATATAAATGAGCTAGGAGGAAGAAAAAAAAATCCGACTCCGGGAATAAGGAAATTAATAATTGAAGTACTGCGTTGCAGCGTACTCAATACTTAATCTTCATTATTTATCATCGGGATCAATGCGTCTGTCCAGTGACGGAGATGTTCTCTTTATCACTGGTGTGGACGAGGGCTTGTGTCATTGAGGACATTCCCACTATGTACGTCTTGCTTTAGAAGCCATCTGACAGTTACTGAGTGAACATATCGTTTCTATGGAAACAACTTAAAGATTAAAGCTGTGAAGAGACAGAGCCTTGCCAGAGAGAATCCCACAATGCCTTGTGCCTGGGGATCTATGGGAAAGAGAAAGGCGGAGGCACATTGTCAAAGTAGCGTGTGTGTGTGTGTGTGTGTGTGTGTGTGTATGTGTATGTGTGTGTGTGTGTCTGTGTCTGTGTCTGTGTGCGTGCCCACTTGTGTCTTTGCCAGCTGCAGAGGTGTTGTGCTACAAATTGGCTCTGTATTATGACTGTTTGCGACACCAAAGTCAGCATCCATCAGTCAATCCTTCTCAGATCAGACCCCTCCCGCCAAAACCATCAAATGCTACGGCGCGAAAAACAAAAAAAGGCTGAGAAAGCCAGAAAATTACACGCGACGTGACAAACATCGGTTATGAGACGATTCATTATTCCTAATTCTAATCTCTGCCACCCGAGGTCCTTGACCAAAATTCCATCGCAGAAGCAATTTCCCACTCCCAACATGGGAATAAAAGGTAAACAATCCCAATATGTATCGAAAACAAAGTGTCACCCTGACCTTCCCCCCCCCCCCCATTTTATTTATTTATTTTTTATGTATGTGCCTCCGCCCCATATTCTCATCTTCAACCCCCCCCCCCCCTACCCCCACCCCCCTGGGTGATGCCAGTGCTGTTGTCAGGCTCGAGCTGAAAGCAGCCAATCACGTGGCTCCATGCTGAGGAGCTCTGGGGTGATGTTAGGCAGTTTCATGCTCATACGATGAGCTTTGCCAAATGTAGGTCATGCTTCTCGTCGCTCACCCCGCCTTCTTGCGCTCGCTCGCATTTGCCTGCACACACACATATAAAGCTCATCACCCCTCGCAGACGTGCGTACGCACAGATAGCGTTTTGGGGAGTTCAGATGCGACAGATGTGCAAAAGTGCTACCTTGACTTATGACTCAATTCACTCATAGACATATATCATAAACGTTTTACCCAATGAAATAAATGGAGCCCCTGAAAGTATTTATTATTTGTGTTTTAATCAATAAAAAATAGCACTGTATTGAACCCAAAAATAATCCAATGGAATAAAAAAAGAGCGCAAAAAAACAAACATGTTATGTCCATTTAACTGCTGTACATTGGGACAAGCTGAAAGTCACAGCAATAGCAACTCAAGTGTTGCATGTGTCTATAGAAGTACATACTGTGCACTGGCATCGGTGCCATTTGCATGCTGTGGGAATAAAAATGAATAAATGCACTATAGTCTGACTCCATTTTTTTTTTTTTTTTTACTAGGCAAATTGTTTTGCACATTGATCTGATTGCACATTTAATAGATAGAATTTAAAAGACTAATTCAAAGCACCTTAAACAAAGCAGAGGAAAAATAGCATTTGTTGTTTTCACCCCGAACTGGTTGCCAGCCAATCGCAGGGCACATAGACGAACAACCATTCACGCACACAATCACACCTAGCGAGAATTTAGAGTGTTCCATTACCTGCCATGCATGTTTTTGGAATGTGGGAGAAAACCAGAGTACCCGTGGAAAACCCACGCAGAAGAACATGCAAACTCCATACAAGGAGGCCAACCTGCCCCTCTGTACTGTGAGGCCGACGTGCAATAATCTTTTAAAAAAGTAATACATAACGTTTCAAATCCCATTTTAGTATTGTTTCTGGGTTTTCACTCAGCCCTGTTACCCGAATTGCAATATTCCTCCTATATTCCACAAGTCGATAAGAAATGGCATCACACAAGATCCTCTGCAGACCATGGAAAAGGGCAAAAGTAAATTAACTTTTTTAATTTCTGTTTATTTGAGGATATATGACTGAGGTGGTTGAAATCTCTTTGTGGCCTAAATTATTTTTTTGTTATTTGTTTATTATTATTTTTTGTACTATTTTTTTGTTGAATCACTGTAAATTGCATCATGTTCATGTATTTGCTAAATAAAGGCTAAAAAGTCACCACTGACACCTTAAAGTAAAGTACATTTATGCTGTAATGCATTTCACAAGATCGATATTGCAGTATTTAAAAAAAATCAGCCCTGGGGCCAGTTTAGTACCAGGGCTTGGTACCCATCCCAACTCATCTGAGTTTAGAGTAGACTAGAGCAGGCATAAAAAAAACAAAAAACGCATCAATCTGCCATGCTGGCAGAGGGGACTTTCCCATCCAAACATGGCAGCTGTGTTAGCGGGGCGGAGTCCCTACAAATGTAATGGAGCATACATACCTTAGCATCCACTGGAAACACACAGTTTCAAAGGAGCATATTGTGTGGACCTATTTATATCTATGAGTGTTGTTTTTGCTGGTACAATACACAGCTGTTTTTTTTTTTTTTGTGAAGCCCTTATCTATGGCATTGAATCATAATGGAGATACAAAAAAACAGGAAGCACTAAATTCATGGCCCCTGACCGCGAGAAGATGCACACCCTCTGGATGAACTTCAAAACTTTTCAAACAGTTCCAATTTTTTTTTTTTTTTTCAATAATTTTGAATTGCACTGGGCATTTTTAGCCAATACAAAGCAATCATTTTTTACTATATTGGGTGTATTTAGGTAAGAAAAAATTACTTTTTCCTCACAATTAGTTCGAATGGACAAGACCCACCCCCTCTCCCCCAACTCTTAGTTCGTTAAATCTAAATCTAAATCTACACGTTGAAAAGATCTGTAGTTCATAATTTGCTTCAGACGATTATTCTGACGACATTCAAAATTCACCCGGAGCATGCTTCAGTAATTGTGCACAGAAAATGAACAGTAAGGGTTTATAAAAATAAAAAAAGGGTGAAATCATTCGATCAACCCGTAGGTGCTCCTTCTTGTTCTGAACTCTTGTTGAACCGCTCAACTGTGCTGCAATATAGCACTTGTGGGATTATGATGTAAATAGCAGCCACAAGAGCAAGTAGATTATACAGAAATACATTTAGCAGTCTGTCTTCACTGAAAACAATCAAAGGAGTGTTTGATGTATTTGCAACATTCTTGCGATAATCTTTTTAAAATGATTATTATTTCTCTATTTTTAGTTGTAATTAGACCGGGCTCATGAATTGTCATTTTCTAAATGCATTCTAATATATCCCTTTCTAAGACCAACTATCAGACAGACCTTTTCAAAACATTTTATCGTTCAGAGTTCCGAGTGCCGAGTTCCAAATTAGTGGGAAAAAAGTAAATAAAGAAACAACACACTTTATTTACAGGTGGTCCAAGGCATAGACTATTAAAAAAAAACAAAAAACTCCTATGTCACAGAAGGCACAGAAATGGAAAAAACAGGGGAAAAAACAATGCTGAATTTCGCCTATTTTTCTTTCTTTCTTTTTTTTTTTTAACCACCATATTTTGAATGTGTAAGACATCGTGGAAATTCAGACGTAGTGACACTTATATTTTGCTCAATTGCTCCATGCCAAAACGCCATAGGAGTTACATAGAGGTGCGCGGTATAAACAGTATAAATTACAGTATTTTATAGGAGGTATGAATTTGCCCAAAGGTAGAGATTTGGACCCTACTGAACAATTGCGGGTTGATTATGTCTTTTTACTGTACCTCCCTGCGTGCTCACGGTGCAGTGTGACAGAAATGCCCAAATTGCTCTCAGAAAAAGTGCAAAAAGACCTCAGTGAAATAAAGTATGTTTACAATATCCGCTTTTGTTTTGTATGTGTTCTTAAAGAAGTGAGCAATTGATTTTCACAACATTTGGGCTAATTTTTATTATACAAAAGCAGTTTGTTGCAGAGGATCATCCATATTTTTTCAGGGAAATCACTAAATGCTAAGTCGTTACGCCTGTTGTACTGATTGTTCTAGCTGTTTATAAAAAAAAACATTTTTTTAAATTCCAGTGGCTGACATGAACGTTAGCTCTGGGCAAGACGCTTCAGATACTAGCCAGTATAAATTTCATGAATGAACTTCATGCAAAGCGCCTCCACATTGAATAGTTGCCCATCACCTCGCTGTTTTCCGCCGTTCGTATCCGGGAATGCCTGTTGCATAATATTTTGCATTAGGTAGCTAGCTACCTAATGTGGCTAAAAATGACGCGGATCTGAACGTTCGCTTTGCATCCAGTGTCAACATAGCATTTGTCACTAATCATCGCCTCTATGGCAGCAAAATAAGTTCTGTTGTCATTTAAGGAAGATGAGTCGTAGTAACAGGAGAAAGGCGGCAAAGCCATGCTAACTGCTCAGCTGTCATCCTAGTTGTGAAACATTGAAATAAGTGCTTGGGTGATAGAGTACACTTTTCACTAATGTTTCTTCTAATATTCCATGCGGCTCAGCATTCACACAAACCCCCTGAGCATAGCTTGGACCGCGATGAGCAAAATCAGACATGCAACTGTCGCCAAACCAGTATCACACCTGAAAACCTGAGACCGAACAAGTTACAAAGCCAAAACAATTCAAACCACAACAAAATACAGCATGTCATTGAAAAAGCATGAATAAAATGAGCCCGAATTTGGAAGAAATGGTTTACAATTACGGATTTGATGCCACTTTTAATCTCTTGAATTAGCCCAAAAGGACTTGTCCAGTCATCAGTGTAAATAACTGGGAATTTTGTTATAACCGTAATTTTTAGTAAACTATGACTTCAGTATTTGCTGTTTTATAAGACAAAAATAGATACATTGAAGAGTGACATAAGTGATGCTTTTCATCAACAATATGTGAGTATAAAAAAGGTTGGAACGGTCAAGTTTATTAAATGCTACATAATGTTATTACTAATTACTGTCAACGTGTTGAGGTGATTCACTTGTTAGATAACAATTTGCAAGAACGATTTTAAGTACTGTACGTATCCCAGTAAATGAGACATTCATGCTCTTTAGATTATGCTAAACAATGTTGAAAGACTTTGGTGGGGGGAGTGGGGGGGGGTAGGCTAACTTAAGATGTCCCATTGTAAAATATTTACATACGGCTCGTGCATTGATGATGCGACACTTCATATGTACAGTACATCGTGGGATGCTTCAGTTGTGCAGAGAGATTCTCATTCAAGCATTGGGGTTGTTTTCCCTCTCGGTTGTGATGAGTGGATTGGCGAGGTGACGAGTGGACAGCACGAACGCTGGACAACGTCACGTCTCCAATTGACATGTTCTCAAACATATCACAGTCATCTGCCAATGATTTTTGCTCACCGTGTAAGGGCTAAGACAAGGTAAAATGAGTATTAGTGGGCATCTTCGACGGCGAGCACAGTCCACATGATTACACGACTTGATGTGCATTTCAGTCTGAAATACTTTCACACTTTCACTGTTTCTCTCTGTTTTTGACACAATTTTCTTCCCATCCCATGCCAAATAAACATTTCCATTTCTTTATATGAGTCGAAAATGAAAATGCAAAATACAGCCCAGGTTTGATTTTTTTTTTCTTTTTTTTTGTGTGCGCCCTATATGCTGAGATCGTGCACACGCACATTTTTGAGGGAACATTGTCCGTCACATAGGTTTGCTGGAATCGCGTTATCGTGGAGAGTAACTCACTTTGAACGGCAAACTAGCAGGCAAATTAATAAGCGCCTTTAAAACAATTTTTTTTTTTTTTAAACGGAAAATCAATCAGCACTTCTTCCCATAGAAGAGGGGCCTACAAGTTTAAAAATATATTAAATACATATGATATAAGATATCCTTGATTTGTCCCACGTTGGAGAAACGACCCTGTGACCTTGATCCAGGGAAATCTCTGTGATGAATTGCTACACATTCAGAGCAAACAAAAACACAGCTGTACTTTTATTTGCATGCACAAAATACTAAAAAAATAACCCTGACCTATTGCCATAAATGACTGAAATATTTTTTTAGCATCGCTGTGATTGCGTTGGATTAACAACCGAGACTGTTCAATTGGAAATTAATTTCTCTGGGGAGTTGTCTCGATGAGAAAATATGGCTCAAAAGTTATCCAAAAAACCCCCCAAAAAACTACAGTCAAGCCTCTGTTTTCAAACATCTGTTCTCGGTTTTGGACCAAAAATGTCAAGTTTTTTATGCTTCGGATGACGACTGAATTTCGGTTCTCGAACAAACTGAGCGCACTTGAATGAGTCACTTGACTCCTCTCGCCTTCCTTACACGAGGAAGTGACGCTTCCTCGTGTAGCGTTCCATTGTGAACAGATGTGTTCAATAAAGATTTTTTTTTTAAAGAGCGTGGTTTCGGTTTTCGAACAAATCGGTTTTCGAACAGCCTTCTGGAACGGATTATGGTCAAAAACTGAGGTATGACTGTATATATATTTTTTTCACCATTATCATGTGAGACTGATTTCATGAACATCTCGTATTAACTCCATTTTCTTTGGCTTTGAGTGCCAGTGATGGCACAGAGGATGCGCTTGACGATAATCATACATCCACTATTTCAGAACCAACAATTCATGGGTACACCGTAACATAAAGGGAGCATGTCCAAAAAGCAAACGTAATATAACTGTTGTTTTGTTGGTTTCTGACATCAAAGGCTAAATTCATTTTAGGATTAGCTGCAAAACTCTTTATCAAAGAATGAGTTTTACGTTATTATAGTTGTAACTTTATTAACTTCATACTTTATCATTTGAAATGTCGAATTGTTATGTAAAAGATTGCAGTGTAAAAAGTGCAGTGTACACAAGTTTTCTGACGGTGAATGTTTGAGCCAAAACAATTAAATGATTATGATATTGTGCCAAAAGGAAATTGGAGTTTCTCTCAAAATTATGCCCCTGAGGAGTATTTTGAATTTATATATATTTTCATTATGATTGTATTATACTCCCAAATTACTAAAAATTTTTTAAAAAACGTGGGCTGGCCATTGCAGCTATGACTATGCAAATGAAGATACAGTTGTACCTTGTTTTCCGCATGACCCAATTTACAGGTTGTTGAGATTATGAACCATTGCTTATTTAAGGTGCAGATACACCCCTGCTCGAATAAAGTAAAGAAAAAGAGCAGCATTGATGGAATAGTACAAACAGTTAAGCACACAAATACAAAATGATAACACTCGCAATGAGCAGGCAATCTTACGACCAGACATTTACACATGGACTAAATGGCCAAGTTTGTGACTCACTCACTCAGCCACACCCTTTAAACGCACACGTACACTACAGTTGTTGCGATGACTTTTGGCTTGTCCCAACATAAAGATAAAACTTAACATTTACATTCTATTTTATGATTGTTATGATTTTATATTAAAGGGATTTCTACTCATTTTAAGGGGAAATATTAATTTTAATTACAAGTTTGGTGAAGGAACAAATTTAACTCATAAATCAAGTTTTCACCGTACTATGTGGTGTCACACTCATCATGATTGTTTGCATTTCCACAATAGCTTCCCTTGATGGACCAGATGTACTTCTTATGTTTTGACACTCAACACGACTGGCTTACAGGCGGGAGCTTTGTTGTCTGCTATGAATAAGTGCTCCTGGGCTACTGACAAATATGCAACTGTCCCTGGTGCGCGCGCGCATACACACACCCACACACACACACACACACACACACACACGTGCATGCAGCTCCTCCTCAGAGAGAGAATCATTTCTACTTGCCTGGGTTGCCACAACTAGGTTGACCTATTTTTGTCCAGACCCCTCTCTCTCTCTCTCTCTCTCTCTCTCTCTCTCTCTCTCTCTCGCTCTCTTTCTGTAGTCGCTCGCTGCAACCCCATAATTCACCTCTGCTTAATAATTCACAACAGCTTTAGTAGCCCCCACTCAGCGGAACCACTGGCTCAGGAAAACAAGAAACAGAAACCAATAGAATGTGGTGCACAATGTTGAAAATTGTGTGTATTATTTTTGCAATGTATATATATATATATGTGTGTATATATATGTATATATGTATATATATGTATCTATATATGTATGTATATATGTATATATTTGCATCTATATATGTATGTATATATGTGTATATATATGTATATGTATATATATGTATGTATAAATATGTATATATGTATATATGTATATATCAATATATATATGCATATGTATATATGTATACATATATGTACATGTATATGTATCTATGTATATATATATATATATGTGTGTATACATGTATATGTATATATATATATATGTGTGTGTGTGTGTGTGTGTGTATATATATGTGTATGTGTAAACTATAGTTATTGTAGTTCTGTGTATATAGGTGCCAATTTGGGGTTAGAAAAGTGAAGGTTGACGTATAGCTAACACGACCCCAAGAGATCCTTAACCAACATCCAACACCGAACGTGAATTGTTTCAGAAGAAGAAGAATGCAAGCACACAAAACAAATTGGGAAATACTGTAGAGAGATGGCTGTGCAGGTTGTGTGCTGTTATTGTAAAAGACCAGATTATTTGCAAGTCTGTGCACACACTCGCTCCGCCTCATGTGATTGGATGGCTGGATTTGGCAGCAACCAATCAGGACACCAGGAGCAAGAGTGCAGACACTGAGAGTACTCGTGCTGATGCTGGGCACACCCTGGAGCTGTGAGCGCGTGTGTGTGTCTCTGTGTGTGTGCGCCAGTGCATATAAAATGAAGATGGATCATAAATTTGTGATAGCGGGTGTATTTTACACACCTTGGAAAGTCACAATATTCATTTTAAAAGAGCTTTCTAGGGTCTTTCTCATCTGCTCCTCCTTGTTTTGCCCTCCCAGGAAATGGTGCAGAGGACAACGGTATATTACATTGGCACTACTCATACATTATACAGTATTTTAAAGTAAGTAACTACATACAAATACTGAATTAAAAAAAAAAAAATCAACATTTCAAATCACGGGGCCTCGTTTACTAAAGGGGCACAAATTTGATTGTACACTTAAATGGATGTGAAAGCAGATTGACTACGTGCCTTTCTGAATTTCTAACACATGTGATACATAAGTGCAAAATACTCCAAAACGTAGATGCAAATAGATTAATTAAGCAAACACCTGAGAGGGATTGTGGTGGCTGATTTTGCAGTTTTGAATGCAGTGTCAAAATGGCACTTGTTAACTGGCACCATAGTGCTTCATGATGCTTGAGGTTTTGTGGCAAAGACAATGCGTTGGCAAAATAAGAGGCGTTGGGGAAACCTGATCTTTTCTGCATGTTTTTGAAATGCCAGAAACAAAATTCAGACATTTTTTATTCAGTAATTGAATTTAGGAGCCGCTCAATCATCCAAGGGCTGAGTTGGAGTGAGTCACAAGAAGGAATCATGCCAAATCACCAACGACAACTCTTTTCAATACATTTCCATGCATTTGTGTCATTTCAGCGCAATGCGGCAATTGATGCTTGCTTCTCCCAAAGGAGGTTTTCCCCACTGTTTTGTCCCAACTTTTGAATGCAATGTTACGCAGTGAGGGCAGATGCATCCTATTTCCACACACTCTGGATGTGTTGAATCGAACCAAATATGAGTTTTATGCATTTGAAGGTGCAAGCTGTGTGTGATTCAAAACGGGTCGTCACACGGCAAAACATCCAGGGCATGTTTGGCTCTTCCACTCACACTTCCATTTCCATCACTTCAAGCATCATTCTGCATTTGTAGTGATCTCCCAAATTTTCCACCGTGAAAGCTATGAGAAACGCTGCATTCAATTTAAATAGGGCGGTTTCCAGCATTTTTACAACTTTTGGCCATTGTGCCACAACCTGCGGAACATACGCACCAACAGCTCACACAGATCAGATCTGTTTGTGTGAATGCACAATCAGTTCGACAAGCTAGGCACGCAATGAACATTTTTGGAAGTGTTTTTTATTTGTTTGTTTGTTATTTTTATATACAGTCAAACTTCGGTTGTCGAACGTCTCGGTTCTCGACCGATTCGGTTTTCGACCAAAAATGTCGAGTTTTTTATGCCTCGGATGACAAACAAATTTCGGTTCTCGGACAAACTGAGCGGACATTGCTCTCGAAGATGTCGACGATATTTCATAAGTTGCCAAACCATTTACTTTGTAATGCAAGGTTAAAGTTGTCTCTTCGTTGAAAAAAAAATGGCTTCCATTAAAGAGAGGGCAGGAGAGGGAGGTGGTGTTGAGTTTGTGATGTTGTTGTCTGATTGATGTGACAGTGAGAGTGAGTCTCCTCCAAGAATCCTGGCCTTATTGCGCTTCCCTTCACACTGCCCCATCACACATACAACATACTCTGTCTCTCAGCGTTACACACGCACGCACACACACACACACACACGTCAGTGTAAAATGGCTACCGTTTCTTTCTTTTCAAACTGCTTCTGTCATCATCATCGTGTTTTATCTCTTGCTCACGTCACTCTTTCTCCCCTTTTTTCCCCTCTTTCCTCCGGTTATCGCTTGCAGTCTGCAGGAGAACACAAAAATTTGACTGCGGAGGACTATTCGTCGGACTGTTTCAAACGTCGTTCCCGCTGTTCCATAAAAATACACAAATTGAATGCATGACCCTTCAAAGACCATCAGGGGGGCTTCTGCAGAAACCTGAGCACATTTGGTGGAAACATTTTTTAAACAGTTTTTTAATCCCTCGTGAACATTGTCTCAATGAAAATAAACATATACATGACTTGGATCACTATAATCAAGTTATATTTCAATTAGGCTTAAATGGCCCTATTTTGTCGCAAAAATGGGCGTAACTTCATTTTCGTGCTAGCACGAGTCTCGCCTTCCGCGTTTGTGGCCGTGCTGTGCCTCTCTGAGCGTCCTGGCTCGTGGAGTTGCCTTGCTCTCGACGCACCTGAAAATTCGAACACTAAGTGGCCAATTGACTCCATGCTTGCTTATTTGGACTTTGTTAGCATGTTTATGCTAATCCGTGGTGACATCCCCTGTTAAGTGGTAAAGATTGCCAAATAAATGAAACAGTCTCTTCCGTGCGGAACCAAAGACTCATGTTACGGTAGCAAGAAGCTCTAAAGCTCAGACCTGCTGTCATTCTGACTTCTCCTAGACTCAACATAACAAGATCAGTGTTTATCCTATCCAATCTATCGGTTTACTCTGGAGTTAAGTAAGGCATTTATTCTCTAAATCTTTTCAAAGGCTTTGAAACTGTCGCACTGCTTGTATTTCACCATGGATTTAGAATTAGAACAGGCCTCCACCATATGGACTCCTTCCATTAAAAACGACGAATAATGCTTAGTAGGTCTGTGGCCGTCCTCACAAATACACAAGAAAACATTTTTTTTTTCCTGAAGAAATGTCAATAAGCAAATGATGACCTGCAATATAACATGAATTTGTTTCAGTTTCACGTGCACGAGATTGAATGCCAGAAGTAGAATTTTTGATACCAACTGATCAATCAATGGTTTTTGACATGTTAATAACCACGGTTATCACAAAACGTATATAACCGATGATATCTGGGCATCGCCTATGACTATGGGGTTGTGCGGCAGGTTTCAGTCTCATTAGGAACTATCTGTTTTGAAGCTGAGGCTTGTGACTATAACATAATGAGCAGTTGAAGAGAAGAGGGAATGTATAATGTATTATCCCCACCCTCCCACTTTCATCCCAAGGATGAGAGAAGGGCCAGTTTCTCTGGGACTTCCAAGCATTGGTCATGGATGTGTGCAACAGTGTGTTTGTCTGACTGTGTCGTCCAGGCCTGAATGTGTACGTGCTTTTACATATCCCTGTGCATAGAAGAGAACTGCGCCTCTGCTTTAAAGATGGATGACCTTCAAACAAAGAGCCAACAATAGACAACATAACAACTAACCTTGTGTGTCTAGACAATTCCCATCCTTTCTTCATTACGATATTTTTTAAGGAGTACTTGAGGCAAATAAGTCAACATAGAGTCAATTGGCCTCATAATAAATATATTACTATTGAAAAGCACTCCTACACACCACTGATGGTATCTCACTCTCGTGAAATGCTCTCACATCTACTGTTACTCTCACGTTACTGAAATTTACATTCACTACTGAAACGCTTGCATACACACAACTGAATTGCTTTCAGAGGCACTACTGAAAGAGCGTCATTTAGTCTCCCTGTTAAAAAAAAAATTTGTTGAAGACCAAGCAGTCCATCCATTCATCCATTATCTGAACCGCTTATCCTCACGAGGGTCGCGGGCGTGCTCGCAGCCGATCTCGGCTGTCTTTGGGCAGTAGGCGGAGTATACGCTCAACTGGTTGCTAGCCAATCGCCGGGCACGCATAGACGAACAACCATTCGTGTTCACAATCCCAGCTATGGACAATTTAGAGTGTCCAAAAAAACGACGGTGCATATTGGAGGAAACCAAGAAAACCCGGAGAAAACCCACACAAGCACGAGGAGAACATTCAAACTCCACACAGGAAGCCCTGAGCCAGATTCAAACCTTTGACCTCTGCACTGTGGGGCGGATATGCTAACCAGTCGACCAACGTGGCGCCCACTAAATAGTCCATCTGGCAAAACAAAATATATTTAGGGCGCAGCCCAAGTCGAGTTCTAAGCATGGTCTTACTATGCTCATGGATTTTCGTTCTTTTGATATTTTTGTTGACACGCATAGAAAGAAATGGCCGTTTGCACAGTTGTGAGAGTGAACACAGCTGACAGGTTCAGCAACAGGTGGATTTTTTTCTGCAACTACACCATAATTACAATGCATTGTAAAATCCAGCGTTTTTGTAGGTCAAACTTAACATAAAAAAGGAAAATATCTCAAAAACCTGGTGTGCTAGAAATATAGCAAAGACATCAAAATTCGTTTAGGGACATGTAAAGCCATTTTTGATTGTTGACCAGTGTTATTCTCAGACCACATACATGAAATACTGTACCTAGTAAATTAGAGAACAGGCTTCCCCTGAAATAGTTCAAATTCTCCCATCACACTTCACTATATTCCTTTTGGTACAAAAGTACCACAATAGTCATTGCTACAAAGAGGCTTCAAAATTTTCCACTGACATGCATTGAACGGAACAGCGCATATGCTAATGTACAGTTTGGTGCAGTCAGCACGGTGAAATGATAAACATCAGATGGTGTAAATATGTTGCATGCGCACACACACACATACACACACACACACACACACACACACACACACACACACACACACACACACACACACACACAGGTTCAACTGGGGTCGTATCATCCTCAGGATAACTGCTCCTGATCCACGGCAAACCATATGGCTCTGCTTTATTTCAACTGGCTTGGATTAAAGATCTCGGCTGCTCATCCACAAAACATCTTATTCAACTGAATTTATTTCATATCTGAAGTTGGCAACAAACCTCACTCTGGTTCAAGTTGAATGTGTCAGTGTAATCATCCGTGGAAGTTCAAGTAAACCCACACAACCGGGATAGATGTTTTTCTAGTTGCAAATTATTAATGACATTAGATCAAATTGTCTGTGGTCTGAAGATTTCTTTAATGTGATGTGACAATTGCATGTGACGATAAAATACATTGGTAGAAAAATTAAAAACACATTTTCCCCCCTTTGCTAATCATTGCACAGCTGAGTTAAATCACAATGTATTACATAATCGTTGATCGTTGTGTACCATCTGTCAGTTAACTGTGATTAATTTCGGATTATAGTGAAGGTGACACCGAAGAACACCAAGTGAAGAAGAAGCACTTCTTGATACAGAGGCCAATAATAGGGATTGTGACTTTAATATGCTGGACTATTAATCTATCATGTATTATCTGTAGGGACTTGAGCTAACGGGAATAATCTACACACACACACACACACATACACACATGCACACACATACACTCTTATGCAAGGGAGTCCCCGTTAATCAGTTAATTGTAATTTTCTGCCACTGTAATTATTCAACTCTGTGGCGATAATTACAAGGTCAAAGAACGGGGGCAATATCAGTCAAGAAACTGTAATTATTTTTACCATGTTGTATTGAGGAACACAACTGTGCAATGGCCGATATTTTTTTTTTCTGTTCACTAATCATCACACCACTCCCAGTTTACTCAAAACATAAAACAAAGAATTACACATTGTATGGCCTACTGTATTTAAAGCAACCACACAACTTTGCCTTGCGTTAGCTTCATGCTAAGATAAAATGCCACACAAGAGATAACAGATAGCACCAATATTCGGTTATAACTAAATAGTTTGATTGATTGATTGAAAATACTGGGCAACATATATCTGAACACAATGGCGAAGCAACACATGTAGACAGACAATAGTACTCGGCATATATTATTTCTCCTTCTCAAAAGCAACCGATATTATAGTTTACCACTACTTAGAGTAGTTGTGAAAGTCTACAGGACTCTGTTATATTATCGTTGAGCATCTGTAACCGAGAATCGATTGGAGGCGGGACTAAAATGACAGTTTTCCCGGAATTAATTCTCTTTTGTCTCTTTTACTGTAAACTGGAAGTGAGCAATCACATTTGCATCTTATTTGAGAGTCTGAAGTCTAAATGTGTTCAAAGTAAGTGGCAATGGAAAAAATACCCGCCCCCTCCGCCCACACACACACACACACACACATACAAACACAATTCATTTATGGTCCCTCTATATTGCGGATTTTGACGTGGCTCATCTCTCCTTCATTACATTGTAGTTTGACAGCGCTACACTCCCGCAGTGCTTAAACATCAGACTATTTCTGCTGGGGTTTGCGAAATGTAAGTGCGAGGCTAAAATTGACAACTGTTCATGGAACAAAAGTACCGGACAGCGCAAAGATGGAAATACGGCGGTTTCTTGCCGACACGCTCTTCCCTTCACTGGAACAGCTGTGGTTGCCCGAAGCGTTTGGCTCACACATCTCCGGCCTGTCATCCAGAGGTACATTAACTCACTCATCATGAAGGGCAAGTGCATGCATGCAGTTAGCATGGAGTGGACCTCCACATACCCATTGTGCCATGTTCCTCTCGAAATAGATATTTCAGGGAAGAGGGTTGCGTTTGTCGCGAAGGAAAAAGGAAAAGAATCCTGTTTCTGGGTCCTTAAGTTTGTGTGGAAAGTGGTCAGCATTGGGAGGCTTCCCTGATACAACGAATAGTGACAGATATATGGCTTATCGGTAAAGCCTTGCCTGTCCTCACCGCTTTGAAATTGGATTAATTTACCCTGCCATAGTAAACCACATCAACTGAAACCCACAGCAATTGTTTTTAAAGGGATTTTGGAGCAGTTTCAGAAGAAGCTTGTTTGTTTGTGTTATATTCCGTGTTCCGACCCAACTGAAAAGTGAACAGAACGCTCTCTCTCACCCGAGCGCAAACACACGCAGCTGTGGCATGCGGTGCGCATGTGTTGTGTGAAATCTAGTCCAATTAGGATGTCTCCTCTTCGCCTTCTGCTAAGGATCTTACAAAGCCATTCCCTCTCTGACGAAGTCCTCTTGAGCAGCTCACCCGTTAAAACAGGAGCAGACAAACTTTTTCACCCTCCATCGGTTTAAATGCCATGCTGAAATGTACAATCCCATCCTTAATTTCACGTATAAGCTTTAACACATAATATCAACAATATTAACTGGATTCAAATACATTATTTTGTTCATACTAGGCAGTGATTATGATTGTTTCCGAGGTTGAGCACATCTTTGGGGAAAGTCTTTGAGCATTAGTCAATAATGCTGATAATCAACTTCAGGGCCTATGTACTAGTGCACTCTTTGTCCTCACTGGGCATACAATTCAATGTACTAGTTCAATGCCCAAGGTGCACTTGTTGGAAGACAGCCTCTTATTTATACTGTAATGTTTTTTTTTCCATTCTTAGTACCACTTTAATTGTGGACGAGCAATTAGACCTTACTAGTCAGCTACTGTAGGCTACTGCAGTCGTAACATTACTAGACCTAACTCGTAGCCATGTTTCAAGTACTCCTGGCCCCTAGCAGTAGAACCAAAGTGCAGAATATTTTAAAATAATTAACAAAAACTAACGAAATATCTACAACTGGATGAAAACAGGAAAAACAAAATAAATAAATAAATAACAAGTTTGTTTGTTTGTTTTTAATTTAAAGGGTAACGACCTGAAACTACATTTTGCATTTTTCAAACTAACGATAATCAACAATCGCGAATCATTTTCATCTCTACCAAGTTATAGCATAAATGAGCTGTCGAGGTTCAAATGTATTTATTTGTGGATAACTGTAAGGTCGTACAGAAGAGCGAAGGTCGAACAGTCATTCAGGAATTGTAGTTTATACTTTTACATAATATCTTGCGCTTGATTAAAGCCCTGCGTTAAAAAAATCTATACTAAAAACTAATCGCTGGGCACACACAGACCAACAACCATTCGTGCTCACAATCACACGGAGGGACAATTTCGAGCATTCCATTAACCTGCCATGCATGTTTTTGAAATGTGGGAGGAAATCGGAGTTCCCGGAGACGGGTATGGAGAGAACATGCAAACTCCACACAGGTGTTAAACGTGATGATGTTTCCCTCCTCCATCACACCTGATTGAAAATGCTCAGGATTGTTAGCAGGCTCATGCAGAGCTTGCTGATGAGTTGATCATTTGAAGATTGGAGTTTGACACCTGTGTTCCAAAGTAACAGTGCTCTTAGTTGAATCCAATTTTGGGCTACTCTGTATTTAGTTTGGACTTCTATCTATCCATCCATCCATCCATCCATTTCCGATCCGCTTTAGCCTCACAAGGGTTGCTGGAGCCTATCCCAGCCATCTTCGGGCAGTAGGCGGGGGACACCATGAACCGGTTGCCAGGCAATCGCAGGGCACACAGAGACGAACAACCATCCGCGCTCAAACTCACACCTAGGGGCATTTCAGAGTGTTCAGTCAACCTGCCATGCATGTTTTTGGAATGCGTGAGGAAACCGGAGTACCCGGAGAAAACCCACTCAAGCCCGGGGACAACATTCAAACTCCTCACAGGGAGGCTGGAACTGGGATTGAACCCGGTATCTGTGCACTGTGAGGTCGACGCGCTAACGCTGGACCACCGGGCCGCCCGTTTGGACTTCTAGTTGTCCTAAATTCTCCAAACTTGTCCTACTAGTGTTCAGTAATGTTATACATTAATGGTAGGCTGTAGTGTAAAAAGCTCTACGAGTGTGCTGAATTGTTTTACCAGTAAGGACAAAGAGCATACGAGGACGTTGATGGATGTGAGTGCTGAATTGGCTTTCCATAGAGCATGCTCTCCGTCCTCAGCAGTAAGACAATTCAGTGCAGTAGAAGAATGCCTTTTTTGAACAATTCTAAAGGGTCAACAAGCTTGTCGGATCTACTAAAACATAGCATTTTCTATTTTGTAACAGACAGAAACGGGAACATTCAGAGTTTTGCCTCTCTCTTAGGGATTACGTGGAAACGGATCTCTCCTAAGTGGAGCTCCCTATGGAGGCCTGCCAGGGACAAGCTATCATGGGAATAATGTTTTAGGGTTTTAATGGAATTATGGCAAAACTCTACTTAAGTTTGTATTTGTTTGATTTTAGAGCAATAGTCTTGCGGTAACCCATAGGTGTTTGGAAATATAATGCACCTTAAAAGGCATGGTGCGCCTCAGCTGGTAATGTAAAGACAAACCAGAGGAAGTGGAAGTCGATGCTTTCGGAATTCAGTTATTTGCTTTCATTTGCATCGGGCTGGAATCTGGCAGTATGAGGCGCATGGAAACATTCTGAAAAGGCAGAATCATATAATAATTTCCTCCAAATATAAACGGGTTGTATTGTACAGTCATGTCATAGTAAATGAGCTTTTGAGTTTGTGAAAGAGGGCCTTCTTAATTAAAATTGGACACACTCTCAGGTGGGTGAATAATTTAAATTCAAGTTACCAAATTGTCTGACCTTGTTACAGAGGGAACTCATTTGCCAAGCAACAATGTTTGCTGCCAGAAAATGCCCAATTTACATTCTTGAAACAGTTAATAAGCTCCCAAGCATCGGACGCAAGAGCTGAGAACTCACACTTGTGTCAGTAAAAGTCTACAGTTATGTAATATAAAGCTAGAGGAAAAGTTACTCATGTATCCTCATGGAAGAACAGCAGACTTACGCACCAGAGCCCCGGGACTACAGAGCTGTCCACTCATGGCTAAGACACTCACAAACTCACACAGAGCAATATAGGTCGCTGATTTTAGAGTTTTGGTTTCAAGCCAGTGTTTTGCAGGGTTGACAACAATGATTGAGTTTAACGTGCCAATGGAGCATGGCACAAATAACGCACGCATCAAAATGAATGGGACACATTGGATGTAGTCGTACAGCAAACCTCTGAAAACGGCCTTGAATCCATTTTTTCACAGGCAAGCAATCACTGCAAATGGCGCACGTTCCAGCCATCCATCTGAGCACATGCTGCAACGCACGGACTAAGAAGTCCTGCTTGCATGTTTTATTGCAAGCTGCCACAGGGACACAGACAGGAGCACTTAAAGTAACAGTTCCAATCATAACGTGAGAGTCGGGGAGAAGGTCATAGAGGTCAGCGTGTTTGACTTTCAGCTTAATGCCACTTTATAAAAGCAATTTATTTCTTGCACTCTCTTTTGTTACATTGGGTTCTGTTTATGTATTAAATATTTTACAATATCGTGCTATTTTACGTTATTAAAAACATATAACAGAAAGAATTCTGGTATTTTGGGGGGAGGCTGGAACGAATTCATGGAATTTCAATTCATTCCAATGGGGATAATTGATTTGATATACTGTATACTGTACTGCACTGGAAAAGAATGGTGTGTTTAATTGACTCAGTTTTATTTCATCAAGTGGTTGCACAAAATGAAATCATATGGATCCAGGTCCATTTTTGAAGTAGACAATACATTTACTGGACACAAAACCTTTTTCGTTGTGCGAGTAAATGGTGTTACCGTACATGCTTCTTCTGTGACACCATTCTTGTATTGGATAGGATTGCGAAGGTATAACGAATTAAGTGTCCCTTCTTGTTTCCTGACTAATGAGACATTTTCAAATCTCAATTGTAAAAAATAAGAAACAGTAAAATGACAAATGGTCTGTACTCAAAGTCTTCCTCTTTATTTTGCCCTCCGGGCTTCGACCTGATGCAGGCTATGTCATTGTGGGTTTACCCTTAAAATTTGCCCTTGTACATAAAACTGTCAATGTGATATGTTAATGTAATGACACAATAAAAATGTGTGCATCCCCGACTATCTAGTAACGGCCTATGCATTTCAATTAAAGCGACTCACCCTGTGTGCACACAGATTAGAGTCACATTGTGCCTCTGATTGGCTGAGTGCCCATACAAGTGAATAGTCTCCTTTAACCCAACGGCTCTCTGTAGGAGAAGTGAATTTGTAACTCCTAAATCTCGATGTGTCATTGATGCAAAGGCCACTCATGAACCAAATATCGATCGTGATCATTCGGATCGGTAGATCCGGTCACACAAACTATATTAAGAGGTGGTATGGTCCAGCAGTGTCAGCATAATTGTGACCGGGGACCTTTGACAGACTGTTGAATTAGCTTGTTTGAGTAGAGCGGAGTCATTTGTGTGTCAACAGGGTCATGGAATATTGTCAGACAGCATTTAAAAAACAGTACACTGTTCACTGCAGAGAAATCATTTGTGTTTGGCCATGTGTCTGCCCTCTAATTGACATCGTCATTTGGGGGCTCGGTGATGAAGTACTGCCTTCACGAAGGAAAATAAAATGCATTTTGGGGGGGTATTGTTAAAGGGTATGGAAGCCTGGAGCTGCCAATATGGATTAAAAATATTTTGACTGGCAACTACGTACAAACGCAATCGCACATACCCACAAATACGTACTTGGAGGCAACATTTGTAGCATGATCTCATCATGCCAGGGACTTGTGACTAGTGACTTGTGTGTGCTGGAGTCATTGTTTTTTTTTTTAACATTTAGCCTACATTATACCAGTAAATTCAAAATATTTAAATGTAACCATTGTTCATTTGTAATTTTATTTTATTTTTGCAAGTACGTTTGAACGTACTTGCGAGTAAGTTTGAATGTACTTGCAAGTACATTTGAATGTATTTACCAGTCAAAATATTTTTACTCTATATTGGCAGCGTCATGGCATGGTGATTGACTGGTTAGCACGTTGGCCTCACAGTGCAGAGGGGCTGGGTTCGATTCCGCCTCCGGCCTTCCTGTGTGGAGTTTGTGTGTTCTCCCTTGTGCCTGCGTGGGTTTTCTCTGGGTAATCCAGTTTCCTCCCATATTTCAAAAACAAGCATGGCAGGCTAATGGAACGCTCTAAATTGTCCCAAGGTGTGAATGTGAGCGCGGATGGTTGATGTCTCTGTGTGCCCTGTGATTGGCTGGCAACCGGTTCAGGGTGTACCCCGCCTACTGCCCGATGACATCTGGGATTGGCTCCCGCGTGGCCGTGACCCTCGTGAGGAAAGGCAGAATCGAATGATGGATGGATGGATGGATGGATGATTGGCAGTGCCACACTTCCACGGACATTATGGAGCATTGACTTTTTTATGTCTTGTTGATGGATGGATGGATGTCTACATTTAAAAATGGTGTATTGACTTTACTCAGTTTTGTTTTGTCAAGGGGTTACACAAAATAAACTCATGTGGACCCAGGTACATTTATAAGTAGAATGTACATCTACTTAATAAATATATTTAAATCCAGATGATTCTATTGTGTGCAGCCACTTGAAATTGAGTACATTGTTGGTATGGATGGATGGATAGATTGATGGATGGATGGTTAGATGAATAGCTGCTTTAGATAAACTGCTTTTGTTTATGAAAGTCCTTGGATTTGATATTCATGTTGGAGTTGATAGTGAATATTTTCAGCAGCAGCCCTGATTCATAAACCTTTGTAAATCATCTCACATGACTGTATTCTCCCGATTCACAGCTCAAGCGCCACACTCTACTGCCACATATTTCTCTCATGCGTCTCATTCTTTCACACTGTTATCAAACTTTCTCCTCTCCTGCTTGTGTCTGGGTGGAAATCAAAGTGCATTAAACATTAAATATGCTGTCAAGAGGCACAAGTCTCTCCATGCTGCTGATGTTGGGGAAAGTAGGGCAGCGAGGAATACGAGGTATAGATAGGAGGAGGAGGAGAATGGACACATGTAAGCAACGTATGCAGGTCAGCACTCCGGGACAGGCTGTATGAAGACATGCTTTTCACACTTCCATCAAACATGCTCCAGTGAGAAATTGCTGCTAGAGTTCTGAAGAGATTGAAATTCATTCAGTACAATTTCTAGATCTGTGGTTGCTGTGATTTCTTTTTTTTTTTTCTCCAATTTTTATTTTTAATTCCTACATTTGGAAAGGGATACCTGTACTTTCTACTCTCTACTTTGTCAAAATATGCTTGTTCCATTTTTTTTTAACGTCAGCAAATGATGACATGATAAAAAAAACAAGACAAACAAGATAAATAGAGATGGGTCAAGTCAATCACAGTTTAGCTCTTGATTCATTGGTTGATGATGTGCCGCTAATTCTCGTTCACATTTCTTCTTGAAAGTTAAGTTCATCCATCACCTCTTTTGAATTTAAAATGATGGTACATTCCCCAAAAAATAACATTTATAAATATTTCATGTAACATTTCATGTTGTAGTACCATCCCATGACAAATAAGTCATTCGACCAACGTAGCAGTCGAGGCTAATGTTGACTTCTTTGCAATGCTAATGCTGGCTTAGTATTGCTGGCGCTGATGTTGTGTTGAAACTGGGCAACAGTGAACGATTATTTCTACTTTTACAAAAAAAATAAAAAATTCTGCTTGTAACTTCTGAGTATTCATGTTCTTAACGTGCTTGTGTTAGTTTTTCCAGGTACAGCCACATCCCCAAGAATGTGCTTCACTGGTTCAATGAAGACTTACTTGTACATCAATGTTAAATACAGTATATAAGAATGAATTCACAGAGCCCTGCAAAGAATTGTGCAAATCGGCAGGTAACAGAAACCTCCCACTGCCCCCTCAACCCCAAAATGACTACCCAACAGCAAAGTAATACCCCGTTTTTTGTTTGTTTTGTTTTGCTTCTAATCTGGCCAAAGCTTGAAGTGAGTTGAGGAGCTTTATTTTAAAAACAGTCCTTTGCCACCATCTTATTGCAACTATAGGCAACAGTACAATACAAATTTTTCTATCCCGGCATGTTTTTTTTAAATTAGCTGTGGGGTTCCCTGTAATTGCCTAATATGCCACAAGATTATGGCAATGCACCCATTTTCAGACAGGGCTTTGGCCTGAACACAAACAATTGAACCCCCCACCTCTTCCTCAGTCAGCTGCGATTTCCTGAAGGCAATGAAGAAAGGCAATCACGTTTGAAAAAAAAAAAAAAGGATGGAGATTTGCTTGTTTCTAATTTTGTCCCTGAATCAGACATAAAATATCTGCCTTCTGCGTACTTTCTTCTTTTAATAGTTTAGTTCTCTTCAGAAAAAAACTCTATGATCTTTTCTTGCTGTCCAGCTGTTCAACAACAACGGCAAGTTCAAATGCAGGCCCAGAGAGAGAGTGACAGAGTGATTGACTCAGCGGAAAGGTTAAAGCACACGTCTCCCTCTCTTCTGTTACCATGCAGAGTAGAGAGATGAAGCAGTCCCCTGCTGGCCACCCTGGCAAATTCAAAGTCAAGTTTGCTTTGAGGGCCTCCACACAAGAAAGCAGAGTACAAGCGAGCTGCCACAAGATCAATATCCACAAATCCCTTTCGACTTATGTTCAATGCTGAGATCTCGACTAGCACACTACATTCTCCTTAACTATTCTTTTCCCCAAAAGTATCATAAAACTGTTGTGATGTGTATTTCAATAAGAAAACTATCACTGTGTAATATTGTACTTAAAAATATACATTAGTGTCAGAATACAAAGTACAGTACAAGCAATTTTTTCATCCATTCAATGGACATTGTGTTGCTCCTTCAGGTGTGCATGCCTTGGCCACCAGGGGGCAGTATAATACAGACCCATAGGAGACAAGTTTCACCACTGACTCAATAAACGACTGTTATATTGGTGATTTTTCAATCTGTATGCCTGCGAGGATTGCTCGTGTTCAAATATTTTTGTATTTGTGTTGAAATATCGATTGCTTAGTGTTATAAGACCGATCAATGTGCTTTGCATCGTTTGTTAGCATTAAGCTAAACGGACTCAAATAAGGCTACGCTGTGCGGTTGTTTTAAATACACAACGTGTAATTAAGGGCTCATACTTTCCGGAAAGATATTTGCAAGTATAAAAAATATTTGATGCAGTTTGTTGCTATGTATGTTTAGTCGATGCATTCATTGTTATTTTGTATTTATACAGCCTGATTTTTGCTGCTGTAACACCCAAATTGCCCATCATTAAAGACTTATTTGAGCTTATCTAATCGTATCTTGTAAATAAAAGGTTTTTATTTGGTAGTAACATTGCAGGGACAGGGTTGTATGACTTCAAGTTTTACTTGTTAAGAAACATGCTAAGCGAGCTTTTGTTCCAGTGTAACATCCTCTTAATTTGTGGACATTAAATGATAGAAAACGTGCTAAAAGTGGTTCAAAAGCAACAAAAAGGCATGCAGAGCTGTCTGACAATCCTCTCAGGGTCCGCAGTAGCTTTTGGGACATTACGCAGTCCTGTGAGTTATCATTCATCGAAAACGTGCATGTTTGATGTGACATGTTTCGCAACAATTCAGTGTTTCCCCCAGGCTTTGGAAAAATGCAGCATCTTCATATCCCGAGGGCTTTTATTTTTTATTTTTTTGATAGGACTATATTCTAAAAAAAAATTGAAATGGTCTCTGAGTGTCAGGTTTCAAAAATGAAATCTCCTTACATAACTTTCTTGTACAGTATAAAATTATGCCTTGAAAAAAGGTAATACTGCTGCGTCTTGACTTACACTGTCAGAGGGACAGTATATTGATTTAATGATATGTTAATTCTTTTGTGGTTGGTGTCAAACCTCACTGCATCGTCCAGATACATGCAGACATTTTCATGTAGCAAAATCAACCTAAACATGATAAATACATAGCATTAAAATGCAATACGATGGAGAACTGTTTGAGTATGCATTTGATATCCTTTATGTCCCTTTTATGGTCCATGTACTAGTACTAGTCCTGACTAGTAAGACAAGTTGGCGCGCTATTAAATCGACCATGTCTTACTTGTAACTACTCGATCCACTTTTGGCCTGCTCGTAAGCAGTCCGCTCTTATGAGCAATGACTGTGTTGCACTCACTAGTAGCACTATAAGGTCCAACTAGTGGACCCTACTAGTAGCACCAAAATTCTCACTAGTTACACGTATGTCAAGATTGTCCAGCTATTGACTAAAATCTTCTTTTTTTTTTTACTTGGAGCACACTGTCCCCCTGACCTGAAATGTTAGGGGTGCAAGTGGCAAACACGAATCATGAAGTAAATATTCACATTTTCACCCATTTTCACAAAATTACTGATTTTAAAAACATATCTCCACATTTATTGGTCACGCAAAAATTTAAATACACTTGTCTCACACAAGGTAAAATGCTACCGTTTAAGTGCAGTCTGGCACTTTTGTCCTTTTACTGTGCAGAATACTAGAACATGGACCTTAAACTTTTTCTTTACTGAATTTATTATTTTTTTTAGAGGATTACTAGTTGTCAAACAAGGTCTGTATGCTAAATTTTTCAAACTGGTGAGGGCAAAGAGCAACATCCATTTTTGTTTAGTTTCTATTGGGTGTTGGGGGGGGGGGGGTCAGAATAGATGAATGGCATTTCAAATCATTGAAAAGGGGAAAATTGATTACATAAACAAGTAAACTGTATGTTTCATAATTCCAGATGTTCATATCACAAAGCAAGTGCAGAGTACTTTCTGGTAGTGTTGCTTAATCCTCTAACTACAACATGGCAGTAACTTCCTCCAAAATTTGACACGTCGGATCAATAGCAATTCGAAACAAAGCGTTTCCCACCCGAAAAAGTTCCATGGGATTGACCATGGCTCAACTCATTGTGTCATTAGTAACGTCTAATGGATTCTACTGACTGCTCATAATAACAGATGAGTGGTGTTTTTCCTGCAAAATCAGCCATCTGCCTACCGCCAAGTCCAGGATCGATCCCAGTTTGCACCATATTGACTCTCTTCTGTGTTGAGTGGCTCAACAAGAAGTGACGAGACTGTTGTAACGGATACTGAATATGGCTGTGTGCACAAAAACTTTGCTTTCCAGCATGACAGCAAAGATCGTGGTCCTTTAAAAGAAAGAAATAAAATTAGCTAGTTTTTAGTGGGTTTCCATGGATGAGTGTTGGCAAAGAGGACGCAAACCTTTCATGCAGCCAAGTTGAAATCCCAGACAAACAATTATTCAATATTTTCTCACTTTTTCTCCATTCTCTGTTAATATTTATGAAAATAGGTTTCTTGGTTTTAATTAGGAAAGGAGTAGTACCGATACTGAAAGCTTGTTTTTTTTTGGTGTTTTTACATCATATAAGTTCTTCTCACCAGTAATTAGCGCTAGTGACACATTGGCAAATCATCATACACGTCAGAAAAATTGGTATTTGTTCACATTTATCTGTCATTGTGTGATTTGAAATTTTATCTATCAAAAGCACACTGGAAAAAGGGTGTGTTGAATTCGCTCCATTTTATTTCGTCAAGTGGTTGCATGAAAAAAAAAAACACTCTTGATTCAGATACATTTTTTAAGTAGGCTATATATCTATTTTCTATTGTGTGCAGCCACTTGACAAAATATACCTGTAATGGGGTAAATTCCATTTTTTTTCAGTGTACTTTTGATATTGGTACTCTGTACTGTGTATACTAAAGAGTTAATATACGTATGTATAATGTGTATACGTCAGAGGAAAAAAAAGGGTATCAAACATCCATAGTTTTCAATTAACCTTTACATACAGTTTGGGTCAAATTTGAGCAGTTGACTTGTCCTAAACTGACCCAGAATATTACAAAATGATATTAGGCTATTGTGTATCGTGAGGCTGTCAAATTTCACCTGTGTCAACTAAAATGGATTTAAGATTTACCGGAATGTCTTCAATAAATCCAAGTTATGTAGAGCTGCATTTAATCGGACAGTGTTTGGAAACAGTCGTTGGAACTGTCTGTGTAACCACCACATTTGCACAGCAAATTCCAACAAAATCATGCACCTGTTGCGCTTTGAAAGGTCATGGAATCTCAAAGCTGTAAAACAACATCAAAATGGGCATACTGTACATAAACTTCACGTTTTCCCCGAAACATTGATGAAGGATTAATTGTCCATTGACTAATGTCAGACAAGCTAATAAGACATTGGATGCCAATATGTCCTCTGCATTAAGTGCAGCTGGAATTCCCGACTGAAGGTATGATTCACCTCTTGTTATGTGTTTGTTTGGTTATTTCTTTATTTATTTCTTCATTTATTTATTTAGGGAGGCCATGTTCAAATTCTGTGTTTCTATCGGTACTCAAGATTTTGACATTGACAATAATTCAATCTTTTAGAGCAGGGGTCCCCAACCTTTTTTGCCCCACGGACCGGTTTATGTCAGACAATATTTTCAAGGACCGGCATTTAAAGTGTGGCGGATTAATACAACAAAATAAAATGGTATGAGCTGCATGAACACTGTGGTGTTTTCATAATATAATAATAAACACAAGGAGCGTCTAATCTGGCCGCAACACTCTGATCGCTATGGTAATATTTAATGCCTTCAAAATACGATATAACACAAATTCAAAGTGCATGAAAATGACGACTCACCACAGCCCTGAGCTTGATTTTCTGCAACCAGACGGTCCCGTCTCGGGGTAATAGGAGACAATGACACCTCAAGTGTGTGGTTTATGTCCAGTCTACTTCGTAATTTTGTTTTAGTCGCCGTTTCTGCATAAAACCCCCGCCTCACACAAGTAGCATGTCGGAAATCGCAACAGTGCTATTGTGGCGATCTCAGAGTATTCAGACATAACTTTAATCCAGTTGTCTCGAACGTACTTTTAAAGTCGCCGTCATTTGCGATCTCCAGCGGGGTTTTTTTTTACTCATTTTGCGAGCTCCAGCGTTTTATTTTTAGCGTAATCGGTCACGTGACGGTGAAGCGTGGCTTGACGTAAGTCAACCGTGACACAGACGGATGTAACGGAGAATCCGGCAATTTTTCAAAATAAAACATCTTTCGTATTCCGAAATAAATAAAACGGAATTAAGGCAAGTTCTTTCTGTGCGTCCCGGTACCAAATGCCCTGCGGACCAGTACCGGTTGCCATTTGACTATTTCACTGTCAAAGACCAACGGGGGCATGTTTCTACAGGAACCTGCACAAATGTGGTAGTTACATAGACAGTTCTCAGGAGTGTTTCAAACTCCCTTGTGAAAAACATACATGACTAGGACTCTTTTGCTGTTCTGAGATCACCCAAAAGGGACCTTTAAAACTGCATTATTCTGCTGGAACCTTTGCGAATGTGGTGGGGACACAGACAGTTCTCTGCACTGTTTCATGCCGTCTCCTGCCAGCCTCCCATATAAACACATTCATGCATGTAGTTACAATTATAAGATTCCAATCATTGCCAGATTTCCTCTTTTTTTTTTCTATTTAACACACACATAGAAGTTAATTTGGCCCAGAAAAGCCTCGGTGTACACAATCTTTGTACTACAATATTTTTCATTTTTGTATACAGTATTATGAGTCACTTTCAGAAGAGTAAGGACATTTCTAACTGAAAGAATGAGATTTCAGGAATTTTTATTGCTGTCAAATGTCAAAGCGGATCAAATTTGTCCCGAGCAGTATGTTAAGGTTTTAATTGTGATGGTTTAGGCAAGCCGGAGAAAATGTACGAGGCCTTGCTCGAGCTGCTGCAGAGGACATAAATAATATGTCGCTGTTGTTACACACGAATGTAGTCGATTGTTGATGCCAGTCAAGTCTTATGCATGTCAATCCGTGCACGGCCACATCCCTCGCACACCCTTGTCACGACCATCGGTTCCTGTCTACAGGGACACACAGTGCTGCAACATGGTCAAGTGGACTCATTATTGATGCTGGGATGGTGCCGCTGCTTGTGAAAAGGGTGGGAATGCCGCGCGCGTGGTGGGGGATTGGCGCGCATACACACGCGCACACATTTAAAAATAGTCGACTCGAAAGATAAGAACGTGACATTCTTCATAGATAAATCCGACATGCATGCAGTGTGTGTGTGTGTGTGCGTGTGCGTGTACGTGCGTGGGTGTGCGCAACCCGCAGTAAATGGAAGAGCGACGCGGGGCCAATGCAGCGGCAACACACGCCCCTCACACACATACAATTGCGCGCGCGAGCACACTTTCGCGCACATGCATATACCCGCGCGCACATTTTCACGCTCTTCCAGTCTGTACACAAAAGTCAATACGTCGCGAGACCAATGTGAAAGCGCAAATAAGTAAAATTGCGTGTCGTGAGAGACGTTTTGCGGGTGTCTGTAATAACACGTGCCTGATTCAATGAGTGTTTAAATAACACACACATGGATCAGGTGGGTGCATTTTGGGGCGTAGGGAGTGGGGGGGGGGGGGTCGCTGGCGGGGTGGGGGCTATTCCGCTTCTACTTACGCACTGCCTCCTTTTTGGGGTCTAGGGCATTGGCATTCTGCTGGATCTGGCCTATTTTGTTCTGGAGCCCCCAGACCCGCTGGTTGGTGCTGACGATGTCGTTCTCCAGCTCTTGGAACAAGGAGCAGGCGTGCCGGGCCAGGTCGGACAGCTGTCGCAAGGTCCGGGACAGAATCACGTTGGTGATGGCGCACAGGTCCTCGAAGAGCAGACCTTCATCGTTTGGTATCTGGTGCCTGCACAGAAGCGGCGGCTCCACAATCCTTTTGGCGAAAGGCATTTTGCACGCCCCAAACGAGACTTGAAAAGCAAATGTAAATTCCCAGCGTCTAGAAAAGGTGGAAAGGGGGACAACATCCAAACAAATATATCCAAAACGTGCAGCCTGGCGAGGTTCAGGTCGACCACGCGTTATTCCCGAGCGGCAATCCAAAGTTCTCGTTGAGATCCTCCATGCTGCTGCCGCCGTCGCTGCTGCTGCTGCTGCTGCTGCTGCTTCTGCTGGCCTACTATGGGCATCACTCACACTCCCGCTCACGCGTAGACACACGCACACTCACATGCAGTCAGGACACGGCTAAGCTCAGGAGCTCAGGTCAGTGGTGTGAGAGGAGGTGCAGGAGGAGGAGGAGGAGGAGGAGGATGCGTGTCGCCTGTGCGATCACGGACGGGCTCGCCTCCGCGCAACGTCAAGACAGAAAAACAAACCCTGGAAAACACACGGGTGGTTTTCAAAATAAGAGAATATGCGGAAATGCTATTCAACCCTTCGTCAGGTATTAAACCACTCCCGATCCTAACCTGTCTTTCTTGATGCACATGTCGCTGGTTTCCGGGCAAGCGTTCCACTTCCGGTGATATTTGCGTTGTTTCTATGTAGTGTCATGCCTGAGGGGATGGCAGGACGTGGGCAAGACCACCTTACACAAGATCCTACTGCTTTGAAAGGTATTCCTCAGTTTGTACAGACCATATTTTTACATCAAATACCATCTCAAAAAGAAGACCCCCCAGTACCACTACTATGACCAACTTTAGGATACTGTAGCATAGTAGGCCCAAGTTGTCTTCAGAAGCCAAGCAGAGGTTTTGTTCCTAGAAAGTATGGAAATGTAATTGTAAGCCACTGTGACAAAATGCTAAGTTTGAACATTAACACTGGACTCACTGTAAATTGATTCAATTTAAATGTAGCCTCCATAAAAGTTGTACAAAGTTAGACTTTTCTATATATGTTTAAAAATACACCGCTCGAAAAGATCAAATGCTAATGTATTGCAATACACCGAAAACATTTTTTGTTTAATTTTCTCAGATTTATTTTGTCAAGTGGTTGCATGAAATGAAGTCATCTGTATCCACATACATTTTTAAGTGGACTACACACCTATTTACATCGATTTTTATGTTCAACCAGTTGACAAAATAAAATTGAGTTTTTTCAGTGTATTTTTTTCAAACATTATAAAATGGTCTACATACCTTTTTGCAAAGAAACAGAAGGATGCAAAGCGATTTTTATAACATTTACTTTGTTTAAAAATATTCTAAAACAATTGAATGTAGGTCAAGATGAGCTAAGATTATTATAAAGTAATGTATTTAAGGAAAAACAGCCTTTCTCTCAACTGTATGATGTAACGGACAATATTCGTTCATGATACCTTCAATCAAATCAAAATTTCAACATTTTTCTGTAACAGTTTTTCTTCTTTTCACTGTGGCCTCCTTCATAATGTTTAATTGAATGCTTTTCATATGTCGTGCCAGCCATTAAGCAAGCTATGTACAGTATTTGGACAGCACTGAATTAGCTCAAGTATGAATCGCAAAGCAAACATGTTGTGCATACGACTGTAAACAAAACTGGTGAATTTAATCACAAATGCACTTCACTGTATCTTGCAGAGCAGTTGAACAACATAAGGGGCCGTCTGGTAAACAATGTGCAGTGACCACATTTTGCTGAATGTGTGGTCCAAGCGTTAAGCCGGCCTGTTGTCTCGTTCATTCACCATGATTCCCATATAGCCACCAGGCTCAGTCAGTATAGAGACGTCTGCACTAAATCTGCTGTTGTGGCAAGTTTGAAGGGTTGACCAACAGCGGGATTGACGAGAAACCGTTACAGGCGCCTCACTCAGAGATGACAGTGCCTAACCGAATGGTATACAGCAAAGTCGAGCTGGCAACAGCACTCATATGATTTGCCTAATACCCTGAGGACAAGTCACTTTTTAAATTATTTTTTAAAAAACCACAACAAATGTAACAAACAAGAACTGAAAATCGATATAGAAAAAAAATAATTGCTATTTTTCATTGATATCGTGACATAAAAAATAAAAAATGACAAAGGCAATTATGTTACTATGCTACCATGTTAGACTCCTATAAAAGTAGATGCATTGATTCAATGCTATAAGATAAAAATAGAAAACTACAAACTGAAATGTACCCAAGTATCCATCCATCCATTTTCAACACTGCTTATCCTGAACAGGGTTGCAGGAATTCTTGTAGCCTATCCCAGCTGATTTTGAGCAAAAGGCGGAATAACACCTGAACTGCCAGACAGTCACAGGGCACATATAGAGACAAGCGGCCATTCACATCCACATCCACATCGTCACTGAGTGGGAACCGATCCCACGCTGCCCGCACACAAGTCAGACCAGTGTATCACTACACCATAAGCTACTTATCTAAGTAGAAAAGTAAAAAGGCCTCTTTATTGTCACTAATTTTACGATAAACATTCAATAACTTGGCAAGGGACAATGAAGAAAAAAAAAGACTTTCCTTTTATTATTAACTTGCCTCTGCTCGTTGAGAATAAAAACAAAATATTGGACACGCTGTCAAAACAATGTGCCTCTACAGCTTTGCTAACACTGTGAAATGACTGACAAGAAAATGCTAAATTAGCTTCTGATAACAACTGAAAAACAGCTTACGTGGGTCAATTTTTGAATGGCAGATGTGTTGTGAGGTTTTTTTTTTCATATAAAATATGTGCTTCGACTCAATAAAGGTTAGAAAACCCTATCCGAGTACGTGCAGACAGACAATGTTTGTGTTTTCCAGCGTTCACTTGCTATATTGTCTCAATTCGTTTGTTTTTTGGCCAACTTAAGTGGAAAAGGTGCGACATTATATTAGGAATGCATCTCCAACTACAACCAAAAGAGGGCGCTGTTTGCTTATGACAGTGTTTCTGTTTAGTACAAACTGGTCGTATTTTATGAAAACAAGTACAGTTCTTAAAAGGAACCCCGACATTAACTTAAGTCAATGGCATTCCAAAATAGAAAGAAAAGGAGAATAGGTGTACTGTACTCAAAGCTATTGTTGTGCTGTTGCATTTTTTATGGTAGGAAATGACTGTTAAATCATCTTTTGCTGCTGGTAATGAATGACAATAATAAATACAGTACAGCACTACCCTTTGCTGCTCTGTTATCAACATGTAAGGCCGAACAGGTGACCTGCTGTTTATGATGCTATGAAATTCACTGCTAGCTGATAAGGAATTGCACTGTTCTATTATTTCCTCTTGTTTCTTGACATCACAGGGGCACGGTGATCAAATACGAAATTTTCAAGAAGGAATAATAAAAAATAAAAAATAATCGCATTGAAATGTAGCTATATCAAGGGAAAAAAATGATTTGATCATGTCTCTTTCTGATATTAATAAGCAATTGTATCACTTTGGTTTCAGTGCCACACTCTATAATGGCTGAAAACATATGGGGGGGAGAAAAACGTGAATTTAGGCTTACCCATGGTAAACTTTATTGTTTTTAGCAAATAATCATCAACTTAGAATTTTATGGCTGCAACACTTTCCAAAAAAGGTGGGACAGGGTTATGTTTACCATTGTGTTCCATCACCTTTTCCTTTAACAACATTCAATTCATGTTTGAGAACTGAGAAGACTCATTGTTGAAATTTTGTAGGCGGAATTCTTTCCCATTCTTGCTTGATGTATAGCTTCAGCTGTTCAACAGTCCGGGTTCTCTGTTATCATATTTTACGCTTCATAACGTGCCACAAATTTTTAATTCGTGTCTGGACTGCAGGCAGGCCACTGTAGTACCCATACTCCTTCACGACAAAGCCACACTGTTGTAACATGTGCAGAATGTGGTAGGTGATAAAATCCTTAAATTCCTTGACGTTGTGCATTGAGGAACATTGTGCTCAAACTGCTTGACTATTATCTCACGCAGTTCTTCACAAGAGGTGAACCTCGCCCCATCTTTGCTTGGGAATGACTGAGCAATTCAGGGGCAGCTCCTTTTATACAATCAAGGCATCCACTTGTTCCCAGTTAGTTTGTTCACCTGTGGGATGTTCCATGCAGGTGTTTAATGAGCATTCCTCAACTTTCTCAGTCTTTTTTTTTTTGCCTCATTTCCGAGCTTTTTTGGAATGTGTTGCAGCCATAAAATTCAAAGTTAAAGATTATATGCTAAAAACAATAAAGTCTATCAGTTCGAACATTAAATATCATGTCTTAGTTGTGAATTCAATTAAATATAGGTTGAACATAATTTGCAAATACAGTCAAACCTCTGTTTTCGAACATCTCGGTTCTCGTACAATTCGGTTTTCGAACTAAAATTTTGAGTTTTTAATGCCTCGGATGATGAACAAATTTCGGTTCTCGAACTAACTGAGCGCACTTGAATGCGTCACTTCACTCCTCTCGGCTTCACTACCTCATGTAGCGACGAAGCCGAGAGGAGATAGCGTCGCTACACTCGGTAGCGAAGCCGAGAGGAGTCAAGTGACGCTCCCTCGCGTAAAGAACCTGCTCGTGTCGCGGCGCTCCCTCGTGTCGCGTCGCTACACAGGAAGCGACCATTGAGAGCAGACGAGTTTGTATTGTTCAATAAAAAAAACAGACGTGTTTGGGGAGACGCTTCTGTTATGGGGAATGAAATCCCCCTCTTTGCCCCAGCAGCAAGGTAAAGTGTGTGCGTTTGTTTACGGCCGGCATTTTTCAATGCAGCAGCACATAATGAACACTCTGGTGTCCGGTGTCTCATTATTATGCAATAATCATACAGAAACAGCTTCTTCGTGAGCAGACGAGTTTGTATTGTTCAATAAAGATTTTTTTTTTTAAAAAGCAGACGTGTTTGGTGAGAACTACGTAATATTGGACTGTTATTTTTGCATCGTGTATCAGCCCCTAAACATGGCACCAAAGAAAGCAAGTGGAAGTGCTAAACCTGGTGAAGAAAAGAGGAAAATAGTGCGCAAAACTATAGAATATCGCGAAATATGAGTCAGGTGTGCGTGTGTCTGTGTTGGCCAAGGAGTTCGGGATGCCGAAATGCCCCGCCTACTGCCTGATGACAGCTGGCATAGGCGCACGCTCCACGACAGATAGAGAGAGAGAGAGAGAGATGTTTCTTCAATTTTTATGTTACTATGTTAATGTTAAAATTGGTGAAAATAAAACATATTACAGTTTGTTTCTACAGTATTTTACATATTACCTGCTCTCCTATTACATGTGTACAGTTTATGGTGTGAAATTGTAAAAAAAAGTTGCTTAAAAAAAGTTGTTTTCTTGACTTGGAACGGATTAAAACATTTTACATTGATTCCAATGGGAAGCATGGTTTCGGTTTCCGAACAACTCGGTTTCCGAACAGTCTTCTGGAACGGATTAATTACGAAAACCGAGGTTTGACTGTAACTGTTTTGTGTTTTGTTTAACACAATGTTCCAACTTCACTGGAATTGATTTGAACATAATGTTCAAGTGACTTAAACCTTTTAAGCCAGTAAATCTGTTCCGTTGTATTTAAAAAGTACAATCCATTTACCTCAAATCTCAACGGTTTATGTAAAACGTTTATTTAGATACGATTTTGATCTAAGTTTTATTTTATTTTGTCATGGGAGGGTGGCAGGAAATGCCCTCCAATTGTGGAATGACCTCTTCGCAGTTCTCAACATGCAGTACATGCCGGCTTCTCACTAACCACAGGTTGTCATTGTGAGGCAGCTACTTTCAACATGCTCATTCATAAATTGTGTCTTTTACAGCGTCCGAGGAATGTCTCTTAATTCGATTTCAAGCACCAGCTCAGTGGTCGCTGGGATGAACCACGCTATCTATTAACATAAACTCAGATACACCCTCAGTTATGACTCTGTCCAAAGGCCAAGGCAGTGCAGAAGATTATGGAAAGTGTATAAGAGTGTTCAGTGTCCTTCCTTGTCAGAGTGTGATTGTGTGTGAGTCTCAGCATGTCGGGAAAGATTTTCCTTTGCGCTTTGGCTTTCTGTTTTTCTCTTTCTTCTCAGTCGCTAGTGGAGAATGAGGCACGGGACTTCTTGCGAAGTTTGATGAGGAGGCCAGTGAGCGTATGTACCAGTACTCACTGGCATCATGGGCCTACAACACCAACATCACAAAGGAGAACTCAGAGAAATTGGTGAGAATTTGGTGTCTTTTTATTTTCAAATCTGCCTCTAGGCCATGTGGATGGCATATTTAATGCATCTGTTTTTATGTCTCCAGTCAGAACAGGGTCAAATTTGGGGCAAGTTCTACACCGAAAGGTCAGAGCAGGCTCAGAAATTCCCCATTAAGGAAATCAAGGATCCTCAGATCAAATTGCAGCTCATCACACTACAAGACAAAGGTGCTGGTGCTCTGTCACAGGATAAAGCTTCACACGTAAGACTCACGGTTCAGTTCCATTTGTTAAAATTCTCTCGTCTATTCAAAAGCTGTCTCCCCTCTTACTGTGTTTTCAAGATCTCACCAAGTTCCCCTTTTTTTTCTTGCAAATCTGCCTGCAGCTGAGCAAGATCATGAGTGACATGAGTACAATCTACAGCACGGCAACTGTGTGCATGATGGACGACCCGCTTAACTGTCAGACTTTGGAGCCAGGTACACGCTGTTAATAAGCTAACATGCGCTTATGGAGTGGGGCAGTTTATAATTAACACGCAAAGGATGTATACTTGCCTTTTTTTTTTAATAGGATTATGACCGAATGCAAACTGCAATACTGAACAAAAGATTTGCTTTAATCTGACCAATTGTGCTTTGAAAGGTGTTTTCCTTTGTTGATAAAGTAGTTTAATGTTCCATTGGAATGGCCGCTGCTGCAGACAGTTTTTTTTGCGGTTGCCTTTTTACAAGTAAAGTCCATTTTATTTATGCTGCGCCAATTCAAAACAGAATTGATCTCAAAGCATTTCACACACTGAGTAGGTCAACACCCACACTCCTCATATGTTAAAGAAAACCAACTGAACCCCACATGAGGAAGCACTTGGCAACGAAAAACTTCATGCACTGTGACATCTGAATTTAAATGTCTAACTGTGAATTTTTAATGATAAGATCTGTAAAATCTAGATGTATATGGCTGATCTGATCTATACTTTGGTGCCATCTGAGTTTGAATTTGAATTTAAGTTCCAGCATTTAGTGGTTAAAATGGAATTTTTAACCATCAAAATATTCAGCGTAAACAAAAAAATCGAATCTAGTTGCAAAGATATATCTTGTGGGATTTTTGTGCCATCTGATTTTAAATTTAAAATGTTGAATTCCTCACATACTTGAAAAAAAATATGAAAACAAAGTCTGAAATTTGATAGTAAAAAAATATGTGCCATCCAAGTTTTATATCTGTATTTTTACCATCATTTTTTTTTTAATATTATTTTTGTATGGTTAAAAAAATGCTAAAGAAATTAAGTGCATCTAAAAAACCTGTTAGAAATCTTACTTGGTTGTGTTGAAATGAATAGAACGAACAGAGAAAAAAGTATCGAGGCATTAAGCACCATGGGGAGGAATGAGACAACAATGGGCACAACAACAGACGTATCAACAACAGTGATAATCACATGATGACCGCAAAAAAAAAAAAAGATAAATGTACATTGTGTGCAATACACTGTATGAGCACCGAAAATCAGACCTCTGCATCTAACCCATCGCAGAAGTAAATATTTCACAACACTCTACCAAAAAATACTCATGGGAATCAACCTCAGAATCCATTCGTCCGCAGTCCGAGTGACCTCGGAGTCCCACGATTACCATCAATTATTTGTGCCAAAATCACATGAGAAGATCCTGAATTTCATTCTTAACGAAAAGGCATACATTAAAGCCAAACTTCGACTGTCGTAGTTTTTGGGATTAGCCAATACTTTAGGGGAGTTTCGGTTTGCTGACTAAGTTGTGTTTTTTTTTTTTACAGTCCTGGAACACGTGATGGCCACCAGCCGCAACTATTCGGAGCTTCTGCACGTGTGGGAGGGTTGGAGGAGGGAGGTGGGGAAGAGGATGAGGCCGCTCTATGAAGACTATGTGCTTCTGAAGAACGAAGCTGCAAAACTGAATGGTGATCACACTCATTTTCTAGTAATGCTTCTTCTCTTTTGGGGAATTTTTCATCACTAACATATGGCCTTGTAAAGTTACCGGTAGTTGGAAATGTCAGGGTTCCATATTAACATTGGCCCGCTGGCCCAGGGGTACTACTTGACTGCGTCCACACCCGAAGTTCACTGACGCTGGCCTGACTAAGCCAGTACAAATTTCATAACTATATGATGAAGTCAACTTGTTGCTTTTTCAAGATGTAGTATTCTGGATATTTTGTTTTATCCACTTCAATTGATTAATCATCATCGATCTTTTTACTGCAAAGTGCGCAATTCTTTGCCATTCACGTTAAATGGCTTGAACATGATACACAGCCCACAAAATGTAAAAAAAAAAAAATACTCAGTTACATTTTCCACAGCAATAAATTTGCCAGAAAAGTAACATCCTAAATGTAGTTTAAATACGTGAAATATGGAATAATGATCAAAACCTCTTGTATCATATCATGACTATAAGTCCCGGTTCTACCGGAGCCACCACAACATGACGTATGCCATCCCCTAAAAAGGCTTATTGTAGGACACCAAATGTTCCATGAGAATTTGTGGGATTAAACCAGGAGTTTACAAATTTGAAGGTTGGCCTATAATCAGGAACTTTGTATAATAAGGAACTTTGGCTATACAATTATCCCTTGTTTTTAATGGTTAATTGGTACCGGATCCCCTGCGAAAAGTGGAAAACCCGCAAAGTAGGATTAAAAAAAAAGTTATCGCTGAAATAAAAAAAGTTCTCGTGAACACATCACTAAAATACAGTATGCGAGGCAGTCAACAGACAGGCGATGATACGCAGCCATTCAGTTCATGGGATCAATCCACTCGTGCCCGCATTGGTCAATGTCGCGCCAGGAACCAATCACACACCTTGTTTGAGTGGGCATGCACAAAGCCTCTGAGTCACGTCAACTCTTTGTTCGGCAGCAGGGAGACCTTCTCTCTCACGCGTCGACGTGAAACTTTCCGCATTATGGGTGCCAAAATGACTGTATTTTTATTCATTTAAAATTTTAATTTTAGAAAAAAAAGAGAAACACTGAAGCCGCAAAACATGAAGCGCATGTGGCGAGGGATCACGGCAGCACCGTTCCAGTCATGTGAAAAAGAATGGAGACTCTAATGTGAACTCTTTCCGTTCAATTACCTTCAATTGCCGATAGTTGCCACAAGATGGTGGCAGAGGACTTCTTCTGTGGAAATGAACTTTCTCAACATACTTCACAAGCTCTATTTTATAGGCTGGCGAAACTCTGCCACACCATCCGGTGTATGTATGAACAGATGCAGTTTAAACCAAGTGTTTGTAAATTCGAAGATGTACACAAACCGGCGTATTTCAAAATGGGAGATTTGTACCATTACAGCCATTAACACGGCTGACTTTCGCCACCAATTTCGACGGTTCCTCTCGTTCTCCTTTTATATGTGGCACGCTCACATTTTCGCATGGAAACATCTCTGTGTGGTAAAGAACACAGCAATCAATGCGTGTCTGGATGATTGTCACTTTTCTTGGCCAGTGTGAAAACAGACAAAATGAAGGGATACCATCATTAAATACAGAATGAGCAGATGATAACTGATGGTGACTTAAACATTTCCCACCTTCGCTTTCTTTGGAACTTTATGTAAATTTTACCAGAAAATGTTCACCTTTTGTAACCCTAGTGCCATAAAATAACCTTTTGCGGTATTTTTATAGATGTTTTTCAATTTTCTCCTTTAATCCATGCACTTGAAGGGTTTGAGGACTATGGCGCTTACTGGAGATATAACTATGAGACTATTGATGAGGAAAGTCGATACGATTATACCAGGGATCAGCTGATGGAAGATGTACGCTCCATCTATAAACAGGTACGTCCGTATAGTGTCTTGGAATTTAAAACATGGAAGGAAGAGAGAATGTCTGTTATGTGTGCCTGGATACAAATAGCAAGATGTCTTCCCACAGATCTTGCCCTTATACAAGGAGCTACATGCCTACGTGAGGGCTAAGCTGATGAAAGTACACAAAGGGCATATTGATGAACAAGGACCTCTGCCAGCCCATCTCTTGGGTACAGTTTTATTATTTTTCAGACTGTGGTTGCCTCCAAGTAATCAGTAGCTTTGAATTTACATTCCATATTTTGTCTTTGGTTTTGGATATTGGATGATTTTTTTTTTTGTCCTTTTGTTTCTATGTGATGATACTAGGCGACATGTGGGGAAGATTCTGGACTAACTTGTATCCTCTGGCAATGCCCTACCAGGGTGAGATTGATGTCAGCAAAACAATGGTGGAAAAGGTGCAGTACAACAGAGTCTGTTTACTCTTCCATTCACTTCAACATAGTTGCCATGAGATAAGCAGAAAAGCATGAAATGAAGCTCCTCAACCCACTGCAATGTAGTTCCTTGGCACCAAGATACCACAAGATAGTGCCATAACAATACTTTTACATTAGACAGGACTTTGGCATGAGCACAAAAGAGCAAACAGATGTTTTATACGTAATTTAAAAAAAAAGTGAATCACTCAATCCGTGAGTCGAGATTTTTGAATAGAGTGTAGAAGGTAAGAATGTTTATGCATAAACACAAATACAGTGCATCACAAACAGCAGATGGAAATTTGTATGCATCAATTTTTAATCCACGTCAATGTGAATTTCAGGGCTGGACCGAGCGCCGACTATTTGAAGAGGCGGAGAAGTTTTTTGAATCGGTGGGCTTGTATAAAATGTTTGACAACTTCTGGAACAACTCCATGCTGGTGAAGCCTGAAGATGGACGCAAGGTGGTCTGTCATCCCACAGCCTGGGACATGGGGAACAGAAAGGACTTTAGGTAACACACACACACGCACGCACACACACACACACACACACACACACACACACACACACACACACACACATTGATATGATAAAGTTGAACAAAGTACAAAGAAACATATAAGAGAAATATGAGCTAACGTACAGTATGGCAAGTCGTTCAAGCATGTATTCCATACCCTTGCTGTCCATTTTAAGGCCCGTATTACAGCATGCACTTTGTTCTCAGCAGTAAACAATTCAGCGGACTGATAAAACGACTGTCTTACAAATTCATTTCTTCACCACTACTTTTGCCACTTTTTGGCCTACTAGTACAAAATTAAACCACTAGTTAATACTATTGGGCCCAACTAGTAGATTAGACCATTTTATATTCAAGTAGATATACCTTTCATTTTCATACATTGGGGGAACAATTTTATTTACCTTTTATGTGCAATAAAAGTATTTATTGAATCATTATTAAGTACTAGGAAGTATTTTTTACTTTTTAATTTAATCTTCTTGTTGTTGATGTTCACTTGTCTTTGGCCATCTAAATACTTTAATTATTATTCAACAAAAAAAGAGATTAAACTGCTCAAGTAATTTTAGCTGAACAAGCTTTTTTTTTTTTTTGTTTTTTAATCTTTGACCGTCACGTTTTCGCATTATTGCATCCAGGAACAATAAAGCTAAATTAATGGCACGCGATAGCATGCTCCCAATGCGGCTTGTTTTCTTCTCAACTTCATTGATTTAATGCTTGTTCTATCTCTAAGACTCACCAGAAACATTATCGCAATTTGTTTTATTGGTACTCTACATCTGATATGGTATCACAACACATCTTTATTCCCCAATACAAGTGCTATCGTCAACATATCTCGTACCGCCCTCAGGATCAAAATGTGCACTCAAGTCAACATGGAGAACTTTCTGACTGTCCACCATGAGATGGGCCACAACCAGTACCAGATGGCTTATCGGAACTTGCCCTACCTCTTGAGAGACGGTGCCAATGAGGGTTTCCACGAGGCCGTTGGCGAGATCATGTCCCTGTCTGCTGCCACACCTAAGCACCTGCAGAGCCTTGACCTCCTGCCTTCTAACTTCACCTATGATAAAGGTAAAAAAAAAAGGTTCTTCAAATTTGAGAGTGTCAGTGATGACACCTGCTGGCCTCTCTGACAATTGTTTTTTTAATAAAAAAAAAAAAGACTGACTGAGGTTTTGAACCACACTGTCGCACCCTAGCGCTTTCTAGCAACAAATGATACCTGTGGAAGGCAGTTGAATCATTTATTCCAAAATTTGGTATAATAGATTTATCCCTTTAATTCTTCTCATTTCTTCACTACCATCCTCATTTCTTATTCACATATAAATGTAAGCTTGCCTATTGATTCTTTTATTGTCAATTCAACTGTTTTATGTTGTATTATTTATGAATTTATTCACCCCACATACCAAAATGCAACACCTTAATCATAAACCTTTACATCCCTCATCCCACTCATCTGCCCATCCATCATCTAGCTAGCATCTATTTAGCTAGCAAGCTAGCCAGCTCATTAGCTATCTGTCAAGCTTGTGTCCACCGCCATCAAGTGCCTCAACGTCAACATTACACGTAATTTTGACAATGTATAATAATTCCTTTTTTCTTATTTTATCGCCATAGAGACAGAGATGAACTTCCTGCTAAAACAGGCGCTCACCATTGTGGCCACTCTGCCTTTCACCTACATGCTGGAGGAGTGGAGGTGGCAGGTCTTTGCAGGAAACATCCCACAGGATAAATGGATGGAGCGCTGGTGGGAGATGAAGTAGGCAGACAGACACTTTGCCTCCTTACAGAGAGTGAATCATTTAATAGGAAACAATAGAAATCCCTGCTGGTTCAATCATCTGCTCCAATCAGTGTTGTCTAACCTAACAGGAGGGAGCTAGTTGGCGTGGTGGAGCCCGTGCCGAGGGATGAGACTTACTGTGACCCTGCTGCTCTCTTCCACGTCTCTGGAGACTATTCCTTCATCAGGTAAAACCGACATTTTTAATTCACAAGTTTAGAGAAGGTCAAATTAAGTTGGCCTGTAATGTTTCTAGTACATTTCAGGTTTACGCAATAGCCCAACAATCCAAACTTCTGTGTGAGTATTAGCTCCAATTAAGATTTACCATCAAAAGATGAGTAAAAATTCAGTATTATCTGGTTTTATCTTGCTTACACATACACTCAGTGCACCATTCAAAACATTACAAAATAAAGTAGACATAATGATGGATGGATGGTGTCGTGTTCTTATCTCTTATTAACCACCATTGAGCACACTGGACTTGCACCGTTCCCATTCCGGCTTTATTCCACACTCTTCCAGGTACACAAAGTCACATACAGTACTATTATGTCATCACGTAATATACGCATACATTCAGGAATGCCATACACTATGGATGGATGGATGGATGGTTAAGTACAAACAGATGTGTGATGTATACACACACAGATCCATGAAACCAAATACTGTACTTGATTCTGAGAAACGTTAACAACGATCATCTTTGTGTTTTTTTTTCTTTTTTCATGGCTTTACATATAGGTACTTCACAAGAACCATTTACCAGTTCCAGTTCCAAAAAGCCCTTTGTCATGCTGCCGGTCAGTCCGATCCCTTGTCTTCGTGTGACATCACCGGTTCAACAGCGGCAGGCACCAAGCTGAGGTAACATTGTCACTTCTCCTTTCAACAATTTAATTTGGGCAGCCTGAAAAAAGAAAGGAAGGAAGCGGGTAATTACTGAATCCACCTCTTCTTATTGTCAACATGACATCACAACTATAGAAACTTTCAATACTGCACAAAAATGCAACATAACATGCCACTGTGCAAGCTACATCTTCTTCCATGCTGGTGAAGCCTGATTCCATTAGGCTTTTTCCCTCAAGCATCTTCGCTTTGTAATGAAGGGACAGGTGTGAAGCATGAAATCGACCGATGATCAAACAGTTTTCTGAAATTGCTCACAGCAAGTAAATATATAATTGTTGCGATGCAAACGGGGATTTATGGCCCAAAAGCCAGGAATGTACAGTGTACGCATGCTGCACTATAATTCCGACAGTCTTTCACAATGTGCAAAGTTCCCCAAGGAGATCATCCCATGTTCACAGTTCTGCTTTTTTTTTTTTAACCCTTTCAAGGACAGCGGTTACGACAGTGGACATCTTATCATTTTATCACAGTACAGGGTGCATGAAAGGGTTAATATTGTGTTAGCTTTCCATTAACAGCCGTATTTTATTTGATCTCATTAGTTTGTGTAGTTGTACCTAATGTGGTGGCCCGAGTTTTCCTTTCAGCAGTCATCACCAATCATTGTTTTGTCAGGAACATGTTAGAGTTGGGTCGGTCCCAGTCCTGGACCCGAGCTTTGCATACAATATCCGGAGATATCAAGATGGATGCTCGGCCACTGCTGGACTATTTCCAAAAACTTTACGTTTGGCTGAAGGAGGACAACATGAAACATAACCGCGTTGTTGGCTGGGATGCAGCAGTAGATCCATGTGAGTAGTTAAAATAATCATGCATGTTCTCAAAAGCTTGCCAAAGCATCTGTATCATGTTTTAGAGAAAAAAAACCCAACTTCTCTGGGCCTGTGGTCAAATTGACCTTGAACGTCCTATGAGTGCATGGAAAATTATGGTGAAAAGTGATTTTTAAAAACGCCGTATTGCTTTGTAAATCACAACATTTAGCTAAAGTAGAACCCATGTAATTTATTGGATTCATTGACCATGATTGCAGATTCTGATTATGGCATCAAAGTGAGGCTCAGTTTAAGAATGGCCATGGGTGATGAAGCTGTAAGTAGTCCTTTTACTCGTCAGCACGTGTTGCAGAATGGCACACCAAAAATGACATGGGATGTAATAATCAGCTCAAAAAATGATGTTGTAGTATTCCTGGAACTCCAACGAGCAGTACCTGTTCAGGGCCAGCGTCGCTTACGCCTTGCGACAGTACTACAGCCAAGAGAACAACACTCTCCTCTTCACGTCAGTATATTTTGCTTTGTCTTTTCTTTTGATCTTGTTAGTGCTGCTATGTTACAACGTTTCTCTCTGGGGTTTTTTTTTTTTTTTTTTTTGCATCTGCAGAGCGGACAACGTCATAACTTACAAACAGACGCCCAGGATTTCCTTCTACATTGTGGTTACCAACCCAAATAATCCATCCGTATACGTGCCAAGAGAAGATCTGAAAGCAGCCATACGGTGAGGCCAAACTTGAACGTAACACAACCAGGGGCATCTCAATAAATTTGACCATTACAGAAAAGTTTTAGTGGTGTGAACCAGCACATACCGTATTGGCTCGAATATAAGACGGCCCTGATTATAAGACGACCCCCTCTTTTTCAAGACTCAAGTTTGAAAAAAGACTTTTTGAAGACCAAATTAATTTTTATACAGAAAATAATTACAGGACATCTGAAACAAATGATTCTAACAATATATTTGAGAGAAAAAACATGTTATTTTGCCTCATTCAAATCTTAATATCTGAACATTTAAATATGTAAACTAAAATGCAGTCACATTCGTAAATGAATGGCTTCTGGTTTTTGAAATGTAAATGACATCATAACTTCTCCTCAGCTGCCGGTTAACCTGGCCGATCTTAGACCCACTTTTCTCCAGATGTCGCTACGTTTCTCCATTTTCTGTTATCTCTTCTATTATATCCTTCTCTTTTCTTTCTTACCGCTATTTTTAATTTTTCTTATTCGTCCTACCGCTATTTTTATTTTTGTTCTTCTTGACAGGGGTTTGCTTTGGCCTGGGGAGTAAAGTTCAGCATTCGCGTAAATGATATCTGGCGCCATCTAGCGTTGTGAATGGGTATAATGTCTAGACCCCAAATATAAGACGATCCCCACTTTTTCAGTCGTATTTCAATGCAAAAAACACCGTCTTATATTCGGGCCAATACGGTAGTTATTTTGTACTATCTTGTGGCATGTTGGTGCCGGGGAACTATGTAGAAGTGAGTTGAGCAGCTTCAGTTCGACAGAAGTAGTGCATTGTCGCAAACGTCTGTCATCTTGTTGCAGAAAACTTCTGTTGATCTGTGTAGGTGATCTTTATTTGAGGACAAAAATCATGCTTTGCTATCACGTTAAGGAATCTTAGTGTCAGTCAACTCTACTGTCTAAAATGATTTGAGGAGTTTCATTTAGACATGAGTTGTTCCTTTCAAAAGTCCTCACTGTCAAGTCCCTACACACTGAGCTTTTACTGCTCTCTAGTATTGCCACTGCTTGTTGAAAATGATTTGACAGCCTTTCAGTGGAAATTTACTCATACTGTATTTGCAAATAATTTAAATCAATTATCACACCGTTGCCATCATAAAGCCACTAACAGCAAAGGTATTTTAAAATCCTATTTACACAAATAGTTATTGTTAAAAATGATCTCAAAACTAATGACACAAGTATACAATGTAGGAATGTTGTGTCGCAGATGTTAATTTTTCAAACATTATTTCTGAAAAAAAAAAACTTAAAATCTCTCGTTTTAATTACAAGTGACGGTACATATGTACACGTATGTACTTTATATTATTCGTCATTTGACTTCCTTCTCCTTTCGGTTACAAAGGGGTGGAAAATTATGCTGTAAATTGTCATGGGAATTTAAGATGGGGAATTTGGGAAATACGGCAAATTTTACAGTGGAAATAATGAGACCTGAGGATAATTCCTTGAAGATATTCAAGCGATATGTCTTGCGTGCATCACAGACTATCCCGAGGCCGAATCAACGATGCTTTCCAGCTGGACGACCACACGCTAGAGTTTGACGGTATCCCGGCAACCCTTTCACCTCCCGTGGAGCAACCGGTGGAGGTGTGGCTAATTGTGTTTGGAGTGGTCATGGGAGTGGTGGTGCTGATGGGGCTCTTCCTCATCATCTCTGACATCAGAGACCGTAGGAAGTAAGTCAAAGTCGCTTCACGTTCGACACGCACGTCGCGTCCATGCAGATGACACGTTATGTTCATGTACCTTTGCAGGAAGTCGAAAAACATGGGGGTAGAAAATCCTTACGAGCCTGAGCTGGAGGGACAGACCAACAGAGCCTATGAGGACACGAATGATGAACAAACCGGTCTCTGAGAAAAAAATTTCTCATCTTGTCCCAGCGGAAGAAAGGAAAAGTAACATGAGCTCATCATCACTCTTTGGAGGTTAGGAATATTCAGCTTTCGGGTGAGCCTGACTCTCCGTAACTTTTTGTGAATAGTGTATGTGTCACCAACAATCCTGCCCACTTACTCTGCGCTGTACTGTGTTGTAAAATACTCAAAGCATGATCACAGAGCCAGACATGCACCTTTAAATACTGTATACGTATTCCTAGGTTTCTTTCATGTACACTCGATGGCATTGATAATGTGTGTTTATCAGTGTTCAAGTTTTTCTCAGTTGCTTAGGTATATCTCAGTTTAGGTTGGAATTTTTTAAGACTACTTGTTCACTTTTCACATCATTGTGTCACTTGTGCAGATCAAAAAAGCAGTTTCTCATTTCTTTGGAGATGGTGTAAATGCTTTGGCGCATCCATGCAAATGATTATTGACATTTCTCTGCTGTTTCCAACATGATCTATCGGTTATATGTTGTGATAAAAGGTCTCTGTTGAATTGTCTCACACCCCAAAACAATTTGGCATTCGTTTTTCATGTAAATCTTGACATGCAAAAGTGGTTAAAGAAGTTGTCATAATATGTCGAGTGTATTTCGATACATTACCTTGAGACATTTTTTTCACCAGGAGGACCTTGAAAATGTTTTCGAACAAAGAGAAATTTGTGGTGCATTAGATCAACCAATCAACAACCAGTTTTTTTTAAATCACTCACAGCAAGTGAAGGTAAGTGTTGTGATGCGGATGAGAATGTGGTCCACAGGTAGTTGTAAAACTGCACTGTAAATCCTGCAATCATCCCGAAGAAGATCGCCCCGTGTTCACCCTTCTACGTTTAAAAAAAAAAAAATGTTTTGTGCAATGCAATGCTTCTCCTTTCTATGTTGCAATGAGATGATTTGTCAACAAATTACAGGACAAAGAGTAAAACTGAAACCTGACTCTTACCCAGTCTCTTGCAATCAATTTTCCACCTAGATGAAGGTGTAACTTTTACATCTAAAATAAGTCTTTTTTTTTCCCAGAAAACCTTAAACACATTCTGTTTAGCTTTTATGGATTCATAATTTCATTTCAGGCATAGAATTGAATGATCTGTTTGATCCGGATGGAGACGATTTTAGCAGAGGTGGCCAGCATCCTGAGACTTTTAAAGCAAAAAAAAAAAAAATTTACCGACAGTCAAAATTTAGCTGAAGCCATGATATTAAGAGTCTGGCGAGACTGATTTTGTCATCAAAACTTAAGAAGCATCCTAACATCCTTCCAGAGAAAACTGTTACATTGATAACATGACTAGGCACTTTGACTGTCTTATCCGTACACAAAGACTTGTCTTTCTGATGGCATGTTCAATGATGCAGATACCTACTTTTGAGAGATGTGCTCAAGATTTTGCGAAAGAACATAGCTTTTGCAGAGGAACCATGATGTTTTGCCGTTTGTTTTGAGAAATGCACTTAACTGTTTTGCAAATTTCAAACCTGATCTGAGAAATGTATCAAAGCGACCGAGAAAAACTTGAAGTGTATTATGTGTATAATGATTTAATTTAATTTATTATGTTGATTGTAATGCCACAATATAATGATGACATGCAATGTAAAAATGTGTGTGCAGGAGACAAGAGCACGAGAATGTTTTCGTAAAATGTCAACTATATTTTCAGTATATTGTTAACATCAGTTTAGTTTACAATCCAGAAATCATGTATCATGTGAAAGACTTTCACAAACCGAAGAATATTCTAACTTGTAAAATATTATTCCTTCATAACAGTAGTCTTATTACATTTGGTTTGGGTAAGTACTCAAGTTGTTTGTCAGTACATGTCCTGTACAATAAATGTTGCCTGTCGAATGTACAGGACCATTTTCTCCTCCTTTTTGTTTAATTGGAATTCTGAATGGTGCAGAGATGGATGAATGGTTAATTAAAGGATGACTGAAGCATATTTGTACTTTTTTTTTTTTCAAAAACTCCAACAAACACTGTAAATTCAAAAATCCAAAGTAGCATTTTCAATGTACGATGGCTCCTTGACATACAAGCAATCGATCGGCCCATTATTTGCTTTGAGTTGTGAGGAAGTGTAAACTTTGGTGGCCGGTGACTCAACACACTTCACAATGGGACACGCCATAGGCACACCGGCTAAGAATTAGAATCTCTGTGGTGTTGTTGGGGGGGGGGGGGGGGATTCTATGTCTGAATGATGAAGAGGAATGACTGAGGTCCTTGGTGTCCATCTGATTTTGCCATTTCCACAGAGTCTGTGGAAGCTGAACTGGCTATGTGGATGTACCATCCCTTGTAGAGTGCAGACTCAAACTTGCGCTGCTTTGTGCTGTCAGTTTTCATGTAGAAGACGAAACAAAGTTTGGTCTCATCGTTCATGGAAATGCTTTTCATCATCTTCTTATCCACTGCCTACAAAAACAAATATGGCTGTTGAACATGGTCAAAATGTGGCATTTACACGGGTACTTTCACATACGAGTCTATTCTGTGCTGTGACCAAGTTGCAGGTCGGTTTAATTGTCTAGTGTATGCACTTTATGCTCATTTTCTTTTAAGCCAACCAACCCGATTTGGGAGTTTAGAATGGCTGTCAAATGTACACGTATTTTCACCATTTATGGGGTTTAGTGGCCAGGCGGCCTGGCTGTTTATCATTTACTGTTTCAGAGAATTGAAATACATTTTTGTTTTTTGTTAATGAAGATTGTATTATAAAATATAAATAATAATAATATAATTATATGAACAACTTTATCAAACAAAATGTGACAACAAATTGTTTTATATCTTTTACATATGTAATTAAGCCAAAAGTCACAAACACTGTTGTACATTTGAGCATTGTGTGCCTTTAAGGGGTGTGGCCTAGTGAGTCAGCCATTGGTGTTCATTGTGTATTTGTATGTTTGATTGTTGGCCCTGTTTCTGTTAAATGCATGGTCAATGGGGGTTTTTTTCACTTTCAAGACACTTGTGCTTCTCTTAAAGTTCTACAAGACTACTTGTGGTACAGCGATCATTAGCATATTTGTGGCACTGCATTTGCATATTTACCCATTCGCAGATTTTTGTGGTGAACATATCTTCACTGAGAAATTCATATACAGTATTTTTGGTGCTCAGGCCATAGCCATGTCAAATGTAAAAATGTTACTTTGGCACCGTCTAGTGGGCCCCGAAACTAGATTGAAATAAGGGGAGGAGCTTCAGGTAGTCAATCCAAATCATAGTCAAGCAGATAAGTGATTTGCCACCATTTTATAGCATCTAAATGCAATTACAAAGGCTTTTGGGTGAGATTGCTCAATTACAGTAGAATTTTCAACATTTGAAAAGAGAGATTTTCAATACCTCCACTTGCAGCAGCAGCCGCTCTTCTTTCTTGACACACTTAAGGAAGCAGTCGGAGTCTGAGAAGTTCAAAACCACAGGGTAATTTTGGTCCAAATAAGTTGACTTGTAGCAGTAGATGGTCATTTTCTCTGAGCACAAAAACATCGGGACAATTGTATTCACAAAGCAACATTTCAAGTTTTGTGTACAAGTGAATCTACAGTTTCCGAGAATGTATTATATAGAACATGCACTGAATTGGATGAAGAAACTGAAAAGTGAGACACGTGTTATTTCCATTCTGAGGGTGATATTGTATGGAAAAACCTGGTTGAGGTGAAGCATAGAGAGTCTTCTGTGAACAAAGGCCTCGTAGATATTTGTGCGAGGCCACATGTTCAACTGCTGTGTTCAACGCCATCATTCGTTTGAAAGTGCCCCCTCCTCTTGAAACTGTAAAACAATATAGCAAAATAAATTTGAGATAGATAGATAGATAGATAGCTTTATTTTTATATGGCGGATTTCATTTATTGCAGCGGTGGTCAATAACTCCTGCGATGGAGAAGGCATTTATTGTGATAGTAAATACATTTTTCTGAAACCATTCAGGATATTACGCTTTCTGTTGCAATTTTAGGACAGGCCTAAAATGCACTTTCAACTTTTCGAGTGAACTGAATTTGGCTGTCTCTAAACGTTGAATGTGCGACTGGTCAGTGTTTTTTACTACTTTTTAAATTTAAACAATCCTTTTCCTTATGCTGTTCACTTTTTGACATAATGAAACCAAAAACAATTGCTCAACAGTATCTCACGATTGCATGACCTGAGACAGGAAGCCGCTGAGCTCAGAGTGCCATCAGCAGGTAGCACTAGAGATGCAGAGCGTGTGGAGGAGTCATAGAAATCCACTGATGTGGACATTCTTGCAAATATTCAAGGATCATACTTACTTACTATATTACCGTGCATCTATTGTGATTTTTTATTTTTTATTTTTTTTCCATTCTGCGTCTTGGAAGTTGTGCTAGTACTGAAATATTAACCAGTTGGACATGAAGAGAAGATGAAATTAAAGTATTCTGTAAAGTAAAAGATTACATTATAGGTTCATCCTGAAATTTCTGCTGAAGGCAGAGTATCCCAAACTTTTTGTGAGTACTGTATATCTCGAGTATTTCAACACTTGAAAGGAAATATTTTGCAGTCAGTGGAGCTCATGGATGACTGCAATACTTTTGTCTCCCTGGTGATGCTTTGGTGCCCACTCCAGAGAGTCGCCTTCACTTGATGTTTGTTTGTGGATCTTTTTACCCTCATTTTAAGTGAAAAGCAAATTGAACTCACCAAGTGTCACCTTGCTGGACTTTGCCATAATGACAATGTCATTGAGGGTACATCCTGTCCCATGACATCCACGGCAGTCGCTCCCAGAATCGCAGCCCCTTCCTCTCAACACAGAGAAGCTAGTTTCCGTCATGGTAACAACAAGCAAATTGCTTTCCCGTTTGTTCTCCTCGTCCTCAGCCGGGCAAAGGTTGTCCTCAGCATCGCCAAACTCTTCTTTATCGCCCTTTAAGCTGCTCTCATTCTGCTGCCGGTCTTCCTCTCGCACCATTTCCATGCTGAATTCAAGTACGGTGGCCTCCTTGGAGATAGGCTGGAGAACATTCTCCATTGAGCAGAGCTGCTTAATGTGCTCCTTCTTCCGGCCTGACTTGTGCACCGTCTGATCACAAAAATAAAAGACCAGCTTTGATGATCAGAGAGCAGGAAAATCCTGACGTTATTGTGAGTACTTTACTGTGAGGCTATTTTAAAATGTGATTGGTTGAAGAAACAATGTTATTGCCTATGTAGTGTAAAGTAACATGAGTCAGCACTACTGATTCACAAGGACATGAACAAATTAGATTGCCCTGCCTTTTGAAGTTGAAATCTGATTGGAGTAAACAATTGAACATCCACACCCACATACTGGAAGCAACGCGGCCAATTAATATGCTTTCATGGACGAAAAACTTGAATTAAGTTGTAAATGTAGGCCAGTGCTCCTGCCGACAGGGAGGACCGAAAATGAACTTCTGGTTTGCCAATGATAGGTAGGCGGAGGGACAGACACAATGCTCAACCGTGAAAGATGCCATCATCTCACCAACATTGGCAGACCCTTCGCTATGGCCTGAGCCAGCTGATCGGGGGGTAAATCCTGCAGGTCAGTGCCATTTATTTGCACCAGCGTGTCTCCTCTCCTAACAGAAAAGTAAGAATTATGAAATTATGAATTTCCAACACCCTCCAGTGAGATGATAGATATTGAATTAGTAATTAATTCATTCTTAATGTCGGATCAAATATTGTCTTATGTCAAATATTGCCATTCCATTACCTAGACAATCTAATCAGATCGAATACAGGGACTGGATTAAAAGATACTGTATCTTTCCAAAGACAACATTTAGTGTTTTATTCTGGAGTGTGGTTGAGATTTTCATTAGATCTACACATCTTCAAACAACCCCCCCCCCCCCCCTCAAAAAAACCCAACCAAAAAAAGACTTGAGATGTCCAAATACCTTATGGTGTGTTTTCCTCCACTTGAGTTTCGGTGCTCGACGACATTTTTCACTTCATATTGGTGCCTCCCCTCATGGAGCTGGTGAACTATTAGCACGCTTCCGTTGACAAGCGAATCCTACCATGTGGAAACAAAAGAATGCGTTTTTAACTTGAATCCATCGTCATCTGTCCGTCTTTGTGTGGGAGGAAAAAAAGAAAGAGGCTTTGGTCACCTACCGCCACATCCATGCCGCTGACAATACACGCAAATGATGACGCAGTTGCTCTTGATCGGGTAGCACAACAAATGAGCAAAGAGTGAAGCTCCTGTATCCCGTTTTATATTTCTGCTTTGAACAGAAGAGGAAGCAGCAACCAGATACACAAAAATAGCGGAATTGATTTTGAACTTCTGTTTGGGAGCCTTCATGTCATTGTTGTATATTAACGATATTATTTGCAAGGCCCCCTGTCAGTCATGTGCCATGACTGTAGCTCCCTGGTGCCGGCAGCACTCACTCAGCTTCAGATAATGACCGTCTCACCACCACGCTTGACTATAGGCAAGACATGCCTGTCATTGCACTCCTCACACACACTTTGCACCATCTGAATCAAATAACTTGATACTGGTCTCGTCATACCAAAGATCAAGTAATCAATATTCTTAGTCTTCTTGTCTTCAGCAAAGTGTTTGAAGGCTTTCTTGTTTATTATCTTCAGAAGCGGCTTCCTTGTGTGATGACGGCCATGCCAACCAAGTGTGCGAACACTGACAGGCTGAAAACATCATCCCCCACAACCTCAGCAGTAACGCCAGTAGCTTTTACTGGATAAATCTTTTCTCCAAAGAAAACCTCTAGATACGATGCAGTTCAAATATTTGGACACCAGTCCTGCTAAATCACTGAATTGTCGCACTTACCTCCCTTTCAGCATTCAGAGTCGTCTTGATTGGGGAGTTTACGGGGCTGTTTGGTGATGTTCCTTCCAGGACATCATGGATTGTTCATGATAATGATGTGAGGGTAGCACAGCCTATTAGAGAGAGTTTCTATTGTATGTCTTCTATTACGTGGTGCTTATCGTTACTGCTCTTTTATATTGTCATCGTTTTGGACCTCGCCTTCCATTTTAGTGCCAAAACCTGATTGGACATGCATAAGGTCAATATTGGTTACAAAGTCTGATTCGTTTCCTTCCAGGTCATCCATTCCAGGATGGATGACTTGTAGCTGCAATATTTCTCTCCAAATTTGATCTTTGAAAGGGGTACTCCCCTTGGAGGGGCATGCAGAGGCAATTGCGTTATTTGTGACTCCATCAGGTTTATACTCTTACACAGTCATGCCAATTGTTCTTAAGAACGTGACTGCAATATTTCAGGGGTGAATGACTGGGTTGGAGGGTCGTGCTCTGTATTTGGAGGATCTTGTGTTCAGTGACTGGCCTCCTTTCCCTTTTGTAGTGAATTAGGGCTCACCTAATGTTTGGCTGAGCCCAATTTGACCGTTAATTTGGCTAAAAGTGGCTTTGCCATGGCCAATGTGACTTAGCTCAGTCGGGCCGAGTGGCTCCAGATGATGCAAAACTGGCTGCGGTGGCTGGGTTTCCCAGGCCTGCCACTAAGAAAGAGCTGCAGTGCTTTCTTTGCCTCGTAGGCTATCATAGGTGTTGATATTCCGAACTTCTGATCTGGGGTCTTTCTGTTGACTCAGTTGCTTATGGCTGATGTGAAATTCATGTTTTCTATTTATTGTCAGCTGGCCTTTGGCAATATCAAGGCCCTGTTGTGTTTGTGTCGAGTTCATGTGGCCCTGTGGTTTGTTTCACATTTTCAACTGCAGGTGGATGCCAGCCAGGTGGGGCCTGGTTCGGTCCGAGGAGGCTTTTGACCTGTTCGGCAGACGAACCGGATCTTTTCAGGCCTGGCTGGAGAGGACTTATTGGCAGCGAGGGACTGTGCCTTGTACAGCCCCAGTGAACGTGCAGGTAATTTTGTCCGACCTGCTCGACCGTTTTCTACTGTTGGTTTTCTTTTCGTCGCGTCTGCTCTGTCTGCTCAGGTAGTTTCAGTTGTTCTGCCACTGATGGCTCTCACCCACTTCTCCTCCTTGCTTTTGGATGACCTCGCCCACTCCTGGGGGCAACGCTGTATGGCTTTGATGGTCCCCCAAATGCCTCTTTCCATCGGACATGGTCCAAGCCATTCTGACAATGCTGTGCAAGCACGTTCTTTAACCTGTTAGAGGTACATGCATAGGCTAAACTGCACGACTGCTTGGTTTAGGGACTGCTTTGTTCTCCTGGGAACCACTTTTATTTGTCACGGTTCCGGATAAATCCGGTACAGAATCGGATTTTAGATCGGAAGATTTAAGATCGTTAACACAAAGGAAAAACGTAAATCGAAAAAGTACAACGTAAAGCGCTAGTAACAAAGAACCAGGATAGAATGGGACAAACAAAAAACGCTTGCAAAAATGCACGGCACAATTACAACGCAAAATCACTTGTCACAAAAGGGCAAGGTAAAGCCAATTAGGAGAAACGAAAAAAATACACTGAGAATAACATGAAGACGAAGAATGGCACTTACGAAAGCAAAATGCAAATGTACATTATGTGACTTTGAACGATAAAGCGTTAATCTGGACGTCTACGTTCTCGGTTAGCAGTGACCTGAATGTCAAAGCCACTCCTCTCTATGTACCTTTCACAATGGGGCGTTTGTCATTCTGGAAAAGACAAAAGTGCATATGGCGCTTGCTACGTGTCGTGAGCAAGGCTGAATTATCCCACAACCTGTTGTCGGCTTGACAATATGAGTGGTCTCCTCACTTTTGTGAAATTCTGAATACCAACCTAATGAATACCACTGTGATGTGCACCCACTAAAAAACAGTTGTAAGACATTCACTTCCCTAATGATTCAGCATCACTACATCTCTAAATTATGAGCAAACACTCTCAGAAGAGGAAATGGAAACTCCGTTATAGAGTATTTCACTGACATGGGAACTGAAAGGATACTATACTTCCTCTGTGCCTGTTCTAAGCACAGTCAGGCACCCAGTATAATAAAACACAATGAACAATAAAACACGTTTGATATCAACCGTAACACAAGAAATGGAACAAGTCGGACCAGAGGGCCATGTCACACTATCACAATTATAACTTTTTACTCAACACAACTGACAGAGATGATGTTTTATTTATTATTTAGATGATTCATCTAGTTTTGTTTTGAAAAGGGGGAGGGGCTATTTTTAGTCTGTTTATCCTCATTAGAGTCGCGGACATGCTGAAGCCAATCCCAGCTGTATTCGAATGGGTATTAGGTGAGTTACACCCTGAACTGGTTGACAGCCAATCGTAGGGCACACATAGATAAACAACCATTTGCACTCACAATCACGCCTACGGACAATTGAGAGCGTTCCATGCATGTGTTTGGAATGTGGGAGGAAATTGGAGTCCCCGGAGAAAACCCACACAGGCATGAGGAGAACATGGAAACTCCACACAAGGCCAGAGGCGAGATCGAAACCTGCATCTCTGCACTTTGAGGTCGGACGTGCTAACCAGTCGACTACCATGCCGCCCTTACTGTACAGTCATGGCCAAAAGTTTCTTGGTTTTCACTACTATCCGAGACTGGGACGGAAGATTTTTTTTTCTGAGTGATGGGAGTGACCCTCTAATAACAATCTCATGCACCGGTTGACCCTAGCAATTTCTGCTTCCACAACGTCAAACACTGCGTGCGCTTCGACCGTCCTAATTTTAAAGGGAATAAGGGGAGTCACTTAGAGTCAGATATGTCTCACCCCACAACGGCGCAAACACCCACTCCTATCTGTGCAAGTCAAACAAAATACCAAAAGTAAGAAAACTCCAACAGGCACACAGTGAGACTACGCCCCGTAAAAATCTTGTCTTGGCCACGAAAATAAGGGCTTTTTGAGTCACCGATGCATCACAGTAGTGTACGAGCAAGGTTTAATTGGGTACGAAAAGTAGTGGGGGTAAAAAACAATACTAGTAAGGCACAGTCATTCTTCTCGCGCACCTTTGTCATTCTACAAGTGATTTGTTTTACGAGTGAAGGAAAAGAACACATTGACACATGGACCTGAAACTGGATATCAATGATATAAAAAAAAATACTCCGTTTCCCATTTACAGCAAGACATCATTTACTGACATTCAAATCTCCACATTGATGTTCACGTATCTCCAAAGATGTACACAAAAAATAACGATGATCAAGTTCCAAGGTACATGCAAATACACTCACCGGCATTGACTATATATTTAGACACTGACGCTATTTCTAGGGATCCCCGGACCAGTCGGCTAAATGTGTGGTTGGATTGAGTTACATGAAAAGCACGTGGCGCTGTCGCAAAGTTTCATGTCCTCACAGCAGCTGGGACACCAAAACATTGGTGAAAAGAGCAAAAGCGGACCGCCCAAGCCCTACTAGGTGCAGTAAGTCAATTAATTCTGCATGTTTCAGGATTTACTGCTTATTCAAAGTGACTCATTTTATCACTTGAGAGTAACTTTTATCTTGTTGTCAGGGGTTACATACATAATTGTGTAAAAAGACTTGGATTTGTTCCTCGTGGTGCTATGAACGTTTGCAATTATATATGATTAAAATGCTAAACTCACAGAAATACAAAAGTAATTATAAGACGGTACATGTTTTGTGACCTCGTGTTATGCTATACACTTTTATTTGTTATGTGTAATATCCAAATGCACATAACCCACTGGCACCAGCACCTACTGCATTTACTATTGTTCTATGCCTAAAATGAGCACTGTAAAATAAGTCACTTATACCAGAAAGGCATTTGTGATAAATCATGTAAACCGATCAATTTACTTTGCGTGTTATGTGGGTGATTCCAGATATGGAGGACATTTTTTCCTTTTTTTACAATATAGCTAAGTTACAAAAGCTGGCATTGATCCTTGAGCAAAAACTGTTACACTGACCCTGATTTGTAACACTGTCGCGGTTCAGCATTTGTAAATTAAATATCTTGACAGGCGGCCCGGTAGCCCAGTGGTTAGCACGTTGGCTTCACAGTGCAGAGGTACCGGGTTCGATCCCAGCTCCGGCCTCCCTGTGTGGAGTTTGCATGTTCTCCCCGGGCTTGCGTGGGTTTTCTCCGGGTGCTCCGGTTTCCTCCCACATTCCAAAAACATGCATGGCAGGCTCGTTGGGCACTCTAAATTGTCCCTAGGTGTGAGTGTGAGCGTGGATGGTTGTTCGTCTCTGTGTGCCCTGCGATTGGCTGGCAACCAATTCAGGGTGTCCCCCGCCTACTGCCCGAAGACTGCTGGGATAGGCTCCAGCACCCCCCGCGACCCTAGTGAGGATGAAGCGGTTCGGAAAATGGATGGATGGATGGATGAATATCTTGACAGGGTTGTGTCAAAAACAACAAAAAATACTGTTTGAAAAAAATGTCTATGGTTGATTGCTAAAATGGATTAATCGAATTATGTGATCATTTATTGCTTTTTTTCTCTTGAAGAAGATAAATAATGGCTCCCAGAAAAAAAGGCGACTTCTTAAAAAATAGTGCTGTTCTAAAAAGCCCTCGAATTTCGAATGCCTTAGGTATATATAGTTCTTCCATGGCTTCGATGCGTAGCATATTTAGGGAATGTCTTCCTGCATCAGATGGCGATGCTGGACGTGTTGATCATTGGGGGTGGGCCTCACGCCTTGACCCTGGCCAGCATGCTATCACCCTCGTACCCCAAACACAACTCAAATCCAAGACGTGAGTCAAACCTTCGCCCATCCCGCACTGAAACAGTGTGTGTGTGTGTGTGTGTGTGTGTGTGTGTGTGTGTGTGTGTGTGTGTGTGTGTGTGAGCAAAAAAAAAGAGCATTGACCGTGAAAGTGTTTCAGTAGTGCATATGAGAGCGTTTTAGTGGTGAACCTGAGAGTTTCAATGTGACAGCCTTTTAGTTATAAGTGTGACTATGTCCGTAGTGTATATGAGAGCTTTTTCCTTAGTGTAGATGAAAAAAAAAAATCAGTAATGTATGTGAAATTGTTGTTTGAAAGTGTTTGAGTCGTGTATATGAGTGATAGAAATGTCGTAGAGTGTGAGAGCATTTCAGTCGCATGTGAGCAAAAACAATTTCAGTCATGTGCAATGTATGAAAGCGTTCCAGGAGTATGTATGAGTGTTCCGGTTGTTTTCAGTTTTCAGTGGTGTGTTTCATATTTCCATAGTGCATGTGACAGCATTTCAGTAGAGGATGTGAGCGAACATTTCGGAAGTGTGTGTGAGAGATAACCCTGAACGACATCCCAGACAACCCCTTTTATGTTTCAGCAGAGCGTGCAGTAGAAGGGGACCTCACCACACGAGCAGAAGGCGTCATTCGTCCGCCAGACATCAATCTGCAAGTGGTTGACGCCTATGGCGAGTGGACCTCTTTGTGGAAGAGTCAATTCACAGCACTAACCATCCCCCACCTGCGCTCACACACACTGGTGCACACGGACCCTGTCAACAAAGTAAAAACACACACAAACAAAATCTGATGTCTAGAGAAGGCGTTAATGTGCATGTATGTGATTTTTTTTTTCTTCAGAAAGCACTGCAGGAGTTCGTGTTAAAGCACAATCGTTCGACTGAGCTTCATAGTCTCCCAGACCGGGTGCTCATTCTGGATGACAACGCTTTTTTCAATGACACTCGGCTCGGCAGGAAAGAGAGAAAACGCCTGAATGTCTCCTCCAATCTCAAGAATAGTTTGTCCTTCAGTCTGCCAGGAACTCAACTCAGCGTGGATTTCTTTAAAGATCAGGTTGGACTGTCTGGAATATATGACGTGTTGAATTAACTTTGAATGTGACTAATTCAAAAGTTGTGTCCTGTATCGACACATGAATACATAATATAAGTTCTGAGCATGAAATCTTTTTTTTTCATTTTCAGGATATTTATTTATTAGTTTTGATGTCATGTCATGTATATTTGAATTTTTATGTTTGCATTTTGGTTCCCGCTGTCGTTGTGGCCATTGTTCTCTTGTTCTTAATATGATTTCAACCGTGTTCACAGTGCATAGCTTCTTTATTGACTATCCATCCATTGACTATATTTTTGGTGTGAGCGATGTCTTCGACTTTTATTTTTATGAACTCACTTTTTATGGGAAACCTTTAAAATCGGAATCAGAATCAGAATCATCTTTATTGGCCAAGTATGTAGAACACACAAGGAATTTGACTCCGGTATAACACGCTGCATTAGTATCATCAGAAACAAAGACATGACGGTATGGAAGTACATTTCGTAATGCCGTACCTGACAACTGTGAGACAAAGTGCAGGGCAAAGAGTAGCTGGAAAAGGTGGTGGAAAATCATTGAACAGGGTGCAGTATTTGTGGATCCCTTGAGCGCTAGTGATATTTGACCGTGCCCATGTTTTGATTCTTGCAGTGTGCAAGTCCTCAAGTGTGGGTAGGGCGGTGCCAATGATTTTTTCCGCCGTCCTAACTGTCCGTTGAAGTCGGATGTAATTGCTCTGACAAATCATGACATTTCAAAGGTAAACAAATCCATCATTTGTCATTCTTGGGATAGGATCACTTAAGATATTTACGTGCACATATTTTTTTTACAGTTATTTTGCTATTCAAACTTGTATGGCTGATAACATTGCCAACATGCTTGAAAATGGTAACCCGCTTTCTAGGTCGCTGTTGATTTTGAGCAGATTGGATTACTTTTACCCAAGGTTGGGTTAATTATTTTTGACTTGGCAGAATGGGTTGAAGACTGAATTTTAGTGGGCCAAGGAGCTGAAGCAGTTGACCATTATGGACAGTTTTGTTGTGTCATGAAGTTGAAGTAAATTCAATGTAACGTCAGGACGAGTGTGTCGGGGAAATGTGGGCATCGGCTGTTAAAACATGCTGTGGTGACCCCTGTTTGGCCAAAGTTTCTCCTCCTTCTTCTTAGAATATGTTGATCATAAAATTACCGCAATATTATTCTTAATAACATTTATACTGATAACCTGGAAATCCGTTTCTTGGTAGCTTTAATTTGCCAGTATGAGTACATTTTACCCCTTGTTGGATCAAAATTTTGACCCAATATGCAGGGTCAAATCCTCAGCCCAATGTGCTGGATATAAATAAACCGGCATTGAATCGGTCCCCTTTGGTTCCAGCGCTGGTTTAGGTATTTTGGCCAATTTGTCTTCTTTTTAATCCAGCAGTTTTAAGAATATATAAACATGTGCCAAATTCGAACACTATTCCAGGTTTGAAAGTTTTTTTCAGACCAAGAAAGAAAAAAAATCAACTTCAAACCACTATTTTACAGTAAAAAAAGAAGACAAGATGAACGCTTTGAATACGATGTCCAAATGTCAAACATGTGTCACTCATAGTACTAATAGTACTTACTTTCAGTTGACTCCCAATCAAAACGTTCTGAGTTTGAATCTCCACTCAGGCTTGGAGTTTGCATGTTCTCCCCATGCTTGTGCTGGTTTTCTTTGAGTGCTCCAACTTTCTCCAAGATTCCAAAAACATGCATGCTCCGTTCGTTAAAGACTCTAAACTGGCTGGAAAGATTGTTTTGGAATGAAGTTAGCGCTCAAGTAATGACAAGTTGTTTCACCAGATGGATGTGAATCTACAGGTGGAAAGATATAACTTGAACAAAGTGCTTGTGAAGGGAACTGTTACTCGCATCACCGCAGTGACTGAAGGCGAGCAAATGTGCCAAGAGGACAGCACAATACACAAAGAGGCTTTAAGACAAGGAGGTGGGAGGAGGAAGAAAAGAGTCAAATATTTCCAAGTCCAACTTGAAGATGGCGCCATGCTCAAAGCTCATCGGGTGGTTATGGCAACAGGGCCCACCCGCGCCCAGATGGCAAACATCCCGCAGTGGGTGACTGATATCGAGGAGAGCTATCCAGAAGAGCGCCTGCAACACACTGTGCACCTCATGCACGCTTTATCAAGGGCACAGCAAAACTCTCAAGACACTGACAGTCTCACACAAGAGGATTTTGTCCAAAAGACTAGTAAGGATCATTTCAACATGCCTTTTCCCAGAATTCCTGAATTCCTCATCTGTTTTGCCGAAGTATGTTACAAAACATGATAAATTAGCTTCCTCGAGTTGGAGTCACTCTAGTACTTTCACTAAAAAACAGTATAACAAAAAGATGTAGAACATGATCACAAAAGTACTCAAAGAGAGGCATTCTCATATTTGCAAGCAGATTTTCTATATTGTACAGTGCAGCGAGCCCCTGCTATTTATGGACAGGGACCAAATAAATTACTCAATAATTTTAATTTAACTAATAAGGTTTATGCTGAACTGTATGTTCCTATAGATATCACAAACCGGTGGCAAAGAACTACTTTTGTCCAAATGATGCTCTTCAACTCAAGTCAGCCGTTGCTTGAAACCGAGATGCCACAAGATGGCATCAAAGCAACATTGTTTTTAAAGCACAAGCGCAGCTTTTGTTGACTAATGGAGGTCAGGTTGAAAAACAAAATTGTAATTTTGCAATCGCTGAGCCACCAATTGGATTCCCCAAATGGGCAAACAAATATGCACACTAACACTTTACAGTGTTAAACTCACCTCATGGCATTTATACGCAGGAATAAATGCACTCCTCTGGCTAATAAAAGCTGCATTGTGAGAGAAGCAGAGACATATTTTCACTATGACTGTGCACAAGGTGCATTCAAGGACCGCTAACAAACAGGATATCAGGACCCAAAAAAAAACAAAAAACAAAACACACCATAAATGAATGACACCCAAGAACAACCACAACACCAATATTCCAAGTGATGGCGTCAAAGTAGTACTTTTATAGCTTAGCTATCACGCAAACAGCCGACAGATGATTTTTTCAGTAAATAACAGAGAATAATTTTTTTTTAAAAAGGTATAAATGAGAACATTGGCAAATGGAAAACCCCAAATATCACAGTACTTGTTGTCCTTTTGTTGTTTGTTTGTTTTGAAGAGGCTTTCCTTCAGAATATTGCATCCCTATATGTTTCTAGGGTCGTGTGTGGTGTGTGAGGCAGGCCAGAGAGTAATGGTCGTTGGTGGAGGTCTGACCAGCGCTCATGTCGTCTCTATCGCACTGCAGAATGGGGCCAGTCATGTGACATGGGTCATGAGAAAGCACCTCCAGGTCTATTAACATAATACTACACATTTGCATAGGTGGCAAACGTACTCACTGAAAACTCTAGTACTTTAACAAAATATGTGTACTTCCACTGCAGATATGACTCTCCTCAGCTGACTTTTTTTTAACGTGTGTCTCACAGTTGAAGCAGTTTGATGTGGGTGATGTGGAGAGCCTGGTGGGTCGTTACTCCCATGTGGAGCATGGCATCAAGATGGATGGCCAAGCCTTCCTCAGGCAGTTCTTTAATGAAAGAAGTCTTCACAAGCGGCTGGCTATGATTCGTCAGGCAAGGAAAGGAGGTGCCGTCACCCCAGAGGCCTACATCCAATTACAGCCCTTTATTTTGAAAGGACAGGTGACTGTGAAGACGTATTGTCAGGTAAATTGCATGGACGTTAAAACTGGTGTGAGATTGTATTGTAACGAATGGGAGAGAGCGATGGGGATTCGCAAAGTGCGCAAACCACTGGTGGTATGGAAACTGTGCAAATTTTGAGAACCGCTGGGACAGAACATACACTAGAGAGTGACAAGGTCACAGGATGTTCACAGTAAGGAAAAAAGTACAGAGGCACTTAAAAGAAGGAAAAATGCAACAAAATGTTGGGCCCCTCTTGTGAATGTACAATTTCTACTCTTCTGGGAAGAAATTGTGGAAGAAGGTTTTAGGCATTCTATTGTTGAAAATGTATCAGCAAGATGGAGAAGGAATGTTCAGGGGGCGTACACATGACTCCTGATGCATTATATAGGACTGTACAAAGTGTAAAATCCAGGTCCAAAAAGGAAAAACCCTGCCACAGATGCTTCGACTCGAACAAGCTCATTTACCTTCCTGTTGAGTAGAAGCACCCTTGGCTAACATCAAACTGTGGCAACTTTCTGGACCTGGATTTGACACCTCTGGTATTCTACAATGCTACATTGCTCAGAAACTGAAGTGTGAATCTCTGGTCAGGTGAGGGAAGCCAACTGGTGCTATAGGAATCAGGCCTGGAGGTTGTCCCTCAGCGATGGAGACCTTTGGACAGGAGATACGATTTGGTTGGCCACTGGGTGTAAACTTGATGTCAAACAGGACCCTTTGCTTTCTGAAGTGATGAAGGAATTCCCTATTCAGGTGACGAATAACTACCAGAGACATCATCGTTTTTTTGTTTTTCCTTTTTTTTTTTTTCTGGGGAGCCTGCCATCAGGAATCTCTGCATATTTTTGGCACATTTTCTGTAACACTTAGATGCCACAAGATGCCTCTAAAGTCCTGGCTAATGAAAAATAATTGGCATGAAGGAACTATAGTGAAGCGATGCATCACCACCGTTCTAACATCTTTGCATATTGAGGGAGGAGCTAATTTTAGATTGTGTTGTTGGTCTTTGACTGAGGTGCGAAAATCAAACCATTAATAAGCCATTATATTTCAGGATTATGTCAGTTTTGAAGTGACAAACTGACATGGGATCATAGTTTGTAGTATTTTACCGTTTAGGTTAAACTATTGATACAGGCAATGATAAATGTTTTTAAGGGGTGTCAATTAATAGTGCGTTTCCAAACATGACACTATTAATTACTTAGTTTACAGAACTATCCTGAAGCTAGTCATTGACACCTACCCAAAAAAGATTGTAATTACCTGTAGATACCACCAGATAGCGCCAAAGCAATGTTGTTTTGTATATTCAACATTGCTTTGTCCTGAGCACAAAAACAGTAAATATGCAGGTTCTTCAACAAATTACCGCGTGTGGGTCGCCCTCAATTATCTGTGACTAGACAAATTAGCAAATGCCAAACTACAAAAAAACAAACAAAGAAAAAAAAACAACTGTACATGCGTTCCCATAAAGGTACTTGATGGCTGGCCATGCATATCAGAGAATTTACAGTGGACAGAGGGATGCCCTCTATACTTGATGGGACAGTACACTGCTCTTCAGGTAATCTGTTAGAGTGTTCAACAATACCTTAATTACTTTACAGACAGCAGAGAATCCATGTGCATTGTTCCTCTTGCCCACCGACAGATTGGACCTCATGCAGTAAACCTGGCAGGTGGACAGGCAGCCAGTATGAGAATTGCCAAGCACATCCTGCACCATCACAACAACTTGGAGGTGTCTGAGCTGAGAGCCGGAAGATCTAAAACTGAAGAATATATTCAGCAAATGCAAGGACTTTTATGGCTCTAACTACGACATGGGTGCAAGCATGTTCCTCAAGGGACCCGGAAGGTAGTGATTCACATAGGTGACCTTTTGCAGAGCTTTTCACAGTCACCCTTACACTCCCGATGTATCATGACATACAACCTATTTTGCCATTTATGTGTGTTTTTTATAAAACGGCTCATTATCCATGCTTATATTGGTAAAATTTAACCTGAAGCAGCCTCAGTGTGCATATGCTTTTTAACACATGGATACATTTTTTATCACATGTACAAAAGAATGACATTTCAAAATATCCGTACTATTTTGGGTCACATTCAGAAAAGGCATACATCTCTGGGTGATGTAATGTCATTGATTTTTTTTCATTGCTTTCAAATGTGAGTGTCACTTCTCAGTCCAGGTTGTTGGTGTGGTCCTTTTCTGTCTTTTGTGTAACTGTTTGAAGCATGAAAAGCAGTTTTTCCAATTCATAGTGTGATGAAAATCTGAATTGTCACCCGATTTTGTTGCACATGACAGAGATATGCAATGCAAATGCTTACAGCGTACACAGCGCCGTGGTTACAAATACTCATTCGAACACTTGATTATTCACTGTTCAGTAAGATAGAGCAGACGTGTCAAATTTTATGTCACAGGCAACCTTGTAATTATGCTTCCCCTGGCAGCAGGCGGGGTACACCCTGAATTGGTTGACAGCAGGGGACACATGGACAAACAACCATTCGTGCTCACACTCACATCAGGACAATTTCGAGTATTCCACTGACCTGCAACGCATGTTTTTGGAATGTGGGAAGAAACCGGAGTACCCCGAGAAAACCCACGCAGGCACAGAGAGAACATGCAAACCCCACGCAGGAATGCCGGGGCAGGAATCAAACCCTGTGCCTCTGCACTGTGTGGCGGATGTGCCAACCAGTCGCCCACCCATAATAATAATAAAGACACATTTTTAAATAAACTATTTTGCTTGCGGTATTGTTTTGTACCTGAACAATGCATATTTAATGCGTACTTATGTGCTTTTCAGTTTGTATTTTTTTTCTACGTTTCTTAATGAAAGAAGCACTTCTACTTTTGTTTTTGTAAGCATCTGTACTTATATTTAACCACAAAGTGTGAATACTTTTGCAGAAGAGTGTTATGGAAAAGCTATTAGAAGTATTTGCCATGGTTATACGATGTACACGTACTGTACTGGATGATTATATTTCTGTTTATGTTTACGTCCGGCTGGATTAAATTCTTTGGGCAAGAAATCGCTGCGTCACTATGACTAATAGCCACGCCCACCGAATGACTTCCGGGTTTTGCTAGTGGAAGTAAATAGAAAATAACGCAGACACTTGTATCCACTATCTTGAAGGTGAGTGTGTGAATTAAATTATATCTGCAAAATTAAATATTGCTTGCTCGCGTCTAGAAATATATAGAATCTGTTTCGAACAAATTTCAAGATGCGACTTTCCTCTTCATTTTCAAACACATCGAACATGGGAAACGCAGTTTAAAATATTTAGCGAAGATAGTTGTAATTTGTTCTTGTTTTTGCTTTAAATCACATGCATGAATCGATTTCGCGTGTTTCACAAACGCCCAAAATGATTTTAAATGCAGCATTGCGATGACGTCACTGGAACGCGATCAGCTGACTCCGGCTGAACTGATTAACTTTAAAAAATAATCTTTTTATTCTAAACCTACCGCTGGTTAGTCTTCATTATACTGTATTACAGTATTGTGATCTAGATTTTACCACTAGATACCAATACATTTCGTGCGATGGGAACAGATTTCAGGGTTTTCAGGGTTGAAGTCAGGGTTTTAATTTAATTTGGTGACAAATTCAGTGCAAAAGAAACATTAGAGGGGTAAAATGCTTCGAACTCATACCATTATTTTCAAACCCCAATTATTCACATTTTTAATAATGTTATTGTTATCTGGAAAATTTACAATGTACATTTTGTATATAGCAGTCATGGTTTTACATATTATTGTTGTTATTATTATTCTTATGATTACTGTAGTATTATCATTATAATTATGGTTGATAATCATAATAGTAATACTAATATTATTTCACAGCACAATAAACATGAGAAAAGTAGAGAAAACTGTACTGAGTGTCGAACAGACTGAGGGAGTTGGCGCTCGTGTTCGCAGAAGCATTGGTAGAAAAGAGGTATGTATGATAAATATGTTTCGAGTTATCACTACTTTCTGAATACATCAACTTTCATTCTGTTAGGCATGACCTTATTCCCAAATGTCTCTCCCAGTTGGAGAACCTGGATCCTTTTCTGATGCTGGATGAGTTTCGTGTCTGCAAGCCTGCAGGTTTTCCAGACCACCCTCACAGAGGTTTTGAAACGGTATAGACTTTTGAAAATATTTGCTATAATCATTGAGCCACATTACGACAGATGTGATTATAAACTGTAGTCATCCTGTTTTAAAAACATATTCAGTATATTTAAAAATGATACTCATCAGGAATTGGTCCTATAAAGTTTTATAATAGCCTGTAGGTGTCGCAAGAAGGTGGCAAAGCATTATTTTTTAAATGAAACTTCTCAGCTCACATCAACACAGTTACTCGACACCAAGAGCTCATCTCATTTGCTACTTTTTTTTGGTCCTCGTTCCTGGCTCCTCTGTTTACATGCTAGCACCACCCGCTAGAAATTTCATTGAAGAGGGAGGAGATTGACAGAGGTGCAAGGTGTCATCATTTAATGGAGACTGGTACTAAGGATGACGTCGCGTCATTCACGTGTATCACAAATGCACCATCTGCATGGCATAATTATTCCTTTCACCACTTTATGGTTCATTTTTAAAGTGGATTAAATTAAAGTGCCCCTCCGTGAGTCGTCACCTTACCGTGGTGGAGGGGTTTGTGTGTCCCAATGATCCTAGGAGCTAAGTTGCCTGGGGCTTTATGCCCCTGGCAGGGTCACCCATGGCAAACAGGTCCTAGGTGAGGGACCAGACAAAGCACGGCTCACCAAACCCCTTATGATGACAAAATTAATTGGAACCCAGTTTCCCTTGCCCGGACGTGGGTCACCGGGGCCCCCCTCTGGAGCCAGGCCTGGGGGTGGGGCCGGTTGGCGAGCGCCTGGTGGCCGGGCCTGCTCCCATGGGGCCCGGCCGGGCTCAGCCCGAAGAGGCAACGTGGGTCCCCCTTCTCATGAGCTCACCACCCATGGGAGGGGCCAAAGGGTCGGGTGCAATGTGAGCTGGGCAGCAGCCAAAGGCGGGGACCCTGGCGGTCCGATCCTCGGCTGCAGAAGCTAGCTCTAGGGACATGGAATGTCACCTCTCTTACAGGGAAGGAACCCGAGCTGGTGTGCGAGGTAGAAAAGTTCCGACTGGATATAGTCGGACTTACCTCCACACACAGCCTGGGTTCTGGTACCAGCTCTCTCGAGAGGGGTTGGACTCTCTTCCACTCTGGAGTTGCCCACGGGGAGAGGCGCAGAGCAGGTGTGGGCATACTCATTGCCCCCCGGCTCAGTGCCTGTGCATTGGGGTTCACACCGGTAGACGAGAGGGTTGCCTCCCTCCGCCTTCAAGTGGGGGGACGGGTCCTGACTGTTGTTTGTGCGTACGCACCCAACAGCAGTTCAGCGTACCCACCCTTTTTGGAGTCCTTGGAGGGTGTGCTAGAGAGTACTCCTGCTGGGGACTCCCTTGTTCTGCTGGGGGACTTCAATGCACACGTGGGCAACGACAGTGAGACCTGGAGGGCGTGATTGGGAGGAACGGCCCCCCTGATCTGAACTCGAGTGGTGTTTCGTTATTGGACTTCTGTGCTCGTCACGGATTGTCCATAACGAACACCTTGTTCAAACATAAGGGTGTCCATATGTGCACTTGGCACCAGGACACCCTTGGCCGCAGTTCGATGATTGACTTTGTGGTTGTATCATCGGATTTGCGGCCGCATGTCTTGGACACTCGGGCGAAGAGAGGGGCGGAGCTGTCAACTGATCACCACCTGGTGGTGAGTCGGCTCCGATGGTGGGGGAAGATGCCGGTCCGACCTGGCAGACCCAAACGTATTGTGAGGGTTTGTTGGGAGCGTCTGGCGGAATCCCCTGTCAGAAGGAGTTTCAACTCCCACCTCCGACAGAGCTTTTCCCATGTCCTGGGGGAGGCGGGGGACATTGAGTCCGAATGGACCATGTTCCGTGCCTCTATTGTTGAGGCGGCCAATCTGAGTTGTGGCCGTAAGGTGGTTGGTGCCTGTCGTGGCGGCAACCCCCGTACTCGCTGGTGGACACCAGCAGTAAGGGATGCCGTCAAGCTGAAGAAGGAGTCCTATCGGGCCTTTATGGCCTGTGGGACACCAGAGGCAGCTGACAGGTATCGACTGGCCAAGCGGAATGCAGCTTCGGTGGTCGTCGAAGCAAAAACTCGGGCATGGGAAGAGTTCGGTGAGGCCATGGAAGCCGACTTCCGGACGGCTTCGAGGAAATTCTGGTCCACCATCCGACGTCTCAGGAGGGGGAAGCAGTGCACCACTAACACTGTGTACAGTGGGGATGGGGCGCTGTTGACCTCGACTCGGGACGTTGTGAGCCGGTGGGCGGAGTACTTCGAAGACCTCCTCAACTCCACCAGCACGCCTTCCTTGGAGGAAGCAGAGTCTGGGGACTCTGAGGTGGGCTCTCCTATCTCTGTGGTTGAAGTCACCGATGTGGTTAAAAAGCTCCTCGGTGGCAAGGCCCCAGGGGTGGATGAGATCCGCCCGGAGTTCCTCAAGGCTCTGGATGTTGTGGGGCTGTCCTGGTTGACACGCCTCTGCAACATCGCGTGGTCAGCGGGGAGAGTGCCTCTGGATTGGCAGACCGGGGTGGTGGTCCCTCTTTTTAAAAAGGGGGACCGGAGGGTGTGTTCCAACTACAGAGGGATCACACTCCTCAGCCTCCCTGGTAAGGTCTATTCAGGGGTGCTGGAGAGGAGGGTCCGTCAGGAAGTCGAGCCTCAGATTGAGGAGGAGCAGTGTGGTTTTCGTCCCGGCCGTGGAACAGTGGACCAGCTCTACACCCTTAGCAGGGTCCTCGAGGGTATGTGGGAATTCGCCCAACCGGTCTACATGTGTTTTGTGGACTTGGAGAAGGCGTTTGACCGTGTCCCTCGGGGAGTTCTGTGGGGGGTGCTTCGGGAGTATGGGGTACCGAGCCCATTGATACGGGCTGTTCGGTCCCTATACTGCCGAGGTCAGAGTTTGGTTCGCATTGCCGGCAATAAGTCGGAATCGTTTCCAGTGAGGGTTGGACTCCGCCAAGGCTGCCCTTTGTCGCCGATTCTGTTCATTACCTTTATGGACAGAATTTCTAGGCGCAGTCGAAGCGTTGAGGGGGTCTGTTTTGGTAGCCTCAGTATTGCATCTCTGCTTTTTGCAGATGATGTGGTACTGTTGGCTCCTTCAAACAGGGCTCTCCAACTCTCACTGGAGCGTTTCGCAGCCGAGTGTGAAGCGGTTGGGATGAAAATTAGCAACTCCAAATCTGAAACCATGGTCCTCAGTCGGAAAAGGGTGGAGTGCCCACTCCGGGTCGGGAGGAGATCTTGCCCCAAGTGGAGGAGTTTAAGTATCTTGGGGTCTTGTTCACGAATGAGGGCAGGAGGGAGCGAGAGATCGACAGGCGGATCGGTGCAGCATCTGCTGTGATGCGGACGTTGCATCGGTCTGTCGTGGTAAAGAAGGAGCTGAGCCAAAGGGCGAAGCTCTCAATTTACCGGTCGATCTACGTTCCAACCCTCATCTATGGTCACGAGCTATGGGTCGTGACCGAAAGAACGAGATCCCGGATACAAGCGGCCGAAATGAGTTTTCTCCGCAGGGTGTCCGGGCTCTCCCTTAGAGATAGGGTGAGAAGCTCGGTCATCCGGGAGGGGCTCAGAGTCGACCCGCTTCTCCTCCACATCGAGAGGAGCCAGATGAGGTGGCTTGGGCATCTGATTCGGATGCCTCCTGAACGCCTCCCTGGTGAGGTGTTCCGGGCATGTCCCACCGGGAGGAGACCCCGAGGACGACCCAGGACACGCTGGAGAGACTATGTCACCCAGCTGGCCTGGGAACGCCTCGGTATCCCCCGGGGAGAGCTGGAAGAAGTAGCTAGGGAGAGGGAAGTCTGGGCTTCCCTGCTAAAGCTGCTGCCCCCGCGACCCGGCCCCGGATAAGCGGTAGAAGATGGATGGATGGATGGATAAATTAAAGTGAAATATCAAAACTGTTAGATGTCACACAGATGCAAAGATGAGTGGTCTGTCCCGAGCCACCCTCCCCCATCCCTTACTTCTCCAATACATGCATTGCATATTTGGAATGACTTGAAAATATGTGAAAATAAATGTGCAATTTGTATACACAGTATTGCTTATGCATTATGTTGAATGGGAACTGTGCAGAACCATGAAAAAGTTTTTATTTTCTTTATGTGGCCAAATGCATTTGAGAAAATAGTATCTTAATTACAGCAAAACTTAGAAACAGGTTCAGTGTAGTACAAGAAACCACGAGTCAGTGTAATCGTGTCTTCTTGGTATCAGGCACTGCCGCAAATCGAACAAACACTGATCAAAATATGTATATTCAGACTAAATAATTTTTGAAAATTGGTTGACTTTGCCAAATCATAGTCTCAGCTGAGCTTCGTCTGGGAGACACCCTTTCTCTTTTGAAAATGAGAAACAATTTCAGCCAGTCACAGCCATAAACCCACTCATTGCTGCTATTATAAACTTTTCTCTTCAGCTCTGCCATATTTCACGGCCACGAAACCCGGAAGATTTCCAAGGTTATAGTTGTTGCTGCTCAACTTTACACTCGCCTCGACACTCACAATGAGTATGATCATTTCAATCCGGTTCCTGCAGAGCACACAATACCAGACGGTTCTCACAAGGGTTCCCAATGACCTACAAGTGGCCGCTGACCTTGGCTCCCCTTTTTCTCTTGTTCTCCTTGACTTTTCCACTTCCTTTGACACAGTGGACCACAATTTTCTTTTGCATCGGCCCCAGTCCATTATGAGAATCTCTGGAACCATGTCCAAATGATTTCAGTCTTAACTCACAAGGAGAGCTGAGTGTCTCTCCCAGGGGAACTCAAGATGTTTACCCTACACTGCCAAATGTGTGGGGTGCCACAGGGTTCATTTTTCGGGCCAGTCCTTTTTACCAATTACAGTATATGCTTAATTCCCCTGGGTCAGCTCATCAGCAGGCATGGTGTTTGCTATGTCGATGACACTCATCTTATCGCTTATCACCCTCAGCCACAACTGCTTTCGGTGCCTGCCTGGAGGAGATGAAGCCATGGCTGACATCCAACTTCCCCCAGTTAAAGGGCGCCAAACTCAGTCATTCCCCATCACAAACATCACTATCTCTGGCCGCAACATTCTCTTCTCCCCCACTGCCACAAACCTAGGTTACGTTTGACTCTCATCTTTCCTTTGACACCCACGTCTGCCATCTTACCAGAGTTTGCTTCCTTCTTCTCAACACTGCCAAACTCCACCCTTTCTTCTCTTTGTTTTATGCTAATAAACTGGTCCATGCCTTCATCTCATCCGGGCTGAACTACTGCAACTCACTTCCCGTCTGGGTCTCAAGCAGGAGCCTGCAAAAACTCAAAGCGCATACAAAACCCCTGAGTCGTAAATATGACCATTTTACGCCTATTCCAGACTCTTCACTGGCTACCTACTTTCTCCCAATTGCACTAGAAACTCTGCCTTCTTACCCACAAGTATGTTCATGGAAATGCCCTCTTATACCTGAGCAAGCTTTTCAGCCCACGTAACTCCACAAGGAGCTTCCGGTCTAAGGACTATGGTCACCGTGACGGGAGAGAAGGCCTTCCAAATCGGTGGCACGACCACTCTGGAATGCACTCCCTGAGTTTCTGAGGACTCCTCAAACTTTATAAACCTTCAAAAGGAAGCTAAAAACCTTTCTATTCATTTTAGATTTTAAACCTCTACTTTTTTCCTGACTCCAAGTATGCTTTTATTTTCACCAGTTGTCAGCTGTAGCCTTTTCAGTTTTTTACTTTGCCTTCAAATTCGCTATAGCACTTTGTAATGTAAAGTACATTACAAATCAAATCTATTGTTATTATTCTTATTCATTCTAAGCCTTATGGGCTGGACATTAATCACCGTGGCAATGGTTAGTGAGGATCCAAGGGGGTTGACTGGATCTACAAACACAAATTTAAAACAACTTTATCGCAAACGTTCCAGATTAATCTCCCAGTGTGGGTGTTTTGGGCTGTACTCCCAGCATGCCTTTCTGCAGGTGTGTTTGCTCACACTCTCGTGACTTTGGAGAAGATACAGCTGTGCTGAAAGATCACAGGAGGCTCGCAGTAGGAAGCCGAGCTTTCAGATGTTCCCCATTAAATTCTTTCCCTATTGAATTCCCGACCCCGAGCTCAGCTCTTCTCTTGGCCACTGCGGCAGCCAAAAGGAACACACACACACACACACACACACACATACAAAAACACATGCGGCACAATCTGCATGAACAAGACACTTCACCTAATGTGATTATCTCCAACAAAGTTTCAGTTTGTTGGCTTGTTCATTTGTATATTAAAAAGTAATATAAAAAAAAAAAAAGCGCTTCCGTGTATATTCAATGTCAGAACAAAACTCAGCAAAACACCATTTGTCACCCAGATTTAATGTTTAAATTGTGTGACTGAATCATATGGTTGAACCTACAGGTGTTTAAACTGTAATTCTCTTTTGTTTTGTGTGTCAGTGGTATCATACATTTTAAAATGGGAGTTAGAAACAATTAGAAGCAAACACGCCTTGGCACTTATGTGCAGAATATTCGAGAAAGAGTGAGAACAGGTAATAAGGAATATTTAAAAATAGCGTTTTAATAAAATGAGGTGTGTTCTAATCATCTTCATTTTATTGTCGTTGGAAAGAGAAAGCACTCAGATCAGATCCTGCCTTCTTTACGAAACTGGACTACTGCTCTTATTCCATCACAGCTGTGATCGCAGCACCAGCAGTGACGATGGACACTTCCAAGTTGAGCCCAGAGAGCAAATTCAAGAGCCTACTTTTCCGATATTTTGACTGCCTCTCCATCGCCATCGGTCAAGCTCAATGAGAAAGCCGTCTGTTGTGCTTATGTTCGATGTTATGACATTTTGTTCCCTTGAAACTGTCTTCAGGATGAAGATGAAACGTCCTTTAATCTTCCAGATGGTGGAGGTCTTATCTGTCCGAGTGAGCTTGTTCTGCTGACCATTTTTCACAGTTTTAGGAAGATTGATGGGGCAGTAGAGCGTTGCCGCGTCAACATTTGCTGTGTTATCTTCTACACCTTCACTGTGTTGTTCCCCCAACAGGTAACGTACGTGTTGGAAGGGGCCATAGCCCATGAAGACTTCTGTGGCCATTCGGGGCGACTGAAACCTGGCGATCTGCAAGTAATTATTTTCCAACATTATTAGGCTGAATTTGAGAGGAGAAATGCCACACCAATCTGTGGCAAAATGCATTGGTAGCAAGTTTGTAGGTGAGCATGAAAAAAAAAAAACATGATGAAAGCTTACTTTGTCTTCAAAGCTTACCAAATCACAATCAGCTTTAAATAACGCAAATTAATTTTCAAATTTATAATAACTAAAATGAGGAATGTGTCTCATACTGTTTTTATACTGCCATTATGTTTGAGGTAAATTTGAACTCATTATATGGTTAACATCTCTAAGGATATGATTGACATTTTTATTTTTTGCTCGATATTTCATGACCTTTCCAAATTGATCGGGGCCAACCGGATAGACACAAAGTTCAACAAAATTAATGTGAAGATATTTTTTCAATGTCCTACAGTTGGAGGATGATTATGAATGGTTTTACTTGTAAAAACCCTTCTTGAATGTTATTTGTTTTTGTTTTTTTACATATGGTATATTTGAGCTCAAACCTCACACAGTTTACTATTCGTGTGTGTGTGTGTGTGTGTGTGTGTGTGTGTGTGTGTGTGTGTGTGTGTGTGTGTGTGTGTGTGTGTGTGTGTGTGTGCGCGTGCGTGTGTGTGTGTGTGCCCACCCAGTGGATGACTGCAGGACGGGGAGTGGTTCATGCTGAGATGCCCACGTCTGAGGAACCCTTGGTGGGTTTGCAGCTGTGGGTGAACCTGTCCAGGCAGAATAAGATGGTGCAACCAGCCTATCAGGAACTGCAGAGCTCAGAAATCCCCAAAGTGACTCACGGTGGGGTCACTGTGGCCGTGATATCTGGAGAAGCCTTAGGAGCAAAGGTGTCTGCTTGTTTCTCCTCTATACAGTGTGTTACATTGGTTTGCGTATTGATTGATTGACGCCGCATTACAGTCCAAGGTCTACACAAGGACACCGACAATGTATTTGGATTTTATGTTGAAGATTGGAGCCCAACATGTACAGCCAGTCCCATCAGGTAAATAATAGTCATAAGGTATATTGAATGTATGGAAGAGCTTTGGTTAGTGAAATCGTTCTGCTGTGGTCCATAGAAAAGAATTATTAAAATTAATCGGATGACTGACTAAATAGCCGATTACGGCCCTTCAACCATCAACCAGAATAATTGGCTAAATGGGGATGTTATTTTTTGCTTTGTGATTAAAAATCGACCTTTTTTTAAATGAACCAGCCTAGTAATTGGTCATCTATATTTTTCTCTGCTAAAAATTGTCGTCGGCCTCAAAATATCCAGATTGGTCAGGCCCAAATGGAGAACTACTGGGCTTTAAAATGTAAAAAAAATATTCTGTCGGTCATATTTGACATATTTGGCTATCAAATGAGTAATGTGTTAATGTTTGTTATGTTTATTCTCCATTTAGATGATGCATGCATTAGAAAGGGAACAACAGTATCTCTACCTTTGTTAGGCACATGCAAGCCGTACCACTTCAATAATTGTTTGAATTTTCACAGGATGGACTGCCTTCATTTACACTCTGTCAGGAACCATTCATGTTGGTGAGTCCTGGACTTTTAACAAGAATGACTCTTGTTTTATTTCCGTCATGTAACATTGTCCTGTTAACATGGAATCAAAATTGTGGACAGACAACCCCCTTTCAGACTCACCTGCAATTATAGGTGAAAATCTGAGATATAGAGACCACATCAAAAAGATTTTGGGAATAGTTTTACCGAAGGATGGGCGAGTACCGATACCAGGTATTGTTTTTTGGTCTGTCCATGGTGAGAGGCGCCCTGCAGGTGAAGGCATTCTTATTGCTCCCCCGGCTCTGTTCCTTTACGTTAAAGTTGACCCCTGTGGACGAGACGATAGCCTCCTGCCTTCAGATGGGGAGATGGGTTCCGAATGTTGTTTGTGCCTATGCACCAAACAGCAGTTCAGAGTACCAACCCTTCTTGGAATCATGGAAGGGGATGGTGGAGAGCACCCACTCTGGGGACTCCCTTGTTTTGTTGGGGGACTTCAATGCTCAATGGGCAATGACAATAAGACCTGGAGTGGCATGTTTGGGACATGCCTGAGGTGCACTCTCCTATTTCTGTGGTTGTGGTCACCGAGGTGGTTAAAAAGCTCCTCAGTGGCCAAACTCGGGAGGTGGATCAGATCTGTCCATCGTTCCTAAAGGCTCTGTATGTTGTGTTACTGTCCTTGTTAATATGCCTTTGCAGCATCTCGTGGACATTGGGGACAATGGCTCTGGAATGGTAGCACAGGGGCTTGGTTCCTCTTTATTAGAAGGGGACCAGAGGGTGTAGTCCAAATACACGGGGCTCACAATCTTACCCTCCCAGGTAAAGTCTATTCAGTGGTGTTGGAGAAGAGGGTACGTTGAGAAGTTGAATCTTGGATTTAAGAGGAGCATGTGGTTTTTGTTATGGCCGTGAAGTCGTGGACCAGCTCTTCGCCCTCGGCAGGTGCTCTATGGACTTGGAGAAGATGATCGACCATATACCCCAGAGGATATTGAGGGGGGTGATCTGGAATGCCCCAGTATGGGCGGCTCTGTCCTATGGTGTCAGAGTTTCGTCTGCATTGACGGCAGTAAGTCGGATTAATTTCCAGTGAAAGGTGGATTCTGACAATGCTGCCCTTTGTCAGCAATTATGTTCATAAACTTGGCAGGATTTCTAGGTGCAGTCAAGGTGTTTAGGGGGTCCGGTTTGTTCACCACAAGTATTAAATTTCTGCGTTTTGCAGATCATGTGGTGCTGTTGGTGTGGAGTGTAAAGTGGTTGGAATAAGAATCAGTGCCTCCAAATCGAAGGCCATGGTCTTCAGTCGGAGAAGGATGCAGTGCCCTCTCAGGGTCAGGGATGTGAGATCCTAGGCCAAATGGAGGATTTGGGGTCTTGTTCACAAGTGAAAATTGAATAGAGATCAACAGGTGCACGGATGCAGCGTCAACACAAATGTGGATCAGTGTATCATCAGCAGTGACGTGGACTGTGTATCAGTGTGTCGTGGTGAAGAAGGAGCTTAGACGAAAGACAAAGCTCTTGATATACAGGTCATTCTAAGTTCCTACTCTCACTCATGGTGAATGAAAGAACAAGATCCTGGATACAAGGTGACCAAAACTACTTTCCACGACAGGGTCTCCGTGCTCTCCCTTAGAGATAGAGTGAGAAGCTCGGTCATCCGGGAGGGACTTAGGGTCGACCTGCTGCTACTCCGTACTGAGAGGAGCCAGATGAGGTGGCTTGGGCACTTTGTTGGTATTGTTGTACGCCACCATGGTGAAGTGTCTTACTAGGAGGAGGCCCAGCCAGGATGACTCAGGACACGCTGGAGAGACTGACTTAGATTCCTAAGTCACTCCATCCAGCAAGACTGACTTAGATTCCTAAGTCACTCAATCCAGCAAGAGCAGGATGGAGTGGCAAGAGAAAGGGAAAACTGGGCTTCCCCGCTAAATCTTCTGACCCCATGCCCCGACCTCAGATGAGCAGAAGAAAATTGATTAATGGGTGAACACCAAAATACTACAGAGCTTTGTAAATTAAGCTCCTCAACCGACTTCAACATAATTCCTTGATACCCGCAAAAAGGGGATTTCACAGATATTGTATGCACGTTCCTGGGGGTTCACTGTGTAACTTCAGATGTCATCGCTACCTTTTAAAGATTCTACCTGTCATGTGAGTTGTCCTGTTTGCGCTTGATCTGGTTTTGTGTGAGACACAAAACGCTTTTACACAAAAGCTGCTATTTCCAGTGAGACATCTATTCCTCCCTCAAAAAATGTCATAACGGTTGTATTTGTGACAAGCAAGCCTTTCTCAGATTGGGCAAAATTGCTCTCAGATGTGTTTATGAACCCAAAACAATAGGCATTTGACTTGCGTGAGCGTCCAACACCACATGTTCACTGGTACAATAACAATGAGTCAAATAGTTGTCACTTGGATCATTTTTGGGGATCAATTTAATGAGACTGAGATGTTCCAGTTGGACATTGTTCTCTTGAAGGCCCTGATGAGGAGCAGCAGAAGGTGGAGCCCCATCACACGGTGGTTTTTGGAGATGGGGACAGTGTTCGATTTGAAAACAAGGTAAAAGATACTCTATATACTCTCTGTCTGTGTCATTGTACTTCAGTCCACTTCTTTTATTTTCTCTTCAGGGTTCCGACATTTGCCATTTTGTCCTGATAGCTGGAGAACCTATCAATGAGCCTGTGGTGAAGCACGGTACATTTGTTCATTTGTTTGTCAACAACATTCCGATGTGTGTATACTAAATGGAACAAACCGCTTCATGTGTTTGCTCTTCAGGTCCATTTGTAATGAACACGCAGGAAGAGATCAACCAGGCTATCAGTGATTACAGAAATGGTCAAAATGGCTTTGAGCGGGCCTTAAACTGGCGATCTCAGATCCAAGATTCTTTTTGACCATTATGTTGTACAAAATATATTGTTTGCTGCTTGCATCTGTTTTTGAAATCTTTTTTGGTCATAAAGTAAATTTACATTTTAAATTCCATTTTATTAGAGCAACAACACCCTAGCACAGTAGTTTTTAAACTTTTCCATGCCGTATGCCATCTGAAAATAATATTCTTGCTCTCTAAGTGCTACCACAATTACCAACATTAAATGTTCCAAAAATAAATAAACCTTTTATTTCTAAAAGGTTTATTTAAAATTGCTGTAAGCCTTTGTAATGTCATGCACATTTTGAACATTAACACTGCACTTAAGAAAATGACAATAAAACAAAATTACATATACTTATAAATAATGATTCATTGAAAATGCTCAGCGCGTAAAAAGTGAATAAAAACTGCACCTAAACAAACAGTTCTAAAAGATTAAAAGTAAATATATTGTCCTAACAAGTCAAATACAACTGAACTGTGCATAACAAATATATTGAATTTTAAAAATAAATAAAGGTTTGTACATTTAAATCAGTTCCCGGTATTCTTTTGCAAACCACTTTAAGGACGCTGCATCCAACATTGTTTTGAATATTTTTTTTATGTGTTAACAAAATATAATTATATGGAACTAAAATAAATTGTAATTTTACTAAATGTGTCATTTCTCAACTGCATACAAATGAGTTAGGTATCCCAGCACAAATGACCAAATCCCATTATGGAAGTTTATTTAATTTTTTATTCTGTCTTGTGTTAGTCCTCGCTTGATTTTGGTGTTGGGGGGTGGTGTTTACTTATTAATAATATTAAAATTGTATTGAATTCAGAACACTTACAACTGATAATTTGATGACTCTGTCTATGTGTTGTCCTTTTCATCGGATATTGTTCAACTCTTCTGCTGGATTTCATTCGATTCTGCAAGCCCAGGTCTATGCCACTGAGGTTTGCGAGTGATTGCGAAGGTAGCGAATGTTGATTTTTCATTAGGGTTCATTCAAGATCGCAAATGTTTGCATCGACGTTCTAATAATATGCAGAACGAATTTTGAACATGTTAAAAATTTCTTGCCGACAAGAAAAACGCTTTTTTGAATGTCTGACGAATGTCTTTGCAAAAGTCGGTGACGTTGAACGAACCATGACAAAAAAAAATCCTACTTTTGCAAACACTCACAAAACTTCGTCGCTCGATGGGATTCGGGCTTCAATGAAATATCTTCCTCCATGGTGATTTCCTCCAAGTAAGGAGGGGTATCATCTGTGGGACATCATGGGGCGGTGCAAGTTGCTTGTCTGCCCCCTCTCATGTGACAGAGGTCTGGATCACATTTAAAACACATGTTAGTGCTTGTGTGTGCGCAGAAGAAATTCATGATGATGGGATTTAACAGCACTGAAAGGAAAGGTTGAGAGCTCGAAGCAAATAAGGCAAAATGCATTTTGTGGATTAAGAGGTACAGTAGGTGTAAGGCAGCCAATGACTAACTTAGATTCATAACTAAAGAGAAAGGGAACAGACTGAAATTCTCTCCGAGCTTTTTGCTGGCTCCATTTGGACAAAGGAGAAGGTGGGTGATAAGAAGCCTTCAAGGGACTCAGAATTTTATGAGGTCCTTTTCAGCTTCGAGCTCATTGCCTACTTACTCAAGTGAACACCGCATCAAAGCTGCACAAATAAGACGTTCGAGCTGTAAAGCCCCTCCATTTGGCTGGCGGGTGTCTGGGGGCTGCTTTTGTGACAGGTTACGTCTGGCTCACACAGACACAGACACACCCACAGAGCAGGCTTGAGAGTTTATGCAGCACATACACGGAAGAGATCAGCTGGTCTGGCACTCAGAGAGGTAGCCAGCTGTGAAAAGGAAGACAAGTTCATAGCGAGTGCTTCTCAGAGGATCCGGGGGGATGCTGGTGAAGATGAAGCGGACTCTTTATCAAACCTCCTGCTTGGTGACTCTGCTGGTGGAGCTCAGCTGGATCAATGGGGGCCTCGGCCTGCAAAGGCAGGTTGGAAGTAGGGTGAGTGGCGCATGGACCTTTTTGTCTTCATAAACAAAAGTCACAAGAGCTTGTAGTTGTGGTTTGAGTGCGTTGGATGGATGGATGATGGATGGATGGATAGATAGATGCGGTCTTCGGGCGGGTGCATACTAACCTGCAAAGCATACTTCACTGTAACCAGAAGTGGCACTCTCACTCTGTACTTAAATAGAAGTCTTACGTTTAAAAAAAAAAACATTGACAGTCACCAATGATAAAAGAGAACCTCAGTAAAAAGCAGTCACACACCGACCACATACTGATGGCACCTGAGTGGGTTTTTTTTTGGTCGAGAAAATAAATGTCCTAAAAGATACTATTTGAGGTAGTTGAGGAATCTCTTGAATAACTGAAAAAAGAAGCTATGATGTTTGAATCAGTGACAACTGTACTTTGATCCTTTTTTTCCCCAACTATCTCTACCTTGATTCTATTATTTTTCGCAGCTAGTCAGAGGTCTGTCGTTTCACTTCCCCCTTCAATAATTCACAGTACTGAAATGTCATCACAAATTATTGAGTTTTGTATGCATGCGTGCGTGTGTGTGTGTGTGTGTATATATATATGTGTGTATACATACCTACTAAACCTACTAAAACACTCACACTAATATATATATATATATATATATATATACTGTATATATATATATATGTGTGTGTGTATATATAGATTTATATATAAAAAATCCTACTAAAACACTCTCACACTCACGACTGAAATGCTGTCATGCACATTAGCGAAATGCTATCGCACTCACCACTGAAAAGTTTGCACATGCTTGACTGATTTGTTTTATTATCAGTTCAGATACAGTACTGTACATTGTTGGTAGTATAGTGGTACACTCGCCTAACTTGTGAACGGGCAGCGTAGGATTGTTTCCTACAGTGTGGAAGTGGGTGTGAATAGTTGTTCGTCTCTATATTTGTCCTGCCACTGACTGGCAATCAGCTCAGGGTGTAGCCCACCTTTTGCCCGAAGTTAGCTGGGAGGGGTTCCAGCAACCCCCTGACCCTCTTCAAGATAAGCGGTGTTGAAAATGAAAAGATGGGTACGGTACATTACCGAAATGCTCTCATACACTACTCCTCTCTTTCACACACATTATTGCATTTTCCATCACATGCACTACTGAAACTCTCGCACACAATTGAAATGCTACTATCAAAATACACATAGTGAAACGTTTCAGTCGTGCAAATAAACTCTTACATTTGTAATGTGTGCCTGTGACGAAAAAGAAATTCAGTAGTGTATATGAAAATGTTTTGGTTTTGTGCATAAGAAATTTAGTAGTGTATCTCAGAATGTTTCATTCGTATTTGTTTAAAAAAATAAATAAATCACAAGTGGGTGTGAAAGGAATTATGTCCCTGATGGCCCATCATACAGCACATGTGGCGCTCTCGTACATGCTGGAGGAGTAAAGCTATACTGTATTCTGATTTGAGAGAATTGCTGTCTCTGCCTCACAGGTTTTATTGTGTTACGTAAGTGCGCACACGCAACACGAGTGTCGACAGAGTGAGCTGTGAAGGTGATGACATGCTGGAGACCAGACACTTGGCTGCACGTTTGTGAGAATCGGAGTACTGACCAAGCCCTCAAAGATAAATTGTTTCAGCCTTGTGTCAGACAAGATGTGTGCATGCAAAATGACAAACTCCAATTCAAGTGAAGTTAAGTCATTGTGTAAAACATAAAAGGATTTGTAAATCGTTTTTGACCTAGATTTAATTAAATACATTACAAAGACATTTCATTTTAAACCGGAACTGAGGACACGAATGGTGAAATCTTTGTGGGTGGAATTCTTTCCCATTCTTGTTTGATGTACATCTTTATTTGCTCAATAGTTCGTAGTCTCCATTGCCATACATAGGTGGTGCATTTTCAATGGGAGACAGGTCTGGGCTGCTGGCGGGCAAGTCTTGTACAGTCCTTTACAACGAAGCCATGCAGAACATGTGCAGACTGTGCCTTGCCAGTGTCGGGTTGAAATAAAGCAGGGATGTCCCTCAAAAGGACAATGCTTGGGTGGCAGCATATCTTGCTCCAAAACCTTTCTGCAACTTTCCCCATTTTCACACATGTGCAAGCTACCCATGCCATGCGCGTAAACACACTCCTAAACCATCACAGATGCTGGCTTTTGAACTTTGTGATGATACCAATCCGCATGGTTTCTTTGCTCAAAACAAGTTGACATGAGCTCGTCAGACCACAGCAGACTTTTCCACTTTGTGTCAGTGCCTCTCAAATGAGAAGCCAGCGATGTTGATCTATGGCTTTCGCTTTGCATTGTAGCGTTTTAACTTGCGGTTGTACAAGTAGCGACCAACTGTGATAACTGATTCTGTTTTTCTGAAATGTTCCTGACCCACGTGGCTAAGTCCTTGACACAATGATGCTACGAGTACTGCCTGAGAGATCAAAGGTCACGGGCATTCAATGTTGGTTTTCGGCCTTACGTGCAAAGATTTCTCCAAAGTCTTTTGATGATATTATGGACTATGGATGACCGAATCGCAAAATTTCCAAAAATTGCGCATTTAGAATCATTCTTAAATTGATGTACTATTTGCTCAAGAATTAGTTGTGTCAACCTTACCCCATCCTTGCTTGATAATGCTCCTTTTATATCCCAATCATGACACTCACCAGTTTCCAATTAACTTGTTCACCTGTGCAATGTTCCAAATGGGGCATTTTTTTGGTGTGATTTCCAAAGCTTTTGTTGCTCCTCTTCCAGCATTTTTGGAATGTGTTAAAGACATAAAATTCCAAATGAGAGAATATTTCCAAAAAACAATAACACTCAATAGTTCTTGTCCTCGTTCTGTATTCAATTGAAGACAAGTTGAAAAGGATTTGCAAAACATTGTAATCTGTTTTTATTTTCCCTCCCAGCCAGATGCTGTTTCATTTCACCCTTCAATGTTGCCTGAGTCATCTTTGTTTTCAACTTCATTGGAAGTGGGGGTTTGATTCTTTTCTGTTTCTTACTATCAGGCAAAAAAAAAAATTAATACAATCAATAGAGGTTTAATACAAGTCAGAAATTTGAGTTTAGACATGAGTTTAGTCTTTACATAACCTTTAGGCCTTGTTTGAATTCAGTTTTTAGAATGTTTGTGACCATGGACCGTAAATGAAAAGATGACAGAGTGTGGTCTTTACAGGTAATGAAGCAGTGGGAGAGGAAGGTACGCTCAGCCTCCAGCCTTGACGAGCTGCTCAGACTTGCAGACTTCCCCGACTGGAAGTTGTGGAAGTGCCGCATGAGACTGCAGCAGTCGGACTCTCTTTTCTCGCCACCTTCGGCCGGCTCTCACCGCTCGACACGTTACGCCGCAGAATCGTACAGCTTGGAGATCCTCAAAGGTAGGTCATGTCCAGTGCTTGTATACAAGTAGGCTATGAATTTTAGATTTACCTATCACACAAACACAAATGAAACATTGTCACACAAACAACTGAAACACTCATCAACAGACAGAACACTCGCTAACACACGATTGAATGATTTTTTTCCCGCTCATATACCTTAGTAAAATGCTCACAGAGGAACTGTTTTGCTCAAGCACACTTTCTAAAAGTCTCTCACACACATCTGAATAAAATAAGCTTTTGCGCATTTACACAATTGAAACACTCACAGCCACTACAAAAACACTCCCAAATGCACCACAGATTCCCCCCCCACCCCGCTCTGATACACTACTAAAATGATGTAGGCCATAACTGAATGCTCTCATCTGCACTAATGAAATACTTGCAACCAACTACTGAAACTCTCTTATTTACTGCACAGATTGATTTTTGCTTGCATTACTACGTCAACGTCCTCACACACTGCTCAATTGTTTGAGCATATAGATTACTGCACTGCTCTCACACAAAACCACTAAAACGCTCACAAAAACTCTACTAAAACAGTCTCACAGCCACTAGTGATTATTTTCGCTCTCATACACGACTAAAATGCTTTCACACGTTGCTGTAATGCTCTCATGCACAAATGAAACACACACACGCAAACTACTGAATCACTCTCATTCACCGCACTGATTTTTTTTCACACTCATACACTCATGAAATGTTCTGGCACACTTGTGAAATGTTCTCATACACACTGCTGAAACTGTCGGACGCACGCACACACACACACACACACGACTAAAATGCTCTCATGCAGACTACTGAAAAGCTCACACCCATTACTAAAATTCTAAGGCAGACTACTGAATCACTGTCACACTGTAGTTGTATTTTTTTGGTTCCCATGCTGTATACTACTAAAACGCTCTCATGGAACTACTGTACTCTTAAACTTGTAACTGAAATGAATATTTCAGTCCATTAAGATGATCGCAGTTCATTAAATTTGGTGTGGAAGGGTTTCAGCACTGTGTATGAGAGTGTTTCATTGCTCGGTGTGCCAGCATTTCATTTGTGTGTGTGTGTGTGTGTGTGTGTGTGAGAGAGAGAGAATCTTGTCAATTGTGTGTCTGACGGCCCCTCATAGCATGTTGTGTTTCCCATGCAGCCATAGATGAGGAGTGGCAGCGGACACAATGTATGCCAAGAGAGACTTGTGTGGATGTGGCCAAAGAACTGGGAACTGACCCGTCCATGTTCTTCAAGCCACCTTGTGTGTCCGTCCACAGGTTTGTCTATCACAAAACCAGCTCTAAGTCATTCACTTGATATTCACCGTCGTATGGATCACGCATCATTTATCTGCCATCCTAGAGGTCCATGTACTACAACACTCTTGGTCCACACCAGTAAGACAATTCGGCGCATGACTGGACAGATGTTATTCCACCGATGTTTTCATTTTCCTGCTGACAGGTGTGGTGGCTGCTGCAATCAAGAAGGTGTCACATGCAGAAACACAAGTACAGTGCTGGTCAATAAAACTGTAAGTAATAATAATAATAATAAATGTCATTTATAAGCGCCTTTCAAAACACTCAAGGACACTTTACAATCAAAACAAGAACAATAAAACCACAGATAAAATTATAAATAATAAAAGGCGAAATGAATTTAAACTGAATATGCGATTTAAATAGCAATTTTAAATAGTTGACGCCGGCAACATCGCCGTCGCGAGGAGCACTAGCCGACCCAGCCAGGCCGGCCAACACGCCGTGGTCCGCGGCTCGGCCGCCGTTTCTGCCGTTGTCTCTGCGTGGCCGGCGGGAGGACGACCAAAAGGAGATGATGCCCCTGGAGCCATCGAGGTGGAAGCCCCGACGAGATCCGTGGCGGATGCACCTCCGGGAAGGACGAGGAGCGACGCCCGGGAAGCGGAGCCCAAGAAGCCCCACCACTGAGCACCGCAGCAGTCCCCCCACGGGCAGACGGAGGAGCGACAGGACGGTCACAGCATAGCCCAGACACAGGCCCCGTCGACCCCCACCACAGGGCGCAGAGGGGTGGAGAAGGCACGGGGCCCCGTCCGACAGCCGAACAGGCAGGACGCCGCGACAGCTCGACCGAGGCCAACCGTGCGACGACCGACGGTCCAAAGCCACTACGAATTGCGACAGGAATGTAGGGTTTCTCCCGTGACGAGAGTAGACCATAAAAACGACAGTAAACTGTAAAAAAAAACGCTAAAAAAAAGAATAATTGCGGGTGAGCAGCGGCAGCCAGACGCGCCAGCGTTCACTCAACCCGGAAGTGACCCGGAATAATCCTTGACTCTTTTCAATGACATTGTGCTCTTGAGCAGATTAAATTGAATACGTTTTATGTTGGCGTACATTTCAGGTCCTCAGCGTGATTCCATTCAAGTTTGTACCGGAGCCTGTGCTGATCAAAGTTGCGAATCATACAGAATGCAAATGCATGGAGCCCGCCATTATACGACGTAATGCTCAGCCTCAGAGGGGCAGTGGGTGAGTCTGAAAACTGTCAATTCAGTCTCTCAAATGAATGTAAGCCGTGGTTGATGTACAGTCTGTATGAATGTTTTTTTTTTTCTCAGTTGTTCTCTGATTGGACAGCTTTCAGAGGCTGAGAATTCCAGGAGACTTTGCGTCAGCGGTTGGATTTGGGATTGTACAAGTGACAAATGCATACCGTACCCCTCTAATAGTAGCCCAGGTGAGTGTTTCGTTTGTCTGGTCACATTGCATTAGGTGTGCAAGGTGTGAATTTTTCCACATATCGGAATAAATAAAAGCAAACAGTCACAAGTACCACATGAACCAGATCAAATTAATATTCAAGTTGGCTTTCCCATCACTGACTTGCAACTATAATTGTTACCTCCTGTTTAGATTTTCCAATGACTTCATGGATGCCCGACTGTGAGATCGACGTGGATCGTTGTGACTGTATTCCGCGAGCTGATCCAACTCCCCAACTAAGAATGGTCCAACGCTGTCACCTCAACAGCTCCATCTGTTCTCACAGACATCAATATTTTGACCCCTCCTCCTGCAGGTATAAAACACACGGGACTTTTACCCAACGAGAGGTTTCCATGTGGACTTGATTGTGTCTTAATGCATGGGTGTTTTCTCTCTCCTAATGGCAGATGCAAGTGGCCCAAATAGCAGCAAGTATGACAACCTGCAGACCAATCCTTTTGGAGGCAGAGAAATAGAGGCACATAATTTATTTACAACATTATTTATGCAAATCACGTGAACTAATGGAGATTATACTTAGTCACAGGACCATGTTAATTAATTTTTAACATTCTGATCTTATATTTGAATCAATGTGTGAATTTTGATATTTGGTTTTTCGTGCATTGAATGTATGGATGATAAAAAGGTTATTTTTTATAATTCAGACTATTGCTCACATTTTATTTTACAATGCTTTTGCAAAACACTGGTCAACAAACTTAAAATTATTTTTTAGCAAAGATTTAAGTCAAGTTTTCTCAATGATTTTTTGGGGTGATCATTCCAAATCTGCCTTTATTTTTTCCTGCTGTTTTCATAATAATAATAATAATATAAACTATTATATTGAGTAATGGGCGGCCCGGTAGTCCAGTGGTTAGCACGTCGGCTTCACAGTGCTGAGGTACCGGGTTCAAATCCAGCTCCGGCCTCCCTGTGTGGAGTTTGCATGTCCTCCCACATTCCAAAAACATGCATGGCAGGCTGATTGTGCACTCTAAATTGTCCCTAGGTGTGAGTGTGGGCGTGGATGGTTGTTCGTCTCTGTGTGCCCTGCGATTGGCTGGCAACCAATTCAGGCCTACTGCCCGAAGACAGCTGGGATAGGCTCCGGCACCCCCCGCGACCCTAGTGAGGATAAAGCGGTTCGGAAAATGGATGGATGGATGTTACACATAGTTACTTTTGTGTGACAAATAGACACAGGTTTCGGCCATGGAATAGAAAAATAATCTTTTTCTGCATTTTACATATGCAGGAATGAGCTTTCAAAGTTAACCGACTAACATTCAGCTACATATTTGCACTATTTTTATGTTTGTATGCCCATAATGTCGATAGGTTAGAGAAGTTGTATCTTATTGGCAGTGGTTATTTGTCGTGAACGTCTCTGATTGGTCAGTCTCTGCAGTGAGGAATTCTAAACCCGCCATGAACCGTCCAGTTTACCGTGACTACAGTAGGTTGGCCGCGGTAACTGGCTCCCGATTCCAGCTGTGTTCGTTAGGGCAATGCCAGTCCAGTAACTTTGTATTTCCTAATCATTACCGTAACCTTTTGGATGGATGTGAAAATAAAATCCCAGATTTGAAACAATATCCAGATCCCAAAATCATGGCTCATGAGTCACTTTCATTAGGTTTTAATGAAATTGGTTGAGTTAATTTTTAAAATGGTTTTAACATGCACGGATGTAGTCCTGTACAACTGCACTGCATCATACTGAGGTGTCTCAAATATTCTGTTGAAGGCATATACCGGTAGTACTTTTTTTTTTCATTGAAAACATCAATTTTAAAACCAGGCGGACTGGTGGTCGACTGGTTAGCACGTCGGCCTCACAGTGCAGAGGTGCAGGGTTTGATTCCAGCGCCGGCCTTCCTGTGTGGACTTTTTATGTTCTCCCCCGTGCCTGTGTGGGTTTTCTCCAGGTACTCCGGTTTCCTCCCACATTCCAAAAACATGCATGGCAGGTTAATGGAACACTCTAAATTGTCCCTAGTGTGAGTATGTGCGCTAAAGTTTGTATGTCTGTGTGTGCCCTGCGATTGGCTGGCAACCAGTTCAGGGTGTCCCCCGCCTCCTGCCGGAAGTCAGCTGGGATAGGCTCCAGCACGCCTCGCGATCCTTGTGAGGATAAGCCGATCAGAAAATGGGTGAATGGAGGAATGGAAGGAAAAATATTGCTTTGACGCCATCTAGTGGCATTTTAGGGCCAAGAAACAAATTTGAATTAAGGATAGGAGCTTCATTCAATCTGGCCAGGCTTGTTGAATAGAGAAACGTGTTTTGCTACCATCTTGCGGCATACATAGGCATTGACAAACCTTTTTGGGTTGGTTTTAAATTACCATCAGTGTTAACCGAAAGTAAATTTGGTGAATATGGTATTTGTGTGCCCTCAAAGTGACAGACGTGTGAAACTACACCTTGCTTCTTTAAACGTGGAAATCTACTTGAAGGCAATTCCAAAATTAAGTTTGGATAACAAATTGAAATGAATAATACATTAGCACAACAAAGTAAAGTAGCAGGAACATTGCCAACGAACTTTGCCGCTGTAGTACTTAGTGTTTTACTATGTAAAAAAAAAAGCCTTAAGCGTTTTTTTTTTTTAAATATCGTTAATAATCAGTTTAAGGTCCGTCGACTATTATATTGTTTGTTCACACTTGTAAGGCAATTCAGCACACTCGTGCCCAGTGCTACACTGGGACTGGGGGTGCTATAGCCCCCGTTCAGCCCCCCAGCAATTCATTCATTTCTGTATTTGAGTTTTAAATCATTAAAAAGTTCACAAGCCTTTCTGTTCCAATACAGTTCCTGTTCTCATGTTTTTGTTATAGCTGTACCCCGTGTGTGTTTGAGAGGGCAGAGAGGGTCGGGATGAGTCTTTTCAGTTACTTTTGAATTAATTTAGAGTTAAAACACGTTCAAACGTATTTTTAAAATGTATTTTAAATGCTCAGAAAAAAAATTCCCGAACGGAATCATGCACTGCAGACATATTAATAAACCCATAAAATTACTAAGGAACAATGTTTAACAGTAATTACTTAATTTTCAAAAGTACTGGTAGAACGTAAGACAAATGCTAAACGCATACAGGGTGTGTGAATATTTTTGCTATCTCTGCTAAGTACAATACACTAAAACACAGAGGTCACATTCTCCAACCAGTCGGACAGGTTCCAGTACTTGTGGTTGAAACAGTTTGTTTGTTGCGCCACCCACTTGCCTGTATGAACATGCCCCTCATTGTCCAGCGACTTGAGTTAACTACTGTAAATCTTGTGAAATTTGGCACTTTTTGCCAATGGTGTAACTTTTAAACACGTGCCAGACCTTATTAGATGTGATGAGAGTCTCTTGATAGAGCTCATTTCCATACCAAAGTGGTTAATATTATGGAGGAGGGGTGTGCAGGCCAAGACACATCTGGTGGGTGGGACAAGAATGCTACCTGTTCAGCGAGACCGGCTGTGATTGGCTCTTGGGAGCTGTCAATCAATAACCAAATCCAGGCTGAAGCGGCTCACCTGAAAGCGGCACGCAGATGACGACGGGTTTCGGTGTTGTCTTTGCTTTCCACAAGGCCACAGTCAACTTTTTTGCCATGGAGACAATAATTTTCAGCATCACACTTCTTTATCTGAGTGAGTCATTGCGCGCACCAAATATTTTTGAACGGACATACCTGTATTTGTTTGTGCTAATTTTAAAACATTTGCTTTCTCCAAGGTTATTTGTCCTATACAGTGTTTGTGTATTTACCGGACCCGTCAAATCGTCCCAAATGATAAACTCCATTGTCTTTAAAATGGTTTCAATCCATATGTTTTTCTGTCTCCGTTTGATGTATTAAAAGCTACTATGGTAATAAAACGAGGAAACGCCCAACATGGCTGTTTCCCTTTTGCTCGACAAAGTACACAGGCTGTGTTTCAAGTCACACTACAGGTATATCCTCTGTATGGAGAACCACCCAGAATCCACCATTTTGTCGTAGTGTTGTTCAGGTACTGCATGTAGTGAGCATAAGTTTTTTCCCCCCCGGTATTTCTCACACTCTATAGCAGTGATGTCAAACATCAGGCCGGCGGGCCGGAACCGGCCCCCAAGGAGTTTCGATCTGGCCCGCAGGATAATTGTGAAAAAAAGTGAAAAAATGCATTAAAGACACAGAATGAATATTTTTTTTTGTAAAATGCAATTCATGGATTATCCACTAAGGGGCACACTGTTTTGATCAGAGTAGAAGACATCATTGTTTTTTATCAGAGAAGAAAACAGCAGTCTCAGTCTGTCACTGAGACAGACCCAACACAGCAGACGGTATCAATGCCCCAATGCTTCTTTATACAAAAACAAAGGAAATACATGATATTTTGGTTATTTATAGCAGAGTATGGTATAATGTAAATGGTCCGGCCCACTTGACATCTACCACGTGGAATGAGTTTGAAACCCCTGCTCTATAGCCTACTTAATTGTAGACGAGATACCACTAAAAAAAGAGACTGGTAAAATTACTATTTCAACTTCTGAACTTAAGTGGAAAAAAAATATATGCCTTGAATAGGGCCTTTTTATCTGATCAATTATATCTGGTTTGATAACTTGATAGAAAGAAAAAACTCTCCCCACAAATTATTTTCCCACCTTTTTATGTTTCGATAGCTAAAATCTGACAGGATAATTGGAACTGAACTGTCCTGCATGAGCAAAACAAATTAACAGTGAACAAAATACTAAATTAACATATGACATCTGTTTTGAAACGTAAAGAGTTTAAATAGCCTTTTTTTTTTTGTATGGTTAGCTTATTTACAGTTAGCTACATGAGGAGGAAGCTGCTGAATTCACCTACTGAGCATTTATTTTTGTAAAAATGTTTGTTCTAATGGTGTTCAAAAAAATGTTAATCTGTTGATTGTTTTGACATCATTACAGCGGTGATGTGTGTTGGTGCCTTGCAAGTGAGCATCCCAGAAGATCGCTATGAGTTTGCCAGAGGTGACAACGTAACGTTGCCATGCTCGTTTCAATCTACATTCACCAGGCCACCACTAGTAGTCATCAGCTGGTCTGTGGAAGGATTAGAAGCTAATGCTGATGAGGTTTGTTCTTTATCAAGCTATTTTACTGCCTCTCAAAGCAATAAGTAGGCAATTTTGTCTTCATCCACTTTTATTCATCAGCCCTCGTTCAAATGTACTTTACCCTTTCGGTTCGTTTATGGCTTCAAATTATTGTTTGCATTTTTTAAGTTTGTTTTATTTTGCATAATTTTACTTCAGAAAGCATAAAACGAACATCAATTCATGACATTGATTTAAAAAAAAAAATTTTTTTTTTACACTTCACACCTAAAAATGTATAGATTTGATGTTCTCAGTACTACTTAGCTTTTTTTTGTTAGTTTATTATTGGTAATTGTAAAGTTATTTTACAGAGGAGGGTGCTTCCACTTAAATTGGAAAGTAATTATTCTCTGTAGTCAGCAGAGGGAATCGTCACTTCTGGAAATCAGACCTTTGTAAGTGTAAAATGTACTTTTTATGCGTTTCAATTGGCCAAAGGTTCTTGTCATGAGACAAAAAGTGAAAATTGGAATAAACCCAGCTGCATATTATTGAAAAAAGCTGGAAATGACAAAATTGAACAAAAATCATCCCCCTGGTTCAAAGAAAAGAAGGAAGCATAAATCGCCACTAGTGTGATAACCAATGTGATGTTTATTTGAACAGAAAGTGATTGCCACTTATTACTCTTCTGGTGCGTTGACGGACATCAAAGAAGCCTACAAAAAACATGTGTCAATGGACGTGGACCTGGCTACGGGAAAGGCCAACTTGAAAATTTCCTCGATCACACTTGCGGACAATAAAGAATTTGAGTGCCGCCTCCAGATCCCAGGCGACACGGAGGGCACGCTTTTCGACACTGTTCGCTTGGTGGTTCTAGGTAACATTTTTCCACTGGAAAATAAATGTGCATCACATACCATCTCTGCCTTTTTTTCATTAGGTGTACATTTTTTTTCCCACTATATAACAATGTGCCATTTCTTTACATGTGTGTTGTTGTTTTTTAGTGGCTCCATCGACACCCATCTGTAAGATCCAGGGGAAACCACAATATGGCCAGAACATCAACCTGACCTGTCACTCAGAGGAGGGCTCACCACCACCCAAATATGAGTGGACCAGTATTAATGCGCGCAGTGTTCCCCATAAGAAAGATCCAAGGACTACCGACAGTAATTACACAATATACCTTCAATTCTCGTACTGTTATCTTACTACCACCTGTATCTAGCTCAAATTAGGATGACCAACAAATGATTGGCATGTTATGTTTACCACATGAAATGGGGAAAAAGTGAATCACATCCATGGGTGAGGGTGAGGGAAAGGGCAACCATCTAAAAGATTCTCTGGTTGTGTCGTTTTTGTCAGTTGGTGGCATCCTGTCTCTCTTCAACATCACCAAAGAGACATCAGGATACTACACCTGTACCTCAAGCAACAAGATCCGTTCTGCCAGCTGCAACATCACCCTCACAGTCATGCCAGGTAGGAAACTCCTTTGCCGTTCCTGCAGCTTCTTTTCTCCAAATAAACTTTTTTTTTTTTTTTAAAGGGGTGGGGGTGGGGTCACAGTGCATTGTCATACCCTTCCCTCCCTCACTAGTGTGTCTTCCACTCTGCCTGTCTAGCATCCATAAACATCGGCGCCACAGCAGGAATAATTGCAGGAGTTGTCGCGTTGCTGATCATCCTGGTCGTCATCATCTACTGCGTGTACTGCCGCAAGAAGAAAGAGCAAGAGGAGGAATATGCACTGGGGTAAAGTTTTGTTTTTTCCTTCTCATGGGCACGCTCAAGATAAATTTAATTAGACAAAAGAGGCGGCAGAGTAGTCGAGTGGTTAGCATGCCCGCCTCACAGGTCAGGGGTTCGATTCCGGGCCCTGGCCATCCTGTGTGGGGTTGTGCATGTTCTTCCTGTGCCTGCGTTGGTTTTCTCTGGGTACTCTGGTTTAGAGGTCAATAAAAGGTATGAATTTTCCCAAAAGTCGTGCTTTGGACTCGACCGGTCATTTGCTGTAATGCGTCTAAATTACATTTTTGGATCTCTCTTGGTGCTCAGCATGACAGACATGCCCAAAATGTATGGCCAACCTCGAGAGAAAGGCCGTCATGTGTTGAAAAGTTATTGACGATGAGCCGTCATGCGTCAAAACATAATGTTCAGTCAAATGCTGAAAAACGATTGTCGACGAGTTGGCGGCCGGAATGCCCAGGACCGGCCTGGAAATCCACTGGCTGTTGAAATTCCCGATGGCCACCCCGTCCCTGGGTGTCGGCATAGCATAAGCCATGATCACTGCCTCCATGACAGTGAAGAAAGTCCATTATCACAAAAGGCGGATGAGTCGGAGGAAGTTGGCGAAGGCGTGCTAAGCTGCAGTCACAAAAGCACTGAGATAAGATTTCGGATGATTCAGTGCACTTGTCACATAGGTCTGTCTGGAACTGCTATACAGCATCGAGTAAGAAACTTTGAACAGCAAAATAGCAGGCAACATGTAACAAGTTGATGTTACATGGCCCAGCTCTCCGGATTCTCAAAGCACTTGACAAATTAGACTGACATGGCAAAACATACAGGCTGAAATCTGATTACACAAAAATAAATAAATACATACATACTAGAAGCAGTGCATCCAAATGAAACGCTACAGAATGAACATTTGTCAAAGCAAACAACTTCAGTCACCTGACATTGCTGTGTTGACTTTTCAGAGTTCCTGAGGAAGGGCCCCGTGGCAAAGTGCCTGACAGGAATGGAGCTGAGAGGTCAGTGGATAGACATATCGACGACGACGATGAGTCCAGTGTGAGGGCCCCACTTCAGGAGCAGGACGAGGGACGACGTGAACGTGACGACAGCCCACGACAGGATTCCGACGGTCGCCGTAATGACTACAACGACCGTCGCAGGTATGACGATGATCGCCGTAGCGACTACGACAATCGCCGTAGCGACTACGACGACCGTCGGAGCGATTACACCGATCGACGGAGCGACTATTCGGATGTACGTGACAAGCACAATGACCGCCGTGAGCGCTATGACGATGATGATGATCGCCATAGCAACCGTACAGATCCCCGCGATAGGTACCATGATCGCTACGATGATGACAATGATGGCGACAGAGATCGGCGCTACCGTGATGACCACCGCTACGATGAACCTTATGATGCTCGGGACAGGCCTCCTCCTGTTCCATCCGATAAGCCACGCAGAAAAGATGACTAAGCCTCCCGGGTGCATTGATCACCCGCCTTCATCTTGATGGCCCCCCTCCCCTACAGGACTTTCACACTGTAGGAACTCATTCGGAATCAGTTTAAAAGGTGGGGCTGTCATTTTTATCCCTGATATGGGCTTGCCACTTTCCTGGGCTGATTAAAATATTGACAACTACAAACAACCCACGGAGTTGGTATCCAATCTATAACATTTATTCTTGGCTAAATACTAAAGGTGGGGCGGCAAACTACGTAAAGTTTCTGGAAAATTCCAATGGGAATTCAAGAGAGGGAAATTTGGACAATGACCCCTGCCGTGAATCGAACGTCTGCAAGTAATGGAGTCAAAACACAATTTTGGTTGAAATGAAAATCATCAACATAGTTCTTTTGAACTAAAAAATAATATTCATACTGAACGGCAAATTTGCTGGGTTTCACTCTATTCCAACGTGGTATCTTTAAATTGAAATGAAAATTTGCCGGAAAGTTAACAGACATCTCTGTGTTGGAACTCTGAAGCCAGTTTGACTTCTATACAGACAAAAATAGTGCTTCGCCATCGTCTTGTGTCACGTTGTCAAGGAAATGCCTTTTCTTTTTACTGTGGCTCCTTAAAACGCATCTTACTGTGAGCGTCTACCTCGACTTGTTTTGTATCATCTCAACAATGGCTACACTGACATCTCTCTTGTATTGCCATCCATTTTCCAGTGTGTTTTTCCTTCTTAGGGTCACAAGTCCGTGGAAGTAGTTGTATTACTCCAATGAGAGAAAATGCTATTGTCTATTTCCCTAGTTTGAATTTGTCACACATGCCAACCCACCAAACAGAATTCCATGTATCCTTAAGTCCCATATATTCAGATCTTTTAAAAACAAATTGCTAATTGTTATGTGAGTGTATCCGTAAAGAACTTTTTTTTTTTTGTTAGCATATTCTATGCAGGATTTTAGTGTTCTTGGCTGAGGCCTGTGTGTTGAGTTTCACATGTGTGAGTGTAATTTTACTGCAGTTTGGTCACATCCCAAACAGAGTGGCAAAGCTTTCACGTTCTCTGCCACTGTGATTAAACATGGGTGTAGTGTATTTCTAGTTAAACGCTGTTGGGATATAATGAATTGCATGTGTCTGTCATTTTATTTGGGTGCAAGTCTCTCAGAAAGGCTCGCATTGTTTTTATAGACTTGTTTTATATGGAAATAAACAGTTTTGTAGTTCAGCTTTAGTAAATGTTTTCCACATGCCGCATGTGTGTAATGTTTTGTAAAAGTTCTGTTTGTAAATTGTGTTCCATATGAAATAAAATCAGGCTGAAAGACTTAATATTGATATTTGAATCTGGAACACTAGAGGGCAGTACCTCATCTCTAATGTAAGTACAGTATTCTATTTCAAATGGTCAATAAGCCACTTGCGGAAATCCTCTGCGCATGCCTCGGAATGGAGGTGAAAAAAGAGGCTACCAAACAAGCATTTTTGCATGACAATAAATCGATGCATGCCTAATTGTAGGTCTTAAAGCTTGCAGGCATTGTTTCAAAAGTTTTAAGCCTCATGTGACAAAATGCAAGGTGCGCTTTGTGCGATGTATAACTGCTCTAATGGAATTTAGAGGCTTGAAAGTTGGTGTAAAAACACCCTCACAAAGCATTGTAAACCCCCAATTCTTTGTACCAATTTCCCGACAGAAAAAAAACCCCAGACGGACAAATTTTGATTTCTTGAACACAATCGTTCACGTTTATTTGAAACCGATAGGGAACACACAAAGGCTAAGTACGGTAAGCAAACTACCCGAGAGCTAAACCATTGACACGTAATCCGCCTGACAGAAGTGGATGTTCTCATCACTGTCACTTTTCACCTCTAAACGTTTCCATGTTTCAGTATTTGAACTTTTGGCTTACTTGATTACATTTTAACCAATAGTAAATTGGCACGGGTAACGCTACTAGGCCTAACTAGTTGGCTTGTGTCAAGTGCTGTCATATTCTCCTCAACCCTACAAGTCGCACCAAAATAGTTTAGCCTATCTGGTGATGGTTTTTGATGCCAGCGTTACACAACTAGTGTGCAGACATATCACAGAGGACTGGAGTAAAACTTTCCCCGCAAGACAGTCATACTGAATACTTTTTTCAGACATCAAAGAAATGCTCATTAATCCACTATCTTGATGTCCACGTACTAGTACGCATTTTGCCCTCACTAAATGTCCAACTTTGGCACTCTCGTAGAACAACTACATTTCACGAGTTGCACAGAATTGTACATTAATTGACAAATACTACTAGTGAAGCCCGAGAGGTTGAAGAGGAATTACTGTGATTTACTATTGTCTTTATTGCTTTCTAATCAAACCCACCTTTGTGAGGATTCTCCAGAGAACATGTTTTCCATCAAAAAGGAACAGTTATCTCAAATATCTATGTTGCTGGCACCATTTGAAAGGTCAGGCTGAGGACACCAGGGGGGACTGGTCTGTCTCCCAACAGATGCCAACTTTTATGACCAACACCAGGATCACAATGGATTTTGCCTTCTTTTAAGCTGTTTTACATGAAGGTATGACTCTCCGCCTCTCATTTGCATATTGTTTCTACATATTCTTCTTGTCTATCTTTTGAAGGGTGCTCTGACGAAATCGAAAGGTTACAGAATCGATTTGTAGTGTGTTGTGATAAATGGAAAAGAGACGTTGTGGTGTTGGGTCTTTATTCCACCTTTTAGAGAAGGAAAATAACCTGTGTGTGAAGGATCGACCAATGGCCGAATCCTCATTTGCAATGTTAACTCGTACATTTACAGTATGTCACTTCTAGCACTAGGCGGCACGGTGTCGACTGGTTCGCATGTCGACCTCACAGTGAAGAGGTACTGGGTTTGATTCCAGCTCCACCCTTCCTGTGTGGAGTTTGCATGTTCTCTCCATGCCTGCGTGGTTTTTCTCCGGGTACTCTGGTTTCCTCCCACATTCCAGAAACATGCATGACAAGCTGATTGAACACTCAAAATTGTCCCGATGTGTGAGTGTAAGCGCGGATGGTTGGTTGTCGCTCTGTGCCCTACGATTGGCTGGCAACCGGTTCAGGGTGTCCCCCACCTACTGCCTGAAGACAGCGGGGATAGGCTCCAGCACGCCCACGACCCTTGTGAGGATAAAGCGGATCAGAATATGGATGGATGGATGGACTTCTAGCACTAGTAGCCAGCACTTGTCAAATAGTGTGCAGTTTTGCATGTTACTATCCATTAAGCTCTGTCAGCAAGTAAAGTTTTTAAACAAGTGCTAACTGCATGTCACTGGATTGACATAATTTTACGACTGTAGTTAACATTTAGGGGCAGTACTAGTAGGGTGACTGTGCACACTTTTGCCCAACTAGCATAATATTGTCCTACCAATGTGGAGAAGTGTCATACAGCTCGTGGGAGTAGTGGAGTAGCAAGAGAATTGTTCTAATAGTCTGCTGACTTGTCTTACTCGTGGCAACAAAGAATGTACAAGTGCTGCCGTTGCTACTTCTATGCCGAAAACGGATAAACAGGAACCACTCCAGTATTGCTCTTATTGTGAAAATATTTCCCGGACAATGCGTTTTAATAGTTAGCTTGACTTTTAACGTACCGTTATCTGCCCCCCACTCAGTGCACCGGCGACCGAAGGTTGTGAGAGCGAAACAAGCGACGTCCAGGATGAAACGCAAGAGAAAACAGCGCAACATCCACTTGGATGAACTGAACTTCACTTATACCGTCTGGAACATGTTTTTCATACCGAAGTGGTGGATCTTGATCGCTTGTTTGGCAGGTAAGTGGAAAGAAATAGCGGGTAGAAGTTCACAGCGTAGTGCTCGTTGTACGACCTGTTCACTGCTTGATAGATGGATGCAGTCATTCGTTTTAAAGACGAAATAACTTTGCCCAAATGCAAGGTTCCTATACGACTCTAATAATCATATTCCAAGTTGTCTGTGTGAGCACAACATGTTTTTCTTAATTTTATTTCTTTTCTTTTTTTTTTTTTTGGTTCGCTGAGCTCGGTGATTTGAGAGTCAAGTGGAGCACCTTGAAAGAAGTTTTCTTTGTGGCCAGCCACTTTTGTAGTTGACTGTTAAAACTAAATCATGATTGAGTAATACGATGTAGAGGGTGTGTGGATTAAAAGAGTTGACCGACTACAGCCAAGTGTATAAAACTATATTCACTGGGAAGAAAATTCGTCCCGGGAATAGTCGTCGACGGCGGCCGTCACTTATAATAGTCGTTGTTCGTGGGCGTATGTGTGTGTGTGTGTGTGTGTGGGGGGGTCGTTGAAAAGTTGTCATCGACATGGTGTCGTGCGCCCATAAGCGGTTGGCGACTAGGTGTGGCAGTCACGTGCCGAAAAATGATCATTGACGAGAGTTGGGCATTGGTCGGTCGTGATGCCAACCACCGGCCCGGGAAAATTTACATCCTGTATTTTCCCGAAATTCCCGATGGCCACCCTGACCCCTGATGGGCAGTAAAAATAGTCATCTGAAAATAAAAAAGTAGAAATAATTTATCATACTTTGTCTATGCGCCCGCTTTTTCACAGACACATATAGGTGAAATATTTTATGTTTCAAGTCAAAAGTGCAATATTTATGCCGCACCCTAGCAACATTCTTTGCCCCTGTTTTAATATCCCAAAAGGAACCCTCCACCGTCTCCCACCCACCTCCTCCTTTAGTTTATATGTTCTCTCCAGGAGGGATTTTGTACTAAAAAAGTAATAAAGCGTGGGGTTGCTCAAGCAGGCGCTTGATCCAAGGAGAATCAGTCCTTTGTCTTTGTTGCTGTGCTTTCTGGAAGTAAAGAGAAAGCTCTTCCCGTATGATTTCTATTTTAGTTTTGTTTGGTTCTAAAATGTGTTTGATTCTAAAATTCCACAAGTGTAGTTTAATAAAGGCTGGCTGGAAACACATCTGTTTTAATGTTGTACAGTATTCTCATCTTTCACAGTACTGTACAACGTTGTATCTTTGGGGTAAAGTCTTGTAACTGGGATGCTACTCTCCAAGAATTTTTGTACACTTGACTTTTACTGTCTGGGATCCTTGTACAAGGTACACACTGTTGCCTTGGAGTCCAATACCTCTCTGAAAGAATACCATCCATCAACCTCTGATTTGTTTGACTGTGGAAACGGTTTCTCCCCAAGGGAATGAAAATTAAAATAATCAAAGGTTCCTATCATCCAAAATTATTAATGTAACAATATATGTTTGAAAATAATAACTAAAACTGACATTTTGAAAGTAACATGTTTCTTGGTCATAAAAGTGTAAATGTGTAAAAAAAATAAAAATAAAAATGTATATATAGTTATAGTACCGTGATGGCACACGTTGTCAAATTTGACCTCTTTTGACATTTGAATACTAACAATAAAAATACCCCAAAATGTCATTCTTTCATTCAGAATTTTTCTCGCAAAAGTGACCCAAAAATGCACCAGATGAACATATTATTTTGGACAGTTGCTTCAAAGTTTGTGTACACTGAGACTCTCTAATTGTGTGTGTGTGTGTGTGTGTGTCAGGTCCATCAATTTGACATTCAGAAATAAACCACAAGGATGAGACAGGATACTCAATTCTGGTACCAGGGGGGAACGAGGAGAAGCGTTAGGTTTCAGTTCTCTGCACGTCACCCAAGGATCTCCCCGCTCGCCCTCTCATTTATTGGGTATCTAATACATGGGTGTGTCCAACCTAAAGGGTGAGGGCTGTTGAAGACACCCTGAACTTGTTTGACTATGTGTGTGTATGTGAGTGAAAATTACATACATGTGTGCAATCATTACAAAAACACCAAGTTGCAGCTGGTGTTGACAGTTCCGTCCACGTCCAACCTTGCTCTTGTTTTGTCTTAATACTTATCTCTTTCCAACCACTTTCTCAGAAAGGTGGTTGCGTCCCTCAACTGCCACACAGTGCACTAAGCATTCTTATATTATAAATGTGAGCATATCTTCATTAAAAGCATTATATTTTTATTAAAAGCATAAGCATTCTTCATTGCAAACATAATCAATTTATCATTAATAATATGCAGGGCGGCCCGGTAGTCCAGTGGTTAGCACGTCGGCTTCACAGTGCAGAGGTACCGGGTTCGATTCCACCTCCGGCCTCCCTGTGTGGAGTTTGCATGTTCTCCCCGGGCCTGCGTGGCTTTTCTCCGGGTGCTCCGGTTTCCTCCCACATTCCAAAAACATGCATGGCAGGCTGATTGTGCACTCTAAATTGTCCCTAGGTATGAGTGTGAGCGTGGATGGTTGTTCGTCTCTGTGTGCCCTGCGATTGGCTGGCAACCAATTCAGGGTGTCCCCCGCCTACTGCCCGAAGACAGCTGGGATAGGCTCCGGCACCCCCCGCGACCCTAGTGAGGATTAAGCGGTTCAGAAAATGGATGGATGGATTAATAATATGCAATTGTATGATAACTAAAAAAAAAAATCAACCGAACAGTATGTATGTGTGTATTAATGAATTAATTATTTTATTCTGTTCAAAAGGAAGTTATACAGTACCTAGGTCCATCGGTGGTCCACCACATTTGCATAGTTCTCATGAAACAAGCATAAACATGGTCTTTTAATGGGCATGGAGATATCTTGAAATAGTAAAAGCAATCAAGTCATGTATACATATACATACACAGTATGATGTATATTTTCATGGGACTGTTCGAGGGCTTGTGGACTTGGAAACATTCCTGACAATGCACCTTTGCACCTTTTCCCATTTAAACATCCACCTGTTGGTCTTTGAAGGCCCATGGGGTGGGGATCTCAAAACCGTGAAAGAATAAAACAGCATAAAAATGACCATACATACTGACAACCTTGCAGCGGTTGAGAAATCAGTACAATTTATAATGATAGTCATCAGTGCGGTATGCTCCAGCATGTGTTAAGTTAAAATGATGTGAGTGTAAGTCAGTGTTAGGCAGAAGAAGGAGGCGTAACCATGCTGAGCGCAACGGTGTGCGCACCCTAAAACACCTGACTTCGTGTTTTTACAGATGTTAGTGGGTGTGGATGTGTGGGGGGGCATGTTTCTTTCACATGATTCTCCTTGGGGTGAATGTTGCTCCTGAACTGTTGGGTGCAAGCTCCTGGTCATCATGTGACGCCAGTGAGTGCAGCTTCACAGGCTCAAAAACAACAACAGGACCGTTCAAGTTACAACTCAGCCTTGGTTTTTATCACATCACACTGCTGGAAATATTTTGTCTTGTATTTCTCTAGTTTTCATACTCAGCCTCTCATTATCTGTAGTTGTCTATGGAAAGCCAAAGGGTACTTTGATTCCATATTCTTGATTTCAAGCTTAAGCCCCTTGTAGTAGTGGACTCATTGTTCTCACTTGTGTGACCACTTTGGCCTACCAGAAGAACTACTACATGTTACCAGTAAGGCAAAATTGTCACGAAATTGTAACACTATGAGTTACAGTAATAGAATTTGAATGTTTTACATCGAGCAGTAGCTCTTGACTAGTAGAATGGGTAGGCCACAAACATCAAGTGGCACGTGTTGCTTCAGTAGTAATATGCAGTTTTTCTACTAGTGTGCAGAAATGTCATACAGCAGTTGAAAAAAACCACTATTAGACATAGTCATTTTACTAGTGCGCCGAATTGTCCTACTGGTGTGGCCCAAGAGTGTACAAAGTATTCGTACATGTACCTAAATGCTCATGCTTTACGGAAAACATTTGAACATTTATTCAGTGTCAAGGATATTCAGCTGAAGGTACTCTTTGGGCCCTATTTTCATGCCCAGTGCAAGTCTAGCACAAAGTGCAGTCGAAGTGTGTGCATGGGTGGCGTTTTGGTTCTTTTGGTATTTGGCTTGACTACCGCAGATAGAAGGGGGTGTTTGCATCACTGTACGCCAATGGGAGGGGAGGCAGGCGACTCCCGGCCAATCAAAGCGGCTCCCCTCATTCATGTATTTAAATTCAGCAAAGCCAGGTAAGCACTTTGCAGAGAAAGGTGCTTTTAGAGTGAAAGGAACGACAAGATCCCCCCTTGTGGATGATGTAGTCGGCTGTCCATGTGACGTGGGCAAATGGAACTGCCTTGCACCCCCGCACCGTGCGTTCGTGTGTGACCCCCCACACCCAATAGTTGTGCTATTGAAATATTTTTAAAATTGATAATGATTATAATTCATTCAAAGAATTGATTTCTACACCGATTCAAAGGGGTTGTCCCATGCTGTTGGTGATAGTTTTGAAATATAATGACATCCACAACACATGTCCGCGGAATATGTCCACACCTGCCTCAATTTTAGTCCAAACAAAAGCAAGTGGACTAAAATTGAGTCTTTTTTTCTAACCAAATCGGCAGGTGCGCTAGAGGAGTCTAATTATAGAAAACGGTCTGCCAGAACACCGAGCGACGCAGAGCGCAATCCAGCAAATTCACAAACATGCTAAACTAGACTTGCCCCGGCAGGAAAATGGAGATGCGCTCATTTTTGCTCCGGGCCTAAATTATCAAGTGCATCAGGGGCGCGACAACTCCATGCACTGGAATGCCAAGTTAGGTGCATCGTCCTCCCTAACGTGTTAGCTTAGACCTGTTTTTACGCGGAGCGCACTGGCACCTGTCCACAAAAATAATGCCTTTGTCTTCACTAGAAGGACAACTTTGGTACACTAGTACGACAACTACATGTTGCTACTGACACTAGCGTGCTTAGTTATAGCTATTCTCTAGTAGCACTGGTGGCAGGCACAGTTTTTCCTGACAAGTAACAGGTAGTTTAGATTGTTATCCTTCTCGTATGCCAAAAATGTCTTACTAGTGTGCAGAAAGTAATGGACTTTTAAAAAATTTATTTTACAATTGGCCCCCTAGTGAGCAATTAAATCTACTGAGCTGCACTAGTACCACCACTAAGCTCAACTAGCTGCAAAATACCCACTATTAATTTTGCCTCACTAGTAACATGTACCTGTCCTATGAGTGTGGATAAATGTTATTCAGCAGTTGGAAGGCAGTAGTCACTAGTATGACATAGCCACTCTACTGATGTACCCTCATCGTTCACTTATGCGCTGAGTTGTCTAACAAGTTAGTAGAAAGAGTATACTAGTACATAGTACTAGTTCACTAGTACACAAACGTAGGTTATCAAATAAGCGCTTCACCATCTTTCCATATGTCTCGTCTCTGTACACTTACGATTCTTTCTTGGACCTGTTTAGCCTGGCCGGACCTTGCTGTGCACAGAAAAGCCGACCTTGCTGTCGTCCTCCCACAGGTTTCCTCCCTGAGCGGTGCTGCGGAATTCACGTGTTAGTACGAGATGAGAAGAAGTATGCTGTGTTGTTCCAGTCGGTGGTGTTGCCGTGCCAGTTCAACAGCGTGTCCACCCAAACGCCGATAGTGCAGTGGGTCTACAAGTCGTACTGCCGGGACCGCACACGGGATTCCTTCAGCTTTTCCGACAGCCTGAGCGGAGCCAGACTGCTGGGAGGGGGAGGTCACGAGAACGTGAAGAAAGAGAGCTACCTCGACTGCTCGGACAGCAGCCGCACGGTGCGAACTGTGGCCTCTGTCTCTGGATCATCTTTCACGCTCTCAGAGTACTACAAGAACAGAGACGTTTCCATCATCAACAGTGAGTACTACGCATGCATGCACACACACACATACACACGCACGCACACACACACACACACACACTCACACACACAGAGACACACACACACATACACACACACACATTTTCTTGAATCGCACTCATTAGGTGATAGCTTGGAGGTAGACCACCCTTGTTCTCAATGGCTTGATTAAAAACTTGCTGCTTAACTACTGTGCTGCCCTAGTAACACTACTAGGCCCAACTTGTAGGCATGTGTGAAGTACTGTAGCCTCCTGTACCCTGCTACTTGCACCAAAATGCCCACTACTACTTTTGCCTCACTGGCAACATACAGTATTGTTGTCCTACTATTTTGATAAAGTGGTCCTACTTGTGCGCAGAAATTTCATAATGATGTAGAATGCAGTAATGGAAGGAATATAGATAATGTGTAGTAGTGTACTACACATTAGTGTAGTGCATTGGTCTGAAGATGCACAAGAACACTAGCATATCTTTTACAAAACATTTCATGAAGCACCTAAGATTTCCTTAGACAAATGTGCAATTTACTTTTATCATTCACATACTGTATATGCATTGCAACTGATCCCACTGACTGTACAAAGGCACAAACCCTTAACAAGTAATTGGTATTGAAAAATAGAGTAATGCACTTTTAAGATTAAACGAGATTAATAAAGAAAGGAATTTTTAAACCATTTACACGAGCATATAAAATCTAAATGTAATCCCTACCTACTCCTTACAAACTAAGGAGAGTGCTATAATATGTGTAAAGAATAAAGTATTCACATGTCCTTGATAGCGTCTGCTGTGTTGGGTCTGTCTCAGTGACAGACTGAGGCTGCTGTTGTCTTCTTCTCTAATCAAAACAATGTTGTCTTTTCCTCTGATCAAAACAGCGTGTGCCCCTAGCGGATAATCCATGAATTGTACCTTATTAAAAATATTAATTCCGTGTCTTTTATGCATTTTTTCACTTTTAAATTATCCTGCGGGCCTGATCAAACCCCCTTGCGGGCCGGTTCCGGCCCGCGGGCCGTATGTTTGACACCCTGCTCTATTGGATCTATTGGGTGCCTTTTTTTCCTCATGTGGTTTCTCTGTGCCTTGCCATGTCTTTTTTTTTTAATATCAGGTCATCTGTTTGTGTGTGTGTGTGTGTGTGTGTGTGTGCGCGTGCTTGTGCGTGCAAGCTTGTGGGGATACAGTATATATGAGTATGATAACACAGGCACAAGTAGAACGACTGTGTCTCACTCGTAACTTTTTCTTTTCCAGTACTGCATGACATTTCTGTACACTTGTAGGACAACTTCAGCACACTAGCAACTAGCGGAACACCTGCATGTTACCAGTGATGCAAAATTGTGCACTAGTTGCTAATACCTCAAGTGAAATGTTACTATTTAACATCTAGAGCACACTTTAAGATAAGATAAGATAACCTTTATTTGTACCACACTGGGGAAATTTGGAGTCTACAGCAGCAATATATGGGGGGGGGGGGGGACAAAGTGTTTCATTGCACAAAATAAATGTTTCAGAAAAGAACTGTACACAGTTCAATATAAGTGCAATATAATAAAATATAGCATTAGCAATATATTTGTAAAATAAATATAATAAATTAGCAATAGCATAGAAAACACAGCATAAGGTGGCTGCGCTATTAACAATGGTTGCAGGTTTTCACGTATGTTTATTCAGCAGCCTGACAGCAGTCGGTAGGAATGAGCGGCGGTATCTCTCCTTGCAGCGCGGGTGTCACAGTCTCTGGCTGAAGGAGCTACCCAGTGCTGTCAGGATGGGCTGGAACGGGGGGAGAGGGACTGTCCATCATAGCTTTTAGTTTAGCAAGCATCCTCCGGTTGCCCACATCCTCCAGAGTGTCCAGGGAGCAGCCCAGGGCAGAACTGGCCCTCCTGACCAGTCGCTCCAGTCTCTTTCTGTCCTGGGCCGAGATGCTGCCTCACCAGCAGACAGTGCCATAACGGATGGCCGAAGCCACCACCGACCGAGTTATAGAAGGTCTTAAGGAGTGACCCCTGAACCCCAAAAGACCTCAGTTTCCTGGATAGGCTCTGTCCCTTCCTACAATATGTACAATAATTGTCCTGTTCTATGCCAAAGTTATCCTACTAGTATACAGAAATGTCATACAGTAGTGTAAAAAAAATGAGTAAAGCACAGTCATTCCACTAGTGCGTGAATTACCCGACTATAGGGACTAGGAGCGACCTGGTACAAGGACCTGTAGTTTCTGCTGTGAAAAGTGTTACAGCAAAGAAATGACGTTGATTCTTAGATTAGACGTATAAAGTTATTTGTTTTGAAGGACAGATTGCCCACGGTAAGTGGTGCATATCAGGGCCGCTCCGCCTGCTTCCTTGGCAAACAGGAAAAGGAAATCAAGAATACAACCCGTTTCCTGGCTGCTGTTTTTATGTCTGATCTCCTACAATAGTGGCAGCAGCCTTGCATTGTCCTGCGTGGATAGTTCTCCAGCCAAAATACACTCGGCATGAGGCGGACTTATGAAAAGCTATTTATTTGATATCCTAGATATCCAGCATGTAGCATATCTAGTGCACGAGTAGAATCTCTGACTGGTAACACGTTTACCTCTGTTGTATGACATTTCTGTAGTTCTGTCTGCAGGAATAGTGGTTAGGATTGCATGACTGCCTACGACATGTTATGTGCAGTGTTATATTGTTTTGTTATTTATGTTAAACTGTTCTTTGTTACAGCTGCAGCTGTTGTGAAAGCCCGATATAAATAAAGATCTATTGTATTGTACTAGATCGACTGTGTTTTGCAAGTACCATATTTTTCCACTATCTTGTAATCTCTGCACTATTAGGACAGCTTTTGGTTGGCATCCTAGCAGGATAGCGGTGCTACTAATACTACTACTAGTGAAGAGCTAGCTGTTAACTAGTGTAATTTTATGTCACTCGTAGCACTAGTAGTATCAAGTCCAAAAGTATCTTCTTTAGACTGACTACTAAGACAATTCAAGGCACTCGAAGATCAAGGGCACCTTAGTGAAACAAATGTGCCTTAGTTGTAACATTTTATCTCTAGTAGGACAAGTTTGGCGTACAAGTCGGGCAGTTACAGTACATTCTACTTGTGAGGCAAAATTACTCATAGTACTCGCATTTTGGTCCTGCCAGTGCGGTAAATGCACTAATGCATGATCCATGCCTAGCAGTGTTACTTGTTTAGCACAGTAGTTTACTCGCAGGGTTGGATTGCATACCATTGGGCAAAACGTGGGATGAGTACTGGCAAAATACATTTTGAGCAATAAACAATTGTTCTATGAGCGGACTAAGTTGTCTACTGAGAGAGGACAACTACATGCACTGTAAACTGAATCAATAAATGGGCAAGCAGCTTTCCATATGTACCGAACCTTCATTTTTTTTATTTTGTATGATGCTTGAATATTTTTCATTTCTGTAAGCTTGAAAAAAGTACCAACTGTTTAATGATGAATGAATTAATTTCCACTTATTTGTACCTTGCAGAGGCAGACTTGCGAATCGCAGAGGTCCAGTGGGGGGACAGCGGCGTGTATACATGCAAAGTGGTGATAGCTGATGATGTGGTGGGACAGAATGAAGCGTCGGTGGAGCTGCTGGTTTTGGGTAAGGTGCTGATACTTTCTGAGAAGCAGCTTCAGTCCACCTAGAAATCCAGCTGTCACAATTGGATGTTTGTTTATTGCGTCCAATGGCCCCTTGTTGTACAACTGTCTTAGAGCATCTCTTCAGTAGAAATCCCATCACACACTAATTAACCCCCTGTTTAAGTAGCACAATTCACAAGCCTGCTCCAGCCTAGGAAGAAACAAAGACTGCAGCCCAAATTGACAGTGTTGCATAATGTGGCATTCATAAGTGGTCCTATTCATCACCAAGAGAACAATAGAACCTCATTAATAAGCTGCTTTATAAGATGCGGAGGTAATTCTCTGGAACTCGTAGCCTGTTGTCATAGCAACTAACTCAATTTGTTTTATTCAACCTTTGATTTTACTTGTTGTGCAATCCTTTATATGAATCAGTCCGGTAAATAACACGGAATTCAAAAAATCATTTTCTGGGTTTTAATTGGCCAAAAGTGGTTATGATCGAGGCGGCCCGGTAGTCCTGTGGTTAGCACGTCGGCTTCACAGTGCAGAGGTACCGGGTTCGATTCCACCTCCGGCCTCCTTGTGTGGAGTTTGCATGTTCTCCCCGGGGTGCGTGGATTTTCTCCGGGTGCTCCGGTTTCCTCCCACACTCCAAAAACATGCACGGCAGGCTGATTGGACACTCTAAATTGTCCCTTGGTGTGAGTGTGGGCGTGGATGGTTGTTCGTCTCTGTGTGCCCTGCGATTGGCTAGCAACCGATTCAGGGTGTCCCCCGCCTACTGCCCGAAGACAGCTGGGATAGGCTCCGGCACCCCCCCGCGACCCGAGTCAGGATCAAGCGGTTTGGAAAATGGATGGATGGATGGTTATGATCGACAAAATATACAAAATAAGGTCGGCAGCAGCGCATTGATATGAAAGAAAGTGTGTCTGGCACCGCCACTTAAGCTGCGGCCTTCCAAAACAATCATAATAACTGAAATGGGGAAAAACAGTTTTATTTTCTTTTGGTACACTGGTGCCTGTACGCTCCGCGTAAAAATTGGCTTAACTTCATTTTTGTGTCCGCGCTAGTCTTTGTGTGATTGTGAGCGCGGATGGTTGTTTGTCTATGTGTGCCCTGCGATTGGCTGGCAACCAGCTCAGGGTGCACCCCACCTACTGCCCAAAGATGGATGGGATAGGCTCCAGCATGCCCCGCGATCCTTGTGTGGATCCACAGCTTTGAAAATGGATGGATGGATTAGTCGAGGTGCCTGTAGTGTAGACGGATTCTGCGCTCTGCGCAAGCGGTGGCCCTCGTGGTCCAGTATTTCATTCATATCACAACAGCATGGGACAATCTCACTGAATCTTTGTAGAAATAAATTAGTTGAACAAATTAAAATCATTAACATCTTAAAAATATTTGAGTAGCACTCCCTTCAATATTGGGAATGGGAGGGTGGGGGGGGGGCAGACATGTATAATCAGGCGGTGTAAGACTTCAACTGCCCACAACACAAGCTGGCTACATCATCTGCAAGGGGAGATCTTGCGGTTTATGTGCCAATGTCATGCACAAACTTTAGTGAGTCTAATTTCTGTTTCCGCAATATAAACACAGAGTTCTCGGGCGTGGCAATGTACCACCCTGATTTTGATGCCAATTAGGGATGCAGCCAGGATTGGCTGGAAAAACACTATGTTCCATCCCACAACAGCTCACAAAGGTGCAAATTCCCCCTTACATCCACTTCTACCGGTGCATAGTCTAGCCAAATACCAAAAGAAAGACAATTCCACCTATGCGCAAAGTTAGACTGCACTTTGCGCTCGACTTCAAAACAGGGCCCTATATCTCCACAAGTGACTTCTACACAGTTCTCAGTCTTTATGTGTTTTCAGCAATTATCTTTAAATGTTTGGAAACAAATCTCTGAATTCACTATGCAGGGTCTTTAATATGATGTCACTTTTGTACATGTGTGTAGTATGTGTGAGTCTGCAGCCTCTGTGAGTACTGTAGCTCTATTGTGTGTTACTTGTTGCACTTTGCAGTGACAGGGTGCTCAATTTATGTGCAATTCCAAGTGTTACTATAGCAACAGTTGAGAGGCTTGGTCCTCTCATTCATTCTGAGTCACAACCTTTTGTCTGTCTGGCACTTGAGGACTTATGTGTATGCACACAAACACATCAGCAACTTACTGGTATTTAGTTGAAAACTTGATTTGAATAACGCCACATGTTGAGTTGGGCTTTGCCGATCATTACAGGACAGAATCACACCACAGATTAATACACATGACAAGATTTTCCTGACAAGGCCTAAATCAGGAAATCTGCCAGCTGTGAAACTTCTGTTTCCATACCAAATGTTGGGGCATCTAAGGATGGCTTAGAGGTGTTTGTTTTATGAGCAAATGGCTTCATTTCCAAATAATGTGGAGATTATTTAATGATGCGCAGGAGGTAGTGGTCAGCAGAATGTAATACAATAGATTGAGATTGACATCATGTCACCGAGCTAATGTTGATCACTGTAAACCTGTATGTATTCATGAAAATCCAATTAGTCAAAATATGTCCAAATGTAATGTAAAGCAACTGCTACCGCACTTTAGAAATGTATTATGTTTTGGTCAACAAATCCATAAACACCTAAGGGATGAAAAGACAGAATGAAAAGACAATGCAGCGGACCCCCGCTGTTTGCGGGAAAAAGGACCGAGCCAGTCCGCAAACAGCAAACATCCGCATATAATTGATGCAAATTATAATTGCATTGAAATTGTATTATTATTATTATTTTCTGTCAATGTAAGATATTCAGGGCCTTCAAAATCAATCGTGCGGGCTCATGTTACTTATACAAATTATTTTATGTATGTATGTATGTATGTATGTATGTATTTATTTATTTATTTATTTATGTCATTGGGACAGTGCACATTAATCAACACAAGAATAAACAGTGTAAATGCGCCGGACTGCGCATACGTGCTAAATTTTGGCGCATCATAATGTCATTTGAAATACATTTGAAGTTATTATTGTCATTTATTAATATTAATCCGTCATGAAATTGGCAATTCTCCTTTTACAGTTCATCCCTCAATCTGTGCTAGCACGTGTTCCTGTACAAATACCACCTGCTTCCATTCTGTAAGCAGCATATTTGAAATGATCTAAAGCTGAGTCATCTGCCATCTGTTGGTATTGGAATTCCACACATGCAGATTGGTTTTTGAAAAGCAAATACATAACTTCAGTCCAGATGTAGTAGATGTTCAAACCAACATTCTTCGTGGTTTTTGTTTTTTGTTTGTTTCTAATGCAAGCAAAGACCATTTTAGCATCCCTGAAATATGCTGACTGAGGTATGGACACTGTCAGCTGAGACCGAGCAAAGCATCACGATTACGCTTACAGCATTACTGATGTCACTCCAACTTTGTACCGTTGTCATTTTTCCCTCTGCTTCAGCAATCTGCTCAAAAGCACCAACAAAACACTAGCATGATGACATTTCATCACTGGCAAGCCCTACGTGGAATGAAGACAACACAGGTTGTCAGATTTGTACCTCAAATCAAATATACGTCCTATATATCTAGATTTTATGTAAATATTTATGTATACACGACTCACTAAAGTTTGAAGCGGGTCAAATTGATAGCCCATTTTGGGGTCATCCTGAAATTTCACCCCACCAGGCAAATATCCCTTACTTTTTGCGAGCAGTATAATTGAAGGAGTGACATCATAATTCTAAAGTAAATACATCATAATTCTAAAGTAATTCAAAGGAAAAGATTCAAGACTCATTCGTGAACTGGTAAATGGAGCGCTGCAGCCAAGACTGACAAGTTTTGCAATGGTTGCACATAGCCTGCTTGTATGCTGACTGCCACCTATGATATCGGCGACTGCATGTCATATTATCCACTGCAGCTGTCATCACTGAATTTTTTTTTTTAACGCAAATCAAGCAATCGCTCTGCTTTGATTGCATTTCGATTTCCTCCATTTTAAAACCGGAGTGGAATGGTGCATGCTGATCCTCTTTCACTGCCTGTCTGATACACTCATATTCTTCATCTGTGTCTGCACACTCCATCTGCATTATTTACACCCATAAATTCTGATGTGATCCAATGCATTGGCTGCCTTTTCATCTTTATTAATGGTCATTTTTATGATAAGAGACAAAATCAAGAACACGGTCAATTTTGGTGCTGATCTGAACACAAGTAGGAGTTGTCTTTGCGTTTAGAAGTAGAATAGAAAAGAAATACTCAGTGCCACTGTAGTCACTTAAGTGACAAGTAAAATTTTATTCAAATATCGTAGCACCGTTCACAGAGAGGATTTACTAGGAGGGTACATGAGCCATGTGATCCAGGATTACCTCTCACAAACACTACTCTCATACTCACAAGTGACACATTTTTTACATTCTTATACAGTGCATACATATATACAGTAGTGAAACGCTCATATGTTCACAAGTGAAACATTTTTCATAAACTAGTGAAATGCTGTCTCTCTCTCTCTCTCCCTCTCTTTCTCTCTCTCTCTCTCTCTCTCTCTCTCAGTTCTGTGTGTGTGTGTGTGTGTACGAGCATGATTGACTAGTCACACATGAAAAGCTCTCTTACACACACACGCGCGCGAACACACACGCACACGCAACTGAAACTTTTTTCGCTCTCATACTTTAGTGATGCGATCTCACACACACTATTGAAATCCTTCCAGACATGAAACTGAAATGTGTGTATCAGTCCTGTGAGAGTATTTCACAAGTGTATGACAGCTTTTCGCGAGTTATTGTGAGCACAAAAAAATCACTTGATATTCATATGAGAGTATTTCAGTACTGAGTGTCATCTTGAATGACGTCCCTGATTGCCACTCATAACTCACAAAGTGCACCACATGCGTAGTGCTTTCCCATACCACAACACTACATTTTACAGTCAATACAAAAAACTAAATAAAGTAAAACAAATCAAAATAAATTAACACAAATCTGGTAAATACTAACAACAAATCAAAACAATCGAAGATATCTTTCCGAACGATTGACTGCTTTTATATTGGATCCCACGGGCTTGTATGGGTGTTTCTAATAAAGTGGCAGGTGATTGTGTTCAAGTGCTTATATTTCTCATTGTCTCAATGCATGCTGCTGCTGCTGCTGCTGCTGCTACTGCACCAATAACTTCCTTGGCTGCAGTGTTCTTGGTGGCATCCACCCCATTCCCTTTCCTCTCCTCTTCACCTGTGCTCTGTCTCTCACCAGGTTTCTCAGGCGTGCTTGAAGATCTGCTTCCTGACTTTGAATTGAAGATTATGCCAGGTAGGGGCATTATGACCCCCCCCCCCTCCCGCCACCCTCACCTGCTTTCTTTCACTCTTACTAACACTAACTGTGCGCTAACTGGATATCTGTGCTTACATTTACTGCGCAAACAACTGTTTCGTAGATTGTTGTGTCACTGATTGCTTGCGCTGACAGCCAGCTTGTGATGACAGGTCATATTCAAATTAGAGCTGTCACTATCGATTAATTTTAGAATGGATTCTTCTCATGATTATTCCATTGAATCATGTGACTGAATTTTTTATCATCAACCTCTGAAACTGATTCAGTTACTGGTTGATTCATTCTTTTCCAAAGTAAAAGGAAATGTTTGCAATGGGTTGTTTTAATTAAACTCAAAACGTAATTGGTTTTGCTTTCATCATGGACTACAAAAAGTCAGAATAATTACTATGGAGAGGCTGAAATCAGAGCATTTTGCCAATTTTACGGTAAACAACGGTTCTAAACGCTGACTCTGTTATTAAAATCGTTGTCGATTAATTTGATTGGTTGTCAGTTAATCGTGACACCTGTAATTCAATCCAGTGACTTACAATGGTGGCTATGAGTTTCTTGTCATGTTTTTTTTTAGTGCGTTCACATATATCCAAAACCTTCTAAGGCAGAAATGTTGTACGAATGATCACGTTGGTCGCACTTTACAAAAAGGAAATTAAAACTGTTTGAACCTGAATCATTATTGTAATTCATAATAATGTTTTATTTTTTGTGGCTTTTGTTTTTGTTTTTTATTGTGGTGTAATTATCACTATTTGATGCATTTGTTCAAATTGGCAACGCTTCTCCAGAGGTTTGCCAACAGTTTTAATGTTTTATATTGAACTTTTTTTTTTTGCAATATATTTTAGTTGATTCATTGATTTTCATTTTCCATGTTCAATCCTTGACTGAAAATCATGAATATCATTTCTAGGAGTAAAACCTCTCATTTATGATGAGCACTTGGACCTACTATCCTTTTTTCATTTTTATTGTGACGGTGACACTTGCAGAGATAAGTTTGTTTTTTTAAAGGCGATACTTGGTGTAAAATGTTTGAGCTGCACTCGTTAAAACAATTGTTGCATTTAGTCATAGTGAAGATCTTTTTCGGGGCGGATTAATGCTCACACTTGAATCTATTCTTGGATTTTGGTACCGAGCTCCCAAATGAGCTGTGTTGGAAAACACCTATTATGGTCTTTCAAGGTGTATTTATATTTGCAGCTTGGCTCTTATTGTTCAAAACACCCCAGTACAAACGTTGCAATCTACAGGGAGTAACTTTTGTTTATGTGACATTACGCTCCCCTACCATATTTAATCATCACATAGTGTGGTGTTTATGGACACAGATATGACTGACAAAATGGCATGGGGTTTTTGAGTCACGCAGAATGGTTCCAGGAAGCTTATCTTTGGGGTGGATGTGTGTGGTAAGGATTTTTAATGAGATCCCATTGCAAGCAGATTTGTCGAAACAGCAGCGGGAACCATTCCTTTCCTTCCTGTAGCTAAATCAGGTTTCCTCTCTGTTGTATGTGTGTGTTTAAAGAGATATTTTTGTCCTTGATTTCACATACTTAGTATGTCCTTATCAGCCTCCTCCTTCCCTTTCTGTCTCCACTCCAGAGACATTGGGTCAACATAGAGATTATCTGCTTGTTAAATGAAGGTCTAAACAACAGTACTCAGTACTCCCAAACATTTTGTATTAAAATTACAGTACTCTAATGTCTTGTCAAATCTGTTGTCAACTGTTTTGTTTCGCAGATGAAAAAAATGGGCCCTATTTTCATGCTCTAGCGCAGGGGTCGGCAACCCAAAATGTTGAAAGGGCCATATAGGACAAAAAAAACAAATATGTCCGGAGCCGCAAAAAAATAAAAGCCTTCTATAAAACTTACAATGAAGGACACACATGCTGTATGTATGTATGAGACTGGACTGTCTCAGAATTGTTTGTTATTCATTCCTTTGTTGTGTGTTCACAAACGCCCCCAAAGGAATTATTTTGTGATTTCCTCGCTTGTTTTTTTGGTTAAAAAAACAAGCGATTATTTTGTTTTTTTCGAAAATAATGCACCTCAGCATGCGGCTCTGGAGCCGCGTGCTGCCGACCCCCGCTCTAGCTCAAAGCGGAGTCTAACTGTGCACATGGGCGGAGTTTTCTTTCTTTTGATATTTGCGCCGTTGTGCGATGCAAACTAACTAAGTCCTGGCCAGTGGTTAAACTTGATTTACCCCAGGATGAAAATTAAGATGTGCCCATTTTTACACTGTGCGTTGGACGGGCCAAAGCGGTGCTACATGGCCCCAAACATGGGAGACTAGACTTGCTCATGATTGAGACAGGGGTTACAGTGTTGAAAAGGGAGCTTAGAACAGTCCCAAAAACTGTCTGTCGGTTCCATTAAAAACATGGACATGTTGGTCTTTGAAGGGCAATGTAAAAAGAAAAAAAAAAAGCAATTAGTATGGGGTCATGAAAATAAAATGCCTCAATCAAATGCGGAATACTGTACATCTCTTATTGGAACATTCCTGTGTGTGTCTACTCTGTCCTTATTTCTTTGTTGATTCTGTGTTTTTGGCAGAATGGGTGTTTGTGGCAGCAGTGGCACTGGGCAGTGTGTTGTTCCTACTGTTGGTTGGAGTGTGCTGGTGTCAGTGTTGTCCTCACTCTTGTTGCTGCTATGTGAGCTGCTGCTGCTGCCCGGACACATGCTGCTGCCCCAAACATTGTGAGTCGAGTACAAGCACATTCACACAAATAGAGCGCAACAATATGGAAAGCCATTTGAACATTGATTCCATATCTCTGGTATCCAACTTAAGGACCATACAATGACTAGGATACGCTACTAGAGCAACTACGTTTTGTTGGTCAAACATTTTTTCACTATCAGTGCCTCTTCTGGCCTAGTAGTATGCAATTAAACCTTGTAGCACAACTTGGCCCAACCAATAGGCATATGTCACACACTAGTACAGTATTTTTCAAACTTTTTTGAGCCAAGGCAAACTTCTTTCATTGAAAAAATCTCGCGGCACACCACTAGCTGAAAATGTGAAAAAAAGACAATTGTGACAATATCCGTTTTTTAACATTGAAGAATTACGTTATAAAACCTTGAATTGGAATCAAATGAGCACAAAGAAAAAAGTATTTTATAATCTGTCGTATTTATTGTTTCACTGTCGTCCTGCATTCATGCGGCACAAATTCGCTTGTCTCTCGTGGTCGAACCACAAGGCAATAGGCTAGCTGTTGGTGGTATGGGAGGGTACTACATGATTACTTTCTGGGCGATAGACCGCACAGGCATACAAATTGGATATTTTACCCCGGCACACCTGACAATGTCTCAGGGTTTGAAAAACACTGCACTAGTAGACCCTACTCGTAGTTTTGCCTCACTCCACTACGACTATTTTTATTATAAATTCGAAGTTGTGTGGAAAAATGCCAACACAGGAGCCGAATGCAATACTGGGGGAAAAAAGTTACCAGTTGTTCTATGAGTGTGTCCTAGTCATACTTGTGTGGGATGAATTGTCTTAACAGTTAGTGATCACAAAAAGCATACTAGTAAGTGGATCTTAAGATGGAAATAAAAGATATGAATTAAATGTAACTGGTTAGAAATGGTTATTCTACGAGTGGGCCCGAGTCATTTTATGACTACAACCTGAATTGTCGTACTAGTGAGGACAAAGAGTGTCCAAGTTCATGGAGCTTAAGCTGGATATCGAGGATATTGCTTCAATGCCCAAAAGGCTTTTCACGGAGTGCCACAACCGCAACTACTCACGTTCATTGTTGGTCTTCCAGTGTACGAAGCAGGTAAGGGTATCAAGATGGGCACCTCCACCCTTCAGACACCTGCCTACCCGCAATACTTTGTTTCTGGTGTCCCAGCAATGGTGCCCATTGCTCCGCCTTCCCTGGTAGAAAATCTGCCATCTGTCACTCCTTCAAATGGTAGTCTACTCACAGCGGGTAAGTCAAATGCATTTGCACACCTCTCACAACTGATTGTAGGATTGTTGAAATGGCACTACACTGCGCACAAAAATGTCGGGATATTGAAGTTTCAGTATGACCCTAAAATGCCCCACTGCCATGACAGGTGAACTTAATTTGGCCTTGAACATGTTCATTCAAATGTTTAGAGATGGTCCATTTGAGTTCACCTGTGAAGGTTTTAGTGCATTTCAGATTCAACTTGGAATTCTCAACCCAAAGCCCAATATCCCTAACTTCTGAGTAGAAAAGCAAAAGCATCATTCATACAGTCAGTGTTTCATTGCGAGGAAAAAACAGTGAAAAGCTGATGAGGTGCAGTGTTTATGTCCAGTTCCCATGCATGCAGTAGGAGCTCCCTACCGCTTGCCCTCAGCTCAGGACCAGGACTCTCTCAGGGTTCTACAGTATGTAGAGAACCAACTGGCTCACTTCAACCCTGCCAGGTCCGCCAGTCACCAGTGTAAGCTTCAGAAACATGTCCTGTGGCTTCTACTCTCCATGTGCAATCAAGAGATTTGTGTACATACGCATGTATTCCTTGAACGCCGCATCCTGGAATACTCATCTTACTGTTATTGATTATGTTTGTCTTTGCATGTTTCTCTGGATTCAACAATTCTGATCTCTCTGTAATTCTGATATCCAAACTTGCATGTCTGCTTGGCTGGCAGAATGTTTTTAAGCATCTCTCATCAAACATTTTTAAGATCTCATATTTTTCTCTCTGTTTTCATCTATCAAATCTAATGAAATTCTAACATTTGCTTTTGTAGTCATGCTAATTTATCCCTCCAATTCTTTGTACCAATCCAGCCTGCGGCATGTCCGAGCTGAGTTCCCTCCATGAGGGAGAAAACGGTTTTCGCCAAACATTCCGGAAGGTCCAGAAGAAAGCGCTTCCTCCCATCGCGGATCACGATCCTCAACCTGAACCGAGAAGATACCAGGACAACCGCAGCCCAGAGCCACGGCGGTTCTGTGACAACACCCCCTCTTCGCCCCAACGTTATCGCGAGGTCCTTGAGTCCGAGCCTCGTCGATGTGCAGAGGACTCCCTCCTGCCACGGCGCTACAGTGATGACCCTCCTTCCGCCTCTCAGTCACGCAGGCACGTCCGTGATGCTCGGCAACAGAACCACAGTGAGGAGAACCATCACAACAGGTTTGGTACACATGTAATTCTCATGATTGATATGTAATTTGACAGTAACCTTCAACTGCGAGTGGCAATATACGGCTTTTGAAGGACTGCTCACAAATCCTCTCTGCTTGTTATGAAGTGAGTTAAGTTTAGTTCACTGCTGCCATTTCGCATTTATAGGGCACATTTTTGCACTAAAGTAAAAGCATAAAAAAATTGGTGTCTCGAAAAACTTCCTCCAAAATTCAGGTCACTCATATCTCAAGGTACCACTGTAGTTCCTTGTCCTCTGACGGGGCCAAAGCAATACAGTCAAACCTCGGTTCTCGAACGTCTCGGTTCTCGACCAATTCGTTTTTTGACCAAAAGTTTAGAGTTTTTTATGCCTCGGATGACGAACAAATTTCGGTTCTCGAACAAACTGAGTGCACTTGAATGCACCATTTGACTCCTCTCGCCTTTCTTACACGAGGAAATGACGCTTCCTCGGGTAGACGAGGAAGTGACGCTTCCTCGTGTTGCTTTCCATTGTGAGCAGACGTGTTCAGTAAACATTTTTATTTTAAAAAGAGCGTGGTTTCGTTTTTGAACAATTCCGGTTTTCGAACAACCTTCTGGAACGGATTATGGACAAAAACCGAGGTTTGACTGTATTTTTATTTTAGACATGACTTTGGCCTGAGCACAAAATCAGGCAATACGTGGGTATTTCAGCAAATAAAAGGATGGGTTCCCCCAAGAAATACCTGCAATGTCCCCCCCCCCCCTTCTTTTTCGTACAGGTGGAACCCTCGATCGGAACATCTGGAAAGAAAGAACTACCCAACCGCAGGCCGGACCGGCTCGCTGGATGAGCTGGAAGAGTTTGCTGCCACTTACAAGCCAAGAGGATGCAGACAAGCAGAAAGAAGTGTCGACGACGAGCCAGAGCTTCATGAGGTCAGTCGATATCCTTTGTATCGACATGGTCGACCGCCGCACCACTACGAGGATCGCGATGAGCTCAGAGACTGCGGTGACCACGATGACCGTCCCAGAAGAAAAAAGAAAAATGGACAAGACATAAGTCCACTTCCGTCCCCTAAAAAGAGGCAAGGCACCTGGGGCAATGAGCGTCCCATCTCACCTCCCCTTGTGAGTCCACCATCAACTTTTTCTCAAGAGAAAGACTATGACAGCGCATTCCTGAACAGCCTGTTGGAGCGTAAGGCTAAGTTACGAGGAGTCAACCATGAGAAGAGCGGTGCCAGGGGAGAGGACGATTCAGACACACCCTCGAAGGGAAGCTCAAAGAAGAGCAGCGGGGAGACCGGCCGCCACTCTAGCAGGTCACCTAGCAACCGGCCTGAAGTCGATTCACTGGCGCCTTACTCGGATACAGAGCGAAACAGGAATGAAAGGCCCTCTCCACGGCCACTCCCAGCATGCACTCGCTCTCCAAAACCTCCAGCTCCTTCCCCACTTAGTCGGCGAGGGGAGACCAGAGACAAGGCTCGGAAAGTGGTGAGTTGTTTTTGAATCGGTTGGGCTGGTGTTGCCTCCTGGCGGATCGGTAGAGAAGACACTCAAAAGTTCCACATTCCAGACCCACCCACGGTATAGAGAGCGCATACACGGTGTTTAAATAGGGTTCCTCCTCCCAGACACTTTAAACATTTCAAATTTATTAAAACATGCTTTTTTAAGTATTCCCAATGTCTTATTCACACTCTCTTGTCAAGAAATGGGAGACTACCCTTTCCCATCATTTTGAGGAAAGGAAGAGAAGACACGCTCGCTTACACAGTGCTCAAAATTAGAAGCAAAGTGTACTTGGCGTCGAGCTGTTTGTCAATGCCCGTTGATGTTTACTGCAAAACTGACACAAAAGAGAATTGAGCATTTTATATTTAAACATCTAAATCTTCAACCAAAGCATCTGATGTTGTCGAATTGAAGTCGACTAGTTTAATGCTAACCCATAATGTGAAATGCCATAGAAAGGCTAATGGATATTAGCATTTTTATCACAGTGAACCTTCAAAAACTGCTACTTCAACACACAGAGCAGCAACACATTTCCAACCGCATATAACAAGACTGACAGAAATATAGTATTTTTGTCTCTGGGAGCAAAACCTTTTACTGGAGATTAGTTGGGGACCTTCTCTGCCTCTTCTTCTTGCTGCATGTCTTGGATGGATTCTTTGTTCATCTATCTTTGCTAATGACGTATAGTGATAGGTTAGAGCAATTAAATGCTCGTTGACGACACTAGGTAGCTAGATTAATGTTAGATTAACCTGTATGACTACGTGTGACATTTTTTTGGGTGAAAAGCCAGGAGATTTTTCCTAATATAAAATATGTGCCTGTACATTGACATTTTTACCTTTACAGGTCAGGTTCGCATGCTACCCGAATGAAAACTAGGTAGAATTTTCTGCTCTGCATCCAATCCCCCTAGCCTTGCTAACATCTATCTCATCCTTGCAATACTGGGCAAAACTCTCTTCAACATCAAAAGTCCTTCTCAAAATAGTATATTTACCAGAGTTGGCTCAAGTTTTGGAGTGAGTTTGAATGGTAATGGCAGAAGTTGAAGTGTAGTTTGTCCCAGGTTCTGCTTCACAATTTATCACCCTGTGTGTTCTAACCCGGGAGAATGTCCCTATTCATCCAGATATTTTCATGTAAACTCACTTGGACTTGTTCTCATCCTCAGCAGGGGACTCTTCTTAGCCGGGATTCCCTTATCGTTTGAATGGCTGAAAGAGCCTCAGCTCTTGGAAGGGTCGGACATACAACCAAGTGATTCAATGGGAGCTACAGTACGTACGTGTGAACTGAGAAAAGACTCACTGTAACTGGTACCCTTGAATGGAGACATGGATGACACACATATAAACTAAACCGCTGATGTCATCGGGGCTTCGTTTGTGTTACCAGTCGCCTAGCATATGCCTCAGCTGGACTAATGTGGGCTTGGTGTGCGACCTGGAAAGGACCAACACCCCACTGACCTTCCTTCTTTTAAAGGGGGATGGAAACCAGTGAAAGCTGTATGCCTCCACAATGACCACATTCATTTGTGTTTGATGTGATGACAATAAGAAATATTAAAACATTTGTAAATTTTTTTAAAATAGTAGGCTACACAATAAAAAAATAACCATCCATCCATCCATTTTCCGAACCGCTTGATCCTCACGAGGGTCGCGGGGGGTGCTGGAGCCTATCCCAGCTGTCTTCGGGCAGTAGGCGGGGGACACCCTGAATTGGTTGCCAGCCAATCGCAGGGCACACAGAGACGAACAACCATCCACGCCCACACTCACACCTAGGGACAATTTAGAGTGTCCAATCAGCTTGCCATGCATGTTTTTGGAATGTGGGAGGAAACCGGAGCACCCGGAGAAAACCCACGCAGGCCCGGGGAGAACATGCAAACTCCACACAGGGAGGCCGGAGCTGGAATCGAACCCGGTACCTCTGCACTGTGAAACCAACGTGCTAACCACTGGACTACCGGGCCGCCCTTAAAAAAATAACAAATAACCCAAATAGCAATGAACTTGAAGTTATTAACGACCAGGTTTGTAATTTCCTGTAGCTGTCCCAAAATAGTGGAAAAGCACTTTTTTAAATTTTACTCTGGCCTGACTAAATTAAGCCCCCCCACATCAACACTGTCTGTTATTAACGTGAATCTAAACAGGGTTTTGACTAATACTGCTGACTGTTCTTATGACCCAAATTTCATTTGCCATGTATAGTGTAATTCATTTGTTTAAGTCCCTATTAATGAAACAGTAACATGTACATGTGTGAACTTTCTGTAAGTGCAGCTTCATTCCTCATTAAATGCTGAGAAAATGGGATTCTTGAGTTTTTCCTTTGTTTTGTAAAACAGTAACAATAGAGTATTTTAAGAATACATTATGTAGCATACCAATGTGTTTTCCATATTTATGAGTACATAAGTTGAGACAAATTATAATTTGATAGCATTACTATCACTGATGCTATCAGTTGGTGGTACAATAGACAATATGTGGTCATATGAATCCATCCATCCATCTTCTACCGCTTATCCGAGGTCTCGTCGCAGGGGCAGCAGCTTTAGCAGGGAAGCCCAGAATTCCCTCTCCCCAGCCACTTCTTCTAGCTCTCCCCGGGGGATCCCGTGGCGTTCCCAGGCCAGCTGGGTGACATAGTCTCTCCAGCGTATCCTGGGTCGTCCTCGGGGTCTCCTCCCGGTGGGACATGCCCGGAACACCTCACCAGGGAGGCGTTCAGGAGGCATCTGAAGATGCCCAAGCCACCTCATCTGGCTCCTCTCGATGTGGAGGAGAAGCGGCTCTACTCTGAGCCCCTCCCGGATGACCGAGCTTCTCACCCTATCTCTAAGGGAGAGCCCGGACACCCTGCGGAGAAAACTCATTTCGGCCGCTTGTATCCGGGATCTCGTTCTTTCGGTCACGACCCATAGCTCGTGACCATAGATGAGTGCTGGAACGTAGATCGACCGGTAAAGTGAGAGCTTCGCCCTTTGGCTCAGCTCCTTCTTTACCACGACAGACCGATACAAAGTCCGCAGGGTCATATGATTGAGAATTATTATAATTATTATACATATATAGTTTGTTTTTTTTACTAATTCAAGTTAACCTAATTTTACTTCTTCAGTTAATGTCATCTTGTTAATTATGGAAAACCGCCTGAGCATCTATTCACCATCTTAAGGTCCATGTATGGTTATTGTCCTCAGTAGTAAAACGATTCAGCGTAATTCAGTGTCTTGTCATTTTTTTTTCCCCACCACGACCTTCTACTACTGTGACATTTATGCACACTGCTAGAAGAATATCGAATAAATGCTCAAACAGCTTCATGAAAAACTTTATTGATAGCCGTTTGAATATTCATTCACTATCCTGGATATCTAGCTTAAGGTTCATGTACCTGTCCACTCTTTATCCTCACTAGAAAGACAATGAAGTACACTCGTTGAAAGACTGTCTTACGAGTTACATTTTTCCACTACTGACTGGAATATCTGCACACTAGTAGGAGCTACTGCCTCCTAGCCCTACATGTGCAACACAATAGTTTACTAGCAGGGGTTATATACCTGTAGCTTACTAGTGGGCCAAAAGCTGCAAAATAGTGGACAAAAACATTCCTTGTAAGACAGTTGTTCATCTCGTGTGGTGAATTTATCTCACTTGTCAGGACAAAGAGCATACGAGTTCATGGACCTTCCAATAGATGTCAAGCAAATTCTGTAAATGTGCTAACAGGTTTCTATAGTCGATATAAACGGAACCTTGTACAATGGGGATATCATTTGATGAATGAGAAGATTTTTTTTTACAGGTTTTTGCCAAGGAAGCAATGCCAAGTGTGAGTCATTTCTTTGTCCATTGTTGCATTGACAGACTGCCATTCTTCAATACACAGCTGGAGTAAAACTGACGCAGCAGTTCTGCCCGCTCATCTTAGAATATCTCTGGAAAGCCATTTGAGCATTTATTTGACATCCTTGAGCCATGTACTGCTGCTATGAATTGTGGATAAACTAGTGTGTGTTAAATCAAAGACAAGGGTAGGTATGGTGAGACTTTCGAAACTGAAACTATGTATGGCATGGATTTTTTTAGTGGGACACTTACAGTTTTCCAGGGGGAGCTTGAAACAGTCCCACCAACATTTGTACAAATTACTGCAGAAGCATGCACCTGTTGGTATTTGAAGGGTCATGGAGGAATCTCGAAACAGTGAAAGAGTAAAATTGTATAAGAATTATCATATATGCAAAGCATAAAGGGCAGAGGTCATAATGTGATATAGATACAATTAGGAGAGTATTCTTGACTGAACATACGTGTGCATAGAACACAAAGAGTGTGAAAAAATGAGATTTACAAGAATCGCTTTAGATTGTCTGGGATTTAAGGTCAGTGACCACTTTAGCGATTCTTTCAGATTTTGTTAGGAATGCAGTTGAGCAACTCCCTGCAGGAGATCATAATATACTGTATTCACTGTACACATGTGAATAGATTGTTCAGGAGAATAGGAATCTCAAATTAATATATTTTTGTTGGATCTGAAAATATGTACAAATGAAACATTGAATGATTTCTGAAACTGAGATAACTGGGTCATCTCAAACACTAACACTCATGACACCAAGGACGTGGTGTGTCCCCTTATATTGTATTGGAAACAACTGCAACGTCAACTTGGAGTGGTAGAACATTAGATAGTATATTTTAAGGAGGGCATTTGTACTCATTGCAGTACAGTACCATCTTCCATTTTGTATAATTACTGATTTAGACTGACACCTGGTGGCTATGTTGAATAGGGGTTTGGTCAGCGATGGCAAAAACAAAAATAATTGAAAAATACAAGTAGAATTACTGATTCACCTTCTTTCCATTAGTAAAGGTAGGGGGCGGGGGGTGGGGGGTACTGCCTGAAACGTGTTTAAGTATTAACATAAAAATGAAATCTAGAAGTGCATACGCTTATGTGTGTGTGTGTGTGTGTGTGTGTGTGTGTGTGTGTGTGTGTGTGTGTGTGTGTGTGTGTGTGTGTGTGTGTGTGTGTGTGTGTGTGTGTGTGTAAGAAAACAAAACAGCAGTGAAAGGTGGTACCGTACTCGTTCAAATTTAGGAAAACTATGCAATAATTAGTACTTCCTGAAACGTACACCTCACAGTGCAGAGGTCGTGGATTTGATTCTGGGCTTACTGTGTGGAGTTTGCAGGTTCTCCCTGTGCCTGCGTGGGTTTTCTCCGGGTACTGTACTCCGATTTCTTCCCACATTCTAAAAACGTGCACGGTATGTTCGTGGAACAATTTGGAATTGTCAAGTGTGATTGTGAGCGTGAATGTTTGTTTGTATCTGTCTGCCTTGTGATTGGCTGCTCGAAGACAGCTGGCATAGGCTCCAGCACAACCCTCATGGGGATTAAGCCTTTCAGGTAATGGATGTTTGGGAATGTCTGGCGAATGTCTTTGAAACTGTTTGCAAAGTCTCACTAAGACTGGCATCGATACACAAGAACATTCGCTACACTTGCAAACCTTTGCCGGTCATTGAGATGCGAGTTTTATCCTCATCTAATTATGAATTTTCTTTTAAAAATACTCCGATGCAAACTCAAAAAACAACAACTTTATTCTCCCAAACACAGATACGCTCTGTGACGCACAGGAAGCACTCACCTGTTTCGGGGCGTGGTCTCCCGGCTGAGCTGTGACTTCACTTCAATCTCATTCTCAAACATGCAAGACGTACTAACGGGCTGTTGTTGTGAAATACGGTTTCAAACAACCGCTTGTTGAATTTTTTTTCATTGCATATTTTTTTCTGCTAATTTTTAAAAGATTTTTAAAATCGTGACAGCGGCGTTTTTTACACCATGCGGCGATTATTAGCCGCCGCCATCCTCTGGTTGCTACTGAAAGGTACAGAACACTTTCTTTTTCCCAATCTCAAATCAAGTTCGAATGTGTGTTTCTTTTTGTTGTTTGTCTTATTATTGTTTCGATTCAAATAAATATGTTCAAGGGGGGAAAGCTTTTCCCTTCCCAGTTCAGATACTTTCGCTTTATTTTTTTGTTTTTTTTGTTTACAATGTATCTGATGTGAGTTGCTTTATCGAATCATGCGGATCTTTTTGTAAAGATAACCGAAACAATTGTGAGTTAAAGTCATTGTTGAATTTCTGAAGCCTGTTTTATATATTCAGCATCCCAGACTAAGTTTGAAAGAGTTCATTTTGGAATTTACTGGTTTCATCCCAACCACCTTGATGTTTGTTGGCCGGTTTCACTTCCTGTGCCTTTGGCTGTGTCACCTGTTTTTCTGGTTGAACCGCTTGTGGGATGAGGTCGCTGTTGTTTTAGCAAAACATTCACTGTCCAATTCTTACCGTACTTATTTTATTTTGCTCTAAATAGGCATGGAAAAGGCCCGGAACTTTCAGGAAACTTTCCATTGGAATGAATGAGAATTAATTAGAATAATTGTGAATTAAGCAGGGATTTACCAAATACAAAAGTTGACTAATAATACAGAACTTAAGTGTGGGGAAAATATATTTTATTATCATGTGCTTCGGCTTCCAGGGGCCGGTTTTATTAGTTCATAGTTATTGAAAAAACAGTCACAACTGAGCTTCGTGAGTGCTCGCCACACAAGAAAAACTTGGCCCAAGACAGTTTGAATCTCAAAACCTCGAAGTTGGGTCACTTGTAAAGTGCGGTTCACTGTACTGTATAGCCTCCACGTTTGGGCAAGGAGAGCTCTCTATTTTGCATGGTTGTCTGATTTGATTAAATAAAATGTGAATATATATATATATATATATATATATATATATATATATATATATATATATGCTTTCCGTTAAATTAGACTCAATTCTCAGTTAACTCCCATGGAAAGTTAGCAAGTCTGAGTATTTCCATATCCCCCAAACCCCCCCCCCTTCCCCGCCTTCATTTTCCATCCCAGAGATTTGCCATACCAAGACATTTATATGTGGCAGAAATATGAGCCCACACTTCCTATTCATATTATGTATTATGTGCTGTATGTAATTGTGTGTGTGGCGTGCCTGTCCAGTGTCACTGTGTATTCAGGTGATCGTGCCCCAGCAGGACCGCAGCACTGCACTTTTTGCCTCTGTGATTCTGCGCTGCGACTTCTCAACATCTGCAAGCCTCCAAGATGTACTGGTCACCTGGAGGTTCAAGTCCTTCTGTAAGGACCCTGTACTGGAGTACTACTCCACATGTAAGAGATGGTTCTTATTATTTTTACGTTTAAAAAAAAAATCTGTTTACCTTGTTAGCCAGTGAAAATTCTTCTGAAAGCCGTTTGAGCATTTATCTCTCCTTTTGTGCGTGCGTGCGCAGCTTACCAATCAGCACTTCAGCTGGGCCAGGATCCAGCTAATGACTGTCCCGATCGCCAGCGCACAATTCGTACTGTGATTCAGAAGAGAGGAAACAATGAGCCCATACGCGGTGCAGAATACCGTGATCGCAAGATCTCTATCCAAGACAGTGAGTTCATACCACAGGATTCTATCGTATTCCAACTTCCAGTCTCGCATTTACGATTCAATTATTTCTACAGCATTTCAATCCAGCTTTAGCATTCTTTCACAATTTTTACAGAACTTGCAGTCTCTCATCATCGTCGTGTTCTTTTGCCTTTGCGAGTGTTGGCTATCCTAACTTTATAAGAAAACCAATTTAATGTGCTGTTTGTTTATACAGTACAATCAAACCTCGGTTTTCGTCCATAATCCGTTCCAGGAGGCTGTTCAAAAACCGAAATTGTTCGAAAACCGAAACCACGCTCTTTTTAAAATAAAAATGTTTACTAAACACGTCTGCTCACAATTGAAAACAACACGATGAAGCGTCACTTCCTCGTCTACCCGAGGAAGCGTCACTTCCTTGTGTAAGGAAGGCGAGAGGAGTCAAATGGTGCATTCAAGTGCGCTCAGTTTGTTTGAGAACCGAAATTTGTTCGTCATCCGAGGCATAAAAAACTCGAACTTTTTGGTCGAGAACCGAGACGTTCGAAAACCAAGGTTTGACTCTATTTTTTTCTGATGAATTATCACCAGCAAATCATTTGATAGAAGTTATTCATAGCGGATAAAATTGCTTACTCTTCGTCTCATTGTTAGAAGAGACTTATGGTAGTATCTGCATTTTTGTTCACATGACAAGCAATTGTCTGTGAATTCTGAAAAGTTGAACTGAAATGCTTTGAAATTAATAGATTTTTTTTTAATGTAAAATGTGAGACTGTGGATGTTTTGCTTGGTTTGAGAAATGTAGAAGGAGGCTGTAAAGAATCTTTATCTCAGAAATGAGCAATTTTGTTGCGGAAAACTATGGAACTGTAGGAATGCGGAAATTCTTGGAATGTGGAAAAATAGTTCCCAGGATGTTCTGAATTAACTGAACAGTTTGACGTTGTATGTGTCGAATGCGCACGTGCGCTTGGATTCGGGGGGAAAGTGAGAGTTTTCGGCATATGGAAAGTAGTTGCTCGGGTGTTTTGAATGAGGTAATTATGTTGACGGTGGAATTATTTGCTTATACTCTTCAGCATTCCCACAATTACAAAAAGTGGTAGCAGTTTCAAAATAGGCTTGTATTGAATATCGCCTTTGTAATAATAACTACAAATTATCCGAGGGTTTTATACAGTACACAAAATGGAGCAATTATTGTTATTTCCGTCATGCCAAACTGGATCATGAAGCCAATGCCTTTCAACTGAACAACGATGACTGTTAACCTCTGCTCGACTGTGTTTGATTGAACTCTTTGTGTGTTTGTGCAGAGGCTGATCTTGTCATCAATGAGGTGATGTGGTGGGACAACGGTGTGTACTTTTGCGCCGTTGATGCACCCGGAGACACCACCGGAGACTCTGACAAAGAAGTCAAACTTATTGTTTATCGTAAGAAAACCTTTTGCATATTATCCCGTGACATGTTACAAGGTGGATCTCTCCGCGTGTACTGTAGATTTGTGACGCTTGACTCGTCCTCCTCCTCCCTCAGATTGGTTAACCGTACTTTTTATCGTCATCGGCGCTCTGCTGCTCATCATCTTACTTGGCATCTGCTGGTGCCAGTGTTGTCCTCAGACATGTTGTTGCTATGTGCGCTGTCCCTGCTGCCCACGGCGATGCTGCTGTCCGGAAAAAGGTAGTAGGGCTTGCTATTCTTTGATGGAAACTTCAGATTTGAATTGAAATTGGCTATCAGAAGGTCATTCCTTCACAAGCCCCATCAATGACAACAGATGAAGTGGAATTCTGCAATCTAGCTCATATTGTATACAATAATAATAGTTTTAGCTCACCCACATGCTTTAAACACACTAAACGTCCACTGTATTGACTCACTGTAGTGACTCCAGATTTGTGTACATACGCATGTATTCCTTGAACGCCGCATCCTGGAATACTCATCTTACTGTTATTGATTATGTTTGTCTTTGCATGTTTCTCTGGATTCAACAATTCTGATCTCTCTGTAATTCTGATATCCAAACTTGCATGTCTGCTTGGCTGGCAGAATGTTTTTAAGCATCTCTCATCAAACATTTTTAAGATCTCATATTTTTCTCTCTGTTTTCATCTATCAAATCTAATGAAATTCTAACATTTGCTTTTGTAGTCATGCTAATTTATCCCTCCAATTCTTTGTACCAATCCAGCCTGCGGCATGTCCGAGCTGAGTTCCCTCCATGAGGGAGAAAACGGTTTTCGCCAAACATTCCGGAAGGTCCAGAAGAAAGCGCTTCCTCCCATCGCGGATCACGATCCTCAACCTGAACCGAGAAGATACCAGGACAACCGCAGCCCAGAGCCACGGCGGTTCTGTGACAACACCCCCTCTTCGCCCCAACGTTATCGCGAGGTCCTTGAGTCCAAGCCTCGTCGATGTGCAGAGGACTCCCTCCTGCCACGGCGCTACAGTGATGACCCTCCTTCCGCCTCTCAGTCACACAGGCACGTCCGTGATGCTCGGCAACAGAACCACAGTGAGGAGAACCATCACAACAGGTTTGGTACACATGTAATTCTCATGATTGATATGTAATTTGACAGTAACCTTCAACTGCGAGTGGCAATATACGGCTTTTGAAGGACTGCTCACAAATCCTCTCTGCTTGTTATGAAGTGAGTTAAGTTTAGTTCACTGCTGCCATTTCGCATTTATAGGGCACATTTTTGCACTAAAGTAAAAGCATAAAAAAATTGGTGTCTGGAAAAACTTCCTCCAAAATTCAGGTCACTCATATCTCAAGGTACCACTGTAGTTCCTTGTCCTCTGACGGGGCCAAAGCAATACAGTCAAACCTCGGTTCTCGAACGTCTCGGTTCTCGACCAATTCGGTTTTTGACCAAAAGTTTAGAGTTTTTTATGCCTCGGATGACGAACAAATTTCGGTTCTCGAACAAACTGAGTGCACTTGAATGCACCATTTGACTCCTCTCGCCTTTCTTACACGAGGAAATGACGCTTCCTCGGGTAGACGAGGAAGTGACGCTTCCTCGTGTTGCTTTCCATTGTGAGCAGACGTGTTCAGTAAACATTTTTATTTTAAAAAGAGCGTGGTTTCGTTTTTGAACAATTCCGGTTTTCGAACAACCTTCTGGAACGGATTATGGACGAAAACCGAGGTTTGACTGTATTTTTATTTTAGACATGACTTTGGCCTGAGCACAAAATCAGGCAATACGTGGGTATTTCAGCAAATAAAAGGATGGGTTCCCCCAAGAAATACCTGCAATGTCCCCCCCCCCCCTTCTTTTTCGTACAGGTGTGTCAGAGATGTTCGCTCGGACGGTCAACAAAGGCTCGAACACAGGAACAGATCGTCTTTCTCTGCCGGCAGGAGGTGCAGTTTCAATGAAGTCACTCACCGTGAGCTTCCCAACTGACACCCGACCTCTGCAACCTCTGCCGGCCTTTTTATTGATTGTACATGCAAATTACAAGTAATATATCAGAAAAACACTCCCATCTTCATTAACATGTCGCACCCCTGGGCGGTCCAAATTGGGCCGCCCCAAAGACAAAGCATTCCCATGGATTCAGCACCAGCGTCCATGAACTAACAGACACGTCGACATTTTAACGATCGGTGACCCTCTGAATTGATATGTGGTAACCTGGCTCGTGACCCTTTCTCGCGATGGAGCGCACAGAGCACTCCCTTCCGTCCAGGGTTAAATCTTCCTTTCCAAATTGTCAGTTTACCGGCGCCAGTGCGTCCGCTAGTGAGGCTTAAATCTTTCTCTTTGGGATAAGGGAGCGCCTGGTCTGGTACCATGCGCTCGGGTCCCTTGGCCTCGAATTGACCCCTGATTCTCTGTGCTTCTAATGTGTGCCAAATGTTCTGAACACAATCAAGCATGTAACAAGATGAAACTTTAAAACATGACAACATTGTATTTTCTATTCTAACATTCCGTCCTCTTGACAAGTTTTAAAGTAACATCAAACATCAATTCGACAGCGACTGCGCGAGTAGGGGGAAAAACTGTCCTGGAAAAAAAAACCCAAGGGAGTGTACATAGTAGTATAATCGTATATATTGTGTATATAGGGATAAAATGAAGGACAGAAACCCTTTCTCTCGCAATCGCCAAGCATAAAATGGGAAACTAAGATATATCAACTAATGTTTTTGGTCCAATACATGTGTAAGAATAAAAAGCGTAAAAATAACATAAAAAACCACCAAGGAACATAAACCCGAAAACATCAAACATTCACATCTGCGAAGCTTTTCCGTGAAGTCATCATATAGGGCCTATATAGCAGTGGTAAAACAATCGTCATCAAAACAGTCATCGTCAGAGTCCATGTGCACCCGCTGGTACTCAGACATGGCCACAGTAACCTGAGCTGCCATTTTCAATTCGACAGCGTCCATGAATTTGGCAGTACAAAGTCTACACAGCGGGATACCGCAAGTGATACAAAAACAGGCGAATATCAGAATAGAAATGACAATCGCGCTCAAAGAGACAGCTATAATTTTCCAATCTCCAAACGTATCTTGCAGCCACCGCAGAAAACCGTTGGGATCGATGCCTTCCATGTCCTGTGTTTTCTCTCTATAAGCTCTGAGAAGTGTGAGGGTCTCCGTCAACGAACCATTAGATAAGGTGTGTAGTGGGATGAAAGTACAGCATTCACCAGATTGAATCATTCGACACACTCCCCCCCTTTCTGCCAAAATCATGTCTAACGCTTGCCTATTTTGCAAAGCAACAAGTGAAGTAGCATGCAATTGCGACGCCGTATGCGTGAACAACGCCTCAGTGAAGTTCGTTAAAGTGTTAATCTTGTGGTTCAAATAATTGATCAGTTCAGTGTGCTTATAAGTGGTTACTGGAAAAAGGCCACTGATGACAGGCAGATGTGAGAACGCCGCACCCACGACATCCAACAATATATCTTCATCTGGAATATTTCGGGGTTGACCAATTGCATCAAAATAAACAGGGGTGTTCCGTGTAATCGGAGGTCTTGAAAATTCACTATCTACATCCCTCCTCGACCTGTGTGTACTGTTGAGTGGTAACTCGTCATCATTCACAACAAAAGAAGTCGTCTGCTGAACTCCAGTAACGTACACGCAAGTTCCTGACCAATGTGAGGACAATTTAGAGTACAAAGTTCCTCCACCACAATACCACCACAACTGAGATCGTCTAACGAATTCGGTCAGGACGTTGGAGACAGTCTCAGTTGTGCCGCATAGAGTGGAGTTGATTTTACCATGATCGGTGCATTTGGTGCGTTTACAACTATCCCGTTGAAAACACGTGAAATTCCCAGAGGTGGGAGGGTGAAACAACATTGGTCTCGTCTCGACTTGTACAACAGGGAAATGAGTATGAGGAACAAAAGGCGGTCCCTAACAGGCCCTGCGTCATATTTAAGACACATTCAGGTGGAACGGCTTCCACAATTCGTAGAGCAGCACGCGGTTTCATGCAAACGACGCAATCTTTCATTAGGGATTTGGCTACCCCCACAACGCGTTCGAGGAAAAGATTGTCATTAATTCCTACACCGGTATCTTCTTTCAACAAGGTTTCAATGTTTTCACCTTTGTAATGGGTTTTAACCCCTGGCACTGCGGAACTTTTTCCACTGCGTGATATCATGACTCTCGCCGGCAGGCTGTCACCCTGGGATCCCACCTGGTCGGGGTCCCGCGGAGGAACGACACACAGTTTGATGGGGACATGTGGGTGTTCTCCTCCGTCATACCATGCCCACAAAACAAGCCATGAGCAGTTATTACGGTCGGCATTTGGCAACGCAGTCATTGAGGAAAAAGTAAAAGTTATTGAAGTCCCCTCTTTGTCTCGAGTTTTGCGTATCTTAACCTTGTCGACCCAATTTTTAGCTTGTTGATTTCGTGTCTGATCTTTGTAATAATTCCCGGCAATTGAGGTAATATAATTATCCCATGTCTGCCAGCTTTTGTCGTTTCTTGGGTCTGGGACGCTAGTCAAGTAAAACCAATAATTAGCCCATACACTGAACGTAGTTGGTTTGGGTGCAACTTTCTGGCAAAAAACCCTCCCCCCACACACAGTCTTTGCGGGTGGAGTGAATTGAAAAGCAGAAAGTGGAATCGTGAGCACTGTCTCTCTGTCCAGCTGAGTGAGGCTGATAAAGGTACCAGTCCGGCCTCCAAGGATTACAATGTCTCTTCCTCCCGTTCGTTCGTTGTCCCCTGCCTCGCGGCGTTGGGCCTCCGTACCCACCGGGACTGAATTTAGCCCCCTGACGATGATGATGATGAGGATGATGCTGATGATGCATAGGCAACATTTGACTGCCTTTCCTGGGCTCTGCTCCATTTTCCTGAGAGGGTTGTGTTTACCACGGAAAGCCCTCTCTCCTACTGTGGTCTTTCGACGGTGCGCGCGCGGGGCGCACTTGAACTTGGGTGCTGGTTCTCCTCCGTGGGACTGGCGTCGCTAGGGCCCTTAGTCTGGAATCGAAGGAGCTTGCACTGCGACAGGTGGATCCAACCGTCTCGTCCTTCGACCTTTACTGCAGTTGCTGTTGCTGCAATCACTTGGAAGGGCCCATCCCAGCGTTCACTGTCCCATCGGATTCGCTTTAGCACCTTGAAGAAGACCTGATCTCCAATCCGGACTTTACACGCCTGTGGAGCAGAACATGCTGGCAAGTCATTGTGTCTATGCATCTCTTTCTGATCAAATAGTCTTTTCATGTGGGCGGGGAGCGAGGCGCCCGACCCCAATTGCTCTGGGGCAAGGTCAGGGAGTCTGTAAGGTCTCCCATACAGGATTTCAAACGGTGACAGTGTCATTCCTTGCGGTGGCACTATCCTCATTGAAGTGGCCACGATGGAAGTACAGTCAGGCCATTGTCTTTTTGTCTCTTTCATTGTCTTAATGAGCCTGGCTTTGACAGTTCCATTAGTGCGTTCCACAAGTCCTGCTGATTGCGGGTGGTACACACAGTGTCTCTTTAAATCGATGTTCAACAATTCGCTTATTCTGGTAACAGCCCTGTTCACAAAATGTGTCCCATTGTCACTTCTAATAACAGATGGAATGCCAAAAGTTGGAATTATGCGTTCACATAATGCTTTCACGACAGTTCCCGAATCATCGCGAGCACTCGGAAACAGTTCAACCCATTTTGAAAACACATCAACAATAACAAGACAGTATCGTTTCCCTTGTGTTTTGTTCAGTTCAATATAGTCCATGTGTATTGTGTGAAATGGTTCTGGTGGGTCTGGGAATCTTCCCCTTTTTGGTCTCAAATAGCCTTGTGCATTATTTTTCAAACAGATTATACAACGTCTACAAAAATCTTTCGAAAAGTGTGTAAACCCATGTGTGTGATAATATTGATGCACCTGTGCAGTCATCCCTCCCGTTGACACATGTGACAAACCATGTGTCATCCTTGCGGCCCACAGAAACAGAGAATTTGGGAGCCAGGGTTTCCCGTCTGCCAATTTCTCTATTCCTGCGTCATCAGGTTTCGCTCCCTTTTTTTTCCAATACTGTTGTTCTGTGTGAGGTGCTTGTTTTTGACGTGACTTCAAAATGTCCGGTGTTGTGTTCTCTGTCTCTATCGTAAACATATCCTGTGCTAATGTTTTGTCATTCAGGGACTCTTGTTGGGCTGCCTGTTTCGCAGCGTGATCCGCCAAGCGGTTGCCAATGGTGATTGGATCATTACCTGTCAAGTGTGCTTCACACTTGCAAATCGCAATTGTCCTAGGCAGTTGTACTGCCTTCAGCAATTGTTGGAGTAACAATTTGTGGGCTACTTCTTTACCAGTTGTGGTTTTAAACCCACGAGCCGACCACAGTTGACAAAACACATGCACAGACCCCCAACAATATTGACTATCAGTCCAAATAGTTACATCCTTCCCTTTAAACATTTTGCATGCTTGAATCAACGCTGATAATTCAGCTGCCTGCGCTGAGTAATTTGACATTAATGTTCCTTGAAACAAAATCCTTGTCTGTGTCGTAACTGCAAATCCCACTTTATTGCGGCCATCCTCCCCTTTTTTAGCTGAACCATCAACAAAGACAACTTCACCAGTTGGGAGGGGCACGTCAGTGAGGTCGGGTCGCGGTTTAGTGGAAATTTGAACTCGACTCCCACAGTCATGTGGTGTACCATCTACTTGGGTGGGCAGGAGTGAAGCCGGATTCAACGTGCCACATCTCACAACAGTGATGTGTCCTTGTGATAACAGCAACGCGGTGCAATGGAGATGTCTCGCAGGTGACAAAAATGCCATTTTCGTTTCTAATAACAGTACAGACACCGCATGGGGCACTTTTAACGTCAAAGGATGAAATAACACTACTTCTGCTGATGCTTCTACTGCTAAAGCCGCAGCGAGCACTGCTTGGACACACTCGGGGGTCGCTCTAGCCACAGGGTCAAGCTGCTGTGAATAGTAAGCCACAGGCCTCATCTTTGCTCCATATTTTTGCATCAACACTGATGTCATAAAACCTTGCTTAGTTGTCACGGACTGCTCAAACGGTTTATCATAATTCGGCAAAGCAAGCACTGATGAGTCTATCAATTCACGTTTCACTTCTTCGAATGCCGCGTCCGCTCTCGGCGTCCATTTTATCCGGTCCTGCATCGTCATTTGATTATCATAAATCGCGTCTAGTAGTGGCCTGGTGATTTCCGAATAATTTGCAATCCATGCCCTGCAATAATTACACAAACCCAAAAATGACATCATCTGTTTCTTCGTCTGTGGTTTTGGAGCTGCAGCGACCGCTTTTTTCTGTCTATCTCCCACAACGCGCCCTCTTTCGGAGAGGGTGTGACCGAGATACACCACTTGCTTCTGCCAAAGTTGCATTTTATCTTTTGACACTTTATTACCCGTTTCCCACAAATAATAGAGCAAGGCTACAGTATCGACTCTGCATTGCTCTTCAGATGTGGACGCGACCAAGATGTCATCTACGTAGGATATAATTTGGCTGTCCTGTGGGGCAATAAAGGAGGCCAGGCAGCGCGCAATGGCCTCAGAGAAAATGGTTGGAGAATCACAAAAACCTTGGGACAATCTGGTAAAAGTCAATCTTTCCCCTTTGAATGTGAATGTGAACCAATGCTGGCTGTCAGGATGCACTGGGATGCTCCAAAATGCATTACTCAAATCAATAACAGAAAACCATTTCGATTCCGGTCGGAGTGAATTTAACAGTGTATGTGGATTGGGGACGTTTGGTGCCCTTTTATGTACAGCCTGGTTCACTGCTCTCAAATCTTGTACCAATCGCCACTTGTTGGTTTGCGCTTTTCGTACCGGAAATATCGGTGTGTTACACGGGGAATCGGGGCATGGTTTTAATATACCCGCATCTCGCAATGTGCAAATTAATGGTTGAATTCCCTGTTCCGCATCTTTTTTCAAGGGGTATTGTCTTATGATTGGCCTATATTCTGTTTTCCCGAGAATGATTACTGGTGGAGCGTCTTTAATTAGGCCCACATCCGCTGGCCCTGTGCTCCACAGTGTGGGTGGGAGGTGCTCGATGGCCTTCTCCTCCTCTGTAGTTAGTACATATGTGTCAATTTGTCAGCTGAAATGAACAGCTGGAGTAGTTGTTACCTTCCAATTGATCGGCCTCCTCAACCAGCCGTACTCTGATTCCTCACATCCCGGGTTAGCGGGGGAGGGCCTCCACATGTGGTGTGGAACAGAGCCGGCAAGATTGTTTATGTCTTCCCACCCGCATTGGTGGGGTTTGCCCAGCGAAATGTGTGTGTGTTGTCCGAGTGGAAGAAGCGGCTTGACTGCCTCCCCCACCCTCGCTGTGGCAAAACACCACCAATCTTTCCAATACAAATGATCAATGACAATAGTCTGCGGCTCCAGGCCCAGAAAAACTTTCGTGTAGTCTGGGTCTGGTCCTGATGTCTGCTTGAATCGCACAGTCACATGCAGGTTGTCCGTCGTTTGCATGCATCCTCCTGGCTGTACTGTCGTAGTTGCCAATTGAGTCAGACATTTTGAACTTTGAGTTACGTCGTCAGTCGGCAAGTCAAGGGTCCAAAAATAACGAGCGTCATCTTGACCATTTCCCATGCGGGCTTCAACCTGACCCCTGCAATTCACAGTGGTGTAAATCTCGAGTTGTGTCTGAGCGTCTCGTCCTAATAAATTGTTTGGACAGCGAGAATGCAAAACGACTTCCACTAAAGCCTTTCTCTCTGGGTCCGCGGGACTGGCAATGGTCACTGTCTGTGATAATGGTAAGGGGTGCACAGAGCCATGTGCTCCCTTCATGCAAACTTTATTTTTTCCTGGCTTCACTGTGTCATGATCCCAGCGGCCCAACACTGTGATATCAGCTCCGGTGTCAACAAGGAAAACAGTCTCAATTCCCTGTACCAACAATGTAATTTCTGGTTTAGCCATGGGAAATGTCTGATGTCTGAGCAAGTAATTTTCTGTGTCAAAAATATAGGTACAGTCGGCTAGAATGTCACCTTCATCCTCACTTGAGGTTGGCGACACACACAAAGGTGCAGAGGCTGTGACAACCGCATCCTCTGTGTTCTTCCGTGTTAGTCATGCTTCATCATCCGAGGAGGTCACAGCGCCGTCATTTTTCCTGTGCACGCGCCTTTCCTTCCTCGGTTGCTTACAATCTTTGGCCATATGACCTCTTTTCCCACAATTGAAACATTTGCCCTCTTTCAATAATTGTAGTTGCTCGGGAGTCCATTCGGAAGAATCAAACGTCTTTTTACGTTTGTTTTTCTTATAACGCGCACCTTTCTCGTTGTTTTGGACTTTGTCGACATAGTAAATGTTAGTCACGTGACTCTCAGTCTTCTTTTTCTTGTTCTCAAGTCGCTCGAAATTCCGTGCGTAATTCAAAACGTCATCAATCTGACATGTTGGCCAATTCAGGTTATGTTTTTTAACATATTGAGTCACATCAGGATGAGCTTGATTCAGCAAATGCTGTTTTAAATGCGAATTAAACAAGTCTAATTGTGCTTCGGGGATTCCCCCATGTGCTTTGAACACTGTTCGCAAACGATGGAAAAAGTCATCCGTGGTCTCGTCTTGCTTTTGGATGCATTTAGTAATTTCTTTCGGATCTTGCGTCCGCTGATATGCTTTAGCGCAACGTTCCATGATTTGCCCAAGCACCCCCCCAGGCTGCGAGAGCTCTTCGTAGCGCACGAAACCTCCCGCCGCTTGCCTCCCATTATAAGGGCCAACTACTGCTCCATATTTGGACCCCGTAGTCAGCGCAAGTAACTTTAACATTTCCGCACCATTAAGTCTATGGCTGTGAACGATATCTGCTATTTCTTTCACAAAGTCATCTGGGTTTTCATTCGGGTTTGGAAGTGATCGAGCGATATCTTTAAATTCAGCCGGGGTCCACGGCCTGAATACGAAAATAGAGTCCTCCCTATTTTTTCCCGGCATCTCAACCATGGGGTAAGCTTGGATTTGAAAATTTTCATATCCAGATTCATGCACGTTTTGCACCAGCGGAGTGGATGGATCGAGACTCCGTCTCCACTCCCCCACTGGTCCTTTGGAGCGCGTCTGATAATGTGCGGGAGTCGAGCTATTTTGTGGTTTCAACGGATTGTCTAGACTCCAATTATTTCCGAAATTCTGATCGGAGGACGTCGCATTGGTTTGACTTGTTCCCCAAGATGGAGTGGAACATGCATTTTGGTCTTTCGTTATTTGCGAATACGGAGGTAAAGTTGGATACAGCCCTCCTGTCGGAGGAGGCGGGGGAGCCGCCGGCGGCTGCGGGGGAGCCGCTGCCGCTCTGGCCGAAGCTGCAGCCGCGGCTGAAATTGAATCCTCATCCAGCTTTTTGTTTTTTTCTGCCGTTTTTGTAACTCGTTTTTGTCTGGCCCTATCAACAAGTATTTTACACTTAAACCATTGTTTTCCGTGTTCATTAAGTTTCCGCTTTTCTTTGTCCTTCAGCGACAATTTGCTTAACAAATTTTCCAATTCATCACAATCATCGACATCGCCTGAAAATCCGTATTCATTTTTCCATTTTTTCACAAACTGTGTCGACCCTTTATAGTCTATCTCAGCCAATCGTGTTTTTTCAACTTGCGCTTCTTCATCGTGACGCGCTGTCGTCTCGCGTTTTTTAATTCGTCCCCAGCTACTGGAAGACCGCGTCGCCATGTTGTGCCTAGCAACGACTGAGAGTACTGTATTCACGGGAATTTACAGGAAGCCGCACTCACGCTTCGGTATGTTTTGTCAAAATAAATGCTACGTGCCCGCGCCAAATTAAGTATTAACTATCACTATCGAACCGGAGCGAATAATTCTAGTTCAACAGTCGCAACTTCCCTCCCCTCTTTTTTTTTTTTTTTTTTTTTTTTTTTTAATTTTTTTTATTTGTTCTTATTTTTTATTTTCATTTTGGTGTTTAATCCCAATTTGGTCCAGTTTATAACCGCATAGGGCGGACACTAAAAACTGGATTTCATCAGTGGGACAGCAAGTCAAAATCACAATCGTGGTAAAATCCACTTCAACCCAATGGGTGGGATTTTCTTGCATAAAGCATCCACGAAAATCTGCTGTTTACAATCCCACTGCCTATTATATGGGTTACGGCACCGCACGTTATCGTAACCACCAGACATATGCACACACAGAGAAACAGCGCGCGACACACACACGTCAAGCTCGCAACATTTACCCCAACACGCGCTGACACAAACACCCACGCAGACACAGACACGCACTCACACAGGACTGATCAGGTCCTGTGCCTATGAAGCTAGCACCCGTTTCCGGGGCTATTTGCCCTGTACTCTCTTGCCACTGAAGCCGCAGCCCAAAACACTAAAGTTTAGATAGCTATACGACAACCAGGGAAACTAGCTTCTGATTCCGGAGCCAACAGGCCCGTACTACCATAAGTAATCAGACTGACCTTAATTTTCTCGCAATCTGTCCTGGTGAACGAGCCCGCCCAGGTCCGTTGGATTGGCGTTCGCGTCCCCGTCGGCAGGCGATGCGGCTCCTGGCCTCGAGAAAAGAGGTATTCGAAGTCCCAGTAGGCTCCGACGGTGCACCGATTTGGTTCAGTCGCCGCAGATCGCCAGCCGCAGGAGAGGCTTTGCCACCCGGACGAGCCCCCAAGTAATGTCAGAGATGTTCGCTCGGACGGTCAACAAAGGCTCGAACACAGGAACAGATCGTCTTTCTCTGCCGGCAGGAGGTGCAGTTTCAATGAAGTCACTCACCGTGAGCTTCCCAACTGACACCCGACCTCTGCAACCTCTGCCGGCCTTTTTATTGATTGTACATGCAAATTACAAGTAATATATCAGAAAAACACTCCCATCTTCATTAACATGTCGCACCCCTGGGCGGTCCAAATTGGGCCGCCCCAAAGACAAAGCATTCCCATGGATTCAGCACCAGCGTCCATGAACTAACAGACACGTCGACATTTTAACGATCGGTGACCCTCTGAATTGATATGTGGTAACCTGGCTCGTGACCCTTTCTCGCGATGGAGCGCACAGAGCACTCCCTTCCGTCCAGGGTTAAATCTTCCTTTCCAAATTGTCAGTTTACCGGCGCCAGTGCGTCCGCTAGTGAGGCTTAAATCTTTCTCTTTGGGATAAGGGAGCGCCTGGTCTGGTACCATGCGCTCGGGTCCCTTGGCCTCGAATTGACCCCTGATTCTCTGTGCTTCTAATGTGTGCCAAATGTTCTGAACACAATCAAGCATGTAACAAGATGAAACTTTAAAACATGACAACATTGTATTTTCTATTCTAACAAGGTGGAACCCTCGATCGGAACATCTGGAAAGAAAGAACTACCCAACCGCAGGCCGGACCGGCTCGCTGGATGAGCTGGAAGAGTTTGCTGCCACTTACAAGCCAAGAGGATGCAGACAAGCAGAAAGAAGTGTCGACGACGAGCCAGAGCTTCATGAGGTCAGTCGATATCCTTTGTATCGACATGGTCGACCGCCGCACCACTACGAGGATCGCGATGAGCTCAGAGACTGCGGTGACCACGATGACCGTCCCAGAAGAAAAAAGAAAAATGGACAAGACATAAGTCCACTTCCGTCCCCTAAAAAGAGGCAAGGCACCTGGGGCAATGAGCGTCCCATCTCACCTCCCCTTGTGAGTCCACCATCAACTTTTTCTCAAGAGAAAGACTATGACAGCGCATTCCTGAACAGCCTGTTGGAGCGTAAGGCTAAGTTACGAGGAGTCAACCATGAGAAGAGCGGTGCCAGGGGAGAGGACGATTCAGACACACCCTCGAAGGGAAGCTCAAAGAAGAGCAGCGGGGAGACCGGCCGCCACTCTAGCAGGTCACCTAGCAACCGGCCTGAAGTCGATTCACTGGCGCCTTACTCGGATACAGAGCGAAACAGGAATGAAAGGCCCTCTCCACGGCCACTCCCAGCATGCACTCGCTCTCCAAAACCTCCAGCTCCTTCCCCACTTAGTCGGCGAGGGGAGACCAGAGACAAGGCTCGGAAAGTGGTGAGTTGTTTTTGAATCGGTTGGGCTGGTGTTGCCTCCTGGCGGATCGGTAGAGAAGACACTCAAAAGTTCCACATTCCAGACCCACCCACGGTATAGAGAGCGCATACACGGTGTTTAAATAGGGTTCCTCCTCCCAGACACTTTAAACATTTCAAATTTATTAAAACATGCTTTTTTAAGTATTCCCAATGTCTTATTCACACTCTCTTGTCAAGAAATGGGAGACTACCCTTTCCCATCATTTTGAGGAAAGGAAGAGAAGACACGCTCGCTTACACAGTGCTCAAAATTAGAAGCAAAGTGTACTTGGCGTCGAGCTGTTTGTCAATGCCCGTTGATGTTTACTGCAAAACTGACACAAAAGAGAATTGAGCATTTTATATTTAAACATCTAAATCTTCAACCAAAGCATCTGATGTTGTCGAATTGAAGTCGACTAGTTTAATGCTAACCCATAATGTGAAATGCCATAGAAAGGCTAATGGATATTAGCATTTTTATCACAGTGAACCTTCAAAAACTGCTACTTCAACACACAGAGCAGCAACACATTTCCAACCGCATATAACAAGACTGACAGAAATATAGTATTTTTGTCTCTGGGAGCAAAACCTTTTACTGGAGATTAGTTGGGGACCTTCTCTGCCTCTTCTTCTTGCTGCATGTCTTGGATGGATTCTTTGTTCATCTATCTTTGCTAATGACGTATAGTGATAGGTTAGAGCAATTAAATGCTCGTTGACGACACTAGGTAGCTAGATTAATGTTAGATTAACCTGTATGACTACGTGTGACATTTTTTTTGGGTGAAAAGCCAGGAGATTTTTCCTAATATAAAATATGTGCCTGTACATTGACATTTTTACCTTTACAGGTCAGGTTCGCATGCTACCCGAATGAAAACTAGGTAGAATTTTCTGCTCTGCATCCAATCCCCCTAGCCTTGCTAACATCTATCTCATCCTTGCAATACTGGGCAAAACTCTCTTCAACATCAAAAGTCCTTCTCAAAATAGTATATTTACCAGAGTTGGCTCAAGTTTTGGAGTGAGTTTGAATGGTAATGGCAGAAGTTGAAGTGTAGTTTGTCCCAGGTTCTGCTTCACAATTTATCACCCTGTGTGTTCTAACCCGGGAGAATGTCCCCATTCATCCAGATATTTTCATGTAAACTCACTTGGACTTGTTCTCATCCTCAGCAGGGGACTCTTCTTAGCCGGGATTCCCTTATCGTTTGAATGGCTGAAAGAGCCTCAGCTCTTGGAAGGGTCGGACATACAACCAAGTGATTCAATGGGAGCTACAGTACGTACGTGTGAACTGAGAAAAGACTCACTGTAACTGGTACCCTTGAATGGAGACATGGATGACACACATATAAACTAAACCGCTGATGTCATCGGGGCTTCGTTTGTGTTACCAGTCGCCTAGCATATGCCTCAGCTGGACTAATGTGGGCTTGGTGTGCGACCTGGAAAGGACCAACACCCCACTGACCTTCCTTCTTTTAAAGGGGGATGGAAACCAGTGAAAGCTGTATGCCTCCACAATGACCACATTCATTTGTGTTTGATGTGATGACAATAAGAAATATTAAAACATTTGTAAATTTTTTTAAAATAGTAGGCTACACAATAAAAAAATAACCATCCATCCATCCATTTTCCGAACCGCTTGATCCTCACGAGGGTCGCGGGGGGTGCTGGAGCCTATCCCAGCTGTCTTCGGGCAGTAGGCGGGGGACACCCTGAATTGGTTGCCAGCCAATCGCAGGGCACACAGAGACGAACAACCATCCACGCCCACACTCACACCTAGGGACAATTTAGAGTGTCCAATCAGCTTGCCATGCATGTTTTTGGAATGTGGGAGGAAACCGGAGCACCCGGAGAAAACCCACGCAGGCCCGGGGAGAACATGCAAACTCCACACAGGGAGGCCGGAGCTGGAATCGAACCCGGTACCTCTGCACTGTGAAACCAACGTGCTAACCACTGGACTACCGGGCCGCCCTTAAAAAAATAACAAATAACCCAAATAGCAATGAACTTGAAGTTATTAACGACCAGGTTTGTAATTTCCTGTAGCTGTCCCAAAATAGTGGAAAAGCACTTTTTTAAATTTTACTCTGGCCTGACTAAATTAAGCCCCCCCCCACATCAACACTGTCTGTTATTAACGTGAATCTAAACAGGGTTTTGACTAATACTGCTGACTGTTCTTATGACCCAAATTTCATTTGCCATGTATAGTGTAATTCATTTGTTTAAGTCCCTATTAATGAAACAGTAACATGTACATGTGTGAACTTTCTGTAAGTGCAGCTTCATTCCTCATTAAATGCTGAGAAAATGGGATACTTGAGTTTTTCCTTTGTTTTGTAAAACAGTAACAATAGAGTATTTTAAGAATACATTATGTAGCATACCAATGTGTTTTCCATATTTATGAGTACATAAGTTGAGACAAATTATAATTTGATAGCATTACTATCACTGATGCTATCAGTTGGTGGTACAATAGACAATATGTGGTCATATGAATCCATCCATCCATCTTCTACCGCTTATCCGAGGTCTCGTCGCAGGGGCAGCAGCTTTAGCAGGGAAGCCCAGAATTCCCTCTCCCCAGCCACTTCTTCTAGCTCTCCCCGGGGATCCCGTGGCGTTCCCAGGCCAGCTGGGTGACATAGTCTCTCCAGCGTATCCTGGGTCGTCCTCGGGGTCTCCTCCCGGTGGGACATGCCCGGAACACCTCACCAGGGAGGCGTTCAGGAGGCATCTGAAGATGCCCAAGCCACCTCATCTGGCTCCTCTCGATGTGGAGGAGAAGCGGCTCTACTCTGAGCCCCTCCCGGATGACCGAGCTTCTCACCCTATCTCTAAGGGAGAGCCCGGACACCCTGCGGAGAAAACTCATTTCGGCCGCTTGTATCCGGGATCTCGTTCTTTCGGTCACGACCCATAGCTCGTGACCATAGATGAGTGTTGGAACGTAGATCGACCGGTAAAGTGAGAGCTTCGCCCTTTGGCTCAGCTCCTTCTTTACCACGACAGACCGATACAAAGTCCGCAGGGTCATATGATTGAGAATTATTATAATTATTATACATATATAGTTTGTTTTTTTTACTAATTCAAGTTAACCTAATTTTACTTCTTCAGTTAATGTCATCTTGTTAATTATGGAAAACCGCCTGAGCATCTATTCACCATCTTAAGGTCCATGTATGGTTTTTGTCCTCAGTAGTAAAACGATTCAGCGTAATTCAGTGTCTTGTCATTTTTTTTCCCCCACCACGACCTTCTACTACTGTGACATTTATGCACACTGCTAGAAGAATATCGAATAAATGCTCAAACAGCTTCATGAAAAACTTTATTGATAGCCGTTTGAATATTCATTCACTATCCTGGATATCTAGCTTAAGGTTCATGTACCTGTCCACTCTTTATCCTCACTAGAAAGACAATGAAGTACACTCGTTGAAAGACTGTCTTACGAGTTACATTTTTCCACTACTGACTGGAATATCTGCACACTAGTAGGAGCTACTGCCTCCTAGCCCTACATGTGCAACACAATAGTTTACTAGCAGGGGTTATATACCTGTAGCTTACTAGTGGGCCAAAAGCTGCAAAATAGTGGACAAAAACATTCCTTGTAAGACAGTTGTTCATCTCGTGTGGTGAATTTATCTCACTTGTCAGGACAAAGAGCATACGAGTTCATGGACCTTCCAATAGATGTCAAGCAAATTCTGTAAATGTGCTAACAGGTTTCTATAGTCGATATAAACGGAACCTTGTACAATGGGGATATCATTTGATGAATGAGAAGATTTTTTTTTACAGGTTTTTGCCAAGGAAGCAATGCCAAGTGTGAGTCATTTCTTTGTCCATTGTTGCATTGACAGACTGCCATTCTTCAATACACAGCTGGAGTAAAACTGACGCAGCAGTTCTGCCCGCTCATCTTAGAATATCTCTGGAAAGCCATTTGAGCATTTATTTGACATCCTTGAGCCATGTACTACTGCTATGAATTGTGGATAAACTAGTGTGTGTTAAATCAAAGACAAGGGTAGGTATGGTGAGACTTTCGAAACTGAAACTATGTATGGCATGGATTTTTTTAGTGGGACACTTACAGTTTTCCAGGGGGAGCTTGAAACAGTCCCACCAACATTTGTACAAATTACTGCAGAAGCATGCACCTGTTGGTATTTGAAGGGTCATGGAGGAATCTCGAAACAGTGAAAGAGTAAAACTGTATAAGAATTATCATATATGCAAAGCATAAAGGGCAGAGGTCATAATGTGATATAGATACAATTAGGAGAGTATTCTTGACTGAACATACGTGTGCATAGAACACAAAGAGTGTGAAAAAATGAGATTTACAAGAATCGCTTTAGATTGTCTGGGATTTAAGGTCAGTGACCACTTTAGCGATTCTTTCAGATTTTGTTAGGAATGCAGTTGAGCAACTCCCTGCAGGAGATCATAATATACTGTATTCACTGTACACATGTGAATAGATTGTTCAGGAGAATAGGAATCTCAAATTAATATATTTTTGTTGGATCTGAAAATATGTACAAATGAAACATTGAATGATTTCTGAAACTGAGATAACTGGGTTATCTCAAACACTAACACTCATGACACCAAGGACGTGGTGTGTCCCCTTATATTGTATTGGAAACAACTGCAACGTCAACTTGGAGTGGTAGAACATTAGATAGTATATTTTAAGGAGGGCATTTGTACTCATTGCAGTACAGTACCATCTTCCATTTTGTATAATTACTGATTTAGACTGACACCTGGTGGCTATGTTGAATAGGGGTTTGGTCAGCGATGGCAAAAACAAAAATAATTGAAAAATACAAGTAGAATTACTGATTCACCTTCTTTCCATTAGTAAAGGTAGGGGGCGGGGGGTGGGGGGTACTGCCTGAAACGTGTTTAAGTATAACATAAAAATGAAATCTAGAAGTGCATACGCTTATGTGTGTGTGTGTGTGTGTGTGTGTGTGTGTGTGTGTGTGTGTGTGTGTGTGTGTGTGTGTGTGTGTGTGTGTGTGTGTGTGTGTGTGTAAGAAAACAAAACAGCAGTGAAAGGTGGTACCGTACTCGTTCAAATTTAGGAAAACTATGCAATAATTAGTACTTCCTGAAACGTACACCTCACAGTGCAGAGGTCGTGGATTTGATTCTGGGCTTACTGTGTGGAGTTTGCAGGTTCTCCCTGTGCCTGCGTGGGTTTTCTCCGGGTACTGTACTCCGATTTCTTCCCACATTCTAAAAACGTGCACGGTATGTTCGTGGAACAATTTGGAATTGTCAAGTGTGATTGTGAGCGTGAATGTTTGTTTGTATCTGTCTGCCTTGTGATTGGCTGCTCGAAGACAGCTGGCATAGGCTCCAGCACAACCCTCATGGGGATTAAGCCTTTCAGGTAATGGATGTTTGGGAATGTCTGGCGAATGTCTTTGAAACTGTTTGCAAAGTCTCACTAAGACTGGCATCGATACACAAGAACATTCGCTACACTTGCAAACCTTTGCCGGTCATTGAGATGCGAGTTTTATCCTCATCTAATTATGAATTTTCTTTTAAAAATACTCCGATGCAAACTCAAAAAACAACAACTTTATTCTCCCAAACACAGATACGCTCTGTGACGCACAGGAAGCACTCACCTGTTTCGGGGCGTGGTCTCCCGGCTGAGCTGTGACTTCACTTCAATCTCATTCTCAAACATGCAAGACGTACTAACGGGCTGTTGTTGTGAAATACGGTTTCAAACAACCGCTTGTTGAATTTTTTTTCATTGCATATTTTTTTCTGCTAATTTTTAAAAGATTTTTTAAAATCGTGACAGCGGCGTTTTTTACACCATGCGGCGATTATTAGCCGCCGCCATCCTCTGGTTGCTACTGAAAGGTACAGAACACTTTCTTTTTCCCAATCTCAAATCAAGTTCGAATGTGTGTTTCTTTTTTGTTGTTTGTCTTATTATTGTTTCGATTCAAATAAATATGTTCAAGGGGGGAAAGCTTTTCCCTTCCCAGTTCAGATACTTTCGCTTTATTTTTTTGTTTTTTTTGTTTACAATGTATCTGATGTGAGTTGCTTTATCGAATCATGCGGATCTTTTTGTAAAGATAACCGAAACAATTGTGAGTTAAAGTCATTGTTGAATTTCTGAAGCCTGTTTTATATATTCAGCATCCCAGACTAAGTTTGAAAGAGTTCATTTTGGAATTTACTGGTTTCATCCCAACCACCTTGATGTTTGTTGGCCGGTTTCACTTCCTGTGCCTTTGGCTGTGTCACCTGTTTTTCTGGTTGAACCGCTTGTGGGATGAGGTCGCTGTTGTTTTAGCAAAACATTCACTGTCCAATTCTTACCGTACTTATTTTATTTTGCTCTAAATAGGCATGGAAAAGGCCCGGAACTTTCAGGAAACTTTCCATTGGAATGAATGAGAATTAATTAGAATAATTGTGAATTAAGCAGGGATTTACCAAATACAAAAGTTGACTAATAATACAGAACTTAAGTGTGGGGAAAATATATTTTATTATCATGTGCTTCGGCTTCCAGGGGCCGGTTTTATTAGTTCATAGTTATTGAAAAAACAGTCACAACTGAGCTTCGTGAGTGCTCGCCACACAAGAAAAACTTGGCCCAAGACAGTTTGAATCTCAAAACCTCGAAGTTGGGTCACTTGTAAAGTGCGGTTCACTGTACTGTATAGCCTCCACGTTTGGGCAAGGAGAGCTCTCTATTTTGCATGGTTGTCTGATTTTGATTAAATAAAATGTGAATATATATATATATATATATATATATATATATATATATATGCTTTCCGTTAAATTAGACTCAATTCTCAGTTAACTCCCATGGAAAGTTAGCAAGTCTGAGTATTTCCATATCCCCCAAACCCCCCCCCCCTTCCCCGCCTTCATTTTCCATCCCAGAGATTTGCCATACCAAGACATTTATATGTGGCAGAAATATGAGCCCACACTTCCTATTCATATTATGTATTATGTGCTGTATGTAATTGTGTGTGTGGCGTGCCTGTCCAGTGTCACTGTGTATTCAGGTGATCGTGCCCCAGCAGGACCGCAGCACTGCACTTTTTGCCTCTGTGATTCTGCGCTGCGACTTCTCAACATCTGCAAGCCTCCAAGATGTACTGGTCACCTGGAGGTTCAAGTCCTTCTGTAAGGACCCTGTACTGGAGTACTACTCCACATGTAAGAGATGGTTCTTATTATTTTTACGTTTAAAAAAAAAAATCTGTTTACCTTGTTAGCCAGTGAAAATTCTTCTGAAAGCCGTTTGAGCATTTATCTCTCCTTTTGTGCGTGCGTGCGCAGCTTACCAATCAGCACTTCAGCTGGGCCAGGATCCAGCTAATGACTGTCCCGATCGCCAGCGCACAATTCGTACTGTGATTCAGAAGAGAGGAAACAATGAGCCCATACGCGGTGCAGAATACCGTGATCGCAAGATCTCTATCCAAGACAGTGAGTTCATACCACAGGATTCTATCGTATTCCAACTTCCAGTCTCGCATTTACGATTCAATTATTTCTACAGCATTTCAATCCAGCTTTAGCATTCTTTCACAATTTTTACAGAACTTGCAGTCTCTCATCATCGTCGTGTTCTTTTGCCTTTGCGAGTGTTGGCTATCCTAACTTTATAAGAAAACCAATTTAATGTGCTGTTTGTTTATACAGTACAATCAAACCTCGGTTTTCGTCCATAATCCGTTCCAGGAGGCTGTTCAAAAACCGAAATTGTTCGAAAACCGAAACCACGCTCTTTTTAAAATAAAAATGTTTACTAAACACGTCTGCTCACAATTGAAAACAACACGATGAAGCGTCACTTCCTCGTCTACCCGAGGAAGCGTCACTTCCTTGTGTAAGGAAGGCGAGAGGAGTCAAATGGTGCATTCAAGTGCGCTCAGTTTGTTTGAGAACCGAAATTTGTTCGTCATCCGAGGCATAAAAAACTCGAACTTTTTGGTCGAGAACCGAGACGTTCGAAAACCAAGGTTTGACTCTATTTTTTTCTGATGAATTATCACCAGCAAATCATTTGATAGAAGTTATTCATAGCGGATAAAATTGCTTACTCTTCGTCTCATTGTTAGAAGAGACTTATGGTAGTATCTGCATTTTTGTTCACATGACAAGCAATTGTCTGTGAATTCTGAAAAGTTGAACTGAAATGCTTTGAAATTAATAGATTTTTTTTTAATGTAAAATGTGAGACTGTGGATGTTTTGCTTGGTTTGAGAAATGTAGAAGGAGGCTGTAAAGAATCTTTATCTCAGAAATGAGCAATTTTGTTGCGGAAAACTATGGAACTGTAGGAATGCGGAAATTCTTGGAATGTGGAAAAATAGTTCCCAGGATGTTCTGAATTAACTGAACAGTTTGACGTTGTATGTGTCGAATGCGCACGTGCGCTTGGATTCGGGGGAAAAGTGAGAGTTTTCGGCATATGGAAAGTAGTTGCTCGGGTGTTTTGAATGAGGTAATTATGTTGACGGTGGAATTATTTGCTTATACTCTTCAGCATTCCCACAATTACAAAAAGTGGTAGCAGTTTCAAAATAGGCTTGTATTGAATATCGCCTTTGTAATGATAACTACAAATTATCCGAGGGTTTTATACAGTACACAAAATGGAGCAATTATTGTTATTTCCGTCATGCCAAACTGGATCATGAAGCCAATGCCTTTCAACTGAACAACGATGACTGTTAACCTCTGCTCGACTGTGTTTGATTGAACTCTTTGTGTGTTTGTGCAGAGGCTGATCTTGTCATCAATGAGGTGATGTGGTGGGACAACGGTGTGTACTTTTGCGCCGTTGATGCACCCGGAGACACCACCGGAGACTCTGACAAAGAAGTCAAACTTATTGTTTATCGTAAGAAAACCTTTTGCATATTATCCCGTGACATGTTACAAGGTGGATCTCTCCGCGTGTACTGTAGATTTGTGACGCTTGACTCGTCCTCCTCCTCCCTCAGATTGGTTAACCGTACTTTTTATCGTCATCGGCGCTCTGCTGCTCATCATCTTACTTGGCATCTGCTGGTGCCAGTGTTGTCCTCAGACATGTTGTTGCTATGTGCGCTGTCCCTGCTGCCCACGGCGATGCTGCTGTCCGGAAAAAGGTAGTAGGGCTTGCTATTCTTTGATGGAAACTTCAGATTTGAATTGAAATTGGCTATCAGAAGGTCATTCCTTCACAAGCCCCATCAATGACAACAGATGAAGTGGAATTCTGCAATCTAGCTCATATTGTATACAATAATAATAGTTTTAGCTCACCCACATGCTTTAAACACACTAAACGTCCACTGTATTGACTCACTGTAGTGACTCCAGATGGAGCCAAAAGTTACGTACTTACCCAGTGCAACAGCATAATCTTCAGTGCAAACGTTTCAGTCATATTATACTGTTGACGTGACGCTACAGAATATCTTCTGAATGTCTACTCAAATTTTCTTGGTTGACATATCATTAACATCATCTCAGAACAGACTGTGACATATAATTTAAAAAAAATTGTTCTATTGTAATAAAAGGAAATAATTCATATATCTTCAATCCTGAACAGAATAAGCAGTATTGAAAATGAACGGATAATTCATATATCTGTGTAACGCTCTCTTTGTCTGTATGTCTGCCTGTAAAATTATGAATACCTATTCATGAATACACAGTTCACTTTTTTCCCCAAGAGTCAAAGATGGATAAAGTAGCCAAAAATTGTACTCGAGTAAGAATACTGTTACTTTAAAATACTGTCACAAGAAAAATGTAGTTCTCCAAAGTTAGTATGTGTCAAGTTAGTTGTGGAGTTCTTATAGGTTAAATTGTGAACAGGTTTTGAGTTAGACAAAAACGATGGCACCTCACATCGGTTCCTTTTCATAATCCGGAAGGTAAAGAAGTCATGGCTCGTCAGACTGCGAATGGCACGCTTGTTTTTTTTTTTTCTGCCAAGCTTCACATGAATTAGTCACGTTGAACATATTGCTCAAGTAAATATATGGAGTAAAATGCGTCATATTGCGACAAAACTCGACCCATTAGTTAATATTCTTTGACTTGCCTTGTGCTAATATGGTTTAGCTACATACAAATGTCCACAGAAGTCATTTCTGTGCTTTAAAAATCTACGTTTGTCTTACAGCGGTAATGCAGCATCGTATGATGGAGGAGGCTCAGAGGGCCATGGCTCCATGGGTGGGAGGACAGCCTGTATATGGACCAATGGCCCAGGCTTCATCCTCTCAAATTAACCCGCTACTATACGCAGGTACAACTCGCACTGCAGGAAAGATACTTTTGAGTTTGTACTCTACTAATTTGGGCTGGTGTTTTTTTTTTTTTCCCCATAGGATCCATGTCAGGGAAGCCCATGCCACTGCCCCCACCACAGTCGTCGGCTTATAGCCTACCGGCCCCGAGTATCCACGGCAGTCACACACCTGCCAACACTAATCACATGCTTGACTACATGGAGAGTCAGGTGAGGGGGTTTGACATGAACAGTCCGCTGCTTCAGGTATGTACTGTGCTGTTATTCTTACCTTTACCAAGGTCTCATAAAAATTCATCTTAAGACCCAAATTAGCAATTGGGTTACTCAACTGAGACTGAGCTTTGCATCAACGAATTGACATGGCATGCGGTGAACTTATTATGGAGGATACATTCCAGACCCCCTTGCAGTACATTAAAAAAAAAGTCTGCAATCTGGAGACTATATTAAAAAAAACTTTTAAAATGTAGTTTAAATCCATCCCACATACTTGGAACACATTACAACACACATGTAAAAAATATTCCTTCATGTATGTTCTCACTTGTATGACATCACTTTGAGGAAACAAAAAGATGACTTTCCCTTGCACACATCTGACAGAACGTGACTCTAAATTTAGCTGGAGAGCTTATTATCAATTAAATTGACCCCGACTGTCGGCAACCCAATTCAAACTGACTAGACTCCATTTTCAGGTCCTGACCTTAAGTTTAGGGAAACTTCATGTAAGGCGGAGAAAAAAAAGTAGTGTGTTTCCGGTAACCCGACCGACCGAGAATTTCTACGTCGAAAAAAAACTTCACGGTCGGCATTTTTTTTTTTTTCAAACAACCCTCTACATTTTTGTGTAGAGGGTTTACATCGGTGCAAACTCTCGCGATATTCACGTTGAGCGCGGCGTCGTTTGCCCCGTCGTCTGTCAACAACATTGAATCATAGCGGCGGCCACGATCTCCGACGAGTCCGGAGCGGGGAGAACTAAATAGGTGGTGGCGGCGGGGGCGTTGCGGGCGTTGCGGGCGTTGCGGGGGTAGGGGACGGTGTCGGGGGCGGGGTCGGTCGGTGCGCGTTGCGCGGCCGGCCGCTCCCCGTCCCGCCCTTCTCCCCCCCACTCCCGGTCAGGCGCCCGTCGGCGTTCCCCGACCGCCGACCCGTGCGTCCGCCTAGTTTACGCAACTCTAGTCCAGGCCGGGCCGTGGCCGGCGTCGGGGACCTCTCCCCGCCGGTGCCATCGCAACCCGGCCGACCTCGGAAGCTAACACCCAGCCGCCGGGTACCCAACTCTCTCGCTGCCTTTGGCGGCGAGCGGGGGGTTCAATGTCTCCTTGTTTTATGTTTTGTGGTTATTTTGTTTAAATTTTTGATGGGAAAAAAAAAACTTTGTCCGACCTACCGACCCTATGCTGAAATTTCATGTTACCTGAAACACACTAGCTTTTTTGTTTGGCCTAAAAGCTATTTTTTCGTGTCACTGATGAATTTATCCTACAACCCAGAACCCCTAACTTTTTTTGAGTAGTGTATGTTTGACCTATGACACACTTGTGTGCAGGATTTCCTCTTTGTTGCTATTGATTGACTGTCTTCCCTTTTTTTTTTCATCTTTTTTTTTTTTATCATCTTATTGTCAACAGGCTCAGCCGCCTCCACCTCCTCACATGACACATCTTCAACCTGCCCCCCAGCACATGCCCATCAGCGTCCCCTTTTCAGCCGGGCCTCCCAGCATGATTTCTGGTCTCGGTGACATGCCTTCAGATCGCCGCATCATCACCCTCCCGCCGATACGCGAGCCAGGCCGAGGGCCGCCCCCCGCACCTAAGACTCGCCCTCCGAGCTCCAGCGACAGCAGCCATGGTGGTTTCGGACGAGGGGAGCGCAGCACGCCGGGTCGACGGTATCCTTCACCTACGAGATCCAGAGGCATTCCGAGGAGCTACAGCGAGGAATCACTGGATGGGCGGCCACGTGGCGGACCACGAGGAGGCATGGATCGCCCTCGATCCCGCTCTAGGGATGATCTCTTTGATAGCAGGTCCAGAGGGAACTACAACCCACGGGGAGCAGGTCGGGGGGGAGGGTCATGGAGCTCTGACGATGAGGACAGTTATCGGAGAGGAGGAGGAGGAGCAGCAGGACGAGGAGGAGGAGGAGGAGGAGGAGGAGGAGGGAGGAGAGGCGGCGGAGGCTGGGGTGAGAAACCTCCCGGCTACACTGAGTACGAGCCTGGAAACAAGCCAGGACCAAGAAGGAACGATCACTACTCTGTAAGAAAAACATTGCTTTAATTTAGTCACAATAAATAATTTTTTTTAAATTATGACAATCGGATTTTTCTGGCTGTGAGAAAAAAAAAGAATCTAAAGTTAGTCTGTTTCTCTCAGGTTAAGAGCTATCGCAGTGGCACCAGCGTCGTCATCTGAACGGAGCTGTGAAACGCCCTTTGACCTCTGTTTCTGAGCTCACGCACACCTCACTTGAACTGGGAGTTGTTAACAGCCCTGTTGTCAAACTCCTGGTTAATTTGAAATACCCTATTGGTCATCTGGGTTTAAAAAAAAAAAGTGTGGTTGAATATGTTTTCCGAAAATATATGAAATACAGTAGTAAAATATTGGCCTCATCTGAAAGCATCACACCCGGGAGCATAGAAATCACCCCTGCTTTCTTGGGAGCATAGAAATGCTTGGAAATAGATGTCAAATGTATGAAGGCCTTCTACTGGATTATCAGTGAAATTAGAACATTGTTGAATGTTGCTGTTTTTTTTTTTCTATGAAAAGATGTTTGAGTATTTCGTCAATGTCATTGATATCCACCTTAGAGTCCACGTACTAACATTTTATTTTTCTTCACTCTTCAGAAGGTTTAGCGCACTAATTGAACACGTGTGTCTTACTATTCATGTTTTTTTCCCACTACTCATTTCACATTGGGCCTACTCATATTCCATTAGCAACAACTGGTACACGGACTTAAAGCTGGAAATCAAGGATATTGAATAACTGTTCAAAATGTTCTTCATAATTATTAAAGTTCGTGTTTATAGAATTGTCTTAGTTATTTTTTCCAGGAAGTGTCCAACTTTGGCTTTATGATAGGAAGGATGTTACAGCTCTTAAAGGGCCAGTAGTGCTTGATCACTGAACAAAATACTGCTGCTGTTACATTATGTTGAAATTATTTAAAGGGATCACAGTGCTTGATTTATATATATATATATATTTTCCCTTAATTTTGTGCAAAGTTATCGCTGTGAAGCATTGAAATACAATGGTGAAGCTTTTTTGTATAATTGCATGTAATTAAAGCCATTAAAGTGTAAATAATTGACATACAATGTTGTTGGTATCATCTTCATTTTGTGGGAACTCAAGGATGCTTTCATTATTCTCTCCTCGTTCATCTATAAAACTGCTTCAAACAAAGGGTACGCAGTAAAAGTGGTTAAGATTGCACAACTGTCTGTGTCTTATGTGTGGTGTTGTCATTTTATGTTGACTGTTCTGTTGGCGGCGCGGGCACCCGCAGCAGCTCCTCTCTCTCCTGTGGTTGAGAGGGAAGACATTTCATCTGTGCTGTATCTTGCACACAGAGCACATTTGACAATAAAGTTGACTTGAACTTGATGTGATTGTTGGGATCCCATTTTCTGAATTCTCACACTGGGTCAAACAAGTGTTCACAAATAAAATACACATTTTCTGATATTTTCATTCCCCAAAATGAAAATAAATCCAGCAAAACCCATCTGGGAATTTTTAATGGATTTCATGTTCTACAGAGAAGATCACTTGTGGAGTTTGCATGTTCAACCCATACCTGTGTGGGTTTTCTCCGGGTTTCCTCTCACATTCTGAAAACATGCATGCATGAACACAAATAGCATCAGGGTGTGTCTGTGGTTGTGAATGGTTGTGTATGTGTGCTGACAACCAGTTCAGGGTGTACCCCGCCTGCTGCTCGAAGTCAGCTGGGATAGGCTCCAGCACGCTCACGACCCTCGTGATAGAGCGGTTCCGATAATGGATGGATAAAGTATCAAAATGAGAATTGAAACATTGGGTGGCACGGTGGTCGGCTGGTCGGCACGTCCGCCTCACAGTGTATAGCACTCTAAATTGTCCTTAGGCGTGATGTGAGCGCGAATGGTTGTTCCTCTTTGTGTGCCCTGGGATTGGCTGGCAACCAGTTCAGTTTGTAACCCCCCCACTACCCGATGACAAAGAAATAGGATCCAGGACGCCCGCGACCGTTTTGAGAATAAATAAACAGATTACAAAATGGATAGCTGAATGAATGGATATTGAAACATTTACGATGTCAGCATTAATATTCTGTACAATGATCACTGTATAACTAATTATGGAAGTTCAGACCAGATTTTATTTAGACTTGTATTAATGATATGGTTAGCCTATTAATATTATTGATCATGTACGGCATGTATTTAATAAACCGAAATGCTCAATTACACAACTGTTTTTTTCCCTTCTCTAGCATATCCAATCAAAGCGAACGTTCATCTGCATGGACTGAGGTTGAATGACTTCGGTTTTTGTATGCTCTAGGATTTTCGAGTTGAAGTCAGTCGATGACGTTATTGGGGTTTTTTTTCAGCACCGCATAGCCATCCCCAACCCTAACATTGACAGTTAGGATTTTACATTCTACTTCGTACTACAGTAAATTTCAGAGTATATACTTTATTACTTGCTTTGAATCAGGACTTTATTGGCCTCCCTCTACAAATATTTGTACTACAGAATAAAAATATCTTAGCTTTCCGAGTACCACCATATAATCGCCATTAAAATACAATAGTAGCTCTGAGCTCTCATCACAAATGGTGCTGAAGTGTACAAATGACTTAAACGCAGTTGCTTTTGTTCACGACAGTACTGTACTGTGCATGATTCATGTCGCATGTTGATGACGTCCTACAGAGGCCGTGCTGGCTTGCCACGTCGGTCTCTGTGAAATGCATTTACACAGTTGTTCTTCGCAGGTTTGTGCTTAACTTTTTGGGAAAAAGACGCCTTTTCATTCCAACGTGGACTAACCGAGCACCGCACCAGCTTCTTCGGAACCACCGTACCCCATCTCCACGGTGCTGCATTTGGTCGCGTTGGAGTAAAAAAAAAAAAAGAGGAGGAATGCTCGGTTTCGTTTGGACTCGTCCGGCTGGAAGCCACACAAGTGACTGATGCATCCTCGTTCACTTCACCCTCCCGTATGTCGTGTGAGTAAAATGTGACTTTACAGCGCTTTAACTGCTCCATATGGGTGTTTCGGACACACACACACGTCCACACATTTCCCACATTTGAAGCTATTTGCTAAAGTTCCGAACTCAACTGGCGTCTAAAAGAAGAGCACGCTGCCTGGTGTCATTATTCAGAAACGCCAGGTTTAGTTAGTGCGCTTCACAGCGGTGTTATCAACATGAAATGGGATCACGTTTGTTTCAGTTTTAAGCATACATATCATGCAAAACCTAAAGGGTTAAAGTCTGAAGAAATGGCAAAATACTCCCATGCAATATTAGTTCCCGTTTTCACCAGTGGCTATCAACTGAAACGTTTCTCCTTTTGTTTGCGTGTTTTCAATTGACTGATTTGTCCATCAAATGCTTGAAATCAGTGGTTCTTTTTACACCAAGGATCAGCTCATAAAATATGTAGCTATCAGAATGGGGAACATATAAGTGCTGCAGTGAAGTAGGCCAAGTGTTGACCAAAGATGAGTCAGAACTTTTACTCCTAAAAAGTATACCTGTATATTAGCATTTACGTTACTGTAATATCATGCATATTTGAAAATTAACTCTGCTTAAATATAGGGGATGAATGACTTAAACGTAATGTACCGAAAACTGACATTAAAAGTGCATTTCAATTCATGTGTAAAACAAACAGTTCTTAAACGTGAATCCTTCATATCAGCCGTCTTCGCCAGAGTTCCCCAAATTGCCAGCCGTTTTTAATTTCATTTTGACCAATCTTTCAAGACCCAAGGAATATTGTGTCCTGGACAATATAAACACCGAACCTACCAAAAACAAAGAGTAAACTCTTCCATCATAAAAAAAGGTATTTCTTGCAGGGCATGTTCCCATCAGGGTCCATAAATTATGATCAGTTGATACCTATTCCGATAATAATCATATGGATTAGGTGCATACTTTCCAATTTTAGAGCCGCACACTCACAATGAATTTAATAATGGATAATAATGGAAAATAATTTATCTGTCAATTATTTTTTGATTAATTCAGAAATCAGATTACAAAAAAATATTACGTACTGTATATCCAAATTTCCATCCCCTTATTGTACAAAAACAAGACATTTCAAATTGACGGAGCAGAAACTGCACAAACATATATTATGATTTAGTTACTGGTTTGCTCTGTAAAAAGCAGTGTTAAGGAAATGTATAGCGGACGCTACACTGCTTACAGGCTTGTCTCTAGTTGGCTGCAACATATTGGTCATACAACATGTACTGATCACGATTGGTAGCCCATTGATCGGAGCACAACTAGTGTAGTGTTTTTCATTCTTTAGTAATCAGCAGTAAAATATGTGTTGGTTATGCTTTCGTGACAACTCAAAGTATGAAGCAACACAACAGTCGTCCCAAGTAGGCCTGTCATAATAATACCTATATGGACTTATGACTCGATAAATAAAATGAACTTGATCACATTTACCTTGTGTCGTTAGCATATGTATTCCACATGCATTCGTGCTGCTTCTTCCCTCTCCTGTCAGTCACATTGCTCACGGCTGTGGGAGGAACCACTCATACGCATACATACACAACAGAGGTGGAATGACGTCCGCCAGGAACTTCGAGACCGGCGACCATCACCAGATATTTGTTTCGTGTGCCGTAATTTACGAGACCAGCGTGCAGAGTTGGTATCTCTCCAATGCAAAATCGCTGGTGGATAGAGATCTTGCGATGGGGAGTGTACAGCTCGCTGAAATCGCTACACATTCAAAATCATCATTCTATGTGCATGTTATTGTATAACTTAAAAATTAATTGATTCAAAATCAGCACCAAACAAAACTATTAAAAAAAAAATATGACTACTGAAATCAGAAACTTGTCTCAATTTAGTCAAAAATACTCTGTGTCAAATATGGCCTGAATAGCAACAGTTGGGTGCACAGGCGGATTTGTACACATTTTTGCCACCCAATGGAAGAACAGTTGATGTTTCTGGCTGTCACTACACACTGCTGGCATATGTAGAAAAAACCCTGGATTTCTGATGATTAAAACGTTATAATACAGATGCTGTGAATATATTTCCTGTGCTAATTCTTTCACTTGTAACCTAACCGCAGACTACGCGATATCCACAGTCAGTAAAAATTGCCCCAAAAAACTAAATGTGGATTTCACAGTCATTCCAGCCTTATTCAACCGGGTGAAAGAGGACATTTTGAAGGGGAGAGGGACATCTCATTTTATACTCCTGACGCTACAGATAGTATGTGGTTGGGTGTGTTGTGTTAATATTTGTTGACGTGCATTTTTTTTTTTTTTTTTGGTTCTACATTTATAACATTTCGTTATTTTTGAGAAACGAAAGATAATCTCTTTTAAAAAGGATGTACAATAATTATTTTTGCCCTAATATTCTCACTGAATTATTATGATTTTTTCTGGGGAAACTATATTGTACTGAAATATTTATCATGACAGGCCAATGTATAAGTCACAGGCATATTATTCTCTACCCTCCCCCAAAAACAACGAATGTTTTGTCATCTGTTCTGTAAAGCGCTTTGTTACAGCTGCAGCTGTTGTGCAAGCGCTATATAAATAAAAAATGATTTGAGTTGAGTGGAGCTACTGCAGCTTACGGAGTTGAGTTGTGCACTCGCTGTGTGCTTGTACAACTCAGTTGTAGTCCTTTGTTTTGTACTGTTCTGACTCTATTAATATATATTTTTTTTTAATCTCGTCGCTTTTTTTATATCTTAACATTTTGTTGATATCCCCCTTAACACTGCACATGTTACAGACCCAACCAGTAACTGAATCATAATTGGGGATGGAGGTGGGGGGATGTATAAGTAGCTACCCCGCAGCATCCAGAGGTGTAAATCCAGATCCAGCAAGTAAAAACCACGGTTGGGCTTTAGCCACAGGTACTTCTGCAGTGAACCCTGTTTATCGCGGCGTTAACGTTCCAGAAAGAAATCCGGTGAAATCCGTGAAGTAGTCAGCTTTAATTTTGACAATTCTTGTAAAATAAAATACAGTCAAACCTCGGTTTTTGGACGTCTCGGTTCTCGACCAATTCGGTTTTGGACCCAAAATTTTGAGTTTTTTATGCCTCGGATGACGAACAAATTTCGGTTCTCGAATAAACTGAGTGCACTTGAATGCACCATTTGACTCCTCTCGCCTTCCTTACACGAGGAAGTGACGCTTCCTCGTGTTGCTTTCTATCGTGAGCAGACGTGTTCAATAAACATTTTTATTTTAAAAAGAGCGTGGTTTCGGTTTTCGAACAATTTGGTTTTCGAACAGGCTTCTGGAACGGATTATGGACGAAAACTGAGGTTTGACTGTAAGATGGTTCTTTTTTTTAATGCAAGAAAACATCAAGAATCATGGGAAATGTCGTCCCTTTAACTGAATATTGTGGTCAGGCTGAATGCAAGCTGAGCATTTCTGGCGGCACATTTCCAGTCTTGCATTATGGGGCTGCGAGGTCAACGACGAGCAAAGAAAAAGGGTCAGTGTGATGACTTGTTTGCAGCTGTTGAACTGTCAACCAAGATAGCATTTAGCATCACCCAAAATAATAACACAACCACTGCTCACCAGATTAGCTCCGCATCTTCAAACTTTTTTTTTTCCATCTATCAGAGGATCCCCTTCTCTTCTCCTTTTACCCCAATTTTGCTGATGTAATATTTGATTTAAAGGGGAGGTCAACCCCAAATTTTTCTTTGCACGAATATGTTTTCTGCAGCCCCACTAGTCTTAACACGACATTCTGATTATTACAGTGGCTTCAGCGTGTATGGTCGCTCATTAAGGAGCAAGGGGGAGTCCCAGCGTCCGAGGTTGCCACGGTAACCGGCGACCATGCCAGGGGGTCGCAGGGGTCCCAGCAGACAGCAGTTGAGCCGCTCTGCCCTGCCCTCCCTGCAAACTCTTGTTGGAGGCAACCTGGGTAATGGTACAGGCCTCAGAAACAGGTATGCCATGCACTTTTTCTCTGTGTTAACAGTTAATGACATTCACGAGCAAAGCAGAGAAGAAAAAAGTAGCTTCCAAAAATTTACTAAGACTACACTGACAGCATTGAAAACAAACATTTAAAAGTGAAGAATAGGTTTCCTTTTTGAAATAACTACCGTAATTTCCGGACTATAGAGCGCACCTCAATATAAGCCGCACGCACCCATGACATTTTTAAAGGAAAAAATATTGCGTACACACATAAGCCGCACCCGTCTATTAGCCGCATGTACCCACATTGTAACATGAGACATTTACAAAGAAGGACGGTACACAGAAAACGTTTTCAACGTTTTAATAACATAACTTTTCTTTCCAAATAGTGCCTGTAACGCCGCAGCACCACGGCAGTAAAACAGCACTAACAGGGCTGGTTTAAAATAAACATAAAAGTCACTGTTCGCCATCGAGTAATGCTTTTTTTTTTTTTCCTATGGAAAAAATTCTCTCTTGCCGTAACACTCGGTCAATCATTCCTTCATTAGGCTTTCTACCATCTACGCTTTCGTGTCAACTTTCAAGACAATGTCTTTCGGGAGGTTGTTTTTTTATTTCTTGGTTGGTGCAGTGCAGCCCAAAACACAGGTCAAATGCGGCGCCTCATGGTCGGTTGTTTTCACTGTGACGGATGACAGCTTCTTCCTCGACACACATATATATCAACTTGTCTCACTCTTACCTTTTATGCTCGAGTGCTCCCTGGCGGCCATTAGAAAAATCTATATATAGGCCGCTTCATTAAATAAGCCGCAGAGTGGAAAGCGTGTGACAAAAGTCGCGCCTTATAGTCTGGAAATTACGGTAAAAGATGTTCTTTCTTTTTAATATTTAAAAGACCTTAATCAAAGGTGCGGGTGGGGGCAGGAGGGTTACGCAAAGTTTTCAACCTGGATTTAAAAGCATTTACACTCCCAAGCCCTGCCCTCTCAATCATGTCTTTTGTTTGTCTGTGTGCACACAATTTACGTACCTGCGTTAATTAGGAACAAGTTTCAAACATAAAACGCAATAAACAACAGGATGTGATAAGGTGTTTAGGTGAGAACTGATCTGTGGACGCTTCATGAGACCAAGTTTTCCTGCAGCCTTTGTTCTGACCAACTCTTGAGTCCCCCCCCCCAAAAAAAAGAGTTGACTCTGACGCATTGTTTTTATTTATGAACTTTTTATCTGGTGTGTGCGTGTGTGTGTGTGTGTGTGTGTGTGTGTGTTTTGGGGTGGGGGATTTAGGAACGGTAGCTCCTTGGGACTGTCTGCACCACCTATCTCGGCCGTAGTAACGCCAGAGCCCGTCCGCCACTCGAAGATTCCTCTGCTGCCCTTGGACAGCAGCCTGCTGTTTGAGTTCCTGCTCTTTCTCTATCTACTGGTGGCCTTGTTTGTCCAATATGTCAACATCTACAGGACAGTTTGGTGGTACCCATACAGCCAGCCACCCACCTCTACCTCACTCGTAAGTGCGCACACACACACGCACAGGCACACGCCCGTGCACACACACTTTTGGAAGCACCAAGTATGAGAGCGTTACCCCAAAAGTAAAAACTAAACTTGATTGTCGACACAATGACAACCATTATTAGTTAATGCTTTTTTTTTCAGGGGGGATGTTCGATACCGCTTTTTTTCCAGACCGATAACAGTACGAGTACTCAACTCTTGATTGCTCACATATACCAAGAAACCGATACCAACAGTACATATAATGCATCAAATTTCTCTTAAACCGATGACAGATCATTTTAAAATAAGACCTATTGTTTATTTCTGACAAAAGACAGAAGAGTCACTCTGCAACACACACTTCAGTAGTTGCAGTAAAAATAAAACCAACAATTCACTCTGATTTAGGCCTCATTTGTAAAAAATAAAGCAGACTACTCCCTTCACTTTTAGATTGTTTAAAGAAAATAATGTGTAAAATAATACAGGTTCAACTGTTACTGTATGACAGCTAAATCTCTGTCTGTATGTATGTGTAATAACTGCTTTAGACACTGTGCATAGTTGATAGTTTGTTTATCAATTATCATAAAATTGACACATAAACGAACGAAAACTACCGGTATTTGCTGGTCGAAAAAAAGTGCTGGAACATTGAACAGTCGGACACTCAAAGGTTGACAGAAGGGCAACCGAAATTGCTCTGTACAGAATATTGTGCATTTCGGGTTAATTCCAGAATATCACCGGAAATCCCCAAATTGTTGCGATAAGTCCGTGTTTCCCTGATTCCTTTGTGACATCGTGCAAGGAAAAATGCTTCTTGTCTCTCCTTTGTCCGTTGCTTGTTAACCTGCAGAGCTTCCATCTAATGGATTACCACCTGGCTATCTTCATCACAGTCATGCTGGCCAGGAGACTTGTTTGGACAATAGTTTCAGAGGTGAACTCACTTTTTTTTTCCCCCTTCCCAGAGAGCCAACTCGAAGTGCACTAGTACCTTGACTAACAGGTGTAATTTGTTCCCTGGCCATTTTCGTCATCTAAATTGCTTGTATCTCAAATCGACTTCCCACATTGAAATCAATGGAAATGCCTTGAGCGCGTTGATCTTTTCATGGACAGAGATCCACAGCTTCAAAATGGTTTTAATTCCCTTTAACCTTCATCGATTCCTTCAGGACAGTCCCTAACTCAACTCAACTCAGGATTACAAACAATACCCGTAGCTGTAACAGTGCATAAAAATGCAGTGGTTTTACGTAAATATACAGCATTAGACTTATGTAGACAGTTCGCAGAAGTACTACACTCGTACCGCTTTGCCAAGTCAACGACATACCTTGCTCATGTTATTGGGTGATTTCATATTTTAATTCAATGTGTGCTTCAATGAGTGTTTTTTCATTGGACACCCGGATTTAAAAAAAAAAAAAGGGAAAAAAAGGGACATGAACAAAAACAAGTCAAAATGTGAGCACAAATCACAGTAGAGACTACTACACTTACTGTGAATTAATCGCGTGAATTGTTGATGGCCAAATGTTGTGATGAAGCGCACTTGTAAATTTAAACAGCGACAGAAAACAAATCCGACAGTTGCGACACTTGTAAATCAAAGTACTACTATAATCTGACGTTTGAAGCTAATAGATCCATATGATCTCATCAATAAGATGCCTTTTTTTCCTACTTCTGTCCAGCTCTCTCAGAGCAGCAGGGGATCGCTGCTCTGCTATTTGGTTTTGATTGCAGCAAGACTGTGTCTGCTCACCATCTGTTGTTGGGTGCTGTGCTGGACGCTGGTCAACCTCTGCAAGAACCACTCTGTTCTCAACCTCCTCTTCCTGGGATACCCGTGAGTGTTTAGTACTGACTTTTTTTTCTAGATTACAACACTTTGTCCAATAAATGCTCAAATGGCTTTCCAAGAAGCTGTTTGAGCACTCCGCTTTCCGCCCGCATTCCAGAAACATGCATGGCAAATGAATAGAACACTCTAAATTGTCCCTAGGTGTGATTGTGAGCGCAAATTGCTGTTTGTACTCTGTGTGCCCTGCGATTGGCTGGCAACCAGTTCAGGGTATCCCCCGTCTACTGGCCAAAGCCAGCTGGAATAGGCTCTGGCACACCCACGACCTTTGTGAGGATAAACAGATTAGAAAATGGTGGGATGGATGGACAGTCTGAACATTTGTTTTTCCTGTCAGACCTATGACTGTTCTTCACTCAAAATCGCAAATGCAAAGTAAACCTGGATTGTTAGGCTTTGTGGAGAAAGAGCACAGGACCCACACGCAGACACAATGAACTCTTGAATGGTTTATTGCCAAGAAGTGGGACAGGTCTAGGTGGCAGGAACTGAAGGAGTCAAAATGACCAAGTCGAGGAGTACAGGAATGCTGGAGTGTAGCAGCTTGGCAGGAAAGAACGCTGACGAACTGGCAAACGGGTGGCTGTTCAGGCTGGCTTTTATGCTGCAAGTGGCTGATGAGCAAAACACTTGCAGGTGTGTAAGGGAGGCCAGGTGCACCAATTAGCGAGACGCCCAGTCCACACTGAAAAAGGGAACAGCAAAAAGGGAGGGGCGACACCGAGGACAAACAATGCATCCTAACATGGATATATACATATATATATTTTTTTTTTTTGTCAACTTGCTTTCATCTGTCCTTCCACTGAAAGCCACTTCAAATCTCTTCATTTTGATCAGGCTCAACTAAACCATAAGTAAACCTATCCATTCTCATGATCAATTTCTTTTTGCTTTGTTTTATTTATTTTTATTCGTTTTTGTGTTTTAATGTTTTGCCCATACTTCATATATTTTCCTATCGTACAATGAGCATAGGCTGTTGTCGAGGCTTTCACATACGTCACATTAGGATGTACGACAACTATGACTTTGTACCCCTTTTTCCTGTTTTTAGGTTTGGTGTGTATGTCCCGCTCTGCTGTTTCCACCAGGAAGGACCGAAGAGCCAAACGTCAACAGCCGACTGCGACTACCCATCCGAGCACCAGCAAGCGGACCTAACGGACGCTCCCCTCTTTCGACCCCGGGATTTCCTCTTCTTGTTACGAGAGAACCTCAGAGAACAGTTTTCCACACCGCAGCACATGCCCACGCACACCTGCCCGCCGCACACGCACATTCACACGCCTGAGCTGATTCGATCCGAGGTGGAGGAGCTCAAGAGCGACTTTAATCGGCGGATTAAGGAAGTGCTGTTCAACTCGCTCTTCAGTGCTTATTATGTTGCCTTCTTGCCTCTCTGCTTTGTGAGGGTAGGTTCTCCCCTCTGCTTTGTTTGAATGCACCTTTGCGTTTTTTCTTTCAAAGTAACAAGACACATTTGTTTTTTCCCCCAGAGCACCCAATACTATGACATGCGCTGGTCTTGTGAGCATCTGATCATGGTGTGGATCAATGCCTTTGTGATGCTGATGAGTCAGCTGCTGCCCCCGAACTACTGCGACCTGCTTCATCGCTCTGCGGCCCACCTGGGCCGATGGCAGAAGCTGGAGCACGGATCCTACAGCAACACACCTCAGCATTTGTAAGTGAGCCTCTCTGTCCCGTGGTTCTTAAGCTTCACGATTCATGGCTTTTTTTTCCCCCCCCCTCCTCCTCAGATGGTCAGAGCAGACGGTTTGGCCTCAAGGGGTGTTGGTACGACACAGCCGCTGTCTGTATAAAGCAATTGGACCATATAATGTTGCTATGCCCTCTGATGTTTCGCATGCGAGATTTTATGTGAGTATGTACACTCATAAATCATAGTAACTTGTCAATGATTCCCTTGACCGATCAAGGGTTGCACCAGAGCTAGTAGTGAAACTAATGAGTTCAAACACAAAAGCCGACAGTGGCCGTTTAGACAAAAAAATTAAGCCACACCTACTTTGTACTCGCACACATTCAGTAGTTACATTTTGCAACCCTGCAAAACCAACTGCGACCTAAAATTTTATTTCAAAAACCGACATATGCCGTATGCATTTTACTGTAGCTAGTTTCATCCGCATTGAAGCTAATTATGAGCCTACACATATTGAAATCCAGTACTCCTCACTTGTGTCTTTCAACTTGCCTGCACCTGTGATTTATCATTAACGAGCTAGCACTATAGCGTTCATTGTGCTCACAAGGCCAACTGTATTTTCTGTGCTTAATTGCATGTAAGAGTCGAGGAGAGAGAATGTCACGAAACTCATCGATGAGATTGGTTTTAGTGAAGGGCCCACAGATTATATGAGGAAACCGACCTAGTCAAGATCAGTGAGCGGTTAAGAAAATGGATGGATGTCTGGTTTTGCAGTGAAATGACATCAAAACACATTGATTCGATTGTTAAGAAAATGGGCAGAGCCCAAGCGGTCGTAAGGCGCTGCAGAATATATTTGACACCTGAACGAATTCGAATGGGACTCAACACACTTGTTCTTTCACGGCTTGATGGCTGCCAAAAAATATGGCCAAATACCAGCAAAGACAGATTTCAGCAAACTGCTGTTAGTGCAGAGTAAGGCAGCAAGGTTTGTTCTCCAGTGACCATTTAGAATGAAAATCAACACTATGCACTCCAATTTAGGATGTTGAAAAGTTGGAAGTTCAAATGACAGCTGCACTGCTCCTCTCAAAATGAAACGTTCTACAATTTAAAACCCCTTCATGGAGGTACAAACGGCGGAATGACCATTTAGAGTCACATACATATGCCACACGACAGACAACACCAGGCCGGTTCTCACTCCCTAAACCAAAAACAAATCACTTGAAGCAAACCGTTGACTACAGAGAAATGCAAACATGGAATACTTTGCTGTCAATGACCACACTGACACGGAAATCGATATTCAAAAGTCAAATAAGGAAACATCTGGCAACTATAGGATGTGCTCAAGGACACTTTTAATGTTTGTAAAATGATGTCATAATGGAATATAGCGCTTAGTACATATTGCTTTTGTTCAAATTTATTTTCTTTTTTTTAATGTATTCTGTTTTTATATTTTCTTTCTAAATGAATATTTTTAAAATTCATGTCCTGTGTTTGTAGAATCCCCACAGCTAATGGGGATCCTAACAAATCAAACAAAACAAAGATCTCTTTTAAATACTTTTTTTCCCTGATTTGGAGTCATAAAGGTTAATTCATATTTAAGTTGAAATCCTTAATATGGAAAAATAATTACTTTTCAACTTTAAATTGCATATTTCAATGTTCCCCTGCTATTTACAGAGAATTGGAAAGATCCCCGCCACAAAAATCACAAATCTGCAATTGTTACCGGCACTCGTCAAAAACATTAAAGGGGACGTCAACCCTCAAATGGTCCTTACAAAAATACGTTCTATGCGGCCCCAGCTGTCTAAACGCAGTATTGTGATTAATATTGCTGATGCGGGATTTGAATTGAGCTGTAAAATTCACCCGTTTTTGTCTATGTCAAGGGGGCGGCCATTTTGCCACTTGCTATTGACTGAAAATGACATCACAGTTGCTCAGCTATTGACCAATCATGGCTCAGTCTCAGAATACAGGTGAGCTGTGATTGGTCATCACCTGAGCTCAGAGCAACTGTGAGGTCATTTTATTTGTGGACCTTTCAACCAGAATGCTGACTTGTCTGCTTGACGTTTGACCTTGTTCTCTCTTTTGGTGTTACAGTTCCTCTTCCACAAGCCATTGCGGATCCTGAACCTGCTGATTTGGATCGAGACCAGCGTGGTTCTGTATCAATTGTACTCTCTGTTCCTCTCCGAGCGCTGGAACCACACTCTCTCTCTGGGCCTGATTCTTTTCTGCAACTACTATGTCCTTTTCAAGATGCTCAGAGACCGTATAGTGCTGGGCAAAGCCTACTCCTACCCTCTAACCGGTAGTTTGGGCTTAAAGTCGCAGTAAAGACATCCTCGACGTCCATCGCGTGTGTGATGGAGGTGGGTTAAGATTGGGAGAGCGGAGGGGGTGTTCGGCGCTCACAATTGGAGGGTAAGGGACAGGAAAACGAACTCCTAATCGTCTTTTGATACGGTTATATTTTTAATGCAATGTTTATATCAGCCTATTTAAAAGAATATTTTATTTTGTATACTATTTCAAGTTACGCCGGGCATTACCACGCTGACCACATTAGCATGCCGCGTTGTGTTGTCGCTAGAAGGGGGAGGAGTTTCACCAAAGATGTCAAAGTGGCCACGCAGCCGCATGGCCTCTCCCCGATTGGCCTGAACTTCTAACCCTCAAACTACAAACAATATTGGATGACAAAAGATGCAGCCATTTTCAAGGAAAAGTCACGACGTTGTTTTCTGCCGATAGTCAATTTGCATTGAATCGTCATCAAATACTGCGCAGCAGTCAGCAACAGCCACTTAGCTTAGCACTGCGACGAGAGCATTTTTGAATGGTACGGGCAGTTGCTGGGCAACCGGCAGAGTGTTTCGTCACCAGTGTGGATAGACAGTGTTGGTGCCAAATTTACATTACTCTCGAAAAGTTGAGTTTCCAGGTGAAAGGTTAGAATAAACCTAAAATGCACTATAACCTTCTCGGATCGACTTTGACCTGCTCTTAATTATTGAGTTCACATGTCTACTTGTTCAAATTTGAATACTTTCTCCACAGCTGGCTGTGTTCTAACAAGAGTTGCACAGCAAAATTGACACTGTGTTTTCCCAAGGACGTCTACGTCTATGCCTCTCTGTGATTCCTCCAGTCTCTTTCGCAGTTCCAACCTGCTGACTGACACACTCAGGTCAGTGGCCACTTCCCTCTAAGATCTTGTTTGATCAACGGAGTGGGATATTGATGTTAAGACGTGAACTGCACGAAGAGGACTATTTACCAGGAAATCAAATTGTGGATCAAACGCCTGTTGTGAATTTTGCCGTTCAGCTCCATGTTAGGCCCACCGGGCAACTCCACTGAGCTGTGACGCAGCGTACGTTTTTTTGCGACTACTGGTAGTTTTAATCACTGGCCGACAGTTGGCCACTAGTTTCCCCGTAAGTTGAAATTTGAATGATTTGTCACCTAGTTGCAGAGATGCCATGTCATACCATGAGAACTTTTGCGACAAAAGTAACATTTCCACGTGCCAACATGCAGCCAGATGGCATCAGGCCATACCAATAAGGTATTGACAGTCTCACTAGCATCAAATAGGATGTCCAAAACCGTCACGTTTCAGGAGAACAAAAAACAGCTTGCCTTTTCAAAGAGAAACAGCCATTTTCAACACATCAGACTGGTTCAGTAATGTTTTAAAAATAAGGCCCACGTGGCGAGGCAACAATGGGATCGATTTGTGGAAAAAGTATGAAATTGAAGTTTGGCCGGCTCTCCGCCTGATCGTGACAATATAGAAATTGTTTTCAAATAACACTTAACACTATTTACAATCGAGAATACACCTGTGTGTGAGAGACTGTGGCCAAAATGCAGTTCATGGCGCTTTTATTGCCAAAAAGCAACACACGCACACTCCTTTATTTCTTGCCCCTTTTCCTCTTGGTAATAAAATAGACATTGAACAGGCTGAAATGTGCATTCAAAAAATTTCGAGTTTACGTTCACCTCCAAAGGTTATAGTGCATTTTCATTTGATCCTGAACATTTTGTGAGTAGTACGTGCTAAGATGCTATTTTATAGAGCCTTAGTTTTAACGTCCCATCGAGAGAGATTTTGCTACTCAAGACCTTTTGGTACTTCTCACTGCGCCGGCGAAAACCTGCATGCTCCTCCTCATTTAATCTGCGCCTGTGTTAGGTATTCTTTTGGGCTTTCGCAGTGGACATGCCCTTGTTTGTCATCAGGGGCCGTGACCCCACGAGTCTTCACCCATGGCATGCGAGCGTCACAGCTGCGCTGCTCCTCCTTCTTTTGACCTGAAGTCATTGCTACATGCCTTAAATTCACCCGCCGTCGGCTTCGGAATTGCTTTCCAAATCGGCCCCGTGTTTGTAAGAACAAGAAAATAAAACCTCACTTTCTATTTTGAATGTCATTTTCAAAGGGATATTTAATGACATGGGTGCTTAATGCGGAGTTTTGGAAGTCATCCACACCCGCCTGTTTCATTACCACTTTATTGTATTGTCGGCAGTTCACTTGTTACCGCTTCACCTTGCATGCTGCCCTTTTTTTCCCCCTCAAGTCAATCTCCTTCATGCACTCTGATGCCTTAGGTTGCCGCCTTTTTCAAGCACATTCACATCGGCTGACAAAGCATGTCCTTCGTGGTTCATTTAAATAGTTTGCCATGGCCTGAATGGAAAAAAAAAAAACATTCATCAAGCATATGGCATCTGATCTATTCAGTCAAGGTTCAGGATGAGTGAGGCTCAGGAGAAAGAGCCTCTTGGTGCCTTGTAGTTTTGCGTTTGCTCTTGAGTGCAGTTGGCTGGCGTTAACTTGAATGTAGCAAGTGTCTCCAGAAGGTGGTGCTGTTGATTTGAATGAAATTCCTCATGGACGACACCTGCAGTTATCGAGTAAAACCGTGGTGGGGAAACGGCGTTTGCCTTTTGGTTTATTTGTTCATCCCACTTAAGTGCATGCTCAAACAACACATTCGCCTGCTTTTGTTGGATTGCTGAATGGCCCTCAGAATGAAGTTGAGCTGAGGTTTTGAGCTTCGGAAAGTATTTCGAATGAATTTCCTTTTCAATTCCGCCCCCTTGGGTCTTTATCTTACGAAATTGAACAGATATAGGTGAGCCTATAACAGATGGCGCTGTCGATGAAACTTCAATTTCAGTTTAGTTTTCTCTCACATATCCCAGCATGCAGTTTTCCTTTTTGCGGATCACGTCACAGTTGCAGAAGTTTAAGGAGCTGGTCCGCAGATTTCGGCGTTTTACAGTTTTCATTTCACCCTGAGCATATTTTTTTTTGGGCATCCGAAATAAAACATGATGTTGAAATGAACACAATGTGTATTTGTATAAATGACTCAGAATATGCGCAGATGAAGAAAGATCTCCGAAGCATTTTTATTTATTTGCCAGGTATACATTTCTGGAGCACATTACAGTAATGCAATTTAACAATGGTTATTGAAAGAAAGTGTTAAAAAAAAAAAGCCATTCGTCATGTGTTGCTAATCCCCCAAAGGGAGCAAAAAACATTCAATGGTTTCCGACAGATCGCGTGTAATGTAGTCTACATCCAATATGCCCCCCGCCGTCCCCAAAAAATAGACATTTTTTTTGTTGTTTTTTGGGGGGGGGGGGGGTTGGGGCGTGACAGTTAAGTGATAACTCTGAAAGACAATTCTGCCCAATAGCAACCCAGCAATATTCCAAAGATTTGATTTAGCAGACAGAATTGATCATGCTTGTAAAGAACTTACTTTGGCCCTTAAAAAGAATATAATTAGCGATAAGAATCAATCAAATGGCACCTTTGGTAGCTCACTTGTGCATTCATCAAAAAAGTAGATCAGTAGAAAAAGTTCAAACAGTGCAATCACACTTTAAGAGCAATTGTCCCAGTCCTGCGATTCAGTTTTTCTATCATCGCTGTCATGCAAAATCAGTGCATCTCCAAAATCACGTCTTTTAAGAGGAAGAAGGATGGGAAAGCCATGTCATTCTTTTACTCGCTTTGTTAAAGTGGATACACCTTTCCCTTGCTATTTAGTTAATTTCCACAACACCTCCAAATCATGTTCAATCACTAATTGGCCATAATAATCATTTAAAAAAAACTTATCTATTACACCCACTGATAAAATAAAACAGTTGAACACGTCGCCAGTGCCAGCTGTTCACATTGAAGTCTCCATTGACTGTAGGTCAACCGCCTGACCAGAAAGTCATTAATTCTCCACAAATGCAAACGCCTGTCCTTACATCATCTTCCCCAACTCCTTTCTTAAACATCTTTGTAGCATGAGGGATTTAACAAAATAAAGCGAGGAACTGACTAAGCAAAGTTGTAGGTGGAAGTTTGTAGAAGCACTTACCTTTGTGCCTGACCAAGTCTTTTTGTACGGAAGCATGACAACTACCTTTTTTTTTTTTTAAAGTTCACTCTATCTTCACCTATACTGTGTGTTACTGTAAATAAACATCTGGAATTCTAGACTTTCAAACTTGAGGTGATATAATGGCTGAACGGATTCCGCTGACTGAGGAAAGGGTGGCCTTTTACCACACTGCTCAGACAGGCGTTAATTGATTTGTTCTCAAACTATTTTCAATTCAATTCAATTGGTCAACAACAGTGGTCAACAAAAGAACACATTTGACTACATTTAAAAAAAACAGAGATGCAAGTAAACTGTCAGATTTTTTGTGCCAGTTCCAAATATATTTTTATAATAATATAACAATAATATAATGAAATATAGTTCTCAAATATATTAAGTAATATTTATGGATCAAGGGTTAAGTTCAGAATCTTTTTTTCTGAAACTAGCCCTAAGCTATAAATTACAACGCATGGTAAAATCCACACTGTGCAAGCTTCTGTAAGTCAAACTTAAAAACAAAAAATGAAAATATCTCAAAAACCTGATGTGTTTGGGGGAAAAAAAGTGAAGGTATTTTTGGAAATCAGCACCACAAACACATTTAGGGACACAAAGCAATCTGTGATTCAAATGCTGTTGACAATTGTAACGTGGAAAAAATAACAGACGAAGTGAGGACTGATAAATTGTATCGATTTGTGAAAAAAATATGAAAATGACCATCTTCCATCCAGCTGCTATCAACACATAATGCCACTTGCAGAACTCATCTGTGCATGCGTGAAAATCAAGTGGAAGTGAGAGGCCGGAATGTTGGTGTAAAAAAACATCTCTGTTCACTCTTTACAGAAAAAGATCCAAATGGACGAAAAAGATGGACTCATTGACCACTTTTATTTTGTCTGTATCTTGAAACTAATCTGAAAACCGGGACCAGACCGATGCTACTATCTACGCTACGCAATCTATCGGACAGCAAAACTAATGGGAGACAGGAGTTGCGAGCAGCTTGAAAGAAATAGCTTTGTGTCACTATTTAAAGCGAGAAACGTTTCCACATTGGGGGGAGGGGGGGGGGGTGTTTTGCTACCATTTTGTGGCATCTCACGACAACTACAAACCCTTTTGGATGTTCATCAATTATTGACGGATTTTTGCTCTTTACAGGGGTTCACTGTCGTATCTGTGACTTTTGTTGCCACTGCGAGTTTTGGAGATCATTTTTCGTCAGTGCTGTGAGCGGTGTTAACACATCAATGCGCTTCCTCAGCCTTCCCGACAGTCCACAAAGTTGCCTTTTATCCAGTAACAGATTTGAGCGTATTTGAGAGGTGTGATTCTCACGGCGACATTAAATTCCTGAGACGCCCCTTGACGCTCCACCCACTGGTGCCCAGAAAACACACCTATCACCTTCCTCTCCCATCGCCGACGCCGCCCGTCCCACATTCGGGCGTAGACCCCCGACCCGCTGGCCCCCGGCTGGGCGTCGCAGTGCTGGTAGAGCAGGTCTGACGTCTCCTCTCCGGCCTGACAGAAACGATACACCAGCTTTCCCGGACGGTCGTTATCGAACCCGGAGAAGTGAACCCGTCGCCCGGGAAGCCTCTGAGAAGGAGGACTCACACCCAACTTCATGTGACGCCGTTTGTGGGCTTTCTTGAGTTCTAAAAGCGCATAGTCGTAGTCCATCCCGATGTCATTGGCATTGCCTTTAACCCATCCTTTGGGTACATGTGTGCGCTTGGCCCGGATCCACTGGAACTTCATCTTCTCTGACACGATTGGGCCGACGTTTGGCCCGCTTTCAACGTGGTTGCTCAAGTTGGAAATCGGAGACCGTAGGTCCCGTTGTCTGGCTTTTAGAAAGCCCACTCTGAGCTTCTGAGCACCCTTCACATAGTTTTTACCGTCATGAACACAATGAGCGGCCGTTAGAACATGCCGGTCCCCGACGAGGGTACCGGAACATCCGGTGGACAGTTTGACAGCCACGGAGAAAGGATATTTAAGCACAAAGTTGTGCCCTGCAATGCTGTATCGCCCATCGTGACCAAAGATCTGACGCTTCCGTCTGGCATGTGACCGTTGGCCTTTCTCAGACGGCGCCAAGGAGTATGCGGGGCTTTCGTTGGACGCCAAGTTATAACCGTACAGCCCGACGGCGGTCTCAGTGAGCTGACCGTCTGAGTGAAGAGTCTCATAAGCCAGAAATTGCCGCAAGTCCCAGTAGCTAGGCAAAGGCGCTGTTTTGTGGCATTCTGGGTCACACGAGGAGCTGACGTTAAGGCGGGCTTGGGACAGGAAGCGTGGGGCCGGGCGACTCTCGCTTTGCTGTGGGAGGATCACGGGGACACGCTGGAGAATCCACCGAGGTCGTGAGAAGGAGAAGGCCGCTGGAAGCATGACAAGGAAGAGAAGGATGTGGATGGAGGGGAACCTGAGGACGGCAGATGGACCGGAAAGATCAGTATAAGGGCCTACTGTGAATCCCGATTCATCGCGAGGGATTGAAGACACACCTGTGATAGGTGAAAATCCACGATAGCGTGACAACTACGTATTTTTTAAAAAAACAGTTTAACTTAAAGCAGACTCGAAACTCTTAAAAAGACACCTTTTCACTTTCTTGCGATGAAGAAACGGGATACAAACATATAACATCACTTTGAGAAATAGTGTGACAGACTGTTGCACAAATAAGAGCTCCAGTGTGCTTGCTTCAAACTGTGTGTCACTCGTAGTTGAAGTTGAGTCTAAATCTAACAGCAGAGATGAAACCAGAGAATTAGAAATCTTGTACAGTCAAACCTCTGTTTTCGTCCATAATCCGTTCCAGAAGGCTGTCCGAAAAGCAAAATTGTTTGAAAACCGAAACCACGCTCTTTTTAAAATAAAAATGTTTACTGAACACATCTGTTCACAATGCAAAGCAACACGAGGAAGCGTCACTTCCTCGTCTACCCGAGGAAGCGTCACTTCCTCGTGTAAGGAAGGCAAGAGGAGTCAAATGGTGCATTCAAGTGCGCTCAGTTTGTTCGAGAACCGAAATTTGTTCGTCATCCGAGGCATAAAAAACTCGACATTTTTGGTCAAAAACCGAATTGGACGAGAACCGAGACGTTTGAAAACCGAAGTTTGACTGTATTTTAAAACCAAAAAGTTTAACCAAACCGTTTCTTTTTCTTTAACAAAAATCCACAAGCTGAATGCGCACATAATGCGAAACACTATTCAGGCTAACAGTAAATAGCGCAGATGTTAAGACTCACCCTTGCTGTAAACCCTCAAACATCTGCTGCATTAGCACACAGAACAGCAACACATAGAGAGCATACAGCGTCGATTCTCTGCTCTGTGGAAACAATGGGCCTCTTCAGATTCATTTGGAGGTCTTTTTTCCATAAATCTTTTAGGCCACCTACGATAATCATGTGTATGAAAGTTTAAAAAGAAATCAAAATCTGATACATGCCATCGTGTAATCATCCTGGTTAGGAAAGGTGGGGTTGAATTCATTTTAAACAATGTTATCTTCATTCAAAAGGAATCATCATTGCATCTCCCTTTGACCAACTGATGTTTGCCACAAAAGTGCTAGACATGTTGGGGGATTTGACTTTCTCAACAGACCCAATTATTATGACTGGAGCGAAGTTGGGGAAATTCTCTGCCTCCTCTCCTCCTCTGGCTCTTAATTACATTGCATCTCTTCCTGTAGAGCTCAGTCTCATATCGCATCTGTTGCGGCACAAGGTGCTAAGACGTTGACGAAACCTTATACAGTGATTTGGTCTTATATGTTTGGGCTGATGGCGCTCTGCACACACACACACACACACACACACACACACACACACACACACACAAACCTGTGTGTGTGTGTGTGTATGTACCGGTATGTGTGTATATATATGTATACGTATACTGTATACGTATATAGGTGCGTGCGTGTGTGTATATGTATATATATATATATATATATATATATATATGTATATACACACACACACAGTCAAATCTCGGTTTTCAAACTTCTCTGTTGTCGACCAAATCGGATTTCGACCAGAAAATTCGAGATTTTTTTATGCCTCGGATTACGACCAAAAACCGGTTTTCCTCTGTACACCTCTTCGCTTCCTTACACGAGGAAGTGAGGCTTCCTCGTGTAACGTTCATTGTGAGCAGACATGTTTGTTGTGATTTTATATATATATACAGTCAAACCTCGGTTTTCGTCCATAATCCGTTCCAGAAGGCTGTTCGAAAACCGAAACCACACTCTTTTAAAAAATAAAAATGTTTACTGAACACGTCTGCTCACAATGGAAAGCAACACGAGGAAGCGTCACTTCCTCGTCTACCCGAGGAAGCGTCATTTCCTGGTGTAAGAAAGGCGAGAGGAGCCAAATGGTGCATTCAAGTGCGCTCAGTTTGTTCGAGAACCGAAATTTGTTCGTCATCCGAGGCATGAAAAAAATCGAAATTTTTGGTCGTAAACCGAATTGGACGAGAACCGAGACGTTCAAAAACCGAGGTTTGACTGTATATATATACACACACACACACACACAGTCAAACCTTGGTTTTCGAACTTCTTTGTTGTCGACCAAATCGGATTTCGACCAGAAAATTCAAGATTTTTTATGCCTCGGATTACGACGAACCGGTTTTCCTTTGGACACCTCTTGGCTTCCTTACACGAGGAAGTGGAACGTTCATTGCATTGTGAGCAGACATGTTTATATATACATACATATATATATATATATATATATATATATATATATATATATAAAGCCTTGTTGTTTTCTCATATTGCATCCTTTGCAATTTGAAAATATCATCTGACTCCATTGTGATGTCAATTCATTAAAAAACAATAATAATTAAAGGCATTTTAATTTCTCAAGCGTGATATAGTGAGGTATTTGAGCCCTTCTGACTGCGTGCATGAAAAACGCCCACGTTCCTGAAACTGGCATCATGGATTTAAAATTAACCTCATGGGAGCTGAGGGAGAGCGTTTCATCTACGTCGGAATTTAGCAGCTGCAGACATGCACTGTATTAAATGAGCAAATATGTCACACAGGGCAAAGTTCAAGCCTTAAGAGGCTCGCATGGAAAATCCCCAAAGTGTCCTTTAGGGATTGGCCTTAAGTCTACAAAACTGCCTTAATAATATTTTCATGGGCTGAATATATTTAGGATGCATGGACGGAGCCAGACTTGAATCTCACATACTCAACACTTTGTCACTCCCCTTCCCCTCCTTGCGTTGACCACATGACTTTGGGACCAAGATATACAGCACAGTGTTGTCATAGGGACGGGGTGTTAGACCATTAATATAATTACATCAACCTGAATTAACATTTTTTGACTATGTGGCCACTTTTTTTTTTTTCAATATCACTTTTAATAACGTCCACATTAAGAAGAACTTCTCAGTTTTCCTTTCTGCACATTTTGTAAATATGTTAGCCATATAACAATCATTAACTGATTCATTTCAAAGCTTTAGCCTGAAGCCTTGAATAGATTTTCAGGCCTCTGTGCCTGAGTATTTATTCATCTACTGACCTTTATTTTACTCCCTACCTTTGAAACTGATATCTGTACTTTCTACTCCTTACTCCGTCAAAATGGGCTGTTTCCCTTTTTCAACCTCAGTGGATGACGACATGATGTCAAAGAAAAGATGTAAATGGAGAGAGGTGATGTCAACTGCAGTTGAGATCTTGGTTGATACTGATTTGACATCTGTGGTCTTATAAGGTGGGGAAAAAAAACATGAACCAGTGAGCATTGACAAAACCGATGCAAAAGATTTGGAGAAGCAAGATATTCCCTGTCACTCCGAAGTTACAGGAGAGAGTATTTTGTGCGCATGGGTTAATTTTTCTGTTTTGCCAAGTAATCAAAACACATCTTTCCTCCACTTCCATCTGTCTCTACTTGTATTCACGTTTACTTTAATATAAGAGTTGAAATCACGACGTCTGCTTTTACCAAAGTGCTTTTCTTTGGGCAAGCATAAGTGATATCTATACACAAGTACTTTTTTTGCGCCTGTGGTATCTATATTAGAAAAAAGTAAATTTCCCTTGTGGATGAGTGTCTGTCTGTCTAATCAATATGTACCTCTGTTTAAGTACAGGGTTTGAGTACTTTTAACCTCCTCTGCAGTCCAGCACAATGAGTCTTACAGGTAACTTAGACAGGTGAATAATTTAGATTAGAGCAGATGCAGTAAAATACGCTTGATTTGGGCACACACGCACGCACACACACACTACTTACCGTGATATTCCAGTGTGGGAGCACATCTTTCATCCAAGTTGAATGCAGACCGTCCAAGGAGAGATTTTGCAATTTATATCGTCAATTTTTGAGTGGCAGGAGAAGGACACGACGTCGCCGTACTAAACCCGAACCGATGCATCGAGTCGCCCCTTGACAGCGCGCAAGGATGTCCTGTGGGCTGCAACGTCGCGTCGGTGCGCGCAGGAGGAGGAAGAAATAGAGGAGGACGGGGGATGTCTCCCGCTGCGTGTCTGCCCCCGCCGTCACATCTGCAGAAAGAAAATTGTGCAGGTCAGTCACGTGACACAACGAGTCGACAACATGAGCTTGTTGATTCTTGATTACAACTTCGATATCACATTCAACATTTTAAATAAGTTCTAGAACAGCTTTTTGGGGGTTGATTTTGTCTTCCTTGAGTCATTACACACATTTTTTACATGGATTGATTGAAGTTGTGTCTTTTCGCACAGTCCTGCTGCTAAAACCTTTTTAGCCATTGTAGTGACTTCTCTATACATAATTCACCACCAACTGCAAATGTGTGAATGCAATGTTTTTTTCATATGCTTGTCAGAGAGTTCAGGGTGAGAGGAAGTGATGTTCGGTGTTCACGGTCATTTGGTAACTGGGTAGGAGTAATTGCAGTCCCTTTAAGAACCGCCATGTTTAGTTTGCTTGTTGCTATGGAAACTGACTTTCGGCGGGTCTTGAGTTGCGCGGAAGCTTTTTCGATGTGAAAAATAAACGACACACTCTCTGTGTGTGAACGTGAGAAATTGTCGACTTCTTTTACAATTTCCACACCATCTAATTAAAAAAAAAAACGGCTACATGACTGCCTAAAAGACGCTATGGCGCTAATTGCTCTGACCATCAAGCCAGCCAAGTTGTTTCATGCTTTGTCAATTTTTTTCAACAGTAGCTTCTTGGACCGTCACTAAAACCAATCTAACGTTGTGACTCATATAATCAGAAAAAAAGACATTTCATGTCATTTTTTTCTTTTTAAATTATATTTAAGTCTATTCTTGACCAGCTAGCATAGCAACTAGCATGGAGGCTTACTTTGAGCAAAAACCTTGTCACTTGTAATCCTGCTACTGTAATTAGAGTCATTAAAATGGTTTTTACACAACAATAGTTTATTACATTTGTTTTTCAGGTGCCCGAGTATTTGTAACAGTGTTGCACAGTAAAAGTGCATTTTATTTTCACTGAAAAGCCTGACTTGTGAGTAGGACAGCCCAGCTGAGGCGGGGGTAAACACGCCCTTGACTGGTCGCCAACCAAACGCAAGGCACAAATAGACTTGTATGGACGATTCAGTTTCAATTCACCTTCCATGTGTGCATTTGGACTGTGGGAGGAAACTGGACTCATCAACATGCAAGTTTTCCATGTTTAAAAACAAAAAACAATTTTGTCGAACGTTTGTGGAACTTCCATTACCTTGTTTGTGTTTTCGTCTTGCTTACCGAGTTAAAATGCATGTTGCATTAATTTTGTTGTCTAACAGAGTCATTTGATGGGTTTTATGGTGAACATCCCCTATGTTGGGTGGACCTGCTGGCTCAAACACTGGCCTCAATAACCCGCAGCCCCTCCCATCCCACGACACAGTTACAATTCACGCACGCACGCACACACACACACACACACACACTTCTGAAAGTGAATTTGGGACAAGAGGTCCTGCCAGCTCCTCATCCTCTCATCAGCTCCAAGCTTCAGACATCATATGTGCAAGATATAGTTGAACATTTTTGAAGTGAAAGGGAAGTGGCGTTTCATAAACATGTAGCGCTCGGTGCTTGTGAGAAAGAGTTTTGTGCTTGAGATGGTTATGAAAGAACCCGTGTGTTTGGCTGTGCCCACTGTTGTCAGGGAGACCCACATTCCCCGGACTACTGTCTATGTTAATTGTTAAAGTCCACCCACTCTCATGCTTCTGGCCCCTGACACAATCAAACAAGTATGGACACCCTTGTGTACTGTACTTCAGTGTGCTGTCTTTACTTCCTTCTCCACTGCATTTTGTTTTCCCATTTTTGTGCTTCTCACATTCTCAATTCTTTCTCGCCTTACTGTCCCCAAAGGCTACAAAACAGCTGTTTGGCTCACGCAGGTCACCACAAAGGGCCTTAAGAAGTTTTTTGCTGTGAAATGTTTGGAAACTTAGGCCAAATCTCCGGGCGAGTCCAAGAGAAAGTACAACCCAAGTCCCTTTCATATACAACTTTTAATTCCTCATGACGAAAGGTAAACACTGTCAACTGATATTAAACACAACCAACGGATGATGCTAATTTATAGCTTTGTTTGGTCATTGCGGAAACTTGTTGGTGTACCGTACAGTGTTTTTGTTTTCTAAAATCTTCCTTGTCCACTGAAAAGCATGCTCTGTATTTCAGAAAAGCGAGTACGCCCCTCTCATTTCTATAAATATTTCATGATCTCTTTTTTTGGGATAACATTGGAAAAAAATGGCAACGCTACAATGTGAAGGAGTCAGTGTACAGCTTGTATAACAATAGAAATGTGCTATCCCCTCAAAATAACGCAACACACAGCCATTTGTTACCTAGCAACTACCGGCAACAAAAGTGAGTACACCCCTAAGGGAAAATGTGTGCTTGGTGACACTTTGCTACAATCTAAATCAGTCAGTGTACAGCTTGTATAACAGTGTGAATTTACCATTCCCTCAAACGAACTCAACACACAGCCATGTCTAAACCACTGGCAACAAAAGTGAGTACACCCTGAAGTGAAATTGTTCACACTCGACCCAATGATTTTGCCTCCCTGATGTCAGTTTGTCCCTGTGCTGTATGTTACACATACGTACAGCACATTTGACAATAAAGGTGTATTCAATTCAATTCATGTGACTCATTCATTTGACAATGTCTCAGGTTTGAATCTTGAAAAAGTTGAGGGTCTTCTCACATTTGTTGCCACATTGTCGCAAAGCTTCGTTTTGTTGAGTGTTTTCCCACGACAAGAAAAATACGAGCAGTGCGCTCACTTTTGTGAGACATTGCATCTCCACTATTCTGCATGTTTTTTTCTTTCACTAGAACATCATTTAGGGATTTTTTTTTTCATTAGGTAGTGAGGATATGCACAATTCTTTACATTTAAGTGTTACGAATGGTATTCGAAGGGCAACATTTGTGTTCTCGCAAATAGATCATTCATTCATCTTCCGAACCGCTTTATCCTCACGAGGGTCGCGGGGGTGGTGCTGGAGCCTATCCCAGCCGTCTTCGGGCAGTAGGCGGGGGACACCCTGAACCGGTTGCCAGCCAATCGCAGGGCACACAGAGACCAACAACCATTCGCGCTCACACTCGCACCTAGGGACAATTTGGAGTGTTCAATTAGCCTGCCATGCATGTTTTTGGAATGTGGGAGGAAACCGGAGTACCTGGAGAAAACCCACGCAGGCCCGGTGAGAGCAAATAGATCAGTTCTAGCATAATGTGAAGAATTTCCTTGGCAGACAAGATTACTTTTTCATTTTCAATTTGCAATTAAATCACTGCTGCAGGTTTCATATAAAATAAGTACAAAAGGCAAAAATAGCACCCCGAGACTTTGTTCAGTCTTTTCATTGTTTTACTGACCTTAGTATGTTTTCTTTTTCTTTTATAGCTAGTGAGAGTTCTTTTCCATTGGTATCTTTTGGGGGAGGTGCATTTTCATTTTCCAGGAGTGACACATTTTGATCCTCGCGCTAGCAAGAGTTCTTGGGGTTTTCCCAGATACTGATGCATTTGTCTCTCATCCCACACATGAATGATCACTTGCTAATTGAGTGATTTTAACCCTCCTATAAAACGTGGCCTTTGGGCGACGTGTATGAGTAAAACACCTGGCGCGGCTCAGCATGTAACTTCCTGCCCCCTTTGGAAAATGACTCACGACTGGTGAAAGATGCCCAACAACACTCGGAGCAACACCAAACGTAGTTACTGACACTTGAACAGTACAGTTCAAAATATTACTTGCATTTTGTACACTGACTGTTGAGGAATGTTGTTGATGCTAAAGTGCAGTGCTTTTGCAAACTTTGCAAAACTCGAAAATGACACCCCGAATTTATTTTTTGCAATCTAGAGATTTTTTATTATTTTTTTGCATGTAAATTTGTGCCACGTCATTTGTAAGTTTCATGACTATTTCCATCCATCCATTTTCTGACCCCATTGTCCTTTTCAGATTTGCGAGGGAGCCTATCCCAATTGTCGTCAAGTGGCGCATACTCAGTGAGACAGTTTGGAACCGACCCCCTGTTGCCTGCATGGAAATCAGACAAGGTAACCACTCCAGCATAATTTATCCCCCTCATGAATATTTATTATATAGTATAGCCGCATTTATGGCATGGGATCCATTCCAAACCCACCCACTATAGATAGGTGGAAAACCAAGCATAGACCACATGAAATTTTTTTTTTAAGCAGTTTAACCCTCTCGTGGGTTTAAACTTGTTCCAATACACTTTTAAAATTTTCCCTTAGCACCTATTTTATATTGCACTTGTATTGAACTGTGTACAGTTCTTCTGAAACATTTTTTTGTGCAGTGAAACACTTTATCCCCCCCCCCCCCCACCCTCAATCTTGCTGCTGTAGACTGCAAATAACCCTAATAAAGGTTATCTTATCTTATTCATGATTTTACTTACCTGTTTGCCTGGGTTATGGACTGTCGAATTTTGGAGGGTCAGCCAGGCTTGGCTCCAGCTCATCAGGAAAATGGAGACTGTTTAGGTCAGGGGTCTGCAACCCAAAATGTTGAAAGAGCCATATAGGACAAAAAAAACCCCCAAAACAAATGTCTGGAGCCGCAAAAAAATAAAAGCCTTCTATAAAACTTACAATGAATGAAACACATGCTGTATGTATGTAGGAGACTGGATTGTCTCAGAATTGTTTGTTATTCATTCCTTTTGTTGTGTGTTCACAAACACCCCCATAGAATTTATTTTGTGATTTCCTCACTTGATTTTTTGTTTTGGTGCATTATTTTTACTTTTCTTAGTGTCAGTGAAGTGATCATTCATTTCCGTTTTTCGGAGGCTGTCTTCGAACGCCTCTCGAGTCGAACGAGAAGAGAGAAGGCACGGAGTCGGACGCAGACGTGTCTTGTTTGTCGAGACTATTAAAAGCTTAAATAAAGTTTACGTTTTAAAAAATCAACACCACAGCTCTCCTTTTTGGAGCTGCAACATGTATCTATATCTATTTGAGCGATATTAGCCTACTATCAAAATCTTTTTCCATTTTCAAACATTTTTTATAAAGCATCAGGGAGCCACTAGATGTCGCCAATGAGCCGCATGCAGCTCTGGAGCCGCGTGTTGCCGACCCCCGGTTTAGGTCATGAGCTTGCCTTGCCTTTTATTTTATTTTTGTCCATCCTAAAGAACGAAAACATTTACTTTAGGCTAGTCTGGTTCTACTTGAGAAGAAGGAATTCCATGTCATTTTTAACTTCATTCCAACTACTGGCAAATAAAAGTGTGTAAAGCTGAATGGAACACGATTATTTATGACCAGTTGGATCTTGCATCGACCACAGAGGATAGACGATTACTTGAGCAGTCTACACAGTAATCCAAGTGAAAGCACGTCTCATGCATCATCTGAATTTCTTGAATTTTGCCTTTCATACTTCAAAAGGCTCGTCTGTTGCAAGAAGTTGTGACTCAGTGACTGTGGTTGTGTCTGTCTCCGTCTAATCTGATTTCCGGCGCCGAGGCTTTCAGCAAACCTTGAAAGAAAGCCTCTCGACGAGTCAAGTGCAGTCTATTTGCCCGATAGGATTCAATGGCGGTAGTTACGATGGATCGAGTCCAGTGGCTTGCGAATCACGGTGGATGCCCAGCGCAAGCATCTCAATACGATGCTGATTGTGCACTCTAAATTGTCCCTAGGTATGAGTGTGAGCGTGGATGGTTGTTCGTCTCTGTGTGCCCTGCGATTGGCTGGCGACCAATTCAGGGTGTCCCCCGCCTACTGCCCGAAGACAGCTGGGATAGGCTCCGGCACCACCCGCGACCCTAGTGAGGATAAAGCGGTTCGGAAAATGGATGGATGGATGGATGGACTCCCCTTCGCTGTTTTTATGATCAGGCCGAAGCAATAACATCATTACATGGTCACCATCTGGTAACATCTTGGTTTTGAAATTGGTTGAGGAGCTTCATTTTGACCAAAGTAGTCCTTTGCTGCCATCTTGTGCCATCTGTGGGTAATTATAGTACAGTATTTGCAGTGGTTAATATTATTTGTGTCCAGATGGGATGTTGACACAAAGCTTAGACGGGCAACATTTTCACAGAGAAAAGTTCTCTTAGTGTGTCATGATTCGGTTTGGGACCAACAGGTGGCACTGTGGGGCTTTTCCCTGCAGCTGCACACCTGTTGGTCGTTAGGCAATTATGGCTATAAAAGGACTCCCACCTGACCACTCATGTTCGGGTTATTGTTGCTCTTTGCTGCTGTCATGTTTGTTTGTTCTGTCATGTATAGGTCATGTTCTTGCTATGAGTATTAGATTTGAGCTTCTGCCTAGGTCTTTGTTTGATACTTTGGACTTTGTTTGTTTTGGATTTAGTTTTCCTCTGTTTTAATACAATTTGTCAAGTTCACCCTGCTCCTCCCTCTCGCCTGCTTTTTGGGGTCCACCATCACCACCTCGCAACGTGACATAGTGGAGTTCTGCCAGAAAAAAGCATCCACAGGAGCGGTTTTCATGTCACCTGTTTTTCCTCCCCCAATGACACCATATGAGTCACATAAACCTGAACAATGACTGCACATTTCCTGTTATGGAACATATTTTTTTTCACTGTGCTTGTTGCCCTACGTGTGTAACTCAAAGGTCCACCTCTTCCATCCTGGTCGAGATGGTGGCGACAATTGACACATGTTGAACATGAAGTGTCAGCATGCTAAAAAGGAAGAGAGTATCATCAGCACTTTTAGTTTTCACCAACATCTCTACTTGTCTTGTCCACAACTAATTTGTGTGTGTGTGTGTGTGTGTGTGTGTGTGTGTGTGTGTGTGTGTGTGTCTTTTAATTCTATTGCCACAAAGTTCTGTTTCATACTATTTTGCTCCAAGGCTCCAACGGTGGATATTAAAAATCTTCACACGCCCTGTTAAAAAAAAAAAAAAAGAGCCCAAGCTCGATCATTTCAGAAACTTTTCTAAAATTAAAGTGACCTATAACTTGTACAACTCAACTGAAAAAGTGTGTACTGTACACACTCACATCACATTCAAACTTATGTTAAAAGGTAGTCAGCATTGAGCGCACAACTGCCACTGATTAACCCAAAATAAAGTTCAGCTGTTCGGCTTTATCATCAGGCAAAATCAGAACAACAGCGGTGGGAAGTAAGAAAGTATAAAAATACTTAATTATAACTCTTAAATCAGGTATCTGTACGTGACTTGAGTATGTATTTTTATGATGACTTCTTTATTTTTTCCCTACATTTATGAAGCTATCTGTACTTTCTGTTACTTTGCCAAAGTAGGCTTATTGTTTTTAACCTCGGTTGGATCACGACATGATGTAACAAATAAATAAATAAGTCGGCCACAGTTGACATCTTGATTGATTGAGATTTTGTCGTTTTAAAATGCAGAAAAATCCAAAATATCAGTAACATCGAGGAATTTGATTCAGGGAGCATGAACGCTGATTATGAAACAGATTTGGAGAAGCAAGATATTCCATAACCAAGATTTTTTTAAATGTTGTTGGCTTTTAGCATTCTTGCTGAGTGATTCAAAAGCTATGGGAACTTGTGGTATGGATAGTATTTACATTTCAGGATGTCCTTTTTTTTTTCTTTTACTTAAGTATGGGAGTTGAATTAGTACTCTTTCCAGAGTCTTGTTTATGAGTCTGCACAAAGCTCCTCTATAGTGGGGGAAAAAACAGAGAAGTGTTGTTAGCAACCCTGCCAAATTTCAGAAAAAAAAAACCTAACAAACAAAACCAAACCCTAAACATCGAGATGTTTAGTTGAAGCTGTCCCCTCTCTGCCTGAGCCAAAGTGTGTCACTAGGCACAGTTTTAGCCCCACCCCTCCCAAACAATCAGGAAAACTGAAATTCCTCCACAATTCAGGACTACTGAGTTCTTTCAGTCTTTTAGCAATTATCTTCAAACATGTATAGTGTATCTTAAAACAAATCACTGTATTCACTTTAGAGGGTGTTTCAGTACAGCGTGTGAGTACTTGACACTGGAGAACAATGTACCTCGGAGTTTGGCTGGATTACAAAATCATCTGTTTGCAACGGCCCTCAGGTGACGCCTCTATGAGGTAACGGATCCAATGTCCAAACTAATTGAAGACTTCCTGCCGTAGTCTGCCTTTGTGTCTGCTATCATTCCACCTCTCTCACCCAGACGCACTTCCTCACACATGAAACAACAGTTGCCATAGTCACCTCGAGTCGTGCAATGGCATAATTGCACGCCAGCAGGAAATGTGGAGCTTTTTGGGTTAATTAGAGCTTCCGCGTGGGAAGCGGCGTACAAGGCTGGACATCCCAGCAGGAGGGAAGACCTGTGCGTCATGCTGACAAAGGGGTTTTCCATGTTGTTGTAACATTGGGATTATTGTTCCACTGTTTTGATGGTTAACTCAGTAACACTCCATTCGGGCATTTAATATGAGGTCATGTTTCAGGTCAGGTCCGATTCTGGATGGAGTATCAGCTAATAGGCGCCAGTGCCAGATGGCGGTTCATCATTTGCGCCATTGCTATATCGCAGATTTTTAAAGCTTTTTTAATTATTATTAATATCATTATTGTTATTATTATTGTTTTATACAGTACACGGCGTTCCTTCACTTATTTGCAATTGGCTACTCGTGGATTCACATTTTTGCTTGCATCATCTTCGTACCAAGGAACTACAGTCAAACCTCGGTTGTCGTACATAATTCGTTCCAGAAGACTGTCCGTAAACCGAATTGTTCGAAAACCGAAACCATGTTTCCCATTGGAATCAATGTAAACATTTTTAATCCGTTCCAAGTCAAGAAAACAACTTTTTTTGAAATGTGTTCGTCATCCGAGGCATAAAAAACTCAAATTTTGTTCAAAAACCGAATTGTATGAGAACTGAGACGTTCAAAAACCGAGGTTTGACTGTATATTGTTATTTATCATGTTGAGTTTTGCCACCATCATGTGGCATCTATAGGCAATTATAAACCTTTTTGGGGGTTTTTCATTTATTCATGGATTTTCGCTATTTCCTGCAAGGTTCCATCCCAAACCTCTGCAAATACTCCAGTAACACTGTACAGGCAAGTCTAAATTTCGAGTTTTGTGCCCTCATTGTAGTACCATAATGTGCCACAACTTGCTGGGTAGCACTGAGGTCTACTGGAAGAGATGCAGCATTTAATTAATTACACGAAGAGGCAGAGAAGGTCCCCAACTAATGTCTAGAGAGCGAATATATGTGAGTTTTGTATGTATAGCCACTTTGTGCGTGCTGAAGAAGCAGTCTGACAGTTGTTTGAAGGTTTATATATAACGTAACATTAGCCAGTCTATGCTGTTTCGCATTATATGATAGCATTAAGCTAGTAGACTTTTTGCTTTGCCTTATATTTGGAGGAATGTGCAATCAAGTCTTCTTTTCACTTCCTCCCAGTGATGTTTTATGATAGTCTGCCATTTCTTGACAGTGTAAGAGTGAAAACAGGCACTGAGTAATACTTTAAAAATGTGTTTTAATAACTTTTTTTTTTATGTGTGTGTGTGGGGGGGGGGGGGTAAAGGTTTATGTAAAGGTTTTTTTTTAATAAAGTCATAAGCAGGGGCTATCTGTATTTGTCAAAGGGTCAAGTTTAAGAAATAAGATTGGATTTTGACATGGACAATGTTTAATGTCAGAGGGAGTGGTCAACATTTGACATTTAGCATCCATCTGTTTTCTGGACTGCACTGATTGTAGGTTAGTCACTGTCATCTATCAAGCTACACACGCACACACACACACACACACACAAAGGCCCTCACTCAATTAGTCTTGGAAGATATTTCGTTCTAGTCGTGCACTGAGTTGTCTCATCTTAATTTGGATATCAGGGATATGGAATAAATGCTCTCAAATGGCTTTTCCATACACGTTGACACAACTGTAAGACCTTTTACCTTGCTCCTCGAACAGCTGGATAGCATTAAACCCCCATCATCCCCACCCACATTATGTGTGATCAAACTGTGGATGGATTGCAGGAAAACTCACTTTGACTCTCTTACCTCATCTCACAGTAAAGCACACTGAACAAGTGCACAAGGAATGGCGCTAATGAATTGCAGCACATTGCGAGCCTAAGACATTGTGTGTGTGTGTGCCTTGTGAGCATGTGTGCCATTGAAACTTCAAGTGAGGTTTGATAGTTCATAAACAGCCTTTTTGCAACTGGACTTTTTTGCAGCACCATAAACTGCAGATATAAAATGAACGTCAGTGATCTGTGAGGTGCATCCTTAACATGTTCTGTGCTCTGAAAGCCACAACAGCATTTTCTCTGTCCGTAATGAGGCTCATGCGTATTTACAATATTTTATATATTATTAAGATTATTACTGGAGGCGTGGTGGACGACTGGTTAGCGCCTCAGCCTCGCAGTGCAGAGGTCGTGGGTTTGATTCAGGAATCGGCCTTCCTGTGTGGAGTTTGCATTTTCTAACCGTATCTGTGTGGGGTTTCTCCCGTTACTCTGGTTTCCTCCCACATTCCAAAAACATGCATGGCAGGTTAATTGAACCTCTAAATTGTCCCTAAGTGTGATTGTGAGCGCAAATGTTTGTTTGTCTTTGTGTGCCGTGCGATTGGCTGGCAACCAGATCAGGGTGTATTCCGCCTGCTCCCCGAAGACGGCTAGGAGGGGCTCTAGTACACCCGTGAGCCTTGTGAGGATAAGCTGTTCCAGATAATGACTGGATGATTATGATTTATAACGGGGATGCCCAAGTCCGAGCCTCAAGAGCTCCTGTCCAGCCTGTTTTAGACGTCTCCCTCCTTTGACACATCTGATTCAAATGATCAGGATCCTTATCAGGTTTCTGCAAAGCTTGCCAATTAGTTGGTGTGTTGGAAGAGGGAGACGTCTAAAACAGGCTGGATAGGGGCTGTATTTGGCCATACCTGTTTTATAACATACAGTGAACTTCCACAATATCCAAAATTCCAAAATATCCATCAATACATCCATTCAACTCCAACAACAACAAATTGAATTGATCAAAACACGCTGCTCATGCCGTCTTGCTGCTGGCTTGACTTACGCGCATCTACTGTATTTTATCAAGGTCATTAGTAATCCACTTGTGTCTGTTCATGGTTTTGAAAACTGCTTTAATCACTAACAAACAAACAATAAACATAGATTAACACACTGTAAGAGAAGGGGGTGTTTCCGCAGGTCAACGGTGCCAAACTGAGCCTTTTCTCCCACGATGCCCAAAATGAAAGCCCCTTATTGGACACTTACGGCATAATGATGACATAACAGACATAAACAATGACATACTTCTTATCTCTTGACTCATACCCACGTGTTTTATTTCTTTGGGCATGTTCTCACGCTCTTGCTGTCAAGAAATGAGAGACTGTCATATGACATCATTTTGAGGAAATGAAATGAAGAGTCTCTTGTTCACGCCGTTCTCCGAATAAGCAAAGTGTGCTTCGTTCAAGCTGTTTATTTGTCACTCCCAATAAAACTGACAGTACAATGGGGAGTTTAAACCTTGTGAATATGAACATGAAAATGTTCAACTAAACCATATCATTTAGTAGAACAACAATCTGCTAGCATAATGCTAGCATAGGGCTACGACTAACGATTATCTTATTCGTTGAAGAGTCTATCAATTATCATTTTGATTAATCGATGAATCGAATTTTTAAAAAGTTTTCATTTCTATCCCTTTATTCAGAAACAGGACATTATTTCAAATTAACCGTGCAGACAAACGTAAATTGAAAAGATTCATTTTGTGGTTATTTTTTTAAATTGTCAGAAAATAGGCAAAAATGTTGATTATTGTTTTTGAAAGTAAAATCAAATGTCTTGGATTAAACACAAAGATAATCAGTCTGCTTTCATGGACTACGAAACTAAAGAAATCTGGGCCTCTTGTAAAACGAGACAGTGGACCAGCATCTCAAAAAGAGATTTGTGTTTGAGGTCTGGCAATACACTGGGCACACATTTTTTTAGCGTTGCATCAAAGAACAGATTGGGAGAAAAAAAATCAGGATGTAGCTTATGATCAGGAAGAGGAACAGGATAGGTGGAGGCTTAAGTAGAAGAATATTTTATGTGTTTGATGCCAGGTGCTTTCTGGGTAACTGTGTGTACTTGTTTACATGTGAGAGAATGAGGCTGTTCGTGCACACTCTAATATTATAATGTCAGACATGCTCTGAGGGGGCCAAGGGAGCAGGCGTGGCTCTTACTGGACTTTTTGGCCTGATTTTGGAGTGTTTTTATCACAGGGTGGGGTATTTTTGTTTTGTTTGTTTGTTTCTACTACCATCACACTGAAAATGGTTATCATCACTGATCTTCGAGACCGTTTTTTTCCTAAATTGCATACTTATGAATGATATCTTCTGTTATGCTAATCTTAATTTCTAGACAACTATAGAGGGACTTTTGGCAAAAAAACTGTTAACTTGCGCTCTGTAGCATACTTGCACAATGAATCAGTGCGGGCTCGGTGGAACAGCTTCAGTAGAGATTCAATAGTTTTGAAATTTAACAATTGTTTCTTATGAATGATTTTAATTCCTAGCACACCCCCCATCGCCTTTTCAAAACTGCTGTGAGAAATAAAGGTTGTTTCAACATTCTATTATTATTACAGCTAAATAACAACAATCTTTGCCTATGTTTTTAAATAAAAATAATCCCAAATTACATTCCTCATGAACATTTTGGGATATTTAGCTTTGGGTTGAACGATCAGAACTTTTAAAGGTGAACCTAATTTGACCTTTTCTAAACTATTCAAAGAAAAATAACATGACAAAGAACTAACTGTCCAAATTCATAACTTGTGTTTGTTCCATGAAACTCTCCAACGAGGCCCACTTCCATGCCTTTCTGTGAGTCTTACCTCTCGATCGATTGTTCGGTGTCGTCTTTGTCTCACGATGTCCAAATGCGAACAACAGGATGACAAGGACTATTTCGTTGTCAACTCTAATTTAACCAGTAAATGTATTCGTCCATTCAAGGATCAAACAAACGGTTGTTTTACCTTTGTGTTCTAGTAATTTGGTGTTATTGTTTAGGTTCATCGATGAGCCTCAAATACATGCAGCAGCTATACAGTATGAGTCAGGGCAGAGATCAAATCTTCTGATTCGTCTCATGTTGTTGATAAATTGACCTCATTTTGGCAAGGCAGGAATTTTCCTATCCTCCTAGTGGTGAATAGATTTACATCATAAGTGTGGGAATTTGTGTGTGCGCGTGTGTGTGTGCATTTGCCTGGGCGGGCCCTGTTTAGGAGGACATTTCTCATCCCTAAAATATTCGTTTTTGATTTCAGTGCCATCAGTGTTCAGAAAATGACCAAGGTCAGGCTAAAGGTGTACGCACACACATACACACTCACACACACACGCACACACACAGAAGACCGTAGGTAGCGAAAGTACTCAAACTCTGTAATTAAAAATTTGAGGGGGAAAAAAAGTGGAAGTACTGATTCAACTCACCTGAAGTAAAAGCAAGAAAATACAGACTCTTAAATGTATAAAATGTGTAAAGGAAAAAAAAACATTTCTACCGTCAAAAAAGCTGAATTAACGTAATTACTTCCCACCACTGCGACAAAATGCCATCAGTTCTCCATTCAGTGAATATGGCACGATAAATGAAGCAATGCTCCCACCAAATGTCAATTTCTTCCTTTCAGTTTCTTTTATCTTAAATGTCTTTTTTTTTTTTTTTAAGCTGACACTGGCATGATTTGAACTCCCAGTGATTTGCCTTGTTTTGTTTTCCTGCCTCCATCCTTTCCGAGTTGCCCGGGGGCCCCATCTGAGGCCCCTCTTGTTTTACATCCATCCCAATAATGAACTGGGGCACTATCCCCTTCCATCATGGTGCGTTGGGGTCATCTATAGGACAGTGACCCTTCAAAGACCAAATGAATGAACCTGCAGTTATACTTCCCTTCTTTGCCTTTTAAAGAGATGCACAATCACAAACACGACCGGAGAACATGAGGATGGCGACTCCAAGTGGATAAAGATCAAATCTGCACCTCACGTGCACAAATTATAGTGTGTATTAATCCCAAATCTGTTCTAATCGGATTACTCGATGAATCAATGGTGTAATCGCTAGAATACTCCAGTCCAAAAATATTTTAGTGCTGCAGCACAGACCATAGAGATCAACGGGTCAGATATCTCTCTCTCCTTCCTGGTCTCTCTCTCACTGTGAATGGCTGAGTATCACGGGTTGTATCTTCTCTTTGTTCTACCTATTTGCTGACTCTTTTCAAATTCTCGTGCATATCTTGAGGGTTGGAACTCTAAATGTCAATGGTGGTAGAGACCAGTGCAAAAGGGCGCCCATTATAGAATTATTTACTCCTTTTTTTCCGCCCCCCCAGGGTTTAATATAAACGACAAATGGTTGGGGCTAAAAATGAGTAAAGTGCTTTCTGTTTTGCTAATATGTATGCTTCAAACATTGGTTCACAGAGAATAGAGTTATTTAAACTACTACAGGAAAAAAATCCAGCATTGTTATCAACATGATTGTTTTTATTTTTGGAAGGGCTTGGAACTGTTCAATTGATTTGACATTAGATAGGACACGTGAAGAGCCACATTGACAATCATCCAGCTGTTTATCTAAGCTAGTGACACATTCATAGACAATGAATTTCTAATCAGAGATATAATTGACATTTGTAATCTACAAATCGGTTGATCGTGTTGACCATCCTTTTTTATTTTTCACACTACAAGCTTTTGGGTCCAGTGAAGCTTTTTTGGTCCGAATTGGGTTACTGTACAATGGGGCTTCTTGCCTGGTAAAAGTGGGAGGGTGTTTGAGCCGTCCAATTCCTGTTAAACACGGAATATGCCAGAGTTGGCCGGCTTTGGGACAACTCTATTCTTTTGCTATTGAACCACTCCTACATAGATTAAGAAACAAGATGGAAGGCATCTCCTTACCTCGTGTACATGACAATGCAAATCGAGTCGTATGCTGATGACATCAATTTATGTATAAATGATGTGTTATTTAAAGGCAATCGGAAGTTAAAGGAGGGATATATTAGCACCAAACAAACAGTTACTCCAACTCTATTGACATACACAGTTTTGGAAAATTGTCTTAAAATTTAATTTGAGCACTTAAATGAACAAACAATACTGTATACAGTACATCTTTTTTTTAATATGGGGTTTTGGGGGAGCGCTTTGTTCTGTGCAAGATGATTCTTTGAAAATAGTTTTTTGAAGACCTTATATGAATGTGTTCATATATGCCTGCCTCTCTCTCTCTCTCTCTCCCATCTATTGTCACACCAATAAACATATTGCCAGATCAATTCTCTGACAGTCAAAGAAAACACCATTTATTCATCAGTGTCTACACTCTACACATTCGTTTTTTTTGGAAACTGCAGAGAAGGCTGTTTTTGACGCTCTTGCTGGAAGTTTCATTTTCACTTGCAGAGAAATCTTCAGAGAAACCACTGAGCGTGTTTGAAAGGAAGTCTTTTGGGCTCACATTGGCGACAGCCATCAACAACATCATGACGGTGCCTCAGCTTCAAATTCTTTTACTACTTGCATCTTTAACAGGTCAGTGAACAAAGAGTACGATTATTACATTATTTTTGGGATCATTGAAAACAAATACACAAATATACCACTCACCAAAAAAAAAAAAAGGGGGAACTGTCCAGATTAACCTCAAATATACCATACCTTTTATAGGTGACTAACTTCTTCTGAATGCACATGTTCAAATGTTTAATATTTCAAGACTTTTTTTAAAAATTAACTTACATTTTTTTCTCAGTCGCTTTGATACCTTTCTCAGATCAGAATTTAATTAGCAAACCCGTAAGTGCATTTCTCAAAACAAACGGTAAAACATCACGGTTCCTCTGCAAAAGGCATTTTCTTTCTCCAAAATGCTTAGTACATCTCTCAAAAGTAATTATTTATATCACTGAACATGTCAGCGCCGTCAGAACGACAAGTCTTTGTGTCATCATGTTCGGATAACCCTGTCAAATTGCTTCGTCATGTCGTCAATGTTACCGCGTATTCTGCAGGGATGTTCTGATGTAAACTGCTGCTTAAATTTGGATGACAAATTCAATCTTCTAAATTGAAAGTTGTACCTTTGCGTATGTGGAAGATTGATTGCAAGAGACTGGTGTGGAAATTGTGAAAGAAGGCGACAATTTCTCACGTTCACACACAGCAAGTGTGTCGTTTTATTTTTCACGTCACATAAAAACTCTCGAGCCAAAAAGGTAACGGCTGAAAATCCGTTTCCCTAGCAACAAACAAAACTAAACATGGCGGTCCTTAAAGGGACCGCAATTACTTTAAGTATTTGCAGTTCGTGGTGAATTATGAATTGCGAAGTCACTACACAGGGTAAGATTCCCATTTCACTTTTACTCTTTGCAATGTAATTAGTTGACATCCATCTCCTTGTGGTACAGAAAGGAAAAGACAGCACTGCAGAGACAAAAAAAAGAAAAAAAAGAAAAAGAAAAACGTGGACATGGGACAATCTCCTTAGGGAAAATGGCGCTGTAAAAAAAACACACAAAAAAAACATCCAGGATTGACCAGCATGGTTTTGTTGTGTTTCCGTACTGGAAAGTTTTAATTTCCAGTACGGAAACACCAGTACTGATCTCAGTAGAAACACGAGCAGCAAAACCAAAAATGCATCTTTGGTTCAAACGGCCAAACTTTCAGTCACTGAGCAGTCTTCCCCTTACCAAATGAGCCACAGCCACTAAGCAAGACCAACTTGCTGGTAGCTGGTGACACCATCAAGACAAGCTGGTCACCAGATCCTGGCAGCGCCCAAGCAACATGCTGGATTGTCCAGTGATCAAGGGTTCGGCTGCTTGGATCTTGGATCTTTTGTTTTGCTTTTTGGTGACACCAGCATAACAGTACCATGGTGGCCGATGCTGTTTTGTTTTTTTTTTGGTGTGTTTTATTAACAGGGATTACATGCAACGCTGTGGGAATTACAGTGCAGTCTTTCTACACCTTCATTCCTGGCTTCGTGCCCACAAAACTGGTTGACCGTCGGTTGCGCTAACGCTTCACATATCATATCCCTTTAATAGAAAAACAAAAGATTCGCCTGGGAAAAACGTACAATGGAAATGTATTAAAAAATGCTGGACATACTGTATGATGACAACTTGTTCAAGCATATTGCGTGAAAAGACTTACACAACTAATGCCAAAATGTTGAAGGGTGTAAGAGAATTTAATAGAAACTAATTAAAAATGTTTTTGATCAGCAGTACATAAGCAATTGAAAATGTAGGACACAACCAAAAAAAATAAAATTGGACATATGTACAGTGCTGTGAAAAAGTAGTTGCCGCCTTCCTGATTTCTGTGTTCTTTCATCACACACTTGTTCCTCCCTTGGCGGCAATAACTGAAATCAAGGGTTTGCGATAACTGGTGATGAGTCTTTCACATCGCTCTGGATGGAATTTTTGAAACCTTGGCGTGTGATAAATATGCAAAGAACAGAAATCAGGAAGGTGGGAAAAAAAATACTTTTTCGGGGCACTGTAGTAAAGCATTTAAAACTTGTTCATGGAAATGAGAAACTGCTTTTTTGATGTGTACAAGTGACACCATGATGTCAAAACTAAACAAGTAGTCTTGAGAAATTAAATTCTGATCTGAGAAATGTACCAAAGAAAGTGAGGAAACCTGGCATGTTCTGTGGCTGAACAGAAAGATTCACAATACGTTTTGTGAGTACTGTATGTATACTTTGAACAGTTTTTATGGGTCAAATGTGCTTTCAGCATTTCATTCAGACTAATGCACATACTGAAATTGTCTCATCAAGTACGTACTTGGAATTCTAAATGCTTTGTTGTTGTTATGGTATCGTACCTCTGAGATCAAATACATAGTTGATGAAAGAACAAATGCATGTTTGCGACACTAATGCATTGCATATTGCTGAAATGCTGCGTTTGGTTTTCTTGAAATCACAAGATCCTTTGATGCCCACAAATGAGGATGTGGTTAAAAAAAGAACAAAAAAACACCCTTCAACGTGTCAAGAAATGTATTTGGGTCTTTCAAGAATTGAAGACCAAATTAAGCACCAACATTTTTGGGAAAATGCATGATTTAAAATGTGATTTGAACATCCTCCAATTCTTAAATGACCCCATTGAAAGGTTACACTTACTAATGAGCAAACTTCTAATCCACAGGCTGGTGTGTGGCAAGACCCCGCCAGGAAATTTATGTCAAGGCTGGTGAGATGGTGGTGCTGCAGTGTCAACGGGCGGAGCATCTTGACCTTAGACCAGTGATATGGACCAGTGAGAACAAGCCGCAGATGGACCTGAGCAACATGGCGCCCGCTGAGCAGAGACAGTTGGGTCTCCTGTGTTTTGACAGGAGCCTTTTCATTCTCGCTGCTTCAGTCAACCATCAGGGCAACTACTCGTGCTCACAAAGGTAAAGTGGAATCCCACCAAAGGGTTTGAATTCGCACTTGACCACAGGCACCCTCCAATCTCTGAACCCTGCACACATGACAGGAATGAAAGCGACCAGTTCAGGCTGACCGTGTACAACACATTGACCAGAGAGCTGGAGGACAGAACTCGGTACCCGATGACATGTTACACACAAGAGTCCTGCACATTGAAATGTCCCGATGTCAACATTCCGCCTTCAAATTATCCCAACTTTACCAGTCGTGACATTACATGGCACAAGGTATTTGAAATCATTACTTTGTTCGACACCAATATTTTCCAGAATTTGAATGAATGATTTAAGATTGAAATATTCGAATTGGTCCTCTAGGAGGGTGAGTCAGCACAGGAGGTTAACGGCTACTTTCCAAGTGCGGAAGACACAGACCATGGTGTCTACACCTGCACCAGGTCTTATCTTTTTGATGGTCAAATGTATAACATGAGTTATACGGTGGTGTTGGACGTCCAGCCTAATCAGAGTAAGACTACAAAAAGCTCCCTTCCTGATTGTGGCTGGGTGGTGGGTTTTTTTTTGTGGTTGTCTTTTCAAAATTTGAAGTCTTAAACATTCTGGATGATCAAGCAAATTTTTATACCGGGACCTCACAAAGACACCCAAATGCTTCTCTGGCCGAGGCCTGATTCCTGCCAGATTTGTTTGTAACTGTCAGAAAATTAGAAGTAGGATACAAAATCACAAAGAAAAATCATCATCATTTCTCAATTCAAAGAAATTCAAGAACAATGAGAACCCACAAAGTCCTTCAAATTAATTTCAATCTGAAAAAGATGAAAAGGCTTTCTTCAAAATTTTGGGACTCCAAAATCTACAAAAGGAGCAAACAGGGAACAGTGGTGAACCTTTCCAAAAATTACTCCCAAGAGTGTAATGAATTCGTGCACAAAGTCACAAAAGAACCGAGAACATCCAAAGATCTACACACACACACACACACACACACACACACGCACACACGCACGCACACTCTCTTGCCCAAAAAATGTGATGATCACCAAAATAATATTCTTTTGACTGATAAGCCCAAAACTAAACTTTCTGGAAGGTGTGCATCCCATCATATAGTGGCAGAGAAATGATCCGGGGCTGCTTTTCTACTTCAGGACCCACACAACTTGTTCTCATTAATGAAACAATGAATGGTCGTGGCCAAAATGAATCCACCAGAAACACCTCTTTAACACTTCATCCAGGAATCAGGACGTGAACAAATACTTTTTCACGGCACTGTAGGAACTGATGTGACACATATTGAACTCTCTTTTTTTATGTTTTCATAGGACACTTGGACAAACATGCTGTGATCTCATACCCACCGGCAAATGAAACTATATATGTGGATGTGGGTGAGCATCACTCCTGTATTCCTTCTCCTCATTTTCTACTGCTTCTCCTATTCAGAGCCACAGGGAGCTGGTGTCAATCCCAATAAACTTTGGGCAAACAGCCAAGTGAAAATGTCAGTCGCAGCGCACACAGAGAGAGTCGACCAACCACACTCACGATCACACATGAAAACTCTTTGAGCTAATCAATGCCACACTGGCTACATCCACGCTGGATGTGTGAACCACTACACTGTGTGCCCTTCGCTCTTTTTTTCAAATGTTTTTTTATTTCTTAACCTGCTTTTTCAGGTTCACCAGCTGTGATCAAATGCGAAGCTGTGCTTTATTCAGTCCTGAGTTCTTTGTTTTGGCTGAAGGGGAACGAATTTGTGGAAATGAATGACTCCTTCCCAGTGTTCTCCAATAGGACATGGTAAACAATTCACATGCACAACTCATGAACAAATCTCAACTTGCCCCCTAATCTTACTGTTCTGATCTCATTTTACAGGGAAGATATGACCGAAGGAATAAAACGCACAGTCAATCTGGTGTTCAAAAGAGTAACAAAGGACGATCTAGCAAATGATTACACTTGTAAAATGCAATCCATCTCTGACTACCCGAGCTTTGTCACTATCACCTTGGCCAAAAATGGTAAGATTGATCAATGGATGTAAGGGTAAAGAGCTCATCATGTAAAACCTCCACGTGGGATTTATACAAAACTTGAAATCTGTTGCAGCTGACAGTGTATGCTCAAGTCTAATTGTAACTATTGCATTGCGTGGACAAAAATCATGATTTCTCCTTTGAGATATAAGTCATTTGTTTTCACTATGACAGGAAAGCGGATTGTAAGGAATCGTGGTAATCGTTTAAAAAGTGCTGCTGTTGAAATCATTTTTATTATTATTTGGATGGCAAGGCATCTTAATTTATACAGTATAGCACATTTGATACACAAGGCAAGTACAGTAGTTTTAAAAGCGTTAACACTCGGGGGTGTCTCCACTTCTGCTTATTCCATTTGTGTGCAGCATAACAGCTAAATGCTGCTTCACCGTGTTTGCTTGAACTCTGAACTCCACTAGTTGACCCGAGTCTTCAGATCTTTGGCCTTAATAATCGATCAGCATGTCTTTAATGTCTTCAGGACCCAAACCATTCAGTCATTTATCGACCAGTAGCAGAATTTTTAAAACTATTCTGCAGCTGACTGGGAGCATGATTGATGACATTGATGATGTCTCATGGCCATATCCACAATTGACTAGAATGAGCTTGATAATTGTGAAACCTTTTTACACCAAGTTCCACCTTAAACGATATATATATATATAGTTTTCCATGTTCCACTTTGATGACCAACATTAAAATGCAAAAGATTTGTGTGCCCCAGACCAGAACTGCATCCATGGAAACAGACAACAGAACAAAACAACTTATCATGAACTATATGCTATTCATCCAGCTCATGCTGCTCATAATTGACCTAGATATATATATTTTAAATATTTTTTATTTTGTAAGGCAAAGCGGTTGAGATAATGGATGGATGGATCAATGTTTTCATAAAATGTTTATCTTTGGTGCTCTCCATTGACCTGCCTGCGCTGTTTAATATTATCTGTCTACTCTATAACATTTTCTGTATTGGGTGTTTTATTTCTCCTTTCAGTTCGGCCTTTCCATATGTCTGTGGTACTCTGCCCGGTGATTATTGTGGCAGTAATGGCTATGACTGTCATTGTCTATGTCAAATTCAAAATTGAAATCATTCTCTTCCTACGAGACACTCTGGGCTGCCACAGGAGAACCGCAGGTGAGAGTCAGTCACCTGTTGTCTTTATTTTATTTTACTATTTGTGCACTACAGGAAAATTATAAATACAGATGAGTTGAGTTGGGATGAGATGAGACACTGGTACTTTGGCTAACTAGTGCATTAACTTAGTCCTCTGCGCTTTTCGCTTGTGGGACTGCAGAGCCAGCCTGGCCAAATTGAACATGGCTTCTGCTGAGGCACAAAGTCAGGCATGGGAGGAGTTTGGCGAGGCCATGGAAACTGACTTTCGGACAGCTTTGAGCAAATTCCGGTCCACCATCCGACGTCTCAGGAGGGGGAAGCCATGCATCATTTACACTGTGTAGAGTGAGAATAGCGGGCTGCTGATCTTGACTTGGGACATTAAGAGTCGGTGGGCAGAAAACTTTGAAGATCTCAACTCCACTGACTTACCTTATTTAGAGGAAGCAGAGTCTGGGGACTCTGAGGTGGGTTCTCCTATCTCTGGGGTTGAATTCACACAGGTGGTAAAAAAGCTCCTCGCTGGCAAAGCCCCAGGGTTGGGTGAGATCCACCCGGAGTTCCTCAAGGCTCTGGATGTTCTGGAGCTGCCTCTGCAACATCACGTGGTCATCAGGGACAGTGCCTCTGGATTGGCAGACCGGGGTGGTGGTCCTTCTTTTCAAGAAGGGGGACCGGAGGGTGTGTTCCAACTAGAGAAGGATCACACTCCTCAGCCTCCCTGGTAAGGTCTATTCAGGGGTGCTGGAGAGGAGGGTCCATCGAGAAGTCGAAGTTCCAATTCAGGAGGAGCAGTGTGGCTTTCTTCCCAGCCGTGGAACAGTGGACTAGCTCTACGCCCTTGGCAGGGTCCTCGAGGGTGCGTGAGAGTTTGCCCAACCTGTCTACACGTGTTTTGTGGACTTGGGGAAGGCGTTCGACGCCCGTCCCTCCGGAGTTCTTTGGGGGTGCCTCGGGAGCATGGGGCACAGTAACCCCCTGATACCGGTTTGGTCCCTATACCACCATTGTCAGAGTTGGGTTCGCATTGCTAGCAGTAAGTCGGATTCCTTTCCAGTGAGCTTTGGGCTCCACCAAGGCTGCCCTTTATCACCAATTCTGTTCATAACCTTTATGGACACAATTTCTAGGCATTGGGGCGGTCCGGTGTGGTCATCAGTATTGCACATCTGCTCTTTGCAGATGATGTGATGCTGTTGGCTTCTTCAAGATGGGATCAACAACTCCCACTGCGAGAAGCAGATGAAAACCAGCACCTCCAAATCCGAAGCAATTGTCCTCAGTCAGAAAAGCGTTGAGTGCCCTCTTCAGGTCAGGAATGAGATCTTGCTCCAAGTGGAGAAGTTGAAGTGTCTTGGGGTCTTGTTCACGAGGGAGGGCTGGGGGAGGGGAAGATAGACAGGCAGATCGGCTTTTTTTTTGTATTGGTCTGTCATGGTGAAGAAGGAGCTGAGGCAAAGGGCGAACCTCTCTTTACCGGTCGATCTATGTTCCGAAAGAACGAGATTCCGGATACAAGTGGCCGAAGTGAGTTTCCTCCGCGGGTGTCCAAGCTTTTCCTTAAAGATAAGGTGAGAAGCTTGGTCATCCGGGAGGGGCTCCAAGTCAAGCCACTTCTCTTCCACATTGAGAGGAGCTAGATGAGATGCCTGCTGTATGCCTCCCTGGTGAGGACGGCTGGAGAAACGGTCTCCCGGCTGATCTAGGAATGCCTTGAGATCCCCTGGAAAGAGCTGAAAGAAGTGGCTGGGGTGAGGGAAGTCTGGGCTTCCCTGCTAAAGCCCTTGGTCCTGCGACCCGACCCCAGATAAGCGGTGGTGAATGGATGGATGGATGGATAAAGACTTTAAGTCTAAGAGTCAACTTGAGCAACTGCAAGTGGCAATAAACAGTTGCTTGAAGCCTCTTTTTTGAAGGATATTTCTACCAAGTTGCTGATTCTTGTGAAGTGAAGTTCACTGCCACCATACAGCGCTCGACTCTCAAGTTACTAAAAAAAATCAGCTGAACGTTGGCTTGTATGTGGAAAAACTCATGTTGAGTTACTCATAACTCAATGGACCATTGTGATACAATGTTGTTTCTTTTTCTTTTTTTACTGTTAGATGGGAAGACCTATGATGTGTTTCTGATGTGTTACAAGAGCGGCAAAGTTCCAGGACTGAAACAATGTGATGTAAGGTGGCTGGAAAATGTTCTAGAAGACAATTTAGGTTATAAACTATGCCTCTTTGATCGGGATGTACATCCAGGAAAAGGTATTGTATTTCATTTTCATAATTTGAGTCAAATACCTTTCAGCTAATGTACAAATTTGGCTCGCCTGTTGCAGCTGTGCCTGAGGCGTTGCTAGACTGCATAGAACGAAGCCAATCAGTGGTCCTGGTACCTTCCCCTGCGGCTCAGAGTCTGGAGACTGGCTTGTTGAGTGCCATCCATGCAGCCCTAGTGGAACGCAAGACAAGCTTAGTTGTCATCAAACCTGAGTGTGCAGAAGGACCAAAATGGGATTCCATACAAGACGCCTTCCATCTCCTTGAGAAGACGGGCAACTGTGTCACATGGAAGGGCTTAAGTTCTCTGCCGCCTTCTTCCGCCTTCTGGAAGGAGCTCCGCTATCACCTCCCGGCAGCATGCACTGAAAACAAAGCTTTTCCCTTAGAATCTCTTCCATGTTAAATTGTCCTCAAGAACCTCAAGTGCACTTGCACACAATCTGATGAGATCCTGAGATCACGTTCAGTTTTCTTTGCAGTGTCTAGTGTTGTTTTCATCGTACCGTGAAATAACTGCAAATTACAGTGGTTGCTTTCATACAACTTTGGGTAATTCTCAGAAAGTATGGCCCAGGAGTTAAAAAAAAATAAACCTATTCCAAACTGTATCAAAATGAGATGCTCAAACCTTCATGCAGTGTGCTATGAATCAATAAAGATAGTTTCGTCAGCCCTTTGTTCACAAGAGGCTGTTGAATGTCGTGGTCTACTCCATTGGTTCATATTGGAACACTTGGTGCCTGAGCATCAAGCACTGAGCATGCAGGTAAGAAAAATATTTTTCATTCATTATGTTTACATTTGAAGAGTTTATGATTGCATATAGAAGCCACAAGATGGTGGCAAGGCACCACTTTTGTAGAAATGAAACTCCTCAACCCACTTCAACATAGTTCAAAGCACTGCTTTTGTCTTTACTCGGGGTTCACAGGTGACCTGTGGGCTGCCGATTGCCCATCCCTACTCTAAGACAATGAGCAAATATTAGCTTCATCATAGAAATTTAGCCGGACAAGAAGTTTGTCAGACTGAGACAACATTTTGTGTTTCTCACTCTCTAGTCACACGGTTCTCCGAATAAGACACAATGCGTGCTTGGTTCCATCAGTTACTAATCAAATTAAAAGACAAGCCGGCCGGCACACCATCACGTTAGCTGGAGGAGATATCCCCTCGTCTTTAAAAGGTCAACATTTTAGATGACATTTTCACCTTGAGAGGCACCGGCTACGAATTATTCACAATATCAATTCCTCAAACCCACGTTATCACACATGTAAAGAATGAGGTTATTTTTCCTCCAGAGGGCATCCCCTTAAAAAAAGCAAATATGGAAACTTGTAACCCACCTCACCTCCACACCGGAAATGCTCAATGTGTTGCCGTACACATTGTCTGTAGCTAAGTTAACCCACGAAGCAGCAGCAAATGCAATAAGAGAAGTAAACATTGCTCAGTGTTGCCTGGCATGTTTTGCTATAACCTACATCCAAACAGTTTACATTGTATTGACCTTTGAACTAATAAATGTGTCATTTTAATTACATACAATATATGCAATTTGTGCTTTATATGAAGTGACCTAGATTACAACAATGAAATTTGTGGTACAGCTTTCAACAAACACAAACCCCGGGGCAATTTTCATGATCTCTTTGTTGACGCAACAACACAGGAAGCGACAGCGTACTTCAGCTTCCACCTACTTCAGTACCTTTATCCTCTCGGAAAAGTGCTGCTCTACTACTCATGAGGTGATCATATCAACGTGATGCAAACTGGATACGCTTTGCTGTTTTGGGTATTTCCCATTTTCTTGGAAGGATGCTGTGTGAAAAGCAATCAACATTACAAAACAGGTATTGTTTTAGAACCAAAAGAATATGTTTGTTGTTTAAAGCAAAGACATTTTCTCTGTTAATGTCTCCAGGTCCTCGCATGACGACGCCGCAGCAGCACTATCGAGTTGTGGCGGGTGAAATGTTTCTGATGCCGTGCACCAACAACAAGGTGACATGGTACAAGATTAGAGTAGACAGAAAAGAAGATGGAGGCTTTTATTTTGACTGCGGGAGCAAGTTCCTCATCGAAGCCAAACATTCAGGAAATTACACTTTGCTTACTGGGTAATACTGATTATTTTCTGTGTGGTTGGATTAGAGTGGTGGTTCTCAAACTTTTTATGGCAATTGTTTTATACCACATAAAAAAAAATTCAAAAAACACTTGATAATGACTTTACATTGTTTTCAAATGTAATTACCGGTACATTTGAAAGCAAACAATCCTAAAAGTAAAAGTGCAAATGTATGTCAAGTTCAACCTGCTGTAACATGATGCATTTTATCAGTGATTCTTTCGCATTCTGCTGGAGGTAGTCCACGTACCACTCGGGGTAGTGTGTACCCCACTTTTCAGAGTCACTTTATTAGTGGAAATGCATACAACAAAAAAAGTGGAAACGCACATTTGTCACATTTGTGATATCAGACACGCATTTGTATTTCTCGATACACATTTGTGACCTCAGTCATGTATTTGTAGATTTTCGTTACACCTTTGTGACTTCAGTCACGCATTTATCGGTTCTTAGTTTCACATTTGTGACTGTGGTTATCGATACAGATTCTTTTGACATTTTTTCCACTGTTTAATGAGAACATTTAAAAATTAGAATAACTTTAAATAGTCACTCAGTGTGTATTGGTGTTGTCGTCAAACATTTTATCACAGTACAGTTCAGATGTATTCAACCTTTAAGTTAAATACATGTGCATTTAATCATCTTGAGCTTTTTTTCCCCTTTGTGTTTTTCTCATAATTTCCTACTGAATTTCCCATTAAATACATGTTTGGGATGTCGGTGCTGTCGAACGGCAGCAAAATGTTTCTCTACCTCCAGGTGTTGGACAAACAGCGCCTGCCATGTTACATAGCTGAGGAGGGGGGTGTCATGCTGCTTGCTGGTGCAGGAGGAACGATCCCCTGCCCCGGTTTCGACTGTACAGAGAGCACAGGTGTCACATGGTACAAGGTGAGAAATAGGCAGACATATGCTGCATCCTAAAATCTTAATGACAATAGAAAAACTAGGTGATGCTTTTACTCAGGGTGACGAAAGGATGTCAAAAAAGCATCGTGACCTCTGCGTGAAGAATGGCCAGTTACATCTCTGCACAGTTAGCCACTTCGACACAGGGCAATATTTTTGTGATCAACACTTCGTAGAACAAGGAGTAGAATGGACCTTCAGGAGGCCTGTTACCGTAACAGCCATATGTAAGTGACCCCTTGTGTGTGTGTGTGTGTGTGTGTGTGCGTGTGTTTGTGCGTGTGTGTGTGTGTGTGTGTGTGTGTGTGTGTGTGTGCGCGTGTGTGTGTGTGTGTGAGATAGAACATTTAAAATGAGTGTACACTTTGCATTTTCATTTTTATTGGCTACATCCTGTTAGCTTCAGTGTTTTTTGAATTTTTTGAATTGAATACAACTTTATTGTCAAATGTGCCAAATGTGTCAAATGACAGTGTCCCCGTCATTAAGGCGGATAGAGACTGAACCCTTAGCTGAAGCTTTGAGCCCTAAAAATTGTACAATTTATACTGCCATTGCCACAAAATGGTGATCAAGCACTACTTTAGTCTAAATTAAACTCCTCAAGTCACTTCAACATGCTGCCCCGACACCAAGATGCCGCAAGATGGTGGCAAAGCACTACGTTTGCCTAAATGTAGCTAATCGACTCACTTTAACATACTGTAGTTCCTTGGTACCATGAGGCCATAATATGGTGGCAAAGCACCACTTTTGTCTAAATTAAGCTCTTGACTCACTCCAATGTAGTTCCTTGGCCCCAAAATGGCACAAGTTGGCATAAAAAAATACTTGTCTTAAGGAAACTTCTCAACTGACTTCAACATAGTCAGCCTGGGCACCAAGATGAGGGGAAAGCACTACTTTTATTCAAATGAAACTTCTCAACTCACGAAAACATAGTTCCTTGGCACCAAGATTCCACAAGATGGTGCCTAGGTAATACTTAAATTGCTTTGGCAACAAAAACCTCGACTGATATTTTCACCGACTGACAAAGGAGGGGTTAAACAATGTGATTATCTGAATTTGCTTGGAATGTGTGGGGGGTGTACTGTACTTCTTTTTTTCCATCCATTCCCAGTAATTGTAATGCAGTAACATTCAAACTTTATCTATTTGCTTTCTTTAAAAAATAAAAAATAAAAAATCAATGAGCACATGTCCTTTCGTCAGCCTCTAAAGAAGTGAGTGCTCCTCCAAGGATCACATTACCGGAAAACAGCACAGCACAGGAAGTGGAGTTCGGTAAGCACTGTACAATCAAATGAAATCATCTTACTTTGTGGCATTAAAACCAGTGGAGGGCTGTGCTTTTGCTACCTGGGCCTTCAGGGGGAACTTTCCTGACTTAATCCAACTCTTGATACTGTAATATTACGTAGTGCTTCATTTTCACTGTTAAGCTGAATTGTTACATGACATGTAAAGCCCTAATGATTGTTATTTATCATCTCCTCCCCCGTTTTAGGAGAGCCCCACACTCTGACATGTCTGGTACATTTTCCTTGTGAACTCAACTTGTGTGTGGTACATAAACCAGTGCAGTGGTACATAAACTACGGAGGCAATGTGGAGAACAGAACTCCGCTACGCACAGAGAGCCAGCAGTGAGTCACTGTCACATATTTAGTAATTGCTGATGACAGAGGGAATGTTTTCATTTTGAAACATTGATGAATTTGCATTCTCTTTGATCCAGACAGAAAAAGGTGACATTTAAAGAGTGCTTGGTCACATACAGCGCTATCATACCGGAGGTGACGGCTCTTCATCTCAATCACACGTACACTTGCATGGCCTCAAACTCTGTTGGCAACAGGAGCGCCACGGTCAAGCTCAAGAGGAAAAATAAAAGTAGGCTTATTTTCTTTTATTGTCACATTATTGTAGTACAAAACACAAGTTCTTACTCCATTTATTGTCAGTGGCTAGCCGTTATCACAATCACACTAAGGGACAATTTAGAGCAGAGGTGTCAAACATACGGCCCGCGGGCCGGAATCGGCCCGCAAGGAGGTTTGATCAGACCCACAGGATGATTTAAAAGTGAAAAAAATGCATAAAAGACACGGAATGAATATTTTTAATACGGTGCAATTCATGGAATGTCCGCTAGGGGAACACACTGTTTTGATCAGAGGAAAAGACAACATTGTTTTGATCAGAGAAGAAGACAACAGCAGCCTCAGTCTGTCACTGAGACAGACCCAACACAGCAGACGCTATCAAGTACATGTGAATACAGTACTTTATTTTTTACACATATTATAGCACTCTCCTTAGTTTGTAAGGTGTAGGCAGGGATTACATTTAGATTTTATATGCTCGTGTAAATGGTTTAAAAATTCCTTTCTTTATAAATCTCGTTTAATCTTAAAAGTGCATTGCTATATTTTTCAAGACCAATTACTTGTTAAGGTGTTGTGCCTTTGTACAGTCAGTGGGATCAGTTGCAATGCATGTATGTGAATGATAGAAGTAAATTGCACATTTGTCTAAGGAAATCTTAGGTATTTTATGAAATGTTTTGTAGAAGATATGTTCATTACATTTCAACATTTTCCTAGTGTTCTTGTGCATCTTTAGACCAAAACAAAGGAAAGACATATTATTTTGGTTATTTATAGCAGAGTATGGTATAATTTTTAATGGTCCGGCCCACTTGACATCCACCGAGGCCGTATGTGGCCCACAATGTGAAATGAGTTTGACACCCCTGATTTAAAGTGTTCCAACAAGTGTTCCATTAACCTGCCTTGCATGTTTTTGAAACCGGAGAAATCCCACATAGGCACGGAGAGAACATGCAAACCCCACACATGAAGGCTGTTCATTTTAGAAGCTTGAAGAGCCTTTGGTTGAGGCTTATTATTTTTCTCTCGGTGTGGATCATGACAGAAAAGGTTGAAGATTAAGTCAAGCTTGATCCTGCTACCCCTAAAAAGCCAAATATTCTTTTTTTTTTCTTTTTCCTAGTATTACACTTTTCGTAGACAACCTACAATATAACCAGTATGTTTTCCTTGTAGAGAAATGGCCATCACTAGTTGGTTATCCAATCGCATCACTGCTGTTGGTCGCTGGAGTGGGCATTGTTTTGCATGTGAAATGGTTGGAACTCCAACTAATCTACAAATCACACTTTCAAAGTGGAAAGTTTGGTGAAGGTGAGAATGCATTGCGCACACACACACACACGTGCACACAAGCTGTGGTAGACGTATCAGTATATATCCAACGGCAAACCAACGATGCATGCAGACATTCTTCATCTTCACAGGATGTGGTTTCAGAACAACTCAAAATTCGACTACACCCGGAAACTTGAGTTCTCAAAACGGTCGAAAGTAGATCACGATTTTGACTTGATTAGACCTCGATAGAACATAATTATAGAATATGTGAGTAGCAGTACTTGCTTTTTCCAAATACAGCCCATGTTGATATTTAAAAGTGATAAAAATATATAAGTATACAGAAATCCTATATACCATTCTTTCACACCGATATTTGATTGACCCCAAAATACACAAAAATGAAAATGTTTTATACAAGTGCTACAAAATGTGTATCCTGTACACTAAATTTGACCTGTGTCAGTTAAAATGGATTTTAGATTTACCAATGGCGGGAATCTTGAACCTACTTTTGCAGTAAGGGAGTGCCGAAATAGTGAAAAAAAGTCATATACATATCGCTAGCACTGGGCTTTTTTTTTTTACAAATTAACTTAAGTGAAAATGAAAATAGCTTGCTCACATTTGACAAGACAATGTTAAATGGTGAACACAATGTTTTTTTTAAGTGGTCATTTTGGAGGTAAAAGAGTTTTAGCAAACACGTTGCACATGTTGGTCTTTGAAGGGTCACGTGTAACTTGCAAAAGAGCCCAATTCAGTTGCATATTTTTATGAGAAAGCGTTCTCCTGGGATTTTGAATGGGCCCTGAGAACTGTCTGTGTGCATACCACGTGCGCCAGCAAAAACATGCACCCTTGCCTTGCAAGAATCAAGGAGGAATCTTGAGTGAAAGACTAAAACAGCCAAAGAATGATCAGACTGTACATGCTAAATATAAATATGTAAGAGTTAAAACAACTGTTTTGAGTTAGGCAGCAGCTGTGAATTGAAATGTATTTAAAATCCCTCATTTTATTTCTTTTTCCCCCCTCTCTATCAGATGATAAAGAGTTTGATGTGTTCTTGTCTTATGTGTGGACCACTCCGCATGAGCAAGCAGGTTTGATGCTCTCGTCGCAATCAGGACCAGAATCGGACAGTATGTGGGGCACGTTTTCAGGTCAACTATGGTTGGAGGAGTAAAAACAAAACAAAAACAACATATCCATTTTGCAGATTATCCATCCACACTTGAGCCATTCAACTTTCAGCATGTTGTCGACGATTTGAGGCCACCTGAGATGCTGATTCCCATGGTTTTGGAAGACCTGTGGGGGTATCGCCTCTGTTTACTGGAGAGGGACATGCTTCCTGGTGGAGGTCAGAGGATCAATTCTCACTACACATACACACGAGTGGGGTCGTGGTTTCTAATGATGTCTATTTTTGTTTGGCAGCCTACACAAACGATGTGGTGCATGCAATCAGAAGAAGTCAAATCCTCATCTGTGTTGTGTCTGCTGACTACTTGTCCAACAGCAATGCTGTGTTTGTTCTGGAATCAGGAATTCAGGCAAGTCAAAACCTGTCACATTGATTAATAACGGAAAAGTTAAACTTTTCAGCTATCACCCACTCATCTTACACAAACCAAAATAAGGCAGACACGCATGCCAAATAAGCAATCCAATCCTTTCTCAGTTACCACAGGCGTTCCCCAGGTCTCCATCCTTGAGCCTCTTCTATTCATCACTTAGACTCAGGGGTGTCAAACTCATTTTTGTCACAGGCCACATTGTAGCTACGGTTTCCCTTGGAGGGCCATTATGAATTTTGGGAAACCATATAAATGTTTAATCACCTCCACATATTACACGCACAGCGCACAACAAATTGACGGATAACTACTTTTAAAATCGGAAGTCAAGAATAATGACAGTTGTTGTGCATTACATATGACAATTTTAAATTTTGATTCAGACTTCAGCAAGCATCATGGAACTTGCTTTCGCGGGCCACATAAAATGATGTGGCGGGACAGATCTGGCCCCCAGGCCTTGACTTTGACACCTGTGACTTAGACCTTTCTCATTGGCTGTATTTTGAGCAAATTTATTGTTTTCTACTGCATTGCACATGACACCGAGACCTATGTTCCCGACATCCTGACGTTACCCAGCTGGTAATCAGCAACCAGCTGATGAATATTCCTGCCTGGGTGATAATACAGTGGGAGCATTTGTGGCATACTGTATATGCTCCGCCACAAAAAAAAAACACCTGTGGTTGGAGAGCACTGCTCTAACACACAGGTACAAATTCTCACACTCACAAAGGAACCTCTTGCTCATCTCACATACACACAAAAATCTCTCTACAAAGGCTTTTCCTTCTATGACTGTATAAATATGGGGGTGAATATGTCAACTGTATAATGATTGTAATTTCTTGAATGGTGAATCCCACATTTTTGTGGAGCCTGTTAAATTAAATCATGAATTCAGTCAAATGTATGACAGTGTATGCAGGGAAGAATCAAACTCTGTCATTGTCCAAAATTATCTGAAGCTAACAGGACATTTGATTTTGCTAATCATTTACGTTTTATTCATCACAGCAAAACCACGAATAACTCGTTTTTTTCGTCTTTCAAGGTTTTGTTGCAGAGCTCTACTCTCAAACTTTTGCTGATACGGACAAGTAGAACTTCCAAATGTTTCATAGAGCCAGATTCCCCTCTGCCCTCAGTGGTCCGAAAGGCATTGCCAGTGCTTCCCAGCCTGGACTGGAATTTGGGACAAAGTGAAAGAGTGAATGGCAAATTCTGGACGTTGCTGAGGAAGGCCTTACCCAAAAACCAAGTAAGACCTGTCACTGGAGTCATATCACATGCCCATTTTGGACACAATGATCACAGAAACCAAGAGTAAGGAATGGGGATGCACTGATTCCACTTGTTTTCAGAAGTATTCATCCGCCATACGGGCATCAGTGCCCTAGTATCGGAGCAAATTCGAGTACAGGTGAACAGCATCGGCAAGCAAAACGCAATGATGAACAGATTGTCTGACAAAAAAAAAATTTGTTAAACTTTGAGAGGAAACTTCAACGTTTTTATGTGGTGATGCTGGTGTTTGCATTTTTTTTAAATTCCAAACAAAAACAACAAAAATATCTTCCAAAGTGTTTATTGGGCTGTTAAAACAATCTTCTATAGTGTGTAGTCAGAGTTCAAGTTACCAATTCGCTAGCTCCTGCGGCGATTTGCCCTCGGCGCAGATGTGAGAGTTCGCACGACCGTACAAATTCTTAAATTAAATGTTGTATTGTTGATTTCAAAGTTGCAGGTAACAGAACTGAAACAAAAGCAAAAAAAAAAAACAACAGCAACAACCCAGCACATCTTATCAGCGATTTATGTTGTTCTTCCTTAGGGTGTATCCTCTTTTTTGTATCATATCCATTAAAGGGTTGATTTCTGGTAATTCTTGTCTATGACTATGGCTTTTTTTGGGGGGGGGGGCAGACATTTGCATGGTTTCACACTTAAAACATGAGATTTCATTTCTTTGTCTGACCAATAAAAGGAGAGACGTGTGTGTAGTTTCATAATGTGATAAAACACCAAAATACAACAGAGGAGTTTAAGGAGGGGGTATAAACTGGCACAGCTGGCGATAAAAACAAAACAAAAAAAAGAATAGATTAGGTCACTAAAACAGAAAAAACTGTCACAGTCATTCGTGAATACAACAAATTCAACTGAGTACTTGGGTTGCAAATGTTCAATGTCGGCAACTTTCCATGGGAATAAGCCAATAATTCACAAAAGGTTGTTTCTTAGGGAATTTATCGTTGGTCAATCTATATTTTCGCAGAATCCAGACTAAAACAACCAGCTACGGAGGAACCTGGCCTTATGAGTGTTCTTTTACGAGTTTTTACGAGGTTTTGCACCCACAAGCCATCGTTTGGATTACATTATAATGAAAATTCAAATGCTAACCTCCTATGGAAAGTCACCGGAAATGTTCTATCGCTTTGCAATTTTACTATGGATAAAACAAGCGCACAAAAAACAAAACAAAACGCACACACAGAATCAAACTTCTATTTACATGTATACACAAAACGGCTCAAAAGTAAAGTACACTTTCGCCAGGTACGTGTTCGAAGAAGCAGGAAATGTGAACCATTCTTATTGGCCATTAGATGTAATGTGCAGCAAATGTTACACGGTTGACTTCATCACATATTGCTGTGTTTCTCGTTGCTCAGCACACAGATGTAAGGTCCTAAACAGAGAACACTAAAAGGCATGCTTCGTAGGGCAGCCTCAAAGTGGAGACTCCAATAATTGAAGCCTTTGTAGAGATTCCAGGTGGGATTTAACCACAACGTAAGAAGAAGGAAAACAATTAAAAGGGGTTTCACTATTTGTCTGTGTGCGCCTTCAACTTCCTCTCCCAAAGTTTTTGATTATCAGAGAAGCCCTGCTTGCCCTTGTTGAAGGAGTTCGGTCCGGCCGATGTCGGCGTCTCCCTAAAAAGATTCCATATTGATAACATGTTAAATGTTGCACCAAAGCATACTTTCATGTGAAAGTCCACTGTCGTGTCTAGAATGACAGGATTAGGCTGAAATAAATCAATGTAGTTGTGAAGTACCTGCCGATGTTCTTCATCCGCATCTTTGCCTCTGGGGGCATCTCCTCCGGCTCGCTCTGCAAAATGAGAACATTTTATTTATAGGCTTATTTACATTGGTGGCCTGTATATGTGGAGCATGTCAACAGGAATGGTCATTTGCGTCAATGTGTTTCCTGTTGTTGGTATGTGTTTGTCCATGTCGGATAAAGAAACAGTATCTAATTCTGATGTGCATCTTTTAGAATATTTATTATCTTAGCAGGAAGAAAAAGACAAGGGTCTACCCCATGACCTTGCTTCTCGGAGTCATATGAAAGCTTTTAGCTCACAATATCTCAATTATATTTCAAAACCTAAAAAGCAAGAAATTCCATTCATGATTGTCTAGTTAGTTAAAAAAAAATATTCTCATTTCAGTACTTACGTCGTCATCCTCATTGAAAACCGATGCTAGTCCAAGCTTTTTTGGAGGGGCTGTTGGTACAGGCTCTTTGGGTTTCTAAGGCAAGATTGTGAGAAGAGAGGGAGGTGAAACTTTACAGCATAATGCATAAATATGGCCTTTAGCACGTTTCCTCAAGAGCAACTCTATACTGACTGCCCTCATTCAGGTCGCGCATGAGCAAAGCCTATGCTAGCTGACAAACGCTTTCTGCTAATCTCTCAAGGACAAGAAAAAACAGATTCTAAAGAGTCTTGCTTTGCTTGCGGTATCTTGAAGGCTGATCTATGCCCTCCCTTAAATCTAGTGGTGGGAAATAAGACATACAAATGCTCTATTTATGTACTTAGGTAGATTTATTTCCAGAAGTTTGTACCTTACTCTAGTATATCTTTTTCTGAAAACATTTTACTTGTGCTCCCTACCATTGAAAACATATCTGCATGTTATACTCATATTTATCAAAATGAGGTTATTACTTTTTTAAACCTCTGCAGATGATGACACGATGTAATAAAGACGGATAGAGTCAACCACGGTTGACATATTGATTGATTGAGATGCTGGTGACTTCGAAGGTAGGAACAAAACAGGGAAGTAAGTGTGTGACGATTCTTGCCAAAGGTATAGACAAAGATTCACAGTTACAATCACACCACAGGACAATTCCGAGTCTTCAATTGCTCTAATATGCATGTTTTTTATAATATGGGAGGAAGCCAGAAAATATGCAAACTCCACCCAGGAGGGCCAAAGTCCAGATTCAAACCACAAACGGTCCCGCAGAAGGTGAGACTGACCCTCACAACCAATTCAACAAGTAACCCAATTAAATACCCAACCTACTTACACTTGCGCCAAGCTTGATCGATATAGGATTGGACTTATTGCTGCTCATGCCGAAGCCTATTTTGGAGGCTTTGCGGGGCGCTGATGTCTCTGTCGGGGTTTCGTCTTCATCGTCTGACGAAAGATGCTGTGATGTGCGTTTGAGTTTGCTCGCTCCTCCGCTCACCGTGCTACAAGAGACAGGCTTAGTTTTCACTCTGCCTCCCTCCTCCAGCGGCCCTGCTTGAGGCAAGACAACTCACCAAGGTGAACAACGGGTTTGTTACAAAGAGCTAAATAACAGCATTACCTGCACGGCTATGTTTGTCGCCACAAAGTGTGACACACAAAACGCTTAAATTTAGTTCATGCGTGCATTGCCCATCTTGAAATTCCTTCACAACTGCTTCGAGTATGAGCATCGCTACCTAGCTTAAATATATATTTCCCCACTTGTTTAAAAAATGCGCGTAGGTACACTAATACGTTGATTAACAGCTGATCATTGTTTTTCTATTCAACGTAATTCCAACCAACGTCAACACAATGGTATCTTCGCTAAACAACACTTGATTCGTTAGCTCGTTATATTTTAGGAAGGGCTTCATAAGTGACGTACTTTCTACCTGATTTAGGAATATGGGAAGCAATGCAAACAAAGACTAATTTAAATGCGTGTATAAGATTAGTAAAAGAAATTAAAATGGCACAGATATCACCTCCGTCGTCGCGGTGGTCTCTCCTGTTGCGTTCCAGGTTCGCCATTTTGAATGAATGGGTTGCAGCTGCTCAAACATCTTCTTCGCTCTAATTTCGATTGTGTGCGTTTTAGCGCCACCAATGACGAATAAATGCATCATCTTTTTTCATCCACTTGTTTGGAAATTTCACTTAATCAGAAGTGGCTTAAGTACTCACTATATGTACCCTTACCTACTTTCCCTTTTCCGTGCAAAGTAGTGTGTTCTGCCTCAAGAAAATCCCCATAATAATATCAAAATGTGAGCTGCCGTACAGATATTTCAGATCATGAATCAAAGTTTCAGAATAAAGGAAACTTAGTTTTGTTTTAAATGTGCTTCATTTTGCAGGTACAGATCTCGCCCTATGACATCTGTATGATTTTCTATCAAAAATCATATTTTATAAGCCTTCAACAACAAAATAGTTGTTCCATATGTTCCATGCGTATGGTTATTATTAATGTGTTGGTACCATTTGGGATGCAGAAGTAAACAGTGAAGAAAATAATAACCAGTTTTGCCTCTTTGTAACATGCAGTTGTCCCACTAGCAAAAAATATTCGACAAATGAGGAAAAAAAAGCGTACAGATACATTATGGTCATGGATATAAATGACAGCTTTCCATCAATGTTCCTTCGCTCAACACTCCCGTAGTGCAATTACACAGTTTGGACATCGGCTGTCATGTTGGCGCTCGCACAAAGGTTTACTCTTCTGTCTGGTACGAAGAAGAATGCCAGTCCGTGACGTCATACAACCGGAACGCAGGGTGCCTGCTGATGTTCACCAACAGGTAAGCTTCCTTTGCTCCATGTTAGCGCATCATTTCACGCAATTATCAGGTAACAAATGACCCAAAAATGCTCACATTCATGATGTTGGCGTTTTGTGAAAGTTGCTCTATGTTTACATCAGGTGAGAATGTCGTGGAGAGAGAATTTTGTCTCCAGTCCTGTAATTACAATTTTAGACTTTTAAACACACACATTGCGAAGACGTAATATTTTTGCTCACTTATTTAGCTGTAAGAAAAGGTCAAAATACAACCTATCCGCGTGATGCAGTTTAGATCTTCCAACACTCTTAGCCGCGTTAGGCTACGTTTGGTTGACTCCGTCCCCAAGGCGAATTATGTAAATACAATCATAAAAATGTTTACTTTAATTCTTCACTTCCAAAACACCTGGCAAGCCAGCAAGGCATTTTCTGGTGGCCTAAACATAATCAGAATCACTGCATATATTCAAATCCTAAATTCTGAATTTTATCACCATTCATACTTCCTAGCATATTTCTTGGATGCACTGCACTGCCTCTAGTGCTTGTATGTGGATGTTAAAAATAAAAAAATGCATTCAAGGATAGTACAAAACTGCTGAACAGCAAACCAATATTAGGTGCAAGAAGTCATTTTGTGTATTTTTTTTTATCCCAAAAACAAACTCACTCAAAATATTAATTTTATTCAGGTTTGTCCTAAATGTTATTCCAAATCTGCAAAAAAATATTCGGCCTACTCACATTGGACAGTAGTATAGCACAGTATAAGACCTGGTGCAAGTGCAACTAAGCCAAGTCTGTGATCTCGTGGTGAATGGTGATATTACAACTTAAAACTATTCGTGTGTGTATATGTATGTATGTATGTATGCGTACAGTATATATATACAGATATATATGGAGTTGGATTATTAAGTCTGTAGACCCAGTTACTAAACTCACTGCCCGCCACCGCAAAACATGAGGATTGCGATCCTTGTGCAAAATGTTGTTGAATAAATTAAATTCCATCTCTCTAATGAGCTTTATATGTATTTCTAGATTTTAAATAATGTAATGTTCCAGTCAAGATGGGGCAGACTATGTGCATCTGCTCCCGTGGCTCCATCACCATTGACAGCAAAAAATACTACTTCTTGCAGAAACTCGACGAGGGGTAAGATAACACATATGATCCCTTTTTGATGCAAACACCACATCAGTCTGCAAAGGTATTTGCATTTTTTTTGACAAAAGTTGCCTTTCAACAAAATGCAGAATTATTCATAATTTCTCTCTCCAGTGGTTTCAGTTACGTGGACCTTGTTGAGGGGGTAAAGGATGGTCGGTTCTATGCCCTGAAGAGAATCCTGTGTCATGATCGAGAAGGCCGTCAGGAAGCCCAGACGGAAGTGGAAATGCATCAGATGTTTAATCACCCCAACATACTTAGCCTCGTGGCACACACCTTTGGTGACCGGAATGGGAAGAGTGAAGCCTGGCTTCTTCTGCCTTACATAAGAGTAAGTTGCTTCTTCATTTAAAACATTTTTTTTTTACAAAGCAACAACCATCCGTCAAATACCATGATGCTCATACTGTCTGTGTGTGCAACAAAAAAAACAAAACAGAAGGGAAGTCTGTGGTCAGTTCTGGAGAAGCTTCGAGAAAATGGGAGTTACATGCCTGAAAAACAGATTTTAAAAATCTTTCGTGGGATCTGTTCAGGACTCAAGGCCATCCATGAAAAAGGTTATGCTCATCGGTAAGAACGGTTCATACAATCAAGCACCCAAATACAGTGGTACATTGACATAGGAGTTTAAAAGGTCTTTAAAAATGTCAACACTTCAATCGTGTGATGATTGTAAATAGTCTCAAATCTCTAACTAACCTGACAGTCGTAAGGACTCTCTCAGTAACATTATGCAGTCACGACCAACAAAAGAGTGATGTGTTTTTGTCCATTATTTATGTACTGGAGTAACTTCACACAACATGGGCATTGGAAACATTGTGGAGTTGGTCTTACATTTCATTTCAAATGGAATAAAAGTCTTGAATTGAACTTTTCTTGAGCTGTAGGAACCCCAGTCAAGGTACCACTGCAATCTTTTATTTTAGTCTCAAAATGAATACGACATGAATACTAATCGTCTCAATGTGTTTGGTCAGAGACCTTAAACCTACAAATGTGCTTCTGAATGAAGATGACAGCCCCATCCTGATGGATTTGGGCTCTATGAATAGAGCCCGCATTGAGGTAAGAGCCCTTTAGCATTTAAAATATTTATGAGAAGACTCGATTAACATATCCTAAAGTGTGTATTTTAAGATACAGTACAGCTGGTTTGTGGCCTATCTTGACAGACTGGTCGGATTAGGTAACTTGCCTAACAATGTTTACTGAGAAAATTGTGTTGGGTGTTTTAAAAGTGACTGACTCCACAAACAAAAAATGGCAAGTTTTGGGATTAAAGTTATGAGAACCGTTCTCATATGGCCTGATTACTGAAATCCTACATTTCACGAAATTGCAGGTTCACTCTTAATAGATTGTGCGCGCTGTTGGAGGGGGGGTTTTGCATGGTCACCGAAGACTGCAGCACAATTGGCACCAGGTGTACAAGTGGTGGAGACTGGCCTATTCAAATAAGGGGTGTTAACTTTAGCTACAGTAGCTCTAATGTTTTTTGTGTTATTTTTTTTTACGATAGACAATTTTACAGCGCACCTCAATGTAAAATGTTGAAGTTTGAAGTGATGACATTCGAAGTGTGAGTGAAAGAGGCAAACATTTGTTTTGACCCCTTTTGAATGACACACAGCTTGCACATGTTAAGGTTAATCTGAATTTCTTCTGGATCTTTTTCTTTAATATCTACCTCATTAGCATTAACTACGAGAAAATCTTATTGTCTCAGTTTATAATGTTTTTAATGTAAGAAGCATTAATACCCAGGCTTCGGAGACAGACTCTGCACGGTGGTTGGGGAGTGTCTACCGCCTTCTAGTTATTCCTTCCTTTTCTCCTACTTTGGTCTTACGCCCTCGCAAGAGGGTGACCCAGCATAAACAATGCCTCTGTATTGTTCCTATGTATGACTCCACGGTCTTAACTGGTATGATACAGTTTGAGTAAGCTCCGGGTGCAGTAGATAAAGAAATTCAAGGCAGTAGCAGTGGAAAGTTACAGCATCCAGCAATTTAGGATTAGGTCTGGGTCTGTCTCAAACAAGTGCCTCAGGAGGCCTATCCTAACACACATTCAAAGAAAGCTTATGCTACAATTGTCCATTACCATCTGTTAGCTGTTTCAGCGGGGGACCAAGTTGTACATGAACACAGTCTATCGCTCCAATAATTTGGGGCAAGACAACAAGTTGCAACTGCACAAAAGTCATGCTTTGTTTCATTGAACTTGTATCAGTAGCATTATGTGTAACTTGTGACCTCACATCTGAAGCATTTCTCTGGGAGAAGACAGCAATAATTGCCATAGTGCGTTAAAATGATCAAGATGCAGTGAAAACGATTTTTGTTGTAGGTGTTATGGCATGACTCCTTCTTGAGACTTGCTTCAAGTCAACCATGAGATCATTCAGAAACTCCAAAATTGTATTGCTGATGTGGTATTCCATCTACTGTGCCAGTATTTTGGGCGTTTGGATTGAAACAACTAATTTGCCCCTTTTTCAAATTCATTCTCAGGTACTGTATGCCCGGTTAGCAGATCAGCGACCATGTTGATTTGTTTGGACAGATTAGCGTTTTATGCAAGTTTCGTAAATCAGGCCCACATTGTTGATGGCTATGACAAAAGATTCCGTTGTTCGGGCTGATTCGGGGCGACTGTCCAGCTTTCTTGGAAACGCTTTATTTCCACATTTGGGACTCAATTCCAGGTCCGGGGTACCAGAGAAGCAATGACTTTACAGGATTGGGCTGCCCAGCGATGCACCATTTCCTACCGTGCACCTGAGCTCTTCAATGTGGAGAGCTACTGTGTTATTGATGAGCGCACAGATATTTGGGTAAATCCTGATATTTTACTTGTAATTTCCAAAGTGGCATTGTCAAATGCTCCTCCGCCTTACTTTGCTTCTTGCTGTACTCATCTAGTCATTGGGCTGCGTGCTGTACTGCATGATGGTGCTGGAAGGACCCTATGACCTTGTGTTTCAAAGAGGCGACAGTGTGGCCTTGGCAGTTCAGAACCCTGTGAAAATCCCACAGCCCTGCGGGTGAGTTGTCATTATGCTGAACACCAAGGTTGAAATTCTTTATGTAATAGTCGCTTGACAGAATGAATCAATCTCTCTCTCTCTCTGACTCTCTCTCTGACTCTCTCTCTCTGTCTCTCTCTTTCTCTATTAATGCTAACCGTTAACATGTAAAAGGCATTTTCCATACATGTTAGCTTTAAGCTAAACAGACTCGTGTGAAATACTCTTTTGTTTTATATTAGTTTGACAGAAACTTGAACTGGGAGTTTTTGAAAATATGTTCACTATTTTCCAAACTGCTGTTTGTTGTGAAGGAGGTTGAACTGAATTCACTGCCACCATACCGCTGTCGCATCTCAAGCAGAGCTCAAAACGAAAAATTGTCAGAATGACAGAAATTCGTGAGTCGGGTCACGCTTATCTCAAGGCACCCCTGTAGTGCAGCTTTTTCACTGTCGTCAATATGTCTCGCGTCCTCCCTAATTCACTCTTTGTGTGTCTCTCCCCCAGTTACTCAGATGGGCTGCAGTTGCTGCTGAGCTCCATAATGGTGTCCAACGCCCAGGAGAGACCGAACATCAGCTGGGTACTTGAGCAGGTAAAGGACCTGCAGAGTTACAGCCCAGATACCCAAACCAATACTGTCTGAAAGGACTTATGCACACATTGAGGAATGGCTCTTATTTTATGCTCAGAAATCCTTAATTTATTCATGATTGGTGGAAAAAAAACAGACTCTTTTGATGACCATTTTAACCTTTTCAATGATTTGCTGCTTAACACAGAACTTGTGCCGTGCAAATCAGCTGAGAATATTATCAAAATGCATTAAATAGAATCTCCATTCCCTGCTTTTGATTTCCATTGTATTCTTGCATTGTCAAAATTGTTCTTCTGTGCCTTATGTGCTCAAATGACGTAGAAAGTAAACGTTGACCTCAGAGCTTTCCACATATTGTTGGAATCTATTTGCAGGCGCTTGATAGTTCGATAATAATCAATATTTGAACGATTGACGATATTGTGTTTTGTTCAATATTGAGTGAATCAGAAAGCTTGATCATTGGTGAGCACGGGCACATTTGTAATGGCTTATATTTTTTTGTCAAATATTCACGGGGCTGAAAGTACGAGGTGACATTCTGTGCCAAAACAAAGAGACCAGGTTAGATGTCACTTTTTTAAAATTGTGTCACGATTACTCCGTGGTATTTGCAATTCTTAGTTACAGTATTCAACTTGTGTTTTCCCAAATGTACAAGTATCATCTTAAAACCCGCACTGAAGTAGCAGTGACCTATTGCAATACCGCTCATGACCATATGGCGGCACTACATCACCACAGACAAGCGAGTGCTGTTCCACAGATCACCAACTAAGGTTTTAATCATTTTGATAATAATAATAATAATAATAATAATACATTTTATTTATAAGCGCCTTTCAAGACACCCAAGGACACTTTACAATCAGACAAAACAACAAAACACCATGACTTGAGACGTTTTAACTGTAATTCCAACATCATACAACAACATTCTCCCCCACACTGTCTTCATGTTAAGTGTAGGCTTGCATTCATGTGTGACTTTTATACACTTTTGTTCTCTCAGGGCTTGCCCTCAATGGGTCTCTTAGTCACTCTTACTAAACTCTAATGGTACTTTTTTTTTAAAATCCATGATGACATAATGTTTTGTATTATTTTCCGTGACAACCTGATCCTTGTCTGTAAAGGAAAATTCTGTTCATTATTTCAGCGGTAATTAACACTCTGGTTTAGTAAGTGTTTGAAAGTGACTGTTTAATATTCCTGTAATGACAACCCTGAATATTATTATTATTATTGTTATATCAGACTAATCCTATTGGTCTTTCAATTGTACATTTTCTTGTGTGTCATTAAAAGTAATGACGAAAGCTTTCTTGTTTAGGCGGCGTGCATGCAGAAAAATCACGCAGTTGAATGACATCTAATATATGAGTACGCATGCAGGCCAACATTTTTACCCTTTCATCAAAGAAAGATATATCCGCAATTGTCACTGAATCAGCTTGAAACTGACAAAAGTTATTAGAAATAAACATTTACTGAAAACAATTTAATGAAACTCTGGCTTTGCTGTATTTTTCTGTTCCAACAGCATTATTAGGTCAAGTGTGATATGTCATGTTTTGCTTTCAGCTTGTCCCCTTACCTTCATGTTTTGCTGCACAAACTTTTGAGGTCAATGCTGCACTCACTCAGAGGATATTTTGGCCAACTCCACATGAGCAAGCGTCCAGCTTTCGCAGGTTTGAGGCCTCCACAGTCGCTATGTGTCATTTCTTCCAAAGCTGTTCAATAGGATTTAAATCAGCACTCAGTGGTTTGAGATCTGCCATGCTTGGCTATTTTTAGCTGTGTGTTTTGGGTCATGACCTGTTGTCTGACACTGGTTAGCACATTTCTCTCCAGAGTGTCTTGATAGTCTTAGGATTTCGTTGTACCCTCTGCTGGGACAAAACTGAACCTCCTCCATGATTCATAGCAGTTACGGCATTCTTTTGTGTGTGTGCTTCTTGTTTGCATCTGTAAACATGGAGCTGAGGTGACTTGCCAAAAAAGCAAATTCCACTCGCTTCAGTTTCAATATTTTTTCAATGAGGAGTGCCATCAATTTTGCCTGCGTGTAAATACAGATTGGAAATGGGTTTTTTTTGTTAACAAATGTTTTATTGGATTTTTTTGTGTTCATATACAAAAGCAATTTGTTACACACATAAAATGTATTTGAAATATCAGACGGGTGCTAGAATTTTTTTTAACCAGTATGTTAAGTATTAATAATGTACAATAAAACTTCAACCCAAATGACTTTTTTTAAGCGAACCATTTTCACCCATTATGAAAAATAAAATGAGTTCAAAAATGCGCATCCACAAAGATAATGCTATCATAGTAAGATTTTAATCATTTATATGATTATAGTTGTTCTCAGTCGTGTGAAACTACACTGCGTCATACTTGGTGGTTCGAATATTTAGCCCTCTTGTGAAGTTAATCAAAAAATTCTGAACACCTCTCAGATGCAAACGCGGTGCTGTTCTTGACTTGATTCAACACTTGTAACCAAACTGATCAATTATCACATCACATCATCAGCAAGTGTGTGTGTGTATATTCATGTGTACGTGTGTGAGACACGCACATGCCGTTTCAGTTCTGCAGCTACAGAACAGAAACATTGAACCAACAACATGGCAAATGTCCACCTAACATATGGTGGAATCAATTACGTTAAAAAGAAATGAAAAATATGCCAGTTTGGCAAATTTCGAATCGGTAGCGTATTGGATAAAATCTTGCAGGGTTTTTGTTATATTGCTTCCATCTTAAATGAATAGTGCCCTTTTATTACGCACCTCGGTTATATTTGTTTTGGTGTGCACATTCCCTGACAACAAAAATGAAACTGGTCCCCCCGGCTGGATTTATGATCCTCACAACCACCCAGATCAGTCAGATGTCACCCTTATACTGCTGCCCGTATTACATTCCAAGGCACAAGCACACACAAATGACAAGCCATAAATGACCAGCCGTTAAAAAAAAATGCTAACTTGTATTTACAGAGCTGTGCTTTTTTTTTTTAAATTTACCAATATTAGAATTCATTACACTTGAAATAAACATATCATAGGTAATCTCTTCCTCAGGTGCCGCCAGGAACCCCAGACTCCCCTGTACCCCTCTTTATTCCAAACACACCTTTGTATTCGCTATCAAGTGCCGGCAGAAATGATGCCATACAATACAAGCGTCAGGTCAACCCTCATTTGAGTGCCACTTTCAATCGGATTTTCCGCATTAGCCAGTTATTCTGGGTTTGCATTTCATTTTTGCAATTGACTGCAACTCTCTCACCATAAACCAGAGGTTTATTGATTTGCTGTGAATCAATTAGTGAGATATTTAATTAGCAAAGCATTATGGGTCAGTGCTGAACTGGTCCAAGCCCGCCCCTTTAATTCATGACACATAAATTGGGATGTGTTGCAGGTGTTTCCTCACTCCATTCGCTTCACAAAGAAATGTTGTGATACCTCTTGAAAGCCCCCCACCCCTACCCCCTCAAAAAGATCCTATTTACTTAATGTTTTATTTGCAAGGACCTAGAACTTGCGCTGTCACTCACGTCCAAATTACCCTTGGCTGCATTTGAAAGAGGGAGAAATATGGCCATTACGTCTACACCGCTGAGGGGATGATTTAAAATGTGTTGTTTTTTTCCCCCCTCCATGCAGACGTTTTCCTCTCACTCACTCTCGTTTATTCATGGGTGTGTTTGGGTTAAAATGCATAACGAGTTCATTAAGGGGGATTGGCGTAATCAGGAAGGGTATTGCCTTAATTACTGGCTGAGAGCCAAAGCGATCCATCCTCTGCAGATCGTCAAGCCACCTTGTCCACCGAGCTCACTAATTTAATTAAGTGTACAAAATGCTGCACCTTAAAGTCACCCTTGGGGGCAATTATGGCACTGGAGATTGAAATATCTCCACCGGGGGTAGTTTACTTACTGGCAGGAGATTGCCTGTGTCAGTTAGCTGATTGCATTGATTATATTGATTTGTAACAGCTTTTCGGGTAATTTCATCTGCAAAGGTGAGAGCAACACGTTGGGCCAGAGATGGTTTTATTTACTTATTCTTCCTGTCTTTCTGTAAACGTCAAACTCTTTTGCCAAGTGATTAGACGGAATGGACCTCAACAATAAGTCTTTTCAGGTGGTAGTTTGTGCGGATGGATCGATACTTGTTATTTGCCGTATAGGGTCAGAACAGGTCGGATGTTGTGAATTCGTTTATAGGTACGACAATTCGAACTGTGCGTTTGTGTGGAAATAGCAAGAACCTCATCTTCAGACAGAGCTAAATCGGCTTTAGTTGTTGAAATTTTTTCAGGGCTGATACCAATTATTAGTCGCCAAGAAGGCTGAGAACCGATATCTGGAGCTGATATTCGTTTTCATTAAAAGGGAAAATATTGACTTCCAAATTAAAAAAAATGCTAACTCCAACTCTTTGTTGAAATATCTTTACATTGCATCTTAGACAATAGACATATAACAAGTTCAGGGAGCTCCCAGGGTCAACAGCATGTCTTTAGGATAGGTAGATAGGAAAACCTTTATTAGTCTCGCAATGGAGAAATTCCCAATTCACAGCAGCAAAGTTATGAAAGGAACAAAATGTAGGAGCTGCTGGAAAGGCAGCCACTCTCGCGGTGCCATCTTGAAGTCAAGATAACAAAACACAACACAAAAGACACAGACAGTCGTGCAATCTCAATCACTTTAGTTGAAGTTCAATGAAAACTTCAAACAAGTCATTTTTTCCAACATTTCAAAATTACTGGAATGTTAAACTTTCACTTATGCCGAAATTTGTCAGAATGCCAAATATCAGCACGTATAATCACCCTGGCCAATGATCGAGCCAGCCAATCCCTAATTCAGAGTCTTCGCCATGAAGCTGAGAAGCTCGAGCTCACTTGCAACCCGGAGCTCTCCAACAAGTCAAATCTGCTTCCTTTCATGCCACCTTTCCTTAACCTTTGTGGGAAATGTCATCAGGTCAAGGTGAGATGACAAAGTGCTTCCTTTTGAACATAAGAAGTGCAGTTTAAAATTAGTTCAATGGAAGGAAGACTCCAGTTGATGACCTGTTGCTGGAAATATTACTGCCGTGAAAGATTATGGGGGAACAAAGATGTCCTGCCCTTTTGTAAAAGTTGGTTAGGATGCTCCAGTGAGGCCCCTTCCTCAGCCAAACAACCTTTCCTCCATGTTCTTCTTGGTCATCTTACTCGGACAGGGAAGAAAAGGAAAGGTTTGAAGCAAACACCAGAATTTGAAGAGCCCCCCCACCCCCCTCCCGTTTCCACTCTTCATCCCTGCCATGTTTCTCCAACTACATTGCAGCCCACCTAAAATTCTGTGGATTAGACATTATTTGGAAAGACAAAGCACGCATGAAGTCAAAGGTACTGAATTTATACCACTTAGGAACAATGTCTGAGTTTCCTCCACATTTCCACCCCTCATCAAGCTGTTTACCTCACGTAGCATCTTCTTTTCGAGTGACACTTGGCTGTGGAGAAGACTTCATTTAGCATTTATTTTCGGCGTTTCCCTTGTTTTCTCAATCACTTTGCCTTGGTCAAATAACACGGAAAGTTTTCTGAGAACATTTCGGGCTTTTGTCACCCGTCAAGGTCACGCGGCAAAGTCTTCCCGACTGCGAAGGTGCTTCGATAAACAACCATAGTGTCTGTTGTCGCAAATTAATTAACAGAAGCGTGACCCAGCAGATTGTTTTTTAATGCGGGCCTCTAACCTTTTGCTAAGCGTGGCAAAGGCAAAAGGAGGCTAATAGTGTGATGAGCAGTTCATCAGTACTGATTAAGAGCATCGGATGACAAGCTAATCCTGTAGTGGTGCAGTCATTAATGGTGACCAACGAAGAGTAAATTAGCTGATTAAACATGTCCCCCACCAGCCGACAAGTGGCAAGCAGACGCCGGTGGGAGGTGCTTCATGAGTGATGGATGAGGAAGCGCGTTTATGGAGCGAGCCAGTAGACTTGTCACTGAATGAGTGAAGTGTCTTCATCAATTTGGATCTATTACCATGTCAATAAGAGAGAATGGCGGGGGAGGAGGAGAGAGGAATACGACAAGCGTTCTCATTGTCATGCGCGCGGTTGGTGGCGCGCCAGGCGCCACCCCCGTCCTCCCCCACAACCGGCAGGCCGGTTTACCGTAAGGCTGTTTAATTTTCCTGAAATGGGGCTGTGGCAGCTGTGCCATACTGATGACAAGAGTGGCGGGCCTGTCGTATCTCATCGAGCTCGGCTCGTATTCGGCTCGAGCCCCTCCCCCTACCTTCACCTCCACGCGTCTTCAGGTGTCAAACATTTTCTTCAAATAAACGGCAGTCCCAGTCTGTTAAAATGATGTGCGGAGAAGTGTAAGGGGGGGGGGGGGGTTGGGTAGTTTGGGACTGATGGCGGAGAAGGACAAAACTAATAACTTGGAGCTGTTTTTTGTTTCACCTGCACTGATTATTATGGGTCTCTTTATCATGTGAGCCAGCTCAATGATGCTAATTAGATGCGGTGACACTGAGGTTGTGGGGCGAGTATAATGAAACACACAAAGGTTGAATCGAAGCAACTGGATTCATTCTTTGGTGAAAATGTTTCAGATTGAATCCAAAAGGCTTGTTCAGTTCTAAATTTTCCATGTGGAGTCTCATAGTAGGGTTGTTTTTGTTGCTGCCAGGTATGCTTGGTGACTGAATGTCCTGCCTACCAAAACCAACCAACTATTGTCCAGAGCAATTTTTTCTGAGAGGAGTGCAAAGCGGGACCTGTGTGATGTCATCACATGAAAATGGCCTCATGAAAAATGGAAAAAACGAGTCAGTTGCCACATCTCTACATTTTTCGTCACATTAATCGGGTAACTGATGCATGTGTGATGTCAAATGTGATGTCCAGCTCTGTGATAGCTGGAGCACCCACTGGTCAAAAGGAGGAGTATTTGGGGGCAACAAGTGACCGTTTGCCCGGGGTGCAAATCTAACCAGGGCTGCCTCTGCACACGTGTAAATGCTCATTTGTTTATATGTGCCTTAAGATTGAATGGCGACCAGTCCAGGGTGTCACCGCTACCTCTTGCTCAAATTTGACTCCAGCTCGTCCATGACCCCTGTGACGACATGCGCTACCTGTGGTCTTCATTGAAGAAAAAAAAAAACCATACAGTTTTTCAGGTACTTGTGCTTACATGCAAGGTGGGGTATAATGTGTGAATGGAGCCACTCGAGTTTGACCTCTTATTGATGACACAATGGGCTTTGATGATGTCAGGTAGACAGATTGTCCCACTCTTAACCTTCTTTTGAACCCGGAGTGCCACACAAAAATCAACCACACACTTTCACACCAAAGCAAACAAATACCGTATCCACATTAATGCCACTTAATTCACTCCGAGTCATTACTTCTCAGGTGAGGCAATGACACATTTATTTTGAGTCAGCACGAATACGGCAGGTCAACAAGTGCAAATAGGTTGGATTGCAGAATGTCAACAGCTCAAAGGTTCATGTTTGAAAGGTGAAAACTATCATCACGCTGTATGTTGTTTACTTAAAGCAAATACTTATAGCACTATTAACTCAAAGTGACTCCAATCCAGGAAGACGATTACATGAATAACATCATCTTCCTGAAACAGAACGGTTTCTTTTTTTGCGCTAATACAGTGTGTGTGTGTGTGTGTGTGTGTGTGTGTGTGTGTGTGTGTGTGTGTGTGTGTGTGTGTGTGTGTGTGTGTGTGTGTGTGTGTGAGAGAGATATGTGTGTATATATATATATATAAGTATATATATACAGTCAAACCTCGGTTTTCGTACTTAATCCGTTCCAGAAGACTGTTCGGAAACCGAATTGTTCTGAAACCGAAACCATGTTTCCCATTGAAATCAATGTAAAATGTTTTAATCCGTTCCAAGTCAAGAAAACAACTTTTTTAAACCACTTTTTTTTTACAATTTCACACCATAAACTGTACAAATGTAATGGGAGATGACCAATTTTAACATTAACATAGTAACATAAAAATTGAAGGAACATCTCTCTCTCTATCTGTCGTGGGGCGTGCGCCTCTCCCAGCTGTCAGCAGGCAGTAGGCGGGGCATTTCAGCATCCCGAACTCCTTCGCCAACACAGACACACGCACACCTGACTCATATTTTGCGACTAAATCTTTGTTAAATTCTATAGTTTTGCGCCCTATTTTCCTCTTTTCTTCACCAGGTTCACCACTTCCACTTGCTTTCTTTGGTGCCATGATTAGGGGCTGATACACGATGCAAAAATAGCAGTCCAATATTACGTAGTTCTCACCAAACACGTCTGCTTTAAAAAAAAAAAAATCTTAATCGAACAATACAAACTCGTCTGCTCATAAAGCTGTTTCTGTACGATTATTGCATAATAATGAGACACCGGACACCAGAGTGTTCATTATGTGCGGCTGCATTGAAAAATGCCGGCCGTGAAAAAAAAGAAAGTTCCCCCCCCCCCCCCCCCCCCGTGCTGCCAGGGCAAACCATTATGAAAAGAGGGGGATTTCACTCGCGCTAACAGAAGCGTCTCACCAAACACGTCTGCTTTTTATTATTGAACAGTACAAAAACGTCTGCTCACAATGGTCGCTTCCTGTGTAGCGATGCGACACGAGGGAGCGCGGCGACAGGAGGGAGCGTCACTTCACTCCTCTCGACTTTGCTACCTCCTCTCGGCTTCGCTACCTCGCGAAGCTATACGAGGTAGCGTTTCTACACGAGGTAGCGAAGGCGAGAGGAGTAAAGTGATGCATTGAAGTGCGCTCAGTTAGTTCGAGAACCGAAATTTGTTCGTCATCCGAGGCATAAAAAACTTTAGTTCGAAAACCGAATTGTACGAGAACCGAGACGTCCGAAAACCGAGGTTTGACTGTATATATATATATGTGTGTGTGTATATATATATGTGTATGTGTGTGTATGTGTGTATATATATGTGTATATATGTGTTTATATGTATATATATATATGTATATATCTATATATATGCGTGTGTGTATATATATATATATTGTGTATATATATATATATATATGTATATATATATGTATATATAGACTGTATATAATGTGTGTGTGTGTGTCCCATTTGTGACACCTCTAAGTATAAAACAACAAAAGGGCTTTTGACCAGTATACAATGAAGAAACGCGCTTTTAGCAAAGCTGACTCTTCGCAATGTTTGAGTTCTACGTCAGTGCTTTTTTTTTCTTTATTTCTTTTTTTTTTTTTTTTTGTAACGTGGCGACCACCATTCACTTGAACTGCATCATCTTTTCTAACCATCGTGAGATACACCTTTGACTAACTACTGCAACACTTACTGTTGGTACTCTGGATCTGAGATGCCCAGGTGTTTTGTCATTCTCATTTTATCTTAATGAGTCAGCAATAATAAAAATAATACAAAAATACATAACATTAGCTCTTTTTGTGGAAAGCAGCATCCCACCTCCAACCAATCTATCTGGCAAACGAACAAATGGTTTACAAGGTCTGTGTGCCTCCGTTGCTCGAGGAGTGGGCTGCTGTTTGGGCAAGCAAGGGTGGCTTTGTGGAGGGGGAGATTTAATTAGAGCAAGTGCCTGTATGCCCCTCTGGTCACCTGCAGAGTATTACTACTTGCTGCCAGAGGTTAACTGGCCTGATGAATGGGATATGTGACACTTTTGCATATACACGCACGCGCACACACACACACACATGCTTACGCTTGTGTTGTAGAGAGCAGCTAAGGACTGACATGGATGTGATATTGAAAGAACTTGTACAATGTTCTGCTGAAGAAACAGATTTTATTATTTATTTATTATAGAGTTTTGTTGTTGTGGCCGCACTATCGACACATTGCGCTTATCTAATTCATGGGTTTACTTGCACTGTCTGCAGACAGCACAGCTGCGGTTACTACAATTATTGTTTTTTTGGAGAATTATCAATGCCTTTGTTGCTTTTGACTTGTGAAGATCTCTCAAAATGCTCTTAACCCTTGCCCCTCTATAATCTAGTGTAAACAATGACACCTCCGTTTGCTTTGACACTTCCTTTTGTTTTAATTGTTTTATGGTCAGATTCTGTAACGCTATGGAAATGTTTCTCACCTTATGATCCTGATGGTTTTCAGATCAAATAATATAACAATGAGCCCTCGATTATCTTGTCTGGTACGATTCATTCCATTCCCGACCACAAAGGTGAACATTTATGATATAGAAAAAAATTATTTGTTTAAAGTTCGATCCCGGCTCCGGCCTTCCTGTGTGGAGTTTGAATGTTCTCCCCATGTTTGGGTGGGTTTTCTCCAAGTACTCCGGTTTCCTCCCACATTTCAAAAACATGCATGGCAGGTTAATGGAACACTAAATTGTCCCAAGGTGTGTGTGTGTGTGAGCGCCAATGGTTGTTCGTCTGTGTGTGCCCTGCGATTGTCTGGCAACCAGTTCAGGGTGTCCCCCACCTACCCCCGCCTGAAGACAGCTGGGTTAGGCTCCAGCACCCCCCGCGACCCTAGTGAGGATAAAGTGGTTCGGAAGATTGATGGATAATTTGTTGAATAGTTTTACATCTCCCACACACTTTAAACGTATTGAAAACCACTTTTTTTTAATCAACTCTTCCTTTCACGCCTGTCCTCCCCTGTCTACTCGGTTAATGCCAACATATAATGCAAAACACCATAGGTGGGCGGAGGGAAATTGACGGAAATTTAGTAACAGAGCTTACAATATTATTCACAGGCATATGATATCTGTCTTCTGTTGACAAATAAAAAATCAATATGAACGGAGATCAGTTAGAGACGTTCTCTGTCTCTATTCTCTGGCACAGCGTGTTATGACACCGAATGGGCCAACTCTAAATTCAACTTCTCTGTATGCTGTGTAAATCCATTTAAAAAAAAAAAAGGATTAAAAATCTGTGATAAAGCGGGGGCTCAAAGGAATAAAACCATGATATAGCAGGTGTTCACTTTAAATTGTCTTTGCGAGTTGATGTAAGCACATAAGGATATCCATTACACAGCCAATTTGGTCAAAATGCGTTGGTGTTTAATGACATTCATAAGGTCGCCGCATGCAAGTTTATCTCAATGAAGAAAATGTCGCTGCGTATTTTTACATAAATCTTGCGACTTAATCAAAGCGAAGGCCATGTCCATTAATAACCCGGCGTAGTTGGCCTGATGACAAAACACACTGCATCTAATGGAACAATTTATATCCATAATGCTGCTTTGTCAGGCCTGTGACACAGGCACCGGCGCAGGGAGGGTGAAACACAAAGGGAGGACGGCGAAGGACATTAACTGTAAATTGAATGAGGTTTTCCAATATTGGCATTAGCATTCACTTTATTTTGATCATTTTAATTGTAGAAGCAAACATAATGTGTACACACAGAATATAAAGTATCATTAGTCACATTGCCAAAGTAACGCTGGCCTTAAATCCAACCAGTGGCATGCATATAGAAGCATACCAATGAATAAATGTGCCAAACAATAAATCCGCACTCATGAATATGCATGTTAAAGATTTTTTTGTCATCATAATTTAGTTCTATATAGTCTTATTATTGTCTCGATCTCATTGGGATATGGACACAATTCTCATCTCTTTTGCCCTAAACACCAGTATGATGAATTTAAAAGAAAATCAATAAGAGATGCTTTAACTCAGGGGCCCCCAACCTTTTTTACCCCACTGACCGGTTTATGTCAGACAATATTTTCACGGACCGGCATTTAAGGTGTGGCGGATAAATACTACAAAATAATATGGTAAGAGCTGCATGAACACTGTGGTGTTTTCGAGAGATAATAATAAACACGAGGAGTGTCTAATCTGGCCGCAACACTCTGATCGCTATGGTAATGTTTAATGCCTTCAAAATACGATAAAACGCAAATTCAAAGTGCATGAAAATGACGACTCACCACAGCCCCGAGCTTGATTTTCTGCAACCGGGCGGTCCCATCTCAGGGTAATAGGAGACAATGACACCTGAAGTGTGTGCTTTATGTCAAGTCTACTTCGTAATTTTTTTTTTGTCGCCGTTGCTGCACAAAACCCCTCCACACACAGGTAGCATGTCGAAAATAGCAACAGTGCTATTGTGGCGATCTCAGAGTATTCAGCCATAACTTTAATCCAGTTGTCTCGAACGTACTTTTAAGGCCGCCGTCATGTGCGATCTCCAGCAGTTTATTTTACTCATTTAGCAAGCTCTGGCATTTTGTTTTTAGCGTAATCAGTCATGTGACGGAGTAGCGTGGGTTGACGTGTGTCAAGAGTGACACAGACGGATGTAACGGAGAATCGGGTAATTTTTCAAAATAAAATATCTTTCGTATTCCAAAATAAATACAACGGAATTAATGTAAGTTCTTATTGTGCGGCCCGGTACCAAATGCCCCGCGGACCGGTAACGGCGGTTGGGGACCCCTGCTTTAACTGACTGTTTCATGAAACAAATTTGAAGCTTCATTTTACTATCATTAATTCTGGGATATATAAAATGGCAAAAATTATACACGCACGCATGCAGGCACACACACACACACACACACACACACACACACATTACGGGTCCATATGTTTATGGCTTTTAAGAATCCAGACATTCAATTCCAGGTATGTTTTTTTTCTAAATGCAGGTCTTAAAATGGCTGGCATTGAATTTTAAGGATATATTTTTCAGCATGGGAGACATTTACCCGTGTAAAACCAAGGCAACAAAAATCACAATACAAAAATGACCTTTGTACATCACAGGCTGACTAGAACTCAAGTGGTTGATGTTTATCAGGAGAAGGGGCAGGATCTTCCAACCAATTAGCACACTGACACAGTGTGTTGCCGACTCTGACCTCGCGTCCCCTTGCAGCCATAAATAGAGCAAATATAATAAACAAAGAGTGAAAGAAAATACATGGGGGAATAAGGAAGAGGTTATAGTGCAACCATAATGGGTTTAATACGCGTTTTATTTTCAAAGCCAATGTTACTTTTGAGTAAAGCTAAAACGTTACCAATAACTGAAACAATTTCCACTTTGATATGTGCACTTGTAGGATGCATCAAAGATACCAATGCCGAAATGCTTGTCACAGATTTGTGCGACGTTGTTTATCCCGTCACAAAAATTCGCTAAAGATGTGCCTTTTGTCACTCTTCCGAGTATGATTTCAAGGGCACCCGAGCCACGTCGCAGAGGCCCCAACTCACTTTGTCACACCCCTAGCGACATTTTGATCAAATGAGAGGCGTTAAACTACACCACAGGGCTGTGATTTACATCTGCCACAATGTCCTAAATTTACAAATGTAGATGGGGCTCCATCAATCCATTGACAATGTTAAGTGACAAATCCATTCCTACACAGTTTGGGGATATTGACTCCTTCCAAATAGAAATTACGTGATGGCAGGTGGCACTTCACTGAACATAAAAACAGATTAATTTGCCTAAAAGATTTGCCTTTGACGTAATTGAATTTGTTTCCTCGTCTGCATGGCTCTTTACGCACTTGGCATCAACATTTTCATCTCAAAGCATAACTCTTGATATTTCATGTTTTACAATTAGATTCTATACTAGTTTCTAATTCAAAGTTACACTCAGGAGAGTTTACATACGTACTTGGTTACACATGGTTAGCGAAAAACGTAACGACACACCCGACTCAAGATGTCAATTAGTTTTGACACGCCCGCTTGGCCATCACTGGCTGCAGATGATCACATTACATTGCATGTCCAATCAGTGCTGTGGGAAAATGTAGTTTGCTCAGTAGTCAACGTGTGACTGTCGTGATAGTACGTCATGCAGGATTCATTTTGTGCGCCATTAAAAAAAAAAAAAACACGTATACTTATGTCTTGAAAATGTATCTACTTTGTTTTTCTGTTTCGTTCTTATTAGGGGCCGTTATGGCTGTTGCTCATCATGGCGTGTGTGTGTGTGTGTGTGTGTGTGTGTGTGTGTGTGTGTGTGTGTGTGTGTGTGTGTGTGTGTGTGTGCATATGCAAAAGTGTGTGTGTGCGCGCATGTGCAATAACGGGTTGATCGCGGGAGTTTGGTTGTTTGAAAAGTAGATCTTTGGTCCAAAAAGGTTGTTTAATTGGATAATAAAAAGAATCATTCTCAATAATTATCAACAATAATAACTCGAAACCACAACAAAAACATCATATCCAACCTAATCCACTTTATAGCACATTTTAAAGGGGAAGTCAACCCAAAAGGTGTGCTTACAATAATAAGTTATTTGCAGCCCTACTTGTTTAAACGTGGCATTGTGATTAATATTGCATTTGTGGAAAATGAGGTGAGCATCAGAATCCACCCATTTTTGTCCGTCTCTGGTGGCGGCCATTTTGCCAGTTCCTCTGGGCTCAGCTAACGACCAATCACGGCTCCCCTTTTTTTTTAAGCTGAGCTATGATTGATTGTGACAACTTCAAAGCATAATTACTGCTATAGAAAATGTCTGGGATAAAACAAAAGGTTTAAGCAAGTGCAAGGAAGACGTCCTCAAAATCATACTAGGTCTACCCATGGTCCAAACAATTAGCTTGATGTAATTTCATGGAGGTTAGTTTTTTAATACCTCCTCTAATTGGCTAAAATGGTTGGAGTAACAGGGTTGTGTGAATGTTGAGAAACACAGTTTTAGATTACAATTACAACTATTTCAAATATGTCTGTAATGAAACAAAACATTTGAACAATTACTGGCACAATATATCAAAATCGTACCCAAAAAAACCATATTTAAAACACGTGTTTACATGTTATTTTTTATATAAATTGGTCATCAAGAGGAAAGGACAAAAGAGAAAGCCATTTATGAGCTATTTGGTATCATATGAGCAATCATTTTTCAGGGTTCCTAAAGCTTAAGGCAAGTCAAATGCAAGTCTAGGTGTACAGTGTTCCCAATGTATGGGACATACATTTGTCCAAAGTTTCTCGAGTCCAGAAATGGCATATTTCTGCTCTCGACAGTACCGACTAAAAACATATTATTGTTTTGTTGGTTCATGATTGAATGATGACAAAAGTCAGCCTATAAATATGTTTTTAAGAATGGTAAATTATTTAGAGATTGTTGTTAAAATCCTATTTATGATCAATGTTTTCAGACTTTTGAAAACTAATGTAAGAGGCAAGGATCAAACTCAAGTCCCGGGGGCCCGATTTATCACACCACATCATTTTGAATGGCTCACAAAAGCAGATTGTGTGTACCGACTTTGTTTCTTGCTAAACTGCCAACATTTTTAATTGTCTTCTATTTTAAAAACATTGAGCTTATACAGGTTCTGAAAAGGACCACATACAGTTGAAAAGAAGGTTTCTCTGCAAGAACAATCAAGAAGCGCAACTTTCCACCCGGTGTAGATGTTCAAAGCGCTTTGATGGTGCTGAATATTCTTGTAAGTGGCCAGATAATGCTCTGTAAAGACAAAGGGAGAGATAGCAGGGTGAAAGTAATGATGCTTGGTTGTAACTGATAAGCTATCTCCCACGTCAATGCACAATGGGGCCCTTGTGAGCGTCGTAGTAAAGCAGGGCAGTTAGATGGAAGGGCCCATTAAATCGTCATAAAAACACACTGTAACTGGCTTATGTTGAAAGGAAGCTTTTGTTTTCAAGGTGGAAAAAATAAACAGGTGAGCTGTGGTTAAAAAAAACTCAGCATAGTTGGAATTCCCCAGTTGAGATAAGCTAAAAACCTGCAGCCATGTTTTTCTGTTTCGATTTATGTCATTTGTTTAAACTTTTCTTAACCTTTGTGCCACCTATTATAACATTAACTAACACTTATGGACATGAAGCAAACAAGCTATTATCCAAATAAAGAGAACAAACGTATTCATTTCAACAAGCTGCCTGGGCGAATTTGTTTGGAATCGTGGTAAGATTTGATGTGGAAGAAAGTATTTGAGAGTCCTGACCTCAACCACATTATACATCTTTGGCATGAATTTGAATTTTACAAAAATTCTTGAGAACTTGAGATACAAATTCAACTCTCGTTTGCAAATAATGAACAATTCTTCAAAAAAGAATCTTCAAACTGCTAATTGCTATCCCCAGATGAATTTACTGGCAAAATAAATGCTAAACAGCAAAGTACACTTTGTGTATTTAAAAGAACCACAGAGAGCCTTTGTGTCTAACAGCCATTTTTAACACCTCTTGTCCTGAACAGGACCGCGAGGAGAGACAAACAACCATTCACACCCACTCCGTCACTGAGCGGGCGGGAACTGATCCCACGCTTCCAAGACACCATCAGCGTCTTTACTAGCTTATTTCAGACACTAACCGCTTTATAGCACACCCAGCCGTGTACAATGAATCGGTTGCCACCAATCGCAGGGCACACAGAGACGAACAACCATGTCACACTCATACCTAGGGACATGAGTGCACAATCAGCCTGCCATGCATGTTTTTGGAATGTGGGAGGAAACAGCCTTCCACACAGGGAGGCCGGTTAGCCCGGTACCTCAGCACTGGAAGCCGACGTGCTACTACCGGGCCGCTAACACTAAAGCATATCAATGCTGTGTGATCAGCCTTTTAGCAATGGATTAAACAAATGGTGCAGCAACACATGTAGATATCTATCCATCCATCCATTTCCTACTCCACTTTTTCTCACAAGGGTCGCGGGTGTGCTGCAGCCTATCCAAGCTGTCTCCGGGCAGCAGGTGGGGGACACCTTGAATTGGTCGCCAGCCAATCTCAGGGCACACAGAGACAAACAACCATTCGAGCTCACACTCACACCTATGGAGAATTTAGAGTGTTCCATTAATCTGCAACGCATGTTTTTGGAAAGTGGGAGGAAACGGGAGTACCCGGAGAAAACCCACACAGACACGGAGAGAGCATGCAAGCTCCACACAGGAAGGCCGGAGCCGGAATCGAACCCTGCACTCCTGCACTCTGAAGTGAATGTGCTAACCAGTCATCCACCGTGATATGGATAGGCAATTTATCAGTACCCGTCATATTTTCTTTATCCTCTGCATTGAACGATTAATATTAGTGTCGTACTGATGAGCTGAGAGGAGTTGAGACTTCTCAATGATCAGTATATCCGTCTGTTTTATACTGTCCCCAAGAACACAAAGTGGAAAAATGACCAAGCTATGGCTCGTAACTTGAATAACTTGTAAGGTGACGGACATGGAAGTCAACATACCCCTGTACTTAATTTAATTTTGTGTACATTACTTCCATTACTCCTTTGCCAGAAGGGGGAGAAATCTCATGTGAGAATTTCCCACCCTTTTGCCACTCAACGGCTCTTGAAACTGCTGAGTTCTTCCTGATTGGAGGGATGTGACTGTGAAGCAGGGCTGGATTTCATATGGCAAAGCTCAATATTGGTTAATAAATAATGGCGAAAGGGTACAATGCGTAGGAAAAGAACTATAGTACCGTTATCTCCTTAATGAGACAACATTAATTTTGAACTCAAGGTCTGGCAGAAAGCAAGCTGATTTATGGCCTCCCTTTAACTTCCCTGAAATTAGTCTAATTACCCAGAGGACGGCGAGCTGCTTGTCGCTGCACAGGAAGCCCATTGTGCACCAGCTTCATTTATCACACCCCAGGTCCAGATGATTGTGTGATGTGCTGCAGGCCTTCTCGGGGAAAGCTGCAGGCTGAATCATTCAGTGGTGTGTCGAATGTTCCATTGCTATAACTGGCTTGACTGAATGAAGTTCCTGAGTGGATAATATACAGTGGACCCCCGTTTGTCATCTCATGCTGTTCACAAGTCGATTTATTGTCTGCTGAGGCATGGCATATCCCACCCTTCTTGAAGGGCAGCCCTCAGGTCGTTGAGGTTCTGAGGAGTTTTGAGCCTGTACACGGTGACTCAGCTGCAGGGCAGAATCACTGAATTAATAATGTTATTTAAATAGTATGGGCTTGTCACTGTACCATTCACAAAGTGTCGGGCGGTTCTGCAACGACTGGACACACACTGTAACACCGCCACCACCAAAAGCTCGTCTGGTGACGACAGTGGCGAATGCATAGCGCTCTCGACGTCTCAAACATCGTTGGCGGCTATCATTTCTGCTCAACGTGAATCGACTTTCATCAGAGGACAGCATTGAGGCCCACTGGTCTCTCGTCCAGCGTGAATGCTCCCTGGCCCATGCAAGGTGATGAAGCCTGTGCCTGTTGGTGTGGTGGCGGTGCCTCCCACCTCTCTTAGACGTGCTTGGTGTTGAGTGGCATTCATCATCCGGTTTCTCAGTGCATTGTTCCCAATGTAGCAGTCATCAGCATGGGATTTGGCCAAAGGACGTCCATTTCTATATCTTTCTGTGACTCTTCAAGTCTCACGATATCTCTGTTGCAACCTACTGATGACACTGTGTCACACTCTCAGTTCAGTGGCCACTTCAGTCTGAGAACATCCTGTTTGAAGCACCACAATGATCTGTTGATCCATTGTTTGGTGTTGTCTCTGTCCTGTGATGTCAAATCGTGAACAGAAAGATGAAGACGATTTTTTAAACACCAAGTCTAACCGAACCAGGACATTTACTGGTCGATTCAAGGGTTAAACGCGTGTTGTTAATTTTACCATTAAGTTCCTCGCTAGAGAACAGCAACGTTTGCAAAAAGTACTGAAACAGTTGGACATGTGCATTCAAAAGCTCACCTGAAAGCCAAATATCCCTAACTTTTTCTGATTTACTGTGTAATGCCAAACAGAACTTTTTTCATAGATGATATTTTTAAACAGATCATTTCACTCATGTATTACTGTCAGGTAATAGTGACCGTTATATCATGTATGACACATTTTGATGACAGTGGATGAATAAAGCCACAAAGAGGGGAGAGGGCTCCCCCCTCCCCTCTCTTGTGGCTTTATTCATCCACTGTCATTGCATTTGTCTTTCAAGGCTGGAAGTCAGACAGTTGGAGAGCAAAGCAAGATCAGTACTCGGGCAGGTCACATTATCTCCTTGCCGCGGTAATGATTGAAAAATCAGCCTGTAATTGCTGATAGGCCCTGTAATGTTTCAGTTAACTTCTGTTGGCGGCAAGGTTTACTGACACATAACTCTTCGATAAACCGCCGCTTTGTAGGCGGCATGTCTCTTTGAACCGATCGTGTTCTCACGGTGAGAAAGGTGTGCGGGCGTAGACGGAGTGGTGCGCAGAGTTCAAGAGGGCATGCGTGAAAGTGGAACAAAAGCATGTAATGAGGGATTTAGGCTGTCAAAATGAAGCTCCCGGTGAAAGGGTGCAAAGCCATGTTTGATGATGATGATGATGATCATGATGATGATGAATGTTTGTTACGGCATTCTAGTTGACTGACCTCTAACCTAATCACTTTACTATCATTTTGAACCAGTTGGACTTTTTTTTTAGCTTTTTGACACTCAAGTCAAGGTGGCAGACATACAAGTTCACGTAACTCGCCGAGTGAAGAAAGCTATTTTGGATTGAGGAGATGGCAAAGTTAAAAATAACATACTGTGACTATTTCTTTTTTTTTAATGAAAATAACATCTTTTTCTGACTTTTTACCAGTCAAAAAAAAGAATTACACAAACGCTGCTACTTTGTGATTAGATGGTCAAGGGCGTCAAGGCAGACCTTTGCACCCAGTGCAAAGGCTTTCCGCTCACAAAACAACCGACAAGTCTCAAAATAGATTCACCTTCAAGCTATATGGCAGCATAGAACGACCCCAGAGTGAGTGAGTTTGTGTTTGCTGTCATGTCATATTTCGTGGATCCGATCATAGACCTCATTTATCGATCACACAAATTATGGCATCAACAATTTTGCATAAAATGAGAACTATCAACCAATTTCGATACACTCGATCAAATTTTCTCTTTGTTCTTTCTCATAAGACAAATCAGCGCACCAGCAGAACAACTAAGGCGCACTAGTAGTACAACTTTGCCTTATCAGTAAAGTTTTTGTTCCGCTATTGTATGACGTTAATAGACTGGATTGACAATGTTCCTAAACTAAAGTACAAGTTGGCAGTTTGGTGCTACTTGTAGGGTCAAGAATGTCAGTAGTGCATGACATATGCCCAGGGCTGTGACATTGAGAATTCCGGGAAATAAACGGCCGCGTAAGAGAGCCCCAAATTGACAAATAGGTTTAGGGCATAGTACTTTCCTGCATATGCCTATTAGCACGGCAGTTTTTTTTGTTCAAGTACAGTCAAACCTCGGTTATCGTCCATAATCCGTTCCAGAAGGCTGTTCGAAAACCGAAACCACGCTCTTTGTAAAATAAAAATGTTTACTGAACACGTCTGCTCACAATGGAAAGCAACACGAGGAAGTGACACTTCCTCGTCGTGTAAGGAAGGCAAGAGGAGTCAAATGGTGCATTCAAGTGCGCTCAGTTTGTTCGAGAACCGAAATTTGTTCGTCATCCGAGGCATAAAAAAATCGAAATTTTTGGTTGAAAACCGAATTGGTCAAGAACCGAGACGTTCGAAAACCGAGGTTTGACTGTACAATTTTCCCAATTTTTAAGTGCAGTGTCTATGTTCAAACTACGAACACACACACACACACTTACAGTATATATATATGTGTGTAGATTTAGATATAGATATAGATTTATGACATTTGTAGCGCTGATGAGCCATTGGGTCCAGCCATTGTTGAGAAATGCAATTGACACTGGAAGAAGAGGCGCCTGCCCTCACAGCCTCTGATTCAATTTAATTTGGGGGCTGCTGTTGACAGGCCCGGGTGAAGGATGTCACCTTTCTCTGACCATTCAAATTACTTTCCAATCGTAAAAGCAAGCCAGGGGGGTTTGGGGGAGGAAGACGTTGCGAGGCGCACTAAATTCTTTGGGGCAAATTACCAATGTTTGAGCAGCAAGGAGGTAATCTGCTGATAGAGAGCAGAGGGCAAGTGACGGAAGGTTACGATGGGCAAAAAGGCGGGTGGGCAGATGAAGGGGGGGTTAGGGGGCGGACTTGCTTCAAGCTTCAATTTTCTGGAGGTCGGCTCCACTCGTGGCTCATGATAGATAGAAGAAATGTAGAACCTCAGAACCGTTGGCTTCAATACTAATCATTTTCAATGCACACGTCATATGTTATGGGTCAATTTTGACCCAAGCGAAGAATATCCTCAGAATAATTGTCAATAGATGATTAAGGAGAACAAGTCTTTTCCAAATGTATGACAAGGCAGTCTGACAGTTATTCACATACACACTGCACAGTGGACATGCATTGCCAGAAAATGTGAACATGCTCATGAGTGACCCTGCGTCCACATTTATCTCTCACTCGCACATATTACAAATTCAATGTTATAGGCAGATAAGCCATTTAAAGTCAATTAAACACGAGGCTTAGTTTTCAAAGAGTTGTAGGCGGCGCGTGTGGGCACTTTTCGATACGCGACGGACCCTCCCAGCCGATGCGCTATGTTTCAGATTGTATTAGAACTCAACATGCCAGGCCCCATAAACTGTCACACACTTGAGTTGGCCGTTATTGAACAGAACAAAATGGCCGCCACATGCTCCAGCTTGCCCTGAGAACCGTGACGATGAACGCGCAACAGAATGTGGCAAAACCTTTGAGGACCGTGGCATGCGTCTCATATTTGGGGTAAATTTTAACTCTGTAAAGTCATAATAGACTGCATAATATGACTCTTGTGCCAAGCAGAAGATATGGCTGGTTGTAGCAAACAAGTCTTGCAAGATCCAAAATTCATTTTTAACAGATGCTCCCGCTCCTTTTTTTCTGTTTAAAATGGCATTAGTTCACATTAAGCTAATTAACTTATAGCCTCTTGCATGGAGTTATTATGCTTTTATATGGTCTGTGTGCAATGCTAGGTCATAAACTTTAATGGCTTCTTGGATGACCGTGAGAATGAAAGGAGCCATTAATATAAATGATTTAAAAACTGCACATGGTGTACTTTCTTTGCTGCATCCTCCAATCAGCAATTTTGGTAAGCTCGGGGTGTTTGCTTCACCATAAATTTGATGTCTTTGTTAGCTACTCCATACTGACTGTGAAAATCTGTTTGACCGATTAGAGAGATCTCTAAACATGTGCAAATACAAAATCACTTTTTAAATATATTTATTTATTTATTTTAAATCATATTTTCGGGAGGCTACCTCATTTGGCAACTTTGGGGTTAAATATATTCGAAGCAGTCCTCAATTATGATGAAATGCAGCTCATCATTGCAAAGTACAGTACAGCCATAAGAATAAATACGTTGTTTATGCAATTTCTGTATAAATGTCTGAACGCTGAATAGGTGAAGCCAAATTGAAATGATCTAGAATTTGTTGTTGAAATGTTAACAGTGAGACTTGAAATTGAAATGGCTTGAATCAGTTTAGAAATGTGGGAGGAGTAGATGTATAAACTAATTAATGTTCCTCAATTTTAATAATTGTCACTGTGGAAAATTGGAGATATGATTAACAGCTCCCAAGATTTTCTGAATGAGCTGAATAGATTGATGTTGGAATGGTTGGTTTGAACGGGCAGAGAAAATGTTTAAGGAAGAGATGAATATGATCAAAATCAATTTATTTTGGAATCCTATTGTTATAATTTGGGGATTTAGGAAATGTGATAAATAGGTCCCAAGATATGAGGAATAATCTGGAATGGTTTAGGTTGGTCAAGAAATGTGTAAATATCTTTGATTTGGATAGTTCATTGTGAAAACTGGGGAGGATGCAGGATTCAGATTCATGGAAATAGTTCCCAAGATGTTCTTAATGAGCTGAACACTTTAAATTTGGAATGGGACATAGTTCACTTATTTGTTGAACGTCTCATTTACTTCGATTGTTTGTGTGTGTGTGTGTGTGTGTGTGTGTGTGTGTGTGTGTGTGTGTGTGTGGTGTGTGTGTGTGTGTGTGTGTGTATGTGCTTGGAAAATGTGTACTTTTGGGGAAAGTGCTTCAAGTAATTCCTTACACATCCTGAATTTTGTGACATTTGAAGTTCAATTTGAACCCATTGAAAAATGTGAAAGGAGAAACACGGGGGATTACAATAAAACGCTTTTTTGGGGTGCATAATAACATATTGTCAAATCTGTCAGTGTTATTCAAGACTAAGCATTTTTATCTTTATAAAGGCAGAATGTGCTGCATCATGGGGTTGTGCAGATAATGTCTTTAATGACCTTGTGGACAGTTAGTGTGCAATCTCATGATATAGACATCTGACAGCCACGTTATATACGGCACCGCAGTGCAACTAACAGGAGCCTAACAATTGACTAATTATCTAATGTAGCCCTGCAAGCTTTGATGCAGCTGAAGGTGTTTGCAGGCAGGACAAGGGTTGGACATTACCTCACTCACAATGCTTTCTTTAAGGGGCGGGGGAGAGAAACGAGCGGGTAATTAGCTGATTAGAGGCCCGTCAGAGCCAATCCCGGGCCGGCCCCCACCCAGGCCTGCAGGGTTGGATGGACGGATTGACGGACGGATGGAGAGAGAGAAGGAGCCAGAGAGAGAGAGAGGAGGGAGATAGGAAGGAACTGTGTTGACTGGGGAATTTAGGTTGAAGACGGACACTATCCCATTCGGCTCACTTAGTAAACTCAATCTGCAAGACGGTAGAGGGAACAGAGTGATCTGCGGGCAGGAATTACTTCAACGTGACATATGCGTTCGTTAAATTGCCTTAATAGGAGGTGAACGCGCTCTGCAGGTGTGCGCCCGCTAAATTTATTAATTTATTTCCAACTCCTCATGGAGAAATCGAAAAACTTTCGCATCGACGCCCTGCTCGCGGACGAGCCCAACCGGGCCAGCCGAGACGTGTCCCCGGGCCTGAGCTGCGACAGTCCGACTGGGAGCCCCGTGGCCTGCCGCCGCGGGGACACGCCGTCCCCTCGGGCCGCCGCGCAGCTCCACGCGTCGGGAATGATCCCCAAAGCAGGCGTTTTCAATCTCGCGCACGCGGGACTGGCGTCCATGCCCCAGGCTGCCATCCCGGGCATTTATCCAGCACCCATGTACCCGTTGTCGGCTCTGGGTGGCCAGCACCCCGCCTTCGCTTACAGCGGCTTTACGCAGCTGACTCACGCCTACCCGGAACACCTGAAGGCGGCCGCGGCCATGGCGGGCTCGGTGCCACTGGAGCACTGGATCCGGGCGGGGATTATGATGCCAAGACTGCCAGATTACAGCGGTGAGTTTTTCTAAAGAGCCCCCCTGCCCCCCTCCCCTTTTTTTTTTAATAGGACGGGGAAAAAAGTAGCTTCAATCAATATCCATCGTCTAAAAAACGTCAAAATCGACAACGTGATGACATTCAATACACGGCTTCTCAAACTTTGTACACTAAGTACCACCACCCTAAAAATACAAAACTCTCAAGTGTAGGACCACCAGAATGACCAACACTAAACTACAGTAACTAGAAGTGTTTATGGGAAGGGGCATACGTTTAATCGCAACAGTTTAATATTTTTGCTAAGGCACTCTAACACATGCTAGGAAAATAAAGGACTGTACTTAATGATTCAATTAAATTATATTGCGCATAACAGTTAAATAAAAATTATATACTTGTAACTCAGTGTTTGGAAACAAAGAGTTTTAAAAGATAAGATGCAGTTGTATTGTACTTCAATGTTATAAATAACTGAACTGAATTCAACAAGTGTACTCACCCGGATGAAGAAAAGTTTCACCTCATGCCTAATTTGAAGATTATATACATAATTTTACTGCTAGATAGAAGATGAGATTTCATCATATATAATTTTTGATTGCCATTAAAATATCCATTTATTACAATATTTTTCAATTTAAAATGTGGTTAAATAGGGTTTTAGTGCCATCTGAAAAGCTTGCTTCCAATTGACAAATCCCATGATAGAAATTTTAGATTTTCTCAATTATGTGTTTTCACTTGTCGACCATCACTTTACTTCATGCCCTTTAACGCTGTCTTCTCATTCACCTGATGAAGCAACAACTGAGAGTTCAGTATTTAGCTCACGGACACCTCAGCATGGTCACAAGTGCTCACAATGGAATCCCACAAACGTACGGATTGGGAGACCACGCTTCTGCCTGAACCATGCCACCCCACAATGACCCCTTGTAATTGCCCAGTATTTTTAAGCATCATTAGCAGCGTTATCTCCAAGTAGCCTATTCTTTAATCTGCTCCTCAAAAAACACATTCAAGGAAGGTCTATATTTTGCCATTGCCTAATTGATTTTTTTTCCCCTCCGTTCTCAATATTAGCACAGCTATGGCAATATATGGTTGGGATAAAAATCAGGCCAATGCTAACTCGCTAGCTTTTTATTTTTGATTTAAGTACATATAAGTCTCTACTGTTTTACCTTTCTGCCAGTGTTTGCAATACATCCGTACGTTCTCCGCTTTATTAAAGGGTCTCAAATTTTTATTTTGTCCTTTCTGTCTCTATAAAGCGCAAACTGATGAAAACTGCCTCTGCGTGACAAAGAAATGAATAAACAAACTCCTAACACGTTTTGTAGTTTATAAATAAAATCCCAACGCCGTCATTGAATTTTCATTAAGTTAATGGCAGCCTTGTGATTTTATGGCCCATGTGCCGACTTCTGCATCTGTTGTGTTGACCGTCTGCAATAAACTGGAGTAAAACCTTACAGTAAATGACGGCCGCATGATCCTGCCATATGCGTGTGCTCCCAACCTATTAAAAATAATATTGAACTTCCATTGGTGTAGGCATTTGGCTGAAGATTACACACTTGTGCAAAACTTCACTGACTCGAGACATCAATTGAGTGGAATTGTGCTTCATCAGTGTAAGAAGTGAAGAGGCAATTGAGTGCAGCACTGTTCAAACTATAGCAAAGAGGCCATTTCTGGCACAAGGTACCTTTTTTTTAGCTGCCCACGGCATGTAATGAAAATGACATTTTACCCTGCTGGCAATGTTATTGAAAACAATAAAAAACAGTGGGAGGTGAGCATCACTGAGTAAAGTGAGGATTTGTAAAAAGTCGGAGAGCTGTAGTCAAAGTGTGGTGCGCGAGCTCCCTCTAGTGGTACACAAAAAGAATCAATAGCCAATTACAGTTCAGTTGTACTTAACTTTAAAGATCATCCATTTGCATTTAATCATCAAACCCTTTTTGTGTATAGGCCTTTTTAGGGACAATTTTTATTTAAATTATATGTGCAATTTGTTTGACAGTTTTTTTTCCCCTGTACTGTTTTGTTCATCATGTCAGAGTGGTTCACAATCTTAAATATAATTTTTAGGAATAAAACTGGTGCCTCCCGTTTCTGATGAGCACTTGTTGAGAGCCTTGCAATGCTACTGCATTTTAAAATCGGTAGGAGGAGAGCTAAGTATTTTTTTAGGTGGTACAAGTAAACACAATTTTAGGACTGTCGACCTACAATAGATTTCTCTTGATTGAGTTCTGGATGCGGCAAACTCCCAAATGCAGATTTCGGTCTATTCTAGTGTGATAGAGGGCTACAGGCCAACTTCAAATCCTGAAAAATCATGAACTTCTTGCCTTATCATTTTTAACAGAAAGCTATGGTGAAGCAGTTCTTTTCCCAAATAACTATAATGTATGTGAAAACAATATACAATAATTTCTTGATGGATTAATTTTAGCGTGTTGAAGAAAGACAAAATGGCCTTTGCATCCTTTGTTTTTGCCCTCCTTATAAGTTTATAAAAAAACATACCGTGATATAATAAAGAATGAGAAATTATCAATTGTTCTGTATGTGACCTGATTGGAGTGCATACAGCTGTAACTGTGACAGTAATTTTTGTTCCTTCAGCAGGCCCCCAGTCTGGTCTGCTGGGAAAGTGCCGAAGGCCTCGCACGGCCTTCACCAGTCAGCAGCTGCTGGAGCTGGAGAACCAGTTCAAACTCAACAAGTACCTGTCCAGGCCCAAACGTTTCGAAGTGGCCACCTCTCTTATGTTGACAGAAACGCAGGTAACACACCACCCCTCCCGAGGTCTGCATTTCCATTGTATGGCTGCTGAAAAGCAGTGCACACCAAAATTTGTTATCATCATTAGTATTATCATTTGTCGTGATGCGATTTGTGTGCACTCTGACTGCCACATTTATCACCTGATTCAAATCATTCAAAATATTCACAAAATTTAAACTGGAAGAATCCCCACGTGACCCCAATTGCACAATTTTACTAATTGCCAATTTTTAATAAAAAAAAGACCTCAAAGCATTCTGACTTAAAAATGTTCAGCTCATTCGAGGAATGTTAGGAACTATTCCCATTGTCCAAATTTCCAATTGTGCACAGTAAAATTCCCAAATTAAGAGTTTTACATGAACCCTCACTTCTTCCACATCCCTCGACTGATTCAAACCATTTTAAGCCTCACCCTCTATGTTTCAAAATGTTAGTTGACTCCGCAGCATTTTCAGTTCAAATTCATCTTTTTATCATTCACACACAATTTCTACCGGTACTTCAATGACCAATGCATAGTCATTTACTTAAGACAGAATTGTGTGCATGTCTTTACACACAAACTGTGCAAATTTTGATGTACACTTGTATTATCTGCGGGCTTGGTGGTCAGGTCAAGATCTGGTTCCAAAACCGGAGAATGAAGTGGAAACGGAGTCGGAAGGCCAAGGAGCAGTCCAGTGCTTCTGGTCCGTCTGAAGCTGGCGGAAAAACATCCAGTAACAAACCCGGCGAGAAAAGGCCTCAGCATGCGAATCCAGAGGACTGTGGTGTGGATCTACTTTTGGAGGATGGTGATGAAGAAGAAGAAGAAGAGGAGGAAGAAGAAGAAGAGGAGGATGAGGAGGAGGAGGAAGAAGAGGAAGAATCCCAGCACGGTTTTTCAGTGGTTATGGGGAACCGAGTTGGGATGCAGAGATCCATGGACTTCATGCGGCGCAGCGCGGATGTGGGCTTCACCCCTCACAGCCCTTTCACTGAAGACGAACTAGACGGAGTGCAAGCGGGGGGAGGAGGAGGAGGAGGTGACAGGAAGATGGTCGCGGGACTGTGAGAAGACTGGACATTTGATGTCACGGACACTCATTTGAAGGCAGAGGCCACAATTGTGAACAACCAGAACATTTGTTGTTCACCCTTAAATGCTGTTCATTTACCATGCACACATATCATACAATATCCTCTTAATAATTGTCTATATGAAAGTATGCCCTCCAGATCTTTTCACTCTATAGTAATAGCCACTCTAGTATTAATGAATGGATTATTAATCCTTAAAAAAACAGTTTCAGAGAAAAGGGAAAATGTATTTTATTTTCACTGTTTTGAGATTTCATCCTTCAAAAACAAACTGGTGCTTCACGAGGATCCTTGTAAAATGTGTTGAGACACAGCCAGTTCTCTAGATTGTTTCAAACTCTGCCATAAATATTATCCCCACTGTCTTATAAATACACATATATGTCTATGTATCTAGATATCTATACATATGTACATATATATGTATATATTTCCGTACAGATGCGGTATAAAAATCAAGCGACTAATTACAATTAAAAATTGTAATCGACTAACAACCTTGTGTGGTGTCCTCCGGAATCACCGTCAACACTGTCCCATATATATATATATACACACATTTACCTCATTCGGACTGTTTTGAGATCCCCGTGAACCTTCAATGGCTAACAGTTGCATGTTTCTGCGGAAACCTGTGAAAATGTGGTGGTGGGTACACAAGCAGTTCTCTGCACCATTTTCAAATTTTGTAGCACTTATTCAAAAGAATGACATTTAGAAATATGACCTTTCTGTGTTTGTGGGTGACGTTAGGAAAAATGATCAGGGTGGGAAGAATACATTTTGGGTGTTTTTATTGCTGGCAAATGTCAAAACAAGTCAAATTTGACCTGACGTGTGTAACGGTTAACAACACGTGGACTTAATGCTGTTTCCTTCTTGACTAAAATATAAAAGTACGGCCAAATGCGAACACAACCCAAATAACTATTTTGTGAATCAAGTCATCAAAATACTTGACATCATCATTGCCGCGCCTTCAAGTCATCTTGTCGCCTCCTGACACCTTTGTAACTCATGGCCGGGGACCATGTAATGTAGGATCACAAGTTGTCTATAAAAGTACACAGAAAGATACGTTAAGAGTAACCAACGGTGCTGTGACTTCCAAACCTTTCAGGCTTTGGCACCACACGTTTAGATGCATTTCATTCATTTTCAATGTGATGTTGCACTTTCACCTGTTTACTTCTCAAGGTGTCCCCCTTATTGTGTGGAAATGAATATAATTTATTTGATTTGTTATAAAAAATGAATCATGATATATTTATCTGACACTTGTTTGTGGTTTTAATAATAAAAAAAAACAACTTGTTTTATGTGTTGAGAAATGTTTGCAATAAATACACTTGACTGGACCGTTGTCAAGGGGACAGAAATATGACTGGCCTTTTACTTTTAAAAATGAACTCTGTATATTGCTTCTTATTCTTTTTGTGGACAATGTGTTAATATTCTAAAGATCTCCATGTGAGAAACCACACTGCACGTTCAGATGCTGTACAAAATAGAATCTAGTGGCTATACTTTAGCTCTGTATGCATGTTTATATCGTGTCAGCAGGTCAGTTGGATTCTTTGGGATTCAGCGTTTGTGAGGAAACTCAGGAAATAAAGTTGATCAGCTGATCAAATTGAACATTTGAATAGATATCTTTTATTTGTCTTTAGTGAAGATTAACTTTGTCTACATAGGTCACATGGGCACTATGCATTAATTTACCTTTGAGGGATTATAATCAGCAAATTACACACACACATGTATATATATATATATATATATATATATATATATATATATATACAGTCAAACCTCTCGGTTCTCGACCAATTAGGTTTTCAACCAAAAATTTTGAGTTTTTTATGCCTCGGATGACGAACAAATTTCGGTTCTCGAACAAACTGAGCACACTTGAATGCACCGTTTGACTCCTCTCGCCTTCCTTAAACGAGGAAATGACGCTTCCTGGGTAGACGAGGAAGTGACGCTTCCTCGTGTTGCTTTCCATTGTGAGCAGACGTGTTCAATAAACATTTTTATTTTATAAAGAGCGTGGTTTCGGTTTTGGAACAATTCGGTTTTCGAACAGACTTCTGGAACGGATTATGGACGAAAACCAAGGTTTGACTGTATATATAACGTATAGAGTACCCGGAGAAAACCCACGCAGGCCAGGGGAGAACATGCAAACTCCACATAGGAAGGCTGGAGTCGGAATCGGATCCACGACCTTTGCACTGTGAAGTCGACGCGCTGCATGTGGCCAGATGGTCCAGTGGTCAGCGCGTCGACTTCACAGTGCAAAGGTCGTGGATCCAATCCCGACTCCAGCCTTCCTGTGTGGAGTTTGCATGTTCTACCCGGGCCTGCGTGGGTTTTCTCCAGGTACTCCGGTTCCCTCCCACATCATCCCTATGTGTGAGTGTGAGCGCGGATAGTTGTCCATCTCTGTGTGCCCTGTGATTGGCTGGCAACCAGTTCAGGCTGTCCCCGCCTACTGCCCAAAGACGGCTGGGATAGGCTGCTCCAGCACCCGCCTCAATAAATTTAGTCAGCAATGGTTTATTTTTCACTTTAAAATGTACATTAATGCATTCCATGCTAGAATATTGATATAATTTGTCTGGATGGATATAGATAGATCTTTATAGAGATTTATTTTTACAGGTACTAACATAAACAACACGTGTCAAAGCACAGCACATTTATTTTCCATTACTGTACTTGTTCTAAATATACCAATTCATATTAATAATAATCTAGAGATGATTATTCACTTTGTGTTCGTTTATTCGCATGTTTTCATAAACATAACTCAAAGAGAACCGAGCAAATTGTAGTATCTGAGAACCGAGCAAATTGTAGTACAGTACTGTATCCGAGAAAACCCCATTTGTTTGATCTTTTTGCACTTCATTGTCGATTTGTATTTAGATACTTCATTTTATTAATTAACTCGATATGAAGCTTTAGTGCAGATCTGCTGCTTGGGGTGACGCCTCAATTCATCATCACATTGCAGGCAATCAATAGGAGCTCGTTTAATTGTGTGATTTATCAGCCGGGCTGCATCATGACACATTTTCCGTGCATCATCACAACTCTTTGAGAATAAGGCTTTATTATTGTTTGCCTGACTTGGTTTAATTTAATCTGAACTCACCTTTCTCGTTGTTTCCCATCACCCATTTCGTCTCGTTTCTTACTAAAAATGCAGACGACCTTTTTTTTATATTGGAGCCATAATGCACGGTGTGTTTATAAAATCTTTCGCTGTCTTTCAAATCACAGACTCAACAACACCCTCCCCCACCCCCATCGTCCCTTTGTTGGATGAATAAATCAGAAAAACATATTTTACACCGTTGAATCAATCAGCGAAATGTGGAGCTCATTACGTGAATATGAACAGATTGTCTGATCTCCTAAAGTAATCACGCGTTTCCCTGGGCCTTGTCACTTAACTAATGGACAGCAGGCGCCGAGTGACGGAGGAGCCCAATAAATTCACATCAGTCCTACTCAAAAGGCATGAAAAACACACCGTTTTTTCCCCGTAAAGTTTATTGAAAAGGGCGACCGTGGGGGATGCATTCACACGTCACGTCACCTATGCTTCAGGAATATGTACGACGATGTGTGAGTTTGAGACTTCGTGACAAAATTCAAGAGGACCAATGAAAAATAAATGGACAAAAAGAAGCTTTCTCCATTTTTAATTGAGATTATTAAATAAATAACTCAATTATTTCATGACCTCATTACAACATGTTTCAAATGCTGAAGAGCGTTTCAAATTTAGGACACGCAAAATGTTTACAGCATTTCACATTTTCCGCACTCCTAAAACATATTCACGTGAAGGAGATACAGTATTACAAAAAAAAGTCCGCATCTTTTACTTCGAAACTCATTGACGACGTGGCACGGTTTCGGGGTTTTGTTTCGCTCTCTTAAAGGTAAAAATGGAAAGTGGCCTGAGAAATTAATGTATTTATATATTTTAAAATATCAATACAATTCTGGAAGGCTTAACTGGTGCTATGTAATTTTTTTGGCGGGGATATAACACCCCCGAGCCCCGGTGTATTGCGCCGTCCGTGTTCAGGACACCTGAGGAACTACAGCATCTTCCAACGTTTCCCACATTCGATACTTTTATTTATTTAATATTTTATATGATAACATTCACAAATTCCTGTCGATATATCCACATTTCCTGACCACTTTAAACCATTCCAACGTTAAACTGTTTATCTCATTCAGGACGTCCGCCCATATAAAACAAAAGTACTGTATTTATCAAATTCCACATTTTCACAATAAAATTCCCACTTTAAAACAGATGTACATATTTACCTCATCGTTTCACATTTCTTTAGCTATTGTAACCCATTCCAACTTGCAACATTTAATTCAATGACATCCCCAGCATTGACTTCTGCATTCATACCTTCAGAAATTGCATTCCAACATTGTAATATTAGGATTTATAATTTCTATGTGAAATTGGAATAGATAGATAATGCCTTCAATGTCCTCAAATAATATATATATTGTTGGTATACCCTACCAACTCTACAAAACCAAGTTGCGGAGATCAATGTAAAATTGTACAGTTGGGCCTCAAACAGTTGACGTCTGCCTTTATAGTCCACAGCTGACCCCTGGTGGTGAAAGGGAATGTGTTGAGAGATTCACAGAAAAGGCAACGGAAACTAGAGAAAAGAAAGAAAGATATTTTATATTATCTTTCATGTTAATCTTTTATTTATTTATTTCTAATCTATTGCTATGTAAATATATTTTAATACAAAATAGTACAGTCGCTGATGAAGTGGTATACTGTACTCGCTTGACTTGTGCGGGGCAGCATGGGGTCGATTCCCACTCAGTGATTGTGTTAATCATTTGTTCATTGTGTTTATATATATATACTGTATATACAGAGAGAGAGAGAGAGAGAGAGAGAGAGAGAGAGAGAGAGAGAGAGAGAGAAGAGAGAGAGAGAGAGAGAAAGAAACACAATGAAGATATATAAACCTTTGTAAGAAAGCAAAAAATACGTTCTGTAAAGTAAGTTCAAACGTACATAAGATGTCCAATATAAATCTACAACTATCTTGACATATTTTGCGAGTGTACTGGAAATACATTTCCAAAATAGATGTATTACAGTCTCACAATGTTAGTCAAGGAAGGCACAGTTCGGTTCTATATCAAAATTAATTAAACTCAACAAAAATGAGCTCACAGAGTAACATCGGTATATAATTTTAAGTGAAACGTATTTTACCTTAATTACTATATCGATGGATAATATTATACTGTATACTGTACCGTAGTACTTCCTGGATTTAAAAATGACCATATGGGTGCGCTCGTGTCACTCTTAAATTTGGGCCGACGTGGGCGGGACATAGCACTTTTGGAAGCACATGATGAGCGAATGAAGACGCGTTCAGAAGTTTTGAAAAGCATTGAGAAGCGTTTTCAGGGTCTGTACAGATAGTGAGTCTGTTCACCTCACAAGATCCTTTGCTAAATTCTGTGCTCGTTACGAGTTGACAACCTGGCTGTTAAAATGGCTCCCTCGGAACTCGGTGAGGTTTCTTCCATCCTAAATTTGGTGGCGTTTTTTTTTTCAATGAACTTACTCCCTCAGCGATGTTTGATTTGTGTTGCTAACTTTGCTAACATTAGCAGACGTTGCGTTCGCGTCTTGCGCGAAATGTTTACTTCCGCGAGATTGGAAAATAACCAACTTTTGTGCGCGTGTGTGTTATACAGCACTGCTGAGTGTGTCAGATAAAAGTGGACTACTGGAGTTTGCCAAAAGGCTCGTGGACGTGGGTTTGGGTCTGGTAGCATCAGGTGGGACAGCCAAAGCCCTGCGGGATGCTGGACTGACAGTCAGGTACACCACGCGGCCGATGAAAATTTGCTTGAGCATTTTGTCTACATCCATGATACGAACCTTAAGGTCCTGAAACGTGTACACTCTTTGACCTGACAAGTAAGACAATTCAGGAAAGTAGTGGAGCGACCGGGTCTCAATACTAACAAATATTCCACCAATAACTCCACGTTTGTCCTACTTGTAGGCAATTAGCAAACGACTGTGCTGCTACGGCCCAACTAGTAGGCATGTGACACGCACTAGTAGCCTCCTTGACACTACCAGTAGCACCACAATGGCCACTAGTTTCGACTCACTAGTAAGTAGTAAGGCTGTGCGACAGGACTAAGATATCTCGGTATTTTTTTTTTTACTATGGGGTCAGTGAAAACTAAAAAGAAAAAAATATCAATCGACAATGATGTGTAAAGTGTTCCTTATGAGCTTTTAACCCACAGCCATCGATAGGAACAAAGTCAGCAATAAATTAAAATAAATTAAATTCACCTTGTCCTGCAACTGTGCTTGAATGCTAAATAACAATTTTATGCTTCAAGAGAAGTGTTGTGTGCTGTGATTGATTGTGTGCGTGTGTTTGTCAACTGCATCACCGTTTGTGTTTTGTAACAGTTTGTCCATGCGCAACCGTGGTGAGGATAAGCGGTTTCTAATGTGGATGGATCGGTTGTGTGGCTTGGAAAACAAAAAAGTTGACCATGCACTCAACCTCACACATGTCAATGGTTGTGTATGCCTTGATGCAGTAAATGGCCATGTGATGTGTGGACTTGGAGCGATATTAACTCTTCCTTGATCGTGGTCTCCATACAATGCGTTACATTGTAAGACTTTTTATTAACCTGCAAAATGATGGTGACAGTCAACGAAGACACGCATTGCGACAGAAATAGGATATTGCAACAGAAATAGGATTGCGCATCTGCCGGTGCGTTCAATTCAATGGCGCGCTGAGTGCTCATACATTTTACATGTCCTGCTATTTTATCCACTGGTAATTTGGTCATGTAATCTTCTAAAACACATTTTATCTGTACCGTCCGTATATACTTGACAGCGAACAAGGAAGTTGATTTCTTGTGTGTGTGTGTGTGTGTGTGCGCCATTGAGGTAGTAGCGGCTGCGTATGTCCCTCCTCGCCCTCCGCAAGATGATTGTCATCTGATGGTTTTAACGGTCGATCAAGGCCAAATTTGAGAGTAGGAATGTGGTCGGTTGAACCGAGAGTGACATGCTGCAACCCAAGCGTGGTGAGAAAACGTCACTGATATCATCCTCATTTCGATATCTTGAATGTTTATCTCGATTTCGACCCGATAAAGAGATATCGCCAGCCCAAGTGAGTAGGATACCAAAGTTGTCCTATTATTAAGGTCAAATAATGTACTAGTACATGGATCTTAAGATGAATATCAAGGATCTTGAATAAATAACTTAAAAAGACATAGGACTAGTAGGATGACTTTGGCAAATAAGACAAGTTACTGGTCAGGCAAAACTACTAACTAGTGTGCACTGTGATGTTACTCAAAGGGTCCAGAAAGCTACTAGTGCATTTCCAAAAATACATTCGAGTATGTATTGATTCCATAATCTTTGTCTATTGTGCGATTCATGTCTTAGTGCAGTCTTTGTCATCTCTAGTAAGACAATTCAGTGAAGTAGAAATAACTGAGTCTTACTATTAACTCCGATCCATCTTCAGCACATTTCACCAGGAGGCTTCCGGTGCGCATGCCTACTACTGTGTAGTTGGACTAGCAGTGTTGCTAGTGAAGCACTGTAGTCTACTAGTAAGGTTTAATTGTGAACAAGCTGGCCAAAAGTGGTACTCTTAGTGAGGGGGAAAAAAACAAACAATAGTGCAACAGTTGCTCTACTAGTTAGGAAAACTGCACAAGTGTACAGCTCATTGCTACTAATACTGCTTGTGGCATCACACAACTATACTCATTAATATGTTGTGTTACATTGTGTGTGCGTGCCTGCGTTTGTCAGGGATGTGTCTGATCTTACTGGGCACCCAGAGATGCTGGGAGGCCGGGTGAAGACCCTCCATCCCGCAGTCCACGGTGGCATCCTCGCCAGAAAGATGGCCAGTGACACTGCAGATATGGACAAGATGGGCTACAGCCTGGTCAGGTGAGAGCACATGCAGCCTCGCCAACACATTACGCAGAACTATTTCACGTTTGTGTAAATGTTAGAAGCGGGAAGCACGTGCGCTTGCTTTCGGCAGCATGATAATTGGAAATGTGCTGCTTCCATAAGCTGGTCTTGTGACTCCGGTTTGTGTCAGGTCAAGAGGGCTCTGATGTCAGCTGACTTGTTAGAATTGAACAATGAATCTGATTAGTAACACTGATAGGTTATTGATTGGCCCTGTGATTTAGTCTCTTCAGTGCTCTTTGACTTGGATTTATTGAGGATGTGCATTCTTGTGGAGGTTGAGTATGTTATCCTCACATTTAAACTCATTAAAACACTTTAGAAACTAAAGTATTCCTTCATGCTTGTTCTCGCTCTTGCTGTCAAGAAATGGTACACTATCATGTTATCCTTTTGAGGATAAGCGGATTAGAAAATGGATGGCTGGATGGATGGTGTAGTCTAATAGCCATAAATATAATCATGTAAAAATGTACGATAAATCATCCTGTGGGTAAAAGTTGCAAAAATATGAAGTAGTCTGATGGCTTATTAATGTCAAGTATGTGCGCTCCTCAAAGGGTGGTCGTGTGCAACCTGTACCCATTTGTCAAAACTGTCTCCAACCCGGATGTTAAAGTCGAAGACGCTGTGGAGCAGATTGACATTGGTGAGTCGTGTTTACGCAATGGGACGCTTGTAATGTAAACACCCCCTGACAAATGTTATCTTGCTTAAGATGAATTTAGAAAAATGTTCACGTTTTCTCTCTTTCAATAAGGTGGTGTAACTTTGCTGAGGGCAGCAGCAAAGAATCACGCACGGGTCACAATTGTGTGTGACCCTGCTGACTATTCACTGGTTGCCACGGAGATGGAGAGCTCTGAAGACAAGGATACCACCGTGGAAACACGCCGGACTCTGGCTCTCAAAGTAAAAAAAAAAAAAAAAAGCTTTACAATTTGAAGACATTTCTGATTTAAAAAAAAATAAAATATTTTTTTTTAAAAGAGTGAGAGTAAGGGGTGGTTTATGTATCGTATGTGTAAATGCTCCTTTTAAGAGTAGCAACAGCGCAAATGACATTTTTCCTTTTCGCTGCACTTAAGTTTTTCAAATGTTATTCTTCCTCAGGCTTTCACTCACACGGCCCAGTACGATGACGCTATATCGGATTACTTCCGCGGACAGTACGGCCGTGGCGTTTCTCAGTTGCCCCTGCGTTACGGCATGAACCCGCACCAAGCCCCCGCCCAGCTCTACACGTTGCACGCTGCCCTCCCCCTCAAAGGTGCCCTCTTGACATTCACTTCTGCTGTGGCCTTCTTTTTCTAACAGGATGACGTACTCGACCTCAGGGGTGGCCCAAATATGCCGCCCATCGAGCGTTTACACCATCAAGTGTCTTGTAATATTTGTTGCATTTATTTCGTTTAAATTGGGACAACTAAAATGTATTTATTTTTAAATTAAGTCATCTCGATAATCTGTTTATTTTTTGTAAATCATGAAATGAAATTATTACAAACTAGTACTGTAATATAAACTATTCTACACGTGGAGTTCACAATTAATTTATTTTCTTAGATCATTATTGAATTAATTGTAAGTGCAACAGAAATATTAGTAAAATCCACAATTTACTTATATACAGTACTACAAATCGAAAGTTAGCAGTTTCTCATTCAATCGCGTAAAACAATGTGCCCAGACTTTTACATTGATAGTGCACATTTTTCTTTTTTTTTCAATAGTTCGTTTCATTTTATAATCAACTAATAACATGTGAAATTCGATGTTTTTCCATATATTTAATTTAATTGGTTGATTTGTTGTAAATAAAATAAATCGGTGGATAAACAATTTTAGATACTCTACAGACTGGTGTGAAATTGTTTAATGTAGTTATTTTTAACATTAAAATAGGCAGTGTAAAATGTTACAAATATATTGGTTTTATTATTATTATTAAATAATACCAAAGGAATTTCAAAGTTACACCAATTTGTTATAGTTATTAATTATGAGGTACATTTAAAAAAAACTTTGTGCATAGCAAATTAACTAATATAAAATGGAAAATTGTAGTGATGCAGTACGTAAAATTGTTTAACCTTTTAAAATAAACAGGTATTCTTTAAATGTGATTTGTTGAAGAATTATGTGCTTAATTATATTTAATTGAATCATAAATGATGAAATGAAACCGTTAGAAGGTATTATTTTATCCTTCAAACAATCTTTTTGCTACTGTGCATAAAACGACTATTTTGGAGTCAGAACAGCTTTTCAAATTTTTTTGGGTTGTGTTGGTGGAGATTTTTTAATTAGCATTAAGTATTCAAATTTGCAATGGCCTGAAAAAAGCAACCTTCACTCCGCTATTCCAAATATTTTCTTGACACATATCATTTTACATCTACAGAAAGAAGCTCCAAATGAGCCCTTTGTTTTCCACTGATTTGGTTTTACTTTCTGTCAGTGGTCAACGGTTCTCCTGGCTTTATCAACTTGTGTGATGCCCTGAACGCGTGGCAGCTCGTCCGCGAACTGAGGAGCACCGTCGGCGTGGCCGCCGCCGCCTCCTTCAAGCATGTCAGCCCAGCCGGTAAGATGAAAAGACTTGAATGTGATTCAATTTGGAGAGAACATTGAATAATTTTTTTTTTTTTTTTGTATGTTTGTTTTTTGAGTGAAGGAGCTGCCGTAGGAGTTCCTCTAACTGAGGAGGAGGCCAAGGTGTGCATGGTGCACGACATGTTCAAGGATCTCAGCCCGTTGGCCACCGCCTATGCCAGGGCAAGAGGTTTGAACCATCACAAAGTACTATCTCGGATACAATATCTCACAAAAATTACTCCACCCCTTACATTTTTGAAAATATTTTATTATGTCTTTTTACACTGTGTGCAAAAAAAAAAAAAAAGACACTGGGCTCCAGTGCAATAGTGTACAGTAGAACCTGTCTAATAGTGTCAATTTATTGTCCCCTCGAAGTGAGTAAACATGCAGCCATTATTATCTAAACCAGTGATCCCCCACCACTGCTCCTTCGATTTGTATTTTAAAAAAATGATTAATCATAACATTTTTTCTTTTTTTTTTCTTTTTTTTTTTAAGTGGGCCAAATACATGGTGCAGTTTGTATGCATGGAATTGCTTACAGCTGTTGAACCAAATTAGCCATAGCACCGGTGGTAGTGTTGGTAAATGTAAGCTTTTTTTTTTCATCATTTGCTCTCAAATGTTTAAAAGGGTGGAACATTTATTTTAAATTTTATTTGTGTTATTGTAATTATTCTACTTAGTAATAGTTGGAATTAATGCAATTTAAAAGAATTTTAATTTTGTCAGATTCGAGCTATTCTTCCAGTGCTTTTTACTAATGGTTCAAGTTTTTGCACTGTTATCGTTTCAGTACTGATATAAAATGTTGTTCTGTTGGCAACACTAATTGACAGTATCCAAGCATAAAATACGTTTATCTGTGTTTCATCAGCTCACATGAGATGGGGTTCCTGTCGTCAGTCATTAGTCTGCTTGTCAATCAGCAAAGTTTTTGCGGGCTTCCTTCTGAGATGGCAGCCACGCGGACCGATTCGATACCGTGTGCGGTAAATTATCTGAGCGCTGACGGCTGACCCTATGAGCCATAACATCAAACGTAACACGCCTATTTTCACTGAGGCCTGTACTGACTTATGTTGCCAGCAGTCGAAATGGATGGATCGAAGTAACTGTTATTCAAGCGGTAGAAAGAGAATGTTACATTGTGTGTCATCTCTTCAGCGTGGTCCCAGACAAAAAAGGCAATGAAATATTTACAAACGTGTAAGGAGTGTACTCACTTTGTTGAGATAATGTAGCTTGTCTGGACGTCAATCAGTTGGTCACGTTTTCGGCATATTTGTCTTTCTTAGGTTCTGACCGGATGTCTTCTTTTGGAGACTTCATTGCTGTCTCTGATGTGTGTGACGTTCCAACTGCTAAAATTATATCAAGAGAGGTAAAAATTGCCCAGTCATCCCCAACTTATTGAAATAACTTTGCTAGTTTGCTCACTCACACGCTGTATGTATGCATCTCTTTCAGGTGTCTGATGGGATAATTGCGCCAGGTTATGATGAGGAAGCACTCAGGATTCTGTCTAAAAAGAAAAATGGAAATTACTGCGTGCTTCAGGTGCCAGATTAGTTCTTTTCCTTCAACTATTTTGCTTTAAAATTGGTATAAAGGGATAAAGTCGCTGATGCAGTTTCAGCCATTTTATGGAGCTCCACAGTGCGCAAGTTTATTGCTGCCACAGCAGAAAAAAAAAGTTCTATATCACATTTAACAGGAGTTTCACTTATATATTGCATTTTTATACATTGCTACATACCTGGAACAGTGTTTTTTTTTTTTTTTTTCCGGGGAATGCTGGAATGGATTATTGGCATTTCACTGGGGAACATTAATTAGAGTACATTGCGTTTTAGGTGCTTGTTCACAGAGTGAATTAAACTCACAAGTCAAGCCACCGCTGTATTATAGTTGTTTTGATTGACAATCATAGAAGTAGCAACTCTGAAAATGTGATTATTGTAATTGAAGCATACAGATAAATATTTTTTAGTTTTGTTTGTCATATATAAAGCTCCAGAAGACGTTGAAACAAAGTGTGCAGGTGTGCCGAATGATGTGGCCAGTGCTTGCTGTTGACTGTATCATTTTTCCTCTTGCACGTCCTGCCTGAAGATGGACCCCAACTATGAGCCTGATGACACTGAGGTGCGAGTGTTGTTTGGCCTCTACCTCAAACAGAAAAGGAACAGCGCGGTTATCAATCAGGAATTCTTCAGCAACGTCGTGTCCAAGGGCTCGGTGTGTGCAAATGTTTCGGCCACCTTTGACAACCATTTCAGTTCTGCACTTTCGCACTATTACTTAAAGTGCACCAGTTGAATCAGTCCACGTTCTTGTCCCTAAACTCCCAAATGTGTTGACCAGCTGTCTGAGGCAGCTGTGCGAGATCTCACGGTGGCCACCATCGCTGTCAAGTACACTCAGTCCAACTCTGTGTGCTACGCCAAAGACGGACAGGTAACTCGCGGACAGAGGAAAGAAAATACAAATAAAAAATGGAGCCCAATCAAACCAAGGCTTTTGTTGAACAGGTGATCGGGATCGGTGCGGGGCAGCAATCTCGGATCCACTGCACCAGACTGGCTGGCGACAAAGCCGATAACTGGTGGCTCAGGCACCACCCTTGTGTGCTGAGCATGAAGTTCCGCAGTGGCGTCAAGCGAGCGGAGATGGCAAATGCCATCGACCAGTATGTCACCGGCACCATTGGAGAGGTATGCATTCCGTGCAACTTGGACTCAAGTAAACAGCCGATGCTCTATTTTTTTCATCTGTGTGATTTTGAAAAAGATCAAATCACATTTGATGATGATTTGATGCAGAAATGTGAGACATTCCAAAAGCGTCAGATATTTTTCAGGCCAGTCGAAAATGTCCACTGTTATGCCTTTCTGTGACTCTTGTGTATCTCTGTTGCAACCTGCTCAAGACACTGACACAAAGTATTTATCTCAGCAATAGTCTTATGATTTTTGCATGATTTTAAAATGAATTCATTCGACAATCTCTTATCTCATTCAAAAATGTCACCAACACAAGCCTTTCTTAATTTGATCAAATAATTAGCTTATAAATTAACGAATAAATAAACATGACTAGACATTTTTATTATCTTCAAATGTGTTGCATTAATATAGCCATTTCCTTCTGAATATATTTAGTAATGTATTGCACCTCATTCAATGTGCTAAAGGATTTACTGTAAGATAGTAACAAAAAATATGCATACATGTACATTCATACATTCAACACATGCGTTTGACATTTATTTCTTTGCATTACATTAAATTTAATAAACATTTATAAAATGATCAATACAAATTCTTCAAGAGTTAATTTATTTTAAAATACTCTTTTTCATATATTTTTTTTACCCCGCTGTGTGTCTGTTTTAAAAATCAAACGTAGCCCTTGCACTCAAAGGTTTCGTGTCACAGAGTGCATGGAAGAGTCACAGAAAGACATTGATGGAAATTTTCATTTCTCATCCGTCTGTTATGCGTCACATCACAATTACAGAACCCATCAATAATAAAACATAATATAACCCCACCTATCTGTGCCATGTAACATCAGCTGGAGCAGCTAAAGGCTTGTTTTGCTAGTTGAAGCCGCTAAGACTAAACGGTCGTGTTGTTTCATTAGGGTCCGGATTTGGCCGTTTGGAAAGCAATGTACGAGGAAGTTCCTGAGCTTCTGTCGGAGGTTGAAAAGAAAAGCTGGATCAGCTCCCTGCAGGCGGTGGCTGTCAGCTCTGATGCCTTCTTCCCCTTCCGCGATAACATCGACCGAGCCAAACGGGTAAATACACGCGACGATGCATTCGCAAGTTGCCGTCCACGTTCTGCACTTTTAATGTCGCGGCCTCCGCCGTGTCATTGCAGAGCGGTGTCGAGTACATCGCGGCCCCGTCTGGTTCGGCTGCAGACCAAGTTGTGATCAACGCCTGCAACGAGCATGGCATCACTTTGGTGCACACCAACCGCCGACTGTTCCACCACTGAGCACTTAACTCGACTGCATTCAAGTGGCACCTTTAGTCTGTCACTGAAGATATTGGAAGCATTCCACCTTGATGTTGCATCACTTGTGGTTTTCAAACACATTAAATGCATTCCGGGATTGTGAAACTCAGAGAGGTTCATATTGTAGCTCAGTGCCTATTAGTTGTAATAAACCTTTGAGATCTTTCAAGTGTTTGTCTCTTTTTACTAAATTGGAATAGGCGGATTGGAAAATGGTGTACTGGGATGCAACTAAGTATTATTTGCGGTTCAGTATTCTTTATGGAAAAAAAAAAAAGTGTACCTGTCCTCAGTTATTTGCTGTTTTTGTGCTCCGGTCCCAACCGCGTCTGAGATTAAACAAATAAATAACACTTTGGCGCCGTCTTGTGGCATACCAAGCAATTACGTTTCACTTGTGGGAAGCTGTCTTGTCTCAGAAATCTTTTTGTTGCTATATTGTGGATTCTTTAAGTAATTACAAACATTTTTTTTGGGTGGAATTACATTACAATTTGTATATCTCTTATTTTTAATAATAGGATTATACACTACATTTATTTGTGAGGTTTAGTGAGGAGTTCCTCTATGCATGACAAAGCAACATGAATTGAGAAAGGTAAAGTCCACCGTGATTGATTGAGATCTTGGGGCCCCATAAGATGGAAAAACAGGAAGCGCAGTGCCATGGAGCATATATCTGTCGATATCTATATCTATAGATATATCTATCTCTCCAAACACAAGATGAGCTTTTATCACCAAATGCAGTGTTCAAACATTGAAGTGAGGACCCATTACGTTGCTGTGATTGTGGATCTTTCCAACTTTATTACAATAAGAGACTTTCTTTCTGTCAAGTAGAAACAACTTTGGCACGGACAATACGATACAAAAATAGAACAGATACAATTCCACTTGCATTCACACACAGAAATTAAAGGGATAAATTAGTAAGAGACAGTGTGACCCCTCTCGCCAGCAGTAACAGAATGCCTTGAAACTGAATATCGTTGAAGAAAACTAATTGTGTTTCAAGAGTTACAAAAATACGAGAATGGCTTTTTTCTCCAAACAGCCAAGTTAGAGATGGTCATAAAAGAAGGGATCACGTTGATCAGGCAGAAGTGCAGTTTAACATCTTTGGATGAGCATGTGTCAGGAAGCGATCGGGCCGTTTGTGCCACGGCAGACGACACGACATCTCGGTTCAGGCAGTGCAGTAATGGGACAGTGAGGGAGCAAAGCGGGTCGTCCGACGGGCGTCTCCTCACTCCCGAGGATCCGCTGGGACCACTAACGCATCTGCCAGAAGGCCCGGTCGGAGACACTCGATGGGGCAGTGAATATTCTGGAAGGAGATGGAAGTGCTGAGCAAAATTGAAACAAGGAACTCGAGGACATGAAGTCCCTGACCACATAATTAGGGACGCAATATTGCTACTAGTACAAATCATGACATAAAAGTTAAGTCGTGCAATGTTTTATTTTTTTATGTTAATGGTGGTACGAGTAGCACACAACTGTAACGTCACTCGTTCTATAATAGAATGCAGATGTAAACTAGTGCACGGGTTAGCCTCACAGTGTGCAAAGACATCAAATCATACTGGAAACATTTTTAATCGTTTGAGTCAGTAATAACTCACATAGTCTTCATTGTCCCAAGGTGTCAGTGTGCGCGCAAAGAGGATAAGAAAATGGATTGCCACACGTTTTGGGAAACCTGCGCAGGCACGGGTAGATTGTGCAACCTCACACCGAATGGCCGGAGCCAGAATCCAACCCTGAATCTCTGCAGCGCAACGCCAACGCAATAACCATTCGGCTACCAGACAGGGAATAAGTGCTCTAAATTGTTCCTCGGTGTGAGTGTGAGCGCGAATAGTTGCTAGGGAAGAGGATCATTAAATGGACAGCCATGCATGTTTTTGAGAACAGAAAAAATGACCACGTAAAGGAAGGCGTTTTTAGCTGTAAAATCACCCATGTATAGTAAGCAGTTTTTGGCCGAAAAAAACGACCATGTATAGTAAGGCGTTTTGGGACGAAAAAAACAACCATGTGTAGTAAGGCGTTTTTAGCCGTAAAATTAACCATGTATAGTAAGGAGTTTTTGGCCGAGAAAAAACCACCACGTATAGTAAGGCGTTTTGGGACAAAAAAAAAATGGCCACGTATAGTAAGGCGTTTTGGGCCGAAAAAAACTACCATGTATAGTAAGGTGCTTTGGGCCGAAAAAAACGACCATGTATAGTAAGGCGTTTTGGGCCGAAAAAAACGACCATGTATCGTAAGGCGTTTTTGGGCCGAAAACAACGACCATGTATCGTAAGGCGTTTTGGGCCGAAAAAAACGACCATGTATAGTAAGGCGTTTTGGGCCGAAAAAAAACGACCATGTATAGTAAGGTGCTTTGGGCCGAAAAAAACGACCATGTATAGTAAGGCGTTTTGGGCCGAAAAAAACGACCATGTATCGTAAGGTGTTTTTGGGCCGAAAAAAACGACCATGAAAAAACCCACCACGTATCGTAAGGCGTTTTGGGCCGAAAAAAACTACCATGTATAGTAAGCCGTTTTTCGCGGAAAAAAACGACCATGTATCGTAAGGCTTTTGGGCCGAAAAAAACCCACCACGTATCGTAAGGCGTTTTGGGCCGAAAAAAACTACCATGTATAGTAAGCCGTTTTTCGCGGAAAAAAACGACCATGTATCGTAAGGCTTTTGGGCCGAAAAAAATGACCATGTATAGTAAGGCGTTTTGGGCCGAAAAAAACGACCATGTATCTTAAGGCGTTTTGGGCCGAAAAAAACGACCATGTATAGTAAGGTGTTTTGGGGCGAAAAAACGACCATGTATCGTAAGGCGTTTTGGGCCGAAAAAAACGACCATGTATAGTAAGCCGTTTTGGGCCGAAAACAACGACCATGTATCGTAAGGCGTTTTGGGCCGAAAAAAAATACCATGTATAGTAAGGCGTTTTGGGCCCAAAAAAATGACCACGTATAGTAAGCCGATTTGTGAATTGTTCCTTGGTGTGAGTGTGAGCGCGAATTGTGTGGAGAAAAGGATCAGTAAATGGACGGCCATGTACATTTTTGAGAACGCACAGGAAGCTGGAATCAAACCCTGCATCTCCGCAGCGTGGGACCAGCGAACTAACCATTCGACTACCAGGCAGGGATTGAATGCTCTCTATTGTCCCTCGGTTTGAGTGTGAGCACGGATAGTTGTGCGGAGAAGAGGATCAGAAAATGCACAGCCACACACATTTTTGAGAACGCACAGGAGAGTTGGAGCCGGATTTGAACCCTGCACCTCTGCAGCGCAACACCAATGCACTAACCATTCGACTACCAGGACCAACCTGTAGTTAACCTAGTGGTACGCCCACGTTGCCCTACTAAGTGCAGAAACGCTCTACAGTTGTAGAAGGTAGTAATGGGGCAAAAAAATGCAACTAGTAAGACACTATCGTTCTATTAGTGCACTGAATTGCCTCACTAGCGAGAACAAAGAGTGTACTAGTACACGGAGCTTATATTGGATATGAAGCATATTGAATTAATGCTAAAACGTATTGCTTACCTGTCTGCGCATCGTATCTGCTCCATATTGAACAGGCTGCAGCACGCCAGCGTCGGAGGCCGGTCTGCGGCAGTTCTCGCATTGCCAGCCCTGTTCAAATTAAAGAGAGACAATCATACCTTGGACTTGAACGTGCGTGAGCCATCCCGCGCGATTAAAAAAATGCCGCCGCATGGTACCCGCTGTCCGCCGTAGCACGTGCAGGTACAGATGGCGCCCAGGTACTCTTTCTGCCACTGGTTGCCCACTTGGAATGTTTTCCCTTCATCGTAGCACACGGATTCATCTGCAAACCAAAATTCATGCTCAGATGGAGTGCAGTGGCATCTTGGTGCCAACGAATTAAAAAAAAAAAAAAGATATGACATACAGGGAGTAAGCCTCGTTGTGAATCGTGAAATCCACACGTGAGTGATGTCCCCCAAACGGTTTGTAATTGCCTATAGATGCCACAAGATGGTGGAAAAGTACTACTTTTCTATTAAAGTGGGCAATGGCCTGTCTCAATGAAACTCCTCCTCTCACTTCAGCATAGTTCCTTGACAACAAGATGCCACAATATGGTGGCAAAGTACTTCTTTCCGATCAGACTGGGCAATGGTTTGTACCTTTTTGTGTATTTAATTCATCTGTATATGAGATTCATGTTTTGAATAGAACTATAGTAATTGCTTGCAAATGCAGAAGTTCGTGGCAAAACTCTATTTTGATCGAAATGAAGCTCCTAATCTCACTTTAATGTACGAAGTAGTTGCTTGGCATCAAGATATCACAAGGTGGCGGGAAAGCACTGCCTTTGTCCAAATGAAGCTGAACTCACTTCAACATCGTTCCCCGGCACCAAGGTCTCACAAGATTGTGCCAAAGCAATACTTTAATATTAGATAAGGTTTTGGCCGGAGCACAAATATGCAGGTAACATTGTCATTTATGATTTGACAACTACAAATGAAGGCATCAAAGGCTTACGTGGTTCACACTTGAACTCTCCTTTGCCGTTGCCCAGACAGGTGCAGCTCATCAGGTGATTGTTCTCTGCCTGGCGGTCCCACTTGTCCCCGACGCGGTAGTTTTGCCCGTTGTCATGGCACCACTCTTAATGGACCGCAGCAGAAAAGAGCCAAGTCAAATACACTATTTGGCTTTCAAAACGGTCTGACAAGGTTCGGCATAGTCAGCTTGCGTGTGAAATTTCAGGATAAACTAAAACTACACTGTAGTTAACCAAATTGGACCTTCTCTAAATTCTCTTTTTCCCTAACTTTTTGCAAGAAGCGCATTTTTTGTCATATGAAGGTTGTCACATACTGGAGGAGTCACATCTGAAGTGGCCCCTTCCGAGACCCACACATGTGCACCACAGCTTGAAGCCCGTCTCGGACATGCGTTCCCACTGAGTGCCGACGTCGTGGTAGGTTGCCGTGAGCGTGTCGTAGCAGCTGTCGTCTGTGGGAGGAGGTCCCTCTTGGACTGGCAGTAAGGAAGATGAGAAAGTCACTATCACGTTAAAATAAAGGCCAGTGTGTGACATGGTGTACTTTACGAAACCTGCAGTAATGGCATCATTAAACACGTTATAAGGAATAAAACTGTTTTTGCCATAGTTTTTGCTTCAGTTCGATGGAGCGTGCTGCTCCTTGGTCACTTATGAGCAGTATAATACAGACATACGGATATACAAGGACACAGTCAAAATGTCTCAGTAAGCCGCAGCAATACGCTGGCGCGTTTGGCTGCCGCTGCTCAACCCGTACTGTGTTTTATTGTTTTTGTTCCTGATTGTAAAGTGTCCTTGGGTGTCTTGAAAGGCGCTTATAAGTAAAATGTATTATTATTATTATTATTAATGCACGTGAGTCTTGTCCCAGTATATTGTCTGTCAACATGTTGCTCCACCATTTGTGTTCAAATATATGTTGCTTAAATGGTGATGACACCGACGCCGATGCTACTCTTGAGCCTTTCGATGGTCTTTTGCATTGATAGTTCCAAAAAAGCTAAACGGACATTACTGAGGCATCGCTAGTGGCTGCTTTCAGGGCGTGTATCTCAGAAAACTCGTAAGTTGAGTCATTCGGATCTCGAGGGCAGGTCTCAACTAGTACCACAGTTTTTCCTCAGTGGTAACATGTAGTTGTCCTACTAGTATGCCAAAGTTGTTCTACTAATGAGAACAAAGAGTGTACCAGTACATCAAGGAGATGGAGGAAATGCTCAAATTGTTTTCCATAGGAGCGTGCTCAAGGTGGTTGGGGGCTCACTTGTGTTTGCAGCGGTGACAACCTGCTCGAGGACCTTGTGTTTGAGCGCTCCCTTCAGAGCCTCCACCAGCACGTTGTAGTCGGCTCCAGGGGTGAGGCCGACCAGCGTGGCGGTGGTGGCCGTGTCTGGCAGCCGCACCTGGACGGATGCATCGAAAAATGAAATGACACGATTACGTGGGAATATTGCAAGGAAAGCGCAGGCTTATGGAAACTCTTTTGAGCATTTATTTGATATCATTGAAATCCATTTGAAGTTGTGTGTATTGATATTTCAGTGCACTAGTGACATGATTGTGTCTTACCAGAAACATATTTTCTACTACTAATGCCACTGTTGGCCTACTCGTACAACTTTAAGATGCATATCAAACAAATGCTTAAACGACCGGTATCCTCGATAGCCACCTCAAGGCCCATTTAGTAGTACCCTCTGGGAGGACAACTTTGGCCTCCTAATAGGACCGTAGGTCATTAGTAATGCTAGTAGTGCACAGATGTCAACTAGTACACAATTTTGCCTCACGAGTAACATGTAGTTGTCCTAGTAGTGTGCCGAAAGGTCATACAGCAGTCGACAAAAATGTCAACGCATTCATGCACCCTGTAATCTGATAACATGATAAGCTGTCCACTGTAGTAACCGCTGTCCCTGAGAGGGTTCATAAGAAGACACATTTGTTCTCCAAGTGCACAATAGTCCTTCCAGTAGTGTGCACTGAAATGCCATAACAAAGAGATCAGAACATATTACTCCACTCCAAAATGTTTTACACTGGCTCCCAGTCAGATGTAGAATAGATTTTAAAATACTGCTACTGGTTTATAAATCACTGAATGGCTTAGGGCTTGAACGCGTTCAAGAAATGCTCGAGGAATACAATGAAAACTTTGCACTATGCAGTCTCGGGTCAATGAGTGCAGCCCAGTATTCAAAGCAAACACGGTGCATCAACATTAAGTTGTTATGCTGCATGCAAACGGCATAAGCTGCCAATGGAACTGGAGTTAGCTCCAAGTGTAAATGCTTTTGAATCCGTATGAAAAACGATGTTTTTTGGGGGGTTTTTTGGTTGCATACCTACAATGAAGAGAATTCCTATCATCAATTTCTTCCTAAATCGTGTTCTTGTGCTGCACGTAATTTTGGCAAATTTCTCTACTTTGGTTTTAAACGTCTTCATTTTTCTGTTGAAACGCGTGACATAACAACAGCTGCCTTGCCTTGCCAAAGAGTCTACTAGTACATGGACCTTAAGCTGTGTATCAAGGATATTGCTTGAGTGTTCATACTGCTTTCCATTGGCGCTCTTACCTGGAACATTTTCTCATCCAAATGTGTTACCGGATTGCAGGAGACCAAGTACGCATTGCTCTGACTGTACGGCTTCCAGGAAATGGGGGTCCTCGTTTGAGCCTCCTGCGGGAGACCTGTCTCGTTGGCAAATATGGTGCCATAGGGCACATTGAGCTTCACGTAGGGCTTGCGCCGGCCATTGGCGTCGGGAAGGGGCACGAAGACCAGGGGCTCTTGAACTTGCCCGATAGGGGACTGCGGGGTGGCCCGGTTATTGTTGTTGTACTCGGTGTACTCCACATGCTGGCTCTGACCGCCGAGGCCGTCCTGGCCATTGTTGCCCACCAGCTGGACTCTGTTGTCCAAGTTTGTTTCAGGCACGTCCAGCCTATCAGTGACATCTCCGGGGCGGTGGGGTTGTGGCACAGGGAGCAAGGAATCTGGTTCTGGTGAAGGAGACAAGGTTCTAACTATGAGCAGTGATTCTCAAAGTGTGATTCTGTGTGTACCACAGAATTAAATGTTCAAATTGTGCTGAATCGTGCCGTGTCTTACACCTTTTCTTTAATCCAAAACAGTATATTTGGTAAGTACAGTGTAGTGGCAGCAGTGGATGGATGGATGGATGATGGATGGATTAATGGATGGATGGATTGATTAATGGATGGATGGATGAATGGATGGATGGATGGATTAATGGATGGATGGATTAATGGATGGATGGATGGATGGATGGATGGATTGATTGATTAATGGATAGATGAATGGACGGATGGATGGATGAATGGATTGATTGATTGATTGATTAATGGATGGATGGATGGATGGATGGAGTGATCACTTAGTTGTTGGAACTTATTTAGAAGCTAAAACTCTGCCATCGTAATGACTTGTATTTGACAAGAACTCTCCTACCAGTACAGTATGACAATGTCAATTTGAAAGAGGAAAAAAGTTGAAACACTCACGAGTCCTGATTCTGCCCACAAGCGGAGTGCTTCTCTGTGTGTTCTGGATGGCAACAATCTTGATGATATACTCAGTTTCTGGTTTCAGACCTGATCATAGAAGCACAGCAAGACAGATTCAGGTTTGTGTTGTTGTTTTTTTTTTTGCTTCATTTACGACAACGTTTTTAACAGACATCAATTCTGGTCATTAGTATAAAATATGCATTCTATTTGAGTTTTTAACACTTGAAATTGCAGTTTGTTAGCACAGTGTGCAGGTTGAAAAACAATCTATTTTAAAAATCCATTCTTAGTACTCTACTGCCAAACATCATACAATATTAGACAGTAAACAATAGACTATTGATACATTTAAAGAGCTGACATTGGAAATCACACCAACAAAATCAGACAAAAACACCCTACCTTGGATTTTTTTTTTTACATTTGAATTAACACAGCTAAAATTGTTCCAAAGAAAGGAACAAAGGTGGACAAAAAGAAGGCCCAACATTGAGCCCAGAGGGGTAATATATTATTATTAATTCTAATGAAAACCTACCAGATATGGTGGCATAGTTCTGTCCAGCGTGGGGGCGTGGCTTCAGCTCCTGTGACGTCGTTCTGGGCTCAGCGTAGGTGACGTAGTAGCCCGTGATGGACGTGGCTGGAGGTTGCCACGTGAAGGAGATGTCGGTGGGGGTCAAAGACGTAACCTGGAGGTTGGTGGGAGCTTGGACCACCGGTTTAGCTGCAGAGAAAAATATCATTGTCAATCACGGGCTATTCGGATGACAATTTGATTTCTAATCTTACGAGGGTTCCCAAATTTTGGCCTGAAGTGGTTAAACGGTGTATTGTGCATCGAAATCCTATGCATTGTGAACACAGTGAACTCCTGCATGTTTGTGTTTCAGCATTGACAAATGTGTCTCATTATTTTTGGAATGGAATCATTATTTTGGGGGGGAAAGTATCCTAGTAGGCATTCGCCGCCATCCTCTGGCATGTCTAGGTAATTAAAAACACTTTTTGGGGTGAGTATCAATAATTCATGGGTATTCGCTCTTCACAGTAGGGTCTATCGGTATCTGCTGCAAATAGCTGAACGGTTCCAACTTGACCAGAATTTTCGACCCTAGCCAGAATTAGAGTGCACATACTCCTAGTTAACTTGAGTAGGAAGGGCATATAGCACGCAGACCCACATACACACCGACACACAGTCACTATACCTGTTTGAACAGTAAGCGTAACTGGGGCGCTCCTTGTATTGCCATTCAGAGTGTACAGGTGAACGGAATACGTGGTACCCGGCTTGAGACCTTCAAAAACACAGCACGCAGTGAGCAAATACGATTTCCTCTGAAATCCTGTTTTTTTGTGTGTGTGTGTGTGTGTGTGTTCTACCTGTGACTGTGTAAGTGTATACATCTGCTGGGATGGTCTTGGTGACCGTGGGGTGTGAGCTACCCTGGGGCGTGGCTTCAAGGAGGAAACCAGTAATGGTTTCCACCTTAGTGCGCCAGTTCAGGGTGAACGAGTCGTCCTTCACGTCCATAGTATGCACACGGCGAGGCGGACTTACATCTGCGTGGGAAAAGTCGTTCTTGTTAGATTATTTACGAGCCACTTTTTGTGCAGGTCCTTGTTTGTCAGTAAATTTCACAACTATATGCCAGTCACACCCACTTTGCTCGGAATAGAAGACACTGCGGTGTCGGATTACCTTCCAGTGTGGTTGCCTCTCCCTCCAGTGGTCTGCTGGTGACGGAGTTCTTCAGAGCATAGACATGGATCTGGTATTTGGTTGCCACCTGGGGTACAAGTTCAGACATGATGGAGTTATTGGTAACAGTGGTGGAAAGGAAGGATGTACAAACGGTTTAGTTGATGGTGTTTGTACTTGACTTGAATAAAAATGTTCTGACGACTTTTTACTGTCACTCACTCATTTCAAAACAGACATTTGTACTTTCTAAGCCTTATTTTGTTAAAACTGGCTGGTTACTTTCCCAACCTCAGCAGATGATGCCATGGCATAAATCGAGGGAGGTCAATTTACAGGAACCATCGTTGAGAGCTGGATAGATTGATTGACTGACATTTTGTAAGGCAGAAAAAAAAACAGGGAGTGCAGCAACGTGGAGGAACGTGAACCAGGGAGCAATAACGTAGCAGATATTGAAAAGCAAGATATTTTCCATTCGCAAATTGTTTTACCGTGTTGACCACAAGAATGAGTCTTCGAGAATATACCATGTCTTGTGCCAGCCTAAAAAAAAGGCCACCTTCTGGCATTTAAAAAAAAAAACTCGTTATAATCTGGAAAAACACATACATACAAATAGGTATATGTTTTGTTTTTTTCGTTGTTATTGGTCCATTTTTTTTTTAACTCAGTTCATAACTTTAGGAACGTTATGGGAACACGTTTTGATAAGATAAAAGTCAAGCAAACTCTCGCTAATACTTAAACAACAACGTGCGACATGAATTTTCTCTTTCCTCACTGCGCGAGTTAATAAAAAGGAGAAACTATGGAATGGGTATTGTATATAATTGACAAGAAAACAAAATACTTTGGTAAAGAGTTAATACTTTTTAAACGTTCTTGAAGAACAAGAGTTGAATCGGTGCTTTTATTTTTAGACACAAATCATCTGTATTCCTACTTAAGATAAACATGTGAGTACTTTGCCACTTTTGATTGGCACCCAAAGTCTAGCGTTCATACAATAAATTTTTTACCATGAGCCCGGGTATGACCACACGTGTTGTGTCAGGAGCGACATTGAGTTCCTTGGCGGGACTGTTGATGTTCTCGGGATTGACGACCACACGGTATCCCGTCAGTCGTGCGTTGGGTCCCTGCCATGACACCTCGAAAGAAGTAGGCCCCACCTCTGAGATGACCAGGTTGGTCGGAGCGGGGATGACTGAGAGGGACGGACATATGCAAGCAAATAAGCAAACACATGAGGAATTTGGACTCTCTGTATTATTATTCAAGAGAGTATATCAGCTAAGTGTTGTCCACCTGTGCCCTGCGTTCCCACCAATGGCGTGCTGGGTGTGCGTCCATGGAGAGCAATGACTTTGACAGTGTACTCTGTTCCGGCCCGAAGGCCTTTTATGGCCACGTTGTCCTGGTTGCCTCTGGGTGGCGGACGCAGCTCCCTCTCGCCATCTTCAGGGCTGGAGTAGAGAACGCGGTACGATGTCACTGTGCCCTCTGGACTGTCCCAAGCGATGCGCATGGAGTTGGCGTCGATGTCAGAGAAGGTCAGGTCCTTTGGACGATCCATGGCTGCGGGGTGAAAATGAGGGCGGCGTCAAGAAAATGCTCTATGTCATGGTTTTTTGAGGAGCTTTGTTAAGGCAATCGCAGTGCTTCAGCTCACAAACGGAAAAAGCAGAACGTACTGGACTGTCTGCTCAAGAAAGTATGAGCCATCCAACGTGTGAGTTATGACTGTTGTACAATTAGCTAGATCGGGGGTCGGCAACACGCGGCTCCAGAGCCGCATGCGGCGCTTTAGCGACATCTAGTGGCTCCCTGGAGCTTTATAAAAAATGTTTGAAAACGGAAAAAGATTTTGATAGTAGGCTAATATAGCTCAAATAGATATAGATACATGTGACAGCTCCGAATGAGGAGAGCTGTGGTGTTGGTTTTTTAAAACGGACACTTTATTTATGCTTTTAACAGCCTCGACAAACAGACACGTCTGCGTCTGACTCCGGCCTTCTCTTTTCTCGTTCAACTCGAGAGGCGTTTAAAGACAGCCTCCGAAAAACGGAAATTCATGATCACTTCACTGACAATAAGAAAAGCGAAAATAATGCACCAAAACAAAAAAATCAAGCGAGGAAATCACAAAATAAATTCTATGGGGGCGTTTGTGAACACACAACAAAGGAATGAATCACATAAACAATTCTGAGACAGTCCAGTCTCCTGCATACATACAGCATGTGTTTCCTTAATTGTAAGTTTTATAGAAGGCTTTTATTTTTTTTCGCGGCTCCAGACATATTTGTTTTTGTTTTGTTTTTTTGTCCTATATGGCTCTTTCAACATTTTGGGTTGCTGACCCCTGAGCTAGATCCATGACAGAAACTTTTTTTTTTTTTTGACAAACCAAAATGATTGAGTTGAAAGGTTGTCATATATCACTGATCTTCTTTTCCTTTCAGTTTTTTAAAGTAAGAATCAAGCAGACCTGTGATGGCATTCTCCACCACTGCAGAGGAGGGCTGGCCGTCAGTGCCCAGGGCAGAGACGCTGACAACGTACTCAACAGTTGGCATCAGGCCTGTGAGGGTCATCTCAGTTTCAGCTGTAAAGCAGAAGGGGCATAGCACGTTTGGAAAATGCAACACTGAACGTGTGCTTAGTATATAGAAGTACACACAAAATATCAACCCTAGTATTAGGACACAACACTTTTGCAGCTATTGGAAACTTGCTGGACCTGAGAGATGGCCTGGTTCACGGTTTTTGCCAATATGGAGATTTGAAATGATAGAGGTGATTCTTAACGTTTTGTACGATCAGACTCTCTCGCGTGATAAACAAAAGAAACACTACCTAAGAGCAGTTCAGTTGTACTGTATTTAACTTTTGAGTTCAATACACTTGCGTTTGATATTTTAAAAGTTGTTTTTAAACCCTTTTTAAATGTACCGTTTTGGCCCGAATATAAGACGGTGTTTTTTGCATTGAAATAACACTGAAAAAGTGAGGGTCGTCTTATATTCGGGATCTAAACGTTATACCCATTCACGACGCTAGAGGAAGCCAGATACCATTGAAGCGAATGCTGAACTTGACTCCCCAGGCCAAAGCGAACCCCTGTCACGAAGAATAAAAATAAAAATAGCGGTAGCACGAAGAAGAAAAATAAAAAATAGCGGTAAGAAAGAAAAGAGAAGAAAATAATAGAAGAGATAACAGAAAATGGAGAACCATAGTGACAATGTGGAGAAAAGTGGGTCGAAGATCAGCCAGGTTAACTGGCAGCTGAGGAGAAGTTATGATGTCATTTACATTTCAAAAACCAGAAGCCATTCAATCACAAATGTGTTTGCACTTCAGTTTACATATTTAAATCTTCAGATATTAAGATTTGAATGAGGCAAAATAACATGCTTTTTCTCTCAAATATAGTGTTATAATCATTTGTTTCAGATGTACTGTAATTATTTTCTGTCTAAAAATTAATTTGGTCTTCAAAAAGTCTTTTTTCAAACTTGAGTCTTGAAAAAGAGGGGGTCGTCTTATAATCAGGGCCGTCTTATATTCGGGCCAATACGGTTTTATGTGCTATACATTTTAATTGAATTTTTGGGGGTCAATGTTCCTATATTTAAGCACAGTGTTAATGGGGGAATTTTTAGGAATAAAACCCCTGACTGGTTTTTGATGAACACCAACTACGCTAAGATAGATCAACGTTAATCATCGTGTTCCTTGAGGTGGTACTCAGCATAGAAAGAACCACTGATTTTAGATATGACAATAAGATTCAGTGGGAATTTGGCCTATCATGAATTGATTGGTGTGTCCCAAAACTTTCATCCCAAAAAAAGGATTCAATAAAAACGACCCTTACCAGGAGACACATCCCGAGAGTAGGATGGTCCGACGCCATTTTTAGGTGCGCCTGTGACTCGATAGCCTGTGATGGGCCCCCGAGCAGGGGACCAGCGGACAGTGATTGCGTTGTCGCTCACATCAGTCACATCCATGTTAGCAGGCGGCTCAATATCTAAACAACAAACATAATTTCAACCATTCATAGTTTAGTGCTATATATGTATGTGTGTGTGTGTGTGTGTGTGTGTGTGTGTGTGTGCATTCTTTTAATTTCTTTACCTGTCTTGTGTGTGATGTAGACCGGGGTGTTGGAGGCAGGGTTATCCCCTCTTCCGGTAACGGCATAAACCGTGATGGTGTAGTCGCTACCCGGCTGCAGATCGGTGATAGTGGCTGTGGTCTGAGTGCCTGGGATGGTGAACTCTTGAGGAGCACCGCCATCTGGAAATCGACAGATTTGATTATGGATGCAAAATGTGAAAGTTGCAAACTTTTCATAGGAATTAGTCAGGAATTTACAAAAATGAAATGGTTCTTAATAGGGAATTTAGATATAGATTCCCATAACTTCAATGGAAACTTCAATTTCAAATATTCCCAAAATTCCCAAGTTGAATCACCCATGGAAATTTACCAGAAAGTTTTCCGGAGGTTGATTAAATTGAAAACAAAAATTTCAGTAATATTTACTGCAGAAAAATGATTGTAGTAAAAATATTGTATAAGAAAGCAGACCTGTGCCTCTATAAGTGATGCGGTATTGATTGACGGCAACAGAGGGAGCATCCCAGCGAATGGTGATGCTTGTGGGCGAGGACGACACAACTTCCAGGTCAGTGGGAGCATCAGAGACTGGAAAAGAGGAGAAGATTCATTTAGTTTTAAGTTATTCTCACTGCCTGATTTACTAAAGGCCGGCACATGTAAAACAGGCACAAACTTGATGACACCCCCCAAACAGATGCGGAAGCTGATCTACTCAATAATGCCGATACTAACCAAACTAGGTGATTGATCACATCTGAAAGCAATTGCAGCTTTTTTAAATAGAGTGTCTGAAAATCCGGTGTAAAACGGCACCGCTGTGAATAACCAGGTCTGCCTTCAGTGTGAAGAAGAGGAGGCAGAAGGCAAATGAGAAGCCACAGGGAGAAACAGATCTTTTCCACTTGACTAAACATTATTGAAATGCTGACTGAGACATATAGTCAGTTCAGCAATATAATTTTGGAGCTTCTGAATGATCTAAATCAGTGGCACCGACAGCCTCAACAATCTGTTCGAGTAGACATGCAATTTCCACTTTTTTACAAACTTAGTAAATCAGGCCCTCAGTGTGGTCAAGATACTCACTCGTGGCCTGTGTGCCAGTCACAGGTTGACTCTCCTGATTGCCCTTGACAGCGTACACAGCAATGAGATACTCGGTCTCGGGAGTCAGTCCAGTCAAAGTGTAATGAGTCCTGCTCGGAGGAAGTCTCTCGTCCTTGGTGCGCCCGCCGTTCGTTTTCTGATGGCGGATCCGATAACCCGTGATACTAGCGGATGGAGCTTGCCAGTGAATGGTGAACGAATTGGTTTGAATGTCAGAAAAGTCCAAAGCAGTTGGTGAATCCAGAGCTAGAAGGAGATAATTCCGTTTAAAAAAAATTCAGGAAATACAGTGATAGATCAAAAGGCACAACGTGTACATTGTTATTGCTGGCAGGCTGTAAAAATGGCATTCATTTCTTGCTTTCATGTAGTCTCTGAATCATTGTTGACACTAATACCTAAACCTTCGGCTGCATGTCAAGGATATTCAATTAATGTCCGTCTTTCTATATTGTTACGTCCCACCTCAACGACAAGACATTGTATCCCACTCACTTGTCCTCTGTGTTCCTGTGGCCGGATAGCTCTCTTGCTCTCCATAAATGTACACCACACTAATGCGATATTCTGTGTCAGGAAGCAAGTCTGCACAAAACGGAAAGGGATATATTTAGTTAGAATACAGTAGCTTGAAAGAATTAAATCATGCAACTAAAAACAATGTCTCTATAGTTGTCATAGGTTAGTTGTTGAGTTGTGTCTTACTCTCCAGCAAGAAAGTGTTAGAGGCTCCGCCCACGTTGACCTCCTTCACATCATGGTCTTCTGTCACAGGGCTGAAGCGGATGACGAAGCGAGAAATGTCGCTCGGGGTGGCAACGTGCGGGACTGTCCACGTGACCCTGATGTGGTCAGGACCCACCCCTCTGAATTGCAAGTTGGTGGGAGCTGGAATCACTGACGATACAAGGGAAGAGTAGGTTTGATCTCATGTCGAAAAATACTTCTGCAAAAACATTTCGTAGAATGCTTTTATAGTGGTACCTTAATTTATGAGTTTCACAATTCAAGAGTTGTTGGGGCTGTCTTTGGTTTGTGTTGTGAGCAAAAATTTCACATGAGTTCTAGGCACCGCATCACTGGATGGCAGCAGCGAACAAAGTGTCGAAGTCCTTTTACCAATTAATTGTGTTTTGCATTCGCTTGACTGTCACTCGTGCAGGTATTTTGTCCAAATGTCTTTTTTTCTAACCATGAGGTCCTACGAACATGCTGAAAATAAGTGGATGAAGTCTGTTCTATTCCTTAATGTGCTATGTGCAGTCTGGCAGACAGCGAACAGTTCTTCAAAAAAGAAGCCACGTGTGCTTGCTTCAAGCTGTTTATTGCCACAGGAAGTTTACTGTAAAACTAGACATAAACAAAGAGAATTACAAGTTGTGTGCAACTAAACCACATCAAATGTGCTAGCTTAAATTTCAATGCCCATTGAATTACATAAAAACATAATTCTATTTGATTACGTTATTACTGTGTTTTTGTACAGTACAATACTGTAAAGTACTATTGTACATGTTATGGTATTTTGGGGGGTGTTTTGAGGTGGGTTAGAAAGGATGAACAGCATTTCCATTCATTTGATTCAAGATACGAGTGATTGGAGTTATGAGGACGCTCATGGAATGAAATAAACTCATAAATCATGGTGCCACTGTTCAGTATGTGCATCATTCCAGAATTGGAGGACATCGTCTGTCCCTGCTCATCCATGCACAAAATATAGAAACATGCACTTGCTGTGTAAATTATAGCTGTCCAGAGACCGTAATAAAAGTGATTCCTAAATATAATTTAAAATACCAAAAATACCTCAATTGATTATCCCCACCCCCTCGTCTTTTTCTTTTCTTTTCAGTACATTTGGAGTAATTATGCTCTCGACAAACACACTCTTATTAAAACCTTTTCAGCCACTGCCGCTGCTCAACCCGTTTGGTGTTTTTGTTCCTGATTGTAAAGTGTCCTTGGGTGTCTTGAAAGGCGCTTATAAATAAATGTATTATTATTATTATTATTAAGAGTAAGTGACATGACTTTGCAGAAATTACATCAAGCTAAATGCTCTGACCATGGGTATGTTCAAGGTCATTCCTTGCCTCACATTTTCATACTTTTTTCAAGTTTTTTTCAGCATAATGAAGACCCTGTTACCTATATTATCATTAAAATACTTTAAAAAAAAAAATTATATCGCCAAGTTTGTTTTTGACCAGTTAGCATCCAAGGTAACACGGCTAGCATGTACTCTCGAGCAACAACTAACATTAGAGCCGATTTACAATCATGTTGATGTCAATGTAATATGAAACTAAAACTAGTATTCAAATGAAATTTACCATTTTTTTCAATTGTTGATTTATTTTGCAATATCTTTAAAGATATGCTTTTAGGTGCTTCATATGTCTAACGGGGTTGCACCAAACAGCAAAATATATGAGATGACAAATAATGTATCTCGCATTGCGCCTTTTCATGGTCAAGCTGGAATTAAAATATGACTTTTTTTTGACAATATGGATGGTTTTTTTAAAAATATGGATGCCCAAATTGTCCTGCAATTCTGGAATAACTCATGTGCAAAATAAGATATCATTTTCAAATTGCAACGTTTTCATCAATTGTGTGATTAAAACTCCCGTTCTTCTCACACATATAGTGAAATGTGAAAATCACCCGCTTGAGTTTGCTTTGTGTGTGTGGTTGGCTCGCTTTCCCCCTCTTCCGTAACCGTGACGATACTGATGTCATAGTCCACGCCAGGCTCCAAACCACGAAGCGTGTAATAACCAGCCGATGCGTCCACCATATCTTGAAAAATGGGCAAGCTCTCGCCCGCCGTCGTTACCGTTATCCGGTAACCCGTTAGGGTCGAATAGTTCAGAGGGATCCAGCGCAGGCCAATGGTGGTGTCAGTTATGTCGACAAAGTGAATATGTCTCGGTGGACGTATGTCTGCAAGGGTTAGGCCAGGTGCAAAGCGCAAGCAACATTAGAAAGACACAAAGACAATGATTACCATACATGGATTATGAATTCAATTAATTAAACATTCAGTGCCAGGATGGATACATTCAACATTCAAATCTGACGGAAAATCAACACTTCATGCTCCACTCATTTGATTATGACACACAAGACCTTCATGCAAATGTTAGCCAAAGACCCCAGCAGGTTATGATGGAGAAGGCTGGATTAAACAACACATAACATTCGTTAAACTCCAAATAAAACAATAGCGTCATGTCACAAACAATAATAAACAAGAAAATTGTCTTGCGTTGATTCTTTGGCAGCAGACAGCGTCGATTTTCAGGAATTAAAAATGGGATTTTGCTAAATTATTACAGTGTTGAGAGGTGTACGGTGCATTGGAAGAACATGTGATCATAAACAACCACAATGTATCACGAGGGTTTATGTTTATGATCCTGCATAAATTGCACTAAAATAAACAATCGGCTTCCAACAAGAAAGTCTAAACTGTCCTCTGAATGACACTGAATAAAATATGTCACAATTTCATCGTTTCAGAAAACAATTCCATATTGTACAAACGCTTTACTACAGTACCGAAGTACTTCTTCCAGAAATCTACACCATGCTTAACTATTTCTTTATTTTTCCGACAATTTCTTATTTTTATTTTACGTTTCAAAACTGTTATCTGTACTTCCCACTCACATTGTCAAAATATGTGATGACTCCTTGTGGCCGGGGCTCCAAGTCAGCCAACTTCAAAACTGTGCTGCTGAAATCGCCATATGTCGCGATAATGTATGTATGTTTCTGTTATTAGCGAAATGTTTACAAAAAGAAAAAATATCCATTCTTTCCGTCGCTTCTAATTATGCCTACACCTCCTCCTCGCCACAAACCCTCACGGACGACGTAAATAGAGAGAGGCAAACGCAAACATGGTTGACACCTTTGATTGATTGAACTTTCGGGGGACTTACAAGGCAGAAAAAACAGGGATAGCAGCAACGCGGAGGAACGTAAAAGAGGGAGCATTCACGATAATAGCAACAGATTAATAGATTTAAGAGAATTGTTTTGATGTCGTCGGCGCCAAGCACGATTTGTCTCGCCTAAAAACCACAAGCTTCTGTCACTCATAAATTCCCGAACCTGACATAAACACACACAGGTCAAGCGCACTTGTTCAGGTGTTACCAGTCACCAATTTAGCATTTCTTTTGTCTGTGAGAACACATCCTTTTGAATCTATTTATGTGAATCGACCGCACAAGGCCTTCACGTTACACGTTTGATCGTTATCTGAAAGTTTCTTCACCGTCTGGAAAGTGCGTGAGCGGAGGATGTGTTTTGATTGGCCACATGACTTCCTGTTCTCTGAATGTGCTTGCACACAGTGAGTTTTTCATCTCGCGAAGCAAAGAATTAAACTTATTCGTCTTAAGCCAGAGATGGTGCCATGGGTGGGTAGCCCTAAACGGTCTCACTTGATTTTTGCTCAGCAGATTGCTCCAGTATGAAACTCTAGCCTTCGTTCTGCGCACAAAAATCGGTGGACGTGGGGAAACAAAGATAATCTTTGTATTCCCTGATCTCATCCAGGTATTTCTCTCATCGCTAACATCGAAACACACTTTGTACTCTCCACGCAAGAGTGTAGTCTTCATTCAGCATGCGTCAAGGCCTTTCCCTGTAGCACTTACCTGGTGTGATAACAGTGGACACTGGCACACTTTCCAAATGGTCCTTGACGGCGAAGACGCTGATGTTGTACTCCACCCCTAGATTCAGGTTCTCCAGCATGCACGAGGTTTGATCAGCCCTCACAAACTCCTCGATGCTGTTTCCTTTCTGCCCACTGGTCGGCGTGCTGGACACTCTGTAGCCGGTGATGTCTGTCGAGTGAGGGGGGTGGAAAAAGACGTCAGATTTTGCTCATTCGTGAGTCACTGTGAGAAGTCTTTTTGACTTTTAGACCAGGAAAGGTGCTTTCAGATTTCAAAGTCTAGACTTGGTGGGCTCTGAGCAACAGGGTCAATATTTACCTGGTGTTTTGGAGGCTGTCCAGTGGACGGTGAGATCTCCTGTGTCAGAGTTGGACTGGACTCTCAGGTCAGTGGGAGGGGATAAGGCTGAAAAAAGGCCACAGAACAAGCATTGGGACATTGAGTCTGAGCAAAACAATCATTCAGTCGTCCCTGATAAGTACACTGAGATCCCCAAAAGCGGGTGCTAAATTGCGTGTTCATGTTAATAGCGTGTGACTAAGACGGGAGCACAAGTGGCGAGAGATGTCAAAGAAATCATGAAAAAACAGTGCCGGTGGGAGAGGGAAACTAACCTTGCGTATTTCCCTACAAAGTTTTTCTGCGTAAGGGAGCAAGTGAAACAAAAGTGCAAACCATTTTGAGGCAGCCAGCAACCGCATAAATTGTTTTGTTTGATTTAACTCATTCCAGTGGTGTGGTAATTCACTGTATTTGCCTATCCTGCATAATATTGCATTTAAAACCTGGAACAGCACACCCCATAAAACTGACCCTGAAGAGGAAAGCACCAATTGCCACATTATAATGAATGATCCTAGACGTAAGGAGATACAGAATTGATGCAGAGTTTTGTCATTGGTGATATGGCATGACTCCTTCTTGTGACTGGCTTCAATTCAGGCCGCTGATCATTCAGAAGCTCATAAATTGCATCACTGAATGTCTTGATACATTTTTTTTTTTCCAGGAGAAGAACAGATCCGTTCTCCATCCCCTCACATCTCATTTTGGAAAAGAGGGAACAGGGAGAATGGATCTTTTCCACTCCCGTTAGTATAAATATTCTTTGGAAGTAATCTTTTCTTTTGCTGTCAAACTATCACATTTAAAATACTCGCACAGATTTCTGTCAAATTTGATCACACCTGCCATTCATACTGGCTGTTGACAGACGCAAAATAGGCCACCGCGACAACACTGCGTGTGCCAATCAACATATTTGCATCTACTCTTTTTTTAAATTTTGGCATGTATTGCAGATGCATTCCTGGGTTCTTCCGGGTAGTCACCGGTTCATAAATGAGGGCCCAAGTGTTTGACAGTTACTCACAAGTGACAACGTTGCGGGTGATGGGGTTTCCACGGGGGCGTCCATTGAAGATGGGCTGAACGCTGTATGTGTACTGAGTTCCAGGAATCAAACCGCTTACATAAAGGCGTCCAGTGTCAGAGGTTCTGTGTCTTGGAGACTCTCCTTGCTGGCTGGGGAGTACAGACAGCTGGAAAAAAGATCAGGTCACTAAATGAGAAGAGCACACATGACTGTAGACCGCAAAGACATGACATCATAGTGGCGAGGCTCTCATACAGATCAAATCTACGCTCCTCGTGAAAAGTTAGTGACATTGGGATTTTGGGTGAAAGTTCGGGGTGAACTTCATTTGACCTTTTCTTTTTTATTATTTCCACTGCTCAATGATTTAGAACCTTTTGCACAATGTGCTGCTCTCTTACAAGGAATTGAATAACAAAATTCTGGATAAAACCAAAAGGCATCCTTGTGATTTTACAAAACCACAGTGGAAGTACCAAAATGGGTATTGCTCATGGGTATGTGAGTACAGGTAACATGCTAACATACACGCGGCAATTCATAAAGCCTTTTACTTTTATGTAGCGAGCTTGTTTCTGGCTACTACCTTGTAGCTAAACCTGCGGACAGGTATCCAGGTGATGATGATGGAGGAATCAGTGACCTCCGTGTTGAAAGCAGGTGCATTTCCCATCTGGGGAGCTGGAAAAATGATATCACAATTACAAACCAGGAGTTTATTCCACTCGAAGCGGATGAGGGGCTTTGTTCCCACGCAAGATAGATCGACTTCTGACAGTGACCAGCCCTAAGATGCACCGTGACGCCAAAGAGGATAAGCGCTATGGAAAATGATTTGCTACTGTTGAAATAAATCGAGACCAGTCTTAGTTTTCAAACCACATTTTGAAGGTCTTGATAGCTCGCTTCTCGATTCCAAAAAGTCTGGGTCTTGTCTTGATCTAGGTGAGTTCCGGTCTTGAGCATAACACAAGTGTAAATATCATCCGGTTTTATCTCTTACACCCACCTGTGGTGAAATGCGTGGTTATGGGCTCACTAAGCACACTATTCAGCTCAGAGTGCAGAGTAGCAGTATAATCGGTTTCAGGACGCAAATTCCTCAGAGCGTATTGGGTGACATCGCCGGGGATTCTCTTCTCAATAGGGTTGGAGCCCTCGATGCTGACGAAGAGACGATAGCCAGACACGATGGCACGGGGAGCTTCCCAAATGACCAGAGCGCTGCCTGGGCCGATGTCCGTGAACTGGACGTTGGTGGGAGCATCCGGTTCTGGGGGGGAACAGAAAGTAAGCCGTATTGGCGTTTATTCCCACAAATTCACTTTCTAAATTTAGAAGAAAAAAAAATCAACCCTCCTCAGAACATCACGTACTGGTATACATCTCTCCCATTAGTGGCTCGCTTTCCACACCCCCGTTAATGGCGTAGACATAGAAGCGGTATAGAGTGCCCGGTTGCAGGTGAGTGATGTCAGCGTAGGCGTTGGGCGACACCGGCAACTGGAGGGGTCTGATCTCGGTGCCATCAGGCCCGACGGGGGAAAAGGTGACCCTGTAACCCGTCACCTCGCTGGGTGGCCCATTCCACGTGATGGTGATCTTCACATCTGTGACCTCATAAAACTGCAGGTCGGTGGGGGCGGCCACCTCCTCTGTGGCACAAAAATCAATGAACACAAATGAATTGACAAAATGAAACATTTGATCACAAGGCGTCTATAGATTCGTTTTAATTATGTGTAAACTATTTGAACATTATGAATGAAAATGTTCCTTGATAGCCAGTTTAAGGCTAAGATCGGTCCTAAAAAAATCAAGCCCGACCCGAACCGGCCTAAGGGTATTTAAGCCCGACCCAGCCCGAGCCCGATCACTTAACTTGATGTGCAGACCCGAGCCCGAAGCAAACCCGAGATTTCATATCTTATTTGTGAGGACTCGGGAGGAGGAGGGGTAATTTCTGATAACGAAATCTAAGTCAAACAAGACTGTATAAACATTTACATCTTTTATATTTCTGTTTCTGAAGAGGTTACATTAATCGACAATTTTCCATCATTGACGGATTTTTTTTAAGAGTGAACGGGAAAAATTTAAGGCCGTCCTTCATTTTGACGGATCGAAAATTGGGCCGTAAACCACAGCAGCAGTACGTCCTTAAGAATCTAGCGCGGCACTTTAAGAGAGAGAGAAGCCGAGAGACAAAGACGAACAATGACGGGTGGATACTCGACAGAGACTGGAAGGAGTTTTTTGAATTGTCATTGCAAGAGTTTAGTACAATACGTGTTGTGATGAGGCGACTTCTGTTTTTTTGCGAACCACCGTCTCTCGTGGCTAAAACTATTCACGGCCTCGAAACAACAACAAAAGTCAGCGAGAGAGAAGACCGACCCGAACCCGAAGCAATGATTGACATTTTAGGCCCGACCCGAACCGAATTTGTGTGACTTTGCATTGTTTATCTATCCACCTCAGGGAGAAAATGTAAGAGACTGCTGGAGAACTTTCAGTTCATGCCAACAAAGTGAAGTGTTTATGTGAGGTAAAATGTCACGATTCATGTTCCAGATTAAACAGACGTCAGAAGAGAAATGTGCTTCGACAAAACTGATTCCAGCATCTGGCTTTACTTTTTAAAGCCTAATAAACAGTTGTTATCTTGACAAGTCAATAATCCAGCTGCGGATGCGATAAGGACTGATAGAGAGTGTTTCTTGGTGAGAGTTGCATGTGTTTACATTTTTTTCTCCTATTCTGTGCATGGGTCACACAGAGGTCATTCAGGGGCCACAATGTACTCAAATTGTAGAAAAAAACCTCAGTTTACAGTTGATGTCTTCTTTAGTCAAACATACCTGGTTGAGAAGATCCAGCCGTCTGGACCTGGAGTGAAACAGGCTGACTTTCCTGGTTCTCCTCTACAGCAAAGATGCTGATGTTGTACAGCACACCGGGGTGAAGGTCAACCAGGGTCACTGATGTCTCCGTGTCTGGCAGGTTGAGCTCGGTGCTGCTGCCCTCCACGGAAGGCGTGTACACCACACGATAACCTGATTGCACACGGATGCAGACGGTCAACAACCATACGTGTACTGTACTGTATAACCTGAAATATATAACACCGCGGTTGCAACATTCCTTATGGAAGGAACAGAAAATCATGGGAATAAACATGAAATGACAAAATTGAAGGTTGGCTTTTAATACAGAAATTCACTGTCGTTGGGGAACATATATTTGATCATAATCCAGAGTAAAACAACCAAATGTAATGCAACTACAGCGATGCCTTGATTTACGAGTCCCCCAACATACGAGTTGTTCAGTTTATGAGCCTTCGCTTCACGATTTTTTTGCTTTGCATTGAGAGTCAAAATTTGCTTCAGATGCGGCTCAGCTCAAATGAAGCAGAAGAAAAACATTACATTTTAGCTTCGGTGAGATACCTTGCGGTTACATGTTGATTTCCCAAACATACCCATAATTCCTGCAAAACATTTCCCCCAACTTTCTGGAGATTTATTAGACATCATCTACCGCTTACGACACATAAAACCAAAAGTTGATTACCAGTAATAGGAGCTTGAGGTCTGGACCATCTAATGCGGATCGACGTCTCCCCGACATCATCGATAGCGTGCTGAGCGGGAGTGTCGGGAGCTGGGAAAAAGGCGGGAACATTGGATTCTTTTTTTATTTGAAAGACTTATTCCAAAAGAAGGACCGGGCGAGGAAAAGCCGTGAGACACAAGCACCGACACGTGTTGTCAAAGTTAAGGTATCGTGTTTTTACAGGAACTAATACTAGTTAAGTTGTAGTATGTACAGGAGCAGACCAACGTGAAACCTGAATTTGACTCTTAAATGTCTCTTTTTGGGACTTCTATCCGGAACATTTGGAAATTTGTAGTTGAAAATCATTTTGTTGATGATGAAGAGTTTTAAAATGGAATGGTTTGAATCAGTCAAGAAATGTAGAAGGTAAAATGTTACATTAATTTGGTAATGTCAGGAAATAATGGGAAAAAAGTGGGAATTTGGGGAAATGTGAAAATATTCTACCCAACCCATAGCACTATCGCACAGAAAAAGTAGTGCTTTGCCGCCAACTTGTGGCATCTATAGGTAACTATAAACCTTTTTAGAGAGGGCTTTTTCACTGTGGAAGGCAGGGCTCAGACCCTAGGAATCATTTCTTTTTGTTTTCATGATTTCCTATGGAAAAAAAAAAATCTTCTAAACCAGGCAAATCAAATTAGAAAAGACACTGCTTTTAAAGGTTGCGCTGTCCAGCGCTTGTTTTCACCTGTGGTCTGGGATGTTGTCAGGATGAGGGTGGCATCTCCGTCCTCGGGAAGCTCATAGACATTGACGTTATATCTGCGCCCTGGCAGAAGGTCGCCAATGGTGGCAGAAGTGGACGTTCCAGGAAGGTCTGAAACAGATAACCTAAAGGTTACGGGACGAACACTCCTGCATTTTGGGTCTACACTTGCGCAACACCTTTCTCTGTATTTACCCAAGACTTGCCGCGGTGCACCCTCCTCACTGAGCTCATACTCCACTCTGAAGCCAGAGATGGTGGCCGAGGCCGAAGTCCAGGACACGACGAAGCTGTTTGAAGTGATTTCCGTCACAGATTCGGAGGTGTCAACCAGCGGCGGAGGCTTATTCGTCTCTCCCTCGGAGGTTTCCACTTGAGAGAAGAAGAGATATCGTTTAGTTATGTAACCGTACATTTCATGGACATGGAAAGTTGAAAGTAGATAAATAATCCCCCATGAGGTTCGCCAGGAGTCCCTAGAGAACTGTCCATATGAAAAGTGGTTTGAAGCATTTATGCAATATCCTTGCTATCCATTTACTAGTATCTTCTTTGTCCTCACTAGTAAGACAATTTAGCACACAAGTAGGATGACTGTGCCTTACTATTTTTTTTACAACTAATAATTGTCCATTGCTGCCCTCCACTACTTTCTGAATTCAGGTCGGACAACTTTGGTATACTTGTAGAACTACTACAGTACACGTGTTACGAGTGATGTAAAACTGTCCACTAGTTTACATTTCTGTGCAACCAGGATCCCAGGCGCTACTAGTCTGTGACACTGGCCTACTAGTTTACTAAATATGGTGCATTTATTAATGCGCAGGTGTCAAAGTCAAGGCCCGGGGGCCAGATCTGGCCCACCACATCATTTTATGTGGCCCGTGAGAGCAAATCAAGCATGTCAAGTTCCATGATGCTTGCTAAAGTCTGAACCAAAATTTCAAATTGTTATATGTAATCCACAATAACAGTGATTATTTTTGACTAAAAACTATTTTTGACTATTCAAAATATTTTTGACTATTAAAAATAGTTATCCATCAATTTGTTGTGCGCTGTGTATGTAATATGTGGAGGTGATTAAACGTTTAGATGGTTTCCCAAAATTCATAACGGCCCTCCAAGGGAAACTGTAACTACAATGTGGCCCGTGACAAAAATGAGTTTGACACCCCTGTAATAATGGGTCAAAAGTGGCACTAGTAGTGGGGAAAAAAACAAAAACAAAACATTACTTGTCAGACATAGTCATTCCACGAGTGCAACTTAATCATTCTATTAGAGGGCTGAATGTGTACTGGCAAGTTAGATATCTTTGATACCAAATAAATACTCATGAGGGACAATCTAATGGCTCTTTAAAAAGGACAAAAATGCTCAGGTTTGATCAACATTGTCAGGAAGATATTTATCGAACAAGGGTGTTGATTATTTTAGAGGACGTTTACAGTTGTAAGAAATTCTGACTTCTAATATTTGGGTTACCTTTGGCTAAATGAATTGAGAACTGTAACTCATCCTCGGATGATCTACCTCATTTCAACTAGCAAAGGCAGCATTTTTGACATCGCTTTTGGAGTCAAATGTGCAGGCGTGAGTTGATGGCAAGACAACATTTCATTGCCGTCCAGTAAAAAACACGTATGTCCATTTTTGTCATTTTTATAAAAAAATATTTGATGTAAATGGGGTGTCCGTGTTTCACACATCCCAGACTCTTAACAATGACAAAAATGGACACACATGTTTTTCGCCGGGCAGAGATGATTTGGAAACTTGTAGGTTTACTCACAAGAACCATGGTTGGTGGTGAAATCGAAACGTGTGACCTCCCGCTGTCCGTAGCGCAAAATGCTGATCAGCTGACCCTCATAGGTGACCCCCGGACGCAGACCGGAGATGGTGTAGGAGTTGAGGTGACCGGGAACAACCACCTCCCTCCAGGGGCTGCGAGAATTTTTCTACAAACAACAAAGATGAGAGGAATGACCACCACTTTTTTTTTTTTTTTAATATAACGTTTGAAAGAGGTAAACAGTTAACAAGTTAAAGTTATGTATTGCTTCAATAGCAGGACTACGACCATGTAGATGTTAACTCATGCACAGTTTTGTCAAGCTAGTAACCTGCAGTTGTTTTAGTTGTATGCCAAAGTTTTCCTTCTATCCATCCATTTACTGATCCACTTTATCCTCACAAGGGACATGCTAGAGCCTATCCCAGCTGTTGCAGTTGGCAGGGGACACCCTGAACCGGTTGCCAGACAATCGCAGGGCACACACAGACCAACAACCATCCGCGCTCACACCTAGGGACAATTTAGAGCGTTCCATTAACCTGCCATGCATGTTTTTGGAATGTGGGAGGAAACCAGAGCACCCGGAGAAAACCCACGCAGGCACGGGGAGAACATGCAAACTCCACACAGGAAGGTCGGAGCCAGGATCAAACCCATGACCTCTGCACTGTGAGCTTGACGTGCTAACCACTGGACCAACCAGCCGCCCGTTATACTTCTTGCGTGCAGTAATATCACAAAGTAGGAGAAAGCATCCCACAACCCAAAGACAAGCTTTTTAGATCAAATAAATACTCTCCAGGTGTGAATGCGAGTGTGAATGGTTGTTTGTCTATCTTCGTATGTGCCCTGCGTTTGGCTGGCGACTCGTCCCGGGTAAACCCCACCTTTGGCTAAATATCAGCTAGCATAGGGTCCATTTCAAACAACCCAAGGAAGACAAGCGGTAATAGAAAACGGATGGCTTGCTACCCTAATGTAGTACTGAAACCAATAAAGGAGCAGAGTAAAAAGACAATGAATATACAAAGCATGAGTATCAGTGAGACAGTGAGGCGCTATTGTGACTCACAATCTTCCACTTGAGGATGTATTGCGTGATCTGAACAGATGAGGGCGGGTTCCACTGGATGGGGTGCGAGTCCGGCTGTTTGCCCGCCTCCGTGATGATGACTTGGACTGGCCTGTGGCCACCTGGAAAGTTGCAACGAGACTCGATGAGAGAAAGAAGAAGCTGGAGGCGACATCCAGTACGTTAACATGATGGTGTTACAGTACTGCAGCTGTGGTTTGGTGTGGGTGAAAGATGGCTTCTGTGACACTTTGGCACAACCAAAGCACCAGCTCACAGTGTGGCATAACACCTGAGTACTATGCTCACCACTATTTATCCGCCCACCTTTATTGGCATCTCTCTCTCTTTCATTGGTGCTGGTCAGACCTCGACAAAAATATTTTGGTCTGGTGGGACTTTAGAATGGGAGCTACAGTACAAGGTTTGACATTGCACAAGTCCTTTTTTAACCTTAATCAGAGGGTGAGAATGACCATGAGGAGTAGAATATGTAGTTGAATAAATGTTTCCCACCTTGGTAATTCTGCTCGGGTTCACACCTCATTTCTCCAATCCCATTGCCATAGCAATAACAGCGATATTGGATGCCATGGATGACTTTGTCCCATGACTCTCCAATTTGATAGAAGGCCCTTGTCTGGGGTTCCTGACACTGATCTGTTGTTGGAGACGACAATGGCGTGCTTGCAGTTGTTTAACTAGCCAAATAACATCGCATACATTTGAATGAAATAACACATTTGGAGTCTAACAGCAAACAACAATTTTACACACCTGCTCAGCATTCACAGCTGAGACCTTGAAAACAAGTCACATGACACCAAGGGGAAAAATTGCTACCTGGCCCCAATTTGGACATTTTGACCCACGGATGTTCACTTTCGTTGCGTCAAATTTAAACATTAATGGCTGTGCGTTAAGTTAGTTTGAGAGGACAGATTTTCCCATAATGACATTACCCTCTAACTAAAAACGTATTTCTTTTCGAACAATTTGTATGTTTAACCTGGATATTTGGGTTATGACCTTTGTTGTGATTTGACGCAAATGTAGTCACAATACAGATAGAAGTTCAAATCAACCAACCCATTAAAGCCCTGCAAAGTGAATTCAGAGATTTGTTTCAAAGCACATTTTACATGTTGGAAAATAATTGCTGGAAAACATATGCAAAGACTGACAAATATGTACGACTGGATTGTGTATATAGCGCGATAAATCATTTCAGTTTTTGTGATTTGTCAGGTGTGTCGCGAAACTAGCGTCCAGTGACACCATTTGGCTCAGGCCCCCCCCCCACTATGTAAGAACCTTAGTCTGCATCAGCGGTTATCCTTTGCAATTGCAAGTTAGTTATTGCTATTAGGTACATTTCTACCGCTTCTGGATGCAGTTAGCTAGCTAGCTCACTATGCTTGCGGCCTAAAAATGCATCTTTCCTGGGTGACATAATTAACAGAAGGGATTTTTGTCGTTATTTAAATTCCAAGTGAGGAAGTGACACCACAAAGGAGCACCGAAGCTTGTTTGCTCAGCCAGTGGCTAATGCCGCTCGTCACGTCGCATATATTTCTGACCACTGGAGGCTTTAAGTGGATAAATTTTCATGTATTGGCAAAAGAAATACAAGCAATAGCATCTATTTATCTGTGAAATAGATGCTGCATGTTTGAGTGCAAAGGCAATGGCTTAATTTTCCAGATTTTGAAGCCTCATTTTGCAGTTGAGGATTTTTTTTTGTAACCATTCAAATTTGGCTGACGTGTGAAATTTAGAAGTAATTTATTTTCACATTACAGAGACTTTGAGACTTATTATGTTCCACCAAGGCCAAGAGCATACCAATAGCATCGCACTTCCATCGCCCGCGTCCCTGTCCAAAGCAGGTGCAGTTCATCATGTAGCCCTCCTCGTGGCGCTTGGTGAACTCCTGGTTGACATCATAGGTCAAGCCCTCCACAATACACTGATCTGGACACACAAAGGTCAGAGAGTAACACGCGCTGTTGACAGGTGACATAACGCGCGAACTTCGTGACATCTTGCGGCGTCTCACCTCGCAGCTGTGAGTGAGCGATACAATTCCATTCCCCGCGACCATTGCCGAGGCACGTGCACTCCATCATGTGGCCCATGACGTCATGCCGTTTGTCCCATTTGTCACCAACGCGGTGCATGACACCGTCGTTAGTTGTGCACACCTCCTCTTGGGCTATGGGAAAGCATCACAAATAAGAACAAAAAGTACTCTGTGTTTCCATAGTACGCACACATGCGCGTGGGTATTGATTTGTTTCTGTTTGAGTACAGATCAGTCCAATGTAGAGCATGCCAAACACTAAATAACACAAAAACTGACTCCACATCAGTTAGTGGATTTCACCCAGCTTGATTGTCTACAAATTGCCTAAAGAATTAAGCCTCTGGGCTCTATGTTGACCATTGGTGCCTACCGTTCTCTCTTTTTTTGAAGCATTTTAGCTGTGTTAATCCAAATGCAATGAAACTTCACAATTGAGTGACTTAACCAATAACCAATAATATTCTGTTTATGTCAAATGTAACTTTTTGGCTCTATCCTGGCCCCTTTTGGCAAATTGAAACACATGAAAATGACATTTTAAAATCGTTATGTATTGGATTGAATTTGTTTGTTTTGTTTGTTTATTGCTTATTGAACATAAAAACATACTCAGTAATAAATTGACAGAAAGTAAGGTAAGTAAAATTGTAAAAGGAAAAGAGATATCAGTCATCATACAACACAATTATATGTTCAAAGGAGTAGGAAGAAGTAAAAAAACTTATCTAGTCCTACCCCTAGTTATGTGTTTATATATAAATAGACTATTTTTGTATATCAATCAGAAAAGAAAGGAAGAAAGAAAGAAAGAAAGAAAGAAGTCTCCATAAAAGCACTTTGGGTAAAATGGCTTATGTTCGAGAAATTCCTGAATTTCTTGTGCATGGTAGTTTGGTTGAGCACTCTAAGTTGTCCTTTGGTGTGATTGTGAGCACGAATGGTTGTTTGTTTCTGTGTGCCCTGGGATTGGCTGGTCAACAGTGCAGGATGTACCCCGCCTACTGCCCTAAGACAGCTGATAATTGATGGATGGATGTATTTCACCAAGTGTTGGCGACAGGAATTTGAAAATGTAAATTGGTTGCATATGAGTCAAATGTGGTAAACTGATGTAATTTCCGAGAAGGGAAAAATCAAAGTTAAAAAATGTCACTTTACCACATTTTAATCATGCGTAACCGATATACAGAGACAAGGGAAGTCAAGTTGGACTAAAATGGATCCTAAAGTAGTACCTTGGTTCAAAAAAGAGCATTATGTGTACAATGTCGGGAAGAATTCAGGCTAACTGCAGTAGCAATTGTGCATGTTATGCGTGACAGTAAAACGCAGCCAATGCGGTAAGGAGGCCAACTTAAAAATAAACTATATCTCACCAAATAGTATATGGACATTAATGCCGAAGTATGCTTTTATTTTGGAGTTGTTCTCTGCAGCGTTTTGCAGCGTAACGACTGACTTGACTTATCTTGTTTTCCAGGCCGTGTTTGGGCGTCACAAATGGTTGCTACCGACATCAAAAATACAACGTTGTCCTGAAATAATGTTCAATCCCTAATTAGGGACGCTGAGCAGCACGAGCCGTACTAACAGCGCTCTACTTAATAGACCAAAATGACGTTCAACACGTTGATGCTGAAAACCTGATCCAGAACATAGAGCATATTATTGTAAAGAAAAATTTTGACCTGCCTTCCCCTTTAAGTAAATTCAAAGGACTATTTTTTTCAGGATGGTCGATGATAACTGCCTGATCGTAAATATATATATGACCAGTGACCACGCATCAGAATAAATGAACACACACTTCTGGCATGCAAGCTTGTATTCAATTCTGTCAATCATTATTCTTAAAAGTGGACCTCACACACTCACCAGCCATGGGGCAGAATCCAAAGTGTTGATCGACATCATAGTTGTACGTGGTTCCGCACCACTTCATACTGTCACGACGGCCATCAGATGTGCAGTCGGTGTAGTTGCGGCCGCTGTACAGGTAGGGGAAGTGGCAAAGGGCGCCGTTGGAGTTGCCCCCTCGTGTGGCCACAATGGCTGGTAATGATGTAGAGGAAACAATGCTACCTTAAATACGATTCATTTTACATGAAGATTGTAAATATTGCCCTGAGCCAAGAATATGCAACAGACCGATAAGACAAAATGGAAAAACCTGTTTGTATGAGTTTTGTCTAGACAGCCTACGTCATTATATCAGCTAAAACACCTATAAATGAGACAAAACATAACTGTCAATGGCATCTTTCATTTTTCTTACCATTCTTCTCAGTACAGTAAGAATACTGCTGGTCTCGCTCATAGTCTGAGGTGGTCGAACACCAGAGTTGGCCATCCGTGCGTCCGTCCGTGGTGCAGGAGTAGTGGGTCTTCCCCATGAAAACAAATGGGAATACGCAGGGCTGGCCATTGGAGTTGCCATTGTAGACCTGATTTCGGACCTCTGGACAAATCAAGAATTTCAATTTGCTGTTAATTGATGGTTTTGAAACCTTGAAGCTATTATTTTTCTCCCATTCAAATTTTCCAGTCTTACAATTCGTAAAAGCTGGGAGCATCCCAGTGATGGCAAGTAACTTGGTTCATGTACCCAAAGGAGAAGTCAAGTCAAACATTTTATTTAAAATAATACATTCTCTGCGCAGCCACTAGTCTAAACATGGCATTCAGATTAATCGTACATTTGTGGAATATGAATTAAGCAGCAGAATGCAGCCGTTTTTCGCCATCTCAGGGGCTGGCTATTTTGCCACTGACTGTCATCTGAAAATTATTCACCTGTCGTCTGAGTTTGGTCATGTGATGTTCACAAGGTAAGCCCTGATTGGTCTTTGTCACTTGAGTTACTGTGATGTGATATTCTGTCAGCAGCAAGCGACAAAATGGCCACTCCCTGAAATGGCTAAATACATATGGATTTGAATAAGAATGCCCTGTTGACTCTAGTGGGGGTGCATAGAATATCTTATGCTCAAGACCATTTTGATTTGACATCCCTTTTAAGTTGATTGTTCAGATACCTGGAATTCATTTTTATTTTTCTAAAGACCTTTTACCTTTAATCCCATCTCTATGTGTCCTTTTTACTGCTTACTTTGACGAAGTAGGCTTGTGTCGATAATAACACAATGAAAAACAGATGTCAGGTCAGAGAAGCAATGTAAATAAAGAGAGGCTAAGTCAACCGCAGCTGTTATTTGCACTGATTCACTGAGATATCCCGTGAACCAGAGTGCATTAATGACGACACAACAGGTTCAGAAAAACTGTATGATGTGCTCGGAGAAATGTCGTTTTTGGGGTTGCAGTTATGTCCATTAATTGCTCTAACAGATCAAAATTCTGAGACGTCAATGGTTCACAATTACCAGGATGTTTAGAACGCTGACACTTTCACTAAAAACTCAACTCAACTAATGCAAATGGGAACTTATTGGTGATTGATTTTAGAGTCTTTGAAGTGCTCATTCTGTTTCTTTTTTTAATAGCACAAGGATGGCGGACGCTTTTTAGGTTGCTAATGTCAGTTTTCAACATTAGCAAAGCTATCGGATCACGTTTCTTCAATGCCAAAAACATCATGCAACATTACATGTCAGTCCATACTTTGAAACCTTTACTCAAGTACAAGAGTTGAGTCACTACTTCTCGTTTTACAAGGACCTTTCCCCTTACAAAGTAAATATTGTGATTGCTTTTGCCACCTGGAGCATTTCCAGACAACGTACAAACTCTGCAGTTGCACCAAACGCTTCGTCAATTGGTGAATGGAATAACAAAGCACAGGCTACCACTGATTTGTCTCAAAATGTTTCATCGACCCCCGAATGAAGTAGAGAAGCTGGTCTATTGCACTCACCCAACTCCTGACAGCTGACTCCATTGCCCAGACAAGTACAAAGCATCTGTGTGCTGCCCTGGCTTCTGATCCAACGCTGTCCGTCGTAGTAAGTGGCTCCAGAGTCGGTGCGGCAGGTTCCTTCAATGGGAGGCTCGGTCTCCAGCTGAGGATGGAGGGGGCTCACCACCACCGAACCTGTGACAGTGAAAAAAATCAAAGCAAAAGTAAGTGTAAACGCCAGGTCACGTGGGTGTCGAAGTGAAGAGTATTGTGTTTCCTTTCTCACCTTGGCCTGCATTGTGGCGCTCACACTTCCACTCTCCACGACCATTTCCCAAACACAAGCATTGCAGCGTTTGCCCACTGGCGTCATTCTTTGACCACGTGTCTCCAATGCGGTAGGACCTTCTGGTGTCCTGGTCATTGCAACGGTCTGGGCGGGGAACCAGAGGAGTCAGAACCGGCTACGAAAATATGACCAAACTGTGTGTATCAGCTTACTCCTTGAGCTGCATGTGATACGGCCATTTCCCTCGCCCAGGCAAGTACAGTCCAGCATCATCCAGCCTTGGTAGGGTTTCTCCCACGTCTCCCCCACCACATAGGACGAGGCAGCATTGTTGTCGTAGCAACGCTCAGCTGGGTAGAAAAGTAAGCATGTATGGAAAACTGTTTCAGCATTTTATTTGATATCCAGGATCTCTACTGTGAGGTCCACGTACGAGTACACTCTTTGTCCTCACAAATAAGACAATTCAGTATGCACTTTTGGCCATGTTGTATGCAATTAAAGCTTACTAGTATACTACTGTGCTGCACTAGTAACACTAGGCTCAACCAGTAGGCATGTGTCATGCACTCGTAGCCTCCTGGACCTTACTACTACTAGGAACACCAAAATATAGAATTACTGTAGTTGCCTCAATATCCATCCATCCATCCATCCATTCTCTACCGCTTATCTGGGGTCAGGTTGCGGGGGCAGCAGCTTTAGCAGGGAAGCCCAGACTTCCCTCTCCCCAGCCACTTCTTCCAGCTCTTCCCAAGGAATCCTGAGGCGTTCCCAGGCCAGCTGGGAGACATAGTCTCTCCAGCGTGTCCTGGGTCATCCCCGGGGCCTACTGCCAATAGGACATGCCCGGAACACCTCACCAGGGAGGCGTCCAGGAGGCATCCTAATCAGATGCCCGAGCCACCTCATCTGGCTCCTCTCACCGTGGAGGAGAAGCGGCTCGACTCTGAACCCCACCCCGGAAGACAGAGCTTCTCAGCTTATCTCTAAGGGAAAGCCCGGACACCCTGCGGAGAAAACTCATTTCGGCCGCTTGTATCCGTTGCCTCACTAGTTGTCACCAAAGTAGTCCTACCAGTGTACAGGAATGTCATATAGTTGTGAAAGGCAGTCGTGGACAAATGTTACTAGTAAGGCAAAGTTCTACAGGTGCCCCTAGACGTTCTATCACTGTGCTGAATTGTCTTACAAGTCAGGCCAAAGGGTGTACTGTCCGAATTCATGGACCTTATGATGGATGCCATGGATATCCGGCATGAACTTTGTCCTCACTATAAAGACAACTTTGGAATACGTACTAGACGGTCAACTACATTTTTTTCGTGAAGCAAAATGAAACACTACTTGAAAACTGCAAGTTACTAGTGCTAGTAGTGACACAAAATTCTACTAGTTAACAGGTTAGGAATGGGGTTAATAGCGTGCAGACAAAACTAGTGCCGAGTTTTGCCTCACTAACTTGTATTTGACCTAATAGGATGTCAAAGTGTGCATACATGTCATACAGTCCTGGAAGTGAGACACAGTTGTTTTACTGCAAGTTGTTCTTCTAGTGTGCTGAATTTCCTTACTACGATGAGAAGCCGTTCATTTGATCTTTGGTAGCCACTCTAATGTCCATGTACTAGTATGTGCTTTGTCCTCATAGTACCACACCTATGGCATGGTAGGAAACTACATGAGAGGCAAAACAATGGACTAGTTGACAACTGTGTGCCACTGGTGCAACTAGTGACATTATAAAATTCTTCTAGTTCACAGCTAGCACTTTACTGTTAATACTAGCGGCGTGCAAACATCAACGAGTGCACAGTTTTGCCTCATTAGTAACATGTTCTATACAATACGCCAACGTTTCTTCCACTTAGTGTGCAGTAACGTCATACCGTAGTGCAAAAAAAAAGCATTGAGACAGAGTGGTTCCACAAGTGCAGTGAATTGTTTCACAAGTGAATACAAAGAGCGTACCGGATCATGGGCCTCAAGCTGGTCACATGGATATCGGATAAATGTTGAAATCTCTTTATTTAGTTAAACCCATATTTTAGGCTTGAGAGACTTGGCTATGAAATCCATGAAGATGATTTCGAGATGAGCAATGAGGACTCGTGTGCTGTCACACTCTTTGTTTGACTGGCTCGTTAAATATTTACAGCGATATTAAACACAAGGTGGTCTTGGAGCTGGCCTATCCAACCAGTGAAAACATGTCCATTTAGTAAACATTACCCACCCACAGGCTTGCAGGTCCACTCTCCTTTGCCATTTCCAAGACACACACACTCCAGCATGTAGTCAGCAGTATCATGAGGCCTCTGCCAGGTATCCCCGATTTTATAAGACCTGCCGCCTTCATGGCAACGATCTGCGAATGACAACATGATAAGGTTCATTCAACAAGGAGAGAGAATATTTGCCTGTGAGAAATGCTGCCCCTCTGCTTGAATGTGTTGATGCTCTTTGAAGTCTTATAAAAGGTCACTACAGTGGTACAGTTCCCTCTTAGTGTTGTTGTTAATGGTTGTCCATCTCTGTATTTGCCCTGTGAATGACTGGCGACCAGTCCATGGTGTACGCCGCCTTTTGTCAGCTGGGATACACTCCAGCTCGAGCGAACTTTATCAGTTTACTATGCATTCTAGAGATCTTTTTAAGATCCTATTACAGTCAAACCTCGGTTTTCGACCCAAAAAGTTTTTTATGCCGAAAACCGAGGTATGACTGTATTTGTTTTCAAATATTTAAATGGCCTCGCTCCACCTTACCTCTCTGAGCCCCTCCGCCACGACACACCTCAGGTCTGGGGACCAGACATTATTAGAGGTACCAAGAACTAAGAGGAGGCTCAGAGGGGACCGAGCCTTTGTTGTTGCTGGTCCCTCTTTTTGGAATGACCTCCCACTGAACATTCGGCAAGCCCCCCTCGCTGCCCATCCTTAAAACTCGTCTCGAAACTCATTTGTATTCTTTGGCTTTTGACTCAGCATGGCTCAGACTTTGCTTTCTACTGTCTTCGGTATTCATTTATTGTTTTATTGTTTATTGTTGTATATATGATATTTGCTCCATGTACAGCACTTTGTATACAGCAGTGGTTGTTTTAAAGTGCTCCATAAATGCAGTTGAGTTGAGTTTGAACAATATAGAAAATGGATGGATGGATCTATGCTAATGTCCATCAGCCTCTCTCTGGTGTGTCACATTATATGTTAGCATTAGCGACCTTTCGCTAAATTTAATTCTATGGTTTGGTTGAATATTTGGATGTTTAAATGTGCACCCTTATGTTGTATGCCTTGTTTGTCTGTGTTTATGCTAATAGCCATTGTTGAAAGGTTTATATAATATCTGTTAATTTCAGTTCGCCCATCTATGGCATTTTACTTTGTATGTTTGCATTAAGATAACAGACTTTCGTTAGATAAAATATATGGTTCGGTTGAACATTTTGGAATTTAAATATTGTATTCACCTCTCTTAATTTCATTTCATTTTCGCAAAGTAATGTTATATGATCATCTCAGCGATAGCGGTATGTTGCACTCTAAAAAGTGTCGTTAAGTTGAAATATGCACAGCATGTTTGCATGCATATTGCACGGAGGAGTGAGAGAAAGAAATTTCATCTATGCTGCATGTCACATGTAAGCATATTTGACAATAAAGATGACCTTGACCTTGATTCCTTGATATTTGGGTAGATCTGGAATGTATCCCCCAAAATAAACAGGGTTCCCTGTATGCACAGGTTAGAGAACCCTAATGCAAAGCAAATACATTTTCTGTACAAGAATGTCAGTGTTGATCACGTAAAACTCTAAAGCATATTTTAGGTAACTCACTTGCGATGGTACAGCTGATCTTGCCCCGACCAGATCCGATGCAAGTGCAGTCCCACATCATTCCGTCTTTTGGTCTCTCATATGTTTCACCAACCCGGTATGTCCGGTCATTGTGCTTATCATAACAAGACTCCTCCACTAATAAAAGTCAAAAGGAAGCACAACATCATAACAAAATAGTACTCAGAAGTGCTGCCTGTGAACTAATTTCTCTTGCATTAATATGCACTCTAGTTTAATGAACTGCTTGCTTGATGAAGCGAAATACTATATACAGCAGATTAAGTTGAATTTTCCCATTATAATGAATGTAATTGAAAAAAAATTCACTTACCATCCGGCTTAGTTTTACATTTGATGCCTTGCGCTCCATTGCAGGTGCACAGCAGCGTGCTGCCCCGGTAAGTTTTTTCCCACTGCTCGTTCACTCTGAATGAGCGACCGTTTTCCTCGCAGCCAACTGCGGTAGAGATCATAAAAACATCTACAGGTCACGTCATATAGGTGAACAATCGAAATAATCATATTCTATCTGTTTCACTATAACAAACTGATTCATATATACAGTACGTGTTCATTTTTGTGGTTGTAGTTTGCCGCTTGTTTGAGATTTGAGGGAAAATCTTGCACTTGCACATCAAATTGAGAGCTGTTGCTTACATTAAGACTCAGATAAAAGGCATTTATTTGATATTTGATATTCAACTTAAGGTCCATGTACTAGTATGGTCTTTGTCCAAACTACTGGGAAAGTTTAGTGCATTGGTAGAACAACTACTGTATGTCTTAATGTTTTGTTTTTGCATGCACTACTAACACCATTAGGCCCAATTCATAGGTGGTGTCTTACACTAGTACCTTCCAGGACTCTAATAGTAGCACCAAATTGTCCGCTAGTAGTTTTGGCTCACGAGTAACATATACTTGCACTGTATTGTTGATGTGCAGAAAAAATGTAGTTGTAAGACACAGTCACACTACTAGTACACTCGAGTCGTTCTAATGCGCTGAATTGTCTTACAATAGGACACATAGTGCACTAGTGCATGGACCTGAAGCAGGATAGCAAGGATATCGAATAAAGAGTCTAACAGCATGTATCCCAATAAGACAACTTTGGTATCCTGATAGGGCAAGCGCATGATTCTTGTGAGGCAAAATCGTGTGACAACGACATTCTAAATTTCTACAAGTGAACATTTAGCGCTCTAATAGTAGTGCACAAATTATAGCTAATGTGTGTTGCACTTGTGTGGAAGGGATGGTGTAAAATGCTTTACTTATAAGTCGCAGTTATTGTTTTTGGACACTGATTTGCCGTACTAGTGAAAAGTTGCTCAACAGCTTGTTAGTAAATGGACCTTAAATTGAAAATCAAGGATATTGAAGAAGGGCGGCCCGTAGTCCAGTTAGCTTAAAAAAAATTTTTACAGGCTCTCCCCTAATGGCGAAAGACTGCAAGCTATAGTGAGGATGAAGCGGTGCAAAAATAATTTACTAATGGCGAAAGACTCAATATACTGCAAAACTAAAACCATAATACAGTAATAAACACTCTGTACTGTCAAACTACTGTCAAAAATCTATATTTTTGACAATCCTCAATTCAATGTGAGGATTATAATAGTTTTAAAGGCAGGCTATGGAAATAATAGCAGTGCACATGGAAGTAAAACACTATCAAACAAAAAATGTGATGAATAAACGTCATTTAAAAAGGAAAATAATGAACCTAATAATAAAAGTCATGGCAAAAAATTGCTGAGATTAAGTGAGCAAAAAATGCGCGCACAAACCTTCACTGACAACGTCTGCGTGGTGGAAATCAGGATACACCTGATACTGGTGACTTTGTCTTTTATTCTTCGGCACGCCGTGGACCACTGCGCTGCACACGCACACCGCCACCAGAACCCTCGTGAGTGGGAGACCAGACATTTTACACGCAAAAAAAAAAAAAAAGACAACAGAGGAAAAAAAAAAAACAGCAACAAGCTCAGATCGTCTAAGTGGGTTTTGTGGTACCCACTGTCGTGCAGCCGGTGCGCAAGGCTGAGGTGACTGCAGCGCAGAGTTTATAAAGGCTGGCCGCGCTCATGTGATTCAGCCTGCTGGCAAACAGGAGGAGGGAGCGAGCGGGTCTTCAAGTGTGGTGGCTGCTGACACCCCCTTTTGCAGAGAACAAAGAATAACACCAGTGGCAAACGAACTCGGATGTACAAGTTCAGTTCTTGTGCAAAAAACAACAACAACAAAAAACAAGAAAAGCATGGAAAAAAGAAAAGAACGATCAATTCCGTATGAAAACCATTTTTTTCCCAGGGGGAGTAGAGAACTGTAATTAAGTATTTGTACTTTGTTACTGTATGAATGTGGAACGACAATGAGAAGGCAAACGGAGTAGATGGAAGCTCTGCAATTAAAAAAGCTGTTTTGCAAAAAGAGACGATATTCGAATGATCAACTCATATGGATTTATAACGACAGAAATTAAGAAAGTGTTGTTCTGTTATTGACTTGATCATAAATGTATCATTCATGACAATAGAATCAAACAATATTATTGCTAATATGAACCAGACAAATATTAATACAGATTGTCTTTTTATTAATAATAGCAATATTACATTTTGCATAGGGCGACCAGGTGGCCCAGTGGTTAGTGCGTTGACTTCACACTGCAGAGGTACCGGGTTCAATTCCAGCTCCGGTCTCCCTGTGTGGAGTTTCCATGTTCTCCCCGGGCCTGCATGGGTTTTCTCCGGGTACTCCAGTTTCCTCCCACATTCCAAATACATGCACGGCAGGCTGATTGAACACTCCAAATTGTCCCTCGGTGTGAGTGTGGATGGTTGATGTCTCTGTGTGCCCTGCGATTGGCTGGCAACCGGTTCAGGGTGTCCCCCGCCTACTGCCGTAAGACGGCTGGGATAGGGTCCAGCACCCCTCGCGACCCTTGTGAGGATAAGCGGATCGGAATTTGGATGGATGAATGGCTATTTTGTATATCCGTATGTTGTATTATACAGGCCCAGGGGACCAAGGCGCACAAACCAGAAGGAGCAGCACTCTGTCCAGTGAATTGAAGCAAAAAAAAACTCAAATGTGGCAATATTTTTAATGTAATGCTTTACGTTGTATTTATCTCTGCACTTACTGGATGTTTTCATAAAATACAATATCATTAAGTGCTATGTTTTGAAATTAAAATACAGTACATATTACAAAAAATTTTTTTAACCAAGTTTTACTCTTGCTCCCTACATTTGAAAAATATGGATCCTTTCTCCTCCTCACTATGTCAAAATGGGCTTTTTTCAACCTCTGCTTTTGTCACGAGTCACGACACAATGTGAAAAAGACAGAGTGAAAAACTTGAAAGTGTACTTTCTTCAGCTTGAAAAAAAAATCTGACAAAGTACACATATATCTATACTGTACTTCTATTTAAGTGCAGAGCGTGAGTACACTTTTGCCACTGCCGCTCATGTTTCACATAATTGTGTTTTGACGAACGAGGAAGACAGAAACACCCCCCAGACTTCCTGCTGAGTCGTGCTGCAGTCCAAACAGCCTCCTGCAGGCCTCTGTCCATGAATGGCAGTCAGAAGCAAACAACCATGACTTGTCCTCAGACAGTCAGTTGACTCATCACTCATTAGCAACGCTTCCATCATGTCCTTTTGGAAATTGTTTTAGCAATTTCACATTCAAAACCACAGCGGTTGGCAAAAATTTGTCAGAGGCAGTTGTGGCCACGCACTTCACCCTGGTCAATCTTAGTGCTCGACTGGACACAAAAACATGCACGGGCGCATCCAGTAAAGTGGTTTAATGCTGGTGCTTGGTAATACGAAAAATGAAAGAAATATAACCACTGGTTTTTAAACTTTTTGTACAAATTTTCACTTAAAAAAATACTTGGTTCTCAGAAGACTGCCATATAATAAACATTAAAATAAAAAAAATAATATTTTTGCAAAGCCTCATTTTAACATTAGGCAGAGTTTGAACATTACCACTACGGTTAAATATAAGAACATAAAAAATGATATATTTAGTAAAGTATTAAGTTTAAAAAAAATAATAAAGTTAACTAATAAACTAATCATTGTACCGGGCGGCCCGGTAGTCAAGTGGTTAGCGCGTCGACTTCACAGTGCAGAGGTACTGGGTTCAATTCCAGCTCCGGCCTTCCTGTGTGGAGTTTGCAAGTTCTCCCCGTTTTTGTGTGGGTTTTCTCCGGGTGCTCCGGTTTCCTCCCACATTCCAAAAACATGCATGGCAGGCTGATTGAACACTCCAAATTATCCCTAGGTGTGAGCGCGAATGGTTGTTCGTCTTTGTCTGCCCTGCGATTGGCTGGCAACCGGTTCAGGATGTGCCCCGCCTACGGCCCGAAAACAACTTGAATAGGCTCCATCACCCCCGCGACCCTGGTGAGGATAAAGCGGTTTGGAAAATGAAAAATGAATAATAATCATAACCAAAAGTCTGAAAACTTGCAAAATATCAAATGGAAATGTTTTCCAAAGTTAAATACAACTGAACTGTATTTCAAAGATTAAGCCACGGTTAAATGCACTAGAGGGAGCCTGAGTATTACTAATGGTATTTTAGAATCACTGCTGTAAATAACAAGGTCTGATGAACATTAGCTTATTTTGACTGACGTAGGCTTGTGGAAATTTTAACATGGGCCGCAATTGGCCCCTTTTCATTGCCGAAGCCCAAGCAAAAGCGGCTTTCACACTTCCACACCATCCATTAGCATCCATCCATTCATTTCTGATCTGCTTATCCTCACAAGGGTCGTGGCGCGGGGGGGGGGGGGGGGGGACACCCATTGTTAGCAGTTCCATTCAAAAGGTACGCAGGAATTTTATTCATGGTTTTTGTTGACACGGTATTTATTGTATGACAATTTTTTGCTTCAGGAACACAAAACATAGTTAGCTTTTTACCAATGGCATACAGGGGACCCCCCTCCACCCATTGTCAGGTAAAATGCGTCATTTCCGGGCCGTCATTTTTGGTGCGTGATCAAGTGGAGAGCGCAGGAATCTCTTCAGTCGACGTGAAGTATAAAAGATCAAATATTGAAAAATACAGCAAGATGTTCGAGGAGCCGATAGCCTTAATCAGAGTTGTGTCATCTCCTCTAATGGCGGCTTGGGCAAAAATGGCAAAAAAACAAAACAAAACAAAAAAGTTAGATTGGACACAACAAGAACATCAGTAAGTACTTTTTCAATGTGACTGAAGAGATATGAATCAGTACTTCTACTTTTACAAGTTTGTCTTTCAAACAAGTATCTGTACAGAGTGTGAGTAGTTTCCCCAGCTGTGTCTACGAGACCAGTATACTGACTGCGCAACAACGACCGAACAATTTGTGCTTTCCAGGGCAGCAGCATTGAGTGCAAATTACTCAATCATCTCCTCTGTGGGAGAGTTTCCATTTCAGGACAAGCTGTGGTGGGTTTGAACACGGGCCATGTTGAACCTCAACATTTACATATTCATGTTTTATAATACTAAGCATGCACAACATCACATAGTCTACGTGGATCTGTGAAAAAGCCAATTGAGCATTTATTCAATATCCTTGACCATAAGTTGAAGGTCCATGTACCGGTCTGCTTTTTGTCCTCAACATTAAAACAATTCATCAAACTAGTCGAACAACCGTATTTCTACGTTATGACATTCCTGCATATGAGTCAGACAAATTTGGCAGACTAGTAGAACAACTGCATGTCATTAGTGTGGCACAAACAGAAAAGGAGTTGACAAACAATACCTTGCTAATAGTACAACTAAAGACATTATATAATTATTTACAGTTGGTATTTTGCACAATAGGTTCAAAACACAAAACTTCACAACAAAATAAATTAAACACACAAAAATCTCACTTTTTAGCCACAACTACATATGTCACAAATGAGGAAAAACTGTAAAAAGCTTATCTGGCTGCTACTAGTCCTACCAGTAACATTATGAAAGTCAGTTAACCAACAATAGTGTTCACACACAGATGTCTACTGTACAGTTTTTCCTCCCTATGTTGAGCCTTGAATTTTCCCACTTCCACTTTCTCCCTATTTTTGATGGAAAGAACTCGATGAAATTTGCACTTGTGCAGAATTGGAGAAGAGCGGGTGTGAAAAAACATGTAAATATTTCTGCACACAAAGTAGACAAAAATGGCGCATTTGGAGAAATGACTTGAATTCCTGGGCTGGGAAGTCTCAGGATCAGATTTACTGCGTCTTTTGTTAAAACATTTGGAAGGCCGCCTGGAGTATATCACAGGGACTCTGCAATACTCACTGCGCTGTTTGACTCGCCCATAAAATTTATACTCCAACAAAAATGATGTCCGCGCTGGATGTTTCCTCTGTCATTCTTGTTGAAACTCATGGAAAGTGATTTGTATGTGGAAGAAAAATTTGATCTGACAATTACAGAGCTTTCCTGCAGTCCAGAGATGTTCTTTTTTTTTCATGGACAGAAAACATATATGTAATTCATTTAGACTGTAAAGGGTGGAGATCACATTCTTTTAGGTCTTATAGTAGTTAAAACAAAATGGTGGCTTGTTAAATAAGTCATCAAAATATACAGGATAAGAGTTTCTGTCTAATTTTGTCACAAATATGGTATCCTGCAAAAAAGATGCACACCCCACACATCTTTGTATGCTTGGACAGAAGTGTAGATTTACGCACACGCACACGCACATTCAGCTATGTCTACATCACTGGCAAGAAAAGTGAGCACACCCCGAAGTGAAATTTCCAATTTGTGCCCAAATTGTCAATATTTTCTTGAGGGACTTTGCTTTGTGTACTCAGACACGTTCAGTCATGTTGGAAGAGCAAAGAACCTTCCCCACACTGTTCCAAAGTTGTCCTCTGGGGCGTACTAGTAGAATGACTATGTCCAACTCTGAAGATTTTTCCTTCTCTGTATGACATTTCTACAGCTTAGTAGGAGAACTTTGCCCTACAAGTAAAAGAATTACAGCGAAGTACACTAGTGGGCATTTTGATGAACTAGTAGGGCCCATGAGGCTACTAGTGTGTGATGCATGTCTCCGAGTTGGGCCGAGTAGCGTTACCAGTGCACTCACAGTAGTTCTCTTTTCAGGTTTAATCGCATACTAGTAGGCCACAAGTGCCATTAGGAGTGGAAAAAAATTCTAGTAAAACATTTGCTTTACTTTTGTGCCCTAGTCCTTTTAGTTGTGCATGTAATTATCTGGAGGAATCGTGTACTCGTGCATGGACCTTAAGATACTATTAGAAATTGCAAAGACCAGTAACTAATCGGACAAAAGTGGCACAAGTAGTAGAAAAAAAATTTCACTACTCGGACACAGTCATTCGACACGCGCTTAAAGTGCTGACAAAGAGTGTAACACTATTGTGCATGGACCTAAAGCTGGACGGCATCCATTCTGAGGCCTGAAGAAAATCACATTGAATGCAAAGAGCCAGCCAGTGAATATTATGAGGTTGAGAAACCTATTTTGAGGGGGGTCAGCATTCTCGCTGGTCCTTGCCATCTCCTTTGATTTGACGCAGTCTGGATTTTGGGTGCAGGATGTGAAGAGCATCTGTTTGTGTGCTGACTGACGACAAAGGCTAGAGGTCTCCGTGAGCGAGCGCGCCGGCGCTCTGACGAAGCACTTTCCCAAAGATTCCACAACACTGTGCTACAATATCGAGTTACCATGGCAACCTGATTGAGTTGGGCCATTTGGAAAGTGACAGCTGATGATAAGGAGTACAATCGGCAAATTTCATTCTTGGGTCTTCTTTTTAATCTCTTGCTTTGTGGTGAGGACAAATGGAAAGCAAACAGGTCATAGTTCTTCGTTTTCAATTGTTAGACTTGAAAAAATAGTGGGAACTCAATTTGCTCTAAGAGTAAATCGATTTTCCCCATTGAAATGAATCAAACAGCAGTAATTACCGTTCCATCCCTTTTATATTCGATTTTATATTATTTTATTTGTGTTAGAGTATGTTTCTACAAAGTACAATATCATGGAGTGCCATTTTTCTTAGTTTAAAAAAAATATATAACATTTTGATGTTTGTTTGCGGGTGAGTCTGGAACGGATTAGTGGCATTTCCATTCATTTCAATGGGGAAAGAGAACTTTAGATACACATGTTAGTAGTCAGTTTTGTTACAAGTGCGGCCACAGAACCAATTAAACTCATACTTCAAGGCACCACTGTTGTGTATTTTTTCCTTGGTCACGTCTGGTCATGTAAACCATGCAGCCATGCAGGTTCTTCTTTTATTTGGAACAGTTTATTGTTTTGGACCAGAAAAGGTGTGTTACTGACAGCTCATTCTTCAAAACAAGGGTAAGTCCAATTCGGACTGTAATTTGGAAGATTTAGCTGCTCCCTGTATGAGATCACCGTAAGGATATGAGCACCTTGTAAGCATGACCTTACTGATGAAAAACATGTGTTTTTCTTGTACCGCGGGGAGAAAAAGGGCTCTTTTAAAGAAATCCTGTTCCATGGATACTCTTTGTGCTGGTTGTCTAATCTTTGCTGGGCACACACTGACCACAGCTAGACCACAGACTAAATGAAATCAATGTAGAAGAAGCAATTGTCCCATTCCTTTAGTATGCACTCACTGGACTTGTAATAGTTTTAATACTCCAATTGTTACTATTGCGAAATGAATTTCACAGATGTGAAAATGTCCGCGGCTTGTTTCTCAAATTTCATCTACTGACTTTGACAGTACCGGTAAATGTCTCTCCACTCTTGAAACTGCTGGCTCAAACGTAACCCAATTTGGGTGAAATAACTAACTCGGCACTAGGCCCGAAAGGGGCCAATCAAATAAGCTTAACCAAAGCATTTAATTTTGTCCAATAAAAGTCAGCTATCTTAATTAATGCCAGCATAAAATGTAAAACACTATAGGCTGGCTAACAGAAATGAGCACAGCAACACTCAAAAAACTGCTACTTTAACACAGAAAAAAGCAGCAACACATAACTAAACAACAATTCATACTGTAGGTGACAGCTTAAAATGTGTGATATAGCCGTTCACTGTAATGCCAAGTTTTGAGGAATTATATAACAATACATTCATTCATTCATTCATCTTCCAAACCGCTTTATCCCCACTCGGGTCACTGGAGCCTATCCCAGCTGTCTTCGAGCAGTAGGCGGGGGACACCCTGAACCAGTTGCCAGCCAATCGCAGGGCACACAGAGACGAACAACCGTGCATGCCCACACTCACACCTAGGGACAATTTAGAGTGCACAATCAGCCTGCCATGCATGTTTTTGGAATGCGGGAGGAAACCGGAGTACCCGGAGAAAACCCACGCAGGCCCGGGGAGAACATGCAAACTCCACACAGGGAGGCCGGAGCTGGAATTGAACCCGGTACCTCTGCACTGTGACGTTGACGTGCTAACCACTGGACTACCGGGCCGCCATATTCATTTTCGTTCTGGAGCAAGTCTAGTTGAGAATGTTTTGGCAGACCACGCTGCGCCATGCTGGGCGTTCCCGCAAACTGAAGGCCTTTTCTTTGACATTCTCCCGGCATAACTGACAAAGTCTACAAAAACAAGAAAGAAAAACTCCACCCAGGCACATTGTTAAGGCCCAATTTTCATTCTGAGCACAAGTCTAACTCAAAGCGCAGTCTAACTGCGCATTGGCTGGAGTTTTCTTTCTTTTGTTTTTTTGCCAGACTTTGCTCTAGTAGAAATGGCCATAACGGGCATTTGCTCCTTTATGTTGTGGGTTGGAAATTGTCTTTTGCCGGCCAATCCTAGTGGCATCCCTCATTTGTATCAAAATAAGAGTGGGCAAAGGCACATTAGGCAGGAGTACACCGTACTTGATATTGTGAATCAGAAATAGACTTCAAAATCTGAAACCATGGTCCTCAGTCGGAAAAGGGTGGAGTGCCCACTCCGGGTCGGGGAGGAGATCTTGCCCCAAGTGGAGGAGTTTAAGTATCTTGGGGTCTTGTTCACGAATGAGGGCAGGAGGGAGCGAGAGATCGACAGCGGATCGGTGCAGCGTCTGCTGTGATGCGGACGTTGCATCGGTCTGTCGTGGTAAAGAAGGAGCTGAGCCAAAGGGCGAAGCTCTCATTTACCGGTCGATCTACGTTCCAACCCTCATCTATGGTCACGAGCTATGGGTCGTGACCGAAAGAACGAGATCCCGGATACAAGCGGCCGAAATGAGTTTTCTCCGCAGGGTGTCCGGGCTCTCCCTTAGAGATAAGGTGAGAAGCTCGGTCATCCGGGAGGGGCTCAGAGTCGACCCGCTTCTCCTCCACATCGAGAGGAGCCAGATGAGGTGGCTTGGGCATCTGATTCGGATGCCTCCTGAACGCCTCCCTGGTGAGGTGTTCCGGGCATGTCCCACCGGGAGGAGACCCCGAGGACGACCCAGGACACGCTGGAGAGACTATGTCACCCAGCTGGCCTGGGAACGCCTCGGTATCCCCCGGGGAGAGCTGGAAGAAGTAGCTAGGGAGAGGGAAGTCTGGGCTTCCCTGCTAAAGCTGCTGCCCCCGCGACCCGGCCCCGGATAAGCGGTAGAAGATGGATGGATGGATGGATGAAATAGACTTGCTGGGGCCTGTGCATGACATTGGCAGGTAAATTGCAAGATCTCATCTTTCCGATGATATCGTCAACCGTGTATGCGATGTGGGCAATTGGAGACTGCTTTGCTAATTTGTGTGTGACCTCTGCTACACCCCCGCCCACACTATTGAATCAAACACACATAAAAGACAGTGAGCTGTTAAATTATTTCTAAGACGATATTGATTATAAATCACGTTAAACCACCTGCTCCACAAATTTTTGCCAGTCTAAAATGTAATCTACTTTTTCTCATGAAATTTGCAGATGCTCTGGGGGGTGAGGCAGAAACGCTCAGTGAGGTGTAGTGCGCTTAAATTAAGTTATGCCCGTTTTTACACTGACCTCACAGGTGCCATATACTAGGCTAAGTCTTTCGCTGGGCACAAAAATAGGGCCCTAACTGGTGTTAACTTATTTAGATATTTTGCTGATCGGTTCTTCTGCCTCACACTATGAAGTACAGGGTCCCTTTTGACCATGCAAATGTTTTCTTGCCTCATATTAAATTAAATGTTATATGAGGAAGAAAGACAAAACAAATTTTCCAATAAAAAACATTACCTTGTTTCTGAAATTATGTCTTTTTTTTTCTTGAAATCTGCTCTGTATTTGTGTTGCAGACTCCCTAGTGAGGGAAATATCACTAACTGACTACCCCTTGTCACCGATAGTCGAACGTCACTATTACTCACTTGATCCTGTCTAGACGACATGAGCATGTCAACATACCTGTGAAGGGGGTGGTAAGAGGGGGGGGTCTACCTGTCTCATCTCAGGTGAAGTCAGTCTTATTTCGGGAATCGAGTGCAGTGACTAACTGACTTTTGGAACCGAATGAAAATTGTCTTTTGAGTTCTTTCCTCTGCGGAAAGGTCTTGAAGAGGTCAAATAAACGCAGATAAAGGGTCTCCACAACTCTGCCTAATCAGTGACAAACCCACACTGTCGGAAAGCTCCGCAAACGTACGAAAACACACGCACTCTGGCCACTGCAGACACCTCAGCAAACACAGCCTGTGGCCGGTGGTTGTTCGTGAACATTTCCATGTTCCAAGGCTCTTGTAAATGAAGCCTGAATTGTCCAAACATACGAGTGCTTCGTGCTCACCAGCATCTTGCAGACACACTCGTGTCAGTGTTCTACCCCATAGCACTTGGCTGGTCAGGCTTGAATCACAGGGTGGGGAGTGATGATGGATGAAGAGAGGGTGCGCTGAGTGAAGCATGGGTCACAGTTCACACCCACACAATGATTTACTGCTGGCTCGCCGGAGGAGTGGAGTGGCACTGCTTCAGTTTTGGTAGGGAGGTGACGAAGTGGGCACTTAGTGTGCAAAGGCTTTATCATCGACCGCTAGCGCTGATGCTATAGTCTCAATATACACTACTCCAAAAAGGTTTGGGACATTGAGCTTTTGGGTGAAATTTCAGGATGAACTGAAAATGCATCACCACCTTCACAGGTGAACTTCATTTGACCTTCTCCAAACCGGTTCAATGTTTTGAGTACTTTTTGCTCTGCAGCAATGATGCAAATGACAAAATTCACAACGGAATAAACATTTCTAATGTCCACTTCTGTGACTTTCTGTGACACATCCAGTCTCTGTATTTTTGTTTCAAGCTGCTGATGATACTCGGGGTCGAATCCACATGAATTGAACTGCAGCCGCTGATAAAAATCACAACTCAAAACGTGCCTGTTTAAAACTGCCTACTCAATCTGTCATTTTGATCTACCGCCACCCCCCCCCCTTTTTTTTTTTTTTACATTTTCAATGTATTTCTCTCATTCCAATTCTTATTGTTCTTTTATTAAATCCGTTGCAACATTGCATGGTGTGCTCAAATGGTAATAAAGTCTTAGTTCTTCGAAATGCTGTCAACAATTCAACAAATGAAAATGAAACCTTCTTTAGTGATGTAGAGAACAAGGGACATTTGGATACCTTTCAAAATGGATTTTCATGACGTCAATGGGAGCTAACCAAAGCTCTATGCAAAGATCTCTTTTCGTTTAATATGTTGACATTAGTCCAATATAATATTAATAATAACTCGTCCTGTCAGAGAAAATACCCGTGAGTGGATGTTCATACACAAAGCAAACGAGTAACAAAAGAGGAAATGCTCGCTCATTCAAAACAGATTTAAATCATGACAAGATGGACAAACCTATGAAGCTTTTCCACTAATGAAGGCAGTCATGGCTTAAGGACAGATGAGACATTCTTATAAATGTGTTGTGAAATAACTTGTGAATTATCCTGACAGCGCTCTGTGATTGTTATGCTCAATGCACTAGGAACTAAATCAAAAGGGTTAGTGAGCAAATGACGGTTTTAATAAGGCAGACTGTGTAGTAATGAAGTCTGTCACGAATGGAAACAAATCATGTTTTGATGGCGTTACATCCCGGCAAGCGCATGATATAATAACTTCACATGGGTGAGATTATCATCACCCTCTCACCATCCCCTGTGTTCCTCTCCACTACCTTTTTTGGTCTCAGTCTCTCCTCTGTTTTTGGCTTCATTTCAGACTAAGCGGCCTTGCTGTAGTCTTGTTTTCTAAGGGAAATGCCAGAATGTTTGAAACTACAAGGAGCCAAAGACGACAACACAAGAGTTTCAGTCAGTGGTGTTCAAACTACGCCCCGGGGCCATTATTTTTTTATTTTTTTAAGTAGTTTCCTGCTCACAGCAGAGACATCTCCTTTGAGTGGCATCCAGCTCTAAAATCACTGAAAAATCCTTAACTTTTAGGACACGATGTACAAAAACAATTTAGAAATGTTTCAAGGATTGGTTTTAGTTTGTTCAATAAATACAAGGTGTAAAATGTCCAAGTTGCCCTTGCATCCTTCCACATGTCTATATGCAGCTATTAGAGGAGATCATTTGGACACACCTGGTTGACTGTTTATAGAGTACCGGTAGGTTTGTTTGCACTGATGCATAGTTACCGCCGGACTCATTAGATGACAGCTTCAACAATCGCATACATGTTGTGTGGCAATGCAGTGAGAGAAATGATTCATAGTGTGCGGACCCGCCGAAATTGTTGCATTACAGTATTTCCCAGCAGAATGCTATTGAGCATGGAGAAAACATTAGGAATCTTCAAAATGAGGAGTGAAGTTACAAGTCCATTGAAGTGCGCAGTCTTGGAAAGGATCAAGAAGCGATTTGGCACCAGAGCAGCAGTTAGGTGGGTGTGTGCGGCCTTGTACGTTATTACTCAGTTGTTCCCGTAAGTATCTGATCGGTGCTGCGTTTACGAGAAATTTAAAGTCTCCACTTGACAACGTTACGTGAGAATTCACAAAGGAGTTGTTGAGGCTTACTCAGTCAGACTTACATACATAGCGGGAAAGCACATATGACCCCTGACTCACCTCCAGGGTCAGCCACACTGCAAGCTATCTGCCGAAGCTCACACTGCAGCTTTGACAACGTTAAATTGTTGATGGTCCCAAAGGCCACGTTTGACATCATCATGCATACATGCATGAACAGAGGCGGCAAGAGTATTCACACTTTGTACTTATGTAGACAGATACGTGTGTAAAAAAAAAAAACAGAAAAATGTACACTGTACAATTCTGTTCCCTTTTTTTTTTTCAAGTTTGCCAAATTCCCAACCATGATAAATGGTAAACTAGACTTGCTCCGGCACGAAAATCAAAATGTGCCCTCTGTGAAAAGAGGCCTTTGTGTTCTTGATAACATGACATTCCAAGCAATGATCTTAAATAAGGCCGGCGATGTTATTGTTGTAATATTGCGCATCTCTGATTCAGTTGCATCGTGTTGCTAATTTGTCTTTGTTTGCATCGCTCCATCTTGCTGCTGTGCATTTTCACCGCCAAAAAGAGCTCAACATCAGAACTGATCCATCGTGCTGGAGGTTGAAAAGAGTAACAAGCCTATTTTTCACCAAGTAAAGGGTAGAACATACAGATAACTGTTTTCAAATGTAGGGAGTAAATGGAATACGTTATCGGGGGCGGGGCTTATTACAGATGTCTGGAAAATCAATTTAAATATACAGTAGTAACAAAGTATTTGTACTTAGTTACTTCCAACCATTGTGGATGAGTGTCTGGATTCCCTTTCCATTTGTACATTCTAGAGGTTTAACAATATGTTAGGTCTTCATCTGGCTAGCTGACAAGTGTGAACCAACAGTTAGTGTGAAGTGTACACAATGTTAAAAAAATAAATAAATAGCATATCAGTGATTAACCACCAAACCGTATGTTGAACAAACGGCTATCCTGAAATACAGCCAGATATCAGGTTGAACTGTACTTGAACTAAACACTCAGGTAACTTTTTAAAAAATGTGCTGTAAACAGATCATTTTGACTTCTTTTGTTAACACTTTTCAGACTTTTTTTTCCTTCGGGTTAAATAAAGGAGTCAAGTGTTTACCATTTTCTTTTCTTTTTTTTTTTTAATGGAAGCACTATACTACTCTGAGTACTTCTGCCATGTCTTTTTATGGTAATTGTTAATTTTTGTTTTAACCCAAACATGAATAAAAGCAACTCAGACTTAAATTTAATATAGTTGATGCAAGAAAAACCAACAGGCTTTGGTGGGCTTAACATGGACATATCATTCCTGTTATCGATAACTTGTGTTCGTGGGGAATAGGTTCCAAATCCTAACAGGTTTATAATTACCTGTAGATGCCACAAGATGGAAGCAAAGCACTAACGTTGTCTTAATGAAACACCTCAATTTCTGCATTCAGGAGCTCCTTTGCAGCAAGATTGCAGGAAAGCACTACTTTTGTCTAATGGAAGCTCCTCAACTCACTTTGGCATTCAGTAGTTCCTTGTTATCAAGACTACTACTTTTATTGCTTAGTGCGGAGCATAAAAAAGGGAATAGGAGGCCTTTTCAGCAAATAACAAAGGGTCCAGTAAAAAAAAAATAATAATAATAATAATAATGAACAGGTGAATCTGTGCCAATCAGGGAACACTGTATTGATGGTACAAATTTTCTATCCACCTGTCTGTGTTACCCACAGGATAAAATCTATTACAAAGTAGAAACTCAAGTGGAATACGAATAAGATGAGTGCTTCAACAAAAGCACTACATGACGTTCCTCAACTGACTTCAACCTAGTTCCTTGGCATCAAGACACTACAAAATGGGACCCAAGTATTACATTTATGAAACAAACAGTTGGCCTGAGCCAAAAAAAAAAGGAAAAGATGATTTTTATTCAGAAAGACAGGTACAAAAAAAATGTCACTAACTAGCTCACCCATGCACTCAAACCTTATAAAATTATTTGATGAAATCATTGACATGGTAATTTTTGTTCTTTTTTTTTTTTTAACTGCAACTAAATTTAAAGTGATTTCTTATTCAGACTCGGTTCTACTTTAGTAATTTCCCGTCGTGGCTCCGCTAAGGTGAAAACATTTGGGATCGAGTGACATCATATTTCCGAAACCAAGGGAATGAGCAAGCGGAATGGAAATGTGGTCCTGGGCAACGGGAAACATCATAATACCACACGTGTTACTGTCAGCACTGGTCGTCAACTGTGAAAGCTGCATTAGTGGAAACAGACAGAAGAGAGGTGAACATGTAAAAACCTCTAAGTGAGCGAATTTATTCTTCTGCAATTTGAGCCAACTCAAACAAAAAAATAATAATTTCAATTTAGGATGCAATGGAGGAAAAGACATTTGAGCATTTAATGAATAATTATCTTAAACTGCATGTCCTAGTGCGCTAACCACTATCAAGACAATATGAGGAGAACGACTAGGGCGCAGGAGTACGATATTCCACTATTGCATGACATTTATGCACGTAAGTAGGACACGAGTGTGAAAACTTCACTGACAAACAAAGTTCCATGGTTTAAAGAGATCTTATTTTCATGTCTAAAGGGTCTGTGTCCAAGGAACCAATCAGGACTCCTACCAGGGTCACGTGACTTTCAGTCAAAACGGCTGAACTTGATTTTTTTTTTTTTTAAACAAAGATACATTGTTGTGTCATCAACCAATGAAAATAAGACCCCACCCTGTATTTGCTCACTGCCCACACTCACAATTCCAGCCGTTTTATTAACCTTTTTTTGCTCAGTCTGCACTCCTTTGTGTTTATCATCCTACCAATGTTTTGCCCCAAACGACTGGAACAATCTGCCACAAATAATAAAACTCACTTCATTCATCCCAACACAAACATTGAAGTAGTTAGTGAGAGAAACCCGATCGCTGCATCAGTTTTTTTGTTTTGTTTTTGCCTGCTATGAAACCTTTATTTACCATGTGCTATATTGTAATGTATTAAGTAAATATATCACAACGTACAGCTTATAGTTTATGCATTTGTTTTGTTTTTGTTTTTTTGGGACTCTCCTGCCTGCAGTCAGATGTTGTACTGCAGTTTTTCCACTACTGCCTTCCACCAGTCACGGGCAGTCTTCGTCTTTCCATAATAATGCATTTTTGTACTCAACTTCCATCATTATCTACGATGGAGCCATCCATCTCGGCGCAAACATCAGTGAAGAGCTGCTGGCAGGAAGCGGAGGGCTGATATGTTTATCTGTGCTTTGGATGATAAGAGCATCTGCCAAATTCTTGTGTTGCATTGACTGCCTGGTGGATCGGGAGCATATGGCCGCATTGCAACATAACATAATTGCAAAACCTGCTGGCGCAGGTCCCCCCCCCCCACCCGATGGCTGCATTCCTCCATTTTGTTGTTGCAGATTTCCACAAATGGATTGAAAACATTGGGAACAATTGGACACTGTTTCGTGTTTGGGCAATCATCAGACTGAGATTGAGCTGTCACCACGAGTTCCCCAGTCACACTGCTGTTACAAACGAACAATGCAGCATTTTTATTGATAGAGGGAAGATTGCTTACATCTTAAGCGGACTGTGAAGTGCAAATAAATGCCTTCTAAATTTGACACACCACCGAGACGAGTCGTTAACAGCCCTGTTAAATTATTCAAAAAAATGAAGCAAGCATGTAAAATGAGGCATCAAAAGTGTGAAAAATCAAAGCACCGTCTCGACTACCAAACACTGTGGCCGTCTCTGCTTAATGCAGGGGTGTCAAACTAATTTCATATTGTGGGCTGCATACGGCCTTGGTCGATGTCAAGTGGGCCAGACCATTAAAATTATACCATACTCTGCTATAAATAACCAAAATATGTCTTTCCTTTGTTTTGATATAGCGAAGCACAAGAACATGACAAAAATGTTGAAATGTACTACATTTCATTTACCTAGCATTTCATAAAACCCCTTAGATTTCCTTCGACAAATGTGCAATTTACTTTTATTCACATACTGCATATGAAATCTAAATGTAACCCCCGTCTAACTTTACAAACTAAAGAAAAAACAGTGTCCCCCTAGCGGATAATACATGAATTGCATCTTTAAATATTCATTCCGTGTCTTTTATGCATTTTTTCCATTTTTAAATTATCCCGCGGGCCTGATTGAACCCCCTCGGGGGCCGGTTCCGGCCCACGGGCCATATGTTTGACACCCCTGGCTTAATATATTGAAAGCAGCCCTGCTCATCTGCCAACCATTCACCGCTACTACAACATGGAACATGCGATGCTATTTTGTTTTTTTCTTTCTTATGCCTATACATAACGTGAATGTTTGCAACATGAAAATACATCCGCTTAAAGCTTGCCGGTGGCTGGAATAGCGCCGACCAGGTCTTTGCAACAATGAAGCACTCCAATGCGGCCACGTCAGCCAGAAGGCCACACGCTAGCTTGTCAAGACAGGCTTCGTAAAAACAATTTCCTCCCTCCTGCTGCTTGAGCCTTTTTCCCCTTGACGGATGACAATGAGGCACTTTTCGGGCTGCAGGCACAACTCGATAAAAGATGATGCAAACAGGGGGGTTAAAGTTCTAAAAGTGGCTCGCAAAAGTATTTGACCGGCTTGAACTTTTTGACCTTTTGCCACATTTCAGGCATCAAGCAAAGATATAAACTTGGATTTATTTTTTTTGTGGCGGATGAAGAATCAACACTAAGTGGGACACAATCGTGAAGTGAAATTCATGCAATCTTTTGAAAATGTTTTTAGAAATGCAAAATTGAGTTGATTTTTTTATTCTGGTTGCACCTTTTTGCTGCAAGACTTTCAAGGAGATGTCTCGATCAGTTTTGCACACCTAGAGACTGAAATGCTTGCCCATTCTACCTTGTAAAACAGTTCAGTCTCAGTAAGGTTGGATGGAGAGACATTTGTGCACAGCAGTTTTCTGCTTTTTCCACAGACTTCTCAATTGGATTCAGGTCTGTAGTTTGACTTTGCCATTCTACACCGGAGTACGTTTTGTTTTGAACCCGTCCATTGGAGATTTTGCTTTATGCTTACAATCATCGTCTTGTTGGAAGGTAAACCTCCGTCCCAGTCTCGGGTCTTTTGCAGACTCCAATAGCTTTTCTTCCAAAATGGCTCCATCCATCTTCCCATCAATTTTAACTATCTCCCCTGTCCCTGTAGAAGAAAAGAAGTTCCAGACCCTGATGCCGCCGCTAACATGTTTGACAGTGGGGTTGGTGTGACGATGTGCAGGGATACTTTCACACCAAACAATGTTTTACACTTAGCCTAAAAAGTTCAATTTTCATCGAACCAGAGAACCTTCTTCCACATATTTGGTGTGTCTCCCAAGTGGCTTATGGCAAACTTCAAATAGGACTTTTTATGGGTTTCTTCATGCCATTCTTCCATAAAGACCAAATTTGTGCAGTGTGCAAGTAATGGTTGTCATGCGGACAGGTTTCTCTACCTCGGCTGTGGATATCTGCAATTCATCCAGAGTGATCAGGGCCTCTTGACTTTATCTCTGATCGGTGCGCTCCTTGTTTGGACTGAAAGTTTATGGGGAGGGCCGAGTCTTCATCGGTTTGCAGTGGTCTTATACCATTTTAACATCATTGCTTGAACAGTTGCTCCCCGAGATGTTTAAAGTTTGTGAAATCTTTTAATATTCTAATCCTACTTTAAACTTCTCCACAAGAGTATCTTGGACTTACCTGGTGTGTTCCTTGGTCTTCATGCCGCTATTTGAGCAGACCTCTCAGGCTATCAGAAAGCAGGTGCCTTGAGACTGAGATTGATTACACGCAGGTGCACTCGATTTAGCATCAGCAGTCATTCGGGTCAACATTGGTTCATTCGGGAGTTCTCAGGGAACTTCTGGAGCGAGATGGCTGTATTGACAGAAAAAATGCTGAATGATATCACATGGGCTGCTATGTATGTATGTATGTATGTATGTATGTATGTATGTATGTATGTATGTAATTATTTATTTATTTATTTAAATGTCGTATGAATTTGGTTCCACTTCACGATTGTATCGCACTTGGTGTTGATTCTTCAACCCCCCCAAAAAAACAATCCAAATTTACAATATATACAGTCAAAACTCGGTTTTCGAACGTCTCGGTTCTCGACCAATTCGGTTTTCGACCAAAAATTTCGAGTTTTTTATGCCTCGGATGACGAACAAATTTCGGTTCTCGAACAAACTGAGCGCACTGAATGCACCATTTGACTCCTCTCGCCTTCCTTACACAAGGAAGTGATGCTTCCTCGTGTTTCTTTCCATTGTGAGCAGACGTGTTCAGTAAACATTTTTATTTTTACAAAAAGCGTGGTTTCGGTTTTCGAACAATTTCTGTTTTCGAACAGCCTTCTGGAACGGATTATGGACAAAAACCGAGGTTTGACTGTATTTATGTTTGAATTCGGATGACGCAGTAAACCAGTGGTTAGCACGTCGGCCTCACAGTGCAGAGGTACCGGGTTCAATTCCAGCTCCAGCCTCCCTGTGTGGAGTTTGCATGTTCTCCCCGGGCCTACGTGGGTTTTCTCCATGTACTCCAGTTTCCTCCCACATTCCAAAAACATGCATGGCAGGCTGATTGAGCACTCTGAATTGTCCCTAGGTGTGAGTGTGAGCGTGGATGGTTGTTTGTCTGTGTGTGCCCTGCGATTGGCTGGCAACCGATTCAGGGTGTCCTCTGCCTACTGCCCGAAGACAGCTGGGATAGGCTACAGCACCCCCCGCAACCCTTGTGAAGATCAAGCGGATCGGAAATTGGATGGATGGATGTTTGAATCCTGAAATGTGACAAAAGGTCAGAAAGTTCAAGGGGGCTGAATACTTTTGCAATCCACTCATCACACAGTACTGTTTTAGCCAGCCCCCCAAAAAATCAGGAAAGCTGAAATGTAACCTTTTTTTTGGGGGGGGGGGGGGGCATTTAACACATCCATATCCTTATTGGATTGTTTGGATGTATCTAATGTTGTGTCCCGTGTGGGGAAACTGCCTCCACTAACTACCTGACATGCCTGACTCATACCCTTCCAAAGACACACTTCAATGCTTCGAGAACATATTGTATCCATTAATGCTTGTCAGATGATGCTGCAGGTACCAACTTCAGTCCTGCAGAGTTTGTAGTATAGCTGCGTTCATTTGCACAAGCAGTGAGTCTGACACGACACAGCTGGCCAGCAAAGTTGCCTTTGACTAACAATGTCCAAATGATTCATGTTATCTCTGCCTCCCCACGTTCAAATTGGCTTCAAGGAAAGATCAACAGTCGAAGCAAAGAGAGCGGTGCTCTGTGGAGATTGTAAGGAGAGCGCAAATATGGAATGCCCGACGAGTGGTTTACTGTTCCGTAGGGACACGCTATCAGAGGTTCAGCCACGCATGTGAAAGCATATGCACTTTCTAAACAATGACGCTCACCCTTCACATGCGACGGTGCACGCGGAGTCACTTGGGCACAGTGGTTTGTTTACAAACTAAAATAAATTGTATTCATTAATTGCCGACAATCTATTCTCTTCATTTCAAACTAAAAAAAATGGTTTCAAGCTGTTTATTGACAGTTCCAGTTGAAGTCTGCTGGGAAACTAAACAATTCCTCAATCTGGCTCACAGGGCCAGAACGCTGTCCATCGATGACATCAGCATTTTTCTGTCCTCTGATTGATTGGTCAGAGCCAAATTTGTCGCTGCCAACTTTGACAGATGACATTCACACCGTCATTGAGCGGAAACTTAACCCACGCCGCTTGCTCGGAAGGCAGGCGAGTGAACCGCGGGGCCGTCAGTGACGCAAAGAATCATTTTCTGTTTTTACTGGATGTGAACGTGTCACAAGGTTTGTGATGGACATTCTGTGATTTCCTGTTTCAATACACCATCCATCCAATCACAAGAAAAAAAAAAAATCCCCGAAGCTACAGTATACCGAGAACATGTGATTTCACACCATGGATTCAACCCAACGGTAATTCTGAACCGTTTAACACACTTGAAGCTGAAATCAACATCTGTGTTTATTTAACGGTGGTTCATGAGGCAATCGATAATCAGCGGCTTTGTGTATTTCCAAGATGTCGTGCTGCATTACCTCATATTCTGCACGGGAAAAACACATTGTTGGGACACCTCAACTGTCTGTATACTGATATCTTATGATGGATATTCTTGTTCATTTGTGAGACCGCACACGTTTCCGTACAAAGACCATTTCGGGCTGCTGTGTACCAGTGTGCCAAAACTGGGGTGTACAAAGAAACAGCTGTTTTGTATTCAGGTTATTAAAGCTCTTTTATATCAGTGTGTTCTTGGGATAGTTTAGTCGGAAACCAAATAGAAAGGTCATCTTGTACCTTATTTTATCCTATTTTGTGTTCTATTTGATCAAAACAGGGGTGCGGATGGGTTGCTATGGGGTGAGATTGTTCCAGGAGTGTTCAATCAGCCTGTCATGAATGTTTTGGGAATGTGGGAGGAAACCGGAGTACCCGGAGAAAACCCCACGCAGGCCCGGGGAGAACATGCAAACTCCACACAGGGAAGCCAGAGCTGTAATTGAACCTCTGCATTGTGAGGTTGACGCACTAACCACTGGACCACCGGGCCGCAGCATAAAATCTCCAACTATATTTAAGGCCTGTTCAAGGCCAAACTTCAATTCAGTAAATTCCTGATTAATTCTCGGGCATTCCGAAAAATTCCCATTCTTTTTGCAACCCTATTTTAAGGTGAACTATTTTCAATATGAGCATCGATCACTGCCTGGGCAAGCTTGCTCATGGACCACCCACCACAACGCTTAAAAAAAAAGAAAAAGGTAGGTGTCTATATTTGTGCCCTCTGCCTATTCTGCCACGGTGAGGACATAAAAGAGAAGGAAGTTTGTTCTGACTTGTGTCCTCCAGTGATGTTTCTTAAGAGCGACCCCTTGTCTTGCACCCGAAAAGATACCATCGCGTTCCTGCTGTACAGGTATTAGGAAAAGAAGCAATTGACTTCAAGTTTCACTTCAACCTCGAAACTCTTGAAGACATCTGTGGGCATCTAAGAAAATCTGGAAATGCCCCGATGATGTTTCAAGCAGTACACAATGGACGTTAAAAGATGGCCACTGCAACTTGCAAAGAACTTTTTTTGTACGCCTTCTTTTTTTGAAGCTGTTGTCTTATCATCAAACCATGATGTCAAACCATCACTGCGCAGCCATGACAAAACCCCGATTGACGTATTCACCAAGGTGCCAGCGGCCTGGCCCATGATAAATTTCAAAGGTAATTAATTCTAAAAGACAGTTCCATTGCTAATATAGTTTAAGACGGGGCTACCGAAACCGATTGTGAAGGCCCAAGACAGATTAGATTGACATTGCAGCATGGAAAAAATATCTACACATGCACAATCTCTTAATGTAATCAGTGCAACTGCGCAAACAAGCAATATGCTATGAAATGAATCAAATAGACAGTTGGGATTAATCGCATTTTATGGAACAAATATTACAAATTTGTTGTATGTAGTTCTGTGTTTCTGAGAGGGTTTGAGCCAGCAAAAGCAAAAACACTTTCTTGCTGTGCATTTGTTTTGAGGTTTTTTGTCCCCATTTTGTGATTTCTTTACTAGCCAAATAAAACAAGGTAAGCGCACCAAGTTTTAAAAGGGTCACTTGGGAATAATTTGTTCTGGGACAAAATGATGGAACCGTAAAAGCCTTTCATTAGTGAGAGAGAGCCACATTTGTGTGGATACACTGCAAAAGGGAGAATCCCCACATGCAGCATGTTCTTGTTTCTGACAGACATCTGGTAAATTTATGGTGAGGTTCTCCTTGCCAAAATCACCGTCTTTAAATATTGGAGGGGTTTGAATGCTTGCCTCTGGCTTGGTAAAGGGACTTTTTTATTTTTTAAATCTTGTGCGCCAAACATTAGCTCAGGTTACCTACACTTGGGGGACTTCAACAGCAGCAAAATAACCACAAAAACCCAGAAGGTTAGGGTTGTGACAAATGGTTACTGCAATTTAAATTTGAGCCTCAGTTTTTAAAAACTATCTTTCAGATAATGCAGTGCTCAACTAGAAATAACAATTGCTTTACTAGTAAATTTATTCCCATTTTTGTAAGTTATGTAATTTAAACACTTGGCAAAATGGTCCACTAGTTGGCATCTGTGCACTACTGGCACCACTAGTGACGTGATGGGAAGTTTTGCCTCATTAGAACCATGTAATCCTTCTAGTATGCCTAATTTACCGTACTAGCGAGCACAAACAGCATACTAGTTAATGGACCAATATGAAAGACATCGACTAAATGCTCAAATGGCTTTATAGAATGCAATTTGGACCATGTACTAGTATACACGTATTCATCACTAGTGTGTTTTGAACACTTCTATTTCAGTACAGGATGACATTCCTGCGCACTAGCAGGACAACTAAATGTTACCAGTGAGGCACACATACCACTGGGCATTTTGGCGCTACTAGTAGGGTACAGGGAGTTACTAGTGTGTCACACATTGCTACTTTCTGGGCCTAGTAGTGTTACTCGTTGAGCAGAGTAGTTTATTCAGATTTAAATGCATATTAGCATCCAAAAGTGGCACTAGTAATGGGATGACTAAAGTATCAACGTTTTTATTCAGGAGCAAACAATTTGTCATGTGTTGGAAAGAAAATCACAACCTGTTAGGCCCATGAAAAAAAGCTCTGTAAAGGTAAGGGACCTTCAAACAAGGATAAAGGCAGTCATCATTTCGTACATAACATTTATTTTATATAAAAGAAAAATGGTTGTAATATTAACAGATATAAACAGGAAGTCATCACTGGAAAACGACGGTATCCAACATGGCAGCGAGGCATTGAACAATGTTAGATGTCATCAACACGTCTACGTGCTCTTCCAAGTGCCTCTTGGGATCCTGCAGGAGAGGGAAATGGAGAAGGAAACATGAACTTTATGTGTCATGCAATTACTATACGAGACATTCTCGGTTTAGTTGAGGGATACCACTCTTGCCGAGACACTTTCAAATTACACGACTGTACTCATGTTGTCTAATAAGCACACAAAAGTCACCTTAGGCTTTCGGGTGAAATTTCAGGATTTCAGGAAACATATTGTGCAAACGTGTCAGACTGACAAATTTCGGGGTCAAAATTAATTCCACACATCTTAGAAGTCCACCTTGAATTGAACCGACACAATAATGATCTCGAATGGCTTGCAAATAGTTGATGAAGAACCGCAAATATTACCTGTTTTCCAACATTCTTGATGGCCAGCTGTTCTGGTGTCATTTTGTCCTCTTCTTCGACAGCCTGAGAAGGAAACGCAACAGTGACACGAACAACTTGTTAAGCAACGTATCCGTGTGGTAGAAGTGTGTTTGTGTGACAAATGGTAACATTGGTACTTTGCATTGAGACTAGACAGTTTTCTAGTTCATTTGTTTTGAGGGGTATTGGATGATTTATTCCAACTATAAAATCACAGCGTGTATAATATGGACGATTGATCTAGTTTCATGCTTCACGCGAAACTGAGGAATTGCTACCTTGTTGTAGTTCTTGGCAAGTTCCAGCATTTCCTTGACAATGGTCTCATTGTGTTTGCAGTGCTCGCTGTAATCCTGCAGGGTGAGACCTTCCATCCAACTCTTCTTATGCAAGTTGAGCAGCATCTGCAGGACAGTCAGTCAAGTTTCAATACAGTAAAACCGCTTCTGAATGTAGTACAATTATTATTTTTTTTTTTTAGACAAGCGCACATTTCTGTGTTAGTTTTTTTTTTTTAATTCATCTGCAAGTCGGAATTTCAAGTTTCATGCCTTAGGTGTAGTACAACTTTGTGCCACTGGGCAGCACTGAGATCTCTTCTTGAAAAAAAACCCAGCATCATTAAGAATGAGAAAATGACAGTTTTAAAAATGAAAACAGAACACAATAATTTGCAAATCACGATCAACCATATATTTAATTGAATACACTACAAAGACAAGATATTTAATTTTCAAAATGAAAGACTTTATTGTCTTTAGCAAATAATAATTAACTTAAAATTTTACGGCTGCAACACGGAAATAACATGGAATGGTGGCAAAAAAGACTGAGAAGGTTGAGGAATGCTCATCAAACACCCATTTGGAACATTCCACAAGTGAACAAGCTAACTGGGAACAGGTGGGTGGCATGACTGGATATAAAAGGAGCTTCCCTGAATTGCTCAGTCATTCACACGCAAAGATGAGGCAAAGTTTACCTCTTCATGAACAACTGCGTGAGAAAATAGTGAAGCAGTTTCAGGGCAATTCTCCTCCGTGTACAATTGCAAGGAATTTAAGGATTTAATCATCTACGGTCCATAATATCATGAAAAGGTTCAGAGAATCTGGAGAAATCACTGCATGGAAGCGGCCAAGCCGAAAACCAACATTGAACAAGCTGAAAGTCGCAACAGCAACAATTGGGCATCTTTCTGTGTCCCAACTTAATTGGAATTGGGGCTGTAAATTTTCTATCTATATTGCAGATTATTACTATTTATTGCCAGTAGGTCTGGAATGTATCCTAGCAATAAATTGGGGTTCACTAATTGGAGATTTGCAAACAATCTCGACTGACTCTTACCTTCTGCTCCAATTCATTTTTCCTGTAATTAATGGTGATGGAGTAGTAGTGTCTGTTCAGTCCGTGAATCAGAGCCTAAAATGTGACAAAACATTAAGTTAAAATGTATTCCGTAAAAAGACTATGATTAACTAAAAATCATGCTTGGAGGGAATCAACAAAACTCAGGATTACTGATCTGGCTAACAGGTTTGCCTCCGTTGTACAGGTCCTAGTAATTTACCTTTATTTTCTAGCAGTCACTAATCTTTTTTTCTTGTGCCGACCTGTTCATAGATGTCCTTAATTTTCGCGGACTGGCAACCGTGGGGACTGGAGGAGGCTAATAAAATGCTACAACAACAAATGCAAATCCGTTGTCTATTTTTATGCACCTTAATATGGTCACTATGGTAACGCAACAGAACAAATTTAAAGTGCATGAACGGGTAACACAAAAACCGGTGGTATTTTGTAGATATAACAATAAACGCAAAGCCACATTTTCTAAACTATATTGGCACGGTCCTCCTGAAATGCACCAACGTAAGGCATCACAGAACTAATATAAAGTACACGAACATGTATATATAACTCACCAGAACCGCTTTATCAAGAGCCACTGGCTGCACGTTGTACAGAGCGGGCTTCCTACATGGTCAATTTGATACCTATTTATTAGCTGATGAATTTCATAATGTAACGCAACCAAGGCAAATTACCTCTTGACATGCATCAAAAGTCCATCATAGATGGCTGTAACAGAGACAATCCTGTCACTTTTCAAAATAAAATATTTTTCAGAAAGTGGCCCACCCCGAGGATTGGGGACCACGCCTGTATTCTAACGGGCTTCGTTGGAGCAAAAGATTGAAAGTGATACATGACCTGGATTGAGGGCTTGTTCAGATGCCCCAGATTTGATGTGGTTTGTCTTGGCTCATGACCCAACACCATCATATTGGCATTGATCAGTCTGAAAGCATCAATGACAACCTGTAGAGAAAAGGGAAAAAGGGGGATCAAATTAAGGCATACTCAAACATAACCCCTGATATTGCATAAACCTCTGAAGATGCATGCTCACCTTTCCTTTGACACTCTGAATGGGATCTACCACCACGGCGACTGCTCTCTCCGACAGCGCCTCAAAACTCTGCTGTGTGTTGATGTCCACCCCGGACAACCAGCAACCAAAACCAGGATGGCTGTGATACCAACCCACGACCATCTCGGGCCTGATAAACATTGAACAGCACGGTGTGTCATTGAATAAATACACTAAGTGAAGTAGTGGACCTCCTTTTATTGCGAGGTACAACAGACCCAAGTGATAAATGACACTCTCACATACACAGACCATGCAGAAAAAAATTGATACATTTTGTTTTCCATCATGTCAACCTGATAAAAGTATTGCTTTGTCACCATCTTGTGACATCCTGGCAACAAAGAACTACATTGAGGTGAGTTGAGGAGCTTCATTTAGAGAAAAGTAATGCTTTACCACCATCTAGTGGCCTGTATATGCAATTCTAAATATTTTTAGGTGGGTGTAAGTTACTCGAACATTTTCACAATTCCTGGCAGCATTCAGTCCCTTCCCCATGCAAATTCATTTTATACTGTCCATTACTTGGAGGCATAACAAATTGTAAATTCTACTTGCAAACACTGAAGACGAGAATATCCTTCGGCACTGTCAGTGCAGAATGTTTACCTGCCAGTCTGCTTCAACATGTCCAACATCTTGGCTTGGAACACAGGGTCCACTGCCTCAACACTCACGCCCTGTGAGGCAACAAGTTTTGACATGTTAACATTCTTGGTACATACAGTAGAACATACATGCTGCGGTCATACTGCAAGGGGTGTACCCCATTTCTGATTCTTTTTGTTCAATGTGCTCTTTTTATGGTCTCGTTCACATTAAAAAAATAAATGTGTCCTCTAATGTTAACTCAACGCCTTCTTGATGTTACATGTCCACGCACAAAGCACAATCAGGATGGCACCACCTCTGCCTCAATTTGAGCCAGGAAAAACCCTGTGCTAGAATGCCAAAATCGTTTGACTAGTGAGGACAACGAGCGTACGAGTACATAGTCCTTAAAGCCGGACATCTACGTTATCAAATAAATACATTCCATTTAGGATTCAGAGCCATAGAACATTTATTTAATATCCTACAAATGCACTGGATTGTCTTAGTAGTGAGGACAAAATTGATCGAAAATTGGAAATCAAGACGTCAAATAAATGCTCAGTTTGCCAGAGTTTAGCTTCTTCCGTTTCTTCTTGTACTACTACTACTACACTTGGTTCTTTTTGTACTTTCAGCAGTTGGATGCCAAGTGGTATCAGGCTGCCTCTAACAGGTCAGGCTTGGTACTACGACGTTTGCTTTTTCTCGAAAGTATCTGATTGGAGTGCAGAATCTGAAGGAAAATTAAAATAAATAAATGCATACCGTTCCAGACTGGGGCATGGCAAACACATCAATCACTCGCACTGTGTAGTCGTCAACAAACTCTCCCAGCATCAATCCCATGACTTCCATTGGGACACCGGCACGCCCATGCTTTAACATCTAACAAGATAAAAATAACTGAGGTCACACAACAGTACACAGCAATGTTAGAATATATTTAGATATATGGTCAAGCCGAATGACTTTGAAAAATAATCTCACTGTATTTTCTTGCCTCTCAATGTTGTGATTGCGATTTCATACGGCAATTATTTTTTCAAGGTCCTCCTCCCACTTATTTTTTGACAAACAAACGCAATAAATTAATCTGTATGACAATAAACGTTCTCATTTATTTTACATAAATATTTTGGTCTAAGGTTAGGCTAATGCGAAAATAAAGACAAATGAACCATGAATTAATAAGAAAGGCTGTTTATGTATCTACTTAATTATTGCTAACTGCGAAACACTGACTTCACAAAATTCTACCACATACATCTCCGATTTATATGCCCAGGCCTCTTTTGTATTTATATTGTAAAGAAGTTATGACTTTACAGTCCTTCACTCATCTTCAGCACCACACGCATCATCTGATTCTTCTCAGATGTTCCTCCAGGTAGCTTTCCAGTATGCACTTGCATATTCCATGCAAAACTAGATTTTGCATCACAGGCTGCCCACAATTTGATGCCATACTTGCCAGAAAGATCCGCTGTCTCTAAAATATCTTCCTCTGCATCACTATACCAGTTCAAACTCTGTGCTGAAGCTTCTTCAGCTGTAAATCTTCTGGAGCTCATTTTTGGTATGTTGGTCAAAAAAATGACTTGAGAAGAGTGACGAGTCAAATCAGAGAAAGTTCCTGCTCTACACATACCTGGGTCTCTGGCAGTCACTGAGCAGTCAAAACAAAGTACTGTTCATCAATTAGACATGTTTCTTTTGGATCTGAAAAGTTGCTTGCCCACATTATAGTGCCTGGGTCAAAATGACCCGCAACATCGTATTTGTATTCAAACTGTGCACAGACATCCCACTACACATCAGAATGTCCAGATTTTACACACAAGTTCATGACCCTAGATGAGGAAAAGTCAATAAATGTCATGAAGAAAAAGAAAGGATATCTGGTGCTTTGGTCAACGCAAAAACTGAAATGGGTCAAATTGACCCGTAACATAATATAAGGGGGGATATATATATATTTAGATATATTTATGCACGCACACACACACATACATACATACATACATACAGCATCTGAGTTATGAGTATAATCACAGAATGAATTCAACTCAGCAGTTAAGGTACTACTGTAGTTGCTGTGTACCTTGAGCAGTGCCAATGATGAAATATAGACTTGCTCTGCTGTGTCCACAGCTGGTGCATCTGTTGTGGGGCCCTGATAAAAAATAAAAAAAAAGATGAAGAAAAATTGAACAGGTAATATAACTAAAATGTAATCCAAAAATATATTTTTGTTTCCCTTTTGTTCCAAATTCTAAGGTGTTGACGATTTTGTCTTTATTACAATTTAGACTGTTACCTGGCCAAGACCTGGCATTCCACCACCGAGTCTCAAGAGACGGTCCATGTCAAGATCTGTTGACAATGGCAGAAAATGTTATCATGCTTGAATTTTACATGATTTGAGAATTTGAGAGAACCACAAGACATATTTTAAAGGTCTCACCACTAGTGAAATAAAATTATTTATGGATGATGACAGAAGCAAAAAAACCACAACATGAAGCAAATCCTCCTATCGAATCATTTTATAATTTAGTCATCCAAATCCCCCGATTCCCCTTTTTAAGATTCTCAACAGCAAATACTGTCTGATGTCTGTAGTGCTATTATTATACAATTATGAAAATAATGTTTAGACCAATAACAATCTCTTCTTCGTGTCATACAGAGCTTTTTGTAATTCGGGAGTCTCAAAATGATTCAAGCGGTGTTTGTTTACTGTTCAAAAGCTGTAAAAAGAATTAATGTTGGATTGAAATATGGGAATGAAGCAAATATATATGGGGAAATCTGTGGATCATTTTTAGCTTTCAAATTACTTGTTCGCAATGCTATTTTTGAATGTTGTCAGTAGTTATTTGAATAACAATTAATTAACTATTGCTGTTTTTTTGTTTTGTATTTTATATTTGTGGATATTGTAAACCAGTAGTTTGAGCAAATGTGTTACCTTTGTCAGACGAAAAAAAATGGCCAGGCTTAAATAAGCTCTCCTTCTACCTGTGCCATTCTGTCACCTATCTTTTATGACTGTTGATTGTTACAGTGTGGAATGTACTGTATGTTGACACAATAAACAATATAACCACCCCCACTCCCCCGCCCCTCCACTGAACTAATCGTACAAATATTGCGATAGCATACTTAAATTTTATTTTTTACAAACCACATAAACCCATCGAGGTATTTTCTTACTTAGGTTAGATTTAAATTTCTTTTAATTCCACTTCTCAATCATACTCTATGTATATTTTTCGCACTCGCTTGGTTGTTTCTGTATTATTAATGCAGTACCAGTGTTTTGTGTGAATATCACTGCTGTGTCAAAGTACTTGACAGGATGAAAAAAGAAAGCATGCATCCATGTAGTATAATGTTGTACAGTATTGTGTATAGAAGAAAACTTTTCACTCTGCGATTCACTGACCGCTCTCATTACTTATTATTCATTGGCTAATCTATCCGCACCAAGATCTGGAGAACCACGCGTGAAACTTGGAACCTTGAGGTTCCAATGCAGATTTGGTAAATATTACAATGTACAGAATTCCATTTGATTGCTCTCCCATTCAAGGAACCAGTTTAAGTTCCAATGGAGGCTAGCGTCTTGTTAGCATGTTCATGATGCTAGCCTAGTGACAGTGTCATCTTCCCAAGGAAAAGCAGCAATAAATTGTTCACAATGATTACACCTCGCCGAGTATCATATATAAAATCATACAAATGGCTGTATGTGTGGCCGACATATGCTTACCTTTTTTTTGTTTTCTGGCTTCGGGAGGCTGTTTTAACACACGGACGTGAATCTTCCAGACTGGCGACCATGAATCAGCCAGAATAAGGTTTGACGTCGAACAACTTCCGTCGCACAATGACGTCAAAAATCCTAAATGCAACTGCAGAGAAGAGACACGCGAGGTCGCTAAATCCACATTTAACTGAGTGTGGAAGGACTGGGTCAGTTCATCCATTTTCTATACGATACTGTTTCGTGCTCAAGCGGGGCTGAGGGAAGGTTACTCAAAGCTGGCAGAATGATACATATTGAATATTAAAGAAATGAAGCGCCACTGATATATTGTTGGATTAATTGGGGTAATTCCCTACGGTGACATGGGAAAATGCGCTGCAAACGGCCGACGTCTGCAAACATGGGAATGCAAACATCCATCCATCCATTTTCTAATCCGTTTATCATCTCGAGGGGCGCGGGCGTGTTGTAGCCAATCCCAGCTGTCTTTGAGCAGTAGGCGGGGGACACCCTGAACCGGTTGCCAGCCAATCGCAGGGCACATTGAGAACCATTCGTACTCACAATCACACTTAGGGACAAGAGCGGTCAATCAATCAACCTACGGTGTATGTTTTCTGGAATGAGTGTACCTGGAGAAAACCCACGCAGACATGGGGAGAATATGCAAACTCCAGACAGTAAAGCTGGGGTCGGAATCGAGCCCCCTACCTCTGCACTGTGAGGAGCACCTGATAATCAGTCGGTCACCGTGCCTGCATGATCAAAAAAACAAACAAAAAAACAAACAAAAAGGTTTCAAAAAAACAAACTCAGACTAAAAACGATGAAAAACAACTGCAAAAAAAGAAGAAAAAAAATATGCGGCAAATAAGAAATGCTGCAAACGGCTAAATGCTACAAGTATGGGTATGGTGCACACTAACAAACATCCATCCATCCATCCATCCATCCATTTTCCGATCCGCTTTCTCCTCATCCCTAAATCTAAAACCCTCACATACTGTAGCTCCTGAGTTCCCCCTAGTATGGCTCCCCCACCCCACCATCCCACCACCTTGTCCCTACTTCCTCCCACTTGATACCCAACTCAAATATTAATAACTTGATCAAATAAGTTTGAAATCTCAATTTTGTCTGGTCACATTTTGTGTATATCTTCCTCATATTGAAAGAATGCAATTTCTGTCTAAATTTGTGCATGGATGCTGAACACCCGGAGCTGACTTGAAAAGTATTAGAATTAATTTAATTGCTGTCATTTTGAAATGTAAAATGTGAATGACTTCAAATTGGAATGGTTCGAGTCAGTCTCGAAATTAGGACGTTTTTGGGGAATGCAAGGAATTGATGGAATGTGGGAAAACAGTCCCCCAAGGGGTTCTGAATGAGCTGAATATTTGGACTTTGGAACATCTCCTTCATTTAGAAGATTTCTTGCATGAGAAATTTGGAATTCTGAGGAAAGGAATAATTTAAGGAATATGGAAGATAATTCCATGTCCTGATTTTTTTTTAATTAACTTTTTGGGAAGTTTGAATGTTTTTAATTAGCATAGGACAAGAAGCACAGCCTTGCAGAGGAAGTGTCTAGGTTTGAATCTCAGTTTTGGCCTTTCTGTATGAAGTATGGATTTTAGGGTCATCATGCACTTGTGTGGGTTCTCTCCGAATCCCCCATGACAAACCGGGCTTTATTGTATGTCTTGTGATTCCTTGAGTGTTTTTCCAAGGTAAAAGCATTACACTATCCCCGAGGAGTCACAAACCCCAAACCAGAGTGCACAACCAATGAGCTCGTTCAATAAGCGTCAGTGTTTCTTTTTGTTCTTGCCGAACAGTTACAAGTCCCTCAATCTACCCAGCAGTGCCACATCAATGCTAAAAAGTCCTACCCGACAGGTCTGCTGGCAAGCTGAGCTCTTGACTGGAACCTACATTCCTCACTCGCTGCTGTGGCATATAACCACAGCCACAGGGTCATGTTACGACGGCGTGACGTCACGGCCGTAAAGTGGGCGGTTGCCGAAGTATTGCAATAAAAGGTGGCTACTGAGAATAAACGACAGTGAGCACAAAGTCCGACTCCACGCGTTTATAACACACATTGGCGACAAGGATGGAGCTTCCACTCTCGCCTCTTCCTCCGTTCCTCGCCCTGCCTGGCGAGCCGCCAGTCCCGTGGTCCCGCTGGTTGGAGTCCTTCGAGACCTTTATTGAAGCCTTCGGGCTAGCCGACGCTAGCGACGCGCGAAGGCGGGCAATGCTTGTCCATAGCCTGGGCTGTGAGGGCCAACGCATCTTTCGCACCCTCGGACCGGCCACGAAATTTTCGGACTGTGTGGCATTGCTCTCCGGACACTTCGCTGCTCCACACAGAGCGTCATGGCACGGCGGATTATCTTCCGGCCAGCGTCGACAGCGGCCCGGTGAGTCGGTCCACCATTACGTCGCCGACCTCCGGGGACTAGCCAGCCTCTGCAGGTTCGGAGATCTGGAGGGCGAGATGATTAGGGACCAGCTAGCCGAACACACGACGGACCTTAAACTGCGGGAGAAGCTGTGTTTTATCGCCGGACGACACGTCGCTGTCTAGGGCGGTGGAAATGGCTTTCCAGCTCGAGTCTGCGGCACCTGTTAGCATCCCGGCTAGCCGCCTCGGACCCAGCTCCAGCCCTTCCCCACCTCGCTCCACATCTGCCTCTTTCATCTCGTACTGTTGCTCTCACGGCCCCACTCCCCGACACCACTGCTCCTCTCGACGAGCCGGAGGTAAACGTCGCGGGACGTCGAGGCGCCACGATGAGGCAACATTGTGGGAACTGCGGCTCCTCATCACACCGCACACGTGCGCCCGCGTGCCCGGCGCTAGGACAAAGATGCCAACGTTGCGGTAGGCTGAACCACTTTGCTAAAGTCTGCCGCTCTGTTTCTAATCCTGTGGACCCCGGGCCCCACCTAACCAACGCATCTGGCTCCACCACCATCCACTCGGTGGGCGCCTGCAGCAAGCCGTTCAAGTGGTGCGCAGTCGAGCTGGACGGCGTGTGTCTGTCACTTCTGCTGGACACCGCAGCCTCCAAGTCACTCCTGAATGAGGCCACGGTCCGGCGACTTTTTCCACGAATGACTGTTAAACCTGGCACGGAAGACCTGTTTGGTTATGGACACACCAAGATCGACATGGTTGGCACTGTGACCTTTTCCGTGCGCTATGGCGCTAGAACTCTCCCAGCTTTCACCTTTCAGGTGTCCCGCAAGGGCGCCAACCTCCTCGGTTTCGACCTGTTCTGTGCCCTGGGCTTCTCCATTACAGACAACATGGGCGCCACCATACTAACCGTCACCACGCCCTGGCTGCACCGCTGGCCCTCGCTGTTCGCTGGACTGGGCTGCCTCACCGCCTTCAACCACCAGCCGCTCCTGAACCCGGAAGTGACTCCAGTCATTCAGCCTCTCCGCCGCCTGCCCCTCGCCCTACGTGCTGATGTTTCAGCCGAGCTGCAGAAACTTCTGGACGCTGGCATAATCGAACGAGTGGACGCATCGCCATGGATCTCCAACCTAGTGGTGGCACGGAAGAAGACGGGCGGCCTGCGCCCCTGCATCGACCTCAGACAGGTGAACAAAGCGGTGATACCAGATAAATATCCTCTGCCCACTACAGAAGAGCTCTCTGCCAAGTTTCACGGCTCCACAGTCTTCTCCAAGCTCGACCTCCGCCAGGGTTACCTGCAGGTTCTGCTGCACCCAGAGAGCCGCAACCTCACCGCTTTCGTGTCACACATGGGCGTTTTCAGGTACACCCGCATGCCTTTTGGGCTTAGCTCTGCCCCCAGCTGCTTCCAGAAGATCATGGCCACCATCTTCGCCGGCATCCCTGGCGTGGTTGTGTACCTGGATGACATAGTGGTGCACGGCGCGACAGCAGCCTCACACGACGACCGCCTCACCAGGGTTCTAGAGGTGCTCGCCCAACACAACCTCACGCTGAACGGCGAGAAATGCATTTTCTCCGCGCCGGTCATCGAGTTTGTGGGGTTTCGCCTGAATGCCGACGGCCTCAGCCCGCTCCACTCAAATGTGGAAGCCATCCTACGCCTGCCTGAGCCCTCCTGCCCCGAGCAGCTGTCCTCATTCCTGGGCATGACGGCGTTCTACCTGCGTTTTCTTCCACACTACTCCGAGACCACGGCGCCACTACGCGCACTCCTCAAACAGGATGCCCCCTGGTCCTGGACACCCATGTGCTCCGTGGCAGTCCGCCAGCTGAAGACACAGCTCACCTCCCCTCCAGTGCTCGCCCACTTCGACCTCCATAGCCCTACGCTGGTGACCTGCGACGCGTCCAACACGGCGGTAGGGGCGGTCCTGTCCCAGCTGCACGGGGGGACTGAACGTCCCGTGGCGTTTGCCTCACGATCTCTGACTCCCACGGAGCAGAGGTATTCGGTGGGGGAGAGAGAAGCGCTTGCCTGCGTCTGGGCGTGCGAGCGGTGGCACATGTACCTTTACGGGCGGCACTTCACGCTCCGGACCGACCACCAAGCACTCACAGCCCTCCTGGCCACGGCAGGATCGGGACACAAACCGCTGCGCCTGTACCGGTGGTCAGAGAGACTGCAGGCCTACAACTTCACGACAGTGTTCACACCCGGCAGAGAAAACGTTGTGGCTGATCTGCTCTCCAGGGCCACGCCCACCTCAGCGCCAGACACCGCCCCGAACGGCCTGAGAGCGCATCTGACCGAAGGTCTCCCATTCAGCACGGCCCTGCAGAACACACTACAGCACTACAGAGCGCCGCCACATGCCACGACAGGTAGCTCCCCAGCCCTTCTGATGCTCGGACGGGAACTCCAACTTCCCATGGATCGACTACGGCCGCCCAGCAGGGATCCTCCAGGCCCTCCAGCAGCAGGACCCTCTGTCGGCGACATGGTGGCAGAGGCGCAACGCCGGATGAAGCACCGCTACGACAGGGCACATCGGGTGAGAGGACACACACTCAAGGTGTTGGACTGGGTCCGTATCCGCCGGCCGCATCGGTCCCACAAGCTGCTATCCTTCTGGTCCTCACCCCAACAGATAATGGCACAATTGGGCCCAGCTACCTTCCTCCTTGCTGACGGCTCCCGTTGGCATGCCAGTCGCCTAAGGCGCGTCAACCCACCATCAGCACAAGAACTCGCCGCGGCGGCTGATCCGCGCCACACTGCCGGGGACTGGGATCTCCCTCCGGTAGCCCCAGGAATCCCACCCGAACTCGAAGTGCCGGCTGACGCCCTCGGACCGAGGCTCCGCCCTGTTCGAGCTCGTCGGCAGCCCCTGTATCTCAGGGACTACATAGTCTGATTATGTGGCAGAATAAACCACATGGCTATGCGGGTAAATGGGTAGTCTACCCTGTTTACCCAGATAGGTTGGCCATGTTCTGGCTTTGAAGTTGTGCACTATTAATATGTTTGAATGTTTTTGCACTTTTATAAAAGGGGGGGGTGAATGTGGCATATAACCACAGCCACAGGGTCATGTTACGACGGCGTGACGTCACGGCCGTAAAGTGGGCGGTTGCCGAAGTATTGCAATAAAAGGTGGCTACTGAGAATAAACGACAGTGAGCACAAAGTCCGACTCCACGCGTTTTATTAAACACAACAGCTGCGGATGATGAAAGAGAAGAACTAGTCCACATTCCTCAGTCGCTCCCTCTCCACACCCATGGGACCTCCTTTTACCTCAGCACTCAGCCGTCCCCGCCAGGATGTACTTCCCTCACGTACGATTTATTACTTTAAATGGACATTTGAGCTCCACAATGGGCTAGCAGACTTTAAATCTCTATATTATTTATGTTGTCTCTAAAACCTGCTGGCAGATGTTTCCTTACTGCATGTAGCCATAATAAACCCAAAATAAAGCCAACTAGTAGGAATGAGATGTTAACTAGTAGTACTCGTCACTAGAAGTACTTGTAGGACGCAGTTGTCAACCTGCCTCGTAACAGGTCATTGTCCTACTAGTGAGGCAAAAAAGCATACTAGAACATGGACAAGTAGATGGATATCAAGTATATTGAATAAATGCACAAACAATAGTTTCAGCATATATTGACTAGCTTTGTAGTAGTAGTACTAGCAAGACAATTGAGTGCGCTAGCAGAAAGACTAGGGCACACCAGTCAAACAACTGTGCATCACTGTAATTTATTTAACACTACTGCTACTACTAGTGGCACACAAGTATGTATTTAATACTTACTTGTAAACTACGGTGTAGAAATAAGACAACTAGTGGGCATATGTAACAAAATAGTAGCTTCCTTGACCTTACTAGTAGCCCCAAAATGCCTACTAATTGTTTTTGCCTGGTAACATGTAGTTGCCCTACGACTGTATACCAAAGTTGTCCTACTAGTGTTCAGAAATATCATAAAGTACAGTAATTGAAGACAGTAGTGGAAAAAATGTTTCTGGTAAGATTCCGTTTCGTGTGCCTGAGTCATTCTGATGGACGTCAAGCGGGATAGCAAGGATATTGAATAAATGCTCATATGACTTTCCATACAACCCCACCGTCTGGCTTTAATGTTGGTGAATGTCATCCTTTATGGTTGCGCTTCTTGAAATGGAATTGATCTCTTAAAACTGTACGTTCACTGTGAAATGGGCAGGTGCAGGCAATACATTGATCAGGGTCAAGACAATGCAGGAAACAAGCAAAGTGTTTGCTGAATCATTATTGCTGACTGGGTTGCCTCATTCAACTCAGCTCTGCACACGATTGGTTGACAGTTTGCCATTTATTCCGTTCAAACCCCTATTCATGTCATTACTCAGTAGGGGAAGTCATTTCACGAGCTTTTTGTTGAAGATACCAAATTAGGCAGATCAATTGACCTATTGGCCATATCGCCCATTTGAACTGCCACAATGGAGAAAGAGGCGTGACATTGATGTCTTTTATGTGTAAAAGATGTGCATCGAAACCCTGTCACTAAATGAACATTTGTAATCCATTACAAGAACAAGGAATCTTCCAAACAAAGACTGCTGCAACTGATTACTTGATTTGGAAAGAGTGCTGCTTTCGAGGAAGACGAGAAGCTTGTAACATGACACCAGCATAAAGCTATAATCCCAATAGCCAGCAGAGAAGGGAAAGAAATGTGAAGCTTTGAAAAGCTTCCTGAGACACAGATGATTTGGGTTTACTTTTTGAATCTCCGCAAAGACCTACGGGGCACTTCGGCCTCGGTAACTTAGGGAGTTATTAAATTGATACTCTACATGGACAAAAAAAGTGTCCAGTAGGGCTACTGTTGATGTTTCTCAACTGCAGGTTGTCACAAAATTGTATTCCCTGGGCAGTTGTCTGGCAGACCAAAAATGTGTCAAAACTGAAGATTTATTTCAAATGAGAGTCACTGCCAAAAGATATAAGATAGCGCAGAGCTGATTTGAGTTTTGGATTGATTGTGATTTAGGCACGATGTAATGAAGGAGGCATTTCCCTCTCTGGGTGCGGCACTTAAAGAGCTTTAGCTGGTCCAGCGTTTGACGGTCATAAAGGGTCAAGCAGAGCAGAGCACTACGGTCCCTTTAGACATCAATCACAAACAACTTGAAATCAATTCTTAAATGAAGCATGAACCTGCTTGCAGTCGCTCCAAACAGTTCATGTTCCTCCATGTTGGCTTATAGGTTCCCGCAAGATCTTAAAAAATCAATCAAAATCCAAACAGTGCTTGACTTCTGTTTATTGACTTCTATTTTACATCATTTATCAGTAACCAGCCTATTTAGACAAACCAAGCGATAGAAAGTACTGGTATATGTTTCAAATGTAAGAAGTGAAAGTAAATAAAAGTCATCAGGAAAAAAATGGTCAAGTAAAGTACAGATACCTGGAGACCTAATTAAGTTCAGTAACCAAGTGCAGTATTTGTACCTCAATAGAGATTATTATAACATGTTGACATTATGTCATTCATTTGCATCCAAGAAGCTCAATCATATAAATGCACCGGTCGTAATTCTTGTTCATAAATGACTCCATATTTGCAGTGGGCTCATTAACTCTTTCTACTCAGCATTAACACATTCAGATAGATGACAAATGGCTAGATAATGCAGATGGATCGGAAATTGCTGTATGGATGGATGATCGCAAAAGTGATCACACACCTCACATTTTTGTAAATACATTTTACTCTATCATTATATGGGACAACACTGAAAAAAGGACACTTTGCTACAATGTAAGGTATGTAAAAATGTAAATAGAATGGAATGTGCTGTTCCCTCAAAATAACTGAACATAGAGCCAGTAATGTCAAAATTACTGGCAACAAAAGTGTACACTACTAAATGAAAATGTCTGGGCCCAATTAGCCATAGAGAGATAGATATGCACAATTTACGCAAAGTGGGTAGTATCATAATTATTATTAGTGCTTTAAAATTGTATAGTACAGCCAATAAATATGTATGTTGACATTGTCATTGCTTTTTAATTACTGTATTATATTTTCTATCTATTTGTTTTGTCGGAGTAGTGTGACCTCCAGTCCAGGCCAGTGCCTGCTAATATTTCATTACATCCTGATTCACTGACATGTAGTGTGTGGGATGGGGGGAAGGGTAGGAAGAGGAAGTGTGTGTGTGGTGGGGTGTGTGGTTGCGTGCGTTTGCGTGTGTGCGTGTGCGCGTGTGTATGGTTGCGTGGGTTTGCGTGTGTGTGTGCGTGTGTGTGTGTGTGTGTGTGTGTGTGCGTGTGTGTGTGTGTGTGTGCGTGTGGTTGGGGGAGGTGGGGGTAAAGAATGCTTGGTATGTGCGGACGACACCAACACGAAAGGCGGCGAGTTATCCGCGCGCCGACAAATGAAACCCTAAAAAACACGTTCTCTTCGCTTTCTAATTCATCTCGAGGCACCTACTCGTCAATATGTGACACATTACGCTGTTAAACGTCAAATGTAGTTATTTTACGGCATAGCAACACAGTCGAGATGACGCCACTACCCCCCAGATGCTAGTGTTGGTTTGGTCCGTAGTAGGTGGGACTGGCGAGCGGTCTGCACCAGGACGTCGTAGATCAATGAACCGAACCGGAGGCTCGCTCGATACGCTGGTGTACAACAAACTGAGCTAACTGGATAAATGTGTCACCAGCAAAGCATAAGAGAGGGCACGCACGCTTTGTTCAACTTAATCAACCCGTTCAGTATGCCGATGTTTTAACCAGACGGGTTATTTTCGAGCCTTACCAGCCGCTTCCGACCATTTCATTGGATCTGCGATTTTTTTTTTGAGAGGGGGGAGATCTTGTCTGGAAATCGAATATCTCTAACCTCCAGGATGATCTTTGCAAACACGGGCAACCCACTGAAAGCTGCCACTCGCAAGCAGGTAGGCCATTGTGTTTGCTTTCTACTTTTGCTGCCACTTTTCAAATAAACCCGAGCCTGAAATGACATTGGGAAGCCCTTCCCTTCTGTGTTTGGTTTGCAATAATCTAACAAAACAGCCTTCAAATATCAAGTGATTAACAACAATAGAGGCGACTTGTGAGGATGTAGATGAAAACATTTTCGAGAGGCTTTAATTGTTGTTTCTATATAACCTTGTTTGGCCAGCCACTCTGTTCAATACGGACCATGCTTATTGTAGTCCTCTTTTCCTGGCTCCCTGCATTCATCCACTGAATTCTGGGGGGTTGGGGGGGGGGGGGGGGGGGTCTCATGTCAGTGTGCACTCTTCATTTTGACCTCTCAGGTGAACAAAAAAAAGGTTGGGGTGGGGGGGGCAGTTGACGGATTGGAAGGCCTCTTGGTTTCCAGTCACGCTTTCTGATTGAGATGGAAGATTGATGTAGAGTGTAGGAGTTTTTATGGCCTCTCGTGGTTGAAATATGATCAGAGCCGAGCCGATGGAGTGAATTATTCCAGCATATTGACACCCACCTTTAAGATTCCATCCATATAATTCCATCAAATGATAGTAATTTGATTCGGTCAAGGTGAGTCAGTGTGGAGAGTTTTTTCCCCTCGTCTTCTGCCTGTGTCTCATTGTAGCTGCTCTTTTTGATGCTTCCAAAAAATAGTGTAGTAGTAAAGTACTGTACATGTATATCAACATAAAAACAGGCCTTTACTTGAAGGATGAACAGATGTTCCTGCCACAGCTCAGCAATCTCTAAATGTATCCTTCATGGATATTCAACCATCAAACCATCACATGAGTGGGTAAGAAAATTTCTATTTGGGCTTGGCATGACTGTGATGGTATCCATAGCTGTGGATCTTGGAGTGGTTTGTCCTTTGGTTACGGACAGATGGCACAATGCTGCCGTGCTTTTGTGTTTGAACTGATCTGGGCTAGCTGGGAGCTATTTTAAAGGATGAGTAAGGGGAAGGAAATGCTTTGCAGGGCAGTTATGTGCTGATTTGTCTCACAAGAATTAAAAAAAATGTGTGGTATGACTGTACTGCAGGGGTGTGATGGTTTCAAACTCATTTTTGTAGCAGGCCGCAATGTGGTTATAGTTTTGATGGATGTACTAAAATGGATGTGAAAGTAAATTGTATAGATGTATAATGTCATCATACACAACAAATGGAAGGCCAACTAGTTTTGAAATGAGAAATCAATGGAAATATGGGCTAAGGCAACAGAGAACAGATTCTCATTTGCAATGCCAACACGGCTAAAGACAGCAAGAGTTAAATAAAGATGTTCACTCTTTGGCATTTGCAAATTCTCGTACTCTTGGATTTTTCGAGGAGATCATACTTGCTGAAAGACATCTGTTTGATATGTTTGTTCTGAGGCCAAAGCCATGTCTTGAGTCAAAAAATATTGCTTTTATGATATTTTGCTGAATCATAGTGCCAAGTAACTAGATTGACCTGAGGGGAAGCGCTTCAATTAGCCATGCCATAGCCATGTCCAATTACAAAGAGTGTTTTGCCGCCATCTTGTGGCATTTGTCAGCAATTACATTTTTCTTTTTTTGTGGATGGCAGTTAACCCTGGAGAACCCAAGAACCCTTTTCTTCTTTGGAAAATGATGAATTATATATTAAATGACTGCTATATGTTCACTGAACACCAAAATATATGTTTTTTCAAATATTCAATGCTTTAATCCTAATTTTGGATTAGGGCCAAATTTGACCCTTTGGGATTTAAGTGTAGCATTTCAGTAGCAGAATTTATAAGGGTCAAATTTGACCCCGTGGGTTCTCCAGGGTAGCAGATTTTTGCTATTTATGGCAGGTTGAATAACAGACGTTCACATTAACTCTATCATCACCTCATTATAATATTGTACACATACAGCAAATTGATTTCATAACTATTTTTAAATTAGAAGTCAACCAAAATAGTTTGTTCAGCTATTGGTTTAAAAAAATGTTTGCAATAGCTCAAAGTTTTGCACCGTTTCGCAAGAAAATTGATGTGAGCACATTTGATTTGGTCTAATGGACTGAACTGTTTCACAGTGTGTGTGATTATACACCTCATGAGGGCCTGGCCACGAGCAACTACAGTTAGTTTGAACAGTCTTACAACATAGACCAGCCAATCCAAAGACGCCATGTCATATCACATGGTCTTTCACATCCAAAATGACCTTTAATGTATGCTGTACCAGTACAGTATATAAAGTATGTATTGTTTTACAATAATACTTCAATATATTTATAATTTCATATGTACATGGTTGAAAAGTGAAGCGTGAATTGTCTGGCATGAAAATGCAAAAGTGCTGTCAATGGTGCTGTCATTGCCAATAGCTGGAAAAATGCCAATTAAATGCCCATTAAGATGCAATTTGTAAGCCTATGTACGTTTATAATGTCTATATATTGTTATTATAAAATTGATGACAAATTAAAGAGATGATTCGTATCAAAAGAGCCCAGAACAATGACCACAGAAATAAAAGGTGAAAAACAAAGGTCACGATGCATCAGTGTCAGATCGAACAATTTAAAAAAAAATATATATATTTTTTATAGCCAAAGTGGACTCATGGGCAACCAAGGAGGGGGGGCATCACTTTTCAAACTATTCCATCCATCCATTTCAAAACAAAATCATAAAAATAGAAAATCATCACACTGCATGTTGACAAGCCATAAATCTTCTGGGAGAATGTCCCATGCACAGATGAACCAAAATTGGAACATTTTGGCAAGGCACATCAGCTTTATATTCACAGATGCAAAAAAGAAATATAGCAAGAAAACAACAGTGTCCCTACTGTGAAACATGGGTGCAGCTCTGTTCTGTTCTGCGGCTGCTTTTGTTGTGATTGTGACTGGGTTTGCGTCTTTGGGTATTTGATGCTGTTCGTTGATTTCGGTCCTTTATTTGGTGACACACGTTTGGGCGCGGACTGGTGTTTTTCTGTATTTAAACTTGAGTTACTCAGTTCCATGTTCTCAGAATGTTTCACCTGCCCTGTCTTGCTATGCCCAGTCCTGCTGTCTTTTTTTTTTTACTTAGAAAGACTTTTACTTCAGCATTTTCGTCTCCTGTCTGCTTCTGAGTCCAAATCCTGTTCTTAGCGTGACAGCTTTGTTGCATCTTGAAACTGCAGGGTGCAATGAAATCTCAAGACTCTCAAAGTATTCCAGAGGGAAATGTACTCGCCATCGTCGGAAAACCTGGCCTGAGTTGCAGGTCTTGCAAGGCCAAAACACAGCGAAAAACACCTCAGAAGTGCTCAAGGCAAAAAATTGGACTGTTTTGAAGCGGCGTTCTATAAGCCCTGATCAAAATCCTATTAAACATATGTTCAAGGGGCTGAAAGATGCCGTTTGAAGAAAAACCCATCAAAGCTGAGACAACTGGAGCAGTTTGCTTATGAAGAGTGGGCCAAAACACCTGGTGATGAGGTGCAGAAATCTCATGGAAAGTTACAAAAATCATGTGGTTGCAGAGTTTGCCTCAAAAGCATATGCAACAAAATATTCAGTTGAGGATACCACCATTTTTGTCCAGGCCTGTTTCATGAGGTTAACATTTTTCATTTATTATTATTCATTCTTTTATTACAATTTTTTTTCCCGTTCATTGCATTTCGTTTTCATTCACTGAACCATGGACTGTGTTCCCCGCTACGTAATCATTCTATAGGGCTTTTTCTATAGTGGACTATATAGTGGCGTATTCACTCACCAGTGGAACAAAATTGAGTTTGGAACGCTTCTCGGGCATGGTTAATTGCATCATTTATGTCACATAATTATAACGTGCCAGATCAAAGTCAGCTGGTGGAATTTCTGTAATATATACTGAGCACATAAATACATTATAGTGACATTCTATTGTTTTCAGCTGCGTGCATTTTACAAGATGATTCCAAACAAAGCACTTTATGTCCATCTGTGTTGTGATGTGTTGCTGTTTTCACTCCCTGACTCATGAGTTCATCTTGTGCCCAAAATCAAACAATAGCCCGGAAATGGAAGCGGCAAATCTTTTTTTATGCATCATGGGATGTATTTTAATTTTTCGTCACTTTCAGTGTCGACTACCTTGAGGGGGAGTGCACTACTGTATATGGGAAAGAATAATACATACGACCGTGGATACTAAATGGGGAGTGATTTTGAACACAGCCCATGTTTTTACAGTGACTTACTGTAAATGTGGAACCTCATTGGTATTTAAAACCGCAGTGCTTTCTCCAACCCATAAGAAAATGCAAAAAAACTCAAAGTAAAACTAATTAAAAACATGAGGCATGAACATGGAATGCATGCACAAAATGTTTTCTGTATTCTTCAATGTCGTGTTTTTATTTATTTTTTAATCCCTTACGGAAGACATTTCCTTGTGATAACAGTTGACCAGGATTGAAATCTGATTATGTCGCTCCCGTAACCTTTCGATAACAGTGGCCCTCCTGTGTGCAGTCGTACCCCATGACTCCGTCCAGTCCTAGTAGCAGCAGCAACAGCAGCAGCACGGGCTTGGAGCAGCTCAGCAAGACCAACCTGTACATCCGAGGCCTCCCTCCTGCCACCACCGACTTGGACCTGGTCAAACTATGTCACCAGTGAGTGCGAGAATGTATACTGTCATCCAAGTGTGTGTGTGTGTGTGTGTGTGTGTGTGTGTGTGTGTGTTTCATTTTTCTTTTTTTTTTCTTTTGCTGTAATCAAGTTTTCTCGCGGTCGGTTTACCACAGACGCCAGAATGTTCCCTCTCGGACTGTCATAGTCTGATGGGGTCCTCCACATTTCTCACGTTGTGTCAAGGCTTTCTACAGATGAAATGTGGACAGCAGGCAGCTCCGGAGCATGTTTGTGGCCCTGGCATACTTGAATGAAGCTCGCCTGCCTAGAGCCAGCATCAGCGTAGGGGGTCGCATACTACCATTCAACAAACGTGTGATCATATAAATGTTCTCGTCCCAAAACATGCAAAAGGAGCTCATTATTTACATACACACCGCACAGTGTTCACACTTACGTTTTACTTGAACAGCGTGGCTGCCGCAGCAGATTTTTTTCCAGTTTAGAAATTTCACCGGGCGTCCACGGTAAATGGCGGCTTGTCAATTAACTCATCTCTCCCCCGCGTTTTCTTAGAAACTAACTAAATATTGAGATCCAAAGTAACACATTGTCTATACTGAGATCCAATGGACCACTATCCATGTGGGGATTTAGTGTGGTTTATGCCATAATTAGCCGAGTTTTGTCTCCTCTTTTTCCCCACAAGCATATGGAGTGAGGCATTCATCCATGTAACCAGTAGCAGCTGTTTGTGTCCTTTTCGCTTGTTTTGTTCATGCTCCTGATGTTGCTCGCCAGCACAAAGCAGAAATGAAAGCGCTTTTTCGTAGCAACAAGGTTTGAATGGTGATGTCAGCTCGCCATTCAGTCCGTTTGTGCACACGTGTCAACAAGCGGCACGCAATTTGTTTCACATTTCAGGGTGAGGGTTGTGATCAAGCCTGAATGCTGTATTGTTGTTACATCTGCTTTATTTCTCGCTAATTAGTGCTCAATTGGTTTACTGTGTTGGAAATAAAAGGTCCGGGTCTTTGGAAAGTACTTCTACCAACTGATACAAAAGTGTACACAAATAAACTAGGAGTTGATCATGGCGGTTTGTTTACTCCATCATCTGCATGCTGTGTGTGCAGGTATGGCAAGATTCAGTCGGCAAAGGCGATCCTGGACAAGACAACTAATAAATGTAAAGGTCAGTCAAACATCATTACCTTGCCATTAACTTGTTAAGCGGTTGACTTGTACTTTGGTAGCGACACTCATTTTTTACGTCTCACGTGTGATGTTTTTGTGCTCGGGCTAAACGCATGTCTATTATAAAAAAAAATTTTTGGTCCCATCGTGACGCCAAGGAGCTATGTTATAGTGTGTTGAAGAGAATGTAATGCTTTGCCACCATATTGTGCCATTTATGGAGAATTATACACCTTTTGGATGTCAATCACTTGGCAGATTTTTGCTATTTGCGGCAGGCCTCTTTCCTCCACGAACTGCGCTGAATAGTATTCATTGTTGGAGCTCTGTCACACTGCATCAATTACACAATTCTGTTCCATGTCATCTTATTACACACTTTATATTGCCAGTGTGACTCTCTGTGCTTTGTACATTTGTGTATCTGTCCTGAATGTACATTTTGTTTTGGTATCTTTTTGTGTACTCCTGTACAGTGATTCCTGCCTGAGGCAAACTCCTTCATTATTTGTAACATACAGTGATACCTTGTCTTATGACTGACACGACCTACGAGTTTTTCGGGGTTAAAATGTTATGTTCACGGGTTAAAAAGTTGCAAGCGGTCAATGGTGAAAGTGGAGTTCACAAAAAGCAGCGGGTAGTGGCCAAATCTCCAAAATACATGCATAGGAACACAAAGCAAAGACAATTATATCTTCTATCTCCATCCAAACCATAGCTTCCGACTCAAAGCTAACGCACAATGCAAAACGCCATAGGCGGGCTAACAAAACTAACATCGATACTTTAACCCTTCAATCGAAGGATATTTGAATGCAAACTGCGCAGCACCACGTGCAGAGAGACAACACAAAAATTATGGCCCAACCGTTATAGTGCCCCCCCCCCCCCCCCCCCCCACCCCCACCTCCCCCGTCTGATTCTGGTAGTTGGGTACCTGATTAATTGTCACATAAAATACAAAAATTATATATAATGTGTTTTGTTGGTCCCTTGACGATAACAAAAAAATGTTTGTTTGAATGTCGTAGGTTGTAATGTGGGATATAAATCAAAAATGACATTGCTTTTTTTCCTCCCCCTTAAAGTCGCGAATCAACTGACTAAATCAAGAGGGACAGTAATCATTTGGGCCCCAATATTCACAGCATGTATTCTTTAACCTTTGCTATAAACAGCTGTTAGTGCAGTTCACAAAGTCACATATTTGTGAAACTACATCCATCCGTCCATCCATTTTGAGTGTCGCTTATCCTTACTAGAGGCGCATGTATGCCGAACCCTATCCCAGCTAACTTTGGGCTTTAAACCGGTCGCCAGGCAGCCGCAGGCACAAGGAGGCTGACAACCACTCAGACTGACATTCATACCTACGGACAATTTAGAGTGTTGCAAACGCCGCACAATAAACTCATCTTTGTTTATTATGCCTGTCTCGAATATACAGCCCCTGTTGGCAAAGGCACGCATATCACAAAGCGCGCAATGGGCATTGAATCACAACATCATCTGTTCGAACTGTTTTGAAATGTGTTCCGAGTTAGTCATAAGTCAAGGCGCCACTATAATTGGCCAATAAAGACAATTAGGATTCTGGTCACCATTTATTGGCTGTTCATGTAAACACAGTACTGCTCTGCCAACTACAGGTTATGGCTTTGTGGACTTTGACAGCCCAGCGGCTGCTTTGAAGGCCGTGCACGCTTTGAAAACCAGCGGCATTCAAGCCCAGATGGCCAAGGTGAGGAGTGTGTGTGTGTGTGTGTGTGTGTGTGTGTGTGTGTGTGTGTGTGTGTGTGTGTGTGTGTATGTGTGTGTGTGTGTGTGTTGCATTCATTGCCACAAAGTTGTCCGTACTTCCTCTCTGAATATGTGTGGCGTGCACTACTGAATGACATGAGACTGGTCACATGACCTCAGCTGACAAGCTGTTCTTCCCGTGACCTCATTTACTTTCGCTGTATAACCAGATGTCATGTCTCCGTCTGCCAAGTAACCTGTCAGTTATGTCGTATACCAGACCACCAGCTTGCATACTGACACACACCAGGGCTAGTGCTGCAGCTTCACAATGTCACACTAACTCATTAATGTTGGAATACAAGTGTAATATTCATTGGATATCCATTCAATCTCCCTGAGTGTTTTTAATTTCTCCCCTTTACGGTTACAGTATTTATTTTTTAATCTTGTCAGTATAATTTAATCAGCAGTAACTAAACCGCTGTTTGTAAAATAACAAGAACGGCTTAATTAACTGTTCCGTTATTATTATTGTGAGAGATTCACGGCCCCGTGCATACAAGTGTTGTCACATCTGCATGGTAGCAGGAAAGCTGCATAATTAAGTCTGTGAGTCATCCTCAGTTCTCTTTCTGTTCTATTAGTACTTTTCTCACCATTTCTTTCTGCCGCTTCCACAGCCCAGACTGTGTTGATATGCTTGAATCCGCAGATAAGAGTTAATTAGCGAAAGGTTGCTCTCTAAAGACTTGGAAGTAGCAGAGCTGATGGGAACAAACAGTGCAGTTTGTGCGTCGCTGTAGCTTAGATACGCCGCTCTCCTGATGTTTCTCAGGGAGGCCGACGAGGCACCAGAGTGCTGCAGTGCGGATGGATGTGTCTTTCAGTGTATGGTCATGTGAGGCGCTTATTACAGTGTTCTAACAGATGTCTAATGCTTAAGCAAAATGTCAAAAGATGTACAGTGAACTCCAGTTGATCGTGGGGGATACATTCCAGACCCACGTACAATGGGTAAAAATTGGTGCCCATATGTAGTCATTAACAAAAAAAAAAAGCACTCTCGCTATCAAGAAATTGAAAATCAGTTTGAGTACGTAAACGAAAAGAAGACTCACGTGCACACTTCTCCAAATATTAAACACTCAATTGACATTTGCATGTATTTTATAGGCGGGCCGGTGGTCGATTGGTTAGCACGTCGGCCTAACAGTGCAGAGTTACAGGGTTTGATCCCGGCTCCGGCCTCCCCGTGTGGAATTCGCATGTTCTCGCCGTGCCTGCGTGGGTTTTCTCCGGATACTCTCACATTCCAAAAACATGGGTGGCAGGTTAATGGAACACTCAAAAATTGTCCCTAAGTGTGAGTGTTGTTTGTCTATGTGTGCCCTGCTATTGGCTGGCAACCAATTCAGGCTGTCCCCCGCCGATTGCCCAAAGACAGCTGGGATAGACTCCAGCACACCCCGCTACCCTTGTGAGGATAAGCCAGATGAGAAAATCAATGGATGGATGGATGTATTCTGTCAAAATCCTTTCTAAAAAAACGGTTGCGATATCGTGGGAGTTCACCGCACATGACTCCACATTAGCATTGTTTTATTTACGGTAGTTTTTTTTTTGTCTGTTCTATCTAATCTCTAATTTATAAAAAAAAACTGAATGACGACCCTCAGTATTTAAACATTGACTCTGCTTCCTCTTTTGTCTTCTTGTCTGTGAGCAGCAACAGGAACAAGATCCAACAAATCTGTATATTTCCAACTTGCCTCTGTCTGTGGATGAGAAAGAGTTGGAGAACATGCTGCAGCCTTTCGGCCAAGTCGTTTCCACACGCATCCTCCGCGACTACGGTGGCAACAGCCGGGGTGTGGGCTTTGCCAGGTTGGTCATAGACAAGCCAGTAACCTTGAAACGTTGCATTCGTTTGTCGCTTTGTGATAAAGGAATGACTAGGGTTGCACAATTCCGAGACTTTTCAAAATTGGAAACTCTGTTTTGCAAATATTTATGGGAATGAACAGGAATAAACCAGAAACGTACAAGATTGAAGGTTGCCTTTTAATGGAGAATGACAATATAGTTGGAGAAAAATGATTTGGAATAATCCTGACTAAAACAGTCACGCATGTGCAGTGGTCACGAGACTTATGAGGACCAAAACTTTATTTTTTCCCCCAGTTTATGAGTTTTTCGAGTTACAGGTTGTTGCTTGGTTAATTTATTTTTGCAAGCTTTAGATATGCCATCACTCGAGTGAGGTGAAAATACATTGCGTAGTAAAGGTACGATCACGCATTCACATGTGGGCAAGGAGAATCTCTTTTGCATGGATGTCTGCTTATGAAAAATCTAAATGTGAATATAATGCATTTTCATTCAGTTACTCTTAATTCCCGTGGAAACGTTCCGATTTGCAAACTTCCCAAATTCTACTTAAAGTAATGCTTTGTTCTAGATATTTTTCATCTCTTTGTATCACTAGCAGTGACCTCCACAAGCATGTTACCGGTTCTCATTTTTTTCAGATAAGCCCAGAAAAAAAAATCAATATATTTGAGTTTTTTTGTGCTGTTCATGTACTGTATACTACAAGCTTTATTATTCAATTGGAAAAAAACGCATTGGGTGATAAATAATTCAATTTACCTGGTAACCTTAGAAGAAAGGAAAAAAACCTAGTGATTCCATCGCACTCTATCTCATAGAGCAGTGTGAATTTACTTTCCCCTCAAAATAACTCAACATACAGCCAACAATGTCTGAACTGCTAGCAACAAAAGTGAGTACAGTACACCGGTGAGTGAAAATGTCTGAATATGGGACAAGTTGGCCATTTTCCCATCCAGGTGTTTGTGTGACTGGATGGATGAGCGAATGGACAGATGGCTAGAAAGATGGATAGATGGACAGGTTGCTGTTAGAGAGGAGGATGCAGAAGCTAAACATCGATGGAAAAGGATGACATGCTGTGGCGACAAGATGAAACGAAAAGAAGATGCAGAATAGCAAACATTTGTACATTTGGCTTCACAAAAACTGACGTCCGTCTAAATATATTTAGTCTCATACCATGGGCTAAACAGTAGATATAAAAAATTGACACCCCCTTGTACTAATCACAGTTTTTTGGGGGGGGAATGCAAAAATGAGAACAAAATGAATCATTGAATATTGCGCAAGTGCAACACAGAATGAAGTAATCACATTCATATTCACGTTTAATTAGGAGTCAACACGCATCTGCCGCCAGCACCTCTGATTAACTCCAAATCTAGTTCAGCTGTCCTAATAGGCCTCTCCTGACATGTTGCCGAACTATATGCAAAAATGTATACTGCTGCTATACATACTGTTCCTGTGATGTGTATTTGGATGTTGGATTTTTTTTTTGGGTCCAGTCAGAATATAGCCTCTCGGTGTTGCCATGTCACTCTAATCTGCCCAAGCCCTTTGTTGAGCCAATCACTTTTCCTATTATCCCTCACAAGGCCAGAGCATGACGGCCCTCGATGAGTTCCACATTTTCTCATCCTCTGATTGGTTGGTCAGATCAAAACTTCCATCCATCCATCCATTTTCCGAACCGCTTCATCCTCACTAGGGTCGCGGGGGGTGCTGGAGCCTATCCCAGCAGTCTTCGGGCAGTAGGCGGGGGACACCCTGAACTGGTTGCCAGCCAATCGCAGGGCACACAGAGACGAACAACCATCCACGCTCACACTCACACCTAGGGACAATTTAGAGTGCCCAACGAGCCTGCCATGCATGTTTTTGGAATGTGGGAGGAAACCGGAGCACCCGGAGAAAACCCACGCAAGCCCGGGGAGAACATGCAAACTCCACACAGGGAGGCCGGAGCTGGGATCGAACCCGGTACCTCTGCACTGTGAAGCCGACGTGCTAACCACTGGACTACCGGGCCGCCAGATCAAAACTTGTTATAGCCAATTTTGCAAAAGACACCTATTGCAATCTGCGCACATTAATACATTTAATAACCATCTCTGGTAAGTATGATGCGTTTATGGTAAATGTTTTTGTCATTCTATTTGATAAATATTTCATTCTGAACTAATATTGATGATATATGCGCCACAAATAGTGTGCTTTTGCATTGCGTTTTTTGTATGCCATTGATGGATTTTGGAATTGCAATGTGATAGTGGGGGTATTAGTGGTGGATTAAGTCGGGTAAGCCCCCACTGAAGTCCCTGGTGCCAAATTCGCTGCCCACCATTTGTAAAAAAGAAAAATAATAATTTGATGTGAATCTGACGATGACAATAATGCTGTAATGTAATTGAACGTTTTGCACCACCGCAGTGCGCTAGCGTCAGTCTGTTCATAGTTGTTGCTCCCTTTCATCTCCAACCAGGATGGACACCACCGAGCAGTGTAACGCTGTGATCTCACACTTCAACGGGAAATTTATCAAGATCGCCTCCGGAGCACTGGGTATGAAAGCCGTTCCCCTTTGTGGAGGCGGTGATGAAAATGGCTGTTCTTAACCATATTCCTCTCCTTTTCCCTCAGCTCCCTCTCAGCCCTTGTTGTGCAAGTTTGCAGACAGCCAAAGGAAGAAACACGCTCACGGTGGATATGTTCCCAATGGACAGACCGGCGATCTCAGACTAGTACGTATCAGCTTTTATGGTTTGTCTACCTAAAATGAAAAGTAGATGTAACTAGCTGAGAGACTAGGCAGTTTTGGCTACACATTATTTTGGGTCAAATTTGACGTGTTTTGACATTTGACAATAATAAGAATACCTTAAAAGTCATTGTTTCACCCTGAAATGTGGTGACTTTTCCTAAAATGACGCAGAATTCACAAAAATGAAAATATTTGAAGATGTTTTTGGACAGGTAATGCAAAGTTTGTGTTCACTGAGGCTGTCCTTGCTCAAATTAGACCTGTGTCAACTGAAATATATTTTAGATTTACGAGTGTGTGTTAAATCAAGAAGAATGGTAAAAATCTTGAAACTGTACATGACCTAAATTGTTATTGGACAATGGCAGTAGTCTTCAAAAGGGAGCTTGAAACAGTCCCAAAATATGTCTGCGTCCCACACCATTTGCGTAAGTACAGTACCTACAGAATCAGAATCAGAATCGCCTTTATTGTCATTGTATAAGCTTACAACGAAATTTGGGTGCCACTCCTTAGTGCATTTCGTTAAAAAAAATGCAGAAACATGCACGAGCTGGTCTTTTAAAACAGTAAATAATTCCAGGTCTAGCAAACAGTATACATATATGTTTTGAGGACAGTGTCTGTGTTCCGCCCACATTTACACAGGTTCAGGCTAAATACCTAACTACAAAAGCTGACGTTGTGAATTTTCTCTTTGCAGGGCGCAATGACTCTTACCTATGATCCCTCCTCAGCAGCTATGCAGAATGGGTCAGTCACATGCACTATATGTCATTTGCTGGGAGCGTTTCAATCCAAGAGCTTTATTTTGAACTGCTCTCTGTTACCCAGGTACTATCCATCTCCATATCCAGTGCCCAACAGGATAATGACCGTGCAGCCGGCTATGTCCCCCTACATGTCTCCCGTCTCTGCTTACCAGGTCGGCTTCTATAAAGTAGATCAGGGGTTATAGCTGAATTAAGTTCATTCTCACTCTTCTCTACTGTGTGTTGCAATTTAGATGAGGGTGTTTGCAAGAAATCTTGCCATCGTAAGTCGAGCATTATGCTTATTTTACTTGGCCCATGAAAGCTCCTGAATTATGTAGTCAGAAGGACTGTTTTCTCCCAGGACACGTTACCCTTAATCATACGCAAATTCCCTTGGGAGGAGTCCCTTTTAACCACAATTCTCTGTCAAAGCAAATAGTGGTCTGTCTTTAACTTTGTGCTGCCATTTTATATATTCTATCGGAAGTCTGGTAACTTAATGCTAGTGTATGAATAATGTTAAACCCCGTAAGCGGCCTTAGTGGAAATTGGTATCTCTGTTATTAACTTCTCTGTTATTAACACACATTGGTTTATCACACAGACAATTTATACAAAAACACATTCTTTCTGCTCAGTGGGAACTACAATTATTACTGGAGTTCAGTTGCACAGCCTCTTTGTTTCTTCTTCTTCTTCTTCTTCTTGCTGTCATTATTTTCTTTGTCCATTGCTCAGCATGTCTTCTTCAGTGCTGCCAAATATAGTGGTGACAGGAACGATACACCGCAATATAGCAAGCTTTACTGTATTTGGGTAGGATTCGGATACTTGGGGAGAAATCGCAAAAAATGAAAACACACCTGCTAAACTTGGCTTTCCTTGCCGCTATGCTCAGCATACAACTGGAGTTACCTCACTTTTCTTGCTCCACCCCTCTCTGCTTGAGTAAAACATTTTTCTTTATTGCATTCAGAGGAGTAAATATTTGAGATAATTGTACACCTCTCTTGCTGCTGTTTGTTTGTGTGGCTCTTCCCTGTATAGAAAGCTGTTTGTGCATTTATGGGATATCTTTGACATCCAGCTAATGCTCCATGTACCAGTGTACTAGTTCATGGACCTGATCTTAAGTCATCAATAAGTCTATTTATATTCCCACCAAGATACTATTTATTGAAAAAACATATACAAGTGTAGTCCAGTATGTCAGCGCCAATACGTTTCCTATTTTAAGTATAGAGTAATAAGTATTTGGTGCAAGAAAAGTAATATCTTACCTGTTCTGAATGAGACACATTTTGCGCTTCATTAATTCTTAGCACAAACAATGGTTCATTTGTTTAAAAAAAAAAAGGTTTCTTTTATTACATTTTTACTCCATAGGATTTGTGCAATTGCTTGTCTGTTCGCTTGCACATAAAGCACACTTGTGATAGACAGTAGCATTTATGTACTTCTCTCCTTTCTGTGTCCGACTGTGCCTGTCTTGTCGTTTCAAAGGTTCAGAGTCACTCCTGGGTGGCACATCAGCCATATATCATGCAACACCCGGTAAGGCAACATGCATTAACCACACATATGTATTTATGTATATATGTACTGTCTGTATGTAAGCATGTGTGGGTGTGTGGCTCAGCCTCAGCTGTAAAACACTAATTCACAACTTAAATTCAGCTTGTTCTGCTGACACGGTTAAAACAGCAACTTCCCCGAAATGCAGCATGACTTGCATGGAGAGCCGTTTGAGCATTTTATGATCGATAGCCAGCTTAAAGGGTCAACCCCCAAATTGTTGGTTATGCAGAAATGTAATACAGTACTGTAACAGAAGAAACTAACTAGTAATACACAGTTGTACTACACATGCGCCCTACCAGTGCATTCTACCCGTGCATTGAATTGGACTGGACTTTAAAGGGGAAATCAACCCCCCAATAATCCTTTACAAGAATACAGGTATGTTCTATGCGCCTCCACTAGTCTAAATACGGCATTCTGATTGATATTGTGTTTGTGGAATATGAGTTTGAGCAGCAAAATCCACCTGTTTTTAGCCATCTCAGGGGGCGGCCATTTTGTCACTTTCTGTCTCCTGACAATAACACCACAGTTGCTCAGAGCTCAGGTAGCAACCAATCACGGCTCACCTGTTTTCTGGGGGAGCCGCGCTCTAGTCTTCTGTCTGTCTTCCTATTTCTTTTTTCCACTACTGTATAACATTTATGCACACCTGTAGTACAACTGTGGTATACTAGTAGAACAACTAATTGTTAACTGTGAGTCAAACTGTGCTTAGGTGACATCTGTGCGCTACGAGCACTACTCATTATTTTTTCCCGTCTATGCTTACCGGGTCGGCTTCTATAAAGTACTAATAGTAGGAATACAATTCTGCATACTACCACTGTAGGATTAAGAAAACCCTCCAACACAAGTCAAAGGGCTGATGTGCTGAAGTCTTATTAGTAACATTTTCCCAACAGCTGTATAACATTTCTGCACACTAGTAGTCCAACATTGCCATACTACTTGGACAACTGCATGTTACGAGTGAGGTTAAAACTACCAGTGGTAATTTTGGTGCTAAGTAGTTGGAGCCCGGAGGCTACTACTGTGTCACCCGTGCCTAAAAAGTTGGGCCAAGTAGTGTTGCTAGTGCAGCATACCAGTGTGCAAATAAGGTTTAATTGCATATTTGTAATCAAAAAGTGTCATTTAGTAGTGGAAAAACACTAGCAATAAGAAAAAGTCCTACTTGTACTACTTTTACTACAACGTGCAGCAGCCCAGTTGTTCTCCCAGTGCAGCTTATTGTCTTACTATTGTCATGAAGGCAAATATTTTACCAGTTCATGAATCTTAAGATGTGTATCAAAATAATGCTGAAATGGCTTTTTACAGACTCACACTGATCAAAGAAAGCACAACCTGTATTTATTTACATGTTGTCAGAGTGCATGTGCAAGTGTCCATGTGTGAGAAATATGAAACAAGTAGGAAGAGTGTGGAAGAGTGTGAAGCTCTACAGCAGCCTTCCCTCTCTCTGGAACGAGCAGGAAATGCCTGAAGCAGCAACCGTCTTGTGACTCTTTGACTCGTCCAACAGATGGTTTCTAATGGAACACGTGTCTCTGCAGATCTGTCCCTCCCCCGACACTTTACCGGGAAAAGCTCAATACCAAAAAGGCGACGAGATGGAAAGCTGTTTGAGTATTTATTCCATATCCTTGATATCTAACTCATGTTTCCCCCCCACTATATTAGTTTCTGTTTTGGCTTAGTGGGACACATATGAAATAAATGCTGAGACAGCTTTTCAGAAGTCATTTGAGCATGAATTTGATATCTTTGATCTCTGCCTCTATAGGTCCAATGTGTTGCAGCCATAAAATTATAAGTTTATGATTATTGGCTAAAAACAACGATCAGTTTGAACATTAAATATCTTGTCTTTGTTACGTATTCAATCAAGTATAGGTTGAACATTATTTGCAAGTCATTTTATTCTGTTTTTATGGAAAACGTCCCAACTTCATTGGAATTGGGTTGGTAGTAGGTATGTGTCATACTACTACTACTACTACTGTACTAGAAGGTCAGCTTCTGGTAAAATAGTAGGACAACTATGTGCTACTAGCGAAGCAAAACCATGCACGAGTTGAGAACGGCATGCTCCTAGCACTTCTGCTTGTCAACATCGAGTGTTTCACTATTAGCATTTAGTAGCGTACAGATGTCGAGTGCACGATATTGCCTCAATTGTGACATGTAGTTGTACAAGTATTCCCAAGATGTCCTTCTTGTATTCAGAAACGGCATACAGTAGTGGAACACAGTCGGTCTATGCTTATTTGTCTTGACAAGGTGTGTCCTAGTACCTTAAGCTGGATAATCGAGGCTATGGAAGAAATGCTCAAATGGCTCTCTATACAACACGTTCAAGTGAATACACCCCACCTGAATCTGTTCTTTACTTTCATCACAAAATGAAACATTTTTTAACAGACTACTTATTTAAATCAACAAGTGTTTTTTTCTCAGGTGATCATGAGATTCCTTAAAATTTCCTGGCATCACCTGTATGCATCTGTTGTACTGTACATGCTCTTTTGGGCAGAAGCTACCTGCTGCCATTTTTGCATCTTCTATTTTCATGTTGTTTTTTTTCACACGAGTCAATTTCATTGGAGGAACTCTGTTATGTGGTCTGTGGTGAAAGCCAGCTGATTTCTCCCTCTTGCAGGCCCCCGTGATGTCTCCCTCTGTGGATCCCTCCATGTCATTGCATCCCTCTACTATGATTACTCAGCAAATGGGTCAGCTGTCCCTAGGAAACACTGGAGCAGTGAGTAGAATTCTGGGCCGATGTGGCAAAAGTACTCCCATATTGTCATACAAGTGCAGGTACTTTAATAAAAAAAATAAAAAAATAACTGGTGATGGTTTAAGTACAGATTTGATTCCTATTAAAGTGTCAAACTAATAAATCCTCAAAAATTCTACTCAAGTACAATCAACAGAGTATTTGTACTTTTTGACTTCCTTGTACTGATCCTGGAATATCCTTCATGATTAACAAGCATATATTTCTTAGAACACGTTCTACCATTGTTGATTTTGTTTCACAGTATATTGCAGCCAACCCGGGGGCCCAAGGTGCTTACATACCACAGTATCATCCTCTGCCGGCAGCACCGGTAGGTTCACTCTATATTTACAGCTTTCTGTACATCAGGGGTGTCCAAAGTCGGTCCTCAGGGGCCGCCGTCCTGCGTGTTTTCCAGCTCTCCCGACTGCAACACACCTGATTCAGACGATGGCTCATCAGCCAGCTCTGAAGCACCATTAGAACGACCCTGACTATTTGAATCAGGTGTGTTGCTCCCGAGAGAGCTGGAAAACAGGCGTGACGGCGGCCCCTGAGGATCGACTTTGGACACCCCTGCTGTTGATCATCCTTAACTGTCAGCTTCTACCTGAGCACATGAATTTTTTTGTCACTCACCAACCATAACCACAAGTCCAAATACAGCGCTTGCATTAGAAGTATCCTTAAAATAAAATAAAAAAGTATGTGTGTCTTTACACACAGAGCGAGAGAGAGAGAGAGAGATTTGTAGCCACAAAAAAAAAAAAGCTAGTACAACCTAGTTTTTGGACTGGAACGGATAAATTGTGTTTCCATTCATTTCAATGGGAAACCTAACCTTGATTTGTAAACGTTTCAAGTCTGCTACTTTGATGCTAAAATAATGATGTGACAGCAAAGATGTTCCGGTCAGTATACATTTGAAAAACTGTTACTTTTTTGAAAAACTGTTACTTTAACAAACAAGGAGCAGCAGCACATACAAAATGAGCATTCAACATCACTCACAGGCAAGTATCCTCTTTGCTCTGTGGCGACAATAACATTTGATGGAACTTACTTGGGTAGCTTTTCTGCCTCTTCTGACTGTTGATTATCCAGTTAAACTCAGATTTGGACTTCATATAAACTGTAAAAACCCATTAAAGACAAGCGCTTAAAAGTCCGAAATATCACGGGGTTGCAAATGATAAGCTATGATAAAGCCAGTTAACATTACTGTTAAATATATATCCCTCATATATTCTCAAATTGCTTTTCAGGAAAGCGGCACGCCACAGCAGCTGGATTCTTCCACCAACTCGTCCCCTTACAGTCAACTCAGCAAGTAACCACAGGTACTCGATAAAGATCGTTTTTATAAAGCTACAAAATAATCCAAATGTGCAAATATCTTGCCAAATAGAATGATATTTTGATTAAGTAGCGATGCAGTTACTGTCTCTCTCACACACTTACACACACACACACACACACACTTACACACACACACACACACACACACACTTACACACACACACACACACACACACACACACTCGCACCCGCAGACGCGTCCCTTCGTTTGGACGTACTTGCGGCCTAAATGCTACAAATGTAGCATTGTCCCATAATGCCATGGCTTTTGGACTTGCACATGCACTATGGGAAAAAATGCAGGACTTAAATTATGCATTACAGCAATAATTAAACCATAAAATTAAGAAGAACCAATGTTTATTTAATTTACTTAAAAATGCTGATTATTCATGCAAGTAGTTCATAATTGTGATACTTTTCAATTGATTTGCCCTCAATTTGCAGTTAGAAAATTTGGAATGGAAATATACTGCAACATTTCCAGCCCAATGCAACCCTACTCCACATCCGTCATTGTCAATCATGCGTCTTCTTGTTGTCTGTGTTTTTAGGCTCAGCGATAACTCGGCAAGCCAGAGGGTTGGTGAGAGCGGGCTGATGACATCACCGGTTTAGCAGCCCTCTCTGATTGGACCAGACACACAAACTTTTTTGCACAGCCCTTATGCTTGTGTTGGAAAACGAGGACGGTGAAAATGCACTCAAGCAGTTGGCTAATCACAAAAAAAAAAAGATTTATTTTGATAAGAAACAACATGCTCTTCAAGATTTTCTCTTTTTTTCAAGAAGGATTCTCAAATTCCAGAGGACACTTCCCCATCCCTGCCCCCACCACATTATCCACAGTATGATGTGATTTTACATGCATGAGATTGCGATGTCCCCCCCCCCCCACCCCCCACTTCTAGGTTTTTATGATTTTATAGCTACGTACCCCCTGCAAAACCTTGTTTGCACTGACTTTTAAAGTAAAAAAAAAAAAAAAAGGGTTGTGTTTCACAATTGTCACAGAATCACATGCTTGAAAGAGGTGACCATGTCATGAAAAGGTGCCTTCCTAACCACCATCTTCCAGCGTTTCTCATTGAACTTGATCAGGTGTCATATTTCCCATCATAATTCCATCTGATTGATCTCACACAGGAAGTGCGTCGCTATCTAGTCTTCTGGTAGCAATAATGAGAGTCCCACTGCAATACTGAGGGCAGGAAAGGAAAAAAAAAAACAATAGTGACAAACTCAAAACAACAAAATTCTTATTTTTCTCCTCTTTGTTGTTGTTTTTTTTTTAAAAATAACTGTCGAAATGACATCTAGCAGGAGCTGTGCTTTTTGGAAATTACACGGAATTGGCGTATTTTGTGATGTGTTTTTTGTTTGGTTGGTTTTTTTGTTTTGTTTTATTTCCTCTCATGGTCAGTTTGACCGGTGATCTACCTCATGGTTCTGAGTCTGCCGGTGTGGTTGGGTTTGCAGGTAAAGCCCTTTTATTTTCTTTTTTTTCTTTTTTCTTTTTTTTTGCACCAGAGTGGATGAAGCAGAACAAAAAGCCACGCTCGGGAGCTGACCAACTCGGACTTCAAGCGTTATGTCTCCTCCCACTTGCACCATTTTCTCGTCCATCCTTTTGAAACGTGGTCATTTTGCCTCATCTTTATTCCTCATGACTTATTGTTTAAGTGTTTTGTTTTTGTCTTGCTCGAGAAAGTGAGTGTAGTTTAGTTTCCATGCTCCCATTTAGAGCATAGGTGTCAAACTCATCTGGCTGCCACTTAGATTTTTTTTTTGTGGCACACTGAAAGCGAATACTGTAGTGTCTTGCCGAATGGGTTTGTTCTTGTCATTTTGGGAGAAAATCTCTCAAAATCGCATTTTTCGTCACTTGTTAGAGACATTACAATCATTTTTAATAAGCCCCAAAAGTCATTATCTACTTTCTTTTTTTTTTTTTTATAGATTTTGTATCATTATGGACAGATGAGGCTGTCATTATGTTTTTGTACGCATAGAACTTCCTTGCCCATAGCTGGCCAATTGATACTGAAGTAACATTGAGGCCTTTGAACAACCTGAAGTCAGTACGGGTAAAGCTTTCTCACTTTTTGAAGTATCCATTGAATCGAGCGAGCGTTTGTTAATCCTGAGTTGCAGTGCAGCCATCCAAGATAGAATTTGCTTGTCGTTGCACTTTCATCCGAGGTGGTGGTAGCAGGCCGTTTGCCGCTTGGTTGTCAAGAACAACACCATGTCATGAAAGCATAAATTGTGCTATTCGTCCGGGCAGTGTGATGGTAAAGAAATCTTGTCAAACCGTCTCTGAATTACAGTTGGGGATGGGAAAACTTCAATTGTAGAACGTTCCTCCAATGTTATTTGGCCAGCCCTTGGCAAGTACGTGATATGCTTAAAAAAAAACAGCTGAAACTTAAGCTGTCAAATGTTGATGGCCTCATGTCTGACTGCACAAAATGGGGGGAAAAAAAAGTAAAGGGACTATTGGGACCCCATTAATACAATGATCACAAAGAGTTTAGGATATTGGGGCTTTCTGGTGAAATTCCCGCATGAACCTAAAATGAAGTATAAACAGGTGAACGTAATTCGAAGAGAACTGTTTGAATGCCAAATTAAACCAGGAGATGTATTGGTCCATTTACGGATCACCCTTGGTGAACTTTCCGTTCAAGAATAAATACTGAAACATTAAATAGTTGGACATGTGCATTCAAAGTATATATTTTCCAAAGGATGTCCACTTCTGTGCCTTTCTGTGATGCTTCCAGTACCTCTGTTGCAATGTTGTGGTGACACACTGTCCCCCAAAGCTCAGTGGCCACGTTGGGCCGGCTTCAATCCATGCTTAAAGTGTAACAAATGCTTATCGAGTCATTAGCAAAGCACCCGTTGCGAATTCTGCAGAGAACAGCAAGTTGTGCCAAAAATACTGAAACTTTGAACAGCTGGACATTTAAAAGTTAAGACAAGGTCAAATTAAGCTCACCTGTAAAGCTCTGAGTATTTTAGGTTTATCCTGAAACTTCACCTGAAGCTCAATAGCCATAACTTTTTTTTTTACTGTAGTCTTTGCTTGCCACTACTTTTCATTCTTCTGATTTGAAATTTCAATTTGCGGTTATAAGTGACTACAGTCACAATGACATGCAGAGGAAATTGCGTAATATGATGTGATTATACATTTAAATCTTTTTCACAGTCATAAGAGCCATCTAAAGGAAACCGTGACTATGATGTGGCCCGTGATGAAAATGAGTTTGACACCCCAGATTTAGTGAATTAGTTTACTTGAGCTCCTTCAGTACTTTTCAGCAAATGAATGCAGGCTCCATGCATTTCTTTGATGAAAGAATCCGCCTTCGTCAATGCCGCACCCCACTGCCCCTGAAAGTTGGTCTGTTTTCAAGGTCACTCGAGGTCAAACAGTTGCTGTAAAGTGAGTGGCACGTATTGGGATCTGTTTCTGATGCGCTATTTGTTTCAAACTTTCAATGAGAAGTCACATGAGTAGTAATGCTTGATGGCCCGTGCTAGATTGGTTGTTTTTTTTTTATATAGATCTGAATTGGTAGACAAATGAGAAAATAAGTGTATTGTTTGCTTCGCTTTTCTCCTCAAGTTCACTTGTTTTAAAATGAACTCTACGCTATGACACATAAAAGAAAAAGTCATAGCTATGACGGTCAGGTTGTACTACTTGGGTACTAAGTACACACAACAGGGAAATACTTCAGTAACCAAACTTTTACTGCAGGTGATTTCACCACAGGGATGGGGAAGATTAAAGAGGGGAGGGTGGGGAGGGGGCTTGGTTAATCTTGTACATTTGATCCTCATTGTTCGCCCTGTCACCCTCAACTGATTCAAACAATCATCTCCTTGCTCTCTCCTTTGAAAACATTTGAAACCGTGCTGAATAAAAGACTTCTCTTTCTCTGATAATGTTCAAGCCTTCTTAATGGTATTTAGACAGTGACAAGCAATTATTTGACCATTGTAGGTCAACTGTTTAAAAAGGTATCAATCAACGTCATTGATGTGTACACTTTCACTTCAATTTATGAGCCGCAACTCAAATTTATTGAGCTGCGCCATGTTCCCTCTTGCGTGCTCCAGTTGAGAGTTGAGCGGCGGTATTTTGAAACACCTGGAGGTGTTTGAGAGAGAGGACTGGTCTCTTGAATTTAGCTGAAACTGTAAATACAGGGTGGCACAGTGGTTGACAGGAGAGCACGTCTGCCTCACAGTGCAGAGGTGCAGGGTTCGATTCCAGCTCGCGCCTTCCTGTGTGGACTTTGCATGTTCTCCCTGTGCCTGCCTAGATTTTCTCCAGGTACTGCGGTTTACTCCCACATTCCAAAACCATGCGTGGCAGGTTAATGGAACACTCTAAATTGTCCCGAGGTGTGAGTGTGAGGGCGGATGGATGTTCATCTCTGTGTGACCTGTGATTGGCTGGCAACCGGTTCAGAGTGTCCCCCGCCTACTGCCCGAAGACTGCTGGGATAGGCTGCAGCACACCCAACGACCCTTGTGAGGATAAAGCGGATCAGAAAATGGATGGACGGATGAAAATGGAAGGATTCCGTTCGAATTATCTATTTCATTTTCAGGTTCAGGGTATAACCAGGGCGGCCCGGTAGTCCAAGTGGTTAGCACGTCGGCTTCACAGTGCAGAGGTACCGGGTTCGATCCCAGCTCCGGCCTCCCTGTGTGGAGTTTGCATGTTCTCCCCGGGCTTGCGTGGGTTTTCTCCGGGTGCTCCGGTTTCCTCCCACATTCCAAAACCATGCGTGGCAGGTTAATGGAACACTCTAAATTGTCCCTAGGTATGAGTGTGAGCGTGGATGGTTGTTCGTCTCTGTGTGCCCTGCGATTGGCTGGCGACCAATTCAGGGTGTCCCCCGCCTACTGCCCGAAGACTGCTGGGATAGGCTCCAGCAACCCCCGCGACCCTAGTGAGGATGAAGCGGTTCGGAAAATGGATGGATGGATGGGTATAACCAATGATCTTAATGTATCGTCAGCATTTTTGCAGCAGCGCTACATAGAGACTGTAAGAGTCACATAAAGACTTGATATAATGCCACCAACAACACCGACGTGAAACAGTTGAGCATCTGCTTGAAATTTTCAGTCCTCCGGAATGCAAGAGCGAAACAAATGATCTTCCAGAAGAGGACGCTGTTCACTCCCATCTTGACAAACTGTTTGATCTTGTGATCTAAATTCAGTCAGTAAAATGGGTGACAAGTGTGTGTGTGTGTTTGCACGTGTGTGTTTGTGTTAGCTCATTCCCCAGAAGCTTTCCTCCTGCACTATTTGCAGCACAGAGCCTCAGCAGATTCATAACTCTTAGGTCGGATCTCCCGACTTAAGCTCCGATTTAGGCACAGCTGATCCCTGAGACATAAAGGCACCAGGCTCCATCTCTTACCAGTCAAAAGGGATCAGAAGCACCCAGGTGCTAGATTAGCAATCGCACCCTCTGCCGCACCCACAAAACACACACACACACACACACACACACACACACACACACACACACTCACACACAACGGATGAAACTTGTATCCCTGGAGACAACATTGGAGGGAGTGTGTTGAGACTGGTCACAAGCAATGCGCTCTATTATTCACTTCCCTCACTTATGCACACGGATGGCTGCAGGGTCTTTTCTCTCGGCTCGACTGATGCATTGTGAGGGGGGGGGGGCTTAGACAATAATTTTATAAATGTCTTTTAGAATATCAAATAAAGTGCTGGAGCTAACGCACCCTCTACCCCCATGCCAGTTGAGCAGCTTAGCTACCTCAACAATAAAAATTCTCTCTCTCTCTCTCTCGGTCTGACACAAACACAACAAAAAACCTCATACACACCCAAGCACCTCTCACTTTCACCAAAAGTCTCATACGGGTCAAACTCTCTCTCACACACACACACACACACACACACACACAAAACTGACATGTAACAAAAACCTTTCAAAAGCATCTCACATCTGTCAACAAAACATACACAACAAAATCTCACAAATACGTCTCACTCAAAACACACACAAACACACACACACACACACACACACACACACACACACACCTCTCAGACTCACTAAAAACCTGTCACACTCAGACACTAACCTCACATACTCGCGTACACCCAAAAAAAATCTCTCCCAATATCCCCAAAACTCTCACAGCACACTGTTAACCTAGAAGTTTACTTGAAAAATACTACAATAAATCAGTTACCTTGAAAAAAACAAAGCACAAGAGAGGAAAACAGGTGGTTGTGTTGAATTAACTTATTAACTGAATTAACAAACACAATCGAGACACATATTAAAGTATTATACCAAAAACCCTCTCTCACTCACTAAAACACATGCCATATAAAATTCACACTCACAAAAAACTTCCCACATGAAAAAAAACCTCACACAAAGCAAACAATCTCTCACACTCACCAAATAAATCACACACCAAAAAATAAACTTATGCAGACCAAATAAACCTTTCTCACACAACAAAATCTCTCATACTTGCCAAAAACCTTTCTCACATATACTTTCTGACAGTTTTTTTTTTTTGGGGGGGGGGGGGAGGTCATATAGACAAAAACAGTGTGACGCAGAAAAGCATGTGTGCTTTGACTCTCAGAACAATAAAGGTTTTCATTTTAGTAAGAGCATTTTTGGGTGAAAAGCTTTTTTTAATGTGTATTTTTTTGTTATCAATCCCAACAATGAATTGTTGCTCTTTTGTGTCGTCATGCATTTGGCACTGTATTTTTGACGCTCGCATAAATAAATCCGGTGTTTCCTGTGGGTGACGCATTATTCAATGTCATCTCCAGGAATACACATCCACCTAAAACACACACAGATGTCCATCACATTCCGTTGTTAATGTCATCAAGCCTGTGAACACGTGGAACATGCCAAGTATCTGTCACTCACTCGCTCTCTTCCCTCTGCCTCTCGTTTTAATTCACCACAGCTGAAGGGACACATGGCAGTGATCCCTTGAGAAAGCCCAAGGTTAGACACGGGGCACCGACATGAAAAAAGAGGTGGGAGGGGGCGAAGGGGTGGTGGGGGTTCGTTTCAATGTTTAATCTGGTTTGTTTACTGTGATACAATCAGTCGTTCAACACGTGGGATGCCTCGGATGCCGAGTTATCTCCTATCAATGGCCTATCATTGTCACTCAAATAATTTCTGAAATGTTTATAGAGTGTAGATTAGATATCTTGAGGAATAGGTCAGTGGCAGTCAGAAACACTGACCTACATTTACGACCCACGGAACTGTTTTCATTTCATAGTGTTTCTCTTGCTGCACTGCTGTCGGTATGTTGTGCATGTGAATGTTATTGTCCCATCCACCTAAATTGACCAGAGCTTTCAGAATCAGTAGTGCTGGTCCATGTGACTTGTATCAGTAATGGGAAAACAAAACAATATTTCTGGTGAGTATGATGTTTTTTATTGACCTTTGTGTTTTTGAGACGTCTAAGAGAGGGTACTTAATTGGGTACTACAGGTAGTAGTAGATGGATCTTAACCAGAATATCAAGGATATCAAATTGCGTTTTTCTATTTAATTGGGTGATAGGTCTGCAATAGGCTGGCAACTAGTTCAGGTTGTACCCCGCCGACTGCCCGAAGATTGCCGGGATAGGCTCCAGCACGCCCTGCGACCCTTTTGAGGATAAGCGGATCAGAAAATGGATGCGTAGATGGGTGGTAGTTTTTTTGTTGTTGTCGTTGTTTGTTTATTTGTGTGTGTGTGTGTGTGTGTGTGTGTGTGTGTGTGTGTGTGTGTGTGTGTGTGTGTGTGTGTGTGTGTGTGTGTGTGTGGGTGAGAGAGAAAGAGAGAGAGAGAGAGAGCGAGCGAGCGAGAGCGAGCTTCTACTTACTAGGCAAACCTACGAGTGGACATTTTGGTCTGACTAGAGACTACTAGTGCAAAATAAGTGTGTCCTATTTGGCCATAGTGGACACTCCAAGTGGAAAATTGTTCAAGACACAGCCCTTACTAGAGCATCTGACTCTTCTACTAGTGCACCAAATTGTCTCATTAGTGAGGACAAAGTGTGTACTAGTATATGGACTTTAAGCGTGATATCAAGGATATTTAATAATTGCACTCCACTTTACACTGAGTGAGAGGCAGAGTAGAGCTCTCACAGTCCACAGTTGCTACTGTCACTCACTGACATCACACACACACACACACACACACACACACACACACGCACACGCACACTCGGGCAGCGGGGTCACACATGCTTCATAAAGGGCGCCGTTACAATGGCTTTTCTGTTTCTCTGAGCGCAGAGCTACGACACAAAAGGCCCAAATGAATGCGCCGGCCTGATGTGGCCCCACTTCTAGCCATTTTTCACCAGATGACAGCGAGGACAACGCAGCCGGATGGGGCAGCATGTTTTCAAAGGACGCCCCTGAAGGTGAGCACCCACATTGCAGGCATCTCCGTATGCTAGTAGTAAGTAAGTAATTCCTGTTGTTGTTGTCGAAAATATGATTTGTGAGAGAATGATTGATGGCATATTTAATTCGAATGAGTGATCTTCTTTCAAAGTCAGGTGGTCATGTGAAAATTAGACAGTTCAGAAAACGCCTTGGAACTAAAGCTAACAGTAAAGAAGTAGAAATGTGTCCTCACTGGAACAGACCATTCAGCACATTAGTGCAACAACTAGGAAACACTAGTAGAATTGGTTACTAGTGCCATTTTTTTCCACCAATTACTGCCACTTTTAGCCTATTAATAAGGCCTTAAGCAATGGATTGCAGTTTCCAACTAGTGCATAGATTTGCCTTATTTTAGAGTGTTCTACGAGTACCCCAAAGATGTCCTAGCAGTGAGCACAACGATCATCTATATGGACATTTTTATTGATCACAAATATAAAACTAGCCTGTGCTGCACTAGTTACTATTAGGCCCAATTATGTGTCACACACTAGTAGCGACACACTAAGTACAAGAACATTTACCTCATATGTAGTTGTCCTACTAGTATGCAGAAATGTCATACAACAGTGGAAAAAAACATTAAAAAGTAATAAGTCAGTCATTATACTAGTATGTCAAAGTTGTTTCATAAATGCATTGAATTGTCTTTACAAAGCGCAAGCAGGGATATTCTGGGGAAAAAATTCAGCCTGGGAATAGTCGTGGATTATTGAAAAAGTAATCATTGATGGTGGTGAGGGTAATACAACTGTCGAGCATTGAAAAGTTGTCGTTGACGGCCGTAATTCCCCAACTACACCGGCCGTTTGGGAAAATTAACATATTTTCCATCCTGGACTTGGACCTGGTTGAATTATTAGTGCAGCACAGTAGTTTCTGATAAGGTTTAATTTCATATAAATGAATCTGTCTGTGCGCTAGCAAATTTTTTTCACTACTGTTTCAGCGCTCATGACATTACTGTATAAAATTGTACTATAGTTGACATATGGCATGTCACGAGTAGTGCTTGTAGCGCAAGGCTGTAAAGTAGTACTCAGTCTTGCCTCACTAGTAATTGTCTGTAGCTGTCTTACAAGTACAAAGTACAGTACTGTATGTCCATGTGCACATGAACAAAACAATTTCACACACTGACGTTTCAAAGGTGGCAAGGTGGAGCCAAAATAGAGCAAGATGACATTTCTGTACATTTGTAGGACAACTACATCTTACTGCTGTAATGAGGCAACATTTTGCACTGGTTGACATCTGCATAACACTAATGCTAAAAGTGAAGCAAAAAGATGTTCACTATCTGAATCTTATCACGTTACTAATTGTACTTGTAGCACACAGTTGTTGCACAGTTTTGCCTAATGAGTTACATGTAGTTGTCCTACTAGTGCGCACAAATGTTACTACCAGTGGTGAGAACAGAGAACCTACCGGTATTAGTACATGGAACTTAACGGAAAGTCGCTTAAACATTTTGGGGGAAAAATATTACTAAAACACATTAATTCCACGAGTGTGCTCTAGTTATTCTACCAGGGCGCTGAATCATCTTACTAGTGAGGAGTTAACGACTACATGGACCTTAAACTGGATGTCAACGACATCTAATCCGTTTGAGCATTCATGTGAAATTCTTGATCTTGAATAAAGACAATAAATAAATGAAATAAATTGTTTACACACCTTTTAGATCCTTGATACTCATGTACTAGTACACTTCTTATCCTCACTGGGACAACTTTGGCATACTAAAAGGACAATCACATGTTCCTAATGAGGCAAAACTCTGAATTTGTTGACAACTGTGTGCTTCTAGTTTGACCTAACAATGACTAGGATAGATAGCAGTAGCCAGGTAGTGCTCAGTTTTGCCTAACTAGTACTGTAGTTGTTCTACTAGTATGCTCATTGAGGACAAAGACCAGTGAGAACAAAGTGTATACTAGTATATGGACCTTAAACTGCAGAATAGATTCCCAAGCGGCTTTCCCTACTGAGTCGCACTGGTATGGTGGGCTGTGTGGTATGGGATCGGATTATGGGGTGACAGATGGATGGGACTCCCCCAAAGAGATTGACATGGGCGTGGTGCTGAATGCAGATTCCTCCGAGTAAAGAAAAGCGCTGATATTTACCCCGCAGGTGTTTATAGTTCAACACCTCCTCATTGGTGGAGCTGGTTTGTTTTCAAAGGAAGTTAAAAGTAAAGGCTGACAAATGTCTGGCGAGGCTATGATTCATATTCAGGTCGTCGGTGCTGTTAATGATTAATCGTTTGTTATGTGCCTCAGCAATAAGGAAAGAAAGGTGTTATTTACAAATGGTGTGGCCTGCCTACCTTTTGTCAAAGTTCATTGCTCCTACTACTGAGCACTAGTACTTCACATACCGTACACGACACTAATATCACTTTAAATCTCTCATTTTCAATTTCAAGTGAAGGCATTTTCATACATGTGCTCTTCTATCGGATGGAGTAAGACTGTTAAGATATTCCTAATGTTGTGCCTGGTGAGTGTAACTTTGCACTTAATTGAGGTGTTTGTGCATGCCTGCAAATTACCATGACAGATTGTACCATTACAGTAAATATACTATAATAGACACGTAATGTTCAGGTGTGCCAGGGAGAATGATCACATTTTTCATTTTACTGATTTCTTGTTGATTAATGTAAGTTTGCTCGGCTCTCTATGCCCGTGATATATAGTGACAGGCAGAACAATTAAATGCCTTTCCACTAGATGGCAGGAGTTACATAACGCAAGCTTGTGTCACCATCTTTTGTGACATTTTTTTGGAGGAAAAATATGTGCCTTAAAGTAAAATATATGCCTATCATTTGCAGTAGCATTCAATTTTGTAAACCCTGCCCTTGCTGATCGTAATAATAAACATCTCATAATTATTCTCTTTTTTCTAATTGAAAGTGTTATTGCCCTTAATGATTATGAGCTCTAAAAAAAAAAAAGAAAAGAATTTTTTTTACCTTGTCTTCCTATCTCCTTCTCTCAGGTTTGGAGATTTTCTAAAAAAATTAGGATGTATGTGTTCCTACATTTTGTATGCAATAAAAACAGGCGTTTCTTGTACATCATTAATGGAAAATGTAACCATTTCAAAACTTGATTCGTATATTAGAACCGGTGCCCGGACCCAGTAACAGGCCAAGTGTCACACTATTTACTGATGACACTTGAGATAAAGGTGAGCTTTTTAACCAATGTGTTAATAGCTGCATATGTACTTCAATTACTTTCAGTATCACTGGCGGTGGCATTTATACCCTGCACAACCAGTAATCTTTATTCTCTTCATGTGGTCAAATACATTTGTTCGCATAATTGTTCAAATAAACACTGACTGTAATCTTGTCCAGTTGTTATTTCAATTTTTAATCAAATACAATATAAATAAAAAGGTGAAATGGTAAGCTATTTTCAATTGATACACTAATTAAAATTATACATCTTCATGAAAATGCTGTGAATGCATTTTTTTAAACCTAAACTACAAAGTGTAAATCTCCTTTTATTGTGAGCCAGACTATCAACCAGCACATCCTCAAAGCGAACCTGCAATGTTTTCTTCGTTCAGTGCTTGAAAAGAGTGGCAGAAAAACGTGCGGCTGTTTCACCATGGCAATACACCTGCTAACAATGCCCTAAGCATCTGACAGTTCCTGGATAAAGCAGAGTCCCGACTCACCCAACTGGGGTCCATGGTATTTTTTTTCTCTTTCCGAAGCTCAAGAGGGTCACGAAAGGGACCCATTTTGAAGACAGCCATTGTATTTTAAATTGCAGGTCGGATTTTCTTCTTTTTGTTTATTTATTTTTATTTTGGTTTGATATTTTTTTTTAGAAAAACAAACACATGTGTTAGAAACTAAAGAGCACATCTTAACCAGGGGTGCTAATAATTATGGTGTGAAGACTCAACGTGCAGAATGTCATTTTTTAATTTATTTTCAACTATTTTCGTACTAGCAGAAATCTGGACCAAATATTGCATTTTGTCTTTGGTTTTTACGTGTATTGAGGAGAGGAAAAAAATATCTCCATTCCCTTCTTCACACACATATTTGGTTGCTACAATTCCCCATGACATCTCATCCCAAAGTCTACCTCTTATTTAAAAATGTATACAAAAACAATGAAATGTGGTGAAAATTAAAAGTACGTAAATAACTTGATGAGATGATAGCCTACATGGCTTTTTACCGTCCTAGTGACTTTCTAAAGTAATGTGGCCCGCGACCACAATGAGATCCCTTCTCTAATGCTGTGCGCATGATGGACTTTTTGACAGCGTGCAATCTTCCTCCCCTTTTTCTGAAGCTTCCTCAATTAGCGTGCACAGCAACGTAGATGTTGACGCGTTAGAAGTCTACGGAAGTCAATAGAAAAAGCAGCCCAGGTGAGGCCGCGAATCACCTCCTCTTCCTCCTCCTCTTGTCTTCCCCCCTCCTCTTTTGCCAGGTAAAAGTGCACGGCGGCGCGTCTCCTCCTCCGCACCACCTTAGTTGGAGAAGCGCACAGAACGAGGCTGCTGGACGCCTTTCACGCGTGTAAATATGAGACAAGTTGAAGTCACGTCACGGATTTACTAAATGGGGCTTCTCCTACTGGGCCTGATTCTCCGCTGCTGGATCACCACCGTGGAGGGTGAGCACACTACAAGAGTTTATACGTGTGTATTCTGTGTGTATAGTGTAAACAAAAAGCGCATGTGTGATACGAGATAACGACTATCCTCTTGTTTGCTCCCTCAATCGTATAGCCTGTTTTGTCCTTTATTACACCTGGCCGGAGTAAAAGCAACGGTAGAAACGTCAGCGCCGTTTGTCGCGGGATACTTCGAGATGCTCCCGTGATAGGTGAACATCAGCAGTTTCGAGATCCCATCGAAAAAAAAAAAAAAAAGTTTGATCCCTCTCAAATACACCAAAAACATTCACAGTTTATATTTTAAAAAATTATTTATTAAAACTAACGTTATTAAAGTCAATAAAAACTAACGAAAAAACTAAAATTCAAAAAAAGAATTCCATTAACAAAATAAAATAAACATGAAAATGCTTTTTTGGTCACTCAATATCATACATGAGCTTTCGGTGTTCATTTTAAATGTATTTATTTTGGTGTTGTTGTACATTCAGAAGAACAAAGGCCATTTTTTTCAGAATAGGAATTTACTTTTAAATGATGATTTTACATTACTTGACGTGACCTTTTTTATGTTGCACTCAACAAATACATGTGAAAAAATTACTTTTAATTATAAAAATAAACTCCAAACGAAACATTTTTTTTTCTAAAAACCAATAAACTTGCTCTAAAAACGAATTAAAACAAAAATCTAAACAAAATACAAATCTCAAACTATAACACGAATTAAAACACACTTTGTTTTTTAATATCCCGGAAGACTGTCGTTTAATATCACCGAAGCATGTTTTTTTTTTCAAGCTGTTTATTTTTCTCTCTCACTTGAAAGTTATTGCAAAACACAAAACAAAATAGAATTCCGCATTGTATATTTAAACCCCCAAACGTTCAACCCAATTTGTCTAAGTGCACTTGCTTAATGGTAACAAACAGTATTATGTGAAATGGCAAAGATGGTTTCACGGAAATTAGCAAAGATGTTGTAGCATCAGCCTTCATACAAGTAGCAGCCACACATACAATCAGCGGTGTCTATTAGTCATTTCAGTGCAAGTAGTTACAAGTGAGGGGCATGGATGATTCAAGTTGTTGAAGAGATTTATAGTGATGATCCATCGCCAGTTTGGTTGTTTAGTGTCAGTCAACCATGGGTGGTTATTTTTTTGCCGGTGTTGTGCTGCTTGCAAGGATAGACTAGCAGCTCGGGAGCCAGCGGTGATTCTGTAATCACAGCCATCCAAAACGACTGACCTTTTAAATTATTAAAAAAAGAAGACATCTTCAATCAGCACGAATAGCATAACACACGCGCACATGCACGCACATACACAAGCATGCGTACCAAAAAAAGAAGTTTGTGTGTGTGTGTGTTTTGTAGGTTCATGTTCAGCTGATAGCGCTGCAACGTGTGATCTATGTCTCCAACTTGGTCCACATTGTGCCTGGTGTACACAGGAGGTAAGCAGCAGCATCCTCAACCTCAGAACACATTCTAAATCTGTGATTTTTTTTTCACCATGACATGATGTGCATTTTCTTCTTCTCAGAATTTCACCGACTGGTTGTCAGTGAGTGAAAGATGTGACACACCGGAGCACTTGCTGGAAAAAGGATGTGCTGAGAGCCTTTTGGAGTTTCCCATTTCTAAAGGAGAAATCCTCCAGAATGAACCACTTGGGAAGAAGAGTGGCAACCTGAACCTCACACAGATCTCCCCACAGAAAATGGCACTCAAACTACGACCTGGTATGCCATTTTCATATTCAGAGACATCACTTTTTTGGATCTCCGTGAAGCACTTTGGCTTAATTTTTGAGCAGGCAGTCAGGTGACTTTCCAGGTGAAAATCCAACACACTGAAGACTACCCTGTGGACCTCTACTACCTGATGGACTTGTCAGCGTCCATGTTTGATGATCTGAACATGATCAAGGACCTTGGCTCCACCCTGTCCAAGGAGATGGCCAACCTTACCAGTAAATTTCGCATGGGCTTTGGTTCCTTTGTGGAGAAACCAGTTCTGCCCTTCATCAAGATTACAGAAGAGGAGCTCGCCAACCCTTGCAGGTATCACGCATGCGGCCAATTCTCCTTCTACATCGCCACAACGTTAATTAAATGGACTTAAATCTGATCTAGGGGACCTGGATGAGCTTAAAGATGACTTCATGTTCTTGAAAGAAGAGCCAATAGCCACACCGCAAAACTAGCGTTCGTAGTGGTTGTTCTAAGAATGCTTCTCAGAGCTTCTCTTTTAGTAAACATTTCGCATGTACTTCAAGGGGGCAAAAGTCGGAGGCTCCTCAATGGCACTATTGGTAAACAAACCCTTATGTCACGTTGTGCGGTGGTGGTGAACCCCAAAAAGCAGGCAGGAGGGAGGAGCAGGGTGAACTTGAAGAAGTATATTGATAAAACACACAAAACTAAATCCTAAACAAACAAAGTCCCAAATATCAAACAAAAACCATGACTGAAGCTCAAAACTATCAATAACAGAAATATGACCAAAACATGACCTAAACATGACAGACAAACAAACATGACAGCAGCAAAAAGCAACAATGACCCAACAATGAATAGTTGGGCTGGGAGTCCTTTTAAAGCCATAATTGCCTAACGACCAACAGGTGTGCAGCTGCAGGGAAAAGCCCCACAGTGCCACCTGTTGGTAAAAACCGAATCATGACACCTTACATGTCATTTGACCAAGGCAAAGCGTTTGAGGAAACGGGGTAAATGACTGAAATGGTTATTTGAGCTGTATTTTGAATGTGTGAAGTGTTAGTGAAAAAGAAGATGTTACATAAGGTAAATTGTTTGGATGTGAGAGGGAACGCATATAGACGTGAGAGAAATTCAGACATAATGAATAATAATGGACCGGATAATTTACTTTTCTGTTCCTCTGATTAATGGCACACGTGCTCTTTTGATGGTGAAATGGCGAGGCACACTGTCGTTTACTATCAACCATTGTTTTGCTAAATATACATTGCTATGAGAAAATGCCTCCCACCAACTTGATGATGGAGTTTTGGCTCCCAGTTGGTCCCCTGAGAAGTTGCCGCTATGCCAACTAGGCCGTCTAGCGAGAATCTCAGCACAGCTATTTACGACATCCACTCGATCCATCTTCCTCATCCACCGGTTCCGTTGGATGAATTTGAACTTTTTTAAAGGAAAATGAAAAAACATGTGAACCTTTCGGTGTATATCTGGCGGCACGAGCCCAATCACAAGTTTTTAAGATAAGATCACCTTTATTTGTCCCACACTGGGGAAATTTGCAATTTTTTCATTTTGTGATTTTGTGAAATGAAACAATGTCATCATTGTTTCATTTCAGTTCATAGCAGGCGTCAATCACTTTTCTGCCACTTGAAAGCATTGTGGTACTTATTGCCACACATGCCAGAATTTGCGACTGTCTCAAAAAACAGGGGAGACGTTTTCAGATGGGTGATTTATTTTTGTTTGCATATTGAAACCATCAGACTGTGACATATTACTCAACATGTAATGTGTACAAACTGAGCTGAATCTTTGGAGAACATTTTTGAAATGTTTTTGGTGGTGCCTTTGTCCCTGTTTACAGGAGCGCAGACGCGACCTGCTTGCCGACGTTTGGCTACAAACACCTCTTGTCCCTTACGAGCAACACGGGCAAGTTCAACGAGATGGTCTCGATGCAGCACGTGTCTGCAAACATTGACGTTCCAGAGTGCGGCTTCGACGCCGTCATGCAGGCGGCTGTTTGCGGGGTAAGGGCGACATTTCAGCTCAGACAGAAGAAGAAGTGAGGTGTGAGATGACAAAAGTAAAAGCAAGAGCAACGTTGTTTTCCTGATAGGACAGAATAGGTTGGAGGAATGATTCCATGCGTTTGCTGGTGTTTGTCAGTGATGCTGACTCACACTTTGGGATGGACAGCAAAATGGCCGGCATTGTGATTCCCAACGATGGCCAGTGTCACCTGGACACCAACAATGAATACTCCATGTCCACAGAGCAGGTTCCGACCCCATTCGTTTTCATTTTGCTCACGCCGAACTCTCCACGGCAACGAATTACCCCTGCTCTTCATGCTTTGTATTTTTCTCCTTAGGAGTATCCAACTCTGGGCCAGTTGATTGATAAAGTAGTGGAAAACAATATCTTACTGATATTTGCTGTGACGGAAAAGCAGAAGCTGAACTATGAAGTAAGATTCACATTATCGAAGTACGTTGAACCACCATTTATTCTGTGGAATATATTCCCGGCAGGCCCTAACAAAGGTTCGCTATCTTAAGGCTAGTACACAATGCGACGGCAATAGAATGGCCTATTTGTTATTAGCTGCTGCTCTTTACACACTTGGAGCAGCAACACATACAAACAGCATGTGGAAAATGAAAACGATTGCTTTACATATCATAATACAGGAAGAACACAACAGATGAATGGCGATGTCGCGTCCCGGTTCACTGTACTAAAGATGTCAGCCTCGCTATTTGCATGAATGCATCTGCTGCTTTTTCCCCACTGTCGTAGAACTATGCAAATCTGATACCCGGTGCCACCGTAGGAGTCGTGGCCATGGATTCTCGCAACATCCTCGAACTGATTCTAACGGCATACAAAGTGAGTGTGAAGAAAAAGCTCATGGTTGGAAGAACTTTCCTAGGCGTTTTTCTTAAAACCCCTCTTTCATTCTTTCTCCTATTACGCTTCCTTACACCTCCCGGGAATTTGCGTCAGCATGTTCCACTGCAAGTCTTGTCTTGTCCAAACTGTTTGATGTGTTTGTGTCTTACTCATTTTTTCTCGGCAACTTGTACTTCCTCGTTGTGCTTTTGTGCGTATCCAGCTCGCAAACCTCCCATCATTCAGTGACAGTTCCGTGATTTGTGCACAATTCTAGTCTGTTTGCTAACCTAAGCGTGACCAAGAAGTGGAGACGTTCTTATTGTGGTGGTTAATGTATACACATAAATCTTAGCAAGCAGTTTGAGCTTTTATTCCATGTGCTTCGTATCCAGTTTAAGGTCCATGTACTGATATGCTCTTCGTTCTCAAGGTGAGGACAATTCAGTGCACGAGTAGAATAATTCGGGTGCACTCTCATTTTTTCTCCACTACTGAATGACATTTTTGCACATGAGTAGGATAACTTTGTTATACTAGTAAGACAACTGCATGTTACCGCAAAAAGTGGACATTTGTGTGCTACAAGCACTACTAATAAATCAGAAGATTTTAACTTCTAAAATGTATCATGTTTACAAGAGAATTTGATGAGAATTTAATGTTAACACCCCAGATTGTTATACTAGAGCAGGGGTCGGCAACCCAAAATGTTGAAAGAGCCATATCGGACAAAAAAAACCCCCCAAAAACAAATATGTCTGGAGCCGCAAAAAAAATAAATAAAAGCCTTCTATAAAACTTACAATGAAGGAAACACATGCTGTATGTATGTAGGAGACTGGACTGTCTCAGAATTGTTTATGTTATTCATTCCTTTGTTGTGTGTTCACAAACGCCCCCATAGAATTTATTTTGTAATTTCCTCGCTTGATTTTTTTGATTTGGTGTCAGTGAAGTGATCATTAATTTCCGTTTTTCTGAGGCTGTCTTTGAACACCTCTCGAGTTGAACGAGAAGAGAGAAGGCACAGAGTCGGACGCAGACGTGTCTGTGTTTGTCGAGACTGTTAAAAGCATAAATTAAGTGTACGTTTTAAAAAAACAACACTCAGCTCTCCTTTTTCGGAGCTGCAACATGAATCGATATCTATTTGAGCTATATTAGCCTACTATCAAATTTTTTTTCCATTTTTCCATTTTCAAACATTTTTTATAAAGCTCCACGGAGCCACTAGATGTCGCTAAAGAGCCGCATGCGACTCAGGAGCCGCGTGTTGCCGACCCCTGTACTAGAGCATAGTTTTGCGTCGCTAGTAACATGTAGTTCTACTAGTATGCCAAAGTTATCCTCTTGTGACGAGTGCTTGAATATCAAGGATACTGAATAAATGTTCATATGGCTTTTTTTAAAGTTTCAAATTCCCATTGTCCTCACTATTAATTTTTTTTTTCTCACTCTTGCCTTCCACTCTTATGAGATTTTGACACCATTAGGACAATTATGACATATTAGTAGTAAGTTTTCCATGTTAGGCAAAACTACTTTTTTGTTGCTAGGGCATTTTGTTGTTAGGTTGAAGCAAAGGAGGCTACTAGTTTATGAACCATGCCTTCTCATTGGGCCTGGTAGCATTACTAGTCCAGCATAGTAGTTTACTAGTATGGATTACTTATAGTGGCATTTGTAGTGGAAAAAGCATTACTAGTTTGACACAGTTGTCCTGCGAGTTTGCGGTCGTCCTTCTACTACAGTGCTGAATTGTTTTACTGGGGAGGACAAAGATCCTACTAGTACATGGACCTTAAGATGGATGATAAGGATACGGAGTAATTGCTTCCATGGCGTTCCATTATAAATTGATTGTATATAATCAATGTTGTCACCTTTGTCTACCTAAGCAACTCAAAAACACTGCAGGCGTACAAATAACTCACAATTAGGCCGTTAAGCACCCAGACGGTGTGTCACAGTGTTCATTTGTCAAAATAGGCCTTTCCTTCTGCTCAGGTGAGGCATCAGTCTTTCCTCAGGTTATTTTTACAGCCCAGCACACCTGGCATGGTGACTCATCCTTTAGAGAGGATAAAGACAGGATGCTTTGCACATTACAGGTCACCACAAAGTAGAATTGACCTTAAAATACCTGGAAAGTCCGCTGAATGATATGATGACAGGTTTCCTTGTGGTGATTCTTCCCGAGATGTTTCTTTGAAAAAGACGTTGTGCTCACGCTGGTTTGCAGGAACTGCGATCAGAGATCGAACTGGAAGTCCTTGGAGACACCGAAGAGCTCCGAATGTCCTTCTCAGCTATTTGTCCAAATGGCACAGTCCTTCCGGGACTCAAACACTGTTCGAATGTCAAACCTGGAGATATGGTCAGTTGTGCTCACACTTAATGTATCTCTCTATCTCTCGCTCTCTCTCTCTCTATTTGTTTGTTTGTTTGTTTGTTTGTTTGTTTGTTTGTTTGTCTGTCTGTCTGTCTGTCTGTCTGTCTGTCTGTCTGTCTGTCTGTCTGTCTGTCTGTTTGTTTGTTTGTTTGTTTGTTTGTTTGTTTGTTTGTTTGTTTGGCCAGCTGCCTGTGTCTTTGTTTCTATCTATGTAATTTGGACGTATTTCGACATTTTCACTGTCTGTCTGTTTGTGTCTATTCTTGTCGCCGTTCATCATCCCTCCATTTTCTCTTCATCTCCTGTCATCCTCGGATCCATTTTCTCTATCTCTATGTCAGTCTATCTGCCTATTGCAGGGGTGCCCGAGTCCGTTCCTCAAGAGCCCCAATCTGGCCTGTTTTCGATGTCTTCCTCCTCCAACACACCTGATTCAAATGATCAGCTGATCATCGATCATTTGAATCAGGTGTGTTGAAGGAGGGAGACATCGAAAACAGGATGGATAAGTGTTCTCGGGGACAACCCAAGTCTACTGTAACTATCATCTCTTTCCCGCTCATCTCTCTTAGGTGGTGTTCAATGTGTCTGTGGAGCTTCCAGGATGCCTTTCCGGAAGCCGACGCTTCTCCTTAAAGCCAGTGGGCCTCCAGGAAACTTTGGAAATAGAGTTGGAATCTCTGTGCTCCTGCGAGTGTGGGCGGCCTCCCGAAGCCGACAACAGCAGCCAGTGCACGGAGGGCCAGGGGACTTTCCGCTGTGGCGTGTGCGAGTGTCAGCCGGGTTTCTCGGGAGCGGAGTGCGAATGCAATGAGGAAAGCGCATTGTTGAGCAACTGCGCGGCAAACAATGAGAGCGACATATGCAGCGGTCAGGGGCAATGCTACTGCGCAGAGTGCGTATGTGACACGTCCAGCTTTGGTCACATCTACGGGCCTTACTGCGAGTGTGACGACTACTCATGTGTTCGTTTCCGTGGCGAGCTCTGTGGAGGTGAGCGATTACATTTCTGTCGAATCATTTTATGGGATTATTCATGTGGTTCTGTGGCGAGCCTTCTCACATTAGCGTGTTTGTGTTTTAGGCCACGGGGTGTGTGACTGTGGAGAATGCCACTGCCAAAGTGGCTGGACAGGAGAGTACTGTAACTGCAGCAGCAGCAGCGATGCGTGCCTTTCCGAAGAAGGAGTCCTGTGCAGCGGCAGGGGCAAGTGCGAGTGCGGCCACTGTGTCTGCTTGGTATCGGGAGCATCGGGGGATTTGTGTGAGAAGTGCCCCACATGTGGAGATGCCTGTTCCGTTGCAAGGTGAGAGAGAGAGAGAACATGCTGTGAGAGGTCAATTATTAGGATTTGATGTGTGGCTTTTTCTTTGCTGGCTGTGCCTTTGCAATTCGACATTGATAAATGTGGACCTTTAAAAAAAAAAAATCTTCTGGTTTGTTTTTTAGCCATTTTGACATTTGACAGTCATAAAAAGAAAAGGCTAACGTGTCTTGACATTTGACAGCAATAAAAAAAACAAACACACGTAAAAGTCATTCTTTCAACTTCAAATTGGATTCTTTTTTTTTGAAAGATACCCAAAATTCACAACAATGAAATGATTTTAAATGTCATTCTTTTATGCAGGTGCTGTTCTGGATCAAATTTGACCCTTGTCTAAACTCAAATGGATTTTATATTTACCAGTGTAGGCTCTATTTTCGTACACAGGTGCATGTGCGCGCTGATAAAAACTGTCACATCTTCATTTTCATGCTAAGGCAAGTCTAGATTACGGTGTTTGGGAATTTGGCAGACTGCTGTGTGCCTTTCTGGGCTTTTCTGTTAGACCCCCCCCCCCGGCGCACATGACAAGTTGGTGACAGAAAATAGATGAGACATTGGAGCAGCTAAAAGCAGATTGTCACACAAAGACACACAAGGCAGTGCCCATTTCACAGCGGCCAATTATCCATCATCCGCAAGTGGAGATCTTCCTGCAGTTCCTTATAAATGTACTTGTGCCTGCCGATCTCCTGGATGGATGTCAGCGAGTCCATAACGCCTCCTCCATTTAGACCTTGCGCCTCTCCTGTGTTCCATGTTCACTCCCACAACAGCGCAACCACCCATTTCCATCTACACGCATGTATGAAAATACCAAAAGAAATAAAACGTAACTCATGCGGACAGTTAGACTGTAGTTTGCACAAGACTTGCACTGGCCATGAAAATAGGGCCTATAAAGTTCAAGTCAGAGTCAAAGTTTTTTATGCCTCAGATGACGAACAAATTTCGGTTCTCGAACAAACTGAGCACACTTGAATGCACCATTTGACTCCTCGCCTTCCTTACACGAGGAAGTGTCACTTCCTCGTGTTGCTTTCCATTGTGAGCAGATGTGTTCAGTAAACATTTTTATTTTAAAAAGAGCGTGGTTTCGGTTTTCGAACAATTTCGGTTTTCGAACAGCCTTCTGGAACGGATTATGGACGAAAACCGAGGTTTGACTGTATTTTTATACTACTAGTGATGATCTTCTTAAGGGAATTTGAAACAGTCCTGAGAACTGCCTGTGGTACCGCCACATTTTCACAGGTTGCGACTGAACATGCACTTGATGCTCTTTGGAGGGTCATGGAGAGATCTCGAAACAGAGCGAGAACCATAATTCCCATGGCTGTTATTTTTTTCACAATTTAGTTTAAATCAGCCTTCACAATATTTGATAGTGGATATTTTTAATTCAAAATAAGTGGTGTTAAAAACACATTCCCATTGTTCTTTATTTAGGATTAATAATCCGTGTATTATTTTCAGGCTGATCTATAGTTCATAATTTAATAAATTTTATCAGGACATTCTTGGCCCGAGTCAAAAGTGATCTAGTGCATACTGAATGTGAATCCATGGGAAAAGAACAGCATGTAAGGGTTAAATGTGTTAGGTGTTGTATCCTTATACCACACAATCAGTCTGATCTGTCCTGAGTAGCATATCAGGTTTTAGTTTCCTTGTTCACATGTCATCATCACCATCACCCTGCAGGTGACATCAAAAGGCAACTAATGTCTTCACCACGGCACTGAAGGATTTTCTTTCGCTATTGTAAAGTAGCTGTTGCCTCTGCAGCCATATGATAGCTCAGTTAAATGGGATAGGGGTGGACTTCGGGAAACGGTGTCTTCTACTTCTTTAGACAATTGGAATCTGTGATGGCCTTTGTATTTCATACCAGGACATGTGTGGAGTGCCATCTGCAAGCAAAAGAGAATGCTGAGTCGTGTGAGCTCAACTGCAGTCTCCCCAACATTTACATCAACACAACAGCAGGTACATTACTCAGAAATGATTGTTCTTGAACCACGCCAGCATTACACCTCTTATTTTATAATGGGACACAGTACAGACTTTTTGCCTGTGTGTAATCAAATACATTGTTCTCTTGAGTGCCTGCTTATATGAAAAGCCATGTGAGCATTGATTTGACATCTTTGATATCCAGCCTAAAGAGGAAGTCAACACAAAAATGTTCTTTAAGGGAATATGTTCTAGTCTTCTGATTAGTAGTGCTTCTGTGGAATACGAGTTCAGCAGTCAAATCCACCCATTTTTGTCCATCTTACGGGGCATCTACTTTTGCCACTTGGCATCAACTGAAAATGACATCACAGTTGCTGAGGGCTCAGGAAACAACCAATAATGACTCACCTTCAGAAAGCAGGTTAGCCGTGATTGATCATTACCTGTGAGGTCATTTTTAGCCGACAGCAAGTGTTAAAATGGCCACCCTCAGAGATGGATATAAACGGGTGGATTTTGCTGCTTAACTGGGATTCCTCAAACACATTAAACATCAGAATGCAGTCTTTAGACTAGTGAAGGCACATCGAACATACGTGTATTCTTGTAAAGATTTTTTTGCGGTTGATTTCCCCTTTAAAATCCTGTCCAATTCAACACACTAGTAGAATGACTAAGGTGCACATATAGAACTGTGTATTACTAGTTTTTTTAAATGCTACTGTACTTTAATATATTTTTGCATAACGGAACAATCTTGGCACACCAGTAGGACAACTACACCTAACTAGAGTGGCTAAACTACTTGTGGTGTTACTTCTAGGGTCCAGGAGCCTTCTGTTTACTGCTATACATCCCATTTGTTTTCCCTTTTACTGAGTGAACTACTCAAAACGTTTACGTTATGTGCTGAAATAGTTCAGTTGGCAGAGCGACCCAGGTTTTCATCCTGGCTTTGGTATTGCAGGTGTGCTCTTTCCTGCAGGAAGCTCATATATGCGTCAAGGTATTTCAATATTTATGTCCAGGTTAAGTCCATCTACTAGTACACTCTTTGTCCTAGGTGTTAGCTAATTGAACGTGCTAGTAAGCAACTAGTGCGATTAAAATCACTGTTTCGAACGGGTAACCATTACTAGTAGGACAGGCATTCTATTATTGCAATTAGTAATGTTTCCTTCCAAATATATACCAAGATACAGTTTTAATTTAAGTACAATTTTAATTGAACTTTTATGAGCAATAAACATTAATTTTATCACAATTTGAGTCCAGTTTTCCCCTATATTTAAATACAGTGTTAATGTTCAAACTGTGTGCAATATTACCGGGACTTTCAATAATATTTGATATACATTTTAGGGCTAAAGCCTCAGGCACAATTTGAATGAACACTTAGGCCTACTATGTTACTGTATTATAATGTTAGTCAAGATGATGTTACTTGGACTACAAAGTATTTTTCTAGAGGGTACTTGGCATAAAAAGTTGAGGAACCACTGCTCTATTAGATCGTGAGCCATGTCCTTTCAGACAGTGTCTGACAATGGCGAACGTATTCTTTACCGTGTTAAACAGGCCTTGCTATTGTGGTGGATGTGAACAACCGATGGAGCGTGGCTTCCTTTAAAGAAGAGATTATTTTAAACACGCTATACTTGTGCAAGCTGAGAGGGAGATCTCATCATCAAAGAGGATTTTTCAAATGTGAAACACAATAACGCAGACCACACACACACACACACAGATTGTCGTCTTTGATATAGAAATCACAATGACAGCACAACAGAGTCGAGCATATCCGTTTACATTCTCGCCTTAGTATTGAGAGGGAAGATGATATACAATTCATTGGTGTGTTCGTTTTATATGTTCCAATTTCCTTTCAGAAGTAGACAAGAGCGCCTTTAAGCAATGCACGCTGATCTCTGAAAATGAGTGCTGGATCTCGTTTAGTGTGCTCGGAGGGGACACGATGACGGTCTACAATCCTCACATGTACGGTAAGATGGACAACAAAGTACGCACAGTCGATGGATGGATGGATGGATGGATGAGTATAGATAGTTAGCACTATAAACAATGTATTGTATGTACAGTATACTGTATTAATATGCATGATGGTGATTGTATTTATTGTGGCTGTGAGCCAGAATCTCATACTTTCAAATATGGTTTCAAGTTATTTCAGATTTTTTACCAAATGCCCCTAGTTCATCTGTTAATTTAATACACTATTAATAAGTTTAAAGTGTTCAAAATAACTTGAGAACAAATCCATTAACAGTCTTGGGCAGTGTCTGAGTAGTGTCGTAAAATTGCGCCTCTCCATAATTTCATGGTGGCCGTGTGGCATTGTGCCGCCTCAAAATTGAAAGTCTGGATGTTTTTTTTGACAATAATGAGTGACAATAGTTACACTACATACATTTGAGTAAGCCTGTTTTGTTAAAAAAAGGACCGCCTATAATGCTTCAAGTACAGAATGAACTGGCAAGCCACAAAGGTTTTTTGTGTGCAGATTCATTTCTGTCCATTGTTTTGTTTGTTTGTTTGTTTGTTTGTTTTGGTGTAACCATTGTCATTTACTTTTGTGACGTATGACAGGGTTTTGTCCAATCATTTTAATCAATGACCGTATAAATGAATGAGCAGGGTTTTTTAACTTATTGAATTTGCCAGCTGGTGTTGTGCTGATGTTGGTCCACAATGCTAAATGATAGCAATATAAGAGTAAGTATCGTACCAATTTGAAAATACATTTAAATAACTCACCCGCTAAACAAGAACGGCAGTCACACCTGCGTTTCCATTGATGGGCCTCCATACTTGCTTTCAGTCATAAGCACAGTATTCTGATTGAATTAATTTTATTGGACTTACAGTATTTAGGCTGCCCGGTTGTCGACTGGTTAGCGCGTCGGCCTCACGGTACAGAGGTGCAGGATTCAATTCCGGCTCCAGCCTTCCTGCGTGGAGTTTACATGTTCTCCCCGTGCCTGCGTGGGTTTTCTCCGGGTACTCTGGTTTCCTCCCACATTCCAAGAACATGCATGGCAGGCTGATTGAACACACTATATTGTCCCTAGGTGTGAATGTGAGTGCGGATGGTTGTTTGTCTATGTGTGCCCTGCGATTGGCTGGCTACCGGTTCAGGGTGTCCCCCGCCTACTGCCCGAAGACAGCTGGGATAGGCTCCAGCACCCCCCGCGACCCTTGTGAGGATAAACGGATCAGAAAATGGATGGATGGATTCATTTAGGCAGAAGAAAAAAATACATGCGCTCTCAAAGTGGAACCGGTTAGACGAATTTATTTCAGATTTAAAGCCTGTGCAATATTTTCCGAATTGATTTCTATGGGATTTCACAAGTCTCAGGAAAACTCTATGCTTCGTGATTTACATCCAGCCTCAGATTTCAATGTGTCACACATCGGTTACACACACACACACTCACAGTTACGCATGGTGGGTGGAAGCCCTGACGGAAAAATGCACTTACCCTAAAGGTGTGCAAGCCATGCATGTAAAAACAAAAAAAAGACTGACACACAAATGAGAGAATATGACGCTACCTGATTCGTGACCAATAAAAAAAATGTCTACAATGTTAAATTGTGATCATGTGTCCTAGGTTGTCCCCAACCTCCCAACATCCCCATGATCATCCTGGGCGTCTCACTTTCCATTGTGTGCATTGGACTGATCCTGCTGGCTGTTTGGAAAGTGCTGGTGTCAGTTCACGATGGGAAAGAGGTGGCCAGGTTTGAGGCTGAGATGGCAAAGGCAAAGTGGCAGTCGGTAAGATTCCGGAATGGATGTACCACTCATTTTGTATTTCCTCAACATTTTTTTCCACTTTCAAGGAGGCTATCTGTAGTTTCTTCAGCATGTCAAGAAAAAGCAACTACATGCTGTAATGCAAATGTAATATAAAGTATATTTCCAATGACCGTTTCTGCAGCCCTAACTGTCCGCTGCAGAATGATTTATCAGACTATAGAAAAGGGGTTTTGATAGTGTCAAAACAACAGAGATGTCCCACAATGGTGAATAATGCGCCGTGTTCATTTGACCCCGATATGAGTGCCGTGTGTTTTTTGTGTTTCTACTTAGGGGACCAACCCACTGTTCAGGAGCTCTACATCTACATTTAAAAATGTTACCTATAAGAACAGAGAGCGGGAGAAGATGATTACAATGAATCACTACTGAGGATGAGCTGGAGGCAACGCCAACCAGCATCTGAGTGCACTTAGTCTTTGTTTGTGTGTTAATGTGTGTGTGTCTGTGTGTGTGTGGGGGGGGGGGCGTGCATGCGCATGTGTTACAACAGGAAAGTGATTTCTCGACATTGTTTATTTCTTTGTACTATTGCATGAAGCTCTGAATTGGTTCAGAGTTGTAAGACAGATAACTGACATCTCTGTGAACAGACGTGACTCTGTGTCATACATTTGCTGCTGTTTAACTGCAGTTTGCCTGCAGGTGCAAATGCACACTGACTAACACACTGATCTCGACTGTCTGTTGCCAGAACCTACAAGCTTCAACATGGCAACACACAGCTGGGAGAGAACACTAAAATATTTGAGTGGTCGACTACTGAAAAAGCAACTGTTCTCCTCGTTTTCATCCGATGAATGTAAATGTTAAGTTTATGGCTTTAAAAATGTTTTTTTTTTTCTTTTATTGTAAAGTAAGGCTGAGCCTTAAAACGTTCATAATAAAATGGAATGGTGTGGCACAAGTTTTATTCCATCTATATGACCGTCTCACAAAAGTACACCCCACTCGTTTTTGGAAGCATTATAGCATTGTATATTATATATTCATATTTTCATGACTTGACAACACTGAAGAAATGCCACTTTAATGTTAAGCAGTTAGTGTGCAGCTTGTGTGGCTTTCAATTTACTGTTCCCTCAAAATAACTCAACACACAGCATGTGTCTAAACTGCTGGCAACAAAAGTGAGACCATCCCTCAGTGAAAATGCCCAAAATGTCTTTCTTTATTTTTCTCTCATGTTGTCTGTCTATCTATCGATTATATATTCATCCATCAATGCATCCACTCATCTTCTTTGGTTTTCTCCGTCGGACGTGACGTTGCAGCCCACCACTAAAAACTAGTGAGTCCTCTGCTAAACTTTTAGTGCGAGTGAGTGGGGGAAAACGACGACGACCTCCGTACAACGAGTTCCTGACTTCCAGAACTGGCCTCTCGGAATGTTTAGCCATATTGGACCTTGCAACCCGCCGTCGAAATGTTCTTACGGATGTTCCGCTGCGTGGACGTGGTGACGGTTATATATCTAACTTTATTGTTGCTGAAGATTTGTGCGTGTTCCACCCGGGAGGAGGAGGACAACGGCGAGATTCTGGAGCAAGATGAGCTCGCCGAGTTTTACAGTAAGTTACATTCCTGGCCCTGGAAAACAAACAAACAAAAAAAAACAAAACATATTTTCAGCCATGAGTGTCGTAAATATGTAAAGGGGGAGGATAAACTATGTGGCTGACTATAGTACGCAACGGGACGTCGAACGTGAGAAGTGATTGACATCTGATCTGAGGTGGCAAAGTACTCGCACGCTGTACTTGACTAGAAGTACAGATACTTGTATAAGAATACTTTGGTAAAAGTCGAAGTAGTGATTAAAATCGTTTAAGTAAAAGTACCCAAAGTACTGTAATTTTATGTCATTAGTTCGAGAGATTATTTTTGGCACACAAGTTAATTTGAAAATAGTGTAAAACATATTTATTCATCGAATGAATATTACATTACAAGTGTTCACATATATTTTCATGTATGTATTGTATATTTTTTACAGGTAGCAAAAGTGCTCGCACGTACTTTGCTTGAGTGAACGACTAAACGTACAAAAAAGACTGGTTAAAGTAAAAGTACTGATTTTACACGTTTACTTAAGTAAAAGTTAAAACGTACTATATTGCACTTTTACTTAGTCAGTTCACAGAATGATATCGTAGTCACGTAAGTTATTTTTAAAGTACTTTAATAAATCTGTTAATTGTATTGAAGTATAATGTATTATTATATTGGAAATGTTCACATGTATTGTATTGTATATTAATTAGAGGGGGCAAAACACATACTACACACACTCTGACAGCATGTATAAAAAAATACCACGGCAAAAGCACTGACTCATTTAGCAAAAGTAACATAAGAAAATGCTTTATTTTAATTATTTCAAGATTAAGTGCTTTGGTTGAATAAGATACATTTATAATACTGGATTTTTGTATCATACATTTTTACTGCACACATGTTTGCAATTAGAGGTGGCAAAATAACTCTCGGCACTTAGAAGTTCAGGTACTTGTGTAAACAGTACCTTCGGTAAAAATGTGATGTGCTTTTCTTGAATTACTTCAAATAAATTTCTTCTTCTTCTTCATCTTCTTCTTCTTATTATATAATGAAAATGATAAGATACAGACTGAAATGTATTTCGGAACAAAAGTAAAACTTGTCTACACGCAAAATAGTTGATCAACCATCTTCTCTGTAGCAAAGGGTCTTTTCATCCTGGAGAGCAAGCTTCTTCAGCGCTGTGTGACAGTGGAACAATCCAACCTGGTGCTCCGGGACTGTAGTCGTCCCACCCGCCGCATGCTGTGGAAGTGGGTCTCCCACCATCGTCTTTTCAACGCTGGCACCAGTACGTGCCTGGGCCTCAACATGTCTGACCCCGCGCAGCCTCTCGGAACATTCCAGTGCGACATGGACCTTCCCGTACTGTGGTGGCGCTGCAGAGGAAATATGTTGTACGGGACATCCCGGTGGAAGGTGGCTGTTGCTGGGAATTTAGTAGTGGTTAAAAGAAATTCTTATTACGAGTGGAAAAGGTACAACACGCCAAGAGAGGGGCCCTGCTCGAATCCATATGAAGGTAAAACAAAAAACAACAAAACAAATATCCCAGTGAACACAACTGAGCCTTTTGTCACTTGTTTTATTGCATACTGTGTCTTTGCAGATATCCACACTTTGTTGGGAAATGCACATGGCATGCCCTGTGCGTTGCCCTTTAAATACAACAATAAATGGTACTCGGAGTGCACCACTGAGGGCCGTGAAGATCATCTTCCGTGGTGCTCGACCACCACTAGATATGATGAGGCTGAAAAATGGGGGTTCTGTCCAGTGCATGGTAAATGCTTAAACCCGCATGATAAGCCGTTTGAGCATTATTCTGTATTCCATCCTTGATATCATTGACTTCTCCTGGCGCTCCAGATTCCCATTCAATGCCAATGCCATCGGTGAACTGTACATGAAACAAATGTTAATAATAATAATGATAACAATAATAATAATGGTAAAGATACAGTATATTGCAGCAGCTCTGATCGCAAGCTGCAATTGCAGACTGCTGACCGCTAACAACTTCTAGTGATGCAGATCATGCACCATCATAGATTCAAAGTGTATTTGTGTATTTTTGCTTCAGTAGTAATATGTTGTTGTCCTACTGGTACGCCAAAGTTGTATCACTAGTACATGGACTTTGAGCTGAATATCAAAGATTTTGAATAAATGCTCATATGGCTTTCCATCAACCCAAACAATATTTTTAATATAAACTTTGGATAAGCGGTTTGAATAATGGCTGGATGAATGGACTTTCCATGCTAGATTACAGTTGTGAGCATTTCTGGGAGTCGAACCAGGAACTACGTGCATGCTACCAGTTCAACCTGTACACCATCCTCACCTGGAGTCAAGCGATGCTGACATGTCAGGCTCAGGGTGGCAATCTGCTCAGCATTACCAGTTTGGCAGAGCACAGGTACATCAGAGGTATGCAGCTGCTTAAAGATATTGACAGGAATCACCAAATATTATGCTATGTTTTGCACGTTCAGTGGATGGGTCAGTCCAGAATTGAAAACGAACTACAGTCAAACCTCGGTTTTCGTCCATAGTCCGTTCCAGAAGGCTGTTCGAAAACCGAAATTGTTCGAAAACCGAAACCATGCTCTTTTTAAAATAAAAATATTTACTGAACACGTCTGCTCTCAATGGAAAGCAACACGACGAAGCGTCACTTCCTTGTCTACCCGAGGAAGCGTCACTTCCTCGTCTAAGGAAGGCGAGAGGAGTCAAATGGTGCATTCAAGTGCGCTTAATTTTGTCATCCGAGGCATAAAAAACTAGAAATTTTTGGTTGAAAATCGAATTGGTCGAGAACCGAGACGTTAGAAAACCAAGGTTTGACTGTATTTATTTGATCATCTTTTATTATGTTTTCAAGATAGGTAATAAACCAAAATCTAATTTGATTTATTAGCTATCATCTAATTTGAATAAACCACCTCAACGATCAATGGTACAGTACCGATAAGGTATTTTATTTTTCATGTAGTATATTGAGAATTTGGGGCAACCCTGTTCCAGATAGCCAAGCACCTGAAAAACATTATTATTTATTCCAAAATTATCATTGAATAATTTCCAATTCTAGAATGACCCAAATCCTCCTTCCATCTTTTCATTCATTTCTAATGCAAACGTTAGACTAATTGTTAATTCGTCTGCAACCTACATTTTAACATACCAGTAGATGATTAGAAGGTCAAGATCTTACAATGTTTTTTCTTGTGTTAGATCGGCTGGATAGTGTTGGAGCAATGGTGTGGATTGGACTGAACCACTTGAAGGATGGTTGGGGGTGGCAGTGGTCAGATGGCGCACCTCTCGCATTGGTTAATTTCACTACAGGTATGATTAATGTGTCTATATGAAATTGGGTAATGTCTGTTTTTATGGTGGGATTACATGTAATTGTCCAAATGCTGACGAACAATACTGACAATTTTCGCTTTTGTACTTGGTGCACATTTTTCCACCAGTACAACTTTTGCAACTTAAAGCAAATACAGGGCATGTTCAGAACTATTTTATATAATTTCCTAAATGTGCACTATAAAAAAATCCCAAGTGAAGATACATGTTACGTATTTAGTCCCCCTACATCCACATTTCACGATACTTCCAGGTTTGACACTCGTCAGGATCTCATATCAGGAAAACAATTACATTGTAAAAAATGTATGAAATATAATTTTTTTTCATGCTTTATTTAATGCATTATATGTAATTACTTGACTTGTGACCTAAAAATATTTTGTTTGGGATTTTCTAAAATTACTTCACCTTTGACCTTGAATGTGTATAAAACCTCACATATTGTGCACATCATGCACTGTGGTGAGTTTGGTGGAAATGTAGAACGTGACACTAATAGTTGCAATAATTTGAATTGGACGGAAAATGCAGAAGGCCGGGTAAATGCATAGTAAGTAAAAGGTCTGCATTGATTTCTGAATTTTAGGGAGGAAACTGCGGAATAATTTGAAATTGGCAATTTTGGTACTGTGAAAAAATAATTACAGTACCAAGATGTCCGGAATGAGCTGAACAGTTTGAATTTGCAATGGTGTAAATTGGTTGAATAATCTCTGAAATAAGGTAGTATGAATAAAATCGGGAACATAGCTCCATTCATTTTAAGGGGGATTATTTTTAGGGAAATGTGAAATTGTTTGAAAGGAGGACTGTTGGGAATGTGGAAAATAGTTGCCCAGATGTTCTGAATGAGGTGAATATGTTGAAATTGGATCGGTTCAAATTGGTGGAGATATGCGGAATGAGTGGAGCAGCGGAATGATCGTAAGAAAAACAATTTTGGTGCAGAATAACATCCGTGTAAATGCCTTTCAGCATTACAACAAGAAAGTAGCGTCTCCTCTTTTGTATTTCCATCAGCGCTGCCATCCAGCCCTTTGGGAGACAACAGACAATGTGGAGTGTACAACTCTGGTCCTGACGGACTTTGGCAGAGTCTTTCCTGTGAATCTGCTCTGCCTTACATCTGCAAGAAGACGCCCAATGACACGCAGAGGGCTGAGCCTTTTGGTGAGAAACTAAAGCATCTGAATCATCTTGATTGGCCAAGAATGTTAAAAACACAAAAGGGACTTCGTCTTCAGTAGATCGAGTCACATCTCACTTTATTACTTTAGTCTACACGAAGAAGGAAGAGGAGGCAAATGTCCAAGATTATTACAGTATTATAATTATTTATTTTTTTACTGTGGTTGCTGCTCTGCACCTAGAGAGAGACCTTCTTTTTTATGGAGTCAGTGGTCACAAGTCCAAAACAAAAAGTCTCCAGTGAATTTTTCTTGTTGGATTTTACTGCCCTTTTAGCTTGTGGCCATTTTTGGCCAAATACAGACATTTGTAATAAGATAAGATATGATAACCTTTATTTGTCCCACACTGGGGAAATTTGCAGTCTACAGCAGGAGAATTGGGCAGTGTGGAGGGGGTGGGGGGGGGGGGGGGGGGGGGTAGAAAAGAAAAAACAAAGTGTTGCATGTACAAGTAAATGTTTCAGAAAAAGAACTGTACACAGTATAGAATGCAATATAAATATAAATATAAGATATTGATATAATGTCTGTATATTCACAGCAGTGTAGTAGTTCAGCCCAGAAATCACAATTTAAATTTGGTCCACTGGAGTGCAGTACCTGTAATGCCTGTTTTATTAAACTAAGAATTTGACATGAATTTGCTCCCTTTTCCACCCCAGAAAAAAAAAAAGGTAAAAATAATAATAATAATGATAATAAACTACAAAATTTGAGTTTTTGAGTCTTGAATGAATTGTATGATTCAGTACAGTCAATCACAAGGAACTTGTAAACAAAGTTTTCATTAGTGGCAAAAGGTACAATTTGTTAGAAATTTTAATAATAATATATTTATTTTATAAATATAAATAATATTATTCATATATTTTAAGAGCTGAAGTTTGCAAATTGCACTACATTTGCGTTAAGATAGCTAAAATGAGGCGGCACGATGGTCGACTGGTTAGCATGTCCATCGACTGGTTAGCACGTCTGCCTCACAGTGCAGAAGTGCAGGGTTCGATTCCGGCTTGGGCCTTCCTGGGTGGAATTTGCATGTTTTCCCCGTGCCTGCGTGGGTTTTCTCCGGGTACTCTGGTTTTCTCCCACATTCCAAAAACATGTATGGCAGGTTAATGGAACGCTCTAAATCACAGGTGTCAAACTCAAGGCCCAGGGGCCAGATCCGGCCCACCAGGTCATTTTATGTGGCCTGCGAAAGCAAATCATGTGTGTCAACTTGCGAAAATCTGTACCGAAATGTCAAATTGTCATGTGTCATAAATAACGTATTTTAGATTTTGCAATAATTTTGTTACCCAGTTTACACTCACTTGAACAATAATTGAACAAACTATTATAATTGATTTCACTGATTTCAAAACAAGTAATCTATTAATTTGTTGTGAATAAGTAATCATTCTGTGGTTTCACTGTCATAGCGGCCCTCCGAGGGAAGACGTAACTCCAAATTGGCCCGCGACTAAAATGAGTTTGACACCCCTGCTCTCAATCGTCCCTAGGTGTGTGTGAGTGTGAGTGTGAATGGTTATTCGTCTGTGTGCCCTGCAATTGGCTGGCAACCATTGGTTCAGGTTGTACCCCGCCTACTGCTTGAAGACAGCTGGGATAGGCGGATTAGAAAATGGATGGATGTATAGATAGCTAAAATGGTTTAAAAGAAGGAGCGAGATGAACACAAATGGCCACCATAGTGCCCAGAAGTTTGAAAAACATGTAGACAATCCCTAACTGTTCACTTCTGATTCAGGCTTTCTTTGTCCTCCTGTCCAGAGAAATGGCAGTATGTCCATACAGTTTGTGATGAAGGCTGGCTGCCTCATAACGGTTTCTGCTACCAGATCCTGGCGCATGCAGGAAGCTGGGAGGAGTCTTCTCAGGCATGCCTCTCTCGTAATGCCAACCTCGTCAGCCTTCACTCTCTCTCTGAAGTGGAGATGGTGCACAGCCTCCTGGCAAACTGTAAGATATTTGACGTCAACCACACTGCAGCTTCAGCAAATGGTGTGTCTAAATGCTATGTTGTGCAGATTCCGGGGAGGCTTCAGCAATGTGGATCGGTCTCCGGAAACAAGTTTCATCTGCTACTGTAGAGTGGTCTGATGGCTCACCTGTGGCTCTCACAATGTGGCACCAGTATCACCCTCCTCACAACCTGACTGGTGCAACCCTCTGTGCCAAGGCACACAGGAAGGTGGGCGGCAAGACCAACCATTTCATCAGACTGGCATTCAAGAAGTGGAAAGAATAATTCTGATGACCCATAACTCCACTGTTTGAATTTCGAAAATGAATATCAATGCTATCCGTTGGAAAGTATTTACATCTACATTTCATCTACATCGGTGACATTTACTTTGTTTTCACAGGAAGGTGCCTGGGTTTTGGTTTCATGTGACGAGCAACTTCCTGCTTTGTGCAGAAAGGTGAAACATCAGACATCGGCTCATGAACTCGGAACTTGGGATGAAGGCTGCCCTGAGGTGAAACATGGAGATACATACACATGAATTAAAATGTGCACATCATTTCTTTTTTCTGCATTATGTTGCATGCTGTAACTAAAGAATGCATTTCCTCTTGAAATTGTGTGTATATGCTGGATGTAAATGCTCAAGAGCTGAACTAAAATGCTGCACAATGGATGGATTTGTTGGAATGCAGAATGGAAACTGAAGTTAGGATGGTTTGAATCCATCAAGAAATGTCGAAGGAGGTGCACAATATGTATGATACCTTTTAGTTGGGAAATTTCACTGAGCAAATTTTAAAAATTGGGGCATTAAATACCAGTAGTTCTCAAGATATCCTGAACGGGTTGAAGAGTTTGAAGTTGGAATGGTTCGAGTCAGTCAAATATGTCAAATCAAGTCAACTTTATTGTCAAATGTGCTCTATGTGCAACATACAGCACAGATGACATTTCTTTCCTCTCAACCACAGTGCACACACAGTTGAGAGAGAGGAGTCGCTGCGGGTGCCCGCGCCGCCATCAACAGACCAGTTTACATAATTGACAAAATAATACAACACAACACAAAATAGCTCTTAAATTTGGGAATACTTTGGGAAAAAATTGGGATTTTTACTCTGGAAAGTACAGAATTTGGGGGAACTTTTTAATTTTTAATTTACTTTTAACCCTTAAATCCCAAAGGGTCGAATTTGGCCCTAATCCTAAATTAGAATTAAAGCATTGAATATTTGAAAAAACATATACTTTGGTGTTCAGTGAACATATAGCAGTCATTTAATGTATAATTCATCATTTTCCAAAGACAAAAAGGGTTCTTGGGTTCTCCAGGGTTAATTTAGTGATCTTTTGAAGTTGGAATCGGTGGAGAAATGTGGAAGGAGTTGAGTGACAAAAATATGCAGAATAATAACAAATCGATGACCACAATTACATTTCTGTAAAACACACACACACTCTCACACACACACACACACACACACACACACACACACACACACACACACACGTGAACACTGTCACGCTAAACTGGAATGCTGTGGAAATGATTGAAATGTTAAAATGTAGAATCTGAGACTTTGAATGTGTTGAATTGGTCAAAATTGTGAACGAAGGAGTTGGATGAGGAACATCTTTTGATTATGTGAATGCTCTCCAACATTCACATAATAAAGGTTTGAGATAGCGCTGTTAGTGCTATGTCATGAACCTCATAGCTCCATTTTTGAGCAAGCTGCCAGTCAAAAGCACAGTGGAGCTGATTCACCGGAATTATGACGCCATTTCTGGCATTCATGTTGCCCCTTGACACTGTTGACATGAATATCAGGCTGCTGAGTCATGACACTGAAACACACGCACACCAGAATGGTGCACAATGTGGGTCGACCGACTGACGCAGTTACGGATAATTCCCAGACTGTTTTTTAAGGCTTCTGCTTTTCTCTGTGCTCCGACCAGTGCTGGGAAGTAACCACGTACAACTACTTTGATACTGTGCTTCAGTAGATTGTTCAATTATCTGTGCTTTACTTAAGTATTAATTGTTTTGATGACTTCTTACTTTTACTCCTGTTTTATTGTTGGCCCGTGAATTCGCCTCATGCACAGTCAAAATCAAACTAAAAGTTTGCTTTAGCTTCTCTTGCGATTAAGCTACTTCATCTACTTTGCCAACATTTATTTATAGTTACATTAATGCTAAAAGGTGAGCTAAATACCTATAGAGTGCAAATGGTTTCATTATTTGCCCGTCCGTGTGTGATGTCACGTCAGTTTATGCTAACATGTTATTTAATCGAGTTAATACTCTTGATTAGGCTTATGTAAAGGTGGTTTGTTTTTGTTAAATAATTTAACTAGTGGATACAGTAGTTTATGTAATATGGATTCAGCATTGTGTGCATGCAAAATGCACGTTGTTTCTGCTTTGTCTGTTTATTTAAATCACAGTAAACAAATAAGCCAAACTATTAGTCTCCAGCAACCTCTTCCAGGTTATCAAAACAGATACTGGCATGTAATTTACATGAAAATTAGATTTCAGTTCAGAGTCTGTACTTTTTGACTTTTACTTAACTAAAGAAGTAGATTCAGTCTTTAGACTTTTACCTGAGTAATTTTTTTACATAAGTATCTGTACTTCCACTTGAATACAGTCGTAGAAGTACTCTTGCTCTTTCTGGTTATCGTCACCTTACGCAATTCAAAACATGCAACTTTTATTTCCGTGTAGTTTTCTGAGTAATATGAATCATATCCGAGTGAAAAAAGAGAACTACCTGTATTTGTTTAGTTGAATGTCACCACTGGAGTTCTCTTGAAACTAGAGGGAGACCGTCTGACTTCTAGGTCAAGAGAAGGTGTGGGTTAACATGGATGGCAATGAAAAGACATACAATTAGCCGTTTGGTCGGTGTTTGTGTGTCCCAATCATCCTCGGAACTAAGTTGTCTGGGGCTTTATGCTCCTGGTGTTGTCACTCATAGCAAACAGGTTCAAAGTGTGGAACTAGAAAAAACATGGCTCACAGACCCTTTATGTTGGGTTACATTATTGGATCACGTTTCCCCTTGCACGGATGTGGGTCACTAGTGGGACTCACTGGCAAATGACTGGTGGCAGGACCTGCACCCATGGTGCCCGGCCGGGCACAGCCCCACTGCGTTAGACTGGTCAAATTCAGATAAAAGCCTACAATCCCATGGCAAATGGCCTGTCACTTATACTGTAAAGCACTTTTCTAACTCGGGTACTCAAAGCACTTTACACTGTTACCACATTCACCTACTCCTGTTGCTCCTGACGACATAGTGTCAGTAGCAACTGGAGAGTCAGCATCACCAACCACTAAGCTTATTTCATGGCTTTGCAATATGCACTTTGCATGGGCCATTATTGCGCTAAAGCTTTATTTTAAAATACTGTATATATATTCTGCAACCCATTAATACATTTAATAATCAGTCTTTGTTGAGTATGATGTATTTAATTTTGTCGTTTTATTTGATTATATAATAGTAGCGGTATATAGAGGTGGATTAAGTCCCCAGGTACCACATTTAAATTAGAAATTAGACTAATTGATTGGACCTTTGTTACGGTTGCAGGGCTGGAAGCGTCACAGTCACTCCTGTTACACCATCACCAAGCAGGAGCAGACACATAAAGACGCACAGAGCGGCTATTTCTGCAATGCCCCTCTCCTTACTGTGGAAAACAGGTGCTGTATTATTGTGTTATTTGACATTCATTTAAAAGATTGTTATTGTTGTATCACAATGTTTTTTTTAATGTCTCTGAAAGGTTTGAGCAAGCATTTGTCAACAGTTTGCTGAGTGCTAATGGTGCCAATGGCAGCATGTCTTATTGGATTGGCCTCATGGACTCAGGGGAGAGGGGAGAATACAGATGGCTTCATAACAATGGTTCCACTCAGCCCCTCACCTTCACAAACTGGAACAAACACCAGCCAGGTATATAAAACGTAACTTTCTGTGTTCAAATGTTCAATCCCGGCTTCTTTTGACACCGTTTATTATCATGTCCTTAGATTTGTTTCGTTATTGTTGGCCTGTATAAATCAGACTTTTCACTTTTACTGTGGTTTTCCTCAAGGGTCAAGCTTAGGGCCCATCCTTTTTTCCTTTTGACAGTTCTCAGAGATGTCATCTGCAAATTTGAAGGCTTCTCATAACACTTGTGTATAGACTTGCAAATGTATTTTTCTTCTAATACTGAGAGTACAGATCAGATAAGTGTACTACATGATTGATTGACTGATTTATTTTCATTTGATCTCGTATCAACTGTAAAATCCAACATTTCTCCAATTTATGTAATGTATGACGATTCAAAAACACACTGAGTAAAATTGACTTACCTACTTACTTACTCTTTCCTATTTTAGTCAGTGCCTACGGCTGTGTTGCGATGTCAGGTGGGTCTGCTCTGGGCCAGTGGGAGGTGAAAGACTGCAATTCCCACAAGGCCTTATCAGTGTGTAAGCAGAGCATCAGTAGTTACCAGGAGGTGGAATTGCTACCTGAAGCCCACGATGCCTTCAGTGCCTGCCCTCCAGGATGGGAATCACAGCCTGGTCTCCGCTACTGTTTTAAAGTATGAGCAATAACTTTCTTTTTCAAATTCATCTCTTGCGAAAATATGATTCCTGTGAGCACAGTCTTGTGCCCTGTCTAACTTGCATCGGTGGACTTTTTTGGGGGTATTTTCCAAAATTTTGCACAGGTAGAATTACGCCATTGAGCACCATTTTGGGATGGTAGCAGCCAAGTTCGGGCCAATCGAAGTAGATTCCCTCATTCCCATTAAAATCAGGGTGGTGGAAGCACATGTTGCGGAAGTAGGAATTGACTCACGAGGGACGCCGTGCACAGTGTCTTTATACCAGTAAACTGCAAGATCTCCCCTTGCGTATGATGTAGTCGGCCACGCCTATGACTTGGGCAATTAGAATGCACCTTGCACCCACTACCACGTGTGGCAACAACTCCCATAGGTCATGGGGGTACTTTTAAAATGTTTTAAGATGATAATGATTATAATTCATTCAATGAATTGAGTTCTACAATGATTAAGAGGGATTGTCCCTTGCCAATGCCGTTGTCGTATTTATGAATTAAATATGATGACATCAAGAGAGGGGCGGGCCGCCCGTTGGTTAACTGGTAAGCGCGTCGGCCTCACAGTGCAGAGGTGCAGGGTTTGATTCCGGCTCTGGCCTTCCTGTCTGGAGTTTGCATGTTCTCCACGTGCCTGTGTCGGTTTTTGCCGAGTACTACGGTTTCCTCTCACATTCCAAAAACATGCATGGCAGGTTAATGGAACACTCTAAGTTGTCCCTAGTTGTGAGTGTGAGCGCAAATGGTTGTTTGTCCATGTGTGCCCTGCGATTGGCTGGCAATAGTTCAAGGTTTCAAACACTCAAGTTTACAATCAAAACAAGAACAATAAAACCACAGATAAAATTATAAATAATAAAAGGAGAATTAATTTAAACTTACTTTTAAATAGTTGACCCGGCAACATCGTCACCAACAAGTAGGAACCTCCTAGGTCACCTAGGATAGGCTCCAGCAAGCCCCCCACGCAGGTACAGGTAGAACATGCAAACTCCACCCAAGAAGGCCAGAGCCAGAGTCGAAACTCCTGCACCTCTGCTAGAATATCACAGTGTCATCATTTTCTGAAAAAAAAATATTCTTCTATTTTGCTTTCACTGAAACTAACAATCGTTGTTCTTTTAGGTGTTCCATGACGAAAAGGTGCTCATGAGACGTTCCTGGGTGGAAGCAGATTACTTTTGCCAGGCTCTCGGGGCCCAGCTGGCCAGTTTCCGCCACTATGAGGAGCAGGTGTTTGTTAAGCAACTCCTCAGTACCATGTTTGAAGGGTTGGTACAGGTTCATAATTACAGAATGTATAATTGTAAGATTATGACAATAGAGACAAGTGAACTTGGCTCATGCCACACACACGCACACACGCACGCACGCACACACACACACACACACACACATACACACACACAAACATTTTATGTACAAGCTACAGTATGAGTTGCTATGAAATAACATTTTAGTTTGGGTCCAGTATGAGAAGAATCTGGCATGCTGGACACATAACCAGACTTAGTGTTGTGCTCCTTCTTTTCAGAACAGAGGGTCGTTGGCTGTGGGTTGGCTTCAATAAAAGAAATCCTGAACACCCAGGAGTTTGGGAATGGTCTGATGGTTCTCCTGTAAGTGTCCTTTGAATATCCTTAAAAATTCATATGTACAGTATTCATAGGGTACTTCACACAACCTGTCCAAATTCCGATGCAAAATATATCGGTTTGAAAAATGTTTTATCTTGACAAGTACTCTTGAGTAGTAACGAGTGTACCTAATATTTGGCTTTTATCATGCAATAGTGGAATTTTTTTTTACTAGTAAGACACAGTCATTCTACTTCTGGGATAATATTTTACAGGTGCGGACAAAAAGCGTGCTAGTCCATGAACCTTAAGATGGACATCGAATAATTGGTCAAACGGCTTGCCATCTCTGCTAATGAACGTATTTCGACTGTTTTTATTCAGGTGATGACCTCCTTCGTCGAGGATAAAAATGATGAGGATGACAGAAGGGACTGCGCAGTGTACAGTGACCTGCCCAACAGCCTGATGCCGCGGCCGTGTGAAAGTTAAACACGAATGGATCTGTAAACTGGCCAGAGGTAAAAGTCACTAATCCAAACACAGTCACACAGAAGGTGGAATCAAATGATTTACCAGAATGTATTCATGTTGCAGGAGATCAACTGATAAAACCCTACTGGTACACTGAGCGTAAGTGCATTGTTTTTATTTAATGCACATTTTTAAAAACAGTTTTACGCTAAATCTCCACAGTTCAGTTCCACGGAGTCTTTGCAACTGTTTCCAGCGATTGCCTTCAAATATGTCTAATGTATTTCAAAACAAATATCTAATGATTGAGATTTACCTTTTCAACAGAGTTAGCCACTCTAATTAACATGGGTAGGGCTTTCCACAGTACTGAAGTCTGAATACAAAATACTCTAAAACGTGTAAAAACTTGCCTTCATTAATCAAAGGACATTTCAGGTGCACTTTAGGTTAACCCTTCAATTTCAACCCAAAGCCAAATATCCCTCAACTTTTATGAGTATTGTATACTGACCCATGGCTCTCCTACAGAGAGTGAGCCATGGGTATTTTATCGTGGAGCTGAGTACCTGGTGGCCAAGCATCCCTTCAACTGGGACGTCGTCTCTCTTGCCTGTCAGATGATGGGAGCTTACCTGCTGTCCATTCACTCCAGGGAGGAGCTGAATTTTGTTAAGGAGCGCTTGCGGCGGGTTCGTTTGTTCACATTTTTGGTTTTGAAATCACACAGAGTTGATTTATTGATCCGCAGATTCCCATTTGCGCTAATGTGACGAGAAAGGCAAAACTGTCCAGTAGTTGCGCTACAAAAAAACTAATCGTAATTTTGACTTTTGCTCATTTTAGTTAGTATTTTTAATTAGTATGTAAAGGTTAAATCACAATTTCTGCTTGGATTACTTTTCGCAACCTCCAATAGGCACAAAACCAGACAATGGAAGAAAGAGATATAAAGGCCACGAAGAAGGATTAAGCGCTGTTCATTCGTTGATGCTTTTTCTCTTTGTGTCTCTCCTCAGCTGTCCGTCGGCCCCACTGATTGGTGGATTGGTCTTTCCATTGACCAGCATGGAGAGGAGGTCAGGTGTGTGTGTGTGTGTGTGTGTGTGTGTGTGCGTGCGTGCGTGCGTGCGTGCGTGCGTGTGTGCATGTGTGGGTGTGTGTGAACACAGTGAAAACGAAAAGCGCCATGTAAGTTTGGATACAATGTGGAATCATTCAACTTGGCTTGTTATCAAACTTCAGTAACTGAAATGTTTCATTGAAAGCCATACGAGCAGCTTCCTGCATAAATAAATGAATCCCTTCAAATGCCGAAACCCGGGATCGAACCAGGGACCTTTAGATCTTCAGTCTAACGCTCTCCCAACTGAGCTATTTCGGCTCTGTAGCATTCTGCTCTCCCCTAGAGTACCACACTAAAAATAGAACGACCTGGGCACTAGGGGGTGGGTAAAACATTACTAAGACACAGTCTACTAGTGCAATGAATTACTTAGATCCATCCTTCCTGTAGCGTACTAGTATATGGACGTTGAGCTGGATTTTAAGGACATTGAACAAATGCCCAAATGGCATTCCATACAACGCAGTTAAATTAAGCACCTGATATGGTTGTCAAATATTGAATTAAGGCTCTTGATGTGTTGGCAGGTGGAGTGACAAGACAGAAGTCAATTTTCACAACTGGGCACAAGAGAGTGATGGCCACCACGATAAAAAGACTGGGTGGTGTGTCACCATGTCTTCATCAACAGGTAAGCACACAGCTGGCGGTGATGCATGCGCACCAGTGTAACATGTACTGTAAGTGTGTGTTGTGTTCTTGCGATGCAGGGAAGTGGACGGCAAATAAATGCAGCAATCTTTATGGATATGTTTGTAAGAGAAAGACTGTGTCTGTTGTGGAGACTCCGAGGGAGCTGCATTACATTGGACGGTGTCCAGAGAAATGGCTGTACTTTGGACACAAGGTATACACAGCAGGTTTGGGACTCGAGTCACAAAAGTCGACAATTTTCAGACTTGAGGCTTGGTTGAAATGTATGAAGGACATGACTAGACTATGATTTGATAGTCATGGCATTGAGCTCAGTGACTTGTCAAGTCTTGCCTGTTTACATATTTTGACACACCACACAATTGAGTACTACATAGTTCTTAGTCTTTGCATGTTCTCAGCAATTTCTTCAAGCGTGTATAATGTATGTCGAAACAAATCTATGAACTCACTTTAAATTACTGAAGTCCCAGGTACACAATGCATGGCCAGGCACTGTAATTGACTCTCCAAGAATGGTTACGAAAATGTACGAACCGGTGAACATATACTGTTACAGTCAAACCTCGGTTTTCGAACGTCTCGGTTCCCGTCCAATTCGGTTATTGACCAAAAATTTTGAGTTTTTAATGCCTCGGATGACGAACTAATTTCGGTTCTCAAAAAAACTGAGCGCACTTGAATGCACCATTTGACTCCTCTCGCCTTCCTTAGACGAGGAAGTGACGCTTCCTCGGGTAGACGAGGAAGTGATGCTTCCTCGTCGCTTTCCATTGTGAGCAGACGTGTTCAGTAAACAATTTTTATTTTAAAAAGAGCGTGGTTTTGGTTTTTGAACAATTTCGGTTTTCGAACAGCCTTCTGGAACGGATTATGGACGAAAACCGAGGTTTGACTTATCTCCTACTGTTTTCTTAGCAAACTGGTGACATTTTTGTTCAAGTCGCTGCTGATGGAACAGTCCCATACTGTCAAAGTTTTTGGAGTTTTTGTAGTGATTCATTCATTATTATGAATTCCAGTGTGTTCTGGAAAAAAAAAGTTCTGGAAAAAATGAAACATCAACAACAACCCTCGCTTAAGTGACTTAGCATGCCCACATTTGAACTGGTTCTCTGTTGTTCAGTTTAATTTCCCAATGAGGGGATTATATTGTCAGTACAATAAACTGAATTCAATGTAAAATCAACAAATAAATACCAATTAAACATGTTTGCATTTTTCAAGTGTAAATAATTAAACCCTTACATGTACAAGATTCATTCATGCTTGCTCTCATTCAATAATTAACTTTTGCAAATTCTTAAAAAAAAACCAACAACAACAACAACAAAAAACGGAGCAGCAGGTTCTGGATTATTTGTGTACTGAATAGATTGTAGCCAAGTGGAAATTTCTCCTTGTTCCTTTGCTTCTCCATCTCTCAAAGGCAACCTCATGCAAATGAGACATTTCCTTTTGTGTGCATGTGTAGTGTCTCTTGCTTCACCTCCCTGACACACCAAGCGAGGGAAAGAGCTGGAACGACGCCCGGTCCATCTGCTCCTCATTCCAAGGCTCACTCGTGGCTATCGAAGATGAGATTGAACAAGGTATATTTTAATTTACTTGACTGAATGCAAATCATCTCGTCCCATTGAATGGTAAACCCACCCATTAATCCTTCCCCACCTTTCCTCCAACACAACAAAACAGGTTGTAACATGTATTTTAATGACAAAAAATAGCACTCCATAATAATATCCCGGTACTTCATGTGTTTGTGTGTGTGTCTGTGGCTTCTTCTTTCATGTCATTGTGTGCCTTTTTCATGCAGCATACATCACCATGTTGCTTCAAGGAATCTCTGTAGGCGTGTGGATTGGTCTGTGGAATCAAGACACCATGAAATGGACGAATGGGAGACCAGTTAGCTACACCAACTGGTCTCCCATTGAACCAAAGAGCTACCTCAATGTAAGCCCCTGTCATTTTGATTACTTTAATACAAATATCTGGTTAAATGAATACAGTGAACCCCCTTTCTTTTATCCCAGGAAAATAGGCGAAATCGGTGATAAGAGAAACAATATATCTATTTTGTATAGTTCTAAACTTATTCCTCCGTGCCTGCTCTCACTCTCTCGCTGTCAAGAAATAGGAGGCTATTGTATGAAATCAGAAAAGCTTGCACAGGTCCCTAAATCAAAGGCAAAGCTTGCTTGCTTCAAGCTGTTTATTTGTCACTCGCAGTTGATGTTTACTTTAAAACTGACATTGACAAAATAGAATTTAACATACACGAAATAGCCCTGCTACAATATAATATGAGACGCTATAGACAGACTTACAAATATTCAAGTTGATGTTATGGTCATTATAAACCTTTAAACAACTGCTACTTGAACATGCACCGAGCATGCAACACATACAGATAATATACAACAAAACCAAACTAAACAAATAAAAGACATCACCGAAAACTCATTGTCCGTCATTCGATTAGGCAGAGTGTAAAAACAATAATAGTATCAAAATCTGTTAACAATTAAACCATGAACAGTGCCCAGTTACAGCGTGTGTTACATGATAGTGATCATGTGCCTGGTCAAAACCGGCCAAGATGGCACTGCGCAAGTATGTTATATATTTGCTTTCTGAAACAATGAAGCCAAGTGGAAAATATTAAGGGAGTGTACTTCATGCTAGTCTTTGTAGATGAGGTCAAAATAAGGTGAAGAGTCCATACATTTATAATAAATTTGCATATGTTAACTGATTCCAGCTCCGGCCTCCCTGTGTGGAGTTTGCATGTTCTCCCCGGGCCTGCGTGGGTTTTCTCCGGGTACTCCGGTTTCCTCCCACATTCCAAAAACATGCATGGCAGGCTGATTGGACACTCTAAATTGTCCCTAGGTGTGAGTGTGGGCGTGGATGGTTGTTCGTCTCTGAGTGCCCTGCGATTGGCTGGCAACTGATTCAGGGTGTCCCCCGCCTACTGCCCGAAGACAGCTGGGATAGGCTCCAGCACCCCCCCGCGACCCTAGTGAGGATCAAGCGGTTCGGAAAATGGATGGATGGATGGATGTTAACTGATATATACTCTGATGTAACTCCAGGAGGATGAGTTGCTCACTGGCTTTGCTGACGAACCTCTGTGCACGGTGTTGTCCAACAACCACAACGTCCACCTGACAGGGAAGTGGTATGATGAGAAGTGCAGTGAGGATGGCTATGGCTTTGTTTGCCAAAAACCTCAAGGTAAGAGTCCCAAAAAACACTACCAGTTCTATTTACATGTTTTATTTGAATATTATCATTTCACTGATTAAATAGAATACGGTACTCTAGCATGAATACGGAATGCGGTGGTACCTTAATTTCCCCATTGAAAAATGGATGGAAATATCGTAAATCAAGGTATCACTGTGTCTAAGCAAACAGTGACAGTGAATTACAACTTTCACAATACAGTCAAATTTCGGTTTTCGAACGTCTCGGTTCTGGACCAAAAGGTTTGAGGTTTTAATGCCTCGGATGGCGAACAAATTTCGTTTCTCGAACAAACTGAGCGCACTTGAATGCACCATTTGACTCCTCTCGCCTTCCTTACACGAGGAAGTGACGCTTCCTCGGGTAGACGAGGAAGTGACGCTTCGTCGTGTTGCTTTCCATTGTGAGCAGACGTGTTCAGTAAACATTTTTATTTTAAAAAGAGCATGGTTTCGGTTTTCGAACAATTTCGGTTTTCGAACAGCCTTCTGGAACGGATTATGGATGAAAACCGAGGTTTGACTGTATAATGTCAGTATTGTCTGTAACATCAAAAGTGAGAAATATTTTCTCTGGAAAGGCAGAATTTGTTGTTCAGCACCCTCACCTTAAATTGTGAAAGAATACCTTTTTTTTTTTTTTTTTTAGTGATTATAGAGTGTATTTTCAAAGTAGTATGTTCAAAGTATTACAACTGAACATGAAGATGATTTGATCTTGACTATAAAATGTATTTATTGTTCCCATAGAGCTCTTACTTGCAATTACCACTGTTCCCTTTTCTTGTTTTAGATACATCCAAACGCCCCACCCACTCATCTCGCCACCCACTCCCCGACAGCATTGAGTACAAAAGTCGCAGTTACAAGGTGGTTTCAGGCAACATGAGCTGGTATGACGCCATGCATATGTGCATGGACAATGATTCGGACCTAGTGAGCATCACCGATGCCTACCACCAGGCTTTCCTTACGGTGCTTGTCAATAGATTGGGAGTCCCGCACTGGATTGGACTGTACAGCCAAGATGTAAGTGACTTCTTATGATGAGATTCAACATGACAGCAATTTTTGCTAAAGATAAATTCAGAGGCTTTGTACTTGCTCACACATCCAATGGCTAAACCTGCAAATTATGAGTGAATCCTTGTGTGTCCTGGAAAGCAACATCATTTTAAACCAAAATAAATCCACTATCGACTTATGTTCTGACAATAATGACTGTGCAGCAAATTTAAGTAATAAATTGATAACTACGGTAACCTTTTGTGAGTAGGGATCAGGCTCCATTGTGATGTTCCATCCAAGAGTGCCACTTTGTCCTGATTGAATGTGGCATAATTCTGTTTGTTTACAGAGTGGGATCAACTATCAGTGGTCAGATGGCAGCGATACCGTGTACACACACTGGGACTCGGCTGAAGATGACTTTGAGATCGGAGAATGTGTGTACATGGATGTGAATGGAGGATGGCGGCGAGCTGACTGCGAAACTCTTCTATCAGGAGCCTTGTGTCACATTCCTCCGCCAAGTAAAATATAAACTCTCAAACATGAATTCGGCTCTGATTCCAGGTCTTTGCTGTTTTGAATGTGCACTAGATAGTTGCAAAGGGGTGCAGAATTCAGGGTGAAAAGTTGCAGTCAATTTTCATGGGAAGTTAAGCAGGGGAATTTGGCAAATTAAAAGGTATCATATTCAAGTATAAATAGGAACATTTTGTCATAAGCACACAGCCAGACAAAATCATATAGTTAATATACATTCTAATTCAACAAATGTATGTGTTAAGTAGAACAGCAAGTTAAAGTTCCCCATTAGGTCCAACCTTCCATTTTGTTTTTTCCATTTTTTTCTCCATACATTCATATTAATTTTCAGGTGGGAAAAAAAAATCCAACTTTGAAAATTTCCAGAATTTCGCAGCCCTGAAAATAAAATAAAGGTTTTCTGCTCTCCATTGCAGGGAATAAACCATTTATCTCATATGAAGCTGTGTGCCCCTCCACATGGGTGAAATTTGGACGTGGCTGTTATAACTTTGAGCCTCTGGTGCAGAGACTGACTTTTGAGGAGGCACGTGAGCACTGCAGACGGAAAGGTAGGGTGGCACTCCATCTATTTTCTTATGCTTACCCTGTTCAGGGATGTGACTGAAATGTTGCAGGTGGGTAGATTTCAGACCAACCCATGACAAGTGAAAATTGCAATACAGAGAGACGAAATAAAATTAAATTGAAAATAAAATTGAAAATAGTTTTACCCCTCCCATGTGATATGAACACTTTTAAACCGGATTACATTAGTACTTCTACTTATGAAATTAATTGTTTCTGGAAGAAATTTCTTAACGAGAACATTTGTAAGTCGAGACGCGTTTTCCATGTAAATGCCCTAATTCGTTCCAAGCCCCCCCCCCCCAAATTCAGACATAAATGTTTCCTAAAGCTTGAAAATGCATCAAAATATCTAACAAATGCATGTTACAATTAGACTATTGCACAATAAATGAGAGTCGTGCATAATGTAAAAAAACTAATAATAAAGAATAAAAATGATGGACATTTAACTTTTAACTGCGTCCTCATCGTTTTTTGCCTCTTTAGTCCATGTTCTCTCTTAGAAGTGGGTTTTGCCTGCCGTTTAATAAAGAACTGGTCCAAGGACGTTTGCTTTTTTCGGCTTTTAACAATCCTTCGAAAATGTCAAACATCAGTATAGTAAGCGATCGCGCGACTGGTGAACACTTTCACTTTTACGTAAAACTCTCGGAACACCTTACAGCCCGAGGGGCGAATGACGAAGATGCTGCATAGACACATATGTATCCATTTATCTATCTGCACACATAGACACTTGCGATAGAGGTCCGTCCCTCTTATCCAATGGGATGCCAAGATGATGCTCGGTAATAGCCAATGGCTGAGCAGCTATAAGTATGTTGCGTTCAGGAAACTCGGAGCTGTGAGTAGCAGGCCATACTGTATTTTTACCTTTCCTATCTTGAAAACAAGAGCTGTTTTCCTTTTGAGACCTTTGAAAATTTCGTATGAATTGACGTTCGTAAGTAGAGGTACCACTGTACTGCCTGTGTATCTTTTTTCTCTTTTATTAACATGGTATCTTTTTGGATGTATTTCAAATGTTTCCTTGAGGAGGAATCCTGCTTTTGGGGGTTATTTTGCTGTCTGTCATTTAAGGACGATTTGAAGCATTAGCTGATACATCCATCCAGGTTAGAGTGATCATTTAACCTACCTTGCATGCTTTTGGAATGTGGGAGGAAACTGGTGACCCTGGGGAAAACCCACGCAGGCATGGGGAGAACATGGAAACACCACACAGGTGTGCTTAAAATATAAATGTTGAAACTCCCCCAACAGGACCAAAGTGGTGCTGCTGAGCTGAAGGTTACGCGACCCATGTTTTCCGACCTTAATTGAGCCAAAGCACATACACTCCTCCTTAAAAGTGACAGATAATTGTTTGGCTTTCGGTTTAGATTTCAGTATGAGCCTTAAGTGCACAGTGACCTTCAAAGGGTAGGTAAGTTGAACCTTTCAAGAGAGAAATAGTAGTGAAACAGGCCTAGCTGTGGTTTAACTAAATACAAGAGTATAAAAATGAGTCATAAGTCGACATTCAAACATTTCTACTGAGGAAGTCGGTTAGATTACTGGAGCGCCTACAGAGAATGAGCTACAACCCGCTGCCTTCTTTTTGTCTCTGAGAATCACCAAAAGACCAAAACATAGAGAGACTGGAAGAGTCACAGAAAGGCATAGAGGTGGATGTCCTACTATAATAGTGAACTAACATTCAAACACCTGTTGTGAATTTTGCTTTTCAGCAAAAAAGTCAAGAAATTGAGCAACTGAACATGTGCATTCAGTAGTTTTGAGAAGGTCAAATTAATTTCTCCTGTAAATGTTATAGTGAATTTTAAGTTCATGTGTAAAGCCTATCTATTAATGTTTTGTAGAGCGAGGAAAAAATGTAATTAGGCTATTTTATAAAACACAGATCAATTTATTGAGTAGCCATTTGCTTTTCCAGTCAACACGTCAGATGTCCTGTCCATCGAGAATGAGGCAGAGAACCGCTTTGTCCTGGAGCAGTTGTGGACTTCAGGGTTCCTTCACCAGAACATGTGGTTGGGGCTTTACTTCAACATTGACAGTGAGTGTCTGCCTACTACTTGAGAGAGAGAGAAAGACACACACCCACACACACACACACACACACACACACACACACACACACATACACACACACACACACATACACGGCCGAAAGCCGTTATTCCATTCATGGGAGCGCAACCAAAAAAATAGGTGAAAGAGCAAAGGTTTTTCAGAAGAGAGTATGATTAGAGTAACGTGGAAAAGAGTGCTGAGAATTTTTGAAGAGCTTTCGGGAGCCCTTGGAAATTGGAGAGAATTTTGGAGTGAGGGGAGGGCAGAGGACAAAAGGGGAGACCTTTTATCTGCTCAAGACAGGCAGTTGTACATTGTATCTCGAATATCAGGTGAGACCGAATTCATTCTTTGTAGATTTGAGCTTATTGAATTGTCCTTTTAAAATATTTGTGCATTTCACAATTTCTAACTTGCAGAAGATTTCATCGCTCGGCTGGGAAAAACTCATTTTGAACCCATCCGTAGTTTGCGCAACAAGGATATGTTTAGACAATATATCTGCACTGTTATATCATAAACGTGATCATGAAAATTATTATTACCATGGCCAAGCGGATTTATGAATGCAAAGTTAGCAGGATAAGCACAGTCAACAATACACAACCACACAGACATATATTTTACATGTCAAGGAAAAGTTTTATAGTTACAACTGCATAGAATACTTGTAGCTGCAGTTCCCATGTCCATCCTATGGGGTCAGTCCGAGTCCAGCAAGACCAAATTGGTTGGAATTGTCCCATTAGTGTGCAGTCGTGAAAAAACATCACTAGTAAGACACAGTTATTCCATAAATCTAACAAAAGAAAATTTAGCACACTGGTAAAAGTTACAATGACTCTGGCAATAAAAATGGGGAAAAAATGGCAGTAAGACACAATCTGCTGGATATCAAGAAGACTGGAGCACAGTACTTGTTTGGATGGCTTTTCACAGTAAAAAGAATCACAGTTATACTGCCAAAACCCAGGATTGAACTAGGGACCTTTAGTTCTTCAGTCTAACGTTCTCCCATCTGAGCTATTTTGGCTGACTGACTATGATTAGTTTTTTAGTCATTCACTCCACAAGAGGGGCACTCGTATGCGAGTAATAATGGTGCGAGTACATGGACCTAATGCGGGATATCAGTGATATGGAGTTAATGATTAAATGGCTTTCCACCACACCACCCTTTAAAATGACTTCCATGTCTTTCACTTCTAGCGGATTCTATGGCTTGGGTGGACGGTTCACCTTTGGACTACAGCAGCTGGCCCAGCAAAGCTCCAGATGTCAAATTACTGACTGCAGACACCTGCGTCACCACCCGGGCAGTTGATGGAGTGTGGCTCTTGTTGGGGTGCACCGAGCGACTCGGCTTTGTCTGCAAAACAATCTCAGGTGACCTGGGCATGTCTTGAAGAATATATGGAGCATTCGGAGTTTACCTCTAACACACTCTACCAAAATGCTCCCATTCAGAATACTGAAACACTCGCTCACCTACTTGTATTTTTTTTACCGCTCACAAAGTGAGTTAAAACGCTACCATCCACACTCCTGAAACACTCTCAAACGCCCTAATGAAACACTCTTGTACGCAATACATTAACGTTCCCATACACACTACTCACTATTTTTCACACACCTACTACAGAAATACTCCCACTCACTCATGAAATGCTCTCACACAGACTTCCGATGTTTTTTTTTTTGCTCCGACAAACTACGGAAACACTCTCATTCTACTTAAAAGGTCTTATGCATACTACTGAATCTTTTTTGCTCACACACACATGAAAGGCTTTCACACACACTACTGAAAGGCTTACACCCACTACTGTTTCTCAAACACACACACAACATAAATGAAATGCTCTCTCACACTGATGATTTTTTTTTCGCTGACACACGAGTGAAACCCTCTCACCCGCATTCATGAAACACTCACACACTATTGTTTTTTTTCCTCTGCTCACATTCAGTACTAAAAGACTTTCACACCCACTGCTGAATGCTCTCATACACACCATTGTTGTTTGCATATACACACTACAGAAACATTCTCATACACTTTTGAAAAGATCTCACGCTGACTTTTTTTCACTCAAACTACAGAAGCACTCTCGTACGCACTCAATACTTAAAACACTCACAATATGACTGATTTCTTTTTTTTTGCACGCACTGGTGCACCACCCTCACATGCACTTCTGAAACACTGTGACAACCACTCCTGAAACATACACAATACAGAAGCACTCTCATGTACACTACAGAAACACTCTCACACACTCCTGAATATTTTTCAAACACATTACAGAATCACTCTGACAACCAAAATGAAATGCTTTTTCACTCACGAAGGATTTTTTTGCTGACACACCCACTGAAACCATCTCTGACGCACCAATGAAACACTCACACACTACTGATTATTTTCCCCACTCACATACAATACTAAAACGCTCTTACACCCACTGCTGAAGCACTCTCATACACACGATTGATACGTTCTTACACACACACACACACACACACACACACACACACACACACACACACACACACACACACACACACATTGGCAGTGTCACTGAGAAAGCGACAATTTGTTATTTCATTAATAGCGGTTCTGAATGTAGAAACACAAAAGAAAAAAATAACCTCACTTACTTTGCTCTTTTGCAGATGTAACTACTGAGGTGGAAGTGGAACCATTCAACGGTAAAGTGGACTTTAATTGCAATTTAACTGTTTATTGGGCTATATAGTAGGTGTCATGTGAGAGTTTCTTCCATTGCTCCTGTTTTGATATGGTGCATGTTAACATTCTGAGCTCTTTGCTGACCATTAACTCAAGTGTAATGATACTTCCGAAGGGTGCGGATTTTTCATTTCCAAATTCAGCATTTAAATACTGTATAACATAATATACATATATATTATACCCCGTTCTGTTGTTTCTGTTACTATTTGCTTCTCAACCCACACTATTTTTTTGATTATTTGTTAACTGTCTTAAATGAAACAATTGGGATAGAATGGTTTCCATTCTACAGTCACCACTTAAGATGATAATTCTTTTAGCTTTGCTACCAGATTACATCATGTATCGATTTTGTTGGCCAGCGGAGCAATTTCCTGTAATATTCTTACTTTCTTGAAAGAGGCATTTAACGGCTTACTGCACTGAAATGGAGAAAGTGAGTGACAATTTTATTTTTTTTCAAGAAGTGGCTATATCCAAAACCAACCATTGTGTACTTTGCATTTCAGGATTACATTACGGCGTCATCCTTGCTGCTGTGCTGGTGGCTGTGTTGATCTTTGCTCTGCTGGCAGGAGCACTGTGCTTTGCTTACAGGAGAAATGCTGCTCATTTTCGGGGTCTCCCTGCACTCGGTAGTGCCTATTACCGACAATCCGGCTCCCAAGCTACAGAGTCTGATGGTAATGTGCTGATCACAGAGCTGGAAGATCACTCAGGATAACGTTACAGACTGACATTGCCACAATGCTTTGGACCAGTGTTGAGATATATACTTTGTAATTCAGTATTCGAAGGATATTAAGAAAAACATTTGAGCATTTATTCCATCGGGCCATGTACTAGCTCATAGCTCTTTGTCCTCACTTTCGTACAACAATTGAACACATTAGTTGGACAACCGTGTCTTACTAGTTTTTTTCTACAACAAGTGCCACTTTGGGCCTACTAGTACGACCTTACCCTGGACACCAAGAATATCAAATGTTATATTTCCATAAAGCCATTTGTGCATTTATTTGATGCTCTTGATATCTAACTTAAGGTCCGTGTATTAATACTCTTTGTCCTCATGAGTCAGACATTTCGGTTGCACGAGTAGAATGAGTAGAATTTTACTAGTGATGTTTTTTTTAACTACTAGTGCCATTTTTGTCTTATTGGTATGAATTTAATATTTATGGAACTCATTTGATCTCAAATATATCGAATAACCGCTCAAGCAGCTTTGATAGCCTTGATATTCAAAAGTCCAACCTTGGCAAACACATATTACTCGTGAGGCATAACTGCATGCTAGTAGTATTACTAGTGACATCATAGAATTCTTCTTGTTAGCAGAAAGCATTTGACTAGTAGTACTAGTCGCACACAGATGTCAATTCAAGTACAATTTAGCCTCACTGGTAGCATGAAGTTGTCTTCCTAGTATGTTCGAGTTGCCAAAATGTCTTCCCTTAGAATGAAGAACATGATGACGAATACTATTTTATTTATTAGTCTGCCCAAGTCGTACTACTTGTTTGCTGAATTGTCTTTCTAGTGAGGACAAAGAGCGCACTCGTGCATGGCCCTTAAAAAGCAGATGAACGAAAAGAAAACAATGTTCAAATATCCAGTTTTGACCTTCCTCTTGGAAAAGAATACATTGCCGAAACCCGGGATTGAACCAGGGACCTTTAGATCTTCAGTCTAACGCTCTCCCAACTGAGCTATTTCGGCCTACGAGAAGGTAATTTGATTTGGACAGCAGTTGAGTATAGATACTGTAATAAGCCATTCTCTTGAAAGAAGATTTTTGTACAAATTAAAATGTTTTGTAATCTACTCTGTACATTTGGATTACAGCCCAGTTAATGTTGTTGGAACTGCACTTGTAATAGCTATTTTGTCAGTATTACTAATATTCGATGTAAAAACAGGTTCTGTTTTTGTGTGTTGAAAGTTGTGAAACCTCAAACCTTTTAAGGTTATGGAAGGCTGTTGGTTCCAAACATGGATTCCATTTCCTTGATGTCCTGCTTAAGCTCTTTGTCCTCACCAGTAAGTCAATTCAGCACACTAGTCTAGTAGAATGACAAGAGTGCACTAGTAGAACTACTCGTTCGGCTTTTTCAACCACAATTGCTAATTTTGGCCTACTATGAAATTCAACCTCGCTTCTAAAGTACTCCGCTGCACAACTACCACTACGATCCCCAAATAGTGCCGGCAGATGTGTCACATGAGTAGCCACCTGGACCCTAGTAAAAACACCAAAATGTCCACTAGTAGTTGTCCTACTAGAATGCCAAAGTTCTCCTACTAGTGAGGACAAAGAGCGTACGGGTACATGGACCTTAAGCTGGATATCAAGGATATCCAATAAAGGCTCAAGCAAACGGCTTTCCGTATAAGATGACATTTAACTGGATGTGTTATTTGTTGCTAAGCAAGTTATAAGCTGTAAATTGCATATTTGTGTGTATTCCAATAAATTCAAGTGACAAATGTTTGAGTAATAAAAATGAGACATGAAATGTCTTCATTTGCGGGTCACTGAATACATTTCGTTATTCTAAATGTACTACTCTGTATTATATCATACACCTCTTGCCACACCACAATTGTTGCCTGAGAGTTTAAAGGCCAAACGATAAAGCAATAACATTGTGTTAATGATCTCAACTGAGGCCACAAGTTGTCAGAGAGAACCAATTCGGAAAATTGTGACAGCAAAGTGCTGCTATTGTCAATCTGAAGAGAATCCGGCAGCAGGATGTAATGAATCATTCATGAGGAGTAATACCGCAGCAGCTGCACTTTTCAAAAACAAAAGGGCAACATCACTTTGCATGAATGTATAAGCACCAAATGTTCAAGAAGGCATTAGTTGTGCGTGTGCCTTTTGTTTCATGAAAACTTGTGTTTGTGGTTTATGAGTGAAACGTGTAGTACAGTAGGTGAAAAAAACATCTGTAATATAATAGTTTTTCTGTTTCGTTGGTGCATTTCTTAGATCTGGAAAACAGTGAGTGCATTTCTCAAAATAATTTGTACAAATAGCAAAATGGAAAAATGGTTCCCTTACAAAAGTCTTTTTTTTCTCTCTCAAATTGTTTGTTACACACATCGCCATAAAATATTTGCACCACTGAACATGCCAATGCCATCAGAACGACAAGTCTTGTGTCATTGCATAGTCATTTCATCAATATAACGGTGTATTTTGGAGAGATGTTCTAATGTAAACTGCTGTTTAAATTTTGATGACAAATTCAGTATTCTAAATTGAAAGTTGCAACTCTGTGCGTGTGGAAGATTGATTGCAAGAGACTGGACAAGATTCACATTTCACCTTTGTTTGCACTGTCATTTGCTGACAAACCATTTCATTGTGATACAGAAAGTAAAGACAGCACTGCATAGCACAAAGAAAACAAAAAAATAAATAAAATAAACATCTGAACATAGGACCATGTTCATGCAAGACTGTAGGAATTATAGTCTTCATCCAACTCTTTTGGAATCTTATTTAGTTAGTTTATGTAAAATTGTCAGTTGATTTTATAATTCTACCATCACTATTTTAGCTTATATATTAACAGATGGGCGACCCGGTCCAGTGGTTAACGCGTCAACCTCGCAATGCAGAGGTACCGGGTTCAATTCCAGCTCCGGCCTCCCTGTGTGGAGTTTGCATGTTCTCCCATGGCAAGTTAATGGAACACTTTAAACAACAAAAGTACAATATAATTTTTACTCATCCGATTCCCATTTTGAAACTGGGGACAATGCAAAAGTAAACATCTGTACACATAATCTCCCCCTTTATATGAGTTGCATTGAGCGTCTGTACTTCTACTAAAGTAGAATCTGAGTTCTTTTTTTTTTAAACAATCATAGTAGACACCAACACTTTGTAACAAAGCTAAATAGGTAAATAAAGAACTCTAAAAATCTACGAAATTCTATAATAAAGGTTTTTACTTTGTGAAAATGATTTAACATTACGGCGGCCCGGTTGTCCAGTGGTTAGCACGTCTGCTTCACAGTGCTGAGGTACCGGGTTCAAGTCCAGCTCCGGCCTCCCTGTGTGGAGTTTGCATGGTCTCCCCGGGCCTGCGTGGGTTTTCTCCGGGTGCTCCGGTTTCCTCCCATGTTCCAAAAACATACATGGCAGGCTGATTGTGCACTCTAAATTGTCCCTAGGTATGAGTGTGTGTGTGGATGGTTGTTCGTCTCTGTGTGCCCTGCGATTGGCTGGCAACCAATTCAGGGTGTCCCCCGCCTACTGCCCGAAGACAGCTGGGATAGGCTCCGGCACCCCCCGCGACCCTAGTGAGGATAAAGCGGTTCGGAAAATGGATGGATGGATGGATGGATTTAACATTACGTATTTCCGCTAGTATTTTCTTTTGAAGCGGTCACGTTCGTGAACAGGCTACCGGAAGTTAGCTTTATTTTGTATGTCGAACCGGAAATGTACTTCATCTTACATTTTTAACTTGTTGGAATCGTTGGCGCTTGACAGCGGAGTCGGCGGTTCCTGTGCCCCAATCTTTTCACTTTCGTTTTACACGAAATGATTTAGCCCCACTTTCTTTTACAGCTCAATCCACGGAAAATGCAATCTTTATGAGTGCGGCAAGAAAAGGATAATTTGAAAAAAATGTTCCGAACGGCGTCACTTTGTTTGTTGTTGGTGTTGTGGACAACTGTATTGAACAGGACATGCTCGACTTTAGGTAAGCAGCCGCCTGCAAAAGACACATTTTACGCTTTACTTTAGTTTTTCCCCCACCTCAGTTGGAGGGCAAAGTTTCGTTAATGCTTGTTAAATGTGTCTCACACCCAGTAAGAGCTTCTCCTACTCACGAACTAGGACAATAGCTGCTGACCTACCGAGCAACAATAAAATAGGCGCAAAAACAAACAGATTATAAAAGTCATTTAAATCAATGTTTGCTTGTTTTACATTATTCAGAAAGATAAATGCTGTTCACTTAGAGTCTGATTTAATCACCGAGTCATCCCGGTTGTTTCGGCCTATTTATTTTGCCAAGTTAAACAATGTATATTGATACAAACATCGCGTGTGCTTGTCGGGGGTCTCACATTCAGGGGCGTGTCCACTGGATATATGTTCGTAATCAGCGGGAGCTCCGGAAACAGAAATCGATACGACATTACGCTAGTATGCATTAGGTCTGAAGTCCAGTGGTAAGCCGTCAAGGTCAGCAATGCCCATCGTTCTCCACCATCAGAATTACTGACCTACGTTTATTGCCATGCCCAGTTTACTGTCAAACTAAACATAAAATACAAAGAATTGCTCATTGTCTGACACAGCAACCACAAACCTTAGCCCTCAGATCTGCGAACTTAATGCCCACCATAATGAGAAACCCCATAGACATGCTAACAAATAACATCTATGGAAAGGTGTTATCATCACTTGGAGGCAGCTTTATTTAGACATTTTATACACACGGCAACTCAATGTGCTTCACACAAAGAAAGACACAACATCTACAAGCATATACAAACAGAAAACTCTAAAAAATATTTGAAATAATTTAAAACTTAAAAATATATATTTTCCTGGAATTATTTCAATAAATAAAAATATTAGAAGACCATCATCAAAGGCATGGGGTGGGGGGAAAGCAACATTTTCAGTCTGGAATTAAAAGCATTTACAGTTGAGGTTGACGCCAATTCTGTTGGCGGTTTATTTCATTTACGTCCAGCATCACAACTAAATAGCTTCACCATGTATACTCTGAACTCTGGGATTCACGAGTTGACCCAAGTCTGCAGATCTCAGAGCCTAACTGGGTTTATATTCAATCGGTATTTCTTTGATGTACAGTATTTAGAATCCAAATCATACAGGGATTCATTGACCAGTTGCAGAATTTTTCAAAACTATTCTACAGCTGTCTCAAATGAAACAGTGAATTTTATTCTGTGTGAATAACATCCTTCTCCAGCCTCTCAAATGCCCATTAAGATGTGACGTCTGCAAGATGTTGATATATTTTACTTTAAAAAAAAAAGTTGATTTACAGTAATTTTTATTGTTACGTGGTTATAATTAAAAACAAACTGTTTTAAAACGTACATATAAAAACATTAAAAGAGAATGTAACGAAATAATCTTTTTTTCTAGTGAGATTAAGCATTTGTGTGTGTTGTGCCTTAAGGGGGTGTGGCCTAGTGATTGAAGTCTGGAGCTGTAGTCATGCGTTTAGTTCAGCATATTTGTGTGTTTTTACCTTACAATACATGACAGAAAGTGAATCGCTGTCTTTTATACGCCGTACCTTGTGAATCAAGCTACTATTCTCAAATATGAGGCTTGTTTTGTGTTACAGTGGAGGACAGCTTCACCATCCAGCACTCCATCACAGGGAGCTGTTTATCAGCTCAGGACTCGGGAAGTTTGGGTGTCTCAGCCTGTGATGCAAACAGCACGTCCCACTTGTGGAAGTGGGGCTCGGGTCACCGCCTCTTCCATGTGGCCACCGCCCTCTGTTTGGCGTTGGATGTCCACTCCAAATCTTTGTCCCTGGCGGACTGCGGCTCGGACATCCTGTGGTGGCGCTGTATGGATGGCGCTGTGTTCACTGTCTACCAAATGAGCCTGGTGTTCAGCGGAGGCCGGTTAGCTGCCCAACGGGACGCTCATGACACGTGGGTGAGAGGAGGCTCTCAGGAAAGCATCTGCCGTCGGCCATATCGCGGTGAGTGACATGTGACCAAAACTTCAGGAAGTGTCAACATCAAGGCCAAAGAGCCAGTTTGCCACATCACTTTATGTGGCCCAATAGACTCGAGTGTATTTTTATGGTCCTTTGAGCTGGTACAGTATCTCACTGAGTTACAAAAGCCTATGAATGCTTGTGAACGTCCGAAATTTGGGGTTTTCGTCAGGGTTGCAAAACATTGAAAACACACGCTCAGTGCCGAATTCATGGAAATGCTGATGACAACAGCATATTGGAGCCCGGGTCAAAATTTTTAATGCATTGCAAAATGGAGCCCTATGAACAGTGCATGGCATGACGATGCCTTCTCCATACTACTGCTGACATTAAGCTCCTCCCACAGAGCAGCACCAATTTTACACCAGCATTCATTCGCTAGACATCATTTGCTTCTCTGAAGCTGCGTGTGGCTATTAACGCTGGTGTTAGTGAAATAGAGGCTCATTTGCGTTGAGGTCGGCGATTTCGTCTTCAAATATATGCACATTCTCTCATTTAAACACTATATGTGTAAATACCACCGGCGCACTGAGACGCATTCTGCTTGGCAGCGCAGCAAGTGAAGCATTTCCACTTTCTGCGCTTGCTTTGTGAATTGAATGCTATGCAATTCACCATTTTTACCGGTTAGCACCACGCAAGAGACACAATCCTTTCGTGGATTCAGCCCTCAATTTCGTGATGATCAGCAAAATTGTTTGGGATAAGTAAAAACTACCCGTAAACATATTTGCAATTTTTTTCATACCCTGATGACAAAATGTCCGAAGTTCAAAAGCACGTATCCATTAGTATTTGCCTATCAGTGAGATACTACCAGCTTTAGAAACTGAAAACTACCTCCTGGGTACTGATGAATGCGAAGGGCTACAAAACAGGTAAAGCGAAACCATGATTCACCATCTTATGAACCATATCACACCCTACAGCTAAGAAAAATGCAACGAAATCCAAGAGATTTAACTCTTGGGAATAAATCAATATAATTTCAGTGATTGGAAATGTATGTCAGTCTTTCTTATAGTGTTTAGGCCGGCAGGTAAGAGTTAAATTCGTGAATTTGATGATATGAAGTGAAAGAGATACAACACAAAACGGGTGTGTAACTTGACCAAACTGGTTCTTGTACTTGTCTAACAGCTTCGTTGAGGTGTTAAGCCTCATTCCTCTTAGTCTGCCGTGCTTTTTATGCGAGATAAAACTGAAGTCGGTCAAATTCCTATTAGGAAGAGATGACATCTCCCCCAAATCCCAACTTCATACTCAATCGTTCATGTTCATATAGGAGTGGTTATTCAGCTTTTGTCCCAGCTTTTTGCTGCATTCCTAATAGGTAGTGAAGTCTGTATTCTGCTCATATTTGGTCATGATGTATAACTTTCACATGCACGCAGTGAGACTCTACGACCTTGAAGCAATCATCGCTTAAAATTGGTACACTCCTTCTCGGAGGCCTTGTGGAGACGCACAGATCGTTGTCATGCGGCAGTTAAATGAAAATCTCAGAATCGGTTTCCAGGAAACAAAAGTTGTGTCTGATGTCACACCTTGAGTTTTGGTGCCGCCCTTGTGATGACATAAAAATCACGTGAATCCCTTCCTGCTTCGCACTCGTGACCACCGCAGCCATTGTCTGTAAACCACGGGTGCCCAGAATATTCTGTTATTAAAAGCTTTGAAGAAACTGTTCATCGACTCCAGCCTGTATTTGATAACCAACATCCTCCTCGTCCGAAATTCAACGAACACGCGGGGGAAAGGCCATTTTCCCCCAACAGTAGAAAATCTTTCTCATTTGATTGCAGATAAAAAACTGTTGACTTTTTCTGATTATGTTTACAGTCGCTTTCTCTTTTGGAATCATGTTCTTGTCCAATACAAAAAGGCACAAGTTAAAAACCTGTGCGATTGGATCAGCTGCAGTTGCAGCACAGACCTTGAAAAAAAAAATGCATAATCTATTTGGATCCAATGGAGCTTCCTTGAAAAATTACACTTCATCAAGCTGCTTCAGAGTACAAAATATGAGTTGAAAGCACATGACCGCTGGCTGAGCTACAGATAGTATGATAAGGAATAATCCTTCAAATGTACTTTGATCCATTGAATGGCGGTACTTTACAGTATACTGAAAATATAATACAGCGGCACCTGGATGTACGAGTGCCCCAATTTAATACGTTTTCAAGTTACAAGTTTTCAAGTTATTATCATTTGGTGATTTTTTTTTTCTTTTTCCTTTTCTTTTCTTTTTTAAATTGTAGTACAAGCAAGCATTTCATACCCTACTGCTCGATGGAACTGTAAAAAAGAAAACATGTCAACACACAAATACTACACTGTGTGCATGGGATTTTAGAGGCTTCAGAAGACTTGATAAAAGTTTATTCCTTTACAGTCTCTTTTACCTAAGCAGCCCTTTGACACTCCTTTGTGGGTCTGTACAAATAAATGTGACTTGACTTTTGACTTGTTTTGATTATGCGTTAAGGTGTATATTTTGGAGTACAGTACCATATTTCTTTATTTAGGAATTAATGTAAATTCCATTAATTTTCTGTGGGTACCATTGGTTTGATAAGATTTTATAAATTAAATTTATAAATGTATAATATTCATCTTGTATCAATGGCAGACCTTGTGAGGATAAGCTCACAGTAATGTCCAAATTATCCATTTATATTGTGATTTCCACTCTTGCTGCTTAAGTGCTGCTGCTACATTACAAACTTTCCATTTTTTTCCATTGGACTTTTAAAAATATTCTTGTAGGTCTTTAACTCTGTGTGCTCCTGTTTTTTTTTTTTCTTATGCAGTCATTCACACCACCAATGGAAACTCTGCCGGCGCTCCTTGTGAGTTCCCCTTCAAGCACAATGGAAGCTGGTATCACGAATGCCTCCCAGATTCTGACTTGCCAGGACTCTCCTGGTGCTCCACCACCACCGACTACGATCAAGACAGAAAGAAGGGGACCTGTCTAAAACCTGGCATGTTTAAGAAAATAATAATTTTTAAAAAGTACTAGGGTCTGACTTACTAAGATCTCAAACAGCGGGCGCTAAATTGCATGTTCCTTCAGAGATGTTGATGGGCATGTTGCACGTGATGTGCTAAGATTTTGGCAGAGACCACTTTATCTAAATTATTAGATTTACACCTTGTTACTTCTGATCGTTTTCGCTATGAAAAGTTTTGGAGAGCTCTGGAAGTGCCAAATGAAGTTTGAAATGATGGAACTGGAAGTGTTGGTGGGAGACACAAATGAAACTTGGATATTTCATCACCACGTTTTACTCATGTTGAGTTCCACACAGCTTGCACATTCAGAGCAAGTGTCTTGATTGCAATATATGAGTCAAGTTCCACAACAACTAATAATATTTATGAAGTTAGCAACCGCGTTTTATTTGATTTAACAAAATTCAAAGAGTGTGATTTGGACATAGTACTCTAGTCTGAGTAACGTTGCGTTTAAATCTTGATGCAGCATATCTGAAAAACTGCCTTGGGAAAACACAGCACCAATTGCCACAGTGCACTGAACTGACCCAGATGCAAGGAAATGCAAAATTGAAAGGACTTTTGTCATAGGTCGTACACCGTGCCATGACCCCTTCTTGTGACTGACTTTGCCATAAAAACTGGCATGTACAATCCTCACGGGCTGCTTTCTTCCCTATTGTAAATTTGTAACCTCCTGTGAAGAAACCCAAATGATCCTAATCATTTGAATCAGCCGTGTTGGAGGTGGAACCCATCTAAATCATGTCGGACAATGGCCCTTTACAACCGAGTATGGAGACCCCTGCGTTAGAGTCAAAAGTTCCAAAATTGCAGTCTTGAGTAACAGATGAAATGTCTTTATTTTGTTTCTGGCATTGCAAACGTGTTTGCACACACTCTTTGCCGCAATAACCAAGGCATTAATACCGGTACCTTCCTTTCAGATGGTATTTTCTGACACAAAATCAGCTCACATCACATGTGCTGAATTAATCTGTTTGCATCGAGCACTCAGTATTTTGCGTTGCGTTTCGGTTGAAATGAATAAAATGAATTGCGCTACAAATTTGCCCGGTAGGTAGATGCAATCCTGGGTGCAACCAGTTATTAGATCAGCTTCTACAATTGTTTGCTGCCGTTTTTAGTAAATCAGACCCTTAGGGTTCGTTTTATACAAAAAACAAACACTCAACTGTCTCACTGACTTTTCAGAGAAAGGTTGCCAGACTCTTTTTATCGGGCCGGAGGGGAACTCCTGCTATCAATTTGTTCCCAATGCCGCCGTAACCTGGCACCAAGCGCTAGATTCCTGTCGGAGCCAAGGAGCGGATTTGCTCAGTGTGACTACCCTGGATGATCTTCACTCCAACACATGTAAGAATCACACTGACAAAAACAACTTACACATGTATCATATAATGATACAAATACTACATCACAAAGATGGGAACTGGAGTCATTGCAACTTTGTTACTGAAGTCAACTGGATGTTTTGATAGCTTGTGACTTGTATTGACGAAACACTACAACTCTGCAGATTCAACTTGGACTTGTGCGCAGAGCCGATTAAAACATTTATTTAATAGCCTTGAAGTCCACCTTTAAGTTGATTTTCGCATTTGCTCTTTGTCCTCACTATTAAGACAAGTCAGTGCACTAGTAGAACAATGGTTGCACCATAAGAATGACCGAACAGTGACTAGTACTAGTGCCAATTTTGGCCAATTTGTAGACAACTTGCTAGTACGCCAATGTTGACCTACTAGTGTGCAGTAATGTGAAAAATTTGTGAAAATCTGTCGTGCAAAAACATTTAAAACACAGTCGTCCTACTTGTGCTTCCTAGTCCTTCTGCTAGTGTTTGAGTATTTATTTGATACAGTATTGATATCCAGTTTAAGGTCCGTTTACCAGTATGCACTTTGTGTTCACCAGTAAGACAACCTTGGTATGCTTGTAGTGAAGCAATACTGCACACTTATTGACCACTGTGTGCTACTACTTCTACTAGTAAAATGTAGTTGCCCTACTCGTGTGCGGAAATGTTATCTGGTACTGTGGAAAAATATTACTGATAAGGCAGTCATTTTACTCGTGTCTGTTAGTTTTTGATTTGTACCAAGGAAGTTGAATAAATGCTCAAACAGCTTTCCACAGATGTGGGAGTTAAAGACTCGGGACTTGACATGAGATGTGATGAGATGATATACCGTACATCCATGTGGTTTGAATGAATCGGCCGGTGACATCATTATCTGAGCTTATTGTTCTCTTCCTGAAGACCAGATACTACATCTAAGACCGCATTAATAAGGACGCTTGAAGGCTAAGACTTGAGACGAACACATGCGTGACTTGATCCCATCTCGGACATAATCAGTCATATTGTGATCTTTGATTGCGTCCTTCCACTGGACATTGTCATTCCTGTTTCTTAATGATTCTGACCACTCTCACTTCCTGCTTTCTCAATGAGTCCTGCGGTGTATGCTTGATTCAGTTTTAGATGGCCTCAACATGATGCCGGAGAGAATGTGGCTAGGCCTCCATCAGTTAGACGCATCTCAGGGCTGGCAGTGGTCAGATGGCTCCCCGCTCTCAATGCTGCGCTGGGAAGCAGGTGCTTGTTCTCCTCATTTTCTTTGATAAGATTAAGATTGCAATAGGTTTGGATTATTTCTGGTCAACTTCCAGAAATTTTCCAATAATGTTCACGTGAATATAAACTTTGGGAATTTTGGGAATACTTAGATATACATATTTAGTATTTAATATAAGAAAATCAGTCATTCAACACCACATTTCAATATTTTAGAGATCTTAACTTTCTATCAGGAATAATTCATTGTCCTTGTTTTTTATTTTCATCTCCAGTGCATACTCTGCAATTATGTACTGAGTTGTATACAATGTACCCATGGTCAGCGCAATTAGATTGCTGATATAATTTCTGCTGAGTCATGTGGCTCACTTTTCTCTCCTCATCTAGATGGCTAAAAGGTTACAGTAGCCAGGTGGCGTGTATGTTAGCACAACTTCATAGCATAACAATTATTTCAAATGTTCAAAGTGAGTTGTACATGCAGTAATGTCAAAAGGTATGCTAAAATATACTTTGTATGTAATTTGAAGTTCACATGAGCTCAGTAAAAATTGACAATCAAACATCCATCTTGATGAAATCTGGCTCTCAATAATCATTTGGTGTGTGTTGGTGGTGGTGGTGGCGACTGGCTTGAGTTGTTCAGAAGCTCACTGTGCTCTTGCTGAGCAAGCCCATGAATTGCAATGAATACAAGTCAACTAGTTCTCGTTCTATGGTAGGGGTCGGCAACCCAAAATGTTGAAAGAGCCATATAGGACCAAAAAAAACAAAAAACAAATATGTCTGGAGTCGCAAAAAAATAAAAGCCTTCTATAAAACTTACAATGAAGGAAACACATGCTGTATGTATGTAGGAGACTGGACTGTCTCAGAATTGTTTGTTATTCATTCCTTTGTTGTGTGTTCACAAACGCCCCCATATAATTTATTTTGTGATTTCCTCGCTTGATTTTTTTTGTTTTGGTGCATTATTTTCGCTTTTCTTAGTGTCAGTGAAGTGATCATTAATTTCCGTTTTTCGGAGGCTGTCTTTGAACGCATCTCGAGTCGAACAAGAAGAGAGAAGGCACGGAGTCGGACGCAGACGTGTCTGTGTTTGTGGAGACTGTTAAAAGCATAAATAAAGTGTGCGTTTTAAAAAAACAACACCACAGCTCTCCTTTTTCGGAGATGCAACATGTATCTGTATCTATTTGCGCTATATTAGCCTACTATCAAAATCTTTTTCCATTTTCAAACATTTTTTAGAAAGCTCCAGGGAGCCACTAGATGTCGCTAAAGAGCTGCATGCGGCTCTGGAGCCGCATGTTGCCGACCCCCGTACTATGGTATTTTTCTATCTCTAAAAGTGAAAGAGACTAAAGCTATTAGACCGATATGAGCTCTCTGCTGATATTTAGCGCACACCACTGTAAATTCTTGATAAAGCTATCAGACTGATATGAGCTCTTTGCTGATACATGGAACATGCCATTGTAGATTCTTGAAGATATTTCGCCCAGACATGCCTGGAACTTGACTTTGTGAAGAACCCTTTTGAGTCATAAGGGAGAGGGAGGGAGGTATCTTCAAGAATCTGTTGTTCTTGCTGTTAACTCAGCCCCTCAGATAACGGATACTGTGAACATTGAAAAGACAGCCAGAGGCGAATGCCACTTGTCTAATCTTCCCTCATGACGCGTTTTTTTTTTTTTTCTGTGTCAGGAATGCCCCCCGTCTCTCTAATCATCGCGTCAGACTGTGGAGTCCTGAACTCCAAGCAAAAGTATGAAGCTGAAGCATGCAGCAAACACCTGCCATACATCTGCAAGAAGATAGTCAACGCTACTCAAACAGGGCCATCGGGTAGCTTACACCTCACTTTAATATCAACCTTTCTGTCACTTTTAGCCTCAGTTGATTGGGTTGAGAACACATTTCCTGGCCTTACTCTCCCTGCAGAGTCACTCGTGTATAAAGAGACAGTGTGTGCTCCTGGTTGGGTCCCGTGGAATGGCTGGTGTTACAAGTTAGTGACGGACAACCCTTCTAACTTCACGGATGCACAGCAGTACTGTAACCACACAGCAGGAGGAAGCTTTCTTGCCAGCTTCCACTCCATCGACAGCAAGGAGATGATCAGCACCAATTTTCATGCTGGTTTGTCCCTCTTAAATGTTTTTCTGTCAATGGATGGAATAGAAGAGAAACACGCTGATATGTTTCACACTTGAACCGCTTTACACAATTAGTAGGCGGGGGACACCCTACTCGCACAAAAAGAACAACCATCCACGTAAGGACAATAGAGTGCCCAACGGCCTGCCACATGTTTTTGGAAATGCAAACTCCACACAGGGAGGCGGAGCTCAACCTGGACCTCTGATGTGAAGCCTGCTAGATACCGGCCGCCCTATTTTCAATGACACAATCATACTCACAAAAAGGTAAGGATATGGGACGAAATTTCAGGATGATCCTAGATGGCATTTTAATGATCAGCCAATAAATATCCGGGGTTCAATTAGTTTGTTGAAACAGTCATATTCAACAATTGATTGGACACGACCTCACTGTTGAGAAGCTTCAAACAGGGTGTTCCCAGATGGGAAATGGCCACTGATTTTAGAACGTCACACTCAAGTGTCATTAACAGGTTGCAAGGCGATACAGACAGATTGGATGAGTCAAAGAATGCACACACAGCCTTAGAATTTCTCAAACACAATGTTGTGAATTTTGATCGGCAGCTTTTTAAAGATCAAGTCATGAAAAAAAGTACAGAAACAATGAATAGCTGAACATGGGCATTCGAAAGATTAAATCAGATCAAATAAAGTTCACCTGGAAATCTAGTGGATTTTAGGTTCATCCTGAAATTTCACCAGGAAGCCCAATCGCTCTAACTTTTTGTGAGTACAGTGAACACTTGCTATCCGCAGGGCATAGAGACTGAGCCTGCCACAAATAGCAAAAATCGCTGAGCAATTGACACCCATAGAATGAGGTTTGTAATTGCCTGTAGATTCCAAATTGATGAAGGCAATGCATCTTTTTCTGTTCGATGAAAATATGGCCAGACAAAATAATGCTCTTCTCCTCAGTTCAGCAATGGTGCTTGACACCAGATTGCAACAAAACAGTATTTTTGTTTGAGATATGCATCTGGTCTTAGTTTTAATAATAGGACAGGTTACCCCACCAAAAAAAAAAAAAAAAAAGGCAACTGGGCAAATCTGTGAATACTCAATCGTGAATATATAAGGATCCATTAGAGTTCATACCTATTGAAAATAAGTATCAAATGTGCGTTACTTTTTGTCAGATGGCCAGCAGTTGAATGTGTGGATCGGGCTGGTCGGAGAGGGCACAGATCCCACTGTCTTCAAATGGGTGGACCAGACACCAGTCACCTTCACATTCTGGGGCCCAAATCAGCCATTGAAGCCTTCGCAGGATATCAGCTGCGTATTCTACTCTTCGGTGTGTGTGTGTGTGTGTGTGTGTGTGTGTGTGTGTGTGTGTGTGTGTGTGTGTGTGTGTGTGTGTGTGTGTGTGTGTGGGAAGGGGGGGAATGATGTTCGAAAAGAACATTTACTACAAAAACTAGTTCAAAGTTCATAACAATCAAGTCATATTGATGAAGGCAATGCATCTTATATTGGCCGCTCTCAAATGCTCTGGGTATGCTCACTCAATACTCTTGAACCACACCCTGTTCAGCTGTCAATCAAGTGTCACTGCTACGACCTTAAAGAAATAATTGTGACAACAAGGAGCTCAAAAGCTGTGCCATCGCAAAGCTAGCCATACACTGATTGCCATTATTCCTTGCTTTTCCCCTGTGTCTCTTGTGAACTGTGCATACTCATGGCAGACAATGAGGCACTCTATAGCAACCAAGCCAACCGCATGGCACGGTTGCACTGATGTGAACAATGGTGCTTTAATGGAGAAGCTGGGACTCATGCCCAGGCCAAAGTGCATCACTCAGCACCATTATAGCCACGTCCCTCAAAAATTGGGAAAATGGTGGAATGGAATGCATTACACTAATGCACTACAAATGGAAATGGAATGGTGAAAAAAGCAATTTAACAGCTCTCAATCAATCAGGATCTCAACCCAATTAACTTTACCTCTCTCAAATTAAATTGTCGTACACAGAGATTGAAATAAGTTAACTATTTTAACAAAGAAAGGAGTAGAAAGTTCTCATACCTGTTACCAAATGTAAAGAGTAAATGTAAAAAAAAAAAAGATATTCAAGTTGAGTACAAATACCCTGAAAAAGCTTTTTTACTACATTATTTGTACTTTATTACTCGCCACAAAATTAAAACTCTTTATGTCTCCCCAAAGTCTCATGATTGGCAGGTTGGCCCCTGTTCTGAGAAACAAGCTTTCATGTGTCAGACAAAAGGAGAAGTCAGCGAATCATCGGGGACGGCCGGCTGCCGCTTTGAAGATGTGAGTACGGCTTGCATACCGAATTTCAAAGTGTGAAACGCATTCACAATTTGGGCTCTTATTTCTAGGATACTTGAGGCACTGTAAAGTAATTTTGCTAATCAATACTTCGATACTTCATAATGTACGTCGCAGTAATAGCTTAGTCCGGCACAGGCTCACACACAAGCGGGACTCTCTTTCCCGATCGGTTGTGAAGGAGCCACTGGGGCTGCCGTACTTTGTATGTCCATGTTATGAGGAGTCAAGCTTCTGTCCGGACTGAAATATGTTGATGATGTCACAGTTTTTAGACCATTTTTCTGCAAGAATAAGAACGTTTGCCAACATATCACTGCTGTTGATATTCAGGGCTGGAGGAGACACGGCAACTCCTGTTATCGCGTAAACACCACACAAGTGTCTTTCAAAGACCGCTGTCACATCACTATAAGAAACAGGTAAGGAGTTGGTTCACCTTGCGACTTGACTGGCACCAAGAAACACTTCTGACTTTGGTACTATAGCAGTACTATACCAGTACTGAAACGGCCAAACGAGCAAACTGCCAAACGCTAAAACGTCAGTGAAAGCTGTGGAATTGTCGATGTCAAATGTCTGAACAGTCAATTTTATTTATTTTCTCTAGGTTTGAGCAGGCCTTCATCAGCCGTTTGCTTGGAGATTATATTAGTAACACGCCTCAGTATTTCTGGATTGGGCTGCAGGATGTTAAGAGCACAGGAGAGTATCAATGGCATGGCCAGGATGATTCCCAAGTTCAAGTTACATACACCAATTGGGGCTCTTTTGAACCAGGTTTGTAATTCTGCTCTTTATAAAAATGGAACAATGAATTATTGGTCCGTTGAAAGGCAATAGAGTCACATGCAGCAGGATGGACTAATGAGTCACAAGGCTCGTATGATCAGAAATTACCTTCATGTTAATGAGAACAATATAAGTTTCACCTATTTCATCCCCCTCTGTCCACAATTGTTGATTCAAACTGCACATTGAACTTGATCACAATCAACTTTATGATATATTCAAAATAACACACACGCATACATGCACGCGCACACCCATACACATAAGCAACACATCAACTTGGGTTCAATTTTGGGAGGGCTAAGAAAAATGAAAATATATCTTCCTACTCCCTTGTTGATGCTTTTGGCAATGAGGTAATGATTTCGGTCCTGCCTGTTCATCTACATGTGTTACTCGACACCTACTTCAAGAAAGTGTTACTATATGCAAAGTTCTACTCGATTATCCTTTTTTCTTTCAGTGCACGATGGAGGTTGTGCTGTGGTCGCCACCGCAAACGGCTTGGGAAAGTGGGAGGTGAAAAACTGTACGCTCTTTAAGGCTGGCACCATTTGTAGGACAGACCTCAGCCCAGTTATACCACCAGAACCTGAACCGGACCCAACCTTGCCATGCCCAGATGGATGGGTATCCGTACCGGACTCCAAATACTGCTACAAGGTAAGTGAGTGACTGGGTGTTTTGCAGAGGGAACGTACTTCATTCGCAATATCATTCACGTTATTCACACAAAAGCTACATAAACTACTAATAAACTCCTTTTATTCACCAGTAAGACAATTCACTGTACGAGTAGCACAACTTGCTAGAACTATTAGAAAAACGATCTTACTTGTAATGTTTTTCCAACTACTAGCGCCAACATGTCCACGAATAGAATTGCCTCACTAGTAACATGTATTTGTCCGACTAGGATGCCAAAGCTGCATGTATAGCTGGGTATCAACAATATGGAATAGTGTACCTGTAAATGAGCATTTATTCACTATCGTTTCACCTGTACAAATGTACCACTTGTCCTGAACACTCTCATACAATGAATAAGGGCACATGCTAGTAGAATGACTGTCTTAAAACTGGATAACCTGGAGATCAGGGATACAGAGTAAATGCTAAAACAGCTTGCCACAACACACAAAAAAAAATATATATATATATATATATATTTTATACAACTTTATTAGAGTCGAACTGAATGCATCATTTTAATTCCCACGCTGCTTTGTCTCTTTTTTTTTTCTGAATCAGGTGTTTCACGAGGAGAGGCTCAGTCGCAAACGTTCATGGGAGGAAGCCGAGAGGTTTTGTCAGGCCCTTGGAGCCAACCTGCCCAGCTTCACCACTCTGGATGAGATGAGAGCGCTGCATGATATCATGAGAGACACCATCAGGTACAGACTGTGGCTATTTTACGCTAAATGAAGCATACACCTGAATGGCAGGGACTAGTCCTAACCGGTGGATTGGCATCCAATGTTCTTGTTGCTGCAGCGATGATCGCTACTTCTGGGTCGGCCTGAACAGAAGAAACCCAGCCGACCGCTCTTGGCAGTGGAGTGATGGCCGTCCCGTGAGTAAAACCTAAATCTGTTCTGTCACGTTAGTGGTCACAGTCTACTGTATATATTTGTGCATAGTTTCACACCTCCCACACAATTTAAATACATTTTAACTTATGAAGACACTTTTGCATTTGTTGAAATACACTTAAGGGCCTGTTCTCAGTATTCTACGGTCAAGACATGGGAGCTGCATCACATCAGTCCCACTTTGAGGAACCTTAAAGAGTCTCTCACACTCATGCTATAAGCTGTTTTTTTCATCACTCCCAGTTAAAGCTTACCATAAAACCAACATATAAAATACATAATAACACTTACACCCAAATCATATAACAAATTATGGGTATCTTAATGATAACAAAAAATATATAAATAACATAAAATGCCAAAGACGCACTAACGAAAATAAAGCATCAGAGTTACGGTAAATATAAACCTTCAAACAACTGCTACCTTACCACACATGGAGCAGCAACATATGTAAACAAAGCATACAACATTACTCACAGCCATGCACAGTGTTCTCTGCTATTTGAGAACAACTGGGATTGTGCAACTTATTATGATCTAATACATGAACTGCATAAAAATATAATCTAAAAGTTTTTTAAATGTATTTTTTGGGGAGCTCATTCTAATGCGCATGTCTGTAAGGATGTGTCCAATATGACAAAATAACAATTATGTTATTTGATATGTCTGTCCTTTAGGTAACTATGGATGTTTTACATCATGACTTCCAGGAGGATGATGCGTACAGTCGGGACTGTACTGCGTTTAAGGTGACTTTGAATGTCGTTCTCTTTATCTCATGTTGTGATGTGTTATTGTATGTATAAATACCTAGATAGAAAATGGAAAATTTTTGTCTGTTCTGAAAGAGCTAATATCCATCGATTAAATCGGCCAGCCAGTTCATCAGTTGGGTACGACATATTAGCATTATTCGAACTGCTACTTGAAACCTTACTTTCGTTTCACATCAGAAAACTTGAGCTGCTTATAGATTTCCATTTAGTTTTGTCTTAGTCCACCACAGAGTTATCCCCGTCTTGTCACTCGGAGAAGTAGTGATCTCAACTATGTATTTTTGCTGCAATGCTATTAATGCAAAAAAAATGTATCCCCCTCATTAGACAATGAAGAGAACTATGAAGCATCTCCTCATATTTTTATTCGAAGACCTCCTTCCGGCATCTTTCCACGCGACACCGTTTCACTGCGATGCCAAACTGGAATGGGTCTGCCAAATCCCTCGCGGTAAGACATATCAACATTAAAGAAATTGAACTAAAATGTCATCCGAGCAAAACGGCAAAGAAATTACTCAAAAGATTCTAAAGGCAGGGCAACGAAGGCAAGGCAGCTTTATCTATATAGCACCTTTCATACACAAGGCAACACAATGTGCTTCACACAAATAAAGAAACAGCACCTAGAATCATTTAAAAACACGATTACAATCATAAGCAACGAATAAAAAACAAAAGCAGCTTACAAAAATTACTGAAAGAACACACACTGAAAATATTTAAACATATTAAGAGAAAAGTTTCGTAAGTATAGTACAATACAATACATCTTTATTTATGTAGCTCTTTCACAACTCTTGCACCTGAACCATGTTTGGACTATTTCATTTGATGCCACCCAAGTTTCTAACCTTTTCAACAGTATACATGTATTGTAATCAAATGCTGCACGGAGATCCAACAAGACTAGCTCTGACACCTTATGTCATTTACTACTTTAATAAGGGCTGTTTCTCTACTTTGATGAGGTCAGAAACCTGATTGGAATGCATTAAAAACTCAGTTTGAAGTTCAACAATTTGCTGAATTGAGGTTAGGAAAGGAAGGATTGAGATGGGTTTATAATTTGCTACCAAGGAGACATCCAGCGCTTTCAAAAAGGGGTCTGATGGTGGCGACTTTCAGCGCTTTAGGAAGCTTTCCTGACTGTTGTAAGCAGTTGATTATTTGCTCCAACTCGTTTTGAACAGATTTCACAAAAGTTTTGAATAAGTCAGATGGTATTGAGTCAAGTCCGACAGTTGATGGTTTCCACTGCTGAACCAAATCTGTTCACTTTTTTTTTTTTGATGATGTGCCTTGAGATACTGTTAGTAGCAAAGGAATTGCATAAGAAAAATCTAGATTGAATGTTTAAGACTGTAAGTGCAATGATCCTCCGGTCATGATGTCACTGGACAGTGAAAACTACCCAAACAGTACTTTCAGTTGTAACATTCTTTTTGCTGAACTCCTTCAAAACAACATCAAACAGCTGCAGCTCATTCAGAACGTGGCAACTCGGGTACTGACTAAAACAAAGAGCTTCAGAACATTTTACCCCACTCCCAAAGGCTTTACACTGGCTGCCAAATAGCTGAATTTAAAAATTCTGCAACAGGTCTATAAATCACTGAATGGTTTGGTCCCAGAATACATGATAGAAATGTTGATTAACTAAACCCTCTCTGAGAATTGCTGAGTCGGCTCAGTTTCTTTGCTTTACTTTTAAATGTTATTAGAATTTGCTGCCACTGTGTTTAAATGCCGTCAATATATGTCCTCGTCATTTTTGGAAGCTACCTAAATGCTTGTAGGTGGTGTGTCTTTGCTTGTGTGAAGCACATTGAGTTGCCTTGTATATGAATGAACCTGCCTTCTTTTGCCTTGATGTTTTGCATGTGAATACAATACAATACAATACAATACATCCTGATTTATATAGCGCTTTCACAACAGTGATTTAGATATGACAATACTGTCACGCACAATTAACGTGTTAATTTGGAAAGTCATTTGAGCTTTTATTCAAAATCCTGGATATCTACTGGAGCTCTTTGTTCCCACAAGTAAGACAGTTTAGCGCACTAGTAGAGCGACTGTCTTCCTAGTCACTTTTGGTCTACTTTTACGACCTTTATGACAAATGCCGGTAAATGCTGAAATTACTTTTTCTAGATTGAAGCATTTGGTTTTCAACAAGCTATTACCATGATATGATTTTAATCATCTTTATTGGCCAAGTATGTAAAAACACAAGGAATTTGTCACCGGTAGAATAAGTCACAGCAGTAGCAACTATTACGTATGAGTGAGTGAGTGAGAGTGAGAGTGCGAGAGCCTTTGCATCATGTAAGGGGACCGTTATTGCTATGACGCTTAAAATCCAATCTTTGCTTTATTTAATAGGAAAGACCCCAACGCACCCAGACTGGTACAATCCAGGTAATACAAGTATTTATTTATTTTTGTTTTTTATTTGCATTTTTCCCAATGGTGTACCGTAATTCAGGTCCATTGTGCCCTTGAAATAGATTCATCATGCATGTTTATGACTGTTTCAAATCTAAAGATTAAGTTTTCAGAATTTCTGCAATTTTCAAATTTGCAAAGTCCCATGAGAATGTATGATGGGAATAAATGTTTATGACCAAACAAAATGTTTTATATTCATGCTTGAATGTGTTATCTTTTTTTACATTAAAGTTGCCAATTGCGTTGTGTTTCCCAGGTGTGCACCATGAGACATCCATCTTTATCGATGGTAGCGAGTATTGGTTTGTGAACGAGCCTCGGCTGACTTTTGAGGAGGCAACACTGTTTTGCATGATGAATGGAAGCAAAATGGCTTCGCCGCCGAGCTCCACCGCCACCAGACTCATCCACGAGAACTTAGAAAAGGCAAGTTTTCTCGGAATTGGAGCCAGTAACTCCTGAGTGGACACGCATAAGGCACAACCTAACAGTAATATGTCGTGTTTGTCAATTTTTGTCTATGTGGTTCTAATTGTCATAGTTGCCAAATTGCATTGTTACACACTGAAGGGTAATTCTGATAGTTGACCTATTTCACGAAATTATCCCAAAGGTTTTGTGAGGACAGTGTATATTACAGATTACAAACACGTCTTACAGTCATGCTTCTGCAACTTGCAATGCACAAAAAGGCTACTGATATTGATTTTTAAATGATTCTGAGCAGTTGTCGAGTTCTCCCAAGCAAGGTTGGTGGGTCAATCTGAGAGATCCCAAGCGGATGTTCCCCATGACGTAAGACAATACGCTCACGCAGAGTTGCTGTTCGTTTTGCACTCTTAATTTACAGCACATGTCCATGTGCATGTGTTCCAGGCATTCGCGGCTACACTTCTATTATTCAGCTCTCTTTGGCAGATGCACCTCCATCAGTCCGGAGAGCGCCGTTCCAAGTGAGTAAATAAGGTTGAGCTGAGCGTGTTCAACCCGCAGGCCTTGTTTGATTTCATTACTCTTCCTTTTTTTGTAGCCAAAAATAGTCTGTTTGTTATGCTTTTTGTTTTGTTTTTTTACTGCGTAAAGTTTTTAACCGACATCCTTTCTTGTTAAAAGAATATCCATTTGTTTTCATTGTTCACCCCTTCACCTTTCTTTTTTCTTTATTTTTGCACAATGCACAGGTTAGAGAACAACCTACACAATTATGCTTTTTTAATATTCTCAGTACTATAGCCACCTTTTTCTTATATTGCTAATAATGCAGTTTTTCTACAGCCATCTAGAGAAAGGTTTTCACTTTTTAGATTAAAATGTATGGTAGATCACTTCCATGGTCCGCAGAGGAAATCTCCAATTCTTCCAATCAAATTCCTCTGCTCCATTGAAGCGCAGTAAGCCATGAAACACTTCTTTGTTTTTTTAAAAAAATTCATTAACTTATTTTTTTATGCAGGCCACTGTTAGTTATATATTGTAACAGCTTAATTTGTTTTGTTTTTTTAAATTGAAAAAAAACTCACCCTCCAGCCAGATAAGTCTAATCACATTTAAACAGCTGAAATGTTTTTTTTTTTAATTGTTTTTTTAAACAAAGCAATATGGACACAAATGGCCAGCATTGAGCCCAGAGGGTCAATCATAGTTTTTTTTGTTTTTTTTTTTTGCTTTACAATTACAAATGATTTAACTACGGTAATCTTTTCCTTTTTGCTGTGCTCTATTACTTGCAGAGTATGAGCACAGTTGCAGGCAGCAGTTGCCCTTTGTGTGCGAAAGGCTTAACATCACATTGGTGGAGAGCAACCCTCTGGAGCCTCATCCTGGAGGCCTGCCATGTGGAAATACCTCCATTGCCTTCAGAAATAAGGTTTGATACGTTTGAGATCACCTAGTCACAGTCCCATTGCTTGCCAGAAGCTATGATCACACACTGATATCACATAGTAACAATTTTGGATGGAGAGAAATGTGCACGTTTCTCCCAACCAAAAGCCACAAAAAAAAAAAACAGAATTTTTAATATGCGTCTTATGTCATCATGACATAGTCATACATTAGATTTTTTTTTGAATGGCTACAAGAGGAGCTTAATTGTCTTGGTCTTGGACATGTTTAAACATCTATTTTTAAGGTGAACTTTTTCCAGAAAAGATTGATATAAATTTATGACTCACTCCACAATCGTTTTGGTGTTGTTCCTAATGCTGTTGTTCAAAATATTTGTTTCTTAGTGCTACACACTGCTGCAGAATGTGAATCCGGTGTCATTTAAGACTGCCAATGAGGTGTGCCTGTCAGTGAGGGGAACCCTCGTCACCATATCTGACCAAGTGGAGCAAGGTAATTCTTGGACACGTAAACCAGATTGTAAAAGTGCCTGTAAGATAATGTCCTAATAACTCCCCTGAACTCCTTATCTGTGCACATTATGTTCCTAACAGTAATAACCTACAAAGTGCTACTGCTTCTTTCTTTAGACTTCATCACCAGCCTGTTGCCAGGAATGAAAGACATGGGAGGCATATGGATTGGTCTCAAACAGAAACGTAACAAACTGGAGTGGCTGGACGAGTCGCCAGTGAATTACGTTAATTTCCATCCTCTGCTCATTGGAATGAACAAGGCCATAAATGTCAACGTGAGTTATTTTGATTAAAATTGCTGTCTGGGGCCAATCAGATCACAGTGGATGACACGGCATTTTAGAACCACCGCCAAGATGATTCTGAAAAGCCGTTCCATTGAAAAAGCTGCTTAAGCTGCTACCCCTGTGACCCAAACCTAGATAAAAGATGAAGATGAAAACGGATGAATGGATGGATGGAATGGATGGATTTAATATGTTATTAATATTAGGAGTTGTCATAATATTTATTTATGGAGAGACATCGGTCATGTGAATGATTTCTCACAATAATTGGGAAACAGATTAGTAGCAATATGGAACACTTTATTTCCAAGGCTTTCTGCCAGTGTTCACAAATGATGACATCTACAGCCTTTTTAGAAAATGTCCCATCACCGATGAGCTTTTTTTAGAAGAGGCCCCTGGGCTATCATATGCTGCTTGGGGGCAGCCTTGTGCCTGCGGGCACCGACCGCTGGTCTGCAATGTATTAACTGGCGCTACAGTCCTCAATTCATTTCTTTGTTTTGTGAATTTTGTCCCAGAAGCATCTTCACATGTTCTAAATGTGTATGTTTTCTTTACAGACGCTTGACCCAGACAACATGGATTTGTGTGTCTTTTTAATCAATAACCCCAGTTCGGCAGTGATGAGTACCTGGGACTACACCTCCTGTACCCATTATCAACATGGGGCAGTTTGCCAACACTATGCAGGTAAAACACTGCTTCAATCCCTTTACTTACGAACGTCTCTTCATACGAAATTTTCAAGTTACGAAACGCCTCGACGGGAAAATATTGCCTCTTGTTATGAAAGAAATTTCAAGATACGAAAGGTAAAAAATACAGTATGGGCTCAGTTTCCTGAACGCAACATGCTTATAGCTGCGCTGTCATTGGCTATTACCTAGCATCTTCCTGGCTTCCTATTGGCTAAGAGGGACCGCTACCGTATTTGTCTATGTGTGTCGTTGGACAGACATGTCTATGCAGCGTCGTAGTCATTCGCCCCTTCTGGCCATGAGGTGTTCCGATAGTTTTATGTAAATGTAAATCACCCAGAAAAAGTGTTCACCAGTCGGATGATCGCTCACTATGCTGATGTTTGCCTTGGACATTTTCGAAGGATTGTTAAAAGCCGACAAAAGCAAACGTCCTAGGATCAGTTCTTTATAAAACGCCAGACAAAAACCACTTCTGAGAGAGAACATGGACTAAAGAGGGCAAAAAACAATGAGTACGCAGTTAAAAGTTAAATGACCATCATTTTTATTCTTGACTCTATTCTTTGTTTTTTACATTATGCACAACTCATTTATTGTGCAATAATCTAATCATAACATGTATTTGTTACATATTTTGATGCATTTTTATGCTTTAGAAAAAAATGCCTAAATTGGGGGGGCTTGGAACGAATAAGGGCATTTACATGGAAATCGCGTCTCTACTGACAACATTCTCTCGTTAAGAAATTTTTTCCAGAACCAATTAATTGTGTAAGTAGAGATACCACTGTAATAACACGCCCCTTTGCTGTGCGACAAGCTTTTTTGCTTGATTGTAAGCTGCTTTATTCAACCTAACTGAGGCAAGAAAGCTTCTCCATCTTCATTGTAGCGCTCTTGTCATTTCAGATCAAGTCGAGGTGCCTTCCGTCACTTCGGAGCCCTTCCAGGTCAACAACCACACCTTCCAGCTACTCATCAAGAACCTCACCTGGTTCGAAGCCTTGGAGCAGTGCAGGGAACAGGAAATGGATCTGGCGAGCGTTGCCGACACCCTCCTGCAGTCCACGCTCAGTGTGCACGTGAGCCGTGCGCGCACGCCCCTGTGGATCGGCCTCTTCAGTGAAGATGTACGTGTGCCCGGCAATGGCTCATGTTGCTCACATTTCAGCTTTTATTCCATATTGTTAATATCCATCTTAAGGTCCATGTACTAGTACGGGCTCACACTTTACCTGAACAACTGTGTCTTACTAGTAGCGTTAATTCCACAACTAGTGCCACTTTTAACTAGTCTTCTACTAGTACCCTGAATTGTCCTTGTGAGGACAAAGAGTGTTACGTGTATATGGGCCTTAAGATGGAATTGAAGGATATGGAATAAAAGCCACAAAGGTTCTCCATGCCCACTCCACTCAGGACGGGATCCACTATCGCTGGACGGACCACAGTCACACCGTTTTCAGTCGCTGGTCTTCTGAGGTCACTGAAGGCGCCTGCGTCTACCTGGACACAGACGGCTTCTGGAAAGCAACAGAGTGTGAGCAGAAGCTCGGAGGTGCCATCTGCCACAAGCCACACAGTGAGTGAGGATTTCTGTTTTCGATCTCAAAAGAAGTTTAACACTCAAGCCTTATGCTATTGATATTTCCGACCCGATGAACAAACATCAGTTCTTGTAATTTCTTGTCTTTTTTTTCCCCTAAACAGCTGAATTTGGAAATGAACAAATCAGACAATTGTCAACTTGCATTACATTTAAACTTCACGGCTAGAATGGTTGGAAAATGGGTTGGACTGGACTCGAATGGATGTGTCATTTTTGTTTTTCAGAAGAGATCATAACCACACCGGAAGACGTGGCAGTGAAGTGTCCCCACAAAATCAACGGCCCAAACTGGATCCCCTTCAAGAACAACTGCTACGCCTTTCATCTGGCTGCGTCCAGATGGGAGCAGATGGACCAAGGGGCCATCCGCAGAACCTGCGTTAACCTGCGTGAGAATGTCACCACAAGAAATCAGATTGGTTGAGTGTCAGATGAGTGCAGGTCCTGATGAGGTGTTTGTGTTGCAGACAAAGACGCTGAGATCCTGACCATCCGGAACGCAGAGGAGAACGAGTTCATCAGGCAGCAACTTCTGCCCTTTCAAAACTTGGCTCAGTTTGTGTGGCTTGGGCTATTCAACAGTGGGTGTTTGAACCTTTTCTGCTTTTATTGCAGCGAACCTCTCGGCCACAGCATTAAGTACAGTACACGTGCGCAACCAAATAAGATCCAATCCAAGAGCTGTATCCACATTTTTCTGTCATTACATTGACATTAATACGAATTCATTGTATTTTATTTATTAATTTGGGGATCTTAAAAATGTACTACTGTGCTTTATTGGCCATTACGGGATTCAAATGTGTGTGTTTTCAGCGATCGGTAACCACTTGGAGTGGTATGATGGAACAACTGTCCAATATTCCAACTGGAGAAGTGGTCGACCAGAAGTCGACGACAACTTTATGGCAGGTGTCAATCTCCAAGGCAAATGGGTTCTCGTCAAAAACCCAATGTTGTTCTCCGAGTTCAAGCAAAGAGCCATCGTGACCTGCAAACTGGATAATGGTTTGTGCTTCATTTGAAAAAGCCCGAATTTAAAGCAGAACATTTTTTTCGCAATATGTTCTGTTTGCCCCCATTAGTCTAAACATGCCATTCTGGTGAATATTATATTGAAGGAATAAGAATGAAGCGGATAAACCACCCGTTTTCATCCATCTCAGGGCGCAGCCGTTTTGACGGTCTGCCGCCCCCTGCAGTTGATTGCAATTGACCTTGTGACATTCGCAATGCGAGCCCGAAGCCGTATGGCACTTTGACATCAGTTGCAGTCGACAGCAGAGCACAGTGGAATGTCAGAATGGCTGCGTCCTGAGATGGATGAAAACGGGGGAATTGATCTGATCTGATTGATTCTTATGACCCCACGCCATAGTACTCAAAATACCTTGTTTGGACCTCCGGGGGCACATATTTTTTTGACCAGTTTATTCTCTCCCAAGAACCAAAAGAGAAGTACTCCAAGTCCACCAGGGATTATCAACACCTCGGCAGTTTAACCTACGAGGTGGTGACGCGACGTGAACTGAGTTGGTACCAGGCTTTGGAATTGTGCGCTCAGCGTGGAGGCCACCTGGCCAGTGTGCATGACGACGAGCATGGCGCGCACGTGAAACTCCTCGCAAAAACGGACGGATTCCCACTCTGGATTGGCCTGTCCAACCAGGAGGTAAGAATTTACTGAGCGAATACAATCAACCCTCATTTCCTGTGTTTAATATGCAAATGTTGCCAAATAAATGATCCCCAATTTTTGTTCATGGGTCGATAAAAATATTTTTTTATTTAATAGATATTTACCAGTACCTACATACAATACAATACCTCCTGGTTTTTATAGCGCTTTGAGGACAGCTGCAGCTGTAACAAAGCGCTTTACAGAACACTTAACATAAACATAAAACAATAACACAACAGAACACATAACAGGAAACAACAATAATACAACTGCATTATTGTATATTGTATAACTAGAGGTCGTCTTTTAACGACAATTTTAATTCCGTTGTACTTATTGTTGCTCTTTGGAAAGTGGCTGTGGGAGGGTGTGGAATTTTTTTTAAAAACTATGCGTGAGCTTTTCTTAACCTCACCTGTTTTCTGAAGCTGAACCATGATTAGTCCTTACCTGAACCCAGAGTAAGCGATATCATTTTCAGTCGACAGCAAGCGGCAAAATGGTTGCCACCTGTGATTTGAGCGCGTTTGCAAATACATCTCATAAACCGCAATGATATTGTCCCATATTGCCGAAAAAATAATGGCGGACTGGCCGCTGGCGAATGACGGACCAGCAATATTTACTGAGGCACTGATCTCTTTGCATATTACAGTGTAGAAGGGGGCGTATCATTCTCTGGAAATTATAGTAGACTAATCACCAAAAGTTAAGGCTGTTGGAATTTTGGGTGAAATTTCACGACGAAGCTCGGATATACCATAACCAAGGACATCCACTTCCATGCCTATGTGTGACTCTTGCAACATCTCTATTGCAACCCTTCTCGTGACATTATTATCTGCTTTGAAACCTGGCCACCAACCTGAGAGCGTCACAATATCATTTGCAACAGAGAAACTGGAAGAGTCACAGAAAGGCATCAAATGTTGAACATTCAAAAGTTTAGACAAGGTCAGATTATGTCTGCCAGTGTACAGTAGGTTTCAGTACATTTTACCTCCGTTTGGAAATTTTAGCCCAGTATCCCTAACTTTTTATTGAATAGTGTCGATGTATCTTTAATTTAGGGACAATAAATGAATTCATCTCATATGCTAACTCAATGACCTCTTGTGTGCGTCCATGTAGGCTGGTCGTGAGACCTACGAGTGGTCGGACGGGACCAGCTACCAGTACAAAGCGGACATCTCTGAGTCAGTGGAGGGCGCCGGCGCAGACGAGCGAGATGTGGGCGGCTGCGTCTTTGTCATGCCCTCCGGTGCCTGGGTGAGGAGCAGCTGCTACACGCTGCTTGATGGCGCCATTTGCTACAACACAAACACCAGCACCCCTTTCCAGAGTAAGACACCAGTTTGAAAATACACACTTGGAGGTATTCATTGATTTGTCCGTCCTATTTCCTCTTATTTTGTTCTCCAACATATGAATTTTAAAAAGCAATTGATAGGAGAGGAGCGTTAGCGTTGAGTGGTAGTTTTTAACGTTTAAAAAAAAAATAATTTAAACAACAAATCAGAAAACAACAAACTACATTTTTATACATCAAAGAACAAATACTGTATGAAAAATGGAGATATGAACATGGATTCTGAATGAAATAAACACAAAAAGTTGATATAACAATTGAAATTAAATTACTCTGAAGAAAAAAAAAATAAGGGTAAACATTTAGAAATTAACAAACATTGAAGATTACAAATTGCAAAAGAATTGCAAAATGCAAAGAAATCACATAAAACATGTTGGAAAAAATGCAGGTTAAATTCTTACACAACAAAATGTGCAAGGTTTTTAGATTGAATTTTCAAAAAAAAATATTCGTAAAAAAATTGTCATGCATTGAAGAACAAAAAAATTTGGAGGGAAAGCTCAAAAAGTAAATAAAAGACACATTAAATGTTAAGGGAAAAAAATGCAGATTAAATTCTCATGTTCAACAGCCAAATTAAAGCATATCTATAATTCAACTGATTATGAGTTGGAGATTCTGTCCTCCATTATTTCCTCAAAACTTCACCGATGAGCTGTTCTTGTGCTCAGGTCAAAACCATGTCTCATATATTAATAGCTTTGATGTCATCTGGTGGCGTCTTGTTATGGTGAACTTCATACACGGTTCAATCCCTGTTAAAAAAATTTCCAGCAGTTTTTATGTCTTTTTTTTTTCCTCAATTGATCATATCGGTTCTTTGAAGTTGTCTTACTCCATTCAAACTCTGGTTTCGTGTGTGTTCCGGCACCAGAAGCTAAGCTGCAGGCGAGAGCACAAGTCAACAGCTGCCCTCAGGGCAACGGCACATCCAAGTGGGTGCAGCGTGACGACCGCTGCTACGCCTTTGACATGAGCTTCTACAACTACAGCGTCTACGATATGCAGCAGGCCAAGAGCATCTGTCAGAGCATGGGTTCGTTCGTCCGTGCTTTTCACCCAGACTGCCTATCCACTTTTGCAAGCCACCTCATTCTAACTGCTGACCTGTTTGTTGTTGTTTTGACAGACGCTCAACTGTTGGCTATAAAAAGCAAAGAGGACAACGACTTTGTGGCCAAGTACGTGAGCGACGACCCTCTCATCACCAGTCGGGTGTGGCTCGGCCTTGACATCAATGCTCAAGGTAAACTAACCAACTCAGCATTTTTTTTTTTTATTGCAATTATGTAGATGTTTGCTCTCTGCCCTCACTGGTAAAACAGTTGAGCGCAGCTGTCGAACGACGCTGTTCTGTAATGTTAGTGTTTTTTTCACTATTGCCTTATATACCGCATTATAAGGTACACTGAATAGAAGCTATGCTAGTGGCTGCAGTTACATGATGCATCCACTAGGTAGAGCTACATAAAGGGAATACAGTACAATACAACACATATTTTATTGGTATAGGGCCTTCACAACCACTGCAACTGTAACAAGGTGCTTTACAGAACATTTAGAATACTGCGTCCAAGAAATCAGAATATTGATCCCTATGTAGCTCCCTCGGAATGTAGCAAGAAGCACGACACAAAGTGCATAAAAATACAGAGTTTATTCCTTGGCAAGCCGTGAGAACTGGTCACAAACACGGACATAAAATATATAAATACAAATGACATGACAAAACATTAAAAGACAAAAGTTTTGAAGACAAGTGATTGAACAAAACGGCACACAAACCTCGTGGGCTCACATCCACAAGGGGCTAAATATCCTTCGAAGTCTTGCTTGCCTCCTTCTTCCGTCGTTTAGTCAGTCGTTAACTATGCTTTTGGGATTATCTACGTTTCATTACGGCTGCGCAGAGCTCACAAAGTACAGTAGTTGTCTGAGTGTGCGTTGGCGAATGCACATGTCAATTAGTGTCGGGCAGAACACTTTTACGTTGCAATTGGTTCCTACTAATACAATCAAACCTCGCTTTTCGAACGTCTCGGTTCTCGTCCAATTCGGTTTTTCGACCAAAAATTTTTTATGCCTCGGATGACGAACAAATTTCGGTTCTCGAACAAACTGAGCGCACTTGAATGCACCATTTGACTCCTCTCGCCTTCCTTGAGTGACGCTTCCTCGGATAGACGAGGAAGTGACGCTTCCTCGTGTTGCTTTCCATTGTGAGCAGACGTGTTCAGTAAACATTTTTATTTTAAAAAAGCGTGGTTTCGGTTTTCAAACAATTTCGGTTTTCAAACGGCCTTCTGGAACGGATTATGGACGAAAACAGAGGCTTGACTGTAATCGCCACTGGAAGGCAGTGCAACACTAACAGGGAAACAACTCAATGGGGAATATAGAGAAACTAACACCATATATAAGGTGCATCGGATTATAAGGCGCACTGACGGTTTTTGAAGAAATTGAATGCTTTTTTTTTTCCCCCGCCTTATAGTGTGTGGAAAATACGGTACTCAGTGACAGCAACCATAGCGAGGAAAAACTGCGCTCATTGACATTTGTGTACTTCTACTGCAAAATGTGAGGACTAAAGTGCTAGATGTTAACTTGTAGAATCTCATAATGCCGCGAGTAACTTTTCATAAAGTCATTTCCGACTGGTAGGACAACTATGAAGTTGATATTGACAATGTGTTTAAAAGGTGTGTTTTGATGAGTCATCACGCTGAAATTGCCCTATATATATTTTTTTTTTTTTTGGGGTGTAGTGTGTGTTTGTGCGGACGTTTACTAGGAAGTCTTTGTGATTAGGTTCTCCCACAGGCTGGGAGGACGGTTCGGTTCTGTCCTACTCCAACTGGAAGTCGGGTGCCTTGGTTAGTGCGGCGCAGCGGAAGGAGGCCCCGTGCGCCATCATGGCGACCGAGGACGGAGGCAGCTGGAGAGTCGTCAACTGCCAGGCCAGCCTCAGTCGCGTCGTCTGCCAAACCAAAGCCAGTGAGTGTCTCTGCTTTTCAAGCGACCGAGTACTTTGCCTCTGCACTGACTGGAAGTTGTTAATTCATGAATAATTGAGCCCCGTTATAATTCTCATGTTCCCCCCCGCCCCCCTTTTTTTTTTTAAACACAAAGCATTCTTGAATAAGCTTGAACATAAGGCCAATATTTTCCCATTTTTATGAAGTGGGGGGGTATATAAGACAATTACAACCACTTTCAGGGTGGTGGCAATTACTGGCAGATTTTCCAGGATCCACAACTGGGCCTGATGCTCATCCATTGCGAATTAACAGTAAAAAAAAAAAATCATTTGTATTTTTTAATTTAACTATGCATCACAGTATACTGTACACTTCTTCAGTACCAGAATTGAATCAGGACTTTAACCAGTCTAATTTTAGTACAGTCAAACCTCGGTTTTCGAACGTCTCGGTTCTCGACCAATTCGGTTTTCGAACAAAAATGTCGAGTTTTTTATCCCTCGGATGACGAACAAATTTCGGTTCTCGAACAAACTGAGTGCACTTGAATGCACCATTTGACTCCTCTCGCCTTCCTTACACGAGGAAGTGACGCTTCCTCGGGTTGCTTTCCATTTTGAGCAGACGTGTTCAGTAAACATTTTTATTTTGAAAAGAGCCTGGTTTCGGTTTTCGAACAGCCTTCTGGAACGGATTATGGACGAAAACCGTGGTTTGACTGTACTTGTGACTTATATACACTAAGTACACAATGTAGGAAGTACTTTAGCCAGCCTGCTAAGTAGAGTTACGCGCTGTTCCGTATGACATGGTCGTGTTCACGCTTGTGTTGTCAGAGTCTTCCGGTTCTCCCGTGGCTGTGGGCTTCTTCGTGCTCATCTTGCTTGCTCTCGCACTTGCCGTGGCTTTCATCGTCTACAAGAAGCAGCGAGGCCACTTCTCCTCCTCTGTGCGCTACAAGCGGACCACCGACCAGTCGGACACCACCAGTATAATCACAGAAGGCGAATGAGCCTGCCCGAACAATTGCCTCAGGGAGTTTTGATGTGACCCGCTGACCCTCCTTTTCCCCGCCCCATTTTAATGATTAATTTATTTATTTATCAGCTCCCCCGCCTGCTTCTTTGAAGAGTTTAAATATGATCAGACTGCTGGAATGCAGTGTCTTAATTTGGATTATTTTAGATTTGTGAAGTACATTGAGCCACCCCCGTTTATTGCTGCAGTGAGACCATGTACATTTGGAGGAAAAAACACATTGAAAATAGTTGCGGCCCTCATACCCAGTTGAAACACACTTAAACTGATGAAAACATACTTTTTAAAGGATACTAAAGTGCCTTCTCAGCCTCTTGCTTTCCAGAAAACAGGAGAGAAGCGTATATCATCACTTTGAGGAAACAAAGACTCTCATGTGCAGTTCGCCAAGTTAAAATCCAAGCATGCATGGTTCAAAAATAAAAAAGATAAATCAAACAAACAATTTAGCATCAATACCTTCAAAGAATTGCAACTTGATACACACCGAGCAGCAACACATACAAACAGCAACATCACTCAACTCCATTAAAGGAAAAAGTGCTTAAAAACCCAAACAGTGAGTGCAGTATAAATGAGCTGTGATTTTCCGTTGGGTTCACTGTACTTCTGATTGTTCTTGACGTTGGTTATAGGTTGAGGTTTGTTTTACCCTAATTTTGAGTTTTTTGACCATCGTGTGAGCAAAATCTCATTTGTCTGCCTGGGAAGGTTCAATTGCGCCGATGAACACTCACAGGTTGTAGAATTTGTTTTCCTTTTTGCTAAAATGTCCCGTCAATTTGCACTCGCGTCTGAAGGAATACCTTGAATTTTCTTTAAATTGTAAGATGTGTGCCTTTTAAAGAAGGAAAAAAAGATTACTTTCTCACTAACTGTGCCTTTTGGGGGATCGGGAAAAGAAATGGGAGTGGTTATGTCACTGGAATAGCTTTTTGCTACTTGAACCGACGACGGGCCACGATTAACGAATGTTCGTGATTAACTGCAAGTACAGTAGTTGGCCAGAAGAGGGCGAGTCAGACAAGCGTTTACAACTGCTGCCGATGCAGCTCAGACTTTTCGATGATGCACTTGACGACTGAGCAAGAAGCACTTTAACAGCGCCACGTGGAAGACATTTGGGAGTTCGACATTGTGTACACGTGCTTGCCTTGTAAATATGTGGTACTATATTTGTTTTCCAAACAAACCAAAGATGCTTCATTTATTGAATGTCAGACTTTTTTAGCTTGCCTTTTGTTTTTAACTCTGTAAATTTGGTTTCTAAGTTGTAAAGCTGTTTTTGTCCCCCCAAAAAATGTACGGCGTCACTCCAATAAAATGTCTCATTAATATTATTACTGTGTGAGCCTTTTGATTGTTAATGTCATTTCCTTCGTTTTTGTTGGACTGTATACTAAAGGTAATCAAGAAAAAAAAAATATATATATATATTTCATATTGGAGCTTCACCTCCGGAAAACCATCCGCAGACCCTGTGACGAGTGGGTTTCTCCGTCCTCTAATTGCTTCAGCTTGATGTGGGTCCCAAGCTTGATTTATGGTGGGACCGTATCGGATCACAATTCAAGGTGTACAGTATACTATATTTCAAACTGGACTTTATGAGGCTATTTCAACCAGCACTGCCTTGCAAAATGGCTTGTTTTCAATCCATATTTTGGGGCGATACTTTCAGTGTACCAGTATTTATGGATGAGTGGAAAACCTAACCGACACAGACAGGCAGGCGGTCTGCATTAGCATCTCTGGCAAGAGCGATTTTATTTAAAGTTCATTCATATTTAACCGCTTGATCCTCACTAGGGTCGCGGGGGGTGCTGGAGCCTATCCCAGCTGTCTTCGGGCAGTAGGCGGGGGACATGAATCAGTTGCCAGCCAATCGCAGGGCACACAGAGACGAACAACCATACTATATAGGGACAATTTAGTGACCAATCTGTGCATGTCTTTGGAATGTGGGAGGAAACCGGAGCACCCGGAGAAAACCCACGCAGGCTCGGGGAGAACATTCCACACAGGGAGGCCGGAGCTGATGTACTGTGAAGACGTGCTAACTACTGGACTACCGGGCCGCCTTTATTTAAAGTTTTCATATTTATTAAAAAAAAAATCATTGTGAAGTACTATATTGTTCTGTAGACGTTTGAGGTGATGTATTGGAAGATAAAGGTAACATCACAGAACCGCCTTATCCTCACTAGGGTCGCGGGGGGTGCCGGAATCCCAGCTGTCTTCGGGCAGTAGGCGGGGGACACCCTGCCCACCAATCGCTTTCACACCTAGGGACAATTTAGAGTGTCTAATCAGCCTACGATGCAGGTCTTTGGAATGTGGGAGGAAACAGCACCCGGAGAAAACCCACGCAGGCCGGAGAACATGCAAACTGTGGAATCGAACCCGGTACCTCTGCACTGTGAAGCCGACGTGCTAACCACTGGACTACCGGGCCGCCCCTGGTAACATCAAAGACGTGTAATATTCTTTAATGCCACACCTTTTGTCTAACTATACAAATAGTTTGTGAGTCGGCAATGGTGTTTTTAAGAACAGTTTAGTAGAGATCTTTAAGTTAACACACTTCAAGACAAAGCAAGGTAGCTTTTCAAAATTTATTTCAATAATTGAACAAGTTAAACTCAGTTTATCTTTAAAACGGATCCTTTGAACACTGACGTGAATACAATGAGAGCTGGACACCCTTGCACTCAAGACGAAAAGCCCCCCCCCCCCCCAAAAAAACCACATTCTAACATTAAAGCACTTGCGGTTGCATTTGTATTGAAATATACTGAATAAAGTGCACTCTCATACAAACAAAATGTGCTAAAGCAACAGATTTCACACCAATTCAGTTGAAATTTGCATATGTGGAAATAAAAAGTCTAATTGCAGAGTAGGCAATCAAAGCCAAAACACATGAAGTATTCAATCCTTATCCTTGTTATCCAAACTTTAATGCTATGTATGTAGTATATCGTGGTTGTCGGGCGCAAATCTCATATTTTCAAATATGGTCAAGTTTGTATTTTTCCACCAATTGGATCCTTTTTTGGCTTTCTGCACATTGAGTTGCAATTACACCCAAATAAATGGTTTGAGAGCTAATCTATTAATGTTCTGGGACACTGTGAGAAGGGAAAACCATATGTCGCCTGAAGACTGAAAGTCCGTCCTTTTATGTTAAGGTAATAATAAGTGACTGTAGTTATGCTACATACATTTGAGGAAGCCTGTTTTGTTAGAAACGGATAGCCGTCACGCCTCTGCGCACAAAAAACTGGTCAGCCACACACTGTCATAAAAGTCTGTCTGCAGATTCATTTAGCGATTCGTCAACGTGCCTCTCTGATGTCTATTACCTTTTAAACATGTTTGAGAACGTGACAGAACGAGAGTCATTTATTGTTGAGAAGTACTGAAGCCTTTTTTTTTGTTGGAAAATTTAAATCGATTTTTTTTGGGGGGGCGTATTATCTTAGTGATTGAAGAGAATTTGAGGGCGGTGGTGTGTCATGCGCGTCAGTAGCTACGAGGTGTAATACTGATTTCAACAATGTGCAGTGCTTAGTTTTGTTTTTTTATTTTCCCCAAATAGTGATTTTGGAAATACTCCTCGAGGATTCCGCCCGACACCGATAATATCAAGGATATCAAAGAAATGCTCTAAAATCGTTCCATGAGCGGCAAGCTGCTGATTATCATGCTCAGTATTCCTCGTCCAGATCGTCGTCCAGATCGGAGAAGTCGATAGAAGGTCGGCCATCTTGTTCCCCGTAGTTACTCTCCTCGGGAGGATCTGCAGCAATGACAAACCGAAGTCGATGAACAGAGCATTTGTATATGCGTGCACAAAAATGTTGAAAGCCCTTTGAGCATTTTTTCCATATTCCGCAAAAGGACCATGACAGTTGCCCTCATGACCAAGACAATGCATCGCACTGGCAGAATAACTGCGTCTTACATGTAAAAAATTGTTTTCCTTCCACAACAAGTGCCACTTTGGGGCCTACTAGCACATAGACCAAAAGCCCGCATCCCACTGAGGGGCGAACGTTTGCAAAGGTAGCGGATGTTGCATCTCCTTGTTCAAGGTCGCAAACGTTTGCCAGATGTTCAACTCGTCCTTTACGAACCCTGAAGCAAACGCGCTGTCGCTACCTTCGTAAACATTCGCCCCTCAGTGGGATGTGGGCTTTAAGGTGCATAAAGGAGATGGAATAAAGGCTCAAAGGGGCTTCCATACGTAACGCCTTTGTAACACGTGAGGGAAGAGTAAGTGACATACTTTCAAGGTTGTCCATGTGTTCTGGAAGAATTCTCACCAGGTTAAATGACTGGATGGGAAGAGGGAACAATTGGCTCTTTTCAAAATGAGATGAGGTGTAATTAAGAGTAAGAAAAGGCAGTCATCATTTTCCCAGAGCATCCGCATATATGCCTGTGACCAATAGTGATTGGACGTACACTGTTGTGTGATGCTGTGAAGTCAAACGTCTTTGAGGGATAATAAAAACAGTACAGTATTTTAAAATGACATTCTCGGCTCGTTTGCGTTTGCCTCATCTATAGCATGTTGTTGGTGTCGATACTGTATCTTCAAAATGTCTAATTCTCTTGTTGTATGCGTTGCTGCTCAGAGCGTGTCCGATTGCAGGACGCGCAGCGTGGGCGTCATTGACAATTTTCATTTATTCTGGGGCCATCCATCCCTCTTAAAGGCGGACGTTTTTTTTACTGGTAATGTTGACACCAATGCTAGTGTTATTCCATCTTAGGGGTTTCGTATTATGTTAGCATTAAGCTAACTGACGTTCATGTTAACACCAATGCTAGTGTTATTCCATCTATGGTGTTTTGTATTACGTTAGCATTAAGCTAACTGACTTTCATGTTAACACCAATGCTAGTGTTATTCCATCGATGGTGTTTTGTATTACGTTAGCATTAAGCTAACTGACTTTCATGAGAGGAAATCATACATATTGGTGTTTCATTAGACATTGAATTTTCTTTTGACACTTTAGAGTCAACTTCAACCATGGAAGGCAAGTACACGCTGCCTCCAAAAAGCTTCTTCATCTCCTCAAAGTGTTATGCGGTACAGTGTCCAACTTCTTGACAAGAACGTGAGAACAGGCGCTAAGCTAAAGAATATATTTAAAGTGTGTTTTAACAGGTTTACACGTGTTGTAACGTGAATTTATAGGCATGTAAGGGACACTGGTCAACAAACTTGCACTAAATCTTTTTAATCAGAGATGCAAGTAAATTAGATTTTTGCGCAGATACCAAACCTGCCTATTTTTTTATTTATTTTTTTACATCCTGTTTTGGCGACAACAACAGTAACATTATGTGATATGGTAATATATTGAACAATATTTATGAATCACGGTTAGGTACAGCAACAGGTGGATTTCTTTCTGAATAGCTATTAATTAGAACATATGCTGAAATCCGTATTGCACCAGTTCAAACTTAAAAACAAAAGTAAATACAGGCCTCCAGTTTATGGCAAAGGGTGAACTGAGGTAAATAGACTGTTCGTTGAAGTGTTTTTTTCCCCCTCCCTTCTAGTTTTCTGAAAAACACTTCAAAAAGACAAAGGCAATGATTCTATTCAGCTGATAAATGTGTCCTTCCTATAAATGAACACTGGTAAGAATAACCCTCATCATCAGATGTTTAGCTAGAAAGTGCCCTAGACTTCGAATGTGTGCGCGCACGCACGAGTACTCACCCCAGCTGCATAGATTGCCCCCAGGACATCAGCAAACCTCTGTTCAAAAAAATGCAACAGGACCACCAGATAGAGACCACTGCTGATGAAGTCGTCGTATTTAAACTGTGGAGCGAGTCGACACGTCTCAGCACACGTTCCCGAGAGCGTTTACGCTGACACTCAGGAAAAGGGGAAAATGCTTACCTGCGCATGTGTCCTGTACAGCTGCTGGAAATCAAAGTTGGCGATGTTCAAGCGCAACTTCTCCTTGCAGAGTTCACACTTGGTGATGGCTTCCAGGTTGGTGCCTTAAAACACAGAATTGGCAAAAGTGGTCACACACTGTACTTAAGTGAGTAACTCGGAGAAAGAAATACTACAATATGACACCGATACCACTTAACCAGCTTGACATAACTCGCAAGTGGAGTAGGAACCATGTCCGCTGTGGCAATACTAAACACGGATGACAGACAACACGTGTTAGCCAAGAAATGATGCTCTGCAAAATGGATGAATGTCGCTTGAATGGGAATGAAGGCCATCCAGCAAGCACCACATTCCAGGAGACGATATTATTTGGGTATTATTCTGGCTATCAGATTAATGTTGACAAAACTGAGGCTATGAACATTTTGGGAGCTAAAACCACAAAGTGGCTTTCGTTGGCCATAAAGAAGTCATGAAAGTATATTCCCCTCTTATTACAGAATTTGTATGATGCAAATTATGCCAGAATATTTCATGTTATAAACAGTGACTCCGATCGCTGGTCAGGATTACCTCTCTCAATCCTTGGCCCTCAGATTAAATATAAAACACTTCAAAGAGTGAAGGGATAAGGCGGACTTCATCTACCTAATCTGAAATGTTATTTCTGGGAAACAATTAAAACCACTGATTTCATGGATGCAAAATGATGTTCATGCAAGATGCTTCTTCCCAACGTGCCACGGCAAGCACTGCCATTTGTTGATACGCCAGTGGAGAGCTGGCTGGGGTGAACTAAAACCATTGACATTTGGAAGAGAGTCAAAAAGATTCTTTTTTTTTTTTTAGGTATTTGCAAGTGCGGTCATTGTTTTTATATCTCAAAGAAAAAGTAATGATAGATCAACCATTGAGAGTTTTTAAAATAAAAACAGGACAAGCGGACGAAAAGTACTTCCAAAAACATACAATTTGTATCAATGGCTCCAAATTAGCCCATTCATGCAAAACAACGATGGGAGGCAGAGGCGGTCCATGTTATGCCTGATGAAAAAAGGAGAGGACACACCGGACTACAAACTTGAACATGTGGAGAGTTTTTGTATGGAAAATATGGCCTAGCTATTTCAGGACCCCAGACATTGTTGCTGAAATGACCCCTAATGTTCCCAGCTTGTGTTGGAGGATCTGTTGCATGGAGGGGACTAATCTCTCACACAGACACATGTCTATTCTAAAATGTTTTCAAATGTATGGAGTAAAAGTTAAAAGTAGTTGGGAAAAATAAATATTTAAGTAATGTGCAGAAAGCTTCAACATCGACTTAATTACAGTGACCAAGTATTCATACTTTGTTACTTCCCACCAGTGCTGAAAGAACAGCAGTGAGATGGGGGCGGGAGGGGGTGAGGACGGAAAAAAAAAAAAAATCTTCCTGAATGACACTACGAATTAACGTGACACACCTGACCCAATTTTGGAGCAGAGCCACCTCTTGATGCAATCCTCGTGGACGTACTGCAGACTTCCTGTGCATCGGCAAGGTTGAATCAATGGGTTGGACGCAGACTCCTCTCGCATATGGCAAATTCGGCACAGGTCTCCTTCGTCCTCATCGGAATCTTCCAGCATCAGTCTAACGGAGAACAAGGGCATCATTGCAAGCCTCTCTTCTATTGTGACGACACGCTATGAACAAACGTTGGGAGTGGATCAATTCTTCCAAGGGTTGGGCAATAATGGCGCCATATAGCGAAATATAATTTTTCACAGGAATCCAATTTTGAATATATTCTTCCTTCTCCTTCGCTTAACCTTTTTAGGCACCCTGTAACCCGGTAACAAGCTATCCACTGTGGTAACCGCTGTCCCTATAAGGCAGGGGTGGGCAATCCCAGTCCTGGAGGGCCGCTGTCCTGCATGTTTTCCAAGTCTCCCTGTTGCAACACACCTGATTCCAATGAACAGGTTCAATATCAGAGACCTTAGATAATCTGACTCAAATCAGGTGTGTAGCAACAGGGAGACTTTTCCAGGACTGGGATTGCCCACCCCTGCTATAAGGGTTAAAGACCACGCAAATGACAGACACTCAAAATGTATTTTGCTTCATTTTTTTCCCTTAAAGCAAACAGTCATTGAAACTTTTTTTCATGAGAATTACCTTAAACCAACTTGTTATTCTACCATTGCACTAAATTGTCTTCCTAGTGAGATCAAAACTTAACAGTTTGAGCGTTTATTGCATGGCCAAAAACATGACTGCTAGTATGATGGATGTCCCTTTCGTTCATGCCACTCTCGTGATTTGAGTTTCCTGTTTCGTGTTAGAGCTCATTGCTTGTCGGCTGTTCACGTCGCTGCAAAGACTGAAAGACTAGTGATAATATCATGAGGCCAAGAACAGTGAAATTCTAAAAGTTGCCTCTGACTTTCAGTTCTCAGTCTTGGGGTCCCGTCCACACAAAAACGCACTTCAACAATGGTGGATATGAACCATGTGATCCATCCATCCATTTTCCGAACCGCTTTATCCTCACGAGGGTCGCGGGGGGTGCCGGAGCCTATCCCAGCCGTCTTCGGGCAGTAGGCGGGGGACACCCTGAATTGGTTGCCAGCCAATCGCAGGGCACACAGAGACGAACAACCATCCACGCTCACACTCATACCTAGGGACAATTTAGAGTGCACAATCAGCCTGCCATGCATGTTTTTGGAATGTGGGAGGAAACCGGAGCACCCGGAGAAAACCCACGCAGGCTCGGGGAGAACATGCAAACTCCACACAGGGAGGCCGGAGCTGGATTTGAACCCGGTACCTCAGCACTGTGAAGCCGAGGTGCTAACCACTGGCCTACCGGGCCGCCCCCATGTGATAGATATATTAACTATATTGACGCAAACGGCTGTCCATACAGTGTAAATTAGCAGCGAGGCACTCCGAACAAGCTGTCGTCTCACCCCCCCAAAAAAAATCATTCTAGAGTCACTTACCTCTCCTTAATAATGCGGAGCTTCTCTTGTTTGCTCGCTGCAGCATCCAGCATCCTCTCAGCGCCATCTTGTGGTGCTGTGGCCCCGTTTCTGTTCTGGAGTGGAGTTCCCCTCCGGCCCAGTGCCAAGCCCACTAAAGTTTCCTCCATTTGGGGTAACTTGTCTTCCTCTTGCCTGCGAGGACGGGCAGCCCCATAGCGATTCGAGCCCACCGCCCCTTGCTCCTCTTCATCATCGTCCTCTTCGTCATTCTGAGGCGCTCTCCGTTCCAGGTCGTCCCATCTTCTCAGCAAGTGTTGAGGACGGCTGAGGCCAGCAGTTGAGTGCGCGCTCTCGTCCTGTGTGCGTCTCCGAAGGCGAGAGAGGAGAGAAGGGCAGCGGCTCCGCAGGGAGGAAGAAAGCCAGGAGTTTCCGCCACTGGCCGCCTGTCTGCTCCCTACTTCAGGCTCTCTGGGCAAAGCCACCCTGGCTCCAGCTACTCCACAGTCTTTATCGTCTGAAATCGGGGAGAGGTCCGCTTTGCGCTGCCTGGTTGCGGCGGCATTCGGCTGCCAACTATGAGAGGCCGTCTCCGCATCCCCAGATATCTTGGTACCCTCGTCGCTGTCCAAAGACAGGCTGTCATCATCAAACGAACGAACGCTGGATGAGCTACTGGAGGAGGGGGAGTCTTGGCTGGAGTGAGATGCGAAGAGGCGGGATAAGAGGTGCCGCGTGGAGGTACGCCATTGAGGGTCGCCATCTTCATGGGTAGGTCTCTGAGTGAGCGGGGCTTTCGGTCGGCGGGAGGAAGGTTCTTCCTGAAATGAGGCAGAGCTAGATGAGTCGTTCAAAAACCGCGCCCAGGGTCGGTTGTTGTGGGCACGTGGTGTAGAGAAGCGATGGGTGGAGGAGGTGGAGGCCGTCTGACCGCCAGGGGAGCTTTTTCGCTCAGCAGGGAAAGAGCAAGATAAGTGGGCAGAGTCTTTGGGTCGAGCTCCTTGGGCATAAGTGGATGTCAGGCGGTCTGTCTGATCTGAGGGCAGCAAAGAGGAGAGCACTTGCATCAACAGCCAAACAAACAAGCAGAGAAGGCTCAGTCTATACAGCAGACTAATCAGCTGCTTAGGACCCCCCCCCCCCCCAACCCCACATTAAATTGCCTCCAATCTGAATATGAATGACATTCTCAATGGCAAACAGAAAAGACATCCAAGGTTGTGTACCATTGGGACGATGATGCATGACAGTAACATAGGGTGAGAAGGCAAACTTCAAAACAAACCTTAGCGTACCAAAGAATACATCAATGCCTTCGCTTCTATTTTGAAGTGGTGGCAGGGCAGCTGTTTTGACTCAGCAGTAGTTGGCCCCACCCATCGCCATCACAAACTGATGCCACCAATATCTTTACAATGGCATGCCGAAATCATGCTCAGTTGCTAATTAAAGATGCACAAAAAACCTAATTGGGCTGACAGTCAGCCGAGTGTCTTGTGGAAGAGAGACTCTGTCATAGGACGTCATATCATGGCGTAGTATTCACTCCCCGCATTCGCACAATATTAACTGTAAACGGGGACGAGACGCACGTTTTATCCATTTTCACTTAATTTGCTGATAAGAATTATTGCAACATTTGGATGGAAACCCTATTATCAGCATTACTGATACCATACCATTATTAATAACTACAGGCCCACAGTCCCCCGGACCAAGCGAATCGAGTAAAAACCCAAGGGGGGGTATCTGTTGGCAACCGCGCCCCATGCTGAGAACAACAACACGAAATATTGACATAATATGCAATTGCAGCACAGATAATCATAAACAAGGTCGGAAAAGAGATTATTTATAATGTCATAAGTTACTTTGGTTCTGGGAAAGAAAGGACGACAACATTGAGAAAACCTGAACTGAAGAATCTGAAGATAATCAGTACAAAATTGGCCATCGCTTGAAGTATTGGAGTGTTATATCAACACATATCATTGTTCGTTATAATTATCTTAATTTTCAACTGTTTACATTCATTTTTTGCACTTTATACTTGAAAGAAGCTTTTTGCGGTATGCTTAGTCATGGTTCAACAAGACATTTTTTCAGTCCCTATTCACCAAAACAGTGTAAAATTCTTCAGCACAAAAGCTTTACAGTATAAATATTTACCTTATTTACTGTATGTTGTGATATTTAACGCTTTATTCACATTTTTGCACCATTGTACTGGTGGTTGTGCCTATACAGTTCATTGTAAGAATGAACAGTTTTGTTTACTGTATATTCCATTCTTATATAGCTTATACCTAGATTGTATTTTATTACAGTTTGCTTCATTTAACTTTAAAACAACTTATTTGATGTGAGTTTTGCTAATTGATTACAAGCAAATGGGAAAGAAAAAAAAAAAGCAAATTCTGACCATTCTTCGAAATCTGAGTGTACGAGTTCCATGTTTGGGTTGCACAGTACACTGTAACTGAATGGAACGGCAAAAATACGGGGCCCATTGGCATCATTTTGCTAAGAGCGCCGGCCCTACGAACTAGTCCTCTTGAGGATTCACAAAAAGGACCTACACAATGTAGAGGTCAATGAAGAGGTCAATTCCTGGATTCTCGTCCTTCGATCACGCAGCCCCGACAGTCCCGGCTCATTGGCCGTCTCTGCCTCTCTGCTTGACAATGGGGTCTTTGAGCAGGAAGCCGAAGACCGTGACAGAAAATGGCTCGAGCTCCATGACATATCGCTGTTGCTGTGTTTCTCTTTAATACCTGCTAGGAGAGGAGAGGACGCAATGAGGTGCTGTGTAGGCCAAAAATAACTCCATTGAGTGGACATGGTATGGACAATGATATTCTGGGTTACAATGTGGATTTTGCACACAATTCACTAACTTGGTGAATAGTGTTGAAATTTCCCATTTTAAAGAGCGCTGCTGAGTATTTAGGTACCTTTGGCATTGTTCAACCCACTACTCGAGTAGGTGGATCCTGTAAGTGAGGTGCTCGAAGTTTTTGAGTACAGTCCTCTGTTGCTGTTAGTCAGTTTGGCTCGCTTATTGTCTCCATCATCAGTACTGGTCAACAGACTGGGACGGCCAAACCTACTCTCCACGTCAGTCTGTAAAAACAGGAATATGTATTTAAAAAAAAAAAAAGTTTGAGATGTTTTTGACAATCTCTACAGAAACCAGCTTGACCTCTTCGGGTAGTCACTTGCGGCCCCACTCTGCCCCAACCTCTCCCCCATTTTTGTTATGATTGGAGACTATTACTACTTTCTCTAGCAACCTGCATGTTCCTTGGCTGACATCGTAGAGGATGTGGTGGGACTATTCGGGGAACATGTGCATATAATGAAAGATGGTGCTTTTTACCACAAGGTTCACAAATTCAGCCACAGGTATGTATGAAATTGTAAATATAGTTGTAAAGGCATATAGAAAAAAATGTGTTCTGGATATACTGAATTTTTATGACTTGGCGGCAGCCAGCGGGCAGCTGTGTCTGGCTCATTTAAAACCAGGAAGTGGGAGTGTGCAGTGGCGTTCCTTGCCACATCGCTTAAGGAAACGGCTACATCTGACAGAAAATCAAATGACGGTGATGTAACGGCCCCTATCGACCTGCGTTCCAGAACAAAGACGGAAGAGATTCTGAAAAAAAATAGTGCCATTGTAGGCACCTGGCCGAGAAAACGTGTAATGGAAAAGTGACCACACAGGCTGTTTTGGGTGGGTTACGTTAGCAAATTTCACAATGGAAAAGAGACATAAGTTTGTGACCCATCCTCCAAACACAAGAATTTGTTGGTGCTTCAGTACCACTTTAGTCCTGCTGCTGACTGATGATTCTGCCCATGGACGGTCATAAGAGCGGGTGGAAGATGTGAGAGACTTCCTGCTGCTACTGCCGCTACTGCTGCCGCTGCTACGGAAGTCAGCGCTGTTGTAGTCTCTGGATGAACTCAGCAGGTGAGACCTCTATCAAATATAATATTTTAGTTAGTCTACTGGGCACAATTAGACAACAGTTACTGTTGAGAAACTGAAACTCCGAGCATTTAGACAATTTGATATAAAATGTTTTTCAAAGGAGGGTTATGGTATATAAACAATTCGATTATCCAAAATATTGATGAATAGATTCATCGCTGCACCTCTGAAAAATACAGTAAAACAGTTTTAAATTCTGTTCTATACTTAGTGTTCATTTTCCCTTTTAATAAAATAAAACTGACTGAAAATTCTGAGAACACCAGCATTGCATCTCAAGTAAAATTCTTTTTCCGAATTAGATATGACCAAGCTCGTTATTAAGCATTTGCACCAAGCCTGGAGTCTTCTGGAAAGAACACAACATACAGAGCACTCAAACTATCTGTAACACTATCTTGTGCGAAGGGTCTTGACCAATAGCTGGGCTCAAATGTGCGCGTCAGCTGGCAAGGAATCTAGAATGTTCTATAAAAAGACCCCCGATGAGTCTGCTGTTGCTCGATTGACATGCAAGCACAGCCACACTGTTCTGACTCCTCCACAACTCAAAGAGAGAACATTGAACCCATCTCAAATGACTGCGAGCACTAATGCAGTTTGACAGCGCAATCTTTCAGAATGGGATTGGAAAGCTGACTTAAGCATGTTCCAATTGCCTTCGGGATGTCGCTGGACTGCAAATATATACGTTTGATCCATGAATTGACCCATATATTTCCCAATTCAATTACCATTGTTTTTGAAACCATCCTCTTTATCTGATGTTCATAGTTCATCCTAACAAGTGTTTGAGAATACTTCGCCATTGATGAAAACATTTTTTTTTTTTGAGACAAGTCAAAGGCAGAGAACTGGTTAGCTCTGCAAATGTTTTAATCAAGTCTTGAGTAGATTTGTTTCATTTAAAGTTCAGTGGTCAAATTAAGTTCATCTGTAAAATGTATAATATTTTAGGTTCATTTACAAATTTCACCCAAAAGCTGAATATCCCTTATTTTTCGTGACAAGTCTAATATGTTCCTGGCAAACTTTGACTTCAAGTAACCCTGCCGACCTGTGTCAAACATTGACAATTCAAATTGACAAGTTAGTTTCCAAAATCCTCCTCAATATAATGAAGTTATGAACACTACCAACTAAAGATGGCTAAAATCAACTACCAATTAGTGGATTCACACTGTCAAGAAACTGAGACAAAAAAGTGTATCAACAGCCTCCCAGTCTGAACTAGTTGGTGGACTTGAAAACAAGATGAATCGGCTAAAGCCTACAGCAATGCATCCCTCCATTATTGTGAATTTTGTTGTACATTACACAGGCCATTCAAAGGTTTAGAGACTTGTGTCAAGTTCACCATGAAAGGATCTTGTCCATTTTAGGGTTATGCTGAAATGTCACATGAAAACCAAGGGTACCTTTTGGTCCACGTCTACTTTGTAAGTGGATGATGCCCTCGGAAAGCGGTCATGTTGAGGCAGAGTCTCCCGGCTGTACAACCTGCTGGAGCCAACTGACGTCGAGGAGGATGACGAAGTCGAGGATGCGGACGCTCTGGGGCTAGAGGTGGACAGGCAAAAGGGAAGACGGAGAGACCTGGAGTCCATCCTGGCTCCCTGTTGAGCAAGCAAAGATGTCAAAACACAATTATTGAAAGAGACGAGATGGAAAAGAAAACAAACAAAAGTCTAGGTGGGGCATTGACTGTCATAACCTGTTCTGGTTGACAAAAGAGGCTGCGTCATAAAACCGGTGGGAAAGCACCGGAAAGAAAGATTCATTCAAACATTCTTTCCATCCAGAAAAGACGTTAGCACCGTCGATTCTAACACTAATTACAACTCACATAAAATCTTTAACACAGTTTCGAAGTCTCTTCTTCCTTTTTTTGGGGCATTAAAGCCGTGTGTACCGTCCTCCCCGTCCCCTAAAAAGATGCCAGCTGGTCCGACCATTCATAGCTGTAAAGACTAACACGAAACGCAATGAAGCCTTTGTGAGATGACACCTTTAATCTCATCAACAAGGCAGGCTCATGTGGTTCGTCAGACCTCCACCACCACTGCGAGAAAGCCTTTGAGCATATATTTGCTCACCAGCTTGAAAGGAAGCTTCATTAATTTTAAATGCGTGGCTGGATTGGTAGGAATTAGTTCTGTTTGGAAAAATATAAGACCTGGAAAACACACCTCGATTGACATGTTCCACTTTTATGGCAAGATTTTCAACACACTGGCACGTTCATGTCGGACCATCGAGACTTAATTTACTAATTGACCACAGACAGAAACAATGGACAACGAGAACAATACAAAGAAAAACAATGCCATGATGCACAGCAAAAATGTGCAAGGGGTCGACCAGAAACAGTGAACAAGGTGTTTATAAAAAATGTTTTGTCGAGCCCCAAGTGTGCCCAAGGACAGGGAGGCGCGCATGTGTGCTATGTCATTTACAGTCTGAGATGGTACAAGCCGAGCAGGGGACAGTAAAAACCAACGCCGTGCAGAGTATTTTTAACGAGCAAAAGGTAGAAGAAGAGCTTAATTGCCCGTGAGAGAATCTGCGAATCCTCTAAAACCTCCACCGAACAACAGCGTGGGTGGTAGGTTGTTTGTCGTTATGTTCATAATGCGAGGAGAGTACGCGGTCGTCAATTAAGTCACTGAGACACCGAACCAAAGCAGTACTCTGTTCGTCATGCGTACAAGGTAGGAGGACATACGGTATAAATTATCCCCAAATTGTCTTTGCGTGTGCTGCAAGCAAGCACCATCTGCTTCACTTTCTGATCCACTCCTTCTCCCAAGTGGATTTTGTACCATCAAAAGACCATCCGGCGTTTCATCTTTGACATCAAAAGTGGAATCTCACTTGGTAGACTTACTTCATAGTATTGACTTGAAACGATATGCTTCATTCTTTCAGGGTTAATGTTTCATTCCATTCAGGCGTAGCTGTGTGTGTGTGTGTGTGTGTGTGTGTGTGTTTGTTTAACATCGTGCAATCGAGTCCAAAATTGACATATCTAGAGGCATGTTTAATGAATGTGGCGGCCAGCTATATTATTTTTTAAAGTTATTAAATATACATGGATGTTACCAAATTAACCAAAGACAAAATATGAACTTTCCACTGCTTCAAATGTGTAATATCCCTTTACGGTCCATGTACTAGTACCAATTTGTCATCTCAAGTAAGACAAACCATCAAATGAGTAGTACTAGAGTGTCATACCAGTAATTTTCCAGTGTTATTCCAATGCTGTGTGATATTTGTGTGCACTAGTAGGACAACTTTGCTATATTAGTACACCAACTACAGGTTAGTAAATGGGGAAAAACTGTGCACTACTTGACATGGATAATCACAACAATTTGTGAAACACAAATTGTTAAGAAATAGACTTGGGTCAAGACTGGCAGGAGTAGCAGCAGCACACGGTTGTAAACAAGTGCACTAGTAACATGTATTTCTCCTGTGAGTTGTGAGAGTAATAAGAAAGAATTTAGCAATTTTGATTCAAATATATACTGCTTATTGATCCAATTGATTGATTCTCACTGAGTGGTTGTTTGCTTCAACCCTTTCCTATCTTCAACTTGGGACAAAAGATAAAGCATCCCCAGTATGCACCTATAATCTGCACCGCTCACTCACCAAATATGTCAAGGGAGTAAAAACCTTAATGCAGTTTGGCAATTCCTTTTTTCCTTCGCGATAGAGTAGTATCCAATTGTATGTCAACGTCACACAAGAACAACAGAACCTTTAGTGCCACCAAAATTTATACCAGTTCAAAGTATTTCAGGGAACAAACCTAAATGACTTTTGGTATGCATACTGTAACTGTGCATGCGCAAAAGATGCTTTCATGCCCTTTAGACCTTTGGTCTTTACGATCGGAGATGTTGGAACTATAGTTGATCATTTAATATTGCCGATATGAGTAATATAAGAAAACCTTCATTTGTCTCACAATGCAGACCTGCTAATTAAATCTTAACCACTTTTCTGGATTGAATTTTCTTGTAATTCTTCCTCAGTGGCGTTTTTGGTATTTCTACACTTGGTTCAATATGCCCAAAAATGTTATGGGTGGTGTGACTATTTCTTTCAAGGGATGAATGAAAGACTTATCTCGAACCAAAGAGGCGGTGTAGGCTTTTTATAGAACATAGAACATAGAACACACACACACACACACACATTTATCCTGCCATTTAGGTCATAATCAAAGTAAATTATAAAACAATCTGAGCATTTATTCCAAACGCTTGAAAGCATGTATTCCAAACACTTGATATCCATCTAAAGGTCCATGTACTAGTACACTGTTTGTGATCATTAGTGAGGAAATTCAACACACTACCAGTAGGATTATGTTTTACGAGTAATATTATGTATGACACTGTATGACACTTCTACACACTAGTAGGACAACATTGGCATTCAAGTGGGACACCAGTTAAGATCAACCTACTCCTGAGTGCAGGAGACTACGGTACTAATGAAGGACATGTCTATTTATTGAGCCTGTTAGTGTTACTAATGCAACACGGTAGTTTAATAAATTTAGCTGTGTACTAGTAGGCCAAAAACGGCATTACGAGTGTTACTAGTACGACACACGATTTGAGCATTTATTTGATACGTGTGGACTAGTACACGCCTTGTCCTCACTAGTAATAGGCAACTCAGCACACAAAATTGGGCTTCAAAAATGCTCATAACGGCTTCATGGCAAGTTGTTTAAATTAGCAAATACAGTAAACGTAATAAAATACTAGGTATATAAGATGTTAAATGGTAGAATTCTCTTTGTTACTAGTACCCCCAGTCGCACGCAGATGTCAACTGGTGCAGTTTTGCCTTATTAGTAGAATGTAGGCACACTCTGAGCATGCCAAAGTTGTCCTACTAGTGAGGACGGTTCCTTTTAACGTAGATCGTGTTATGGGGCCTCAAAACAAACTTGAACAATCAAAATTGCTCCTTAATTTATAATTGCACCATTCTCTACGAAATACCATACGAGAAAGAACGCGGACTTTTGTGAACAAGTTTGCTTTGAAATGGCATGAGCTTCAAAAGTGGAGTTAGTAAGTAAAGCTATGTGGAAGGACAACTGCTAACAGGTTAGCTTAGCATTGCTATCTACAGCACTGACTCGAGAAAGCCAAAGGTTGTTTTTTTTGATGCAGCAAATAAATCCCCGTCGAATCACGGCCGCTATCCGTTTATGACTCATCATTGAAAAATTAAACACGATAATAAACAGAGAAGAAAGCCTCACCTTGAATTTCCTGGTAAAGCAACACGGAATGACAACGCCAGTTGTAGTTATGATCGCACAGAGACAGGAAATCACATGGCACGGCATAAATAGCAGGCATGTCTATGCTGTTATAGATGCTAAATATACGTTGGTACAGAGCGTATGTGAAGCCCGCCATATTGAATGTGGCAAACGGTGGGTAAAGAAGAACGAGGATGCTACGTTCATTTACAGAAGTTGGAACACTAACGTAAATTAATCACTCGTCTCTGGCCCGTCTTGTGCGAATCATTGACCCTTTTATTGATTCTTATTTTTTCACTTTGAATAAATTCAGTCCTAATTACCATTATATCAAAACTATACTCTGACTTGATAAAGTCATGAAAATAGTTTAAAATTAGCACACCCACAGTGCGGAGGTCGTGGGTTCGAATTTGGGCACCCTGTGTGTTTGCAGGTCCTCCCCGTGAATGCGTGGGTTTTCTCCGGGTACTCAGGTTTCCTCCCACGTTCCAAAACTTGCATGGTAGGTTGATTGAACGTTCTATATTGTCGCTGTGTCTTATTGTTAAGCGCAAATGGTCGTTTGTCTTTGTGTGCCCTGTGATTGGCGGGCAACCAGTTCAGGGTGTGCCCCGCCTACTGCCCAATGACAGCTGAGATAGGCTCCAGAGAAGAGAAAAACACTCAGACGTGGCGGTGAGATATCAAGTTCTGCTGAGAAAAGATAAAGTAGACAAATTCTCCATTACATCCAACAAGATGCCACTCGAGGTAATCAAGAAGGAAGGTAACAATGTGGTCATTAAAGCACCAACTGGAGCTACATATTCTAGAAACACCACATTTGTGAAAAATTACTACTCTGAGGACACTGCTCCACAAACAACTGACAAAACACGCTTGACATGGACTAAGAAAGATGGAGAGGCAATCAAACAGCCTGCAGAGTCACCGATTCAGACCCATAGTGAGGGGATCAGAACTGAGCCCCTCACACTCAAGCAGGAGAGACCTCATCGGCAGACAAAGCTGCCGCAGAAATTAACAGATGATGTCCTTAAATGAACTTTCCACAGTCTAATGGAAAAAATAAAGGATTGTAATGTTCATGTGTTGTAACATAAAGTAATGTGCCTCTCATTCAAATCAATGATCTGATAGAGAGGATGGTATAGATATTTCAAGTAAGGAAACGAGTTCTGTCGGGGGTGAATCCGTTTTTTAAAAGTTGTGTTTCCAGGTTGAGAAAATATGCTAATCACTAATTCATGTATAGTTTATTTTATTACGGAGTTGTGAGTTTAATTCTAGGTCAAGAGGGGATGTTATGTATTGATGACACCATTAACAGGATGTGACTGCAGGTGTAGGAGTTCAACAGACGAGGGCGCTGTATACGAATGAGGTATGCGGAAGTCGAGAACTAAAGGATGGATGTCAACTGATAAGCGGGAGTGTGTTCAGTTATTAAAGGTGGGTCAAAATCCAACACAACACACAAAGACGTTGAAACAGGTTAGACAACAGTGATCCGCCTCAGCTCGTCTAGCTTGTGACGAGAGCGTCTCAGTCCACAAGCTTGTAATGTTCACTTAGAGCAGCTCAGAGTGTTAATTGCGTGCCGCAAATTTGATCAGTCGCATGCAGAAGGTATGCACATACAGGTACTTATTTTAGAACCATCCTCTCGGAAACAATGAGCAGCAGTTAATAAAAGTATGGTGCCACAAGGTCAACCACAGCCAACCAGACATTCAAGTTGTTAAAGTACTTCAGCAAAAGAAAGATGACATTTCTTAAAGTCAACTATTTTTACTTTTTGTGTGTATTGTCTGAACACATTGTTTAGTTTTAAACACACTTTCTATGGTTTTAAGGTGATGGCTTAAGTTGTAAGAGAAAAGTCCTCCCGACTTTTGGAAATGCAGTAAAACGTTTTGGCTATGTATTTAGAGTTTTGAAAAAAATGTGTGGAGGGTTTGAGAAATGTGTTCAGCAATTGACAAAAACATGATCACTGTCTTCACATATAAATGAATACACAATCTAACACAAAACCAACAAATAACCTTTCACACACACACTTGCATCACAAAAAAACTCATCCTTACCAAATAAATTCTCGTTAAAAAAATAAACATTCTCACACAAATTTCACATTCATACTACAAAAACCTCTCAGTAACACCCCAAAAAAATCACTCACACATGCCAAAAAACTCCCGCAAACATGAGAGCAACTATCACATGTAAACCTCTTTCTCCCACTCACAAATACATTTCTTAAACAGACCAAAAAAACCTTTTATACCAAACTAAAAACAGTCAGTCACACACACACACACACACACACACACAAAAACCTGACGTTAAAAGTCTTACACACGCAAAACCCACTCACATGCGCCAAAAATGCTCTCACACTCACAAAAGGTGTGAGAGCTTTTTTGTGTGTTATTTGTGGCCTTTATGGCATCTCAAACATGCTAACCACAACAACAGCGCGATGCAAACCCATTTCAAGACCACTGATAAAAAGATTAATTGTTTAATACTCCATTTAGTCGTCAGCGTTTATGCTGTTGATTTGTAATAGTCACGGGTAAAGGTTTTATTGGTGTTGAATAGTAGTGCTTTGACATGAGAACATAAATACTTTCACATCAAACCCCCTCTTTGACGTGCCACAGCATGTACTGTAATTACTTAACGAGAACATTAAAAGTGAAATATGTTCATTGTACACTGCTACTCGAGGGTATTCAATTGGTCTTTGTGCTTGGTACAACAGAAACTCACAGGTACTTTTTTTCCCTCAAGTACACCACTGTGTTGCATTTGTAGCTTAAAGTCATACAATATTAATTTAAAAAAATGTTTAGCCTCTATATGTAATGTGTAAAGACTGGAAGATCTGCACGCAATCCCCAAAATGGAGGACCCTTTAAATAAATAATTTAACCAACGTCACCATTGCTGAATTTTAATAGTCTTGCTGTCAAAACATTTTTAAAAAATGACACTGTGTTAAAAACGGAAATCTTTTCCTAGATTGGCCGTTACTGCAGAAAAATGTATTAATACAATTGAAGCTGTACAAAAAAATTACAAAGGTGGTCTAATTGAGGCAAATATAGTTGAAATCAAGGTCACCAAGTTATTTACACACCACAGAATGTTTCAATGTTTTAGTTGTGTCTCAGAAATAATTAGTAGTACACATGGTAGCAGCCATAAACAAGACCAGATAGGTGGCGTTCTCACAGACGGCAGAGCTCTCAAGGAGTAATGCCACAAATGACAGGACCCTGATTTATCTCTGTGCTGATGCCATGAATGACACTGAAGAGGCTCTAGAGCTGAATGTCCAGCAAGACAACTGAGCCTAAATTGTTCACTCAAGTTTAGTCATTGGAATGAATACAATGGTGAAGAGGGTGAACTATATCACACATATTGTGGTGAAGGACAAGTTCTTTCTTCAAGCAATATGAAATTTGGTGTTTAAATTCAATTTAGCTGCTTAAGTGAAGACGGGTCATTTTGACCCAGAGGACACGGGGTGTGTACAGAAAATGAGGACAACAGGAGGGTTAAACAAGGTCACATTGATATACAATCAAAAATCTTTAATTGACTTTGAACAAATTATTGTATCATGATGGTTAAAAAAAATAGCCATTCAAATAATGCAGATGTAATTAAATTTGCAACGTGAGCTGATCGTTTTCGGAGATTGGAGAAGCATGGTCTTGTTAATAGCAAACACTCGTGTTAAGGGGTGACGTCATTCTGATCTCGGGAATATTTACCACCACGAGAGGGCGTTCTAGTTCACACTTTTATCTGCCACAGTCTTTACTTTTCCAATTTTAGAGGCTGCTCCGTCTTTAATTTGCACTCCAGAAGTTGTTTGCCTAGTCAGGGGGACGATTAAATCCGGTTTCAACAGGTTTAATTAGATCAATTAGAATAATTGTTTTGAAAAGCACTGCGGATCCTGTCTTCGCTGTAAATCCTGGATTAGCAGCCTTCATTTGATTTGCATACTCTAACTCCTCTCTAATTTAGCAGGAAACCTTGGATCAGATCTGCAAATTCATTTATTATTACTTTTAATTAAAACATGTTGGTGCCGATCGACATAAGTGTGAAGGCGCTTTCAGAATTCCCAGTTCTTCCATTAAAAAAAATCCGATTAAAATGAATTGAGACATGTTCCAAATTTAACTCATACAAGTAAAACTATCTTTCACGTTCAAAATAAAGTTTCCGCATTCCCAAAAATTACAACACTTTTCATTGTTCCACATTTTGCCCTGACAACATTCCCAAATCAATGCCGACCTTTTAAATATTGACTTCCTCCTTCCCCGTTTCTCAAGTGATTAAAACCATTCCAACTTCAACGTTCAACTCATTCTGTACATCTATGGAACTATTTATCACGTTTCACGAATTCCCACATTATCGAAAACAGACAATCAAACAAATTAAGACATGTTTGAAATGTTGAACTCCACCTTCCACATTTCTCACCCGATTCAAACCATTCCAACTTTAAACTGTTCAGCTCATTCAGGACATCTTGAAACAAGTTATCGTATTGCCCAAATTCCACAATAAACCCCCCAAATTAAGACATATTTTACACATTGGCCTCTCTTTCCACATTTCCAACCACTGTAATTTCAAACCGTTCAACTCATTCATCATGGGTACTATTTATCGGATTCCTAAAATGTTTCTACAAAATTTCATATGGAGAGAGATTTTACGTATTTCTCTCCTCCTTCCACATTTCTTAACTGATTCAAACCATTCTTCCTTCAACTGCTGTGAGAATAATTTTTTTTTTTTTTAAATAAAGTATTATGACTACTACAAAGTACATCCCTACTAAAAAAAAAGAAAACCAAGCATAGACGGGCATTATTTTGTTGTGTTTTTGTGCTGTTCTTGCTGGTGTCACTTGCAAAAGCAAAACAAAACAGCCAAGATTCGAAACGGCCTGTTGCAGGAGTCCTGCCAGGATCTGGTTTATGATGTTGTTTTTTTTAAACGATTCACCTCTTCCCAACAGCATTACAATTAAGATGTTAATCATTCACATGTATTTTCTCAAGAAATTGCACTCTCAAGTTAATTTTGCCCTCTGATCACAGATAAAAAAAATGAAACCCACCAAGTTCAGAGTAAAACTAATTTGCAATATAGAAGTGGAACACATTGTAGTCATGTTAAGTGCAAAGGGCTCCAGAAAGGTCAGCCAGAACCATTTTTTGCACAGGTAATGGATGATAATGTGAAGGTCAACAGCATACTTATCATACATGGTAAGATGTGACTCTTGAGAGCACTGGTGATACATTATCAGTCAAGTGCATCGGTGTCAAACTCCGGGACTACAGGGCCACTGTCCTGCATTTTTTCCATCTCTCCCTGTTGCAACACATCTGATTCAAATGAACAGGATCGGTATCAGGCTTCTGCAGAGCTTGCTGATGAGCTGATCATTTGAATCAGGAATGTTGCAACAGCTGCGATTAGCTGGCAACCGGTTCAGGGTGTCCCCCGCCTACTGCCCGAAGACAGCTGGGACAGGCTCCAGAACCCCCTGCGACCATTGTGAGGATAAAGTGGATCGAAAAATGGACGGATGGATGGAAAATGGATTCATGTTGCAACAGGGAGAGATTGAAAACATGCAGGACGGCACCCCTCCAGGACCGGAGTTTGACAGCAATGGTTTAGTGTATGCAGCACAACGGTGATCACCCAAATGTGAATCTACTCAAGGCTAACAGAGCAAGAGGTGAAGGAGAATCAGAGAGCGAAAGGGATAAATATCGGAGGGAGGGAGGCCGCGCACATTAACTGCTGAAGAAAAATAAAAAAAAGACGTGTGACCTAGAGAAACGAGAAAGTGCAAGGTCTGTGGAGTAGGGGAGGAGACTGCTCAACCCAATTGCAGGGCTACGGGCCAGTACCATTCACCCCCTCCCTCTTCTCTCTACCCCTTTCCTCCTTCAGACACATGAGTGTGCACGCTGCTGTGTGAGCAGAGACAACAAGCTCTCCTCCCCCAGTACCGCCGATAGGATGATAATGGAGCATTCCTCAGAGCTGTTTCTCATTCATGCTCGCTGCGACAAGGGAAGAACATGCTTGTTTTTTCCACTGAAGGCGGCTCAAAGTCTTCCAGGCCTCCTCTGCTCATGGACATGTAACCTGAGATGTGCACACAATATCCTGCCCCTGCTCCACTCCTTTCGTTTTTTTAGGTGCCTTGGATACGAGATGGATACTTACCTGTCTCACTGAGGCATTGATCATTAATCACCAACACACTGGAAGGCATGCTTCATGGCATTATGTCCGGCTCTATGTACCTGCTGAATAGTTGTAAATAGGCTGTGCATTTTAGATAACCAGCAAAACCATTTTTGAACCACCTCTCCTTACTCAGAATCGTTACCATCTTTTTGCGGCAACTATATTGACACAAAAGGAATTTGCCACATATTACGAAAATCCGCAAGAAACTGACATCCACTAAAAAGGTTTGTATTTGACATTAGATGTCACAAGATGGCAGCATAGCACTACTTTTGCCTGAATGTAATTCCTCAACTCATGTCAACATAGATTCTCGGTAACGAGATGCCATAAGATGTGACAAAACACTACTTTTGTCAAAATGGAGCTCCTCAACTCGCTCAAAGTTCAACTTCACCAAGATTTTATAGGGTGGCCGAAAAGCACTGCTTTTGTCTAAATTAAGCTCCTGAACTCACTTCAGGATAGTTCCACAGTACCAAAATGCGACGAGATGGTGGCAAACCAGGACATTAGTCTAAATGAATCTCTTCAACTCACTTCAACATTTGGCACCAAGACACCTCAGGATGGGGCTGAAGCAATGTATTTATGAGTGAGTTATGTCAGGAAAGGCATCCAGCATAGAAACTGTGCCAAACAAATTAGGTGAGTGACTGTTTGTGGTGACCGCTGACAGTAAAAAAAAACTAAAGTCAGTTCTTCTTTTTTTTATAAATAGTTATCTGTATAAAGAAGATATTAATCAGTAATACTGATGACCAACCAAGTGTGCAAATGATGCAGAGTGACAGAGCCGATCTGGAGGAATACAATAATAATGGCACTAAAGAGAAGAGCAAAAATGACAATGTGCAACTATAAAATTATGTACAAGGAAAGAAATATGACGTTCACGTGTTTTATGGGTTTTAGAGTGTATTATTTGATAACAGGGAGGGGTGAGTGAATACGTAAATACATAAAGCACACTCCCACTTGTGCAATTCTGAAAATGAAAAGAAAAACACATGCCCACAGTGTGGATTTTGCTCGAGCCTTAAGATACAAAATAACTTGAAGAATGTCTGGATTTGTCCAGCAGTGTGTAATCACAAAGGAATGTCCTGAGACGTTTCTGCTTTTCCTCTACAAGACCCCTATTTTCCCACGGCTCGTCCAGGTCTTGAGAATCTGTTTCCTCTCCCTCCCTCGCTTGCTCCGCTTTCCTCTCTCACTATGTTTGTGAAGGCACACGGACACCCACAATGGCTAGTTCAGAGAAGAACGATAATACTAAGCTCGGTGTCTTCAAGAGCACAAAGAGCAAGAGCCCCTGCCATGCTCCGCGAGGAGAAAGCACTCAGAAGCAACATGAGGGTAAAAGGTTGTGAGTCATTGAAAATCAAAAGGAACATTCAAATAAGACAAGAACTCAGAACGCGGCAGAGTTGAATAGATTGGAAAAAAAATACCTGGAAGAAAGTCACTTTACAGTGAACCTCCACATATTGGATTATTTGCAAATTCACTTTCTTTGTTTGCTAAACACGTCACTTGTTGTGCTTTTTGTGCTCAGGCCAAAGTAACAAAAAAAAAAGGCAGATCAGAAAATGGATGGTTGTGTGGATGGATGTAATGCGTAATTCTTTTTTAAAATTCAATACAGTGCATATGTACAGTTCAGTTGCATTCACTTTCAGTACATTTACAATTAATCCTTTAGAACAGTTTGTTTTAAAAATGTATTAAGATTGAGTTTTTATTGCACTTTAAATATAAATTGATTTATTACTTAAGTAAAGTTTGGTATTATATTCAAGTGCGCTTAATGTTGAAACTGCATCATGTTACAGTGGTTTAAACTGATGGACAAAAAAAAAAAAAGAATATCCATCTTGTGGCACCTTATCACCAAGTAACGCTCTCGGGGTGAGTTGAGGAGCTTAGTTTTGGCAAAAGTAGTGCATCGGTGCCAGATTGTAAAATTTTGATGCCAAGGACAAATGTTGAGGTAAATTGAGGAGCTTAGTTAAGGAAAAAAGTGCATTGTCAACATTTTTGATATCTTGGTAATAAAGTGAGTTGAGGAGCTTCATTTAGATAAAGGTAGGCCTTTGTTGCCATTTCATATTCTAGATGGCGCCGTAGTTGGCAGCTGTCTACAAAAGCCCTTCAAGAGCTATGCTTTTTTTGTTGTTGTTTTTGTCTTTTGTTTTGTCATATGGTGTTTGTTGTCCTTCGTGTGAACCCGTTGTGGACAGTTTTCAGCGCTTTGGCCACAACAATTGTCGAATGAGAAGAATCTGTGCTCGTTGTTTACTTTCAAACTCAAGTTTGTAGCAAACATGTCATCTGATCATTGGTGAAAGGAGGCTTTGTTTCTCTCCTCTTTCATCTATAGCCGCTTCAAACAACAAGGCGAATGCAGGAAAACTTCTTACAATTGTATGACTGTCCATGTTTGATGCTATGTGTTCTGCTGTATTATTTGGGGGATTTTATGTTAACTGTTCTGTAAAGTGCTTTGTTACGGCTGCAGCTGTTTGAAAGCGCTATTTAAATAAAGATGGATTGTATTACAAAGATGAGGAGCTTTATTGAGACAAAAGTAGTGCTTTGCCACCATCTTATCTTGTGTGAGCTATATTATGTAATCGTAAACCTTTTTAGAGGGGTGTCAATTCCATGCCGGTTTTCACCATCACTGTATTATGCTTTGAGAAACTCACACTTACAGATAAAACTCCTTTCCAGTGGTGATTCTCAACCATTAGTAATTGGAGAGCAAATTTTTTTTTCCCTTTCCCGCGAGATGGTTTTCTGTGGAGTTATCATTTGCAATTGGAAAGACATCAGGTAAATGAAAATGGTCGAGAGGCAAGGCCGCATGCATGGGGCAACACTTTGGTTCTCATTTTCTGGGGCCGACATCTAACACGCTTGTAAGCTATTTAGGGACATACTTGACTCCAGCAAATATACTTCCTGTTGATCTGACTGTTTTATTCAAATCCTCATGTTGTGGAGTGTAACAACAAAGTGAAATGTTGGAGCTGTTTATTTTCAATTAGGGACTTTTTCGAAGCTGTGTCTAACCCAATACAACCACTAAAAGGCTTCCCCCAAAACACTCAGCGAACATTTGTTGGTCTTAATGTTCCCCAGACACAAAGTGACATCTGCCTCCCTCCCTCCATGCCCACTGCTCTTTGTTTAAAGGAGCACTGAGGGGAGCCTCTGCACATTGAAGGCAAAGATGATGTCACCATTGTGATCATTTCTGCGCACAGTGGTGCCCTATTTTTGACTAGGCGTCACCGAGGGAAGGCCACAATGTCTGCTCGCACAACGCCAAGAGCAACATAGGCCTGCCACTATTAATTAACACCAGGCCTGTTTTTTTTTATTTTATTTATTTATTTTTTAAGGACCACCCCGCAGACCCACCAACATTTACAACTGAATATTTTGAGGGATCTCAACATTTTGTGTAATTTATTGGTTCTTGAATGTGTTTGATTGACCAATAAATGTGAATATTTAAAATATTATAAAGCATAATGTTAAGTCAGAGCCTTTATGATGTACTGATTTGTGATGAGTATAATCAGCACTGTGATTCACCTTAAATATGCGACATGGTTAATATTTTGTCTACATACACGTAGATGGCATGTTCACCTAAGTCAATTAAATCGACACATTTGGTTGTTAAAAACACCAAATGTTACAACTGATGTCATTTCAGGAAATTGTGGAAAATAAAGCTGCCAATTTTTCAAGTGGGCAGGCCAGTCATTCTCATAGCATTGTACGTGGGTACCCTCTGGTGGTATGTGAAAGAATCACTGAATTGAATATTCGTCATGTAATGCGTAATGTTCTCCCTGTGCCTGTGTGGGTTTTCTTCGGGCACTCCGGTTTCCTCGCACATTCCACAAACATGCGTGGCAGGTTGATTGGGCACTCCAAATTGTCCCTTGGTGTGAGTGTGGATGGTTGTTTGTCTCTGTGTGCCCTGCGATTGGCTGGCAACCGGTTCAGGGTGTCCCCCGCCTACTGCTCAAAGACAGCTGGGAAAGGCTCCAGCAACCCCCGCGACCCTTGTGAGGAATAAAGCAGTCGGAAAATGGATGGCTGTATGGATGGATGTAATGCGTAATTCTTTTTTAAAATTCAGTACAGTGCATATGTACAGTTCAGTTGCATTCACTTTCAGTACATTTACACTTAATCCTTTAGAACAGTTTTTTTTCAAAAATTGAAGATTGAGTTTTTATTTCACTTTAAATGTAAATTGATTTATTACTTAAGTAAAGTTTGGTATTATATTCAAGTGCTCTTAATGTTGAAACTGTGCATCATGTTACAGTAGTTTAAACTGATAGACAGAAACGACAAATAGCGATGTGGCAAATATATGCAATGACAAACGGCATCATGTACACAGGATGATGATTGTTCAATTTCCTGTGACAGAGCCCAATGACATGCAGCTACTTGAGGATTCCAGGTCTTCTTCCATTTCATCAACATCACTTATTGTCATAATTGTGAGAGCGCTTTTTAGCACACAATTTCAAAACGTCGTCTATGAAACTGAAGTCGAGAGATGCGTGTCGTTTTTAAAAAAAACCCAGTTGAAACACTCTGAAAACTTCAATCGGGCTTTGGGCCAAATGTCAGCTCATGATGAAGACAAAGCAAGCTGTTAGCCTGAGGGAGAAGATGTTGCCTTGCACAGGCATTATTTTCAAAAGCTTCCCACAGTCATCCTGAAAATTCATCAAAAATGTAGGAAGGAAAAAAAACACGTTTTTTTAATAGAAAATTGCTGCACGGATAAAACAGTTTGATAGTATATTCCCATTTCACAACCATTTTGAATTTGGCTTTCAAAACATTTAGACTGGAACAAAATATATATACTACAAAGCACTACAGTATTGCACACGTATGCACACATACCAGTATTTTATCTAAAAATCAACAACTTTTGTCTTAAGCACTCAAAACCTTTGAAGCACCGCTGCAGTACCACTTGCCAATATTTTATCTTGTTTATTTGAAGACTGAAAGGAGAACAACATGTTTGTGGACATACTGAGTTCTTTGTAATGTTCTTCATATGTACGCTGCAGTACCAACATTAGAGTTTGCTGGAAATATATATTTTTTTATGCTCTCAACACAGTCTGAAAATAGCTCGTGATATGCATTTTTTTTTGTGCATTCAAAAGACTTTGAGGTCTATAATTGGACCACGCGTAGAATTTGGGTATTGTTTATTCTCATCAAATGACGGTGTCTGCCTGTGTTTTTTTCATATGGGAAACAAAGACCATTGAACAAGTAACGTGTCATTCGCATCATAAATTCACAAACAAATCGATGTATTATGCGATCCAAATAAAGACTTGGGCATGTTGTGTCGAATTAGACGTACAGTATGTTCAAATGTGGAAAAATCGTTTTTACTTTTAAAAACGTTGACTACAGTGAGACACCGTTCAATGAATCAGAATGATGAACTATGCGTACAGGACAGCAATACCTCATTACAAGCTGCTCAAAACAATATGTAAAACAGCTGTGGAATGTTTTTTACACACATGGACGCCACATACTGTCGATCAGTCTATTACAAGAGAAGGAAGTGATACATTTTTACAGCTATAAGGCATTTTCAACAGGTCTCATTTTGCAATCTCATTTCAGGGTTTTGAAGCGACACAAAACATTTGGAAACGGTTTGATTTCATTCATCGTCTCTTTTTTTTTTTTGATGATACAGTGGTACCTTGACTTTCAAGTTTAATTAGGTTCACAACCAAGCTTGTAATTCCATCTGCTTGTGGAGTGGAGCCTTGAAATACGAGTCCCTTGATTTACAGTTTTTTTTTTAGATATCAGCCTTTGCTTGACTGAATTTTTGGTCTTGCGATAGTTGCAAAAAAATTGAAATTCGAATATCCTTCAGACCTCCTATCGCTAGATGTAGAGTAAGTCTCACAGCATCCGGACACCATCAATTCACATTGGTTTCTTTGCAGTGGAAGGACAATAGGAATTGGTGGCAAAAGCGTCATTAAGCTGATTTGTCAAATTCCCCAAAACCTCACAGATGAGGAACACGAAAAACAAAAAAATTAGGTACAGTCATGTTTTGTGCTTGCGTTTTCCATGTGTGCAGATTATGTGGAGACCACATGTAGAGTGTGCAATGGACCCCCACATAGGCACGGGGAATCTGGGTATAAAATTCTTGACTAAGTGGGGATAAAACCTCCAATAAGTGTTTTATACCAAAAAACTGAGGTTCTATTCATTTCAAAAGGGGGAAGATGACCCTTACCCTAACCCTCCCCCCTCCCCCCCCCCCCCCGCGTCTGTTTTAGAACACAGTGGCACCTTGACTTCCAAATGCACAGGTTTGTAATAATCATAAAGATCTTCCTGTTCCACAAGATGTGGCTGAGTTTCAATTAGTTAGGTATTAAATGTACCAAAAGAACCTTTTCCACACGTTCCAACCAAAATTTCAAGAGAACACTCAGCCAAATTAAAACTTGACACTGTTTGAAAGGAAGCAGAAAACATTTCTGACAACCGACTGCGAACAACAATTGCTGGGTGACTTAATAGAAAGTCAACATGCGGAATCACGATATTGTGAACGTATTATTCAAGCAACGTTAATGTCGTACAAAGGCAAGCAAACCAATCATAACCTATTCAAAATAGAGCAAATATTTGAGCATGGACAGTTGATCATATCCAGTGTGAGGTCCATGTTCTAGTACTACAGTACATGTTTTTTTTGTCGTCACTTGTAAAACAGTCAACCACAAGAGTAGAAAAACTGTTTGGCTAATACTGTTTTTGTTCCCACAACTGTATGACATTTCTGCACACTAGTAGAACAACTACTATGATAATAATGGGACAAAACTGAGCACCCGGTGAGATGTGTGCTACTAGTACTAGTAGTGAAGTTCTGAATGTTAACATATAGAATGTCACAAGTAGTACTTGAACCAGTTCATGGTCGAACTGAGTGGTGATGGTACAAGCAGTAGAGCGAGTGAAGTCAATAGTCCGACAAGAACTTGGGAGCATGGCAGTCCCTAAATGCTTGAACAGACTTGATTAGAATAAGGAAACCGGTGCGCCTGCTGGAGGGAAACACCCTTTACTCAAGCTGGAACTGAATGCAAACAAACACACATTGAACACGGCAGTATGCCAAAGTTGTCTTACGAGTGAACTCACTCGTACTTTGGACCTTAAGACAATTCATCACACTCGGGACCATATTTTTCCTGTGTGTGTAAGTCAGAAAAGGAATGCAGCAGCGCAGTTTGATTTTAAACATTTGCATGGTAATTTTTGTTTTTAATTTAAATTGAAGCAAAGGGGTAATGTGCACCCTGTGCATAGACAGTGGTACAGTGGCTTAGAATAATATTGTACTTTTTTTTGTATTTGAATGTTGGTCACAAAGGTGTGTACTAGTGCCAAGTACTTTGTATGTTTGAGGCGGTAAATGGTGTAAAAAGAGATTCACATTAAGTTTCACATCAACCGTGACAAATGAAATCCCCTCGGCTGCAGGTGTCACAAAAGCAGAACGAGATCAACCGCAATGTATGAAAGATCATTTTCTGGGAGAATCTTTTTTTTTCTCCGGTGCCAGGGGAAACTCCACGTTACTTTATTTTCTGTTGATCCGCTTGTAAAAAGAAAGTGCACAGCTAAGTGTATTCAACTGCAGTTTTTTTTTTCTTTCCCTGAGATGTTGTTCATGTGAAGGAAATGGAGATTTGATTGCCTCAGCGAAAGCACAGCACTTAGCTGAAAGATGCCGAAAATGGAAAATTTGTCTGCTGTGTGCATAAAATGACATGAGTATGAATGTCTTTTTGTTGGATTCTTTTCATTCGGCCCGGCTGGTGAGACATTTGTTTGTGAGCTCATGCTTTTGTGGGGTGAGGCATCACTGAAGGGCCTCGGACTTGCTTTTGCACTTTTCCTGGCATAAGTGACTCCTCGTTCCCAGAAAAGCAGCACACTAATGCATTCTCGGTCTGTCTTTCTCCCTCCCTCTCTATCGGTCACACACTGACACCATGTGCACGCATCTCATCACCGAATGACACTGTGAATACACCTCATCAACAAATGAGTCACTCCACTACTCTGCTATTATGATGATTTCTCCCTTCTGTGTATTACATCATGCGCAGGGGCTCTGCACAGTTACATTCGCCATGATAAACACTGTCGAAAGTGTTCTCCTTTCAACTGTGTCGGGTTTATTAGTCAACCTGGCAGGAAAAACATTTAATTGATGTGTTAAATAAAAACACTTCGACAAAAGTAAAAATTAATTGTTGCTGTCGATTATACAGTCTGGTTGAGATTGAAAACATGCAGTGGCCGTCAGAGTTATCGTAGTGACGTCCATCAACTTTGATGGGACGGATAGCCGTAAAAATAAATCCAGATGAGCTTTCAACTTTGTAAATATAATGAGATGAAAAACACATTTAGATATAAAATAGTGTGTGTGTGTGTGTGTGTGTGTGCGTGTGCGTGCGTGTGTGTATACACACACATATATATATATATATCCATCCATTTTCCGAACCGCTTGATCCTCACTGGGGTCGCGGGGGGTGCTGGAGCCTATCCCAGCTGTCTTTGGGCAGTAGGCGGGGGACACCCTGAACCGGTCGCCAGCCAATCGCAGGGCACACAGAGACGAACAACCAGTCGCACTCACACTCACGCCTAGGGACAATTTAGAGTGTCCAATCAGCCTGCCATGCATGCTTTTGGAATGTGGGAGGAAACCGGAGCACCCGGAGAAAACCCACGCAGGCCCGGGGAGAACATGCAAACTCCACACAGGGAGGCCGGAGCTGGAATCGAACCCGGTACCTCTGCACTGTGAAGCCGACGTGCTAACCACTGGACTACCGGGCCGCCCTATATATATGGTTGACTGGTCAGCATGTCAGACGTGCAGGGTTCGATTCCGGCTTTCCTGTGTCGAGTTTGCATGTTTGTCTTGTGCCTGCGTGGGTTTTTCCAGGTACTGCAATTTCCTCCCACATCCCAAAAACATGCATGGCAGGTTAATGGAAGGCTCTAAATTGTCCGTAGGTGTGACTGTGAGCTCAAACGGTTGTGTGTACCCCGCCCAAATGTTGAGAGCAAAATTAAAACGTCTACCTGAAGACACCTGGAAAATCTACTCAAGTTTAATTGCCACCACTGTTTACATCTGATGTAATTGGAATACGTTGAGCGAAATGAACAATGTGGCTGCATGCCGTCACTGAGGGGCCGGGTAACTTCAGAACAGCTGCTGCACAAAAGTGTGTCGCAAATATGCGTTGCCTCCCGTGTCCCTGGGGTTAAAGGGAAAGAATGAAGGGCACTTTTTCACTGTCACGTTGATTTCAATACGCCATTTTAGGAGAAGCTTAAGGAAGATCTGCAATTGGCTCTGAACACTCAAAGCCATTACATCAATTGCAAACCTTCCTCGGTGACGGATGGTTGCACTCTAATCAATAAGAGTGTTCATGTAGCATAATCACAGAATTTCATGTCAGTGAGAGTGAGTGTGTTACTTGAGGCAAAGCAATATTACATACACCAGTAGCAAATTGGTCTCCGGTGTTTTAATCACGTCAGCAGCTCAAATCATTGACTTTGCAAAGCATTATGCAGTATTGTGTCCTGTTACATTGTGCTCAACGCTGGTGATGTATTGAAAGGATGCTGCAAAGAAAGAACCTGATGTGGGGAGATTAATTACAGTTCACTTACAAGGGGTTGTATTAATACAAAGCACAGTACGAGTGTAAGATGTTAGCGCTACAACAATGCTTAACACAGCAGAACATTGTCGTCATTTAATTTATTGGCCGCTTCATTGTTATTATGTACTGGAGTGCCAAATGTAAGCAAGGTGTAATTCAGCTGTATAAAAGGATGCTTTCCGTGGTCCACTTTTCTTGTTTGAGCACTATTTTCAGCGTAATTTATGTTGTTCAAATTAAGCATTTCGAGTTGCTGGAAGCTTGTTGTGTTAATGGCGTCATCCTACATTGAGGATTGTGCGGGGAGGAGGGCAGATTCATCTGTATTCCCTGAAAGTGTCTGCGAAAATCAATAAATGCAAGCACAGCTCCTCGCTTCTGACGGCTGTCCCTTTCTTTGCAGGGTGGACTAATAGAAAAATAATAATTAAATCCGAATCGCCAGATTAATTTGTTTTCCATCAGTCTCAGGAGATATTTTTTTTTCTTGTTTCTTTAGACCTCATTATACTTTCTAATCTACACACACACACACACACACACACACACACACACACACACACACACACACACACACACACACACACACAGGCACGCACACAAAAACTCTTTTCGATAGACATGCGGTCTCCCATCCCCCCTTCTCTTCCCTGTGGTGCTCTTTCTCGCATTGCAGTCATTGTGCTGGCACTTATTATGTTACAAATGACTGAGGTACAGCAGCCATTCTCAGTGTGCATGCAAAGAGGGCCCACCCTTCTTTGCGGCTAGTGCCTTCTCCTAATGACGATGCTCAGAGTGCCCCCCCCCCCCACCCCGCCATTAAAAAAAAAAAAGAAACACACACACACACACACACACACACACACACACACACACACACACACACACTCCTCATGCTGCTGCCCGCCCCCACGCACTCGCCATAATGAAGATTCTCCAGTGCAATTAAAAAATCCTTGCTTCTTGCTGCTACTGTATGACAAACACTGTCATTCCTCACGGCCTGTCAGCACTGCGACGAGAGTCGATGGAGAAATACAGCAGGGGGGCCAGAGGCTACATAGGCAGATGGGGAGGATTTTGATGGAAGAACTACAGCTCCGCCCCATCTCAACAGGTAATGGAAAAAGGAGTACAGAGAGAGAAATCAATGACCGCGGAAGATGGAGAACATGCGTATCAGGGTCATTCTACAGAGGACACTCAGTTCAAATCATTCATGCAGAAAATGCAGATACATGCAGTTCTTATGTAAATGTGTTGTCCTGAGACAAAAGTGTAGGTGCAGGTACAGTAAAGGTAATTTGTAAATGTGATATAAAATAACAAAACACTTTTAGGTGCCCCCTAAAATGGCATCTCTTGCTTTTCCCTTCCTCTTGATCAAACATTTACATAATAAATACAAGAGAGAAAACACTTATGGAATTAGCTTTTGGGTATTTTATTGATATGTCTACCTTGTCATTGTGGGTGATCAGAAACATAGTTCAAATTGTGGGAATTATGCTGTGAAGTTGTTGCACCCCTCTTACTAAACACGTTTTAACCATGAAAAGGAGGAGAAAAAAAGTGAGCTGCATGACTCTACACAGGAATGATATCATCAAGCTCATTGCTCTGACAATGGGTTGACCCCAGGTAAGTCTCCTCTATTGTAAAGCACGTATTCAGCAATATTTATTTAATTGTCCTTAAATTCTAGAATGACTCATAAAATGCTTTTTTTTAAAAAATGTTTTTGCTCCAAGTTAGGGAATGACCACTGACCTCCTACCTTCTCAGATGTATGATCTGTAAATTGTCAACCTACTCTTGAGGATTTGCATGCTGCAAGTCCGAAGAGTGGCCGAACGCCTTCCCTCTGGTCAATGCTGTGGAAAAATGCACACCAAGATTGCTATTAACTTCTTCAGCTAGTGGTTCTCATACTTTTACACCATGGACCACTTCAGAAAATACTTTGCAATGCAGTACACTGCACATCAGGTGTTAAATCAACACCTTTCGGTGTTAATTTTAACACCAGCAGAGTGTTTATATGCATCCACACTAAAGTAACATTAAAGAAAGTGTTAAATGTTCAACACCCGGATAGAGTATTACAGCAACAAAATGTAGTGTTGACAGTGCAGTAATAATGACACTGTTGAGTGTTTAGATTAGACTAATGAGCGCTCATGCCAACACTATACAGCTTTGGGGGAAACGTGCCACACAACCTTAAATAAAATGCTTTACAACATTTCAATTCAGAACACTTTTCTTTTATTAAATCCATTTCAGACAGCTCATGCAAAACAGCAGTAGAGCACAATTTATGTTCTTTCATGATTTTTATATGAAAACTGCCCGTGATAAAACATGCCCATAATAAAATCTGGTCAGCCACACCAACAACAGTGAAGAAATCCTTCACAGTTATTAAATGCATTCAGATAATCATCACCAACCACAATAAGACAATTTAGCGATTTTCCTGAAAATAGGCAATTCATTTTCAATACCAACACATACAAACATTCCTTTCTGGCATTCATCTCCATAGTTTTTCACCCAAGAGGTAATGGCAACACGAGACATTCCATACAGTATTTGACATGACCCTTTCACCTGGACACTTGGCTATCATCTTATTTACATGTTACATTTTGGAGAGTAGGTTTATCGTTCGTCAAACAGATGAGAAATGATGTTCATTAAACTGCATGGAGTCTGTTGTGTTACTCACAGTCACAAAAAAGTTCTGTACAGCTCATCGCTCTAGCTGCTTACACCTGCGTCAATCAGAACGTTAAATACCGTGTTAATGAACCCGATTGGAACGTGCACCCAATGCAATCATGTGACTTCACACAAAATATACTCTTGGCCAATCTGTTTTAAACAATGAACAATAAATATGAAATAGAAAACTTAAGTGGAAACCGAGTTATGGGGCAATTTTTTCCCCATCAAATACCATTTTGTGAAACTTATGCCTACTTTGGGGGAGTTTAAAGTCATCGTGCAAGCGAGGAGGAAAATGATGCTGAAGAAAATTGTCTCGACTCTAACCAGTCCACTTCAATCATTATGTAAGGGCATGGTTTCGATTTCAAATAGACACCAATCAAGGTTGAATCCAGGTCACACCCCAAGTATCAAAAGTACTCAAAGCGCTTCACACTGTTACCTCATTCACCGACTGGTGACACAGCACCCAATTGGGGTTTTCAGTATCTTGCTCAAGGAAACTTTGACATGCTTGCAATTTTCGAACCACCAACCTCCAGGTTGGGTAACGACCACTAAGCAATGCCGCCCCAGTCTTATATTTGAGACCAGTACTCCCCGTTACGTGCTTAGTGCAGACCAGCAACAAGTTATGATACTACATTCAGAGCATCATTGCTACCTGCCGGCTAAGTTTTTAGCGGCTTAACTGCTAATGTTTACGTGGCCAGGTTATGCAAACTCTGCCCGCAGGCTTTTCATTTCATCACTTGCATTCTCCTTGTTCAAATGATTCAATGGGTTTGTTGTATTGCCTTGTTTTTGAGGACATATCTTGCACAACGGCTTCCTCCTCCAACGTCGCTCTGGAGAGCCACAAATGCGACGGCGAGGAACTTGTCTTTAAGATTACGGCAAGTCATGGATGACCATCAGCTGTGCGTTTAGCTACACATTTCATCATTCCTTTTACCTTCTTTTTACTGCTTTTTCCTTTAATTATTGATGGATTCTGTTTACTTCAACTAGCAAACCATAGTAGAAGGAAAAGCTGGACTCTTGAGTGGCTGAAGTCGCAAAGGTTTCCACCGCATCTGATGCAGTCAAGATGATCACAGCTCCGACCTGCTCACATAATATCACAATTCCTAATCATATAACCCTAGTTATAGTGCCCTTTGGAAGATAATCGATGGGGTCGGGGGTAGGCTGACGCTCCACCCCCGAAAAAAGACTGGTCCACAGTCCAGTACGGAGACGAGACTAGTCTATACAAGCTATTTTATTACTGAGTGGTATTAATGCAACGCTGACATTCTGTTTTTAACCCAAACTATTAACACTGGCCAATTTGTAGTGTACCACTATCAACAGGCCAGAGGTTTTATTCCTAAAAAGTACATGTAATATAACTGTAACATTATCACAGTGTGCACATTACCGCTGTATTTCTAGAAGAAAAAAAACCCTTCATGATTCAATTAAAATGCCCATCCATCCATCCATTGATTTTCTAATCTGCTGATCCTAACGAGGGTCGCGGGTGTGCTGCAGCCTATCTCAGCTGTCTTTTGCTGGTAGGCGGGGTACATCCTGAACTGGGTGCCACCCAATCGCGGGGCACATATAGACAAACAACCATTTGCACTCACAATCACACCCAGGGACAATTTAGACCGTTCAATTTACCTACGGTGCATGTTACTGAAATGTGGGAGGAATTCGGGAGAACCCAGAGAAACCCACACACGCATGGGGAGAACATATAAACTACGCAGGAAGACCAGGACCTGTAATCGAACCCTGCACCTCTGCACTGTGAGGCGGACGTGCTAACCAGTTGTTCAGCGTGCTGTCCTCAATTAAAATGTATTGCACTAAAAATAGAATGAATAATTGTCGCAGTACATTTCTAAAAACAAACAGCTGTAAAAGATGACGTACAAATACAGTACTGTACAAGGCAAATACAACTGAACTGTACTGTACTTGGGCAGGGATGATTTTGAAAACCACACTGTCTCAAAGTATTGTAATTCTGAAGCGACACTGTCACACGTCATCATTTTCACAATTTATTTTTTCAAACATTGCTGCACTATTGCACACCTTCATTACGTACTTTGTACATTTGTGTCTACGTCCTAAACGTACACACTTCATCTTGTAAGTCAATGTACCACTGTATTATGTGACGGTATAAGTGAAAGCATTACAGTTGCCCCAACTAGTTGAGAAAACTTGCGTTTTGAACATACTTGGCCAGTAAAGATGATTCTGATTCAGTTAAACATAAAAATATTTCCCAGACATTCGTACCCTAAAAGTTTAAAAGAGGCCACATATGGCGACATTGGCACAGAGGAGAAAAAGCATCAAACATTAATGGTCATTTTCAATGTTTATGAAGCGTTAACATGAATGTGCCTGTAAACCAACACTCCGTGTGGCTCCTAACAAAAATTAGAGTTGATTTAGAGGGTGTCCACAAAGTAAGTGTTAGCTGTTTGTTCATCGTGTGTAGTAAAAATAGATGCGGCCTAGCAATGATGTGACATGAGGCGATGCACCAGTTGTTTGTCCCGTCCTCATCAGGGTGGGGCATTTTGGAGCAGTTGCCCACTCCGATAGCAAAAAAAAAAAAAAACATTGCCCAACCCCCTTGTTGTTTTCCAGTTGAATGAAATAATCTTCCCCCGTCTGGAAACCCAGTCTGGGTCAGAGGGCCTGTGCTCAGCCTGTTGCTTATTGTGTGTTCAGTAGAGGAGGTAAAGAATACAATTAGGCACAGATGGCTGTCTTCGCCAGGCAATGTATTGATCCTACCCAGAGGAAGATCTGTCCCGTTTGTGTTTTTTTTGTTTTGTTTTGTTCTGACAAATGCCTTCTCATGTTGAGCCCGTGTGCAACTGATTTGTGTTTGTTTGATCGAGTATCACCCCTTCAAAGCTCATCATTTGGTCAGTTAGTGAGACTGAGTGCACATTTTGCCGCCCCCCCCGCCCCCCGGGTCGGAACATCGCAACAAAACGACGGTCTGTACGCAGGAAAAAAAGAGCTTTGGTAAAAGATGCAAACGTAGTAACTGCACGTGAAAATAGAGGTGCAACAATGAAGAAACACATGATAGCTCATTAAATTAAATGAAAATTATTTTTGATGATTGATTAGTCATTTAGAAACCTTTTATAAATTCAAAATAATCTGAAAACTCAGAATTTCAGCATCCCAACAAATTATTACCCTCCAATTTCTGCTGTCGTACAAGAAGGCAGACTGATGATCTTAGCGTTGAATCAAAATAAAATATTTTTGTCTATTTACTGACAGTGATAACGGAATCATTATTAAATGAATGTTTGTGCATTTTTTTCCACAGTCAATTTGAAATGATGTGCTATTTTTGAATGAAGTGATGTCAATGAACATTTTTTTTATCCGATTTTACAATTACCCAACATAATAGTCAATCAATTACATAATTATTACAATAATTGTGAGTTGCAGCCCTAACAAAATATAATCTCATACTTTTCAGCGTGGTGAAATGGCTGCACGTAGATAGATTGTGAGGAAGATGCACCTAATAATGCTGATACTTTTCATCTTGAAAGACTGCATGCATGAAACAATGTGGAATCTCAATTTTCATGATTAGAGCATTTTTTGTGATATGTGGCATGCCTAAGTAAAAATACAATGTCATTTTTCAACATTAAAATTGATTTTGATTTCACATTAATCAAAGCTAAAAAGGAAAAATATAATCTGGCTAATTTTCTTCAAAATAAATGGTCAAACACATTAATTATGCACGCAAAATTTGTGTTTCATACTTCAAAAAATGACTGCATCGTTAAACAAATAATTTTGAGGGTAGTTCAGTGTTAGTGACCGCTCTATGCTCCATGTGAGTGTTTTAATTTTGTATCATGTGTTTGACTCTTTCTTCCTTTCCATAAAAGGCTGAAAGTGCATTGCTAACTTTTCTTCCACCTAACTCGAACGGCGATGTATATGAAGCTCACTCGTAATCCGCTCACAACACAAAGCGAGAAAAAAATTAATAAAAATCGACCCATTGATAGTAACTCAGTACGTACAGGTACCATTGTCCTGATTTGGGGTTTTTTCCATTTTTTTTTTTTCAGCACGCAGGAGGCAGTTCAATGCACTTAAAATATACTGTGAGCTATTACAGGGGCTAGGTACTGACCCCAACCACAAATAGTGGAATTTCGCTAACAATTTCTGCAACCCTAAAAGTTATTAGAGTTGCCTGTATTAATATTTCAAACCACAAACTATGATCCTAAACAAATAATGGAACTATGCATGTTCTTCGATGAATAAGAGGAAAGGTTGTGAATGCCCCCCATCCCCCAAAAATTTGAACAGGTGAACAAGTGAATGCAGAGCCCCAGAATATGTGAAATTACTCTGTATGCCACTTTGGATGAAAAGACAGTGTGCATTAAAACGTATGCTTGGAAAACGTGACAATAGAGTAGCGTTTTTCAGCATTCAAATGGACCCAATCAATGATTCCATTGGGTCTGGCTTTTAACAATAAAGGCTAACTGGGAAGAGTAGGATTTGACTGCTCAGTAGTACAAGTCAAAATGCATGAATTACTGTATAAACGTAATCACGCGGCACATTCTGACAATGTTGTCTTTTTAAAAATCAGGCTTTTTCACAGGGTAGAGCTGAATGTAGATAAATTGTAAGGGCGACACACTTTTTTATGGAACATGGATTTCATACTTCAAAAATTGACTGCATGAACGAAAAAAACATTTTGGGAGACAGTTCACTGCAATTGGGCAATATGTATAGTCTCACTTTGTGTTTCAAATCACTGCTTGCATATGATATTAATCAATCGGACTGGGTGCTTGAAAGCTTAGGATATCATTTATAGCATTCAAATTGATGCAATTAATAAATCCACGGGATATGTAATGTAAAAATAAAAGAATGCTAAATAGCAAAATTTAGACTTGACTGAGAATGGTCAAAATGCGAGAATTCCAATCTGACAAATGTGTCTTTCAACGTCTTCATTTGAGGGAGGTCATCGTCATAAAGTGAGACGCGTTGTCTTTTTTTAAGGGTCCGTTACGTGCATTGGACGTCTTTCATGTCATCATGTCGCATTTCAAAGTAATAACGGTCAACGACTGCATTCTTGTTGGTTGCCAAGGGGCCACTGCACAAATAAGAACTTTTTTTTCTCTCTTTGTGTGGCAGTAGAGAGCCGACGACGTCAGATCGGTTCCTTGAAGTGGAGCCTGAATAAACCTTGAGAAGAGACTCTCCTTCAATCTGCTATCACACACATACACACACACATACACACACGCTGAGAGACTCAATTACTGCCCAATTCCCCTTCTTTATCATTCGTCATCGACCTCTTTCATAACCAAAAGCGACCCGGAGAGGTGGAAAAAGAAGCAAAACACACGAGCAAACCGGAGTGTTAGTTTACCCTTTCGATCCACGTTGGAAATAAGTAAAGTGCAAAGTAAAACAAGGTAAGTGTTTTTGTTTTATTTTACTGTGGCTGACGGACGCCGTGTTTTCGCTCTCATCACATGCTACTGAAATCGCCGCTGTGTAGATTCATTTTTTTGTGGTTTACACTACTCGAAAGCAGCAAATAAGTTAAAATCGGAGTTTTGTTGCGCTTATATGCATAAACCAATTGTTCTTATGCACTCCGTCTTTTCACGGCGATCTGATAGTGGGACAGATCGTCTTTTGTGTTGCCTCGCTTGCTTCGTTTCTCACGCATCGCCCCACTCAACTAATTTGGTTTCTTTTTGGTCCTAACGTGTGTATTTATGAAAATATTCAACTTGACGGTCCCTTGCTGGTGCTTTTGGCTTTTAGTCAACGTACGCTTATCGCTTTGGTGCTATGTTGTAATGCTGTTTTAAAGGTGCAGCGCGGTCCACTTTAACGAGGACCCAACAAATTATCCCCAAATGCTACGTATTCCCCAAGGTTGGTTTCGATTTAGTCCCACAATATGTGCTTTTCACCCCTTCACCACCACCACCATGTTCGTGATGCCCCCGGTTCCGTTGTTTGGCTGGTCATTGAGACAACCTTGTGGGGGTTAGGTCGCTTCCTCAACCGGAGAAACTGAAAGATGTATTCCATTTGTGTGTGTGCGTATATTCACAATATCGTCCGTTTCTCTGCCCCCACTGCCAAAACAACAAGCTCCTCGCCATCTTGGCTATCTTCAATGTAATCCCCCCACCACAACACCCCACAAACAACACCACTCACCTTCACATACATCCACGTTGTGTTCCCAAGTTTTAGAAACAAAGTTTTCGACCTAAAAAAGATCACAAAACTGGTGTCGGTGACGGGGGAGCAAACGGGGGTATATTGAGGAGTTTGTCTTTGACGTTTATGGAAGCAAATGTAATGAGCGGTTGAGTTAGCCGTGAGTGGACAAGACGTCGGTGCTTCTAGAAGGCGACATAGCTCGTCATTTTCGATAAGCAGGTGGATATAAAATAGTTGAAACCAGGGATCAACTGCCCCTTCCACACACAAGTGTGTGTATTATTTATGGTTTGTGAACATGTGAATTCAAGGTGAACCACAGTACGTAGTGCTTTGTTGATCTTTGAACGAAGCAAAATGGGACTTGAAAGAGGGGGAGGAAGGGAAACAAGGAAGGATGTTAATTACTATGAATCTTATTAAGGGGAGAATTGTCAGTGTCAATTCTGTCCAAATAGCACGAATTAATCTGAAATGAACTGTCTTTTAATTAATATAAGCTTGTTAACATAAAAGTACATTGATTGGGGAAAGAGTGTATCTCTGGTCTGTTGTAATCCATGTTGAGCTATGCTTCAGAATCTAAAAAGAGACTCCGTTAATCATCATAGCATCCTCTGATCTCTTATTGTAGTTATTGCGGCACACTTTTTTTAGTCTGGAGTTAAACTTGGGGAGCTCACAGGTCCAAAAAACACACATCTATCTCTTATTTTCAGCTGTTCCATGTTGTTGCACACATTGAGTCAGTGGAGCCAAACTTAAGATCAATGTCCAAAGGGGACAGGAAAGGAAAACCCAAACCAAACAAGCAAATGCTTTGAAATGGAAAATGTGATCATTTCACCTCCCACCTCTTTTGTTTGGCCATTTATTGCTGCAAAGACATAGTGCAGAGAAGCAGATGTTTAGCCAAACATGAAGGCACAGAGACCCCCCTGTCCTTATGGGGATGGTGTTCCCTCCTCACGCCGCTGATGCATCGACATGACAGCTGCTTGATTTCATGGAGCTGCTGAGGAGCCATTAGTGGTATCACCGGATTGAAGCAGGGCAATGTATCTCAGCTTTTCAAATTCTCAAATGACGCTCTACGTTTGTTCACAATGTGCTGCATGAACATAGAACTTACTCGTGTACAGTTGTATCTTGACTAAAGTGCCATGGCCAATTTCCCCAAATAAATAAACTGATGTCATCAATCTGTTTCAGCCCCTCCCCCCCCCACTCCCCCAAAAAATGTTACATGTTTTAAATAAATAAAAATAGCACAGTATTGTAAATAAATATATTAGAATATTGTAGAGGAGAATGTGAAGTCGCAGATTTTATAAAGGACAAGAAAGATGACAGTCACCGTCGTATACATGCGTTGATGTGTACCTTTAAGCACACTTGTCGTCATGGGCGGGCCATATGGGAGCCGTACCAGCACACCAAGATGCTTTTGCCCCCCCCTCACTTGAGGCATGCATCTCTAAAAAATATATATTTTAAATGAAGCTTGTATTTTATTTGATCATCGTAGCTATTTATTGTGTTCAATACTAGCTTTGAGTTTACTAAGACCTTAAAAATAGAAACCATTGTGTGATTTGTAATCTGCAACAGTTTTATTGAAAATATTAGGTGTGCAGCTTTGTCATAAAACGTCAATGTTGGGGGAAGAGTTCCATGCATTTTCAAAAAAAGTGAATCTGCAAAGTTTTTGTGGCACTGTGTAATGGCATACATGTTTGTAAACTCTGTCCATATTTGCAAATAATGAGAACCAAATTAGGAGGCTTGTTTGATTGGCACACATGTACAGTCTGGCAAATGAGAAGGGACACTTTACAATATCAATCAGTATGGGGTAGGTGTTGGCAACTCAAAAGAGCCATTTAACCCGTTTGATACAGGAAAGAAAATATGGCAGCCACAAAAACATTTTGACATCAAAAGTGAAAGTGAAAATGAAGACTTATTTTTTTTCTGCTGCTAATGCTGCCATGAGCAGAGTACCCTTTTCAGTGTGATATGTCAAAGTGGCCACCATATTGGATACTGTCATTGTATTTGCCATAAAAATGGCAAATTCCACTCCGAAATTGGTGTTAGAATGACATAATCAAGAGGAATGGTTAAGTATGAGTGAGTTCTGGCATGATGATACATCTCAAAGGAGCGAATGAACAAGGCCGCTTCAAAGATCTCCTCAATTTGCAGTCGGGCAATGTCGACATATACAGCAATTCAGCGTTGAAAGCGGGATCTCTTGTGTATGTACTGTAAATGTTGTCTATGGTAATACTTGTCAGTGGGCGAAAGATGGCCAGCGCCTATCGCAAAGTGCACCATTCAAGACTATTGAATGTGTGGCAGTGCTACGCAATTCATGTACAGTCTAAGATCATCAAAAATATAGAGCTTTCTGTAGGGTAAAAATACTGACTGAGGAAGTGACATCATCAGCTCTGATTACAACTCTTGGGATTTTCTTTTCTCCATTTTGTATTTTTGTCTTTTGATTGATTGACCAGTTCAATAAAGGGCTGAAAGTGCATTGATGGCATCTTTTTTTCATCACTTCTTGAGCAGCTACTTGCTGGTAATGCAAATAGGGCTCGCAAAGCAAAACATTGACGCAACGACAGCTCGTAACGTGAAAAACTCTTAAAATGGGTACCACTGTACTAACATTTTGCACTTTTCCATATTTTTGAGAGGAGGCAAGAGCCAAAATGTAAAAGGTTAACAAATCTGTCAGCTGGGGTTTACTTTGTTGCTTTGAAAAGAAAGCATACAGTGCTACTACCTCAAACACATTCAAATCAGTTTAATACTCAGTCTTTTGTCATTCTCTTATATTGGAACTGTTGTTTTTGAAGCTCTAAAGGAGCAACTCTGCTTAACATGAACATTGAGGAATTAAGGATAGACATTGTTAAGCCCCATTTGCATGTCTACCAAAGTCATAGCAAATGGTTGGTATTGACTAAGCTGATTAGGTGAAATTAGGTTCACGAGCTCTGTGTCTTGGGGTGCTGAATCTGACAGAACTTGGACAGCTTTGGAGAATACAATCCCATGTGCACACAAAGCTGTATGCACTCTAATCCTTTATTACCAAATATCTTATGGGAGAGATGAGACCCAAGCTTTGTATGTTTGAGAATATAGAGATTTATTAAGTCTGTGTGTTTAATCAATAGCGTTTTGTCTCCAAATCAAATTGGCTCGTCCACTGACTGACTTTGATGAGGCATGTTAAACGATGCATCTGTTGATGGCCAGGCCCATAGCATGCTGCCTGGATGTTGTAATCGGACAATTCTTCTGAAAATTTGCAGCAATGACTTGAGTTTCCTCTGATGGCATTCAAATGTTGAAAAATGTAGTTTGATATAAACTGGATTTGACTGAATGTGAAACATTCAAATGTATAGGTTTGTGTTTCAAAAGTCAGTTCTCAGACGGTGCTTAAAAAGAAATTCATCTGACAAATGAATTTGAATATTGGTACTGTTGACTGTATTGTTATAGATATTGTCACCGATTGTTTTGCTTTATCATGATGCCGTGGTGTGTTCTCAACATTGTTTTTGAACTGTCATCATACGTGATGTCACCGTAGCACACAAACTGTCAGTGCACCTTGGTTAGATCCGTTAGCTGTTCTACTGTTGTCAGCTCTTGTGTGAAACACTTATTGCATCGCAAAATTAACTCGGCACATGAGAAACAAACTATCTAGCTTTTTGCAACACTATATTTAAATACTAAAACAATATAACTATCCACGAGTTACGAAGAAGGCTCACATTCTCACAGCAGAAAAGATCAAAGGCAGTTGTTATTAGTCTGTGATCAGTGAGGATTTCAGATGTACATTTACATCATGCGTGTCTAAAGTTGTGGCAAAACAGTAACGAAATAATGTTGTATTTCATTTGTTAGATCAGGGGTCGGCAACCTGCAGCTCCAGAGCCGCATGCGGCTCTTTTATCCTCATGTTGCAGCTCTGCGAAAATAAATTATCAATGTCTGATGGAAGCAGTCTTTTTTTTGACAGCCATTTTAGATTTAATCTTAGTCTTAGTCTTTTGGTCTTAAATGCTTAATAGTTTTAGTCACATTTTAGTTATTTTTATTCGTGATAGTTTTCGTCAACAAAAACTCAAAAACATCTTTGTCTAGTTTTAGTCGACAAATCCTCAAAAAGCTATTATTCTAGGTTTAGTCAGTTTTAGAAAGATAAGAAAACCTTTATTAGTCTCGCAATGGAGAAATTCTCAATTCACAGCAGCAAAGTTATGAAAGGCAGAAGTAGAAGAACAAAATATAGGAGCTGCTGGAAAGGCAATCACTCTTGTTGTGCCATTTTGAAGTGAAAATAACAAAATAACACAACACATAAGATAGTCGTACAATCTTAATCACTTTCCCTGCATACACTTTGTTGTTTGAAGCAGTTATAGATGAAAGAGGAGAGGATTAAAGAGTCCTTTCACAAGTGGATCAGAGACGTCATGCTGAAAATGTGCACACGTCAAGTTTTGAAAGCAAGTTTTGAAAGCAAACACGAAGCTGTAGTGTCCATTGACGAAAAGAGATTGGCTCACATCTCCTGTCTCACGTTATCCGCTTCAACTCCAAGCCGCGACTTCCAGTTCCACATCCGCATTGGCGCTCTGCGCTGACGCTCCTTTCTTTTCATCGTCGGCTCCTCAAGCCTTGCATCCATCCAGCCGCAGACCATCCAACAGCACCGATCTCTCCGCTGAACAAATCGGGGCTGTGTAAAATGCTGCCCATTACAGGCGCAAAAAAACACAAGCGCCCCAGAGCTGTCCAGCAATGACAGTCAAATGGCACCGACATTCCTCCCAATCAAAAACAAAATTAACAAAAATAGACATCCAAGGTTTTCTCCCAATAGCAAAGCCTTTCTGATCTACTCACACATGCTGTAAAGGTCTACAGGTGAATAAAAAACAATGTAATAACTTATTAACCACATGGCACCCTGTATGTAAGCCTTCTGAGATTGCATTCTGAGCAAAGGCCAAAATTACAATGTATCAGAAATGTATTTCAAACGCATCACAAGTTTAACAGCATTTTAATGGTGTAAAGTTTATTTCATCCTCAGAGCTGACAGTGTGGATAATTTTACACCCTGATTCCATTGCTGCAGCTCAGAAAAACATGAGACACCTGTGTAAAACAAGAGAAGTAATTAATACATTTCATCCCATCATCCAATTAAATTGCAGAAAATACTCCATAGCCTACTTATGTTATAATCTCTACATGTGTCTTAATCAACTTTTAATATTTGATTATACACATAACAAGCTAATAACTTGACGCTAGCCATGACGCTAGCTCAACCAAAATAACTTAAGCCTTAAGTTGGCCCATTTGCGCTAGGAGTTACGTGGAAAACTTTCATCTTACAATGAATTTTATCAGTAAATTGTCGAGTAACATCGAATGCTAGCAAATTTATACTGTATGATATGTTAATATGACTAATTGCGATTTACCCGCGAAAAAATACTAGCGTGGCGAGCCTTCAGATGCCACTTGAGATTTGTGATATTCTTTCCACCTAGTTTGTGGCCACATTTACCGTTGCCGCCATCTACAATGCATTGTGTTATTTTTGTTGGGTTGTACAGAAAGTATGTCCATATATCTTGCTTCCTTTTCTGACCACATAGCCCCTTTGTTGACACTGCTACCATGGTCCATCAATGGAAAGCATGTCCATGTATGTGACTACTGACCGCAGATGTGTTGTGTTGTGCTGGTGTGTGCGTTAGCCCTGCGTGCCGGCCAGGTGGTGGGCGTGACCAATCAAGGATAGGTTGCTGCAGCCTTGTTGATATATTTTGACAGATTATATGCACAATAGGAAGAGATGTCATGCATTTTGAATGTCTGAAAGACACGCTAACAATGTTGTCTAGTCAACGAAAATGTATGACATCCTATTTTCATCATCAAAAAGCCAGGTTTAGCTCATACTCTTCTCGTTATCGTCATGAGAAAAAGGAGCGTTAGCTAAATAATTTCGTCATTGTTGACAAAAACAGCACTGGATGGAAGTGTATATTATTTGTCTCATAAACGTGTATCGCTTCTGTTATTTTCTCTGACTGTACACTAAGTGGTAGTGTGAGTGTGAAAGGAAGGAGAAGTAATGGCGACTACAGTGAGTTGTACGAACAAGTGTTCTGCTGTTAAGAGCCTGATAAGAAAATAGTGTTTGGCTTGTGGTTGTAAATTGTACGATTCTTGTGATCTAGAAATGTTAAAATAAAATAATTTAAATCGTATATTTCCCGACAGCTCGGCAAAAGCGCCCTACAAAATATGCATTTGGAGTCCTGTCGATCTTTGGATCCAAAGATTCATGAGGGTAACTATTCCCCAACATGAACAATGTTAAATACAAACACCACTTACACCTCACGGACTGCAGCTTACAGTCCTGTGTAAAGGTGAAGGTAACATCCTACAGCCCTGATTTGCAGACACTGTGCCCAGAGGTTCAGGAGCAGCAGTCCCAATTACCAGGTAAAATAAATTTTCAGGCAATTATTATGCAAATATTTTTTTTATTGTTCAGTGAAATAGTGCTCTTTTTTTCCATTCTATTTTAATATTCAGATCAAGGCTACACACTGTGAAAGCCAAAAGATTGATGGCTCACTGCATTTTTGTTTGCTAGAAGTTCAGCTCTCGGAGTTTGCTCCAAGTTCAGCTTTTTGAAAGATACCTTCAACTCTGCAATTTTTTTTATTTTGTTGGTGTTCATTTCATGAATAAAATGGAATGTTCTGAAACATGGATGGACTGCATAGATTTCAGAACCAACACACTATTTTACAAGTGTAAACACACATATACTACTATAATATATATTATAATAATGTTTACGATGGATGGTCATAAGATCGTAAACGGATCTTGAACGAGTTTGCCAGGGAGCGGGTCGAGCATTTTTGCTGCAGTAACCAAAGCTGTCTACAAACTCAAGTCCCTGTTTGCTACAAAAGCTAGCCAGCCACCGGTTAAGCAAGAATAATCTGCTAAACCTCTCATTGCTCTAGCAGGCAAGGGGCCAGAGACAATTACTCAATGCCGACTCATCTTTCTGGTGAGATCACAAGTCATAGCTCTGTTCCTCTTTTTGTTCTCAGATTGTTTCATCCTGGATTCGTTGGAGCCGACGTGTATCACTATGTCAGAGTAACTAATGTTGTTAGCCTTTCGCAGGTGTCTAGAGCTGTTGTGTGCCAGCTCCCTAATGTTAGCTTCAATGTCGGGCGCTCTGGCTCCAGGAATATACATGACTGTGGCTGGGTTTGTAAGCTTGATGTTACGGGTGACGAGGTCACCTATAACGAAAGGGCGGGAGCCAGTAGACCAAGGTGGAGTGGAATTGCTATGCGTCTTAGCAGGCTTACTGCAATTAGCAGGCCGCATAGGGCTAATGCTAACTGGACTAGCAAGCTGATTACAACCCGCGCTAACTGTAGTGTCCGCCATGCCCACGGTTACCACATTATTCTGCTCTAGCTGACGGACACGACCCTTTAGCAGGGTCAGCCTCTGAGTGAGATTTATGCAATTAGTGCAGGTGGAGCGCGAAGAAGCCATACTTGCTTTTAAATCGTCTGGTGAACAAAGCAGGGGATCAGCGAGGGGCTCCGCAGTCGATTCCTGTGGAAAAAAAGGAAGCAAAATGGATCCTACCTTGACAGGTAATGAAGGGTGGAGTACGTGTGAGTCGCTAGCGCTCCCTCGTCCGTGTGACTCGCTAGCTTTCCCTCGTCCGTGTGGCTTGATAGCTCTTGCTCGTTCGTCCGTGTGGCTCGATAGTTCTCGCTCGTCCTTTATTAGCATGATATTCCGTTTTGTCAATGATTAATGATTAACTTGAGCCATAAACAATCTTGATGATAATGATCATCTGGGCCAAATCTGTGCAAATGAGTGCTGATACAAGAGCTGTGAAATCTTGAGAGGATGCCGAGTTCATGTGGGTGCTGATACAGAGCTGTGGAATCTTGAGAGGATGCCGAGTTGTGCTCGTGTTGAGCAAACATTTGTATAAGTCATAATTCCTCAACAACAACCTTTTACATATGAATGTGCACACCCAGACAACGACAATTTCTCATGAAATATACCAAGCAGTGGGAACTTTAACAGATGTTCAGAAAGAGTCATTCATCCTAAAAGGGCTAATGGGCCTTTGAAAGGAAAGCATTTGCGTGAAAGCTCTGGGCATCTAATGATAATGCCTTTTATTGTTAGAAATCCAGTTCGGGATTCTCTGTTTGGAAGCTGTTTTACAGGCCCAGGCGGGCAGCTTATTTATTGATACAGCTGATCCGTATTTACATGCCCTCACAGGTTAATGCCCTTTAGTTGGAAAGGTGGCTCACTTTAAGATGAGCCAGCTAACCTTATGCGGCCTTGCTGTTTTTGACCAGCAAGTCCTGATAAGCATCAGGCTGTACAAATAACGTAAAAAAAAAAAGGCACCAGGTGACAACCACCTTTTAATGTGAATAGCTACTGCCGCTTTAATAAGTGATGCATCTGCAGTTTAAAAAGCCTCATACGTCAGTGGACCAGGGGACATGTTTGCTTTTGTCGAAACAAGTGAACAAATGAACAGCTCATTAAGACTGAGCAGATCAAGCCTCATGTTGGTTTTCTTTGTATAATGTGCGGTTTACGCATGGTGGCTTAATGATGAAACAATAGACGGCGTAACGTACAAATGGGTCACCCTGTGCTGACTTTCAGGAGACAGAAGACAGAACGGCCAAATTTGGGAGGGAATGGCGATAAGCTGCTTCTTTTCTCCCCCTGGGTCTTTATTTATCATTCAATGTGAGAATTTCCTTGATGAAAGTCAAGGTTGTTTGTGCACGCTCTGGCTCATTCCGATGCCTGTTTTCCACCAGCACGGCAAAGAAGTTGAATTTCTTCCCCTTCCTCCTCAAGAGATGCATTGTAAAAATCGGGGGTATTTTTTATTTTATTTTTTAAATGAAGTCTCCAAAGGTCTGGTACATTTTTCCCCTCATTGGAACTGATTCCTTTGTTATGTACAGTAGTGAAAAAGGGAAAACATAAAGGAACCACCCCCATTTTTTGCTTTATTTGAACAGAAAGCCATCAATTTAACAGGCCCTTTATAAAAAGAAAGTGCCAGGAAAAAGAACGACATTGGGAATCTGGTTTTGGCGAGACGTTCACCTCTTCACATTGTTTAAATTGGAATTTGATTAGTAAAATGCCAGCAAGGTCGACAAACCTGCCATTTTTTGTGTTTACAACACCTCAACTCTCCATCTGCAGCAGGGGGGCCTGTATTTATACTTTTCAACAGAATACACAACCCTCCATCCCCCACCACCCTTTACACCCACACTGGCTGCGCTTTGAAGGGGAAAGGGAATCCAGAAATGGGAAAAATCAGAAGAGGGCTTTGGATGAGTGAATGGAAATGATATTAGTTTCTCTGTTGGGGTGCCTCCTGAGTCAGATGATGATACTATAGAGAAGCTTGTTGCAGGAAGGGGAGGTTTGTGGGTCCTTGAGGGTGCTGACAAATATGCATGAACACATACACAAGCGGCGCGAGAATACAGGCATCAGGGCTTAAGAATGGAACATACACACACATACACACTCACAGATACACAAATTCATGCGACAGCCCCCCATTTATTGATCTTCAGCATTTAAAATCTGGTCACTGCTGCCACAAAGGCTTTTATTTTAGCTGCGCTGGCAAAGCCTGCTCGGAACTGAGCCAGAATGTTAAATATTTTAACTCCCGCACAATGCCATGAGAAATGACAAGGGTAGAGGAAAAAAAACAAACAAACAGGAAAACAGTTTGAAGCTATGCAAAGCTTGATGTGTGTTTGTACCAAAGCATGTTTTATGTAAGCAGCACTTGTGCAATCATCAGCGGTACATATGCAGCATCCTTCACATTTGAAATGAATAGGAAAGTGATATTTATCTACAAAATCAGCCATAAAAAGAAATAAAATGTCAGATTGAATCACACTTAACTCAACACTGACCTACACAGCCCTACCTTGTTAGCAACGCAGGCTAAACTTATTGCAGTGACTGGATTAGTCATTAGTGGACCTGGGACAAGCTTCTGTTTTAAGCGTTTTAAGGTTACAAAAGGGGGACTCATGTTAGGGAAGTGACTCAACTATGTCTAATCCACAGAAGTCCCATCACACGTAGTGATAAGATGACTACATCAGTCACTGCCATATACGCTTTTGAGTGCCATTTGTTTTATATTAGTCTGCTCTCAGTGCGCAAAACCCCAGTGTAAAAATTAACTTCTTTTTCTTTCTTCTTAGGACTGTTCCTGTTTCGGCAAAAGTAACTGGACAAGGTCAAAGGCAAATGTAATGTTTGTGATGGCCTAATATTGCGGAGAACATTAACATTATTTAAAAAAAAAAAAAACACCACAAGGCAGTCAAACCACAAGCGTTTCCGCATCCATCTGAACCTGCGACCGCCGTTGTTTTTCTAGAAAAGCCCACCCCGCCTCAGCTCGCTTGTGGCATTGTCCTGCTTCCCCCCCTTTTCTATCTGTCCCTCGCTTGCGCTCTCTCCTCCCGAACGATGACACTGAGAGACAGCTGTAACGTGAGACGCGTCTCGATCCTGGCAGGGGCTTGGAAAGCCGAGGTGGAAGGAGGGAGGGAGAGGCCTTTATCTGAGACTGGGGGCACTGACCTCCCTCATTCCCCTTCTCCTCCTTTCTCTCTGTCTTTGCGTCTGGTCACATATCCTATCCTCCCCCACCAACTGAAGCGAGGGCAGCACTCTCAAAAAGTGGAATGTGAGGAGGACACATGGGGGTTTATGTGTCCTCCCGCTATTGTCTTTGTTACTTGCACAATTTAGACCATTTCACAGCATCTCACTTTCCTCTTCTAGATACGTTGAACATGTGCTCATTTTAACACACTTGAGAAATGTAAGTTTTTTTTTTTTCATGCTCTCTGACTTTCTGAGCACAACACAGCGCAGATGGAAAGAGTGACACATCCCCCCCAAACTCCAGGCGACGGTTGCTAAATCCTCTGCGAGAGCTCCCGTGTGTAATCCAAACATTTAGAGCTAATTTAAGCATGCAGGCAGCGGCAGCATCCTTTAGGAAACAACAGCGCTCTCACTCTTGCTCTCTTCCTCCCTCCGTCCACCAAGTGTGGGCAAAGTCTTATGTGTTTATGAGCGAATGTCTTCTTGTAGCTGGAGGGAAATGAAAGCACTCAATCACTCACCTGTCAGAGTACTTCAGAATCCACACACACACAGGCGCACAGACACAGTCACAGATGTGCATGCGCACTTAACCCTGAGGGTTTGACAGGACTGGCCCTTTATTGACTCCCTTGATCAAGGAGACAGTAGATCCATTTAATAGAAGCGTGCACGCACGCACACACATACAGATTCTGAAATGAAAGTGGATCCACATTTGTTCTCTCGCCAGCACTAGTGTAAAATCACGGGTGGGTTGCCTGTTATATTGGATCTTGCCTTCATTATGAAATTGGTTGACACTTTCCTTGTATGCATTACATATTTGAATGTTTGCTTCCTTTCACATCCTGGATGTTCAACCTGAGTTTCTTCAGACCATAACAAAATCAACCAAACACGTGGGGAAAAAGTGTGGATGTGTTCAGCTGGAAATGGAACCTCAGTTAAGGTGGAGGGAATTCAGAATAGTTCTGGGAAACAGTTTGTGTTAGCGCAAAACCTTCAGGCAACGCCACAAGCAAAAGCATGCAACAGGAAAGCCTCGAACAATTTGGTTCAATTAGGTCCATTTTAAAGATTAGTTATGTACATTTGACATTAGTTTGGATGTGATCGGTCGATTCTGAATGCATTTGCTGATTTCAGCTTTTCAATTGAGTTCTACCAGTTACCTTAAATCATTTTTCTTTTCTTCTTATATTTAGTGTCTCAAAAACCTGGCATTTGAACAGGGCCGTGTTGACTTGATATATCCACTCTCCATCGACCAGCCATAATATTGACATCCAATGAAAGAACTGCATCAAAGGCCGTTACAAATATAATAATGGTGTTTTGGTTGACACCGAGAGAGCGATTAAATAGCAGTGTGTATTGTAGCAGTGGTGTACAACGCTACAGCACTTGGCCAAATGCTGGATACATGGGGTGCGATACGATTCAGCGGGATTATGATTCACTTTGCGATGGTATAGCTGTGTCCGAGAGGGTTCGATGCAATGAATTTCTTGTCATCATTTCACAACATGAATTCACATATCAGTCTGCTACTGTAAATGTGGCATTCCCAACAAAGATATCTTCAATAAAATAGAATTTGATATGTATCTTGATAGATTTGAAAGGGGAAAAATTCGATTCAAAGCATCAAAATCGATTTTCCGATTTAAATCGTTTATGTTCCATCCCTAAATATTAACAAATAACCTCTCACTCTTATTTGATACAGTTCATGTACTAGATCTAATTGTTTTGTGCTAGTGGTTATAATGTGGTAGCTGGTTAGCTGTATCAATTGACGATTTTCTGTGTCATGTCTCCCAAATCCTTTAAAAACCCACATATTACATCAGTGATGAGGTATAGTCGCGCCACCATCCTCTTTTGGATTTATTCTTTCAGCCATGGCCACTCTTGGGCTCGCGTAGGTCACATTTCAGTCCAGAGTGTTTTGGTAGAGCATTGAGCCAGCAGTGTTTGGGAGGGAGAGAGATGTGACAGCTGTGTTGGTCATGGCTACTCTGACCTTCACACGTCATGTTGATGGATCATAAAATTTGTAACGATACACTGACGCTGTTGTGTAGGCCCACGCAAGGCTGACGATCTGTTCACATAACTGGTGCCATCATTGGTCCAAACCAAATGGTGGACGGCCACCAAGTAGGACAGCTTGAGTGCATATGAATGACTTTTGTCTCGTATGGAGAAGCACATTTCTGCAGTGGGCCCTCTGCCACGAAACGGAGGAGTGATGACGGCAGCACAAAAACATGCACGTGTACAAAGCCAAGAACACACACGTACACCCATACGCACACACTTGGCATTTTTTATACATCCTATCTCCCACAAATGGATTGCAGGATTGTTCAGAGCTTTTTGCCTGTCCCAAAGCGCTTTGCTCCATGCGTGGGCTCCCCCGAGACGCCGCTTGCTCCATCTAGTCAAGGAAGAAACCATTTAGCGGAATGAAAAAGGCACACATATTGCAAGGCATACACAAGGTGGCTGCTGGGAGGATTTGACTAGCATGTAGACAAAACGTTTCCCCACGCAGGTTTTTTATTATTTTATTGCCCCACCAGCTCCCTACCTTGCCCCGAACACACACTTTCTCACATTGCAAAGTACTCGCACACAGATTCCATTTTGTCAGCTTTCAGCCGCAGATCATGTAACGATAAAAGATGCTGCCCCGCAGTTAAACACTGCCAGTAAATCACAAGGCAAAGAAAGCTGGGAGAAGCACTTATTTTTAAGCAGCATGAGAGAGACCACACTGGGGAGAAGGGGTCGAGACAGATAGGGCAAGACACGGAGAGAGCGAGGAGGAAGAGAGAGCTCTTTTGTGCACTGTGTACTGACATTGTGTGTGTGATGAAGAGATGAATCACTGCTATTTAGGGATTGGTTTCCTGCAACTGATTGTGTGACGACTGTGTGGCGGACAAGACTGTCAAGACTTGCCTGTTTTGTTCTGGGGGCTTCAGGAAAATGTCTGCGGCCAAGTTTTGCTGGCTCGCTCCCACAGGGAGCAACAAGAGACAAACACCTCACCAGTGTCTACTAACAAAGCATCAAATATTCAAAAGTGAGGGATTTTAGGCCAATTTCAGTTGTGTGTGTTTCAGAGCACACTCGTTTTGTTCACACAAATACCAACAGATATTTGTTGTAACCTTACAGCTTTTTATCTCAGCCTTTTATAAGTAATCTATACGTATTACATACAATACAATCCACTGCAGTCACCCCGTCACTACAGTGACTTGTAATAGAATGGTTTTATACAGCATATTTTTCACCGGCACCGTGTTGTTGTCTGACTTTCAGAAACATGATGACATTATCCACCCGAGTTAATGAAAAGGTGAACATCATTTGCTTCTGTGATAACATGGTGGATCGGAGCCATTGTTCAATTATGCATGGTATAATTGTCCAATTATATCATGGTAAACACTGTTGTGATTAGTAGAGATTTTAATACGATATTTAGAAATGAATGGTTAGCGTATTAATGAGCTCGAATTGTCGATTCGCGCAGAAGTTGTGTTTGAATGCTAAGATGCATTAGTCGAGATAAGCTTTCCCTACCTCTGAGGACTGAAATGTTACACCGAGTCTTATAAGAATGTTCAAGTACCACTGCAAGTATTAACTGCAACTGCGTGACCTTCCCCTTACATGACAACACTGCTGCATCATTGCTCTGTCTACACAATCAAAAGAACAAAAATGATTCGTGGCTATGTGAAGAGCTGTGGATTTCTTGTTTTGGAGTGAAACTAGTCGATTATGTACTCAGGAATATAACTTGGCTCTATTGTTAGTCAGTTGAATAAGGCTCCAGATTTGAATCCTTCCCAAAACCGACGTTGTAATACGAACACAAACGGGTCAAGTTTGTGCAGCAAAATGGGGTTAACAGATCAACAGCCTGATTTACGCAGTGGAAAATGATGGCAGACAGCGGCGTCTTCCTTATCCAGAGTGATTCACCTGGCAAATCATTTTTCTGTGCTGAGCCCTGATGAGCAGAAATCCTTTAATCATCCACTAATAGGTCTTTATGAAAAGGCAGGAGATGAATTCAGTCTACCTGGCACTCTGTTATCATTACGGCTGCGACGAGTTATCAAAGTGTGTTGGTGTGCGTCTGTTGTCTGTGCGTGTTTGTCTGTCTGAGTGATTACTATCAACACCGGCCGTCCAGTTCATTCTGTACAAAATGACAGACTTGTCAGTTTCTCCTTTGCTGTAGATAACCCGGAAAGGCAACATTACTCTGATTCATAAACCATCGTCTCACACCAAATGCCACTGACAGGAATTCTAAAAACGCCACCTAATTTTCAGTGTGCTCTAGCTGCCTTTTGTAAATTGGAAGGCACATTATTTTATGACAGAACTGGACTAGATTGTGTCCAATGGTGTCCGTCTGATCTGAACCTGCTGACCAGATGGATGTGTTTGTTGTCAGCAAAACCTTGTTGGTTACTCACACTCTCTCGCTCTTGACACAGTCTGTGTCTGGTAACTTTACTGGTGTTGGCCTAGAAGCTGAAAATGTTTCTGTGCAGTTTTGTACCAGACTGTCTACGTTTTTTATTGTCAAAGAAAATTGAACATAAGCCATCAGATATAAAAGCGGCCACAGCCTGTGTAATGTGTGTTGTGTCATATGCGCAGCAGAGCGGCATCTGTTGTGTTGAGCTGCTTAGTTTAGGCTCAGGCTGAGAGCACAAGGAGGGCCTTAGAGACAATGCATGAGAGATGGGCGTGAGAACACTGGGAGGGCTTGGTTCTCTACAAGAACTGTCTTGTGTTTGGGGAACATATCCTCACACTCAAAGCTCCGGTGTGTAGATCCAATTCGAACAAACTGGTTTTGCAAGAAATGGCTCGGTGAGGAAGAGAGCGAAACACACACTCTGTCTGTCTGTGTGTGTGTGTGTGTGTGCGTGCGTGTGTGCGAGCACATGTATCTTGTGTGCACCCACAGCTGTTAGCACATCACCATCTTTTTTTTCCATTTTGATGCCTGTGCGCACCACAAATTCAAATAAAGGGGCCTGATCCACTCCTGAAATCCAATAGGGAAAGTATTCACCTGTGCGTACATTAAAAAAAAAAAGTATTCATTTCATTTGTAGCATCAATCAAAGCGGCGTAAACACGTTTTATTCCAGTGACTCAGCTTGTTGTTTTACTCGGAGCCTCAGCAGTGTTGTTTCTCTTCTCTCCAGGTGTTACAGCAGTTATGACAAAGAGCTGAAGGCACCTCAAACAGTGAGTATGTTCTCCTTCTCACTCTGGAATGTATGAGAGGTGATGCGTGACTTTTTGAAAAGCTATACCTTGTCATACAGTCTTGCACCTTTTTTTTTTTTTGGAAACACTCAATAACAGCCATGCAAACTCTGCCAGTTCCAGGCCTCATTTGATTTTAATTCATTCACCAAAACAGGATGTTTTTTTTCCCCTTGTCAAATTAAATTTAACAAGAGACCCTTGAAACGAGGTTGTTATGATTACATTACAAATTTGGGGGTTCATTCAGTGAAACGGCCAATTAATTAGATTTCTCCCATTCAAATCTGAGTATTTGAAACGTACATGGCTAATAAGCATCCTTAGTTTGCTATCTGCTCGGAGCTCGTTCAGAATTGAAATGGTTGTTAACTGCGCCCTACAGGGGCTTCCAGGGATGCAGGATTGCGTGCAGTTGTTTATGTGTGCTGTTACGTGTGGCGTTAATCTCCCCCTCTCCCTTCCTCTTCGCTCCTTTTTCCGTGCGCGGCTCACTCTTGCCTCTGTGTGAGTGCTATCTGCTGTCAGGGGCGCGGCTGCGTCCTCCAGGCTTCACTTCACACCAAGGAGGCAGTTTGTTGTTGCACACGCAGACAATGACTTGCACTTTCCTCTCCTACCTGACCCGATGGCCTGCGAGTGTCTTTTATAACTGTTTTTTTTTTTAACTGAATGCTTAGTGTTTTGAAATCTTTGTGTGTTCCCGGACCTGAGTCTGTCAGGTTCCTGCGCCATCTCTGCCTGTAAATGATGCATTGTGTTGCCGCATGCTGCTTGTATCATTTGTGATGAGTATTGATGAGTACTCACCCTCTGGGGGAATCATTTACTGGGGTGGTGGGAAGAGACATGGAGCTTTTTCTTACTGGCTTTTCAAGGCCCTTTTGCAGACCGTAGTACAAAAAAGAGTAAATCTTTCCAGCTGTCTGTTTTTCCTCAGCCCACGGCATATTAAATTATAAAGTGATGCAGCCGTGTCATTTGTCTGTCAGGTTGTGACACCCCCACCCCAACTCAATCTAAGGAAGAAACCTCAAACAGGCCTAAGGATCTGTGGGCCGACTGATTCGGGGACAGAAATAGAACAATGGGCACAACAACCCGAGTTGAGGTTTCCGTGATGACAGCAATGAGATATTGGTCCGCTCCCCATGCCACTGTCCCTGGCAACAGACATACTGTATGTGAAGGTGCATCTTGGTTTCAACATGATCAAAAGTGCAATGAACTATTTACAAGTGAAATAGCGCCCTAATGACAAAGGGCAATTGAGTTCGATTTGTCAATGTTTTGCTCCACTTTCGGTTCTGTGTCAAATGCTTTGCAGTACAGATTGCTCTTGTTTTGGTTCGGAATGATGTAATTCCACTTTTGCTCACTGCAGGGGCAGGGCTATTCTAGTGAGATCATACGTGGCTGCTGGCCACCCCAATATCCTGAAAAATCCTTGAGTCAGAGCTGTTTTTTGTTTTTGTTTTTTAATTAAAGACCTGTGTGTGTGTGTGTGTGTGTGTGTGTGTGTGTACATAAACACACACGCACGCACACGTTCACTTTATTGGTATAATGCATGACTATATATGAATATAAAGGTAAAGAAATTCAAATTGGTGAGTACCCTAGGTTAGTGTTTGCATGTCAGGCTCTCACAGTTCAGCAGTCACAGGTTCTTATCCCGGCTGCGGCCTTCCTGTATCAAGTTTGCATTGTCTTGTTGTGCGTGCATGGGTTTTTCTCCAGGTAATCTGGCTTCGTCTCACATTACAAAAACATTCGTTATTTTGATTGAATTTGAATATGCATGTGCATGATTGTTAATGTATGCCCTGGGATTGACTGGCGACCAGTCCAGGGTGTCCCATAGAGAACGTTAAAGTGGGGCTAGCTGCAGCCTTGAATTTTTCTGTGCGCGGCCCTTGGGAGAAGAAGTTCAGGCACCCCTCGAGTAGCTGGGGCTCATCCAAACAGCTCTGTTTGTAATTTTAATGACCTTGGTCAGAGGAAACGGCAAAGAGCAGCTGTAGTCTGACAACCAAAGGAAAATGCAAATGAGGGGGAAAAAAAGGGAAACTATGACATTTGTAACGTTACTTTGACTTGTTTGTCAGCATTGATCCAAATGCTTCATCAACAGTCGATGGCAAGTGTTTTTTTTATTTTTTTACTTCCCCGTTTAAAGCATTCCGGCCCTTCATACCCACGCATGTAGCATTCATCCACTTCAAGACTTTAAGATCGCTATTATTCAGCCCTAGGAATACTGTATGCGTACGTTAAGTGCTATAATGCATGTAGACAATTTGTACTTTAGCCAAAGTGGGCGCAGCAACGCTTGCGTAGCCTCATCTGCTTGATCCGAGCTTGAAATGCAGTGCCTTTTAATGACAAAACGGAGTGGCTGGGAGCCATGCAGAAAAGAAGGGAGCGCGCGTGCGTTTGCATGTATGTTTGCGTGCGGACGTGTGCGAGGGGTGAGGGTGGATGTGCGCCGCATGAGTGTGAATTAGAGAGGAATAAAGGGAGGGGGAGAAGGAGAGAGAAAAATATCTCGAAGGTCAGAAACAGCAGGCGGCCGTAAGGGAGAGACACGTGAGACAGAGATAGTCTTGCGTTAGCCCCACAACTTTGCTCTTTAAATGTGTGTGTGTTCTTTAAATGCGTGTGTGTGTCCTGCGGGGCCAACATTTCCATCCGCATCCTACTGTGCGTTACAATGGAACTGAATTGCAGTATTATAGACAGACGGACAGACAGACACTACAGACATTACGTACACATTTCGGAGCCAGTCAGTCACTGAGCTTCAGATAATTTTTCTACACGGCCCTTGTGACAGTGGAAGGGGAAATTACACCTCATAGCCTGAGGGGAAGAATTTGTGTGTCTGGCTGCCTGTCACAAAAGGCGAATAAGGTTTCATCAATCTGAGCAAGTGCTATCATTTTCAGTTCTTGCTCTTTGTTTCTCAGTCTTTTTTTTTCTCCCAGTGCCCTTTAAACTGGTTCCTTGTTAGATTAAGGAAGCGTTGAGATAACGCCGAAACATTTAGTACTTTGCACTTGCCTCGGAGCTACGGTTGTTAAAAAGCTGCTGCGAGCCTGTCCTCGGGATAGAGCGCAGTCTCGATAGAGGACAGCGTAGATTCAACTGACACGCTCAGCGTTCATTGGGGCTTACCCATCATGTCTTCTTCAGCTCTTGTGCGCACACATACTCACCCAGTGGTGAGAAGAAACGAAGTACAAATACATAGCTACTACTCTTGTCAAAGGTTTCTGTGTGCGTGTTATTAATACTATGTTTTTGTGTTGGTGTACCCTGCACCCTAAGCATCCTAGTAGTTTCACTTTCACAAAAAATAAAATAAAACATATACATGTACAGGCGGCCCGGTAGTCCAGTGGTTAACACAGTGTTTCGATCCCAGTCCGGCCTCCTGTGTGGAGTTTGCATGTTCTCCCCGGGCTTGCGTGGGTTTTCTCCGGTGCTCCGGTTTCCTCCCACCCGTGGCAGGCTCCAGAATGAGTGTGAGCGTGGATGGTTGTTCGTCTCTGTGTGCCCTGCGAAACCGAAAGACTGCTGCTGTAGTCGAAAACCAGTCAAACCATAATCCGTTCCAGAAGGCTGTTGGAAACCGAAATTGTTCGAAAACCGAAACCACGCTCTTTTTAAAATAAAAATGTTTACTGAACATGTCTGCTCACAATGGAAAGCAACACGAGGAAACGTCGATTCCTCAGGTAGACGAGGAAGTGACGCTTTCTCGTGTAAGGAAGGCGAGAGGAGTCAAATGGTGCATTCAAGTGTGCTCAGTTTGTTCGAGAACCAAAATTGTTCATCCGAGGCATTAAAAACTCCAAATATTTGGTCGAAACCCGAATTGGACGAGAACCGAGACGTTCGCAAACCGAGGTTTGACTGTATATATAAAAGTGTGTCACCTACAGTGGCGCATGATCTTCATCACGGGAAGTTGTTAGCATTCTGTAACTGCAGCTTGCGATCATAGCCGTTGAAATAAATATTTTTTGTTTGTTTCAAAGTTTGTTTAAAATTATCTGCAAATTTTGGCTGTTTGAAGGCCGGGCTCAATCCCGTAGCGAGGGTCGACTGTACAGTCAATAAAGAAGTTGTTTCAGTAGATTGGTCCATCTTCTGATCGGATCGTGATCGTTTTTTTCTTTAATCTCTGATCGGTGATCGGCTCCAAAATCCTGTTCATGTAAAGTCTAAATAAATTACTCTATTCAATAGTTACATTTTAAACCCTTACCAAACCAGCTTCACAATCATCTATGGCACAGGTATCAAACTCAAGGCCCGGGGGCCAGATCTGCCCCCCCCACATCATTTTATGTGGCCTGCGAAAGCAAATCATGTGTGTCCACTTAACTGATCCTTGCTAAAATATGTACCGAAATGTCAAATCGTCATGTGTAATAAATAACGGGGAGATTTTGCAATAATTTTGTTACCCTGTTAACACTGACTCAAACAATAATTGAACAAACTATTATAGTTGATTTGACTGATTTAAAAAATGGTAATCCATCAATTTGTTGTGTACAAGTAATAATATACAAACATTTATTTAGTTTCACTGTCGCAACGGCCCTCCGAGGGGAAAACGTAATCCCAAGGTGGCCCGCAACAAAATTGAGTTTGACATCCCCGATCTATGGTATTTTCTAACATCTTAGCCTACAAAGTGATGTGATGTTGCACAATGGCAAATAAACGTCTGCAAGTACTTTAAAGAAACGATAATAGGTGATAAAGTCACCTTTTGACATTTATTAATGTTTGGGCATACAGACAGATTCTCATGCCAATGTTTAATCATAAGTTAGACTTTTTTCTTATACACTAGTGTATTTACTTCTACTGAAGTTCAAAGTGTGATCACGTTAGACACACGCACACATCTTCGTCCAGACGGTCTCAAAAGGATTGAGTCCACCAGCCACACTTTTGATTTACCCTCCCTGCCAAAAAAGCTTGCGCTCTCCCTGTCACCAGCACGGAGTGAGGCTGCTCTTTTCCAGACCCTTGTGCCATGAATCACTGCTTGCGCCCAGGGAGCCTCAGTCCGCTTGGGGGCTGCCCGCCTGGACGATAATGTGCGTGGTCATGAGGGGGCCACAATGAATTGAAGAACCCAAGTTGTCCCAGCGAGTGCAACAACAGGAGGTCTGTGTCTGTGTCGTCCATGTGCTTTTTGTAGTTCATGCTGGGCTGTCGAGCACACAATGCACACAAAGTTTTGGGTGTCGTCATACAACACAATTCCACAACGGTCATTTGTGAAACATAAGTAGACTTATGCATATCATACATCACAAACCTAAAGTCTCCCATATTTGGGTGCAATTTGAGGTCCTTGGATTGGCTTGAATGTGTCATTTCCTTTCCAGTCTTAATCAAAGCCAAACAATCCAAACTATCAAAACAACTATGGAACTTAGAATGTGTGCATTCAAACCCCCAACCCCCAACGAAGTAATGAGGCTTAATCTTACATTCGTAAAGACGTTATTTATGTCGGAACGGTTCTGTAAAAGATTGTTGACCTGTATTGTATTTTTTTTTTAAAACATCATGGCACAGTGTCAAGAAGGAAGAACCGGATTGCACTGGCCTCTCCAGCTATATTGTAATACAAAGAGGAAATAAATGCAAGAGTGTAGAAATGTGAGAGGGTGGCTATTGGCAAATAGTCCTATGTATTAAGTGCAATCGTATATTTCGGCAACCAAGACTTTCTATGCTTTGCTTTATAACTGCAGGTTCAAATCAAATTAAAATACATTGTTAAGTTTTATTGTAAAACTCACTATATGTACGCAATATGCCATATTGGTATGGCTTGGGTGGAGGGCAGCTGAATTTCAACAGCAGGATTTTTTTGGGAGTGAAATCTCACGAAATTGGAAGTCTCAGCATATTGCCATACATATGTCTTCGCTTGTAGGGACAATCAAATTTAGAGGTGCCGCAGTGGCTGTTGTATAATATTACGAACTGACAGTAAATGAAACTAGCTGCTGTTTAATATTTGAAAACATGTCATTTCATTTTGTGTAAAATTAGGCCATTTAATACATCTATTGCAATAAAAACTGTTGACCTGCTGGTGTAAGGATTGGAAACAACTCAATTGATCATCATGCTGGCTTTTGTTTTTAATGGACGAATCCATACTGCTTTAATGTTTTAGAGTTTAACAAATAAGTTGTGTGTGTGTGTATGTGCATATGGTACATGCAAGGATTGCTGTGTTTTGGCTGATTATTAAGCAGACCACACATAGTCATTCTTTTGTGACACACACTGCCAGCAGCTGTTGGTCTGTGAGTCTCTTGCTTTATGGAGTCGATCTTCTGCATTTATGACCAAACCGCATCACCTCTACACTCTATTCTTTGCTTGGGCTCTTCAGCCCCCCTGTGGCTCAACATCCTCCACGGAATACTCGATTTAATCCTTCAGAACTTGGCTTTGTGGCTCCACGCATGCTTGTTGCTGGGAAGCGTTTGTCCCTACTAGGCCTGCATGTCCCCAGGCCTGTTGGCCAGGCCAGGTTGTAACCTGGATACAGCTGCAGTCCAGAGGAACCATTAGCAGTGCCAGGAGGCCCCCAGCTCACAGGGAGAGCTCATTACAGTATTTGTGCAGTCACACTTCTATGAAACACAGCAGTGTGCCTGGTGAAACTAGCAAGCACACGGAGCCTCGGGGAAAAAGCATCGCCGGCTCCATTTGTACTTGTGTGGGACAAAATGAGGTTTCATCGAGAGACAGGTAAGAATGCGGAGAATGATGTTCATCATTAAACACTCACAGCTTTGGTTGAATGTCACTATTTGCTGTGTGTTGATCTGCTTTTTGTTGAGTGTGTGCGAGCTCGGGATTGGGTGTGTGTGTGAGCTCTCAGAGGCCCATTTCAGCTGTCTGGTGTGGTGTACAGATGGCTGGGCTGGGGTCTGCTGAATGAGATATCCTCTTTCTCTCCTCTTTTTGCATCCTTTCCTCCTGAGTTACATCCCTGCTTTTTCATCGCCACATCTGCTGAGGGCCATCTTGGGCAGAGGAGACTTTTCCACTGCTCTATTTTTCCCTTTCCCTCTTTACTTAACGTGCCTCTCAGGGCTCCGTGTTCCAGCCGTACACAGTGGCTTTGGAATGAAAAGTCTCTTAACCGAGCCATGTGCCCCGGAGCTACGGTAATTGCAGGTGAAATTCAGCTTCCTCTTTAAAATGCCATCTCTCATTTCCAGTTACCGGTCCCCCCTCTGTATTTTGCTCCCCCTACACACCCCCTCTACGCTGCACGCCCTGCACGTCTCCCTCGCTCTCTCCCCCTTTGGCTGTCTTTCAGAGGCGTGTGAATCCCTCAGCCCCTGTCGCGTCTCTCTGCCCCAGCAGACACTCCCACAATGCACAGCGCCGATATCAGCCATGCGGTTGCTTGGACACACTTAAGTCTATGAGTGAGCAGGTCAAATATATAATTTATGAAAAAAAGCGTGTTTGTTCCTGCGGCGGTGATCAAACCGACCGCAACAAATTGCAGATAATGAATTCTCACGTTACAACTGTATAAAAATTGTCACTGAAATTTAGGATGACCACATTGACAATTAGCACATTACTCTTAATAACCCTCTGGGATCCAATGCTAACCATTTACCCCCCCCCCCACGCCCAAAAATCTTGAACACAATTTTCATGAAACCTCCCAAGGATGTCGATTTTTGTGTAACTTTGTAATTTCTAGTTCAAGTATATTAAAAGCATACTGTTCACACAAAATTGTGGCCAATTTTGTCCAACAGAAACCCCATGAAAACTGCATTTACTGGATTGAATCACAGAATCGACCAAAATGCCCACAGGCATCAGTGAGCCTCCAAGGGTCACATGAGTTAGCCTGCAGGCCTGTTCTAAAAATAGCTCCACGGTGATATGGTGAACATTGTGATTTCCTAGGATTGTTGTTGAATTGTTAAGTTGAAAAAAACTTACAGAGGTAGAAATGAAGTGTTCTATATCGTATTTGTTTCCCATCTTGTTAAATTGTTTTTGATAATTGTTGATGAAGAAAATCATTAATGTGAACAGTGATCATACCAAATTGATGTTTTTGCAGTAAACTGCTCGCCCGTCACATTAATTACTACACAAGAATTAGCTCTGTTTAAAAAACAACAACATTGTGACACCTGTTCTAAATTCAACAATTACAAATGTACCAGATTCCATCATTTTCCAATTTTGTATTTTAAGAAGAGGAAGTGCCCGCTGCTGGCTGTAGGAAGACTGTACGCTATTATTGACTGAGAATATGTAAAAAAAAAAAAAAAAAAAAAGGGGGAATCTAAGGCTTCACAAATAAAAATGAACGTATATAAAATGACCATAACTGTTGTTAGTCTAATATGTTTTGCGCTAAAATAATCAAAATGGCCACACACACACACACACACACACACACACACACACACACACACACACACACACACACACACACACACACACACACACACACGGCCTGAATACATACAATGACAATTCTTATAGTTGGATATGAAACTAGAATATATCTAATATTGTGTCCTATTCCTTTTATCCGGCCACTGTCATTATTCATTGCAAGGAGGAGAGAAAAAAACGGTAGCGGTGTGTCTTGAGGGGAGTGTGTGCGCCGTATACAGCGTCAGCAAGGCGTGATCTGTGTGGAGGTGACATGAAGGTGAACACGGTATGCAGAATGCTCTCCCGACTCGGGAGGCAGCAAATGGCTCTGTGGCAGATGGAGTCTTTGTCAGTGAAGAAAAATGGCAGTTCAAGCGCCTCACAGGGACCCTCATACAGTCACCCTTTTTTTTTTTTTTTTTTACACATGTGTATGCACTCTAATGCATTCAGTCTGTCACGCATGCATGCACAGATGCATGCATTACATTCACACTGACTATACAGACAAACGTATATATTGACACACATATATCTGCCCCTCCCCTCCTTAGCAAACTGGGCTGGCGGGCGGTGACCTTCCCTGCTGAGAGGGTTCCCTGGCTGTTTGATCAATTATCCCTCGGCCATTGTTTACAGGGAAGCAGAAGTGGAGAGAAGGCTCAAAATGGCCACTGTCAGGTGGAGGGATCCATTTCCCTGCCAGTGTGGAGGGTGGGGGTTAGGGAGAGAAAGGGAGAGACAAGAGATCGGCGCTGTGAAGCGTCCTCACAGGCAAAGGGAGGAGCAGCGAGGATGAGATGACATTATAGACAAGGTTCAGTTTTGGTTGCTCCCAAGTTACCATTTCAAATACTAATCTGCTGCCAAGAAGATTTGTGCTTTTCAAAACTTTCCAAAGTCAAATGTTTGATAAAAATGCATCGCCACATAGTCTGACTCGCCACAGCCTTGTAGCGATGACAGCGATATAGTGGTATTAAAATTGCCACAATATTGTCATCGTCATTCTATAATATTAAAAATAGCGCATCACTGTCAAAAAATGTGCTCTCCTTTGTGAACTACATAGACCACGATACTTTGCACCCCTGAGCCAAAAGGAACACATGACAATAAAATGACTGGCCACATCTATTTCTTTGTCACTGCTGAACATAATGAACAAAAGAGTGTTGTGCGTTTTATGTTCTTCAATATCATGATTTTTTTATTTATACAGTATCGTGAGCGTGTTTTAAATGGCCAACCACTCCACATTAGTGACAATTATTGTATCGTCAGGTTCATATTGTGATATCATATAGTGACGTTTCGATATCGTTACATCCCATTTAGTTTGATCTCGTATTATTAAACAAGATGGCCAAAATATTTCCTGTTCTTATATTGCAGCAAAGTTACAGCACTGCAGGTACACCTCTTATTCAAAGTATTGAGACGTGAGGAGTGGGGAACGGGCGCTGGGGGTACGTACTCTAAAGGTCAGATGGCATGGAGAGAAAGAAAAAAAGAGTGGGAACAAATGATGCACTAAGCGAATGACACTCCGAGGTCCTGCTTTAATATGTATGTATCGCAGGTTGATGGCTGATTTCATTAGCGTCGCTCATTGTTATTCATAGATTGTCCTCCTGCAGCAAAATGAATATTGTATTCACACACACGCACACACACGCTCTTCAATAAACACACAACAATTGCATTTTCCAGGGAATACAGTGTGTGGATCTTGCAGAAGGCTCGAAGAAAAGGCTGATGTTACCGCAGGCTGTTATCTGTGTGGGCTATAATTAAAACAATTTACAGCGCTGTCATTTTAACACAGCTTTTTGGCGCGGCTGCGGACAATTCTTGTCAGGTTGTGAGGATTTAGCTCTCCTTGTTGATATTAGGGAGAATTATTTTCAAAGAAAGGTTACCTTTGTTTGAGTGACAGGAGCAGTATAAGGTATGTTGTGCGTAAAGGTTCTGATTACGTCATTTGAATTGACCTAAATCTGTGTGCACGTGTGTGAGAGCAAGGCCTTGAGTTCCTGGCCATTAGTAGTCTTTGTGTTTATGAGACCGAGTGGACATAGAACAGGGGGAGCCAAACTATGCCTGCAGCATATATTGAAAATAACACTTGACACAGTGCGCAACACTACTTAAAGGGATGTTGGGCAGACGGCGTAACGTGTGAGTGTCAAAAGATTGTGTGTTGGGAGGGAGGGGGGGGTGATGCTTGCGGCACCTACATTTCTAATGGGTGCTACGCCCATGCCACCTCACAAGTACCAATAGTACAACCACCACTCCTGATAGAATTATACATCATCACTGTTATGTGGAATCCTCGTTGGTCAAAATATGGTCAGTTCCATATAATTTCACAGATTGATAGTTTTGTCTATCTTCGCGTCATCTAGTTATGTTTAGTAACCAATGAAAAGTATTAATTAAAAAAAAAGCTGTTAACGTTCTCTGAGAGAATGGTATAAATTCACCATGGGGATTAATACATACATACCTGGCAATTGTGCTGCCTAGTCATCTCATTTTTTAAATTGATTTTTGATTTGATTTCTTTGAAAACAGTCAATTCAGAATTTTGGAAAACAGAGCAAACTAAAATGTACATCCCTCATGATTCTTAAACCTTTAAAAAAAGAATTTGTGAAGCACGTATCATTTGCTTTTGTGAAATATAAAGCCTTTTTGCTTTGTTGAGGGCTGAGAACTGAATTTGATGTGCATGTCCGGCAGCACCAACAGCCCAACTCGGGAATGACCTCCGAACGGTGTTGGGCGTGCCTTCAGGCTATGAACAGTTCCCAGTCAACAGCCGACAACTGGGTCTGCAGGTAGCCGGGTCGCTGCGGCTTTAGGAGCCATTTGGGACCCAGTTGGAGGTTACTCAACAGCAACAACAGAAACAGCAGCACCAACATGTCCGTGCTACTTTAATCATTGGCAGCGTAATAAATTGGCTTTTCTTGAATTGACTATTAATTCTTGAATGGTGGTGGGTTAATGTTGGTGCACAACGTAACAGAATAGCAATATAGGAAATAATGACAGCTTGATAAATGCTCTGGATGGTAACTCAAGCAGGATGGTGTTTTTTTGGTTTCCTGAAAAGTAGTGATTCTGTCTGACAATAATGATATGGAAGGGCAGAAAGAATTTTTTTTTTTTTTTTTTTACCACTAAAGTCACACATTTTCTCCATTCTTTTTCGGAAGACCCGGTTTGTGATATGTGATATTAATGACACTCCAGTGACTCCTTTCAAATAGCCAGTTTACTACAGGTTGCTCTTCTTTTGATATTGATCTGTTCGGTGCTTTTTTTTTTTTAAGTATCTGCATTTTATAAATAATACATCGTTGCTAGGTGGACTAATTTTTAGTGTGTTAGTTTTCAAATTGGCCCTTGCATCCTCCCACATTTCTTTATGCAGCCTTTGGAGGAAAAGACACCCCAGACAGAGTACATAGTACGAGCACAAGAAAGGGCCTGACCAGCCTCTCTTTGTTCCTCCAAGATGACTCTGTTTCAAGCAGGAATTCCAGTCCTTAGTGGGACATACGCAAATGTTCTCAAGAGAGATATTAATAGCTATTGTGGGTGGAAGAAGGAAAAATTAAGGGAATTTTTCCATATATTGTACATGGAAAGAGTCCAGATGGATTATCTCTTGAGTTTTTGAAGCAGCTCAAAGGCGTTGGCCTTGTTAGTAACACGCACTGGCTTACATTCGGCCTGTCTGAAGTACAACAGACCATTACTGATTAACGTATCTGATCCCAGCCAGTAGAAGGCTGTTTTTAATTCCTCGTATGAAGAATGTTTGTTTGAAACACAACACACGTTCCATGCAGGCACACAAGATAAGTTTGTCGCTTGAGAAACAATGTTGGCTTGTCTTCTCACATTTCACACTTGTTTCATCCCCTTAACCGCCAGTGCTCAGCATAGACATGCTGCCTGACTTCTTGAGTCATGGATTCATAGACATCACAAGGGCTGCATGTGTGCTTTATTTTGCCCATGCATCCATTTTCCCATTCTGATGTACTGTACACCAATGGTGGAAAAGTAGTAGGAAGAAGTTAAACTTCTCGCCATTACATAACGGATGGCAATTCAACATATATACTTATCTGTTATACATCATTGGCGTCGAGCCGAGTCCTTCAGAATCATCATGATAAAAATTTATGTCATGTCATGTGTCACCTCATATGAAGTCATTTTCCACACTGCTGATACTGAACAGGGTCGCTGGGGGGATGGGGTGGGGGCGGCGGCGGTTGCTGGAGCCTATCCCAGCTGACTTTGTACTACTTAACCCTGAGTTGGTCACCCGCCAGTCACAGGGAACAGATAGTCAAACAACCACCCAAACCCATATTCACACCGTCACCAAGCAGGAAACAATTCCATGACGCAAGATAAAAATATATAGTTAAAATATTTAAGTAGAAAAGTAAACAGTTTGCACCATAATTATATAATTGTGACTATTTTTCACAAGAAAATTGAACAGCCTGTGAACATTGTTAGTCTGCCTATGTTGCTGCATCATTAGTGTTAAAATGTCCATTGCTTGAAGTGCCATAACATCACAACATACATGCTATTCTGGTTATGGCATTTTCTAGGATGTTAAATAGAATGTAAGAAGGTAAACAGTTTGCACCATAATGATATAATTGTGACTATTTTTCACAGAAAATTTAGACTATCAGCCTGTGAACATTGTTAGTCTGCCTGTGTTGCTGCATCGTTAGTGTTAAAATGTCCATCGCTTGAAGTGCCATAACATCGCAACATAAATGCTATTCTGGTTATGGCATTTTTTAGGATGCAAAAGAATTAAGATGGCGGCCATTTTTTCTTTGTTTTAAATATGCTTATTATATGAAACTGCTGCTTATTGTGAAGTCCGTTGAGGTGGGTCTCGTTCACTGCCACCGTTAGTGCTCTTATTCAACACCTTAGATATATGATTAAGAAAACATTAGTCTTATCAACGTCTTCACATTTCCATTTTGTTTTCAACAAAGTCAACAAAACAGTTTACCCTTAGAAGCTTTACCCAGTACAGTATTAAGACAGAGATGTTCCCACAATGGCTGTGTGCTTTGAGAAGTCAAAGAAAAACAGTCATAGATATGCACACTCCTACTTTTCTGAGTTGACCCCCCCACACACACCCACACACACGCGTACACAATGGGGTGTAACAGGACATCACCTATTTGGAGTTTCACAGCAGGTTGGCATTCCAAGACAGCAAAGAAGAGCGGTAATGGTCAGTGAGCTGTTTGTTAACTCACTGCTTTACCTGTTCCTGGGCCACAAAGCGTGAAGGCTATATTTCCTGACACAAACACAGTCCCACACTTGCATACCATGCACACACACACATACATACAAATAAATCGCATTGCTTCTCCCAGCCAGTTAGAAGACAAAAGCTAAAAAAAAACCTGAATTGACAAAAGACACCCAAAGACATGACAAAAGCTACACACTCTCATGTTCACATGGATGCGACTTTACTCTTTGGATGTAGAAAGTGGGCCACACTGAGTGACAGGATATAGAGTGACGTCACATGCTTGAATTATGCACCTGGAGGTCACAGCATCAACATTTTTTTCCCTCTGTATTTAAGTGTGCAACACATCTGAAATGGGTCCTCGTCTTTGTTCCTATGATGGTGGGGCTATATTTAAATGAACAAATCATAAAATTCATCCAGTCAGCAGCAGGAGAAAAAAAAAGTGCTTCTTAAAAACCACCCACACTGCTTTTTCCGCCTTGTTGCGACTTGTTTGTCTGTCACAGAAGGATTTTGTCTTCTGCCAGAAAAAATGCTCTCACACAGCTCCTCAGCTCTGGAGGATTGAAGCTGGTTACACACCAAAAATTCACAGAAAATGTGAGCTCTCTTGCCCTCACAAAATGTGCACTTTCTTTCCGTGTATATGCATGTCAGGTGCACCCACAATGTTGTTGCCTCTTCCACGGGTGTGTGTTGTCACATGCAGCTGTTTGCACTCCAGTCTGTTGACTGTGAAGCGAGTTAGTGGAAATGGACCAGTATGGAGTTTCTCTGATTTATTCTTCACATCTGTTTTTGGCAGGTGTGTGGAACCACAAGTTCCTCTGTCTGAGCCTATGATGTGGTTATCAATACTGATAGGATGTATGTGTTTGCAGGACGTGTGTTTGCATTCGAGCAAAACAACAATGAAAGATTGCCCCTCCCCCCCCCTCACACCCCCCACCCAATGTGGGATGCGTCATATTTGAGCCCTGTATAATCTAAGAGAATGTGAGTAAACTGACAGACCATAGGCAGTGGTTTTAGGTCAGACTCCCTCTGGGGCGCTGACTTGGTGAGACTATGGGGAACAGGCGAGACAACTTTGGTTTCAGTCTTACCACACATGGGTGTGCATACCCACTTAAAGACAGTTTCTCTTTCCCCATGTGAACTTTTCCTTTTAGATGTGAACAACACGAGAGGTCGGCCGTGTGATTGGCTCATCCACATAGGAAGTGTTACGATCATATCAGAAAGGGGGCATTGGATGATATTTTACTTGAAAGACTGCAATATAGTGACCTCATTCCATTTTGTGCCTGCGTGCGTGATATTCCACCTGTTGAAGGATGAGTACACTGCAGCAATGTCAAGACTGCGCTCGACTTAGGCCATGCACTGCAGCTCAAGTGCATTTTGTTTTTTGTTTTTTTGCCCAAATGTGACAGGTATAAAAAAAAAATTCATACATTGTGAACATTACAAACCAATTTTTGTTCTTCTCAAATCCAACTTGTGGAGTCTGAATGCTTGAGAGACAAGTGACATTGACCGGGAATCTGCAAAATTGTTTTCAGGAACAAATCTCTTTACTTTTGATTTTAATTTAATCTCACTTTTACATTTGTTAACACTGTGCCACGTGACATTAGAAGTCACATTTATTTTTGTAATGCAAACGAGTACACAAAAAGATCGGATTTAACATTTGCCCTGCAGTGTGAGCATAGTCTTAGTCAACAATAGAGGCTCCAATATTGCGACCTTTAACTATACACCTTTTCACGGTGATGCTACTGATGCTACGTGTACATAAAACACTTTCTCCGATGGTACCACGAGTAAACAAACTTTCATGTCATGATAAAGGCGGGATTAATGAAAGGAAAAAAACCATGATACTTTGCTTGGGTGATGATTTTAGCCTTATTGTCTACCGCCGTAGTTTGAATGTGTGACATAACAATCTTTGTAAATGTTTTCAAAGTGAAACAAAATAATTTAGATTTCAACAGGTAAACCGATTCAAAAATTGACATGGTTAACAAGATCATTGAGGGACTGGTGAAGTGAAGCTATTCTTGTGATCTTTGTGTTCAACTAGTTACATAGGTGTCAAACTCCGGTCCTGGAGGGCCGCTATCCTGCATGTTTCCTATCTCTCCCTGCTGCAAATGATTAGCTCATCAGCAAGCTCAGCAAAAGCCTGATAATGATCCTTATATTGTACGGTCTGAGTTTTTATATCCTAAAATTGCACAGCGCTTGTAACACTGAATTAATTTTTATTATATTAAGGAAATTGAAACAACTCCCCCCCCAAACAATATAAGCTTTTATCATGATATCAGTTCAGGTCAACGGTAGTAAATCCTTTTTCTACCCGGAAGTATCCTTCCATCTATTGTTTACAAATATGAAATGGTCTATCTGAAATCGCACAAGGTTTATGTGTGGTGACACAGGAAATGGGGCCATGTCACAGGCAAAAAAAAAAGATGTCTCCTCTGTGGATATTAAACACAGCATTTTGAAGAAGCCCATCGCTGCTGACGGTCTTTTAAAAGGCACAGCTGGACGATTGAAATGGCCTTCTACATTTCGACCCAGGGGGAGCAAAATTACTCTGGATAGAGGAGCAGAGAGGTGAACCCAGAGAATAGCAGAGTGCTGTTTCCAGTGACATACATTTATCCGTTTAGCGCAATACTTCTTCATGCATGCCCATACACAGACTATCATTGGTAACTGTAGTGAAGGAAGTGTCAAGATCATTTCCTAATGCGAAAGTGATGATGGCAAAATGGGCAGCCAAAGTGTTAAAAATTGAGCAATTTCACACCCAAAAAATAGCACTTTTGAGCAAAATTCCCTCCTGCCATTCCGTCGCTGGAGCTCCACCAGACAGCTAAATCCCCCCGTAAGCTTCAGATGAAGTATGTAATTCAATTTTTTGGGCTATGCTAACCAACACTGCATGCAAAACAACTATACATTACGTAGTAAAGCTCACCTTTGAATGTCCTCAAGCAGGCTCCTTTAGTGGAGTGTGTAATTACTACATCTGTCTCACTGCTGCCGAAAATGTAGAAAACACATCTCTTAATTGCATTTAATATGACATGATATTCATAATGTAGAGCTGTGCTGGTTATTTTTCTTGTTACCAAAGTCTTACATTTTCTACAAATGTTTTTTAACTCAACATTTTATGCGCCTAATTACATTTTCTACAATTTTTTTTAACCCTTTAATTCACCAAAGAGACATTACTGTCATTGTAGGCGTAATTTGCGGCGTCAATTTAAAGTGCTTTTTTTTTTGTTCTGTACATTTCGCCTCTTTTTCACATTCGAACAGAGGTAACTGCAACAAGGCAACTGGTGGAGTTGTAATTAAACTGATTAATTGTGACCTGATTATCATAATTGCTTGTTGAATTGGCATGTTGCCTTACTTTATTGCCCAAGCATTTGCTTGCAAGGTAAAGTGTTTTTTTTCCCCCTTGACTTTCCAGTTGTTAGTCTGTGGCGAGAGAGGGTGTTAAATACTTTACAGTTTGAATTTCAAGTGATGCGTATCCGCAACCAACACATGAAACATCCTGCCCGTTGGATGTCAAAATGTTATGCAAATAACTGCAGACATCAGAAAAGTTTCATATGCTGCATTCGAAGCAACAATATTGCATGTTGACCAGGATTGCTTTACGCCAGACACATCTAATTGCCCATTAGCAGCTCTTTCTTTTAAACTGTGCAAACAGATTAATGGCTATTAATTTCAGTGGTGAGTGTTGATTTGAACATGGTCATTGAACAATTTTAATGTGTAAGAACAATTTCAATGTGTAAACCATGGTATCACTTGACTGCATTTTTATTTTGGGCAGAATGTGATGACATTTTTATGTTGGCTCAATGGACTGTTATTGGAGGAGGAGCTGGGCCTTACTTTTCTGGAATTATCTACTCATTCCATCTTGAAAGCTTGAAAATATTTTCTGTCACAGTTACTTTGCACACAGTAAGCTGTGATATTTCATTATCAAACCCACACACATAGTGTTTTGGCTGCTTTGTGTGATTCTGGTGTAATACGGATGTAAATATTAGACTGATATTGCAGCTTGTGGATGTGCGTGCGTGGGCAAGCGCACGCATGGGTGAATCTTTTTTTTTTTTTTAATGGTACAAAGATGTCCCCAGGGGTTCTTTTCCCCCCTTTTCTCATTACAAATGCTAATGTCACATTAATGAAATCGTCTTAGTTTAAGTTTCTAGCATGGCCTACACCGTGAGATTGGGCCTCTGCACTTCCCACATATTTCAAGCTGAATCATATTTTTCCTGTAGGCATACTATTCTGGGTTACCCCAAAGTGTGCCGGCTCAGAGTGAAACTTTTGGGGGTGGTGAGAGGGGGGTTGGGAGTTTGTGTGCCAGGCTTTTTAGTCTGTGGTGTCGGCGGAGGGCACTGGCTACCATCTGCCCAAAAGACGGCAGTTAGATTTTTTAACAGCGGTAATGGCCTGTATGAGAGACTGGCTAATGCAAACATTGTGTTAATGTGGTTTGTAGAGTCGCTAGCTGTTAATCATTTCTCAACATCGCGCTTGCCAGGCGCAACAACATGCCAGGGAATTAATCACGGATATGAATGTTTGTTTATATGCAGATAACATACATAGGAAGCAGCTATCTTTAGATGCCATTACATTACCAATGTGTGTGTAAGGTTACATTTGAATACCCACAAGTCACAAACTCATTAATTGTACCGTGTTCCCCAAATATATCCACCACCTTAGATTTTTAATAGCATTCACCTTCCATTTCAGATATTTGATCAAGGGATCTACACTAACTTTTATACACCAGTAGTACAGGTGCAACCAACTTTTTCAGTTGGTTGCAACCAACTTTTTCAGTTGGTTGCAACCAACTTTTTCAGTTGGTTGCAACCAACTTTTTCAGTTGGTTGCAACCAACTTTTTCAGTTGGTTGCAACCAACTTTTTCAGTTGGTTGCAACCAACTTTTTCAGTTGGTTGCACCTCAAAGGATTTGGTCACACCCTTTTTTGGGCTGTGGTCAGTTACAGCATGATCATATGTGCTGATGTATAGTTGTCTTAATTGGCATACAGTTGTTTCCTATTATGTAGGACTCCTGAGATGATTTTTGCAAAATATTTAACAGGAACAAGAAGTTTGTCACAAAACAGGTGAATTATTTTACATAATTTTAAAAGAAGCCTAAAGAAAAAAAAGGTTTTGCTGTTCTGTGAATATTATTTTGTTCAATAGAGAGGCGCCTGCCTCCTAACCTGCTTCACCTGGGAAACCCAACAAGTTCACATCCTGCCTGTAATCAATTTAAGTCTAGTCCCGCAACACTGATTCAGATTCGTTCTTTCACACAATCAGAGTGCAGGCTTGCCATAACATTGGACTTTAAATTCTGTTGTGTGTAAGCCATTGTGGTTAAAAGCAGTTTTTTTTTCTGCGCCTGCTGCTTGGCCGATATTTCCCTGTTGTTTTCATCATCAGTTTAGTCCATTTGGCCCCTTTAGCTGGCTCTCCTTCACCACCAGCATCCACATCTCTCTTCGTTCTGTTGAAAAAAAAATGTCATTCTGTGACGCACATATGTCAACCAGTCATATTGCAGCGGGTGGTGTCTTGCATCACTCAAATGGTGCATTCTGTGAAGCAGTGCACGCTCCCCGATCGCAGACTATATTATAACTATGGATTTCCTGATCACACATTTTTGCATCAAAGACTCACCCGATTTTGAGGATGTGCTGATTTCCCGTCTTTTACCTTGGCAATATATTAAAGAGGACTCAAGTCAAACATGTTCTTTACAATATGTTCTGTGTGGCCACACTTGTCTAAACACATTATTTTGTTTTAATTGATACTGGCGTCTGTGGAGTATAATAACAATAAATCCACCCCCCTGCAGACATTACCATTGTTACTTGATGCTAGCTTCACAGTATAACTTCACTTTGCACGTCATATGCAGAGTCGGTCGACTTTTTTTCCTGACCCCTATTCGTATCTATCTATCCTATCTATCCTATCTATCCATCTATCCATCTATCCATCTATCCATCCATCCATCCATCCATCCATCCATCCATCCATCTATCTATCTATCTATCTGATCCATCCATCCATCCACCCATCGAACCTTTATTTGACCAGGTAGATCAGTTTAGAATTAATTCTCATTGACAATGACGACCTCGGTGAGAGGCAGTTATATCAGCAAAAAAAGTGACATTCTCTTGTTTTAATTCTTCAGCAGTCAGTGTCCGATCACTGGTGAGCTATAACATACCGGTAGCCAACGTATGTTGACCTTGTAGGCTAAATAGTATCCGCTGGCAACATGTGGTTTGTTTATTTATTAAGCAATTTATTAGGTTATTTATTATTTTTTAGGACAATGCACATTAATAGACATAGCCAAAGGTATTTGTGAGTATGCTGGAGTTAGCGCAGTTGCCCTCTGTCATCTTCCTCTTTTTTTAACTGCTCACCGCTTCCCTCTCTGCTCAGCTGAGGAGGACAAAAAAATTGCCTCTTGTCACAAATCATTCGCTGCCATTGACAAATATACTTCTCAATTTTGATTTTCCATCAGGGATGGGTGGGGAGGAGTTTCTGATGCTGCTCCACTGTAAATTCTAAAATTTTAGATATGAGATCAGCGCAGGTTGTGAGTCCACTGCAAAAAAAAAAACGGCTGCCTTTTGCGCAACCGTTTTTGTACTGCTGATTACAAAAGAACGGAAAAAGGCAGAAACAAACTCAAAAGGACTCAAGGAGAGAGCCTATTCTTCCACTTAAAAGAGGCAACTTGTTTGATTGAGCCAATCATTGCAGCTGCTAACAAGTCCCCTCACAAAACAAAAGAACCTCATACACTATTGTGTATTACATTGTAATACACTATTGTGTATTACATTGTAATACACAATAGTCTTCGTAGAATCGCTGATGGTGTAGTGGTACACTCACCTGGCTTGTGTGCGGACAGTGTGGGATCGGTTACCACCCAGTGACGGTGTGGACTTGGGTGTTAATAGTTGTTCATTGCTGTCTGCCCTGCTGTCGACCACTTCAGGGTGTCGTGTGCCTTTCGCCTGACATCAGCTGGGCTAGGCTCCAGCACCCGCCCCCCATGACCCTGTAATAGGATAAGTGGTTCGAAAATGCCATAGTGACAGAGTGGGCAATAGACCTCCCATTTCTTGAAAAGGAAAGATAACAGTGTTTTAAATGGTTTTTATCTGTTTCAAGTGTTTAGGAGAGGTTACAACTACCTAAAATATTTTTATACGGTCTCGCTACAGCAATGGTTTAAAGTTGTGTGCCAAAGTACCACCCCCTAAAAAAAAAAAAAAATCACATAATGATAATGACCAACAGTAAAATACAGTAGCACAGTCGGCATAAGTGTCAAAAAGAGACACTTATTAATATTCCTCAAAGTCTATTCTACATTATTAGTCTCGTTATGATTATGCACAGTTTGAACATAAAGTCAAATTTTTTTAAATTCACACTGAACTTCAGTCATAATGGCCCTCCGTAGGAAACCCTAACTACGATGTGGCCCGTGAAAAATATGAGATTGACACCCCACGTCTGGGCAGTTACTATTTGGCGTACCACCAGAGGGAGCCTGTGCACCACTTGTAGTACTAGAAACGACACTGAGAATCGCTGCGCTGCAAGAGATGACAAAATTTTCATATTTCGCGAGTGGGCCTGGAATGTATCCCCAGTGATAAACTGTGCCAAAGTGACTAAGCATCGCTTCCAAAAACTCACCAATTTTCTAACCTTCTATTATTGAGTCTTTTCACCTGTGTATTTGGTAGCATTTTTTAACCGCCTTGCTTATCTTGGGCAAAATAATGTACGAACACTAATACTTTAAAAGCTTCAACAACTACTGATAAAAAATTCCTCCTTGCAATTAAAAGCCAATTTGGTAAAAGTGATTACGTTAGGTTAATCACGGGAGATAATATCGTGAAAATCAGCGTGGGAGAGGGAGATAAATCGTGTGTGTGCGAAGAGAGAAGGAGTGACAGTCCAGCCGCCATTACAAGCTGCTGATTTCTGCAGAGTGCTTCATAAAATGTCAGAGCGCCTCTCCCTGAGCAAGACACTGAAAAATGGCAGCGCTCTGATGTGCTGGCACCTCACCTGCTGCACCATGTGTGTCCTCTCTGTGTCTCTCTGTTTCTGTCTCTCTCGCTGTTTCTCTCTCTTTCTCTCTGTGTGCTTGTAGAAAGTGTGCATTTGTGCAAATATGGGTCTGCTTGCCTTTGCGTGTGTACCCGTGTGTGTGTGTGTATGTGTGTGTGTGTGTGTGTGTGCGCATGCTGACCTCCCTCCCATGTTGCAGTGAAGCGGAACAGAGTGGCTGACTGCCCGCTGCTCCTCCTTCCCCCATCTCTGTCAATATAACAGGAGTCTCTTCCAACCAGTCTTTTTAACATCAAGTACTATTTATACCTTAGTTGACAATATAGTACTTCTAATTCGCGATGATGTCACACATCCTCATGTTGCAAAATGACAAGCACTCTCCCAATAATACATCTAGTAAACAAACTCTTACATATCTTTTCAGCAATCGAGAAAATTGTAAATTTATGAAATCAAGGGTGGGCCTAATAATGCAGGTTGCCTTATGTATGCACCGCGTTCAAAAATCTGTGAATGCTATTATTGTGTGACTTCAATGAGGGGCCCGCTTGACTGAGCTTCGTATATAGAGGAAAGGCAGACATAACTGAGGACACCATTTGGGCGTTAAAGTGGGAAGGGTGGGCGGGTAAGAGGACACTAAAGGCACGCCCCCAGTAGGTGTATACAGTACGTGCATTGCGCAAAACACCATCCCGAAAATGGCACCCATGAAGAGACACGCTTACGAAGCAGGTTTTAAACTGCAAGCGATCAATTACGCAGAGGACCATGGGAATCGAGCAGCCGCAAGAGAATTCAAGATGATCGTGCTTGGTGCTCACGTTTTATGAAACGGCGCCATCTATCCATCCGGACAAGGACGACAACATCCTGCTAAGGTCTATTCAGGGGTGCTGGAGAGGAGGATCCGTTGGGAAGTTGAGTCTCAGATTCAGGAGGAGCAGTGTGGTTTACGTCCCGGCCGTGTACCTCAAGACTACATGGGGAGTCCGCCCAATCAGTCTACTTGTGCTTTGTTGACTTGGAGAAGGTCTTCGTCCGTGTCCCTTTGGGGTGCTTTGGGGCTAAGCCTGATATGGGCTGTTTGGTCCCGATATCACCGATATCAGAATTTGATTTGCATTGCCGGTCAGTTGCATTCGTTTCCTGTGAGCGTTGGACAGCAAGGCTTTGTCACCGATTCTGTTCATAACCTTTATGGACACAATTTCTAGGTGCAGCCGAGGCACTGAGGGTTTCCAGTTTGGTGTGCCTCAGTATTGCATCTCTGCTTTTTGCAGATGATGTGGTGCTGTTGGCTTCTTCAACCCAGGATCTCCAATTTTCACTTGAGCAGTCCGCAGCGGAGTGTGAAGCGATTGAGATGAAAATCAGCACTTCCAAATCTGAAACAATGGTCCTCAGTCGGATAAGGGTGGAGTGCCCTCTTGAGGATCCCCTGTCGAGGATGATATCTTATCCCAAGTTGAGGAGTTTCAGTATCTTCGAGTCTTGTTCACGAGTGAAGGTGGGATGGAGCGGGAGATTGACAGGCGGATCTCCGGAGCATCTGCTGTGATGCGGACTTTGTATCAGTCTGTCGTGGTGAAGAAGGAGCTGAGCCCGAGCCCAAAGGCGAAGCTCTCGATTTTCCGGTCGATCTATGTTCCTACCCTCACTTATAGTCACGAGCTATGGTCGTGACCGAAAGAACGAGAGCCCGGATACAAGCAGCAGAAATGAGTTTTCTCTGCAGGGTGTACGGGGCTCTTCCTTAGAGATAAGGTGATAAGCTTGGTCATCAGGGAAGGGCTCAGAGTCGAGCTGCTTCTCTTCCACGTCGAGAAGAGCCAGATATGACATTCATTATGTATAAAATAAACAAACATCCATCCATCTTCTGATCCATTTATCCTCTCAAGGGTCGCGGAACATGCTGGAGCCTAATTCAGCTGTCTTCGGACAGCTGAATGGAGATAGCAACAATTGATATGCTGTAACCTTGGTCATGATAGATGTAGCCTAAAGGCTAATTTACTAGTATAATTTCTAAATGAGCCTTGCATTGAATGATTCTTTTGGTGATACCCCAGTGCTTATTGTTTACAAATATTCTGAATTGATCTATATTGATTGACGTCATGAGTTTAATGCTTCATTTGATCACCAGATTGTGTGCACACTGGAAACTCGTTTCTCTTTGCTGCCTTATGTTTTATGCCTTATGTTTCCTCATTGTTGACCTTAATTTGTTGTGTCGAACAGAAAGCCAGGATCCTTTCACAAACTCATTTCACATCCGTGGGTGGTATTAATGACGGCCTTAACAAATACATCAGACGGTCTAAAGGTAAAAAGGAGAATGAGCGGAGGAGAGCTTCAGAGGGACAAAGGTGTAAATGGGCTGTGGCTATACATAATGAACACAGCAGAGATAGAAGAAGCCTTTTCGCTTCGTATTCTCAATAATTGTGGTTTGCTATTTAGTAAGTACTAGCGAACAAAGTCTTTAATCAACGTCTTATATATATATATTGGAAGGGTTAAAAAAATTCAGGGAGCATCACATTGACAGTTGTCATTATTTTAAAGCATTTCTTGTGGGTAAAATTCATGCAGAAGTGCACCTCTTTGTTTTCCCCAAAATAAACAACTTACACGTATTGTACAATCCAAGTTTATAGCAGCGTCATCATCGTCACAGAAGGAACGTCTTATTTAGATGTTTGAGATGTCACAAAAGCAAAAAATAGCGGTTCCATACTTGAACAAAAAGGTCCTTTTCTCATTTTTTTCCCTCAAAAAATGGAAATCCGATGCAATTTTGCTATTTTCTAATGCTGATTGCTAAAGAACAGAAAATGATAGAAACAAACTTTAATATTTTACCTGAAAGAAGCATCTTTCTTTCCGTTTTTGCAAGTCAGTCAAAATCCAGTAAAGCAGCTGGGGTTGAGAGCTTTGCTCCAGTGAAAATGGCTGGGAGAGAATGAGTTAAATGATCAACTGTCAAAATAGGAGAGGCTGTATTTCCTTTCAGTTGAATCAAGCAGCTGACTTAACTGTCTCATCGGCTAATGGTTTCTTGTAATATGAACATAGTTCAACTCAAGTGTGCGTGTGCGTGCGTGCGTGCGTGCGTGTGTGTGTGTGTGTGTGTGTTAGGTGGTGAAAAAAAATCATAATGTATTTTTTAGACTATGTCATACCAGTGGAAAAAAATGCATATTGAAGCAGAAAAAAACCCCGTCACTCTGGAGGTACAGCTCGGATTTGCACCCAAAACCCTGTTCCTTAATTGTTAGTGCACACACTGCTTCACCCTGACCGTTGAAACAGCATTGTTCAAATGTGCCATTTGGTTAATCAGAGTGCGACAAAAAAGGGAGTGCCCAAGCGTGTTTTAAAACAGTACAAATTGGAGCAGTTGAAGCACAAACTGTTGATTGCTTTGTATTTTTGGCTGTGTTTGGAAATTAATGGGATCACACCCTGACCCTCCACACACACACACACACACACACACACACACACACACACACACACACACACACACACAGTGTTGTTTGCGCTTCAGTGTGAATTTCCAAATCCAATGACAACGTATGAGTTTGGTGAAACTCAAACTATAGAAAATTCACCTACTTCATAGTCACTAAGAGGAAATCATACATGTTCCTGTACATGTACATGCAAACATGTACTATTTACTATTACATGTTGCAACTGAGACTTGAAAATAACATGTTTGTTGTGACACACAGGAACATCCATTGTTAGAAACGTAATGGACTCAATTTGCTCCAGACAGCTTGGCCGGTGAGGAAGGAAATACAGCAGCAGAAAATGACATTCTTCAGCATGATATGATTCAGGAGCAGTAAATGACAATTGGAGCTGGTAGTCATGAATAACTGAATGTATTTCTTTAGTCGTGCGCTGTAGCCATACCTGCGTTTTTTGTTGTTGTTGTTACAAGCAAAGTTTCATGTTGACTGAATAAATCCAAGCGCAATTGGCCCAAGTGGCTGGAACAAATGATCAAGGAAAGGTTCACCAGTCCTTTGGCTCCTTCATTGTTCTGTTATTGTCAGTTGTTTTGCCATTTTAAATGCATGTCATTTGCATTATGCGTATGTGGAGTACTGCGCTCATTTTTTTTTTTCCTCAGTGGCTCTCTCGTCATTATCCCTAGGCCAGAGAAGTACATCATTTTGTTTTTTGGGGGCAATACTCTGCTTCAGTTTGAACTCTGCAGCATAATCTGTTCTTAAACAACACTCATTCAGTTAAAGATAAAACTATAATCATTTTCACTGATGAACACTTTTGTATCTTTTTTTTTTTTACATGATTACAATTTAGAGTCCTTTTTGTACATTAAGCACTTGGGTAAAAGACAGACATAAATCAAACACTATTCAAATGAATTTCTTGTTCTAGAAAGGTTTTACAATAATATTGTCCAAGAGAACAGAAGAGTTTCATCTTACCTACTTCAGTCCAAAACAGAAGTAGAGCAAATTCAAATTTAACAGCAACCACTGCTGATTGTGGGTTAAAACATCTGTGTGCACATATTTCCCACAGTAATGAAGCAATGATAACAAATTGATAACAAATTGTTCAAATGTATTTAATAATGTCTTTATTCAATTTGTGCAGTGGCAAAATGTACTGTTAAATACTGAAAATTTGTATTTCCTGCAATTGATCTCTGTGTGAGGTATAATTTGTATCGAAGCACAATGTTTAAAGCCCAAGGGTGCAATTTCAGCAAATCATCACTTTGGCCCTCTAATACTATGATTCATTTTCTGGGAGCTGGATGGAGCAAGTGCAAAGCGTGCAAATACCTATTTAATGTACATGGTAATTAACAGTAGCATTTGCCAAGCGTTTCTTCTCACCTCCGACATGTTTTACCACATGTTGGAGTCGCACATTGGAGTTGGGAATCATCAAAGAAGACCCCAGAGGTTAAACTGGAGAAAAATGCATTCATCGGTTATAATGTTTGCTATGTATGAGTTTCAAGTAAGAGTAATTTATTGACCGATCATCATAAACAGTTACTGTTGCTCATTCCCAAGCACCATTAAGATACACGTTGAGGACAATGTGCTCACAACTGAGGATCAGAATATTCCCAACTAAAGTTGCTTTTAGGATCATTGTGCTCCCCAAGAATGAACATCAAGCTCTAGCTTCAACTATATTTCATTAGTCCGGATCCTCTGAAGCTCTCTTCCGCTCAAGTGTAATGCCAAACTTTAAGACTACCACAAAAACGTTTTGCTCCAGTTGCTTGTTCAGACTTAGAACCTTGGCAAAGCTTTGCATTTAACTCCAGTTCTCAGAGCATAAATGCTGCAGTTCTTCGATACTGAATCGGCAAAAAACTTCTGTTTGTTCGTTGCAGTGCGTTACAGTTTGAAACCGAGATACATATCAAGTCCTCTGACCGAATCTCAATTTAACATGTGAAAAACAGCTAGATTTGATGGGCGAAATTCATTTATCAAACTTATGCTGCAACGCTGCCAGTAGGTGGCAGACTGACTGATTGCACGGGGAAGTGAATCAGAAAACAAAGTCACCGTACATAACAAACGTGCACTGTAAAATTAAATCTTTAAGAGTCAATGAAAAATAATTTTTTTAAAACTAGGTAGGTGTGTGGAAATGAAAAACACTAGTGCATTGGGGCGGCCCGGTAGTCCAGTGGTTAGCACGTCGGCTTCACAGTGCAGAGGTACCGGGTTCGATCCCAGCTCCGGCCTCCCTGTGTGGAGTTTGCATGTTCTCCCCGGGCTTGCGTGGGTTTTCTCCGGGTGCTCCGGTTTCCTCCCACATTCCAAAAACATGCATGGCAGGCTCGTTGGGCACTCTAAATTGTCCCTAGGTGTGAGTGTGAGCGTGGATGGTTGTTCGTCTCTGTGTGCCCTGCGATTGGCTGGCAACCAATTCAGGGTGTCCCCCGCCTACTGCCCGAAGACTGCTGGGATAGGCTCCAGCACCCCCCGCGACCCTAGTGAGGATGAAGCGGTTCGGAAAATGGATGGATGGATAGTGCATTGGGAAATAGTAAACGGACAACAACAAACCTATAATTATTAATAGCTCTTTACACAAACAAAATATCCCGAAGGCATGCTGGGCATAAGTTCAAACTATACAGTACAAGCCTTGCAGTTTTTATTTTGAGCACAACATGAATGCAGTGCAGGCGACTGCTCCGATAATCTTGGGGAAGCCAGCATAAAACTGCTGAAAATTCATGTTTTATTAACTCGAATTCATCCCAATTTCACTGGAAATGAATGCATCTGCCCATCCTGTTTAACATTATGTTAAAAACGTGTGGCAACACACTTGAAAATTTGCCTCTGGTAGAGGTCAGCACCAATTTTCACAGCGCGTTGAAATGAACCAGAGGCATGGAAATGTAGAGTTGAAGGAAGTTTGGTCAAAGGTGATCTGTCATGACTCCTTCTTGCGACTGGCTCCAAGTCTGCCCTCAGATGTTTAAACGAGCTAAGAATGTTCATTCTCTCCATTGCTTCTCATTTTGTCCAAGCCTCTAATTGCCACAGTTACCGCAGTAATGGTTACATACACTGGTGTCGGTTTCAGTTTTTAGATGCAAAATCAGCTACAGTATTTGTTTCATTTCAGGCTTAATAAATCATATTGTGTGCGCGGCGCCCAATATTGCATCATCAGTGAGTAACCGTTAGTAAATTGAGACCTCCGTCTTGTATTTAATTAAAGTTATGCAATTTAAGTAATGTATGGGACAATAAATTTCTGGTAAATTTATGTCAGCTTCAGAGAAATGAAAAAAAAATTAGAATGTGTATGTTTGTGTTTGTGTGCGTGCCTTTCTGTTCGTCATCAGGATGCTGATGTTCTGAGCTTCTGTCATTCCGAAGTTCGGGAGACAAATGTGGCGAGCAGATCACGTTCATTTTGTCGAGGTGTAATGAGCGTTGAGGCTGTCAGATGAGCGAGGAGCAAGCAGAGGGAGAAGATCAGATTCATCAGGGATGATTGTCTGCTGCACATTGCTGTTTTGTTGATGCGAACACCCTGCTCTGTTACCATGGGGAGAATAATTAGCTCTGGCTGGATGCAGATGTGCATGAGCGTAAGAGATGGGAATTTGTTATTGAGCTGACTGCATGATATTTAAAATGGTGCATTATGGGTGTGTTTGTGCGCATAAATGCATACACACAGGCACGCGCGGATACAGTACGCATTCACTTCTGGCTCATTCTCATCTATTTATGGACAGGAAATGGGAGTGTTGGAGCTGAGTAACACTATTCTGTCACACGTAGGTTTTGACATCAAACGCAATGTGACAAGCCTATCTTATGCCTCTCCAGCGAGTCATCACCATGTCCCAAAATCACATTATTGTCACCGGGAAGCCGGCAGTGACGGATGTTGAGTAGTGTTGTTGATTCCAGCCTTTGGCAACCACGGTGCGCTGGAAAAGGCAAATAAAGCCATTTGGCAAGAGTCAATTTCTTGTTATTTCCCCAAAAAATGTGGCATGCTCCTGGTTCTTATACTTTATTTAAAGCCCCTTACAGCGAAATGGATGCATGCCTTACTACGGGGGACCTGTGAATTCCGCAGCTGGGAACATCCGTCCCATTTGCTTACTTACACGCTGGATCTGGATCATATCATTACCTTTTCGCCCTGGCCAGGAAGTAAGCAGCTCTCGTGCGGTAAGCTCCACTGTTACATGGAGGCAAACAGGCGGACAGTGGTGTGACTGTAATAAGACCTGTGGCCAACAACGCAGCCGTGGCGAGCTGAGTCGTGGTGAGCAATGGTGCCCATCCCCAATGTGCCCCGCACTGCCATCTGTCACTAGGCAGGAGTAGGACTCGGGGAGGGGCCTGAGTGACTAGTTGTTGACACCTATACAGGCCGCACTGGGGTATGCAGTTTATTTGTACAGTACTCGCTGCCTGGTCTTTTTCGCCTGTGGTTTGGTGATAAACCCATCCATCCATTTTCCGAACCGCTTTATCCTCACTAGGGTCGCGGGGGGTGCTGGAGCCTATCCCAGCCGTCTTCGGGCAGTAGGCGGGGGACACCCTGAATTGGTTGCCAGCCAATCGCAGGGCATGGTGATAAACCATACGTTCAAATTTATTCTTGATTAAAATTGATTAATGATTTTTTTAAACTAATTTATCCTAGAGCAGTGGTCCCCAACCTTTTTTGTGTCACAGACCGGCTGAGACAAGTTGCCAGTTTTAAAGCACTGGTACTGACAACAATGATAATTACAGAGTAATTCAACATTTGATTAATGTTAATTCCTTTCAAACAGTGTTATTGTACTGAACAACAAGTGTAGAATAAAATAAAATGACACAGCGAACTACTAAGAAATGGACCAGTTAAGAATAATAAATACGCCTTATGTATTATGTATGCAAACATAATCATTGAAGTTATGATCATACACATTGTGTTAGCATCATTGCTACCTGTAAATGGGACATGATTGGTTGCTGCTTTCATCCGGTGGCTGTCGGCTTGTTATTAGTGCCTAAACTGCTAATGTTTATGTTTGCAGGCTGCTCACTTTTTTTCTTGCTTTCCACTTGGGTGCTATTTGTTCAAATGATTCAACGGGTTTCTAGTCTCGCCTTGTTTATGACGTCATAGCACGCACAACAGCTTCCTCCTCCATGTCGTCGGGGAACTTCTCTTGTCAAAATAGCTTCATTTTCTGCCCTTTTTGAAAAGGTGCGTTTTTCAAGGGGTTGGATGCGGCCATTCTTTGATACCCATTTATAAAGATGTAACATTTTAGCTTGTCTTATATGACCCATTTGTAACACTCAGCTTGTCTCATAAATATTGTGAATGAGTGGCCAAAACAACACCATTAAATCAGTCCCCCAAAAATAGTCGGGTGGGCCTGCGAGTCAGAAATAGAAGTTAATCAAATGGCAGTTGAAAAGATGTAGCAAGAAGCAAACCAGGATGTTGTACAATAGCGCACATACCCCCACACTGTGGCTGTCATGTGTGTACATGCTGGGAGGGGGGAGGAGAAAAGGGGTCAGGCGAGCTTCCTCGTGCACTCCACTGCCATAAGCAAGATGATCTTTGTCAGTTAAGGTTGATTGACAACGAGACTGTGTAGAGCAAACATCCATATGGACGCGTGCACTAACGGCTTTCCAAATGAGAGCAAAGCGTGCATGTGTTAAGGTGTTTGTCGTTCCCAACTGAAGGTTACTGTAAAACAGACCCATGAAAAATGAGAATTAAATATAATGAATTGAAACATAAAAATGTTGACCCAAATCATTTATTGAATACAGGTTGCAATTTAGCATAGATGTTGCTCCACTGTTATTGATGCTATTCTCGTAATGAGAGTCATTGAACATTTATTTCTTTGGTAAATGACTGAACAGAACTGCAGTTATCTGTGTAGGGTGGTTTATTACCGTAAGTCTCCAGAGCTTTTTGGTTTGTAAGGAGAGGTTGTGCAGCAGATGCAGTCATGATGCCATTTTGTCAGCTGCACCAAAGTACATAAAGAAAGCGAGCTGGAAGCCACCACCGTGTGTCTTTGAATGGGGTCAGGGCATCACACGGAATAATGCATTTCCCTCCCAAGCGCTCCTTCCATTACGGCCGGAGAAGAGACATTGTGTCCACACTCTGATTACCACTGATCCATGCTGATGACTCTGTTGGCGGATTATCGCAGTTAGTATCAGCCATCTGTTACTGTGTGTGTGTGTGTGTGTGTGTGTGTGTGTGTGTGTGTGTGTGTGTGTGTGTGTAAATTGTTGTAAGGGTAAGGAAGGAATGGGGCAGGACTGAGACACATCGGGGGTAGGGAGGGATTGTTTTTTGTTCAATTGCTGCATGCATGCAAGACACCCTTACAACTCGGGTTGCATGGTATATCTGTACTCGAAAAGCACTGTGATAGGTAGCCTTCAAAAATTATTCGCTGTCACGTCATTTCAGTTCAGGTACTTGTGCACAGTTGGGCATAGCATCACACAACAACAGTATGACAAGCGTGAAGGGTCGCCACCTGAAGCACCTGTGAAGGACAAAGAACGGAGAATGAAACATAAGCCTTATAGCTTAATGCGTGCATATATTCGTATCGGAGAGAAATTGCTATCATTTATTCATGTCCAAAGTATTTTATTTGAATGTTCTCCACTGCCCAATATTAACTTGAAATACAAGAAACATGAAGTTTCATGTGTTGTCATCTATCCTTCCACTGCTTTTACTGATGTTTTAGCCTTTAGCCGTGGTATCATTTCAGTATCTCTATCCAGGTACAGTCATACCTCGGTTTTCGTCCATAATCCGTTCCAGAAGGCTGTTCGAAAACCAAAAATGTTCGAAAACCGAAACCACACTCTTTTTAAAATAAAAATGTTTACTGAACACGTCTGCTCACAATGGAAAGCAACTCGAGGAAGCATCACTTTCATCGTGTAAGGAAGGCGAGAGGAGTCAGTTTGTTCGAGAACAGAAATTTGTTCGTCATCCGAGGCATAAAAAAACTCGACATTTTTGGTCGAAAACCGAATTGGTCGAGAACCGAGACGTTCGAAAACCGAGGTTTGACTGTACTTGATGCAGGACACTGCTTATTGCGCTGAAAAAGAAATGTGCGATGCGAGGGCACACTGGAAGCGGCACAGGACAGTCCACCACCACTCTTGCTCCTCTATACACTTAACCAGCCCAAGCCCACCTCTTTCGATGAAGCTGACATGCAAAGGCTTCTATATGCAACCATAAAACCACAGTTCTGTTTATAGCAATACGTTCTTCTGAAGGGCTGTTGGATCCAGGGGCTATTGGCCGCATGCATTGACAGCGGAGCGCTCTGTTGTAGGTCTACTGGTGGCGCACTGGTACATACAGCTTATAAATCATAGCCCGGCCATTAGCATAAATTCTCTCCCTTCTCCTTGCTGCTGCAAGACCTGCTGTTTGTGCTCGCAGCGCTTCTTGTTGATTGGCTGCCGCTCTTCAAGTCAAATTGATTTAGCTGCTCACAGATATTGTAGAATTGGTCACTGCGGTGGATGCTGTTAATGAGCTACAATATCAAGCTAATTCTGATGCTAAATCCATTTGAAGTTCTCATAATTAAGTCAGGATTGGATCTTTAAATACCTTGGCACTGCATCCGTGTTGCAGTCGTTCTATTTGGTGATACACAGCCAAGCGCAATGGTATTATTGTTATTGGATTTAATTGCCGTCAGTGATCAGTTTGCGGTCGCCATAGGAAAACGGACTGGCCTCGCATTCTTTTCTTCCCCTTCTGTCCTTTCCCTCGCCATCTCTCATCCCCAGAAAGAGGCCCTTTGAGAGATGAGAGCAGATGAGGGGGAGGGTAGCGCCGCTTTACACCTCTGCAACAGAGGGATTGCTTTTTTTTTTCTCATGTTTGTTAGGGAGGAGAATCAATTCTATTCACATCATCACATTCTGACAAGGCGAAGCAGTCAGTGTAGATATTGAGAAAATGCAGCTTTGCTTAGGTCTTATTTCTTCATCATCTGTCTTTTTTCCCACAACAAAATCCCACCTCGTTGTTGTTGATCATTTTTCTCCTCCATCTTTAGCATCTCTCGTTTCCTCTCTTTCCCCATCTGCAAAAGGTAGGAAATGATGCGCTTCACGTACCAGCTGACACCACATAAGCTTGCTTGTCCTCCTTTTGTTTTCATGTACATTATGATAATTATGCAGGGCCACCGTTCCCCCTCCATCTTCATCATACTTTTAATGATACTTGATTTTCTTTTCCTTCAGGAGTTGCCACAGACCTCACTCTTTCAAAAAGGAATGTTTCTTTTTATTTTTCTTCACCCGAGCCTCACTTTTTCTCGTCGTGTGTCAAGAGTGTCAGCTTCAGTTGCACTAACACTAATGTAGCTGTCCCTCGGCTCAAAAGAACGGGCGAGACGTTTTCCGGCGAGTGCTTTACATTATTTGCAGATTTGTACCAAAGGAAAAAAATGTGGATGGTTACAGTGAATCATCTGTCTCTTCAAGCACAAATACATTTACCTCGTTCTGCTTGACAGAAGCACTAATCTTAAAATGCAAGAACTCCGCTTCTCTGCCATTCAAAAATCAGAAAGAGAACGACGGAAATACAAGAAAAATACAGTAGAACGTTTGCATTTGGCCCTTTGTTTTGAGATTAACGGCTGACATTTATTTTTATTATTCATGGTTGAGTGTAAAGAGTGGAACCATGACCACGAAAATCCAATTCCAGAACATTTACCTTTAGTCTGTAAAAATATTGTTTTCAGATTCAGAACTGTTTCTTTGCGCTGTGCCCTTTGGGAAATCTGATTTCCTCCATGGGACCTCTTTGCCATGCGACATCACTTTAAAAGGTTTCTCATAAAGCTTTGTGACATAAGGATGATTCCCTAAGAGTTGACAGAGTACAGCCCTCCCAAATATTACCAATACATCTGATCAGATCTAGTTTGCATACTCAAATCTACTCCGATCCAGTATGCCACATTGATATATTTGTCAGTCTGTCTTCAGCTCAAATTGTGTCACCTTGCACGAGAGCCGAGATTTGTAGGACCTTTGACCTTGCTCATAATTAGACAACCGCCACATTTTTGGGTTTTTTTTCCCCCACTGCAGCAATGGCTGCCCAAGACGGATGGCACAGCAGCCTCCTCCCTATGGACTGCAGCAGGTTTCCTTGTCATCTGTGCCTCTTCCTCACCCCCTCTCTCCCTCTCTCTTGTCAGTGTTGCTCCTGGCGAAAGGCTGATACTTGATATTCAGAGGATAGCAGCTTTTGTCTCAGAGATTTAATCAGTGGCTCTGCAGAGGAGAGAGAGAGGTAAGAGGGGGTGGCGGAAAAGGGGGAAGGCAAAAGAGATGGAGGAAGAGACTGTTTATATGTAATGACACAATAACAAAGCCCGCCTGTAAAACACAATCTGCAAACTGTGCTTTTGAGGGGGATTTCCACTGCTGGATTAGTGTCAGGCAGAGGGATGTGGCAAAAGAGAAGACAGGAAAAGAGTCAGGTTGACGTGAGAGACCGGGGAGGTGACTGTGTGTGTGTGTGTGTGTGTGTGTGTGTGTGTGTGTGTGTGTGTGTGTGTGCGTGTGCGTGTGCGCGCACATTGATGTGTTTGGTTTTTGCTCTTTTGTATTTGTTTGGCTGTAGACGTTGGTGACTATGTGGGCACATTGTTTTTGTCAACGAAAGCAGATTAAAGTTGGCTAATGTAAGTCTGTTGTCTGGCTGCTGAAATACTTCTTGCGAGAAATTCTGTCGTTAATGGTTGGTGTGTTAGTTGGGTGACTCGCTACTGTTTTAATGCGTTATTGACGTCGCCTTCAAAGGCCTCAAAAGAGCTCTTGACAAAATTTTAAAGTAGGCCAGCATATTACCGTTATCACCCATTTATCAGGATGCATTCTGTTGTACAATGGTGCTTTGGCTTTCGAGTTGCGAGTGTTGGTTAATTGATTTATTTTTGTGTTGCAAAAATGTGACTTGCAATTGAGCTTCAGGCACTCCACCATTAGATGGCAGTGGCAGTGAATTGCACATTATCCAATCCATCCATCCATTCATCCATCAAGCACTCCACATTGTCTACAACGCAGGGAAAGTGGTTGTTGTTTGTGCTCACAATCCTGTTTTATTGAATCGATTTTTACTCCGCAGATGTTTTGCCAAATTAACTTTTTTTCTGTGAAAGCGCTGAGCAGAAGCCGCCGAATTAAAACATGAAATAATTCAAAACTTATGAGTGAGCTTGGAGAAAAAAAGGCGAAAGAAGCAAAGTGACAAGATATTTTGCAAAAAGTGTTTAATTCTTTACATTTTAACTCATTCTGTCAAAACTTCTGTAGTTTTGGGTCGCTGTAACAGATACTAGCATTTCAATGGGGAAGGTGTCATGGTTGGGTCATTTAGCACCAAGCTCTCCACAAACATGCAGTGCCATAAACCGCATGTTTCTGGAGAGCTTGGTGCTGAATGACCCAACCATGACAGAAGGTAGATGAAATTAGGTAATTTTTCACAAAGTTGCTTTGTTTATTTTAGGGATAAAAACATAATTGCCTCAACGGAACCTTTATGTCCTCTCTAAATGTAAACACATTTAAAACACACCACCTAATTCTGTTCATCGGAACTATATAACGCATTTAAAACTATTTGCTTGTTGACTTTATTTCCTCCCCTTTGCGTCAGGTAGTAATGTACATAGAATAAGAATCATGCCGGTTTGCTGGGAAGGCATGGGGAACTATTCATAAAACAAACTTTATAAAATGTCTATGTACAATTTTTGAATTTGCGCGTACCAAAAATAAGAGCGATCTAAGGCTATAGCATAAGGAGAAAGGTCCTAATGTTCCTGTGTGAGAGAGAAACCGATATATTCAAGAAGAGCGTGCAACGTAATAATATGGTTAGGATTAGGTTAGCACAAAGCAATAAATGAATCTGCCTTCCAATAAATATCACATTTATTATTCATAAAAGCTTTGCTCTCATAGTTTAAAAGAGAGAACCGTGAGTTAATATGAAAGACAGTGTATTTATGTACGTCAATAAGAGTTTCTTAAACACTCTCACTTGGGAGTCTTAAGTATTCACAACAATAACTGCACAACATTCGACCAGATAAGTGTGGCGTTAACATAAATCAGTAAATCAGTCATTCAAACAAATCTGTGCCTCTATCACTCCAGCTATTCATGTTCCATGAATCCACAAGTAAACACCGTAGACTGCACTTATTCATCACTGAACTTTTCTTGACACTTTACACTATACATTTATAAAAGTTTGCTGTTGTTGGGGATTTGGGGAAATTGCAGTTTCCGACGTAGTTTTCCACTTCACTTAAGGGGCAGCACATTGGAAGCTTGTGCTCGTAACTTGAAAAACTCAAATTTGGGCACCACTGCTTGCATAAATTCTTATTGTGCGTGAAATCTGAGTCTAAAATATTATTTTCCTTGACTGTATGTACTGTAAGTATTAGTAAAATTGTGTACAATCATAGTGTATTCCTTCCATATAAAGTCCCATCTTCCCAGAATTTGGCAACCCAAGACCATGATAAACCATTTTGCTTTTGAATATATATATATATTTTTTTTTTTTTGCCCTCAACATCTCATGTCAATTTCCACCAGCGGCAAAGCCGAGAACGCATTTGGGACAGCTGCAGTTTTCTTGAATCCCAAAAGCAAAATGTGCTTTGTTGTTGGCTATTGGCTCTTAGACCGACATTCTCCTTGCGAGCTCGCATAGAATCAATAGAAGCTGAGAGGCAGTGAGCATGGCTAAATAGAAATATTGTTCAGGGGAAGTGAGATGTGAAAGGAAAAGTGTCAGTGTGTGCGTGTGTGTGTGTGTCTGTGTGTGCGCGCGTGCGTGTGTGTGTGTTGGAGATGTTGTGCAGGTGTGGGTGCTTGCATGTGTGTGTACGCGCTAAGGTTTGTGTGCGTGTGTGTGTGTTTTTGCTATTGTAACCCCACTGATTGGATTGTGTTTGACAGATATGGAGTCTGGAGAGCGGCTGGCCTCCCCTGCGCCCACCCTGTCTGCTGCGCGCACCTCCTCCCCTGCGGCCTCTTCCTCCTCGTCCTCCTCTTCCTCGTCGTCATCTCCCGCTCCCCACTCAAAGAGCAGCCTGGCCCCGAGCCCCTCAGCTCTGGGTTCTGCCCTCAGCACCTCTGGTGAGCAACACTTTATCTTCTAGCCCGAGTCAATCTTTGGTCAGTGTAATCAATAAAACAAGTCAAATCACGAATAGTCAGACCACACATTGTTTACCTAGGACCACTGCAAAAAATAACATTGTGGTCGTCAAAAACAAGGCAGAGGTTTCATTCCGAAAACGTCATTTTAACATTGATGTCGGTCACTATAATGTGCACATTTTTTAACGTTAACAATGTGCTTGAATGTGGGAAAAGCATAAAGTGTTTCAATGTGTTTATTTTAATATTAGTTGAATAAAATTGTTCAAAATGTGTATTGTACTCAAAGAGGAAATTTAATTTTTTTAAAATCCCTCATTTGTCATATTTGTTGAAGCAGCCATTATGATTTGACAGTATACGATAAATATATAAGGGGGGGGGGCAATGGTCGCTTTTGGCTTGTGCCTCCAATTTGATAGACATGAAACCACAACTTCCGAGGAAAAGCAAGTGATTGAAGAAGGCGTGATTTACGAGGTGTCAATCATTTCTCGTGCATCCATGGTGTGTCAGCAATGAATATGTCAATGAGTGTGTGACAAGAGTGACACCTTGTAAGTCGCACCTTCTGCCTCTGCAATGGTTTTGGGAAAAGTCAAATTAGAGGCACAAGATGGGGCCAGAGTTGACTGATTTTGTTTTTTTCAGATATCATATTTTTCATACAGGCGACACGGTCCTCGTGAGAATTAGGGGATTAGATACCCGATGGATAGATATTTTTCGTACTGCTGTCAAGAAGTAGTCCTGTGTATACCTCTCAGATGGCATAGGCCCCAGCTCACCTGGACTCCAGTGAGGATAAGGGGTCCAGAAAAAGGATGGATGGCACTTAGAAGTTAAATACAACTGAACTATATTTCACAAATGCGTGATGATGGATTCTCAAAAAGTTTTAGACGCTAACATATTCTGCACAGTTTGTGCATTTGATTCAGTGGTGCCTTCACATACCGCATTTTTAGAATCACTATTCTAAACCATTAAAAGTGACAAATGTGGCCACCTTCATGTCGTGATAGCATTCAGAATCCTCTTCCTCATCTCCTCTCTTTAGCATGAAAATGAGTTTCCTGCCGTATTAATTATACAGTTAATAGTATGTGAATACACCTCTTTCCCAACAAACAGGATTCCTCCCGCCCCCGCCACCCTCCCCCACTGACAGCTTTGGTTGCAATTGAAAAGCTGCTGCATTAATGAATCCCAAACAATTATGGGCTTCTTTTGTGTGAGAAACACACACATGCTTGGCCATGTCTCCTGACAACCTTCAGCTCTCTGGTTCCAGCTGCCTCAGTCGAGCTCAGCAGGACACTGTTTGTGCATGTGTTATGTACTGTATGTGCATATTTATATCTCTCTATGACTGTGACTGTGTGTGCGCTTACGTGAGTGAGTGAGTGAGTGAGTGAGTGCGTGAGTGAGTGAGTGAGTGAGTGAGTGAGTGAGTGAGAGAGAGAGTGAGTGAGTGAGTGAGTGAGTGAGTGAGAGAGCGAGAGAGGGAGCAACGTCTTCCTGCATGATTTAACATTTTTCATCCACTCAGTGTACGCCCTGCCCAGAATACTTGGCAAGGGTGGGCAAACGTTTGTGCTCTTGTACCCCATTTGATTTTCCAAATCGGACGGATAGGACCATTTATTTTGATGATGAATTCATCAAATAATTTTTTCTGTTTTCAATTGTAATATTTATAGTTGATTTAATTTAGAATTGATGAACCAATAAAAGAAGCACATTTTATGTAAACAGTTGTATTTTATTTATAATAAAATTTTTTACCAAAAACGCATCGGGATCCCTCGGGAAAAGCTGGAAGAAGTAGCTGGGGAGAAGGCTCCAGCACACCCACAAACCCCAGTGAGGATAACTGCTCCAGAAAATGGAATGATCGTAGATTTTAATGAACCAAAAACTGCAAAATGAATGCAAGAAAGCGGAGTGTTGATGACGTAAATGCTGGCATGTAGCCAACCATTAAAAGTTTTGCTCACCTCGTTAAGTCATTAGAGAAGTGTGCATACGTTTTCAAGATGTATTTTTGATATATATCCCTTGTGGGAAAGGGTAACTGATTTGTGCATCCTCTTTCACCTCACCTCACTTAATCTCTTGCTATCGACACACACATAGCAAATCACATTGGGCAGGGATTTGCATGCATCCAGTATTTCTTGGAACAGAACCCAATTTTTCTCTTACAAGATAAAGGAAGGAAAGCGTAAAATTAAGCACCGCGTTGTTTTGCCTTTCCTTGTCTTGCTGTTGCGCTGGAGAAGATGCCATTAAAACATTTCCTTCCTCATGCATTATACATCATTCTGATCCCTCTGTGCCATTACGTGAGCTCAGATTTTCGAGATAAGCGATTTTGGGCAGAGCATCAAATGAAATGCGAGGCGAGCTCTGTGAACTTTTTGCAAGCAAACCACTTCTTTTGTACGATATCCCTTTTTGTGCAACTAATACACCGTACCAGATGCTGTCCATTTAAGCTGAAAGGTTTTCTGTCAAGTCATCGCTTTCCATTGACATCTAAGTTTAATTAAAAGCCGAATACAGCCATACCTTGACCTATAAGTGCCTCAGTTGGAGTTTTCTGAGTTTCGCTTTGCATTGCGAGCAGAATTTGAATTACTACTCTTCGTAACATTGGGACAATCTAAGCATGCTTTCTGATTACCATTGACATTAAGAATTAAATCATAAAACAACATGAGCTGACATGCCAAAATATGATTATGTTCAGGAAAAGTCATTTTGGAGGGGCAGAACCTGTTTAATTATGTACATTGTTTTTAAGTTAAGTAAAATATCGAAAATGTACTTTTATTCTTCTATTTTTCTCTATTGCTGTATGTTTTTCTACACTCTTATAGTCGGGGTCACCAACATGGAATTCTGTTCAAGTGAGCATTGGAACATTGGCTGAGTTGAATACAAATAAGATGCTCTCTCTTGATATTTGATATTTACCTCTGTCCTAATTATTATGAGGAATCATGAACATAATGTCTTCTCATAAAGGAAAGTTGTTAATTATTAATCATAACAAACTAAGTTAATAGAAAATGTGTTCTTTAGGGGTATGTATCAAACTGCGCATTAATCAGTATCTAAGAATGGCATTTTCATTCATTTCAATCGTGAAAGTTGATTTAAAATAATAATGACATGACGTACTTATTGAAATCACATTTTGAAGTCAAGATACCACTGGATTTTTCTGCAAGACCACCCCCCCCAAAAAAAATGCCACCCACTCATATTTCTTTATTACAACCAAACCACTTCTTTTGTACAAAATACCTTTTTCATTGTATAAACCACAGTGGTGCCTTGATTCACAAGTTTAATCTGTTGTTTGATTGCCTTCATAACTCAAAACACTCATGTCACAAATCGTCTTTCCGCATTGAAATGGAAATGCTATTACATTGGACCCCCCATGATTTGTGGGCGATAGTTACCCAGGCGGCCCATGAATAGCAAGAATCTTGATATAAGTGATGGCCATTATCAGTCTATTAAGGGGATAAAGAACATGATTTGCAAATCATTGTACTGTATTCTGTTTTTATTTCTTTAACACAATGTCCCAATTTAATCGGAATTGGGTTTGTACAATACATTCATCCGATCTCAGATGTCAGAAGTGACTGAATGCAATGCAGAAGCAGCTCTCGTGTTATTAATTTTTGCTCACCATGTAAAAAAACCAAAAAAAACACTAAGATTGCACTTCCATTCATATCATAGGAAAAAATTACCTTGATTTATGAATGGTTCAAGTTACAAATGGGCTCATGGAACCGATCAAGTTGGTAAGAGAGTTCCACTGCATATGGAATTTTGCATTCTGGGTTAGCATTAAACTAGCAGACGCTAAAACTATCGTGGTTGTTTTCGATGCATAGCGTGCCATTTATTATCTTTTGTTTTATGTTCAGTTTGACAGTAAGCTTTAACTGAGTGGCAAAATATAAAGCCTGTTTTTACATTTGGATACCTCACATTAAGATAAACGTGCTCTACAAACTCTTGACAGCTGGCTACCAGTTCACAGTGTACCTTGCCTACTGGTCCGAAGAAGGCTGGCGCAGGCTCCAGCATGCCCGCAACCCTCACCTTGATAGGCAGCTCAGATAATTGATTAATGGACTCAGATAAACTGCTGCTTGTTAAATGATTTGTGTTTGCGTCCACTGTCACTCTTAAGTCAAGGTACCACTGTACTATATACCAGATGATGGCTGAAAGGTTTTCTGTCAACTTGCTTCTTCCTTCCTACATCTCAAGTTTAATTAGAAGGGGGAAAAAAAGCTCCTTTCAGGCAGACTGACATGAAAGACTGTCAAACGGAACGCAGATAACATCAGAGATACGGTATCATGGCACTATGTACAGGCCTTGATTCAAGGTTCAATGGGCCTCTTACACTTTGGCAAAAGAACATTTATACACTAAAACAATCATTTGCTGGTGCGTGTACGCGTGTCATTGATGAGGATATCACTCGGAGAATAAGCACTCATAGCTCTCTACTTCTGGGATCAACTCACAGATGCAATTAACTTAAATCTGTCTGTGGAAATTTGATTGACTGCAACAAACAACAAATTAATCCCCCTTCGGCAGCATCCAAACATGAAAAAAGCGGGCGGTGCAGTTTGTCAGAGTGGAAGGAGGATTGAAACAGAATGAGAACGAGGGCGAGGGAGGGAGCAAGTGAGAGGGAGCGAGTAGGTAAATCCTCTATGTCGTTCCTTACTTGAATTTTTTTTTTAGATTTAATTATTCGCCAATTCGCCTTCCGGAAGCCTACATTAATAATGAGGAGGCATTTGCAGATGTCACTTTGTGTTGACTGGGAAGGGGGAGGGCCTGGTGTCGGTGTTGAGGTGGAGGGATGGGCACTGTCACTGCTGCGTATGTTGGCCTTTTCCGGGGTTCACATTGCAGTCGTTCATCTGTACACACCATAACCTCGGCTAGCAAGGCTCACGTTGCATATTCAGCATATTCTAATGACATTCATCAGGCAGGTTTTGCTGTCGTTGAGTTCGAGAAGGGCCTTGAAGCAAAATCAAAGGCCGACACACTCATATGTCATCCCTGATGGTTTCTTACGAAATACAGTGGAAAACCGTTTGAGCATTAGTCTCCTTGATATCCAGTTTAAGGTCGAGGTACCCTTTGTCTTCCCGAGGACAATTCAGCACACTAGTTGAATGACTTATGACTTATAATCTTGCGGGCACTCGAACCAGTGATGGTAGTAACGGCAGTATGAATAATGGCTCTACTCCTAAGCATGACTTTTTTTATTCTCAGTAATACATAATCTATGATTGTCTATATTTGTAAAACTGTAATTGTAGCCAAATTTAGAGCATGTTACAGTGATTCTTAATTTCTTTCATTTGGTGTACAGCTGGTTGCTCGAGCCACGGTTTGTGAACTTCCTTTTTTCACCTCCGTTTTGATTCAGTTCAATAAAGGCTTGACCAAAAAACAAAAACAACAACAACAAATGCATAGTCAAGGGATGTGCCCATGTACTACATGATGAGAACTGACTGCAGAATACAACAGCCGTAGATATGAAAGGATCAATGTAACACGCGCCTTCTGAGCTACATGCCCGCAGCGCTGCTAAGCTAATGTCCATGCTTTACATTGCTTGCCTTTAATGGGATTTTCGCCACAGTCACCATGGCAGCCACACTTCTACGAGCTTGCTTTGCTCTACTGTGAAACTGTGTCAATAGCGACAGAACCATTCTCTGTTGATTGCACCAGCGCTGTGGCCAGAAAGCTGCCTTTCGAGTGGACCAGATGCTATTTTCTGTTGGTTAAATTCTGTTAGTTCTGGTCCGTTAAATTGAGGTTCCACTGTATTGACACCCAATAAAGTGCAATTAAGTCAAGTCAAGTACAACTTTATTGTCAAATCTGCTGTATGGTAATATCAACCGTTCAAAAATAGCTATCTATATATCATGTAAATATATATATTTAAAATGCACCAGTTACATTTATTGAATTTATAGTGCAAAGTGTTTAAAGGATAAGTCAAAATTTTTCTTACAGTAATATGTTCTATGCACCGCCACCTGTTTACTGAAGCTGAGCCACGATTGATCACTAACTGAACCCTGAGCAACTGTGATGTCATTTTCAGTCGACAGCACCTGGCAAAATGGACGCCTCCACCGAGAGGGACAAAAAAGGGTCTATTTATTCCACAAGCACTTATTGGAATGAAAATGAAAATTTTGGGGGGTTGACTTCCCCTTTAAAGCAATGTGGTTTATCTGTAACAGAAGATTTTGTTGAATACTTGGAAGTACAGTATGTACCAATTGTCTAGAAGCTGCAATATATTGTTTAAAATTTGACATGACACTTGAGTTGAAAGCACACACTATTTAAGGTTGGAGAAATTACCTAAATTAGGGCCTATGATCTGTGTACCGGTACTTGTTGTGGTTTAAAGTCCACCAAATACTAAATTAAAAAATAAATCACTTAAATTTCATCATAAACAACCTCAAATTGTAGCGCACAGTCTGAACTTCAAAGCACCTCTTGATAGTTTAATTTCAAACCCATTGTGGTGGAGAGCTGGGATGCTGGAAATCGTGTCAATGTCCACAAATATCTCTGGACCAGACTGTATGTTAGCAGAACAACTGCTAGCAAGTTAGCATTGCATAAATTCTCGGCTAAATAGCCTTCCTAGTGAGTACAAAACCCCTCAGAAGTACATGGACCTCAAGCTGGGTATTGAATAAGTGCTCAAAGAGCTTTTCATAAATCTCCAAGATATGTTTGTGCAATGCTGTCATACTTGTTAAAAATAATACATTCAAAATCATAATTCAGAGGGACTTTATACTGCACTGTAAATACCCTTGGTGCGTTTGTTTGAGGAAAAAAAAAATCCAGTTCACCAAATGTTTTACATTTCTGTAGTGTGTGCATGTGCATTGTAGTTTGACATTGATCTGCACCTTGCACAACACACTCCCTTTTCTTCAGTCATCACTTTCCCTGCATGTATATTACTTGCTTATGCAGAGGCATCATGCAGGCGTTGTCCCCTTTTCTAGAGCAGAAATTGAATTTGCATGAAATATGCTCACACCAAATTGCATCTGACTCCGGGAGGAGGTAATATGTGGCAGCCGCCCCTGTCGGAAATGATTGCGCTCAGGAAAAGTCTCGGTGAAGATGTCGTTAATGAAGTATTCTTCTGTGGTGAAATTGAATACCAAAAAAGATCGACATGGTTATACAAGCACTTTATTCTCGTCCTCGCAGAACACATCTAAGCTGTATCCACGAGCTCTGACATTTGGGAACCCAGAACTCGTACTATTACTCTCCTCAATAGGCGACGATAATGACAGATTTCTACCACTATCGACTTCCATGCTGTGGCAGTCAACCAATGACCTCATATTCTACGTCTTCGTTTTAGAATGAAGTTAATGCTTTACTGTAATGCACTTTACTTTGGAGTCAGCCAGTCCTCCATGAAATGTCTCCAGTTGGTCCAGAATGCTGCTGCTCGCCTCTTAACTGGTACTCGTAAGAGGGAGCACATAACTCCTACTCTGGCATCCCTTCACTGGCTCCCTATACATTTTAGAGTTCTCTTTCTAAGATCCTATTATTTTGTTTTCAAATCTTTAAATGACCTCGCTCCACCTTACCTCTCTGAGCTCCTACCTGCCTACACACCTGCTTGGTTTCCGTTGCTGGTCCCTCTCTTTGGAATGACCTCCCACTAAACATTTGGCCAGCCCCCTCGCAGCCCATCATTAAAACACGTCTTAAAACTCATTTGTAGTCTTTGGTTTTTGACTCAGCATGATTCAGAATTGATCCTAGTTGTACTGTTTTGTGCTTTCTACTGTCTTCGTTATGAATTGATTGTTTATAGTTGTATATATGATATTTGCTCCATGTACAGCACTTTGTATACAGCGGTGGTTGTTTTAAAGTGCTCTATAGATACAGTTGAGTTGAGTTGAGAAGTTTACTCACTCTCTTGTGGATATGGCTCAGAGTGTTTAAAAAAATCTCTATCTTTGGTTCCAAAAATCTTCCACCTAAAAAGGAGCACCACTGTCACAACCAACAGTAAAAGTAGCATAGTAGTCCAGAAGCATCCCTCCAGAACAATAAAATGGTTTTATGTTTTCAAATTCTTGGAAGCCGCTGAAACTGTGTGCACAGTTGAACAATAACACTGCTTAAGTATAGGAAAATGAAACTTTATTTAAATAACTCTCATTATAATGCATTTGACATATGTTTGACCCAAATTGTACCTCAATAAATGTTTGAAAACAAGCAGTTGTAAAACATTAAATACCGACGTACTATAATTGTACTATAGCCATGTGAAAAAGTTTCCAACAAGTTTGGCAGCCCTAGTTCTTCATAAAGTACACAATTATGACCACATTTGAAAGCTTTCACTTTTGGTTGATTTGTTTCAGGCCGTCTGTTTGGAGCAGCTGGAGAGCAGCCCTTCATTGGCTCCACATTGTCAAGTGCCTTTCCTCTGGTGAACCACCCAGCCTTTGGGGCCCTCTACACTGCTGGAGTGGGCAGGCCGGAGTTTGGAGGACTTGGCTCCCTCGGCATGTCAGCTACTCTGGCTGCCCACCCCCAGCTCGGAGCCTTGTCAGGTAAGACGTGGAAGGGGGGCAGTGCAAAAACACTGCAGCGTAATGACTGATTTTTGCCACTTGAATTGCAAACACTGCGTTGATTCCCCTCTTGACAGAGTGGTGGCGAGCTGCTGAAGCCCATGGGCGAGGAGCCGCTGCCTTTCTTCCTTCTTTCATAGGTTTCCCTCCATTCTTTACCCCACACATTCAGCCAAACCATAGCGCCAGTCCTGTTCAGATTAGAATGCCCAGCAAGAATAGCCAAGAACCACCTAAAGGTATGCTACACAGACACATCTACTAATACTTAAAGACAATGCTGGAGAAAACTTGCTTTATCGCGTTTTTCACCTCATGTTACATGTCGTAATTTATAAGAAATGTTTGGAAGAATCAACGACATTTGCGGTTAAAACACAACAATCAAACACAATACATTCGGGGAAGCTAGTCAATAGATTTGTTTGGATTCAACAGAATTTTCCCTCATGAAACAGTGGAAACTGAATTAATTCACTCCAGTGTCAAGCTGAAATACCATTTGAATATTTCTTACATACCATATCCAGTTTGGGTTCCTTGTACTAGTATGCCCCTTGTCGTCACTGTTGAGAAAATTCAGCAACAGCTACAAGGACGACTAGTGCACATGAGTAGCCAGCATGTCTTTGTATTTTTTTTTCTCCATTTGTGCCACTTTTGTCCTGTTAGTACGACTTCAAGCTAGATGTCAAGTATATTTAAATAAGTCAAAAATATAAAAGTGCTTGTGCTTGGAAGCCTTAACATGAGGTATTCGAGTGGGTTCTTATGAGAAGCTGTATTCTGGCTTGACGGGCATCACATTTTTTTCTTTGCCGTCTGTGATGGCATCACAGGAAAAAAGCGAGAAAAGGCACCTTACTGGAAAAGTTCCAACGTTTAATCATTGAGAGTGATCAGGACATTCTTGCAAGAATTGCTTAGGTCTCTCACTACATAGGAGATAGGATAAAGTCATGCTCCATGCCTAATGGAGACATTTTCTCCCCTAAAATATTAATTCAATTGTATGACGGCAGTGACATTTTAGAATTTACACCGTCACAGAATTGTGCAAGTGGTCTCCCTTCTCCAGATCAATTTCCCTTTTTTCGAGACAAATACATTTTTCTCCATCCAGCCACACATGCCTTTTGGTATTCCTTCGGTCATCTTTTTTTCCCTTGCACCCTTTCAATTTCAGTCTTTTATTATGTCAGCCGTTAGTATTGGCCTTGTATATTTTGCAGCCAGCATGTTTCAAGAGTTAGATGCTCAAATCAATATTTGCCTCAGACCATTTTGTACTTGGTTCCAGATATTTTATTAGACTGTGCATCCACGTTCTCTGAAAAGTGAATAGGTGAAACAGACAATCTTTTTTTATGTTTCAAGGGGTGAATGGCGCAGTAAATGGCAGCGGCGTCTGTCAACCCACAACGCAGCCTGGGAGCTTTTGTGTAAGTCCGATCCCTGTTCAGGCATCGACCAATCCAACCAAAAAAGCAGAGCCCTCCAACAGTCCCTGTCAGAATAGCTCAGCTAAGACAGTGGAAAAACCTGCTGCTCCAAAAACTAAGGAAAGGGTAAGTTGTTGGTTCCTATGATACTTCACCAGACACAAAAAATGTAATACTGTATATAAAATGGCAAAAAATACATTTAGTGACGTGCATTTTGCCCTTTTCTCAACTCAGAGGCAACGTAAAAAGGCAGCAGAGGCTCCTGGAATAAGTAACAGTGAAACAGGCACATCTTCAGACAGCTCAAGCGACGGGTCCCTCAGCAGTGATTTAGAAGACCTCGCTGAGGATGATGAAGAGGACGATGATGAAGATGAGGACGATGACTTATCAGACTCTGAGAAACAGATAAAGAAGAAAGCAAAGGTAAACATGAATGCTCAACATCAGTGGCGGGCCGTGCATTTGGCACGTAGGCCTGCAGTGGGGACTTGTATAACGAATTATATTACAGAAATCATCAATCTATACAAAGACGCTTTACAATAACAGCATGGAGCTGGAACAGTTCACAATCAATATTTATCAAATAGTATGACAAAAACAAAAAAAATGAAATTAAATGCTTCATACTCAGCAGAGATGCGCATTATTCAATGCTTTAATGTGGCAGAGGGCTACAGATGCGCTAAGCTAGTCGAACAAGGCTGTAACAGGTTATCTTTGCCCAATCAGAGGACGGAAGTTGAAATATGTCCCATTGCTTGTACAGTTTTAAGTAACACTACCGATTGATGCTATAAAGGACTTTGGCAAATGAGTTTGACATGGCAACACGTGATGGCTGGGATGTGATTGGACAAAAAACCCCAAAAATCTTGACATACACGTCCTGGAAGCAGTGTAGTCGAGAGAAACATTTTGAAAATAAGAGCATTTACTTTGAGGACCAAATTAATACAATTTCACACCAAATATGCATGGCTGAGGCTGAATATTTGCTTTAAGAAGGCTTTTTAAATGTCTGTTTCCTCCCCAGGTTCTGATACCAGTCACTGGAAAGACAGACTTTGTGATCCACACAGCAGACGCCCAGGGGAACCACATCCAAACAGCGCCCCCCAACCCCCCAACCCTCATTCCCATAGCCCATTCCGTGTCTCCCCCAGTCCTGTCCCAAAGCTCACCACTGGCTATACACTCTTCCAGATCCAGACCAGAACAACACTTCAGTGTGATCCAGTCCACTGGCCTGGCTGCCAACTCAAAGTCCCTGGCACTCCTCAGCCAGCCCCACAGGGAGTCCTCGTCGTCTTCCTCCCCCATCGCCCTCACCCACTCTCCAAATGCGCTCGCCAGCGCCGCGTCTCCCAAACGTCCCAAACTGCTGCCGTCCTCTTCGTCCCCTCAGCACTTGCCCCTCTCCCTTTCCTCCTCCCCCAAGCCTGTTTCGGTCCCCTCCCCCCCATGCTCGGCCTTCCCGCTGTCTACCTCCCCAAAGGATTTCACTTGGACCTCATCTGTAACTAGCCCCCACAAGTCCTCACTGAAGCCACCTCACTACGCTGCTGCGGGCAGTGCCAAAGCAAACAACAGGAGGAAACTGCTTGAAGACTCACTTGCACAGATCAGTGAGTTTAGACTGAAACAGGTAAGCCGACTAACTCAATTGAATTCAGCACATCAATAGGAGAATGTGGAGGACTCACATTGTTGTATTTGTTTCGCACTATACATGTCCGGACCCTATTTTTATTTCGCATTGTACACTGTCTGGACCCACAGGGGATATGAGACCATATTAAAAAAAAAAAAAGCTTTGCCTCTTCCACACACTTTTAATGCAACACTGAACACACTGAAACTTTTTCAAATGTTTTACTTCCCGAGAGTGTCAAAGAACACAACGATAAAAATGCTTTGTCACTCACACAGTTCTCCATATAAGAATGCATAGCTCAAGCTTTTATTTCTCATTGCCACTAGGAGTTTATTGTAAAACCGAAAACATTTAAAAAATAAAATGATAACCAAATCCTTTCATGTCAAATCACAGAAATCTCCTATCGTAAACCTTTCAGGGTCAGTTCCGAGGTTCCACTGTACTAGTGGTCTGCATTGCTGCCCAATCAAACAGTAATACAAACTGACACTTTGAGCAACTGCACTTTGTTCCATTTTCCCTAGTTTTCTTCTGAACTTTCATTGTGCCTCTTGGTTTTGCTATTACCGTCCACCATCCCCCCCAACTCACTGCCTCTTCTTGTTTTCTCTCCGCTCTTCTCCTCCTGTTCCCAGACTCTCATGTCCCAAGGACAGACGTTCCCAGCCGAGCCAAGGAAGCAGGGGCCAAACAAGTCTCCCAAGGGGATGTCTCTGTCTTCTCCGTTGCCACCCGCTTTGCCTCCTCCACCCCAGAACAATCACTCCAACCTCTTCCTCTCGAGCGCCCTGCTCGGGCTTCCTGAACCTAATCACCCCAACGGAGTCATCCAAAGTACCACTCAGGACGCACCTTTGGCCCTCATCACCAAACCTCGCAAAAACTCTGCCTCTCAAGGCAAGTCCCCTCAGTGTGACTCTGATGGTGGGTCAATGCCTGTCAATCTTAGCACAGGGGCGAGTAGGACCCAAACAAGCTCCCAGGCTGGGCTTGCGTCGCAGCCACCTACTACCTCACCTCATGCCGCGAGCTATGGCTCCAGAAAGAGCAAGAACCCAAAGGGGAAGGGACAGACGCCAAACCTGACACAAGGACCGGGACAAACGGGGCCTTTAGCGAACTGGAAAGGCTTTTCTCAGAACCATTTGGTACAGTCTTTAGTCGATTTGTTTCGTGGAGGAGAGTCGGGGATCGGGATCCCGGGAGTCGGCATCCCCGGTGTTGGCATTCCTGGGGTGGGAATTCCTGGTAATTGTAACCCTGCGGCCGGTCTCCCTGCTAACAAGGAATCTGACGACTCAGGCGATGATGATGATGATGATGATGATGATGATGACCTTGAAGAGGAGGAAGAAGACGATGATGACTCTGACGACAGCTTGTCAGGTGGGTACAAACCTCACTCAACATCTTATCGGGCCTTTTTTCTACTTAGTTATTAGCCTTTCAGCTTGTTTTTTAACAAATTTAATTCATACTCTGTAATTTTTCAGATTGATTTATTTTTTATTTTCCTGAATCAAGTTTTTAATTAACACCAGTTGTTGTCACTGTTTCTTTAACACCTCAAATGCCATTGTATTTGGACAATAGGCAGGTGAAAAACAACCTCAGAAATCACACTTTTAAATCAACCATTCATCCATTTTCTAATTAGCTTATCCTCACAAGGGTGGCGGGGCGTGCTGGAGCCCCTATCCCAGCTGTCTTCGGGCAGTAGACGGGGTACACCCTGAATTGATTGCCAGCCAATGGCAGGGCACACGGAGATGAACAACTATTTGCGCTCACAATCACACCTCGGGCCAATTTGGAATGCCCAATCAACCTGCCCGCACTTTTACTTAGATTGCAATAATCCAACAAATGGAGCTTCTACTTCTTCGTCATCAGAGGGTGGAGGAAAGTTGGGGTTGCATAAGGAATCTCTTGAGGTTTTTTTTTTTTTTAATTGAATTGAATGTTAATTCTCATGAACGTGCATAGCCAGTCATTGCAAGGTGCTGTACACAATTCGTGGGAGCTATACATATCACAGGTCATGTGTGGTCTACTTGTAACAAATCAAGCAATGTAAACATCTTTGGATTGGGAAGGATAGGAGAATGTCCCAATTCCTGTAAATTCACAGCACCATTGAGGAGTAATGGATCAATATTCCCTGGTCACCTCTATCCAAAAGAATTGTGACGGTTTTTGTGTGAATATCTACAACATGGCTCGGATTTTTTTCCCGTAACTATTCCATAACATTATAGTTTGCTATCGAAAGTCTTATCTTAACGATGGCATATAATGTGAAATGCCATAGATGGGTTTAACCAAAATACAGAGAGCAGCAATACAACAACTCTCAAAAGCATACCGGAGTGCATACTGGAGCTTTGTTGGGGACCTTTCTGCATCTTTCCTCATTTGAAATATGTCGCATGCTGCAGCACTTGACTGAGGGTGCAACTGTAAAATCTTGACCTGTCTGTCTGTATACTGAAAATAATGACAAAAAAATGTTAAAAGGTAGTTATAAATCTGTAACAAAGGGCAGGTTCCCTGTACTTCATTGTGACATTGTAATCTGTTTGCATATTTCTAGAGTCAGACAGCAACTCAGACAGTGACATCTCTGGAAAGAAAGTCAAGGAGTCCAGGTCGCTGTCATCCGGCTCGTCCAAGAAGGAAATGACTCCCCGCGGGCAAACCAAAGGCCCAGAACTACTGAACACCTCAGCCAATCACACAGCCACCAGCTGCTCCCCTCTCAATCTCCAGGTCATCAAGACACCCACTATTGTCACCAGCTCCAGTGCCTTGGCCTATCACAGCTCTCCTGGCTCCTCATCCTACAGCCTAGCCTCTCCATTAGGTAATATATTAAAATATCTAATGCAGACTCATTGGGGAAAATGAATACTGCAAAGAAAAGCTGCAGAATGCGCTTCATACATGGCCTGTGCTGTTTAACGCAATATGCTGAAGAGCGATCATTACCGCTAGAAAACGAGAAAGAAGACAGGAACCGGAGAGCCGAGGTCTTGTCGTGGCATGCCTGTGAAACGACTGTTTTGACACGTGTGATCCGTGTAGATTACTTATCCACATCAGAGAAAGTAGGACGTATTTGTAGCCAAAGCGGTCATTGCTGTGGAGCCTTTGTGCTCCATCTTTTCTGTAACAGTATTGTTCATTTATCTTTTATTTATGTGAAGGCCCTTTCGAACAAGAATTCTCAAATAGTGTGTATCTTGAAGAGCATTGGCACCTGTGATCAAAGTGTTTTGACAAAATTCAGGACATGTTAGGATTGGCTTTTCACACTCCTAAAAGTGCCAACTTTTTCGGCGATATCACTATGCAAGTGAATGAGACATGCAACAAACAAGTTTCCCAACTTTCCCACACCACTGTTCATTCAGCTCATTCATAATATCTTGAGAGACATATTCCAGTAATCTTCAAAGTCCCCAAAATGCTACATTTTACAATGAAATTCCCAAATATATTGTACGTGGTGTGTGTGTGTGTGTGCGTGTGTGTGTGTGTGTGTGTGTGTGTGTGTGTGTGTGTGTGTGTGTGTGTGTGTGTGTGTGTGTGTGTGTGTGCGCGCCACACCATTTTGCACTTGTGTATTCTTGCTGTAAAAATACCATTGAATCTTTTTATAGGTTTAGGAAAGAGAAAGCGTGTGATGGATGAGAAGGATTTGATGACACCTCTGGAGTTGGGGTACGGCTCAAATCAATCTGTACCATCTACGGTAGTCATGTCTCACGCCCCCAAAAAATGTTTAAGCTAATGGCCTTTTTTTTGAACTTGTTAAAAACCAAGGTGGCGGAGAGAAACGAGAATCAAAAACGTGTCAGGGCGGCCTCAGGGGGATGTAGCCTACTACGCACCATGTGGCAAGAAACTGAGACAATACCCAGATGTGATGAAGGTATCTATTTATGCTCAAACAAATCAATGTGATTCAGTCTATGTGATATCATTTCCACTTTTGCCACTGCTACGTGTACCCCTACTACCATTCTGCTTCCTGTGACCCTAATAGTGTGAGATGTTATTCTTAGCGTCTCTTCTTGTGCCACTTTGCTTTCCTCTCCCTCCACAAAGCAATGATTAATGGTTAATGTTGGGATGCACAGCTTTGGCCTCATTTGTACAGATAACGTTTATTTGGTTCAACTGTGATCGTCAAACTACCTTTAGTGCAGTTGTCAAAATAGAAAAATGGCTGCTCACTAGTATCCACTCACTGCTCATCCATCAGTCAGCAGGGAGTGAAAAAATGTCTGGCCACAGATAGAGTTAGAAAGAGCCTGAATTGTGCACCCCAAGGTCACAACTGTTTTTCTTTCCTTTAAGAGCGTTTGCTGTTTTTTTATCATGTTTATTTTTTGTTGTCCTTTGGCTTTTATCGTGATTAGCAAGGCCTGCACAGATGCACTATAACTGTAGACTCCCTCCCATCTATAGTCTAGTCTCCCAACTGCTTTTTCAATGTCGCTAATTTCGCCTTTTTCTGCCTAAACCAACGCCATTTATTATTTTCTCTTCTGTAGTATCTATCCAGAAATGGAATAAGTGGCATCATGCGTGATAATTTTAGCTTCAGTGCAAAGATCAGGGTTGGTGACTTCTATGAAGCCAGAGAAGGACCCCAGGTGAACGCCTTTCATCTCTCTCCCTCTCCCTCTCTCTGTGCCTCGTATGGAAAACCATTTGAGTATTTATTGGTATCCATGATATCCAGCTTAAGGTCACTGAACTACACTCATTGTCCTTAGTAGAAAGACAATTCAGCGCGCTAGTAGAGCACCTGTAACTTATAAGTACCATTCTTAGTAAGAGAGTCATTCTACTGGTACACGCTCCTCATTCTAGTACTTGTCTTACTTGTGAGGATAATAAGTATACTAGTACAGTACACTGACTTTAAGATGAACATCCTTGATACGGAATAAATGTTACAATGGCTTTCCATACATTCTCGCTCTCTCTCCCTCCTCTCCTTGATCCCTGTTCAGGCTGAGCTTTATGCAGCAGTCACTGTCAGGGCAGGGACGGGAATCATGCAGAACCCTAGTGATGAACTTACTTCCACAGCTGGCCTGTGTTGCCATGTAACCTAGTTTCTATACCTCCCTCAAACCTAAATAAGAACATTGATTATATCTTTTAAAAAAATCAATTAAGCTCCAGTGAAACATTTTTGATTCCGAATTAAATTCTTCCTCAAGTGTTAAATGTTGTTCACCACTTCCCCCTCCCAAACTCTCTGCATGTATTTTCTGGCTCTTCAGGGTTTACAGTGGAACCTGTTAAAGGACGAGGAAGTCATTCCTCACATTTTGGCAATGGAAGGCCGGCGGGGTCGTCCCCCCAATTCGGAACGTCAGTTAGCTGGCGACAGTGCTAAAGCTAATCGGCGGAGGAAAGGTCGACCCCCGAATGTGGGCGATCCCTTGGTAACGGAAGGTCCCAGCCCCAGTGAGGTCAAACTCCTGCGCAAATTAGAAGCTCAAGGTCAGTAGAGAAAATGAGCGCCAGTATCTTTGGGTCAAGTTTAGCAGATAATCATACTGAACCTATTTTGACAACATCCGAAGTAGAAAGTGTTGATATGTGTTTTCAAATGTAGTGAGTAAAAGTAAAAAGCCATCAGAAAATTAAATACTCAAAAGTATAGCTACCTGAAAAGTCTATTTCGTTATTTGTACTTCCGACCACTGTCCTTGATCCACTTTTACCTAATCAAGCACAGCCCCCTCATCATTCATTGAGCAAAGGAAGGTCAGGCAAAGAAATTCCTCACTGACAATTTTTCTCTTTTCCGGTGTTCAGAAATAGCCCGACAGGCAGCCCAGATGAAACTGATGAGAAAACTAGAAAAGCAGGCACTGGCACGTGCCGCCAAAGAAGCTCGGAAACAGCAAGGTAGGAACCTTTTATTATATGTATTTTTTTAAACCAGTCTATACTGGACAGTCAGCTGTTTCACTACTGCATGACTTTGCTCATTGGTTGATATTGTGAAAGTTGGATTGGGTTAAGGTCAGTGTAGATGGCTATGGAAGTAGAATAGCTAGTATCTTACTAGTAATGTTGTACTACTGTTGCTACTGTATGACAATACTGCACGGACAACTCCGGCATACTCGTAGGACAACTACATGTTACTTGTGAGGTAAAACTGTGGAGTAGATGTCATCTGTGTGCTACAAGTATTTCCAGTGAAGCACTAGATGTTAACGAGTAGAATTTTATATTGTCACAGAGAGCTTGCTAGTACATGGACCTTTCCGCCTGGATATCAAATGTATTGATTACATACTCAAAACAGCTCTCCATAGGTCTGTTGCACAAGAAGATGAATTTGATCAGAGCTTTTAACTCATTCAGTACCAGCCAATTCTGGACCAAGTCTGAAAAGACGTTTAAAAACGTCTTTGGGAGTGAATGAGTTAATGTGCGCTCTTTCACTTTGAGGTTTGAGTTCAGGATAATTGTAACTAACTCAGTTATACCCACATTTGAACAGAAGACAGCATTGAACTATTAAAACACATTTTTAATGTTAAGATTTGTAAGCAAATTAATCTGAGTACTGTACACATTTTACTCAAGACATATTTGTATATCTATATATAAATATAAAATGACAAATACCAATGGTCATTATCGATGCTCTTAATTTGGGGTACCTGCGGCACAAACCTACCACAGGGTAGTCTAATAAATTTGCTAGCTACTCTAAACCAATGCAAGTGACTGGAGTGTGATTTCATTAGCACATCAATACATACACTTTAGTCCTCAAAGTCACCTTTTGGTATTCCCACACAATAAATGTTGACAAAGTAAAGTCCACCAACAAAGGGTAGCTGCATTACAAGAAAAGTGAAAACACACTTGCAGTTTCAGTTGGATTGTGCACAAGGTCCACTGTAATAGTGAATGTAAAAATCCAACAGAAAAATGAATCAATTGTGTTACCTGATTGATCAATGGGTTTTGTTGATTGTCGATTCCTAATTCACATTCAGAGACACAAATTTAGTCTCACACCAATGGTGGAGGCTGACAGCATGAAAGATGCCAACCGAGCCTATCAGGAGCAATTAGGGGCTATGAAATCTGTCAAATACATTTGAGACTCCGGCTGTGTAGGCCGATTTTGTAGTCAATCATAGAAACTCTCTTGACTCTTGTAGCTATCATGGCGGCAGAGGAGAGACGGAAGCAAAAAGAGCAGATCAAGATTCTGAAGCAGCAGGTACGTGGACTCCATGCCTTTGCTGACCAATGATTTCCTTTCCCCTTGAAAACCAGTAACTGTGTAGCTAAAAACGACTCAGTACCTCTAACCTTGTAGTCTTGCTTTGCATTTTACCGCCGGCATTAAACATACTTTTGTGTTTTTTTGCCCCAACGAACCAAAGTATTGATGTAAAGTGATTTTATCCCAAGTATTTTTCTGTGGTTAAGTTTTCAGGTAAAAAATAACTCCTTTAACAGCAATAGATGTACCTCGTATGTCATTCTCTGAATCTGGTTGTTGCGGGCGGGGGGGGGGGGGGGTTGCTTGTCAGACGGGTGTCAGCTAGTAGTTGTGATGGTCAGGACTGGTCTGGAAATACACCTTAAGATATTCACATATTTTCTCGAAATGCCCGACGTACACCCTGCCCCTGATAAAATTGCTTGTATTTTATTAATGGGGCAGTGGTAACAGTGTTCGAAAGAGCAATAGAAACAGTTCCAAGAACTGTCAACCAACACATTTGCACTGGTTCCTGGAGGAAGATGCACCTGCTGATCTATGAAGGGTCATGGGAGAACCTTGAAAGAAGCCTAAGTCATGTACAGTGGTGCTTGACATGAGCTTAATTTATTCTCTCACTACCCACATAACCCATAACATTCGAGACTTGTCATCGTTCATTATTAAAATGAAAGGAAACCACCAAAAGAACTTTGTGTTTTGACATGACAAACAGCACTCAATAATGTTGTACTTTGTAAAATCATAAAGTGCTCATAATTAACTAGAATTTAAAGAAACAGTTCTTGCTGCATTTTTTTTTTTTTGCTTCAATGGGACATTCTGCAGCTCTTTCTAGGCCACCTGGTGTCAGAAAATATACAGACATAGCGCTATTATTGGGCTCTTTAAAATTCCTCAGTAAGCAGCAATAATATTAAGTACATGGAGGAAAAATAATTTATGCCTGTAAGTTCTTTTATCTGTCTACATGTGCTGCTTCACCATTTGGGTTCAAATATCCATTGCTTTAACAATGACAGATTCAGTTCGTTAGCCTTCTATGGCGGTTTGCAATGTCATCAAGCCAAAGAACTCCTCTTCGGCAAAGCTATGTTGGTTGTTTTAAAGACACAACTTGTTTTATTTGTTTAAACGAGGACATGCAAGAAACAGCTTAATGCCTCTTTTGTTGGGAGAATTCTTTGAAGGGAATCTCATAACAGTGAAACAGCAACAACAAAAAACACAGATGGTGTAAAAATAAAAGTGCTTTCTGTTTATTCTAAAACATTAAGGATTTATCATCTGTTCATGTCTGTCAATCTATAGCTGGGTTTCCATTACTGTTTTTCGCAACATAAAAGCAATAGTTCTACTTCGATAGTCTTTCATATAATAGAGGCAATAATTGTGAGGATTTAATTGGGCAAATGAACCCGAAACATGTCTACATTCAAAAAACAAACGAAAAAACGTTTTTGTTTTGTTTTTCCCAACAGGAAAAGATCAAGCGTATTCAGCAGATTCGGATGGAAAAAGAACTCAGGGCACAGCAAATTTTGGAGGTAACACAATCTGACCCAACAGCGCCCGATAAAGCAGAACATTCCTGGGTAGCTGCAGCCCCTTTGACTGCTGTATAGTGTTTTTAATCTTCCTAAAGCTCATTACTGAATAGTGGCATGCTTTGGAGGCGTTGCGTCTTCTTAGGCATAATTCCATATGGAACTAATGCTAAATTGGTCTTGGTTGACGGCTGTTGAATATTAAAATGGCGGTTGCTGCCTCTTCAGACCTTATTTAAATTGGACAGAAAGGTCTTTTTTTCCCCCATCAGACAACAGTAACAGTTCAGTGTAAGTGGGTCGAGTGGAGAGAAGAAAAAAAGGCGCCACACACAAACAGAGAGAGATGCTTACACATACACATACGCGCATATCCAGGCGCTCGCAATTATAATGCCGCAGCTTCAAAGTGTTTTAGGACTAAATCAATTTTGAGTCGACACGGTTGACAAGACGCTCTTAACAGGAGGCTTCAACATTTTCACAATTACGTGTTAAAGAGATACATAATTCATTGGCAGTGTTCTACAAATTTGACTGGCATTCTGGGGGCATGGAATGTTTGCTGAAACCAGGAAACTGCAAATATTGGGCTGAAACAGAGGCAAAAGTCAAGCTCGTCCGAGACTGATTGGCATGCATCTGTTCTTGACGTGAATTTGTATTCGCAGGCCAAGCGAAAAAAGAAAGAAGAAGCAGCCAATGCCAAAATATTGGAGGCTGAAAAGCGAATAAAGGTATGACTCATTGAAGCCCGAGAATTAATTTATCACCACTTTAAATACATGGATTGTTAAAAGGCGTTTGTTTTTTTACCCAGGATTGTTAAAATAAAAGGCGTTGAGTTTTTTTTTTCAACCCAATATTCTTTAAATTCATCTTCACATCCATATAAAAGGCTCTGTCCTCACAACTGTTTCTTACGAGTCACGTTCCCCCGACCCTCAATTCTAGTGCCACCGTTGGCCTATTAGTACACAAATCATTTTAAGGAAAAATACTACCGTTAAATCACGTCAATACCTCAGATCCATGTATACAACTATGATTAGCACATGTATACACATAAATTTTGGTGAGAATCTGTCACGGTTTTCGAACATTATGCCACTGTAATGGACCTGTTGTACACCAATGCATAGTACACGGGTTGGCTGCATTAGACAGTCACTTCTATACATTAATTTTAGATCACAATGAGTGGTATAAAATGACCAGTAGCGTGTTAGAACACAGAAGACGTCACAGTATGGCAGCGTACAGGATTTGTCATTTTGATAAATCAGATGCCGTTGCTATTAGCATTTTTAATGTTCTCATACACTTGCCTGATAGAATGAAGTAAAATGAACTTTGAAACGTGTGTTGCTTTAGTAAGTAAGTAATGTTTTTGAAAATCTTTTTTAGTAAGCTACTTTTCTTTACTTTGACTGTTTTCTTACTTTGAAGCTCGCTAGTGTTCTTTTTCAGTTGGCATGGCCTCTAAAAAAAAAAAAAGAAAAGAAAAAAAATGGGATTGGCAGGAGTATCAGTGTTTTGATCTTCCTGCCTCATCTCTTTTCTCTCTCCAAGGAGAAGGAGCTGAGGAGACAACAGGCGGAGATCCTGAAGCACCAGGTAAACTCACCACAACTTAAACACTGGTTACTGCTCAACAAAAGAAGCTTTTGTCGTGATTGATTCTGAATATGAAAACTCAATGCTTTCTGGTTTTGGATATTACTTCTGTTTCATAATATTTTGCCAACTCTCTCTGCCAGGAGTTGGAGAGGCATAGACTAGATATGGTATGGGTATGTTTATTTTTGTACATCTAACACCTGCATCGTGTAACTGGTTGTGTTATGGTTGTCATAGCAATGCATTAAGTGTAGCACTGGCTGCTGTCATACTACATTCTTCTGCATGGCTTTCCAGCAAAACAAACAAAAGACATAAAAAGAGTCAGTATGCTGCCTCCATCTGCTCGTCATGAGGGACAACTGACCATGTCACATTGGCCAGGCAGCTTCTGCCCCCCCTTCCCATCCCCCCATTACAATACCCCCCCACCCCTTGCTCTACTCGGAATGCATTGCAAAAGACTGCTAGCCAAACCACACTCACTGTGTCTCAAAGTGCACTCGAGGAGTTTCCATCCATCACACATATCATCTTAATTGTTGTGTTGGAGTAGAGTTTGTTGTCATGAGTACTAGGGTGCAAAATTACATACATTTTCCAAGAAGGGGACTTGACATGGCCGTCAAAGGGAATAAACTACGAAGGCCACTTAATAGGAAATATAAATACAGTCGGGGGAAATGGATTTGAGCATAATCCGCAAGCACAGTACTACCTAGATTTACAAATTCTGCAATTTTTGATACATCGCTTTGTTAATTTGGCTGCCTCTTGTGTGAAGGAGAAAATTTCTCCAGCAATAAAGATCGAACCTCAGGTTTCATTATTATTCCGTTCCATGAAGTCTGAATCATATGAAAACCAAAGCAATGAGTCCCATAAAAAATATATTGCAAATCCAATTAATCCATTTCAGATGGAATCTTTACCCTCACATGTGAACAAAAAATACATTTTATGGAAAATAACTTTGGCTTTGCATTGAAAAAAGTACATATCAATGGATGCATTGACATCTAACAAAATTGTAATTTTAAAACATTTGGAGAAGTTGATGAGGAGAAGATGACATTTTTCTATTTTTGCTTTCTTGAATTCTGTTGTATTTCTCGCCTCAACCTCAAGCAAGCTTAATTCAAGCATTTATTAACTCATTCAATGATTTTTTCAGAATCCAGACATTCAATCCCATGTACATCTTTTTGTATTTTTTCCCCACGTGGTAGGATAAAGAAGGGTCTGAAAATGGCTGGCACTGAATGAGTTAACAATTCAAGGCAACCCGCTCTCCCAGTCTGCTCAGCAACACTCAAGCAAGTTGGGGCAGTGTTGGCATAATACATCCTGACAAAAGTCAGCCCTTTCAAAAATAGCACACCAGCATAATGAGTTTCACCAGGCTTTCTTTGTCCCTGTGGTGGTTTATTTAGCAGCTGCGCACACAGACTATTTTGTGCTTGTTTGTATGTGACTGCGAAATAAACCACCGTGCGGTTTAAGAAAGTGTGGTGAGACTGTGTAACGACAGTGCTTGCTTTTACTTTGAAGGTCTGGGTCATGGCGATGTTGCCCGAGTGGTGCCTAGCAGACCGGGAGACTGACTGCCTTGAGTTGTTAATAAAAGCTTGCATTGCCGTCTTTTTTACACACCTTACACAACGCCTCGGCTGGACGTTCATTGATTTTTGGAATTGAATGGCCGAGTCAAACGTATTTATTTTTATCTGAAAGCTGAGTGGATGTCAACTGTAGATGAAAAAAATTACGAAATTGAGGTTCCATCCGACTATAAGGCCCTCACATGTGGGCAAGGCGGGCTAACAATTTTAAATGGATGTCTGCTTCTAAAAAAAGTTAAAATTTCTTGGTTGAATAGGATCAATTTCCATCACCCTATATTCACAGTTAATTACCACAATTTCCTAAAAAATTAACTCAAAATTTTCCACCACTTTACAAACCTACTCACGGGAGCTTGACAATTGGCCCCGTTCAGCATGTCTCTCGGTCTGAGTGCTGAACTTTAACCCGCCAGCCTCTATTATTCACCGTTACTTGAATCATTTTGTGTTCCTGGTGGACAATGGAGACACGTCAGTTGAATCGCCCACGTCACTGTCAGGTCATTTGACGGCAGAAATAGCATGTAGCAAGATCATCGCCGCGATCGATAACACCGTGGGGACAAATGGGTTCTGTATAGCATTTTCTTTCAGCCTGATTATTGTGCTTGGAGCCCTCCTCACACATGCTCAGCTGCAGCTGAATCTAAGAAGGTCTGCCTTTCTTATCTGTCCCTTATGCCCTGTAAAAGCTGTTGTATCAATCCATGTGGACCCACATACAAACTGAAGGTGCAAATTACAATACTAAAACATAAAACACAATTAAAAGTGTATAATTAAACACCAAAATGATCAACCAAACCGCATCACAAACTTCTTGCTAACATATTCAGTGGTAACTTGATTTACTAGTTAAATTCGTTCTCACAAATCACGCTCGTACTCCAGCTTGGGTCAGCCGTTTTACCATGCAGTCAGTTCAGCGTGAGCTTTCCCACCGTGCTCCTTGAGAGTATGTTCATTTTGTTGTACGTCGAAGCACCACAATAGTGTAAAAACCCAAGAAATGATTACAATTTTGCAAACAATGAAACGCTGTATTTCAGACTCAGAAAACACTGCTGCATTCCATTTTTAGTAATACATCAAAATAAATCATACCACTCCTAGTGCTACCAGTTCCCCATCCTGTGTTGATTTTTTTCCCCGTGTTGCATAATGTAAAAATGCTCCTCATAACCATTTCACTCACTGCCGGTAATGTTCTTGGCAGGCAAAACTACTGGTAATTGTGTCCTTTGGTGGATCACAGTGGGAATTAGAGTCGGATACTGTCGAGAGTAAAACCTGAAGAGATCAAATAAAATGATAGCCAGTCACCGGTGATTCGCGTGGCCTTTTGCAGAAGACTTTGAATCATACACCAGAGAACAAAATAGATGTCTCATCCTCTGCAGACTCATACTGTGCTAATACTAAAACTGCCAAATCCACTCAAGTGTAACTGCTCTGTTTGTAAGCTCATCATTCCTTTTTTGTCGTCCCCTCCACTAAATATTATTAGTAAAGCGTCAAATAAATGTCACCAATGACTAATACAATATATTATCTTCTGGCAACCAACATTTTGTCGCTTGTATTCTATCCGCTTTAGCTTAGATGCGCCGTCACTGATTCCAGCTGCTTCTCTTTTTTGAGCCTGTCATCACATCTACTACGTATCGCATCTATGTGTTGCTTTTTTGGTTGTCATCGTACTACTGTATTCTTCACGTAATGCTTCCACCATACATGTGACAGTGTATACATGTGAAGCATCGTTTTGTGTTTGTTCCAAGTATGGTGCCTCTAATGAATTTAGAGCATTTCTGTTGTATTAATACATACTAAAATTGTACAGCCTTGACCGAGCTATTTGCAGTTGTCCCTGTTACTGTAATGTGCCTCTTTTTTCTGCCACTGTAGGAGAGAGAAAGGAGGAGGCAGCATGTAATGCTGATGAAGGCCGTTGAGGCTCGCAAGAAAGCAGAGGTAGTCATGGGCCGAAAAATCAAAAGACCAACACACACATATGAAGACACACACAATTTGACTACACTAAGGGCGTCCAAACTTTTTCCAGGCTAAAAGCAATCTGGAAAATTAATGTTCTTTTATATAAGAGATGCTCTCTGGCAGAATCACCGCATCTCCAAAACCACGACTTTTCAGGGGGGGGGGGAAAAATAATTAAAAATGCCATTTTTCTAAAGTTGATATATGCGCGCCAATATCAACATACCACCTCAAAATCATGTTCAATCATGGCTGTATAGTTTCTTCAGCTCCGAGGGAAAACAGTGATCCACTTTTAACAAAACATGCTGAAACTGATCTAACCTATTTTCACTTCATTTTATTTAGAAATATCCAGATTTTGAATTTTTTGCCCCTGATTGTTGTTATTTTGCATCATTTGCCCTCTGTATTAAACCACAATTTATTAGTAGTAACTGGTCATTTTAGTGCTCGGGGGTGTCGCACCACCCAGGTTTTTTGATCCTCACACTTTTTACACTGCCCCACATTATTTACCCAGGGGCAATAAAAAAGGAAGGTGGACTACAAATGGCCCCCAGGCAGTAGCTTGGACACCACAACGCCATGCCACAAAACAAAGCCATTATTCCTTAGTCAGCTCCCCATGTTCTCCCATGATATTGTTCATTCTTTCCCTTCAAAGATTCTGACCCTCAAGCACTTTTCCTTTGAATGCATTTTGCTGCAATCTAACACACATATGCTTTCACACGCACACAGAAAAACATAGCTAGTATACAAAAATGTACACATGCACGATTCTGGACCAATACCTTTTCTCCTAATGCGTCTGCAAACTCCGGACCTAACAGGAGCGCGAGCGCCTGCGGCAGGAAAAAAGGGACGAGAAGCGTCTCAACAAAGAGCGCAAGCTGGAGCAACGCAGGCTGGAGTTGGAGATAGCCAGAGAGCTGAAGAAGCCAAATGAAGACATGTGCCTGTCGGATCAGAAGGTAGTTTAAGATCTTAAGTGATCTGTTTATTTATAGAAACATATGTAGCTATGCAGTTTAGTCTAGATGTCTGTATGTCATTTAACCCTTACACACAGACTGGGATAAACTTTACGAGTTTTGCCATTTGACCACTTTCCTCAGTATTTTTTCAGATTTTTCCTGAAAAGACCAAAATACACAACAACATGGTTGTAGCATAAAAGAAAAAAACTGCATATGTGGCTGTAAAACATAAAAACTATCATTCATTTATTAACGTCAGACACGCTGCTGATACCTTTTCGCAGTTTGATACAGATCATTATTATGAAGATATTTCAGAGCATACTACCGGTATGCGTGCATAGAAAAGGAACTGAAAGTTTGTTGTTAAATATGTTGTTATGAGACAATCAGTATTGGTGGTCTTGATGACACCAAATAAGTCTGTAGTCGTGATATTTTTTATTTCTGTGCCCTCAAGTGGCTATTGATAGTACTACATACTATTAAAGTTAATAACCAGGCACATTGGACACATCTTGAAGGTGACACCAAATTTGAACTTCTAGGAAGCATTCTACCCATATTGTCTTCTTCAGGCTCTACCTGAGTTCTCCAGAATTCCCGGGCTGATCCTTCCAGGCCGTGCAGTGTCTGACTGTTTGATGCTGATGCAGTTCTTGCGAGGATTTGGAAAGGTTTTGGGCCTGGACTTGAATCTTGATGTCCCAACACTGGGTATGCTACAAGAGGGCTTGCTCAATGTGGGCGATAGCATGGGTCAAGTCCAAGATCTCTTGGTCAAACTACTGTCTCTGGCAGTCTGTGATCCTGGTTTGCCCCCTGGACAAAAGGTAATGTACTTCATTTGGGTGGGTGAGTTCTCTATTTTTTTGTTTTAGTCAAATTTAAAAAAACCTACATACTGTAGTTATAAATGTTCATGGTACAGCGCTTAGGTGCATCTTGTTCCAAGATTTTAAATAGGCCCCATGAAATAGCCAATACATTTCTCAAAGATGTGGTAAATGTATTTAGAATAACGGGAATTAGCTGAGAAAAGTGAAAACTGAGGTTAACTAGGGGAAAGGTATTGTTACAAATGTTAAGAGCGAGAGCCATGCAAAATACTTTTCCTTTCCCACATTACTGTACTGTGACTGTTTTTGGTTTGGTTTTGTTTTTTTTAAGGATACTGTACTTGTATGAAACGTGGTTGTTTAAGGCTCTCCATAACTGTATTTGAATCTCCTATTAACTTATTCACTCCCAAAGACGTTTTTTAAAATGTAAATTCCTGGCCTATTACCGTCTAGTCTCATTAATTTCCATGGAAAGTTGACCGACTTTGAAAATCCCCAGAATTTTGACACCTTTGGGTATGAATGAAACATACAAATTCAAAATGTTAACATTTCCTACTTCTCTGGTAGACAAAGACCATGCTGGGGGACCATTTGACCAACGTTGGCATAAACCGGGACAATGTGTCTGAGGTGCTGCAGATGTACATGGGGGCCCATTGTGCCAATACCGATCTCGCCCCTCTGGCCCTCAGTCTGAAGACCAAGGCTTTCCAGGCCCACACGCCTTCCCAGAAAGCCTCTATCCTGGGATTCCTAGCAAACGAGCTGGCTTGCAGCAAAGTCGTTATCAGGTATTTGTTGCAACATAAAATGCACTATAACTTTTACAGGTGAATGTAATTTCACCCCACTCAACTGTTCAGTAGCTGTGTTTCATTGCCACTGAAATTATTCCGACTGGAGATATCTGGTGAACTGTTTATATGTGACCTCTTACGATTACATGCGCCGTGACATTAAATCAGGACAGCGGTGTGACATGCGCAGATTGATGATCATATGATTCATCAAGATGGAGTTCACTCGTATATTTAACCCAGTAGTTGTGATTGTTTTGACACGGTTATTCAATCAACAGCCTGACAAAAACAAGTTACCAGTAGTTTAAAACAAGCTCTGGTCGGACGCTATTTTCAAGTGCGTAAACGGCAACGTCACTACGCATTTACGTCAGCGCAGTGGATGCAGCCTGGCTGTGGCGACTGAATTGTTCACATTGGCAAAAGGGATATTCCACCACCTTTGATTCTGAATGAAAGTCCATTTGGATTTGGCCTCTTGATTCCGATTCAGGTGTTTATATGGAGCATTTTCATTCTGTTTTGTTTATTTAGGTTTAAGGTAATCGGAATGCAAGGCCCCTTGTAAACTCTGCTAATGTTTTTGCACAACTTGCTGTTCTCCAATAAGGTGTTTGAACCATAAACATTTCCAGTGATGTCTCTCTCGCAAACCGCTTATGACACTATAAACTCAGTGGCCCCTTGTTGCAACAGAGATACAGAGAATCACCGAAAGGTGTAGGAATGAACGTTCTTGACTACTGGAAGTTGCGTATTTCGCTCCTCAGCTCCTTGTTAGAGAAAGTCCAATGAACTTTTTGTGAGCAGTGTATGTGCGGTGTTTACAAAATCAGCCAATGGATCTATTTCACCCTTTCTTACAGTGAAATTGATAAGAACCTGGAGCAGATGGCAAACATGAGGAAAGACAAAATTATCATGGAGGGGAAGCTTAAGAAGTAAGTTTATAGTGTGTATATTTTGGGAGCTTTACAAAATAACGTTTGATAACTATAGACATTATAACCCTCAAACTATATTTCCCAATCCAGATTGAGAACCATTTATGCCAAACGCACTGGGAAGAGGGAGGCCAGTGTGGGTGTGGAAGAGAACCAATCTTTCGGTACGCCGTCTTCGGCTGTCAAACGCAAGAGGAAACTTGGTGGTGACAGTGACGATGACGACGACGACGACGATGACAGTGACGATCCGGCTGACGACGATGAAGATGAGGATGAAGATGACTTTAAGAAGATTAAAAAAGTGGAAACATATGATGAGGTAAAAAAAAAAAAAAGAATATGTATAGATATAGATGCATTGGTAACTTTGGAGAATACATCTGAATGGTTTTCTGTCATGTCAGGATGAAGTTGACCAAGCCACTAGCGTGGAGGAGCTCGAAAAGCAGATAGAGAAGTTAGCTAAGGTATTGTTACTTTTATTTATTTTCTGCCTTTGTTGTTAATTGGAAAATATGTCGGTTTTAAAAATGTATGCAAGTGGATTTTCTTATGCGGCTTCTTGCTAGTTAAGAAATTATTTGGTTGATGTGACATTAACTTGACATTCACTCCTCATGTCCTGTTTCCTTACACAAAGCAAATATTGAGGAATATGTGCCAAAAGAAAACAGTGAATGCTCTGTCCCACTGCAGCAACATCACCAGACAAGGAGAAAGCTGTTTGAAATATCCCACTCACTGCGCTCTATGATGTACGGCCAAGATCGTTACCGCCGTCGATACTGGGTACTTCCCCACTGTGGAGGGGTCTTTATTGAAGCCATGGAGAGTGGAGAAGGTAATTACAGGACACCGAGAGACAGTGTTGGTCTGATGGTACTTCTTGCGCAGTCATGTCGGGTTTTACTGCAATTCCTGCTTCTTTATGGTCATTTTTGGACATTGACAAACATCATTTGTCATGAGTTCAGGAGTTATGTTTTTCTTTTACTGCGTGAATACATTTTCAGGTTTTGTCAGTGGTGTAAAATATCCTTCTTTTTATTAGATTTGTAACTTTTAAATGAATTTGTTTGCACAATGTTGCAGGTTGGAAAACAACCAGAAATAACATTATTTATTCTCATTACTGTACCACCATTTTTTTTCTGCTCCCCCATGCCCTACTAGTTACAAATAAGATACATACGGCAACCAATCAGAATTGTATTTCACTTCAGATTATTTTACCATATTTTGCCACACCATACCCCAATGCTTTCACAAAGCTCACTTTTAGATTACTGTGGACCACAGCAACATCTACACATAGCCCAAGCCCAGGTTTTGTTGTTGGTGGTTGAGCAAAAGTCATAATTAAAGGAAAAAAACTGGTTATGAGAATGTATCACAATTATGACTTAGGATTTCTTTTTCTTTTGTTAATTTTTTTTTAACTGGCAGAAACTTAGAAATGTAAATGTTCCCGTTTCTGCCTGTTTCTGTTTAAAAAAAAAAGTCCTGTAAATAAGAGGAAAAAAAATGTTCACGGGGTTAAATTGGCCAAAAGTGGCCACAATCAAGCCAAATGGTACAATTTCACTGCTGATTTACAGGAACATCCAACGTGGAAACTTTCTTACATTTGTTTTGAAAAAGCGAACTGGTTCCACAAAAAAGATGCGAGTTCGACACATGGCCGTCATAGAAGCATGAGAGTAAATTTACAAGCCCAACACTTATGATATTGTCGTCTTATTTGCATGTAGCGCCAGAGGAACTAGAGGAGGAGCGACAGAGGCGGAGAAGAGCTGCAGAAGAAGTCAAAGTCAAAGATGAACCTCAGGAGATTGAACTGGAGAAGGATGAACCCGCCTCACATTCTGGCCTCCCACATGGCTTGCAACAACAGAAGGAAGAGGAAGAGGAGAATGAGCACGAAGAGCGGAAGGACTCTCCAACCACCTTCTACCAACAGCAAGGTTACGTGTCTCAAATTTGCCCAGATGCCCCCAGAGAAACGATGAAGGCGGAGGACCAGGCGAGCCCTCACGTCGGACAGAATGGCAACCATACGTGTTCTCCTATTGCCACAACTACCGTGACGTCATACTCCCCCTCTCACAATACCTCCGAGCTGGCAGCTGCAAAAACCGCTGTGATAGTCGGTCATGACACTTCAAATGTCCCCGGCCCAACCTCAACCTCCCTATCCGCCCGGTGCCTGCCGGCCCTGCGTGAAAGCCCGGGGAACTCTCCTCCGGCCTCTTCCCCAACACCATCCCAACAACTCTCTCTCCAGCCCAACGACCAGCTGCTTCGGGTTCTAACTGAGAGGAGCGGACACTGGTTCAGCCTGCTCCCTCGCAACCCCTGCGACCTTTCTTCACTGACGACGACCGTGCCCGGGGCGCTGGACGCCACTCCCCAGGCGTCCTCCACACCAAGCAAGCCCAGATCTCCTCCAGCGTCACCTGCACTCCCTCTCACTCCCTCTGCGGCGTCAGCCTCGGTCAGCCCGCACCACCCGGGCGGCCTCCTCACCTACCCTCTCTCAGCACTGCAGGTGAGGCCGCTCGCCACAGGTGCATGGAAACACAATAATGTAAAGAGTAGGGTTACACAATTCCTTCTGGAATTTATAGGAATAAACAAGAATAAGTTAATTTACAAAACTGGAGGGTGGCTCTTAAAAAGGAACTTGGAGTACCTGTAAAGTGAAAATAAGTCTTTAATTGTGACACACCGTCAAGAAGAGTGTCGTTTGCAGCCTTGCCATATTTGAATGATTAAAACTAATTGCCAAGTATAGAAAATTATGCTTCAAAATAGTGGAAATAACAAGCCTTTGTCCGCTCTCAGACGCTGTGGGCGTGTCCACTGAATGCGCTGAAACCACAAGCTGTACCTCGAACAACGATCAACAAAAACAAATGTTATTGATAGTATCTTATTGTATCTTTCCAATGCCTACACATACGCATTGTTTAATACTGTTTAAGCGGCAATAATATGTTTCAGGCTTCAGTGACTACAATAAATCTCAGTGGATCATGGCTTTTCCATGCCACAAAAAAGAAATGCTCTATAGCAGTCATTGGTCCACACGCCGGCTGCCACGTCAGACTTAAAAAAGAAAAAAAAAAGCAATCCTCCAGGCCACACTCCCAAAAAAACAGCAATGGTGGAATGACGAAAATATATTTTAGTGTAATCTTGACTAAATCAACCAGATTTCATGCAAGTGCAGCAAACCTCCTTATAGTTTTTCACTTATTGGAATTATATCCGATGCAGTCACAGTGAAAATTTGCTGTCCAAAAAAACACCGGAAAACAATTTTCAAATCCGTGTATCCACACCACACACATTGAAACTTCTTCCAATTTACAATGCACCTTTGAAACACATTGTAATTATGTTTCAAAATTGCAGCAAGTTTCTAAGTAGGAAACTTCCCATGGTGTTAATGTGAATGCATCCATAATTTACAAGAGTGCATGTTGGCTCATTAAACAGAACTTTCAAATGTTTGCGGGATAATCTTGATAAAAAGAAGCAGTAAGGAGTTCCCTGAACTTTCTTTCTATGTGGCTATAATCCGCGGTCTTCTCTTTTGTTTTCTTTTTAGGCAAAGTCGGGCATTTCATTACTGGGAGTGTCTTTGGGAAGCTGGTCGAGTGGCATGATAAGTCCCAGCTTGCCTCTGTGCAGCAGCCCCAGTCCCATGTTGGGTCACTCTGTTGAGGGCAACACAGCAGCAAGTGTGTCCAGTAAGAGTGAATCACCTCTACCTCGCATTGAGAAAAGTTCATCCATGCCCTCTCCTCCTACTGTGGAGATTCCGAAATCTCTTGACCACCACACACCCCGGCCTATCCCAGAGGGTAAGATTCTGACCCCATCTGAGAAAAATATTAAGAGCGCCACTGACCTGTAAACTCTGGTGAGCTAAAATTTAGGATGTTGGATAATGGAACAGGTCAAGGCTCAAGTGCAAATCATTTTGTCTTGGGGAAGTCCAGTCACAGGTTATCTCATGTCATAATTAAAAGTTCCATCTTATTAATGCAGTCTTGCTTGCGGCATGTCATCTTGCTAGAGAGAAGACCAGTAAGTGCAAATAATGACATTATTAGCCAATTTGCAGCGACTTTGGTCCCTTTCTATGAATAATCGTATGATATCCATCCATCCATCCATCCATTTTCCGAACCGCTTGATCCTCACTAGGGTCGCGGGGGGTGCTGGAGCCTATCCCAGCAGTCTTCGGGCAGTAGGCGGGGGACACCATGAATTGGTTGCCAGCCAATCGCAGGGCACACAGAGACAAACAACCATCCACGCTCACACTCATACCTGGGGACAATTTAGAGTGCCCAACGAGCCTGCCATGCATGTTTTTGGAATGTGGGAGGAAACCGGAGCACCCGGAGAAAACCCACGCAAGCCCGGGGAGAACATGCAAACTCCACACAGGGAGGCCGGAGCTGGGATCGAACCCGGTACCTCTGCACTGTGAAGCCGACGTGCTAACCACTGGACTACCGGGCCGCCCTCGTATGATATCATAAATGGCTTTACAATATTCATAAACGGCTTTAGAATATACGATCCGACATAAAGCACAACAGATTACAACAACCTGATCTGATTGTGAATGAGGCATCTGAATGTGTTAAATTGGATTTGTCTCATTATGACCAATTATGAAAGCATTGATTTGGATAATTGTCTTATTGCGTAACTTGTGTGTGGCTTCTCATTATGGGAAATCCTTGAATGCGTAATAATTCTCCAGAAGGGTTTCTGTATGAAAAACTGCAGTCACACAGACAAGGGATTAGGGGCACATTCTCTGTACAGCATATGCAAATGAATGAAAATGTGATGCGTGATAAACATGGTCTGACACACAACTTGTGTTGATATCCTTTAGACATGTTGACTGGCTGGTGGCGTATCTCTGACATAGAGGAGCTGCGCGCGCTGGTCGTTGCTCTCCACAGCCGAGGTATCAGGGAGAAAGGCCTCCAGAGGCAGGTGCAAAAATATATTGAGATCATCCCTCAAGTCTGCACTAAACACAGGGACGGTAAGTGTGTCAAAACAGTACATTGAACACATCTTTAACGTATGCTTGCTTCAAGCTTTTTCTTGGGCACGCCCAGTTGAGGGCGACTGTCAAACTTACAAATAAAACCAAAGAGAATTAAATGTTGAGGTACGAGTGACATATTTTTTTTTTCGGGGGTGTGGGCAGTTTTGGCAGCTATACCAAGTAAATATTCTTGTGCTGAAAGTTAGTGTCAAACTAAACACAAAAAAAATACTTTACACTGTGCTCAACTTTATTTAGCACTTCAAAGACAATTGCACATTGTGTATTCAAACAATCACATTGGATCCACTACCTGAATGTGAGAATGGGAAGAAACACCATAGGCACAGCATCTACTGTATGTCTGAATGTAAACTGTGCTGCACACAACACACAAGAACACAGATCAAGTAACAATACGCACAGGCATATATTCTTCATCCTGTGCCAATATTGAACTGCCTTTCTGAAAATCCAAGACAAGTTGAGTCTCCAGTACAATATATCCGTATGCCTGTCATACTGCCCCTGTGTGTTCAAGAGTTGCGCACAGCATCATATCAGCATCATAATTGAAGGAGAGAGTGCGCCAAAAACTGTTGAATGCTTTTTCATAGTACAGTCATACCTCGGTTTTCGACCATAATCCGTTCCAGGAGGCTGTTCGAAAACCCGATTTGTTCGAAAACCGAAACCACCCTCTTTAAAAAAATAAAATATTTATTGAACACGTCTGTTCACAATGGAACGCTACCCTAGGAAGTGTCACTTCGTCGTCTACCCGAGGAAGCGTCACTTCCTCGTGTAAGGAAGGCGAGAGGAATCAAGTGACGCATTCAAGTGCGCTCAGTTTGTCCGAGAACTGAAATTCGGTCGTCATCCGAGGCATAAAAAACTCAAAATGTTTGGTCAAAAAACGATTTGGATGAGAACAGAGACGTTCGAAAACCGAGGTTTGACTGTATTTAATGATGACGTGACAATTTTTTTTTTTTTTTACAGTTTAATATTGTAGTGTGCTAGCAGTTACCTGAGTGAAAAACACTTTGCCGTATGTTTGGATTTTTGGGGGAGAGGCTGGAATGGATTAATGGCATATCCATTCATTTCAATGAGGAAAGATGATTTGAGATCGATTGTTTTGAGTAACGAGCATGGTCAATGAATTAAACTCATCTCAAGACACCACTCCTTTTTATTTGCAACATTTTCAACAACATCACATCACAAAAGTCTGCTAGATTAATGCTATCGTTTAATGAAAATGGTCATGGTAATTATAAACCTACCAACAACTAAAAGGAGTCATACAAGTGCTGTAAAAAAAATAAACAGGAAGTTTATATCATGGAGTTCCATGGTGTTGATCGATGTCTTCATATGACATACATCTAGTGGCCATGATCGAGCTGCGGGAGCTCGAGGAGAGCCAGGTCAGTGTGGAGTCGGTACGAGGCTGGTGCGTGGAGGAGCAGGCCATGGAAATGGACATTGCCGTGCTTCAGCAAGTGGAGGAACTGGAAAGGAAGGTGACTGCTGCTAGCCTGCAGGTCAAGGTATGTAGCTATGGAAAGTTCATGTTGCTACATGAGAAAAAAAAGTTCAATATCATGTTTTAACCTCATAAATTTGAATACCAAAACCAACAACTAGTAGAGCTGGGACCTGCCCCCCGAACCCCATTCCTCAATTGTGTTGAAGGGAGTAAACGAGATCCGGTTGGAGTTGAAACTTCCGCTTCTTAACTATAGAGAAAAAAAGTGTTCTTTGTAGTTTAAAATGGCTTACCTTAAAATGCTGCGTGGCATTATGGCCAAAGATAGAATCTTGGTCAGTCATTGCGCCTTTTAGTGCAGCAAATCTTAAGTATTTGTTGTAGGACCAGCTCAACTATGAAAAAAAAAGTGTGACTTGTGCTGTGACCAGGTGCCTTTAGACTCAGTAGCGAGCATCCTGATTTCCTCCCCCAGGGCTGGACCCATCCTGATCCTCAGTCCGAGCGGGAAGATCTGGTGTATTACGAGCACAAGCCCCTCACCAGATCAGGCCCCGTGTCCTCATCATCAAACGGGGGAGACAAGGACGGCAAGGATCATCCTGAGGAGCGGGGGGAGAAGGGCGGGGTGATACGTCACCCAGACAACCCTCTGGACATAGCAGTGACCCGTCTGGCCAATCTGGAGCGCAACATCGAGAGAAGGTACCTGAGGAGCCCCTTAGGTACCACCATTCAGATCAGGCTGGATAATGTGGGTACGGTCACTGTCCCTGCCCCCGCACCATCCGCTAGTGCTGACAGGGAAGGGTAGGTCATCTCTCCAATCGAAAGCACCCCCCCGCTCTCACGTTCAGACCCTCTCCTCTGTCTGTGTGTGCTTTCCCATATGACTCCAAGGTTTAGGGTATTGGATGAGGGGCCGTCGGGGGGTGTCAGTCACTACAGCCTCTCACACGCACCTATGTGAAACTCTCTCATTTACGCTACTGAAATGCTCATAGCCATTAATGGAATGTTTTGACTCCATTTTTTTTCGCTCTCACATTCTACAGAAACGCTGTCATAAGCAGTACTGATACACTTGCACACATTGTTGATTTTTTTTTTTTTGTTCTCGCATACAATTCAAACACCTAATACGCACTACTGAAAGACTCACATATGCTAATGAAACACGGTCACATGCACCCTGCAGAATTTTTTTTCCGCTCACACTCAAAACCGAAATGCTCACACCCGCTGAAATATTTTCGCTTACTACTAAAATACTCTCATACACTACTGAAACACTCGAGGCACAGTACTGAAAAGCTGAAAGGTTATCGCGCACATTTTTTTTCAAGCACATGCTGTTAAAATGCTCTCATACATATTTTTGAAACATTCGCTCACATTAACATTTTTTCTCACAAACAGCTACTAAACGGTCTCGACAACTCTAAAAGGCTCCCACACTCGCGGGTCTAAAAGGCTGCCACACTCGCAGGTCAAATGCTCTCACACACAAAACAATGTTGTCACACCACTGAAATGCTCTCGGCCACAAAATTGCAATTTTGTTTTGCTCATATACACTACAAATGCACTCTTGGTTGCACTAGTGAAATGCTGTTATCCACACTTTTGAAAAGCTTGCATGTAACTACTGAAACCTTTACTCTTACACTTACACATTATAGAAACACTCACACAAACTATTGTTTTTTTTCTGATCGATCACTGTCACCACTAAAACGCTTTTATACACACTAATGAGACCCTCTCACACTCAGAATCTTTTTGCGCTCACAAACACGACTGTAGGACTCTCACACACTACTAAAACCACTCTTATACACAATACTCAGAGCTCTCATAAACTATTGAAACATTCTAACCCGCACATAAATAAATACAAATATAAAGCTTTTATACACGCCGCACATAAATAAATACCAATCAAACGCCTTTATATACACATGCTAAATGCTAACATGCACGCTCTTGAAATATTAAATTCTGTTACACATCATTGTCAAACGCGCTCGTATAACATTCTGAAATACGCATTTAAGTAGTCGACATGAGAGTGTTTCAGTCCCGTGCATGTCAATGTTTTGTGTGAGAGGTAATCCCGTACAATGTCCTTGACGGCCCCTCGCATTCTTGGATGCTTTCACAGCAGATTGTTGATGGTGGCTTGTCACTTTTTTTTACCTTCATTAATTTTGTGCATTTTTTTTCTCGAGGGGGTTTGGTATTTCCTGTGAAGGCATTGTGTGTTTTCCACAGTCATCTGCATGGTGTTGTGCATCAGTAACTTTGGCTTTGGTCTACTACTCTCCCGCTTACATTTATGCAGGTTTTACCCGTTCACTCTTTTCTGCATGAATGTCGCTTGACGTGAAAAAGTCTGTGTTAACCTTGCCAGTGTCGCACACTTCCACAATGTTTGGCTTGTCCAGCTGGAGCTCTGTTGTCATGAACTGATATTTTGCCACCTTCTTTTATATGCTCATACTTGTTATGCAAAGTACATGTGTGCTGTTTTGTGTGGCTTTTCTCATTGTCGGCATTACTTACTATCTGGTAACAGTGGCGAAGAAGAAGTGGCCCATGGTATGAAGGTGTGGAGGAAGGCCCTGACTGAAGTTCGCAGTGCCGCCCAGCTAGCCATGTGTATCCAGCAGCTACAGAAGTCCATCGCTTGGGAGCGTTCCATCATGAAAGTGGTGAGAGGAAGTACTTGCATTCGGTACTGAGTAGTAGTACAAATACCAGAGAAAATCTAGTCATTTATTATGTTCACTTATTCCCAATGGTGAGGAGCAGATAAAAAGACTACTGTACAATCATAATGACCAATAAAGGGCACAAACCAATCCAGAAAGTGTGCTCTTAATGGATGCACTTGTTGTTCAGTACTGTCAGATGTGCAGGAAGGGAGACAATGAGGACCTCCTGCTACTGTGTGACGGCTGTGACAAAGGCTGCCACACTTACTGTCACAAACCCAAAATCACCAGCATCCCCGAGGGCGACTGGTACTGCCCGGCCTGCATCACTAAGGTATCATCCATCCTCCGCAATGCTGTCTTGCATTTGTCCTCACTTGTAACACAATTTAGCACACCGGTGGAACGATTGTGTCTTTTCAATCGTTTCCACTGTAAGTGCCACTTTCGGCCGACTAGACCAACCTCAAGCTGGATAAATCCAACATTTAACTAGTTAACATATAACGCTTCTCTAATAGTGCTTGTGGCGCAGAGAGTTCAACTGGCCAATAATTGTGCTTCATTAATCACATGTTGTTGTTGTTGTTGTTGTTGTTGTCCAACTAGTATGCCAATGTGGCTCTACTAGTGTGCAGAAATGTCATGCTGTATTGTACTTTACTGCCAGTTTAGATGGCACTGAATCTTCAGAAATGTATTGCTTTTTACACGATTCCAGGCAAGTGGTCCAACCTCCAAAAGCAAGAAACCTCCATGCAAACCAGTAGCATCCAGTGTGGCAACAGGGAAGAAAGGCGGTGATGCCAAAAAGAACGGGAAGCATGCCGGAAACGGGGATGTGTCTGAGGATGACCCGGCCAGCGCCAGCAGCACGCCCAAGAAAAGTTCAAAAGACAACAGTCGGAATAGGAAAAGTGAGGAGGGCTTAAATACTCTGCCGGGACCAAATCAGGAAAGCCCCGTGTGTGTCAAAAGAGCAAAGACTGCTCGAGACAACAACAGGGACTTGGGCTTATGCAGGTATGGGCATTATTATTGCTACGAAAGTATTCATTCATGTCTCTTTTAATTAACTCCTCTACGTTGTTCAATTGTCCGACACTTGGATTATCTTTGGGCAAAAATAGTCTTTGAATTTTTCAAATTTGTTTTGTTTATTGCTTTTGCTACAACATACATTTTTTTAACGGACACCAGTTCTTCTCATGAGTATAAAATACCCTTTCAATTTTATTTTTTAATCTTACAAAGTCCAGTTTGTTTGCAAACGGCTATAGCTCATTGGCACCATGTTGCTGACACTTGCCTTAAATGATTGATTATAACTTTATGTTCTTGAATTTGCATGAACACAGCTAAAGTGTTTAGATTTTTAATGAGATGGAAGTGAATATCGAGCTCACCGGGTAAACTGAAACTACAATGGCATAAAAATGTAACATGCTTGTAACAAAGTGTGTGTTGACCAGGGTTCTCCTTGCTGAGCTGGAGCGACATCAGGACGCCTGGCCTTTCCTCACACCCGTTAACCTCAAGTCAGTCCCCGGCTATAAGAAGGTCATCAAAAAGCCCATGGATTTCTCCACCATACGTGAGAAGCTCGTGAGCAGCCAGTGAGTTTAACCGTCGCTTAGCACAATTGTTTTCCTGCATTATTCAACAGTTAAGATCCAATGAATGTGTTAACTTATTTCTTCACTATTTTGTACCACAAGTCGTTGTTTTTATTATTCTGCCCAATTTCTTTGTCCTTCCACTCCTTCCACATTTTACAGCTGATTCAAGCAAGTGGGTATATTCATAAAATTGAGGACATTCCTGCTTGGACAGTATTTCTTGCATTTGCATTTTAGCATCCAGAATTAGATTTTCCACAAGAAACATTTAAATGAAAGAAGTTCAACAAAAAGAGTTTCCTTTTGCAATACGTGAATTACCACATTACCAGATTTTCATTTTTCTCCATCCCGCATCTATGGTATTTTTTATTACATTTTACAGATTCGTACACAGTAAAATCCCCAAATTCAAAGATAAATTACATATGTCCCTCCTTTTATATCTTTGACTGATTCGAAGCGTTCCAACTTCTAAATGTTGACCTCATTCAGAAATGTCAGGAACTATTTACAGTCAAACCTCGGTTTTCGAACGTCTCGGTTCTCAACCATTTCGGTTTTGGACCAAAAATGTCGAGTTTTTTATGCCTTGGATGACGAACAAATTTCGGTTCTCGAACAAACTGAGAGCACTTGAATGCACCATTTGACTCCTCACGCCTTCCTTGCACGAGGAAGTGACGCTTCTTCGTGTTGCTTTCCATTGTGAGCAGACGTGTTCAGTAAACATTTTTATTTTAAAAAGAGCCTGGTTTCGGTTTTCGGACAATTTCGGTTTTCAAACAGCCTTCTGGAACGAATTATGGACGAAAACTGAGGTTTGACTGTATCACATTTCTACCACATTTTCAATAAAAATGTTTTACAAATTTACTACCTCCTTCTGTATTTAGTGAATCAAGTCCCAGTCTAAATTTCAATTGTCCCAATAATTCCACATCATTTTATGATATTTATGCATCAGCTGTTGTGCATTCAACAGAAATTGGAAGTCTCGAGCTTGTTCTGTATTTTCCCCCTGCCTCATACTGTTCTGTGCTTGTCTGATTGTAGATATCAAAACCTGGAGACTTTCATCATTGATGTCAATTTGGTGTTTGACAACTGCGAAAAGTTCAACGAGGACAATTCTGACATTGGTCGAGCCGGTCATAACATGAGGAAATTTTTTGAGAAGCGCTGGACTGAACTTCTGAAACAAACAAACTAAATTCAGAGTAAAAAAAAAACAACATCATTCTCCTCATCCTCATTGAACACATTCTACTTTTCATATCGGGGCAGCAGGTTTTAATTTCATTCTTGGGGAAGAATGTGGCTTTGCCAGCAGGAGAGATCGATGCCACCTTGAAATCCGAGTTGTTACATGAACTGCGCTGGATTTATTACAACAGGGATCCAAACCCCCAAAGACTCCAAGAGAAATGGGGTACTGTAGTGCAATACCACTCCCTGTGTCAGAACACTGCACTGAATGAATCCTCACTGATGTGTCTGCGCTAGAATACTTTCCACTACCTGTAAATAGATGTTTTTGTTATTTAATCGTATTATAGTGAATGTATTTAATTTTGTAATAATTATTTATGAATCAAGGTCCACTTCATTTTCTATGAAAAGGAAGACTCGGCGTAACCACTTTTGAATCGAAAAAGGAATGTGTCTGTGTTCTAATTTTTTTTTTCTTCACCCAAATATCAAACAAAGCCAAGAAAAAAAAAGCTGTTTACACTGTTCAGTGCTTTGGGCATCAAGAGGACTGTCTTCATTTGTTCAAACTGCATTTATTCACAGGAACAGCAGAGAGGGACGATTAAAATGATGATTCATGTGTATATACTGTTTATTAATGTCAATATTTTGTCTTGTTTGAAACGATGTGTACAAATGGTTTAAGAATATTAAGATATTGTTTATGCCTTAGAATGATTGTAGCATTATATTTTAGTGAACGTGATGAAAACATGATAAATATTGTTTGTACAGTATATACATATCCTCTGCAAACACTGTGGTATCCTTAATCTTGGTAGTGCCTACCCTTCCAACAGGGGCATGTAGGGGATGTTAATTGTTCTTTGTTTTTATGACATGTCTTTTTTTTTTTTTTTTAATATGATTTCAATCCAACAAGGCCTCCAAAGTTGGACAATGACACAGACATCATTCCTCACCGTTGAAACGAAAACAAGGAACAAGCATTGAGCAATGCTTCCGTGACGCATTTCCTCACCGTCTGCCAGAGGACCTAAAGGCCATTTGTAACCACTGTGTTGAACCTTGCTGTGTGTTGTGGCCTGATGGAGGCAGCTAGATTTTTTTGTACCAAGTCAAAAAGTACTTGAAGTTACTTTATTTAAGATGATGTGGAATAAAAGTATCATTCTTTTGTAGGAGCTTTATTTTTCACTAGTGTGTGGCACGGACCTATTAAAAGGATGTTTTTCAATGTAAAACTCTCCAACTGGTTTTCTTTGAGTAATATGCTGCTCAAAACCCCATCCCACACCAAAATTAGTTTACCACGAATCAACATTTTCAAATGACCGGAGGCAGCAAAGATTGTTTGAAAGTTCTCTCAACAGACGATTCCAACTTCAAATATGTTGAACTCATTCAGGACACTGTTGAACCTTTTTATTCTCATATTCTTTTACTCCTAATTTCCACAAAGGCGGTCCCAAATCAAGACTGGCATTTTAACATTTATCTACAAACAACAGGTCAAGTGTACTATTGTGGCAGGGCCGCCGACTCTGACCAAATTGGGGCCCAAACTGTTTTTAACCGTAAACAGTTTATAGTAGTAATAAAATGAATTCCCCCCTAAATGAAAATAATATAAAAACGTCAAACTGCTGTAAAATAATTCCACCAATCTAAATTGAACATGCATGTGTACCTTTATATTTGTCAAGTGATGCTCGTGATCGCTTGAGGCTTAACCGCTTGTGTGCATTTGTTGAGCGGAAGAGGTCTAATGAGTTTCAGTTTGTTTTAAAAATAATTAAAGACAGTTACTGTGATACAGTAATATAGGAAAACAATACTGTTACTATTATTAGATCGAAGGTGACGGACTCTAGGCCCGAGGCAAAATGCAACATTTATGTGGTCCGCAAAACCAAACCAGGTGCGACGACGTCATGTTTCTTGCAAATTGTCATGAGATGTGAGACTTTGCAAGCATTTTTTGATACCAATCCCTTTTCAAACTACTGTACTTACCCATCAGTTCGTTTTGTACATGCAATAATTTAAGGGGATCATAGATTCACAATACATGTACCGCATATAACGGCCCTTCGAGGCACACTATAACGACGATGCGGTTTACCACGAAAATGAGTTTGACACCCCATTTATCTACGGTGCAAATACTACTACTACAACTACCATTACTGTTAGTACAACAGTAACCACATTGTAAATTAGGTCATCCACGTTGTGCCTCCAGGCAAGGTAACCCCAAGGACTACAGTACACTGCTTTCAGAGATTTATGTCAGTTGAGTTGCTGCTTTGTGCCATATGTTTTATTGCATTATTCAAGAGAAACACGCGATTGCTCTTAGACGATGTGTCGAATCTGCTCTGGAAGTGGCGGCAAGCGCATCTGATGCCAGGGGTGGTGAGTGATGTCATTGCAGCAATCGATGCCTCTCCATCCGGGGGCCAATATGGTACCTCATGGCGCGCCTCAGGGTAGCGCATAGGATGAGGCACTACAAACATTTGATGGGCTGCCCTGCATTGCACTATTACTGTGTTGACAACGTTCGCACAGCAACAACAGTGTCCGTTTTTTCTTACAAGCACAATGATCAATAAGTCAACAAAACGGAACTTTTATGTGCAGAGAAGTGATCCCCCACCCAATCCCCAATTTTGCCAAGTTAGCAATACCGATAGGGTATATAACGGACAGTAAACATTCATTTTTACGTATGTACTTTTACTGAAATTCATGAGTTAAACCGGCACGTATACCAGTCACAAGTATTGACTACATTACATCTAGCAACATGTAATGTAAATACTGTACTGTACTGTATATGTAAACACAAGGGAATTACGTCACTCATGACGACATTTTGGGAGGTCACTGAGGTGTAAACAGGAAGTACTGTAAACCGAACTGACTCAAGCGCGTAGAAAAAAACGGTAAAGTAAATGATTTTTGTCTGTGTGTGCGAACATGTTTGAAATAGTGGCGTTGCCTCTTCATGAATTATGGATTCATTAAAAACACAGCAAATCGCTTTCATCTAACGTTAGCTTCCGGTTATCTCGGCTACAAGATTTCCAGTATTGCTGTATTTACCTTCCTTAGCTATTAGGTTAATATCTGAAACATTGGTCCATCTTATTAAAATCAAATGCACATACTGTAGACTCATATCCGTGGTAATGTACACGCCTCTTTTGCTTTGTAGCCGTCTGCCATAAAGTGTGAAATACTGTATGTGCAACGAGAAGCTGGTGTCTCACTAGTATTTTTCCCCCTCTACTGAATGATATTTCTGAACACTCATAGGACAGTTTGGGCATCCAAGCAGTCCATCAACAATAGTTGACGTTTTAGTGCTAGTATTCAGTTCCTGGAGGCTACTACATCTGGTGCGTGGCACTAATTGGCTCTGGGGGGGTTACTAATGCAGCAGAGTAATTTACTAGGTTTAATTGCGCACCAGTTAGCCAAAGGTGGCAGAAGTAGTGGAAAGAAACTTACTAGTAACACTTGGTTTTTCTTCTAGTATCCCATTTGAGGACTAAGAGCGCAATGCCAGAATATTTATATGGAAAGTGACTTGAGCATTTATTTGATATCCTTTTTAGGATTTATGTCCTTGTATGCTTTTTGTCCTTACGAATACAACAACTCAGCAAGCACACTAGGAGAATGATTGTGCCCTAATAGTATTTTTTTTCACTGCTGGTTTCCACTGCTGTTAGTCATCTGCACATTAGTCGGACAGCTTTGGCATCCAAGTAGGGCATCTACATGCTACAAGTGAGGCAGAACTGTTGAGTCCAACTAATACACATCAAGACAATTTTGTCAATCTTGTCTGCCGCTAATTCACAACACAAAGTTATCTCAAGGCAATTTAGACATTGATTAAGTCAAGAAACACCTGAGCAAGTAACATGATAGAGGGGTTGAGTGCAAGGAACAAGAGGCACAATATCAGCCATATCAACAAGAATAGTGAAGTGTTAGATGTTAACTTCCAGAATGTTATAATGTCACCAGTAGTATTATTAACATGCAGTTGCTCACTAGTGAACAATGTTGCCTGACTAGTAACATGTGCTTGTCCAACTAGTAAGTTAAAGTTGTTCTTCTAATAAGGATAAAGAGTGTACTAGTACTTGGGCCTTTCCCTGGATATCAAGGATATCGAATAAATGTGTACAGTACAATGCATAAAGCGTACCAAACACAGACACACACACACACACTCTAAAAAAAGAGCTACTTGTTTATATGCTTATGTGTTTATGTTAATGTGCTCCTTGTGATATTGTACAGTAGGACCATCTCTCCAAATGGTGTCCCTGATTTGCACTATACAAGACCACCGAGATGACGTCAACTGGTGTGCATTCTCCGCACAACTGTTAGCCACATGTTCGGGCGACAAGACCGTGCGGGTGTACAACACCCAGGACTTCTCCGAACTGGCCTTCTCACCGCTGGAAGGACACGGTTACAGCGTCCACTGCTGTTGCTTCAGCCCCTGTGGACAGTTCCTTGCCTCATGTTCCACAGATGCCACCACGCTGGTGTGGTCCATGGTCACCGGGGAGATCGAGGCAGTCCTCCAGCATCCCGGTCGCAGCCCCGTTAGGATCTGTGTGCTCTCTCCGAATTGCACCCATCTGGTCTCTGGTGCATCTGATGGGTCATTGGCTCTCTGGGATTTCCCATCCAAGCAGCTCTGCAGGTTTGTGAGTACTTACTGTGAAACCCCATTGATCACAGAGGATGCATTTCAGACCCACTCGCGATATGTGAATATCCATGTCATAGCTAAATCATATAAAAAGAAAGATTTTTTAATTCCTGCAAACTTTGAAAGGGAATTGAAGTCAAACGTTTTCTTTGCAATAAATTCTATGTTCCCCCATTAGTCTAAATAGTGAACGCAATATTCTGATTAAGCGTTTGTGGAATCAGAATTAAGAAGACAAAAAGAATATGAAGCCAGCCATTTTCATCGATCACAGGGCGATGCGGTGCCATTTGTCGTCACCTGTTTTCTGGGCCCGATCTCATGACGTTTGTAATGCAAGCCCGAGGGCACTTTGACGTTGTTATTACAAAGAGTTTTGCCTTGAGTTCAAGAAATTGGAGGCTATCATTTCACAACACTTTGAGGATAGAAAAAAAGGCTTGCATAGTCCTCCAAAGATGCAAAATTTCAAGCTATTTGTCACCCACAGTTGAAGTTTACTGTGAAACTGACACATAAGACAAAAAGCGATTCAACATTGTATAAAATTAGTACTGTATTACATTGTATAGAATACCGTTTCTTGTTTATCATGGATTTTCACCTAAGGTGGGTTTGGTGTCCCACGTGATACTCATGGATTTATGATAAATAAGTAGAAGGGATTTAAAAGTGTCAACTGTTTGTGAAGGACCAGCTGCGTGAGTGACACAACAATGGTGGCGTGCTCATTCAGCCCGTGCAGCCAGTTGTTTGTCACGGGCTCCACCTACGGCGACCTCCGTGTGTGGGACCTGGATTTGAACCAGCTCCATGCGGAGAAGAACGCTCATGACCTCGGCGTCACCTGCTGCGCCTTTGCTCCCAACATCCTCAGTGGTCAGAGACAAAGCTTTTTTTTTTTATATATGTACCTTGTCATCAGCAGGCTGCAACTACAGAGAGGAGAAGTCCAAAGCCCAAAGTCAGTTGGGTGTGCCACAACACAGTCAATGACCCCCCAATTCTGATTGTTTGTTTGCAGACAGTCAAGTTGTGCAGTTCCATTTTGCGTCGTGTGGTCAGGACAGTCACGTGAAGATCTGGGCCATGAACAAGCTGAGTTCTGGAGGTAAACCACAGCAGAAGAATTCACAAAACACACTAGGTCTCGGCTGTCTTACTTGCCAATCAGGATTTTTTGTCTGTCATTTTGAGCCTTTAAGATGCAGCTTCTGCACACGTTGACTTGCCAGTCGGCTCCTGTCCTCACTTGTGCATACTCCTCAGATGGACAACTGCTTGTCTCAGGGTAAGGAGGAAGGAGAGGAGGTGATTTATTAGATCTTAATTGATTTTACAGTTTCTGACCCATTTGAACTATCTCATGAACGTATTGTCTGTATAAATCTCCCTTTGAGAAGTCTCAATGACAATGGAATTTATTATCTCCGGGGTAGTTAAATAATTTACACGTGATGACGTCAGAGAAAGCTGACTAGAATGACTCTGCAGAACATGGCCACTGGAGGGAGACATGCATCAGTTTATTTCATCTGAAAGTCACTAAACATTTTTTTTTTGTCCCACAGCTCTGTGGACAAAACAGTGACCGTCTATGATGCAGTGAGTTCCATGTTCAAGTTGATTATTATGAGGTGCCATATAGGGTAAAAATAATATTTATCTCTTACACTCAGCAAAAAACTCTCACAACAACAAACCTCTAACACACATCATACCCACCTAGAAAAACACAACCCAAAAAAAGACACACCAGAAAACTTGAACATTCAAAAAAGAAAAAACCCCACACAAGACAAAAAAAGAAACACCTCACACAAAACTGTACACACACCAAAGCTGTCAAGCACAACCTAAACCTTATCTCAAACTCACAAAAAACAACCTCTCATTAAAATGACCAAAAAAATCTCACACACCACCCAAAAAACTGTTACTCTCACCTAAAAACCCCCGAGATGCCAACATCTCTCAATGCTCTAAAATAAGAGCTCAGACCAACCCCAAAAAACTCTCACATGCCCCAAAAATCCCTTCACACACAATTCCCTTACTGAACAAACCCTTTTATTTAAAACAAATAAACCCAACACAAAGATCCAAAAGGAATCTTCCTTCACTTTCATTCTAATTGGCTCTGCCATGCAATAAATCTCGCCCTCGCCCTCGCCCAGTTGCCGCTGTTCAGGTTCAGATGGCTCCCAGATTAACTGCCGTATGGGTGAGAAGTTTTTTCGTAGTGCATGAAAAGAAAATGTAAATTTTTGCATATTCCAAACCTCATACATTATGGTGTCTCTCACTATATTTATTAATACACGTCTTTCTTTTTAACTTTGTAGAAAAATGCTGTGTTGCTTTACACATTGAATCAGCATGAGAGGTAGGTCCTTCGAGAAGCAAATCTTATACAGTGGATTTGAGAACACATCATTGTGAAACTTGTATTCCAACTGTCTTATTTTGAAGCGGTCATAAGTGAACTGCACTTTCAATATACTTGAAGCACACTCTATTTGAAAACCTATTTTACAAAATTACTACAGAAACCAAAATGTTGTAAAATGTCTATTACATTCACCAGTCTAGTGTATACATAAATAATGCGGCACACATTTCACAGTGTTTATGAATGCACAGCGAATTCAAATTGACATTGCTCAGATCATAATAGCCACATTGGTAAAAGATTCGGTCCTAACATTTGCATCATTATAGTTAATACGTGAAGACAACCAAAGAGTGTTTATTTAATTCGGCTGTTGCTTCGTGGCAAACAGAAGCAATACTGTATTCCAATGGCAACCATCCTCTGCCACAGGTATGTGACGGCGTGTTCCTTCTCTCCAACTTCACCACTAATTGCCACGGGATCCATGGATAAGACGGTGAACATCTGGAGAGTGGAAGATGGGCACAGTGGGCATGGTTTGAGCAACACAACCTCCTCCTTATCATGAATGTTTCCTCTTTCATTGTTTGCCTTTTCTTTGTCTTTTTCATACCTGCTTTGCTGCATCACAGCTGGGAAAGCAATGGCTGGTAAGGTTTATAGTAACATTTGTTCCATGAAATTGTATTCATTTAGTTCCAACAGTCTATTCTCTTCATTTTAAGCATTTTGACACTTTTAGCAAACTGAGGGATCCCTGTTCATTTTGTATTTTCACCACTTAGTCTTATGTGCTGTTTTGACCCTTAATGTCCTCTCTCTTCCAGAAGACTCCACAGTGACGGCATGTCAAGGTAAGATGTTAATTTTGTTACACCAATGGTGACTAACATAGATAGCTAGATAGTTTGCCCTGCAATTGACTATCGACCAGTTCAGGTTGTTGTCTGCCTTCCACCTGAAGTCAGCTGGGATAGGCTGCTGCCACCCCGTTCAGGATAAACTGTGTTGAAAATGGATGGATGGATATGTATTTCAGTATTAATATAATATGGATATGTTTGTGTGTGTAGATATACAGTGATGTGAAAAAGTATTTGCCTCCTTCCTGATTTCTGTTTTCTTTGCATATTAATCACACACAAAGTGTTCTTTTCATCAACCAATTTTAATATCACACAGAGACAACCCAAGGAGATACAAAATGCTGTTTCTTAATGCCAATTTAATTTATTAAGGCAACAACAACAACAACAACAAAAAACTACACCCTTGCACCACATTTGTTGAATCAAGAAATCATATAAATAGAATCTGTCCGACAAAGCAAAGTCTAAGAGCAGGATCTCTAAGAGCGCTTGAGTTTTGAGGGCGCAAACTGATGGACGGACGTTGTCCTTTAGGATTTTGTGGTAGACAGCAGAATGCATTGTCCCATCAATCACAGCAAGTTGTCTTGGTCCTGAGGAAGCAAAGCAACCACAGACCATCCCACTGCCATCACCATTTGCCATTCATCAGCAAAATGGCCGTTCATCAGTGACAGACTTCCTTAAACTATTCTAATACTCTCACGCAGTTGTTCACAAAGAGGTGCACCTCACCCCATCTTTGCTTGTGAATGACTGAGCAATGCAGGGAAGCTCCTTTTATACAATCAAGGCATCCACCTCTTCCCAATTAGCCAGTTTACTTGTGGGATGTTTCATACAGGTGTTTGATGAGCATTCCTCAATGTTCATTTTTATATAATACAACATACAATACATCTTTATTTATATAGCGCTTTCGCAACAACTGCAGTTATATCAAAGCGTTTTACAGAACAGTTACCATAACATAACAGAACACATAACATAAAACATGGGCAATTACACAGTCGTAACAACTATTTCTGCATACGCCTTGTTGTTTGAAGCTGTTTTAGATGAAAGAGGAGAGAATCAAAGTCTCCTTTCACCAGTCACCTGTCCCAGCTTTTTTGGAATGTGTTGCAGCCATAATATTCAGTTTGAACATTAAATATCATGTCTTTGTTGTTCATTCAATTCAATATGGGTTGAACATGATTTGCACATCATCATATGACGTTTAAAACGGTTCTTAACAGGGAGAACAAGCACTAATAAAAAAGTGGTCTTTTGATCAGTTTTTGTGTGTTTTAATAAGGCTTAATGTGTTCGCAAAGGGTAAAACTGCACTTAAAATAAAGGCCAATCTTTCTAACTGGACTTGCACTTGTCGCAGGTGGGTCTGGAAAATCTCTTCTGTGATAAGGGTGGGTTCACTGATTTAATAAATGATCATTTGTAAAGACTATTTTCTGCTGCAGCATGACTGCGCCCCGGTGTACAAAGCAAGGTCCAGAAAGCCACCTGCTCTCGACTTCTGCCCAATGTTTTTGTTTATACACAGTCCATGTATGGAGTAGTGCCTGTCAGCTTTTGATCTGTCTGCACGTGTGCTCTCTCCACCTTTATACTTTTTTCTTTTGTCAATGAGAATATCAATGAAAGCTCTCTGGATGAATCCATAACGCGTCCCAGCTACTTAAGCTGCACCTCTTGAAATCAATGGCCAGCAGGGCTCCGAGATAACATTTACCCTTTTTCAATAAAAGAAGGGGGGGAAAAAAACTCAACTGTCACTCTACTTTGTCCTCTCAGCATCGACATCAGCAGGTCGGTCCAAGCTGCTGATCAGTGATTGGTCAGAAGAGGATGTGGCCGTGTGGCTGTTGGAGGAAGGTCTGGAGGGATTGGTGGACACATTCAGGACCAACAACATTGACGGGATTGAGCTGCTTGCACTTACCAAAGATACACTGCTGTCAGAACTACACATAGGTAGGAACCACTCGCTGCTTACCTAAGTTGATGACTCTCAAAAACTCTGGGATATTGGGTTTTGTTGATATTTAAGGTTGGATTGAAAATGAATTATAATTGTGGAAAAAATAACAATTCTGTAGACAATGTAGGATCTTAAATTCAAAAGGGGGTCAAGTTACGTCCAGATGCTGAAGATTTTTGGATAACCAAAACAAAGTGTCTCTGTTTTATACACAAATCTTTCAATTTGTACAAGTTTAACTAAGAAATCATTCACTTTTGTTTTGCCCAAAATAAACTGTAGTGATTTGAAATGTAGACAGTCGTACAGTAATATAAAATCTGTAAATACAACATCATCGGCAGAATGCCCAATCGCCGATCTTGTCAACTCCAGATCGATACATCAAAAACGCATGCATGCCAGCGAATGAACCAAAGCAATGAAAACATAACCTGCAGGTTAAAAGGGGGGCTTACCCTGAGTTCAGTGCGTGTCTGGGTTACGACGTATCTGAGTAGTTCCACAGCGAGTTGAAAACAAGGTAAAAGGAAGATTAATGTGGATTTTGCTCAGTGCCATGATGAAAAAGCTTTAAAGCTTTGTGTCTGCAGCACTTTTGACTAATCTGGACCACTTTACCGCTCTATATAACTCACTCGCAAAAATGACTCTTTCCCAGGCGCTCTCCTCGTTAGTCCCTCTTGATCTGTTACCGTGGTTTTCAGAAATGCCACTTATCAGATTTTCAACTTCATTGACAATGATTGTTTGTTGTCACCCCAGAGTTCCTGGCGGTCTCTTGTTGTTTTTACACCACCTGCAAGATGCTTTTCTGGACATTGCTCTCTGTTCTCACAATCTGAAGAGTGTGCAGTGAACTCCGAGAAAAGAATGTCTTCGAGCTTGTGCAGTACATGTGGGAGCCAAATCAATAAATGTCTTCCTATTTGGAGAGCATTTATTCAATAGCCTTACTATACATCTTAAGATCCATCTCATAGTTGCTCTTGGGTCTTACTTGTAAGCCTCTTCAGTGCACTAGTAGAACAGCTAGGCTGACCTACAAAATGGTGTCTTGCTAGTAATGTTTTTCCACTCCTGCCTTTCACTTATAGCATTTCTGCACACTAATAGGACAACGGTGGCCCCGTCCAGTGGTTAGCGCGTCGACCTCACAGTGCAGAGGTACGCGGTTCAATTCCAGCACCGGCCTCCCTGTGTGGAGTTTGCATGTTCTCCGCGTGCCAGCGTGGGTTTTCTCCGGGTACTTTGGTTTCCTCCCACATTCCAAAAACATGCATGGCAGGCTGATTGAACATTCAAAATTGTCCCTAGGTGTGGGTGTGCTCGTGGATGGTTGTTCGTGTCTGTGTGCCCTGCGATTGGCTGGCAACCGGTTCAGGGTGTCCCCTGCCTGCTGCCCGAAGACAGCTGGGATAGGCTCTGGCACCCCCCCGTGACCCTTGTGAGGATTAAGCGGATCAGAAAATGGATGGATAATATGACAACTTTGTAATACTAGTAGGATAACTATGACACAAGTGAGGGAAAACTGTGCACTCCTTGACATCTACATACTTGTTGTACTACTTACTAGTTAAGTGCTAGAAGTTAACTGTTGCACTTTTATAAATTTATTTGTAGTAATAGTGCCCCACATTTGTCAACTAGTGCCCAGTATCGACTAACTATTAACGTATAGTTGTCCTACTACAAAGCTGAAGTTGCCCTAGTAGTGTGGACAAACAGCTTTCTCGTACATGGCGGCGAGCCATTTGAGCATTTTGCTTCATATCAAGATTATTGTCCATGTACTTGTTCACTTTTTATAGAATAAAATAGTCTTGGTAGTAACGTATTTTCCGCACTCAAAGGCGCACCTAAAAGAAGCCTTCCATTTTCTTAAAAGCTCACAGTGTGCCTTCAGATCCGATGCACCTTGTGTAGAGTCATTACGGTAATATTTGGACCCCAAAATGGCTCCTTGCTCGAGACATGCTGACAACGCAGAGTTCAAATTTAAGGCGATTGTTTAAGCAGTTGAACACGAAAATAGAGCAGCGGCAAGAGAGTTCAACGTGAACGAGTCAATTTTATAACTTGCTGTTGGTTAAGTGAACTGTGTTGCTGCTTTATTAAATGAGTTTTACTGACATCTGATCGTTCTGTTGGCGTTTCCTTTAGCGTAGCTCCATCTAGTGGAGGCATTGTAGATTGCATCTTATAATGCGGTGCGCCCAATGCGTGAAAAAAATAACAAAATAGGCCATTCATTGAAGGTGCGCCTCATAATCCAGTGCGCCTTTTAGTGTGAAAAATATGGTAATGTTTTTTTCCACCCCTAGTGCCATGTTTGGCCTACTTGTACAAAATTAAATCTTTCTAGGTAATGGCTGTCCTGCATCAGTGGAAGGCAGTAGCAGTATGAGTGTGCTCTTGTCATTCTACTTTGTAGTAGTGTGCTGACTTGTCTCACTAGCGAAGACAAAGACCGTACTCGGAGGACAACGTTGGCATAATTAGAGGACCAAACTGTGCAGCCGTTGACAGTTCTACTATGCGATATTAAAATTGCAAGTGGTACTATGAAGTTTCCTAGTGCGTCACTCGTGAGTAAGTCAGTCGTGATGCCCAGATATCAAGTAGTGTAGTTTTGCATCACTTAGTAACTAACATGTAGTTGTCATATTAGTATGCCGAAGTTGTCTTGTGTCTGTGGAGAAATGTCATACGGTAGTTGAGAAAATGTTACTCGTCAGACACTGTTGCTCTACTAGTGCAGTGTTTCCCAACTTTTATTGAACCATGGCTTATCTCACGGCACACCACTTTGGAAAATCATTCACAAAAAGTGGACACGGCTATATGATGTACCTTCTGTCATTTAGTGGAAGAGCATTTGGTTGTTATGCCCGTTACTAGATGTACTTGGCATAGATAACAAAAACTGCTTGTGCACTCAAATACTCCGTGTAGCATACGAGTACATAGACCTTAAACTGCATCGCAAGACAATTGAAGAAAATCTCAATGTATTTTCCTCCCCTAAGTATATTCACAGTGTACCAGTAAGGTCTGGTTTGATAATTCTTGTTTGATAATTCTTGTTTCACTCTTAAAATGCTGCCCCCGTTGGCTGAGCATTTCCATGAAGCACACATGCAAACGTGGCCGCTTGGTATTTAACTGTGACTCGGACAGACGGTCATCAGTCGTGCTGCCTTGCGTGTTGACGCTCACCCACGCTCATGGTGGCTACGCAAGACTGACAAGTGCTGAACAGGCGGGGAGTAAATGTTCCAAATCTTGATTCTGAAATCAATATTCTTGCATGCTGTCACTCCACCTCGTTCCGCTTCACGTTCCTATTTAATGAGAGAACAGAATGGCAGCGCGCGTGTGCGTATGTGTGCAGAATCAGTGGGGCAGCGCAGCAAAGTCCTGAGGAAGGTGGAAGAGTTGAAGAATGCCTTGGTGTGTTCGGGTGTTCCTGATGAGTTCCTGTGTCCAATCACCAGGGAATTGATGAGAGAACCAGTCCTCGCCGCTGGTGAGCCACGGGTCTTCTGCACTGGGTGGAACATTTCCAGTAAATTGTTGGAAAGTTGCCATGGGAATTTAAGGTGGGGAATGTGGGTTTCAATGCCATTGAGGTTGAGTCCTGCAATTTCACCTGAAAGCCAATTATCCCAAATTTCAAATGATCTTAGTAGTGAATAAAGATTTGGGAAAGACTAATCCAGAGTACTTTGCATTTGCCCATAGATGGCTACTCGTACGAGAGGGAGGCCATCACGATGTGGATCAACACCAGGAACCGCTCCAGCCCCATGACCAACCTGCCCTTACTGACAACTCTGCTCACCCCGAATCACACGCTGAAGATGGCCATCGCTAGGTGGAGGACAAACCACTAAGAAAGTCTCCACCACCGCTGCCACTAGATCATTTCAGGTGCGCGAGAAGGACCCAAAATGTTTCACATTCCTCATTCCTTCATTTATTTAGTGTCGAGTTGTTCTGTGTGGGCAGATTTAAATACGCTGTTATAGTTTGTTCATTTGAGCGCACTCATAATCATGCAGAACAAACTGAACATGAACACAATGACATTTTACATTATTTATCACATTCTCCTTGTATTGTATTTCAAAGTGTGAATACCTAGCTTTCATAACACGTTCTATACTTGGTCTTAACGAGAAGTGGGTTGACTAGCCAAAATTGTACCGTACTAACAAGTACAGTACACCTATTGTACCCTTTAACCCTTTCAGCGACAGCGGTGTGGATATCACACCGCTGTCGCTGAAAAGGTTAACATGGTAAAGGTTATCAGGTTACAGGGTACATGAAATGGTTAAATTGGTTTATTGGTCAGTTGGTTTAACGTTTCCCACCCCTGGTCTAGATTACTACTCGTGTCTGTTTATTCCTTTAAACTGCATTCCATACAATAGTGGTTTCTTTCAAAAGGTGTTCACCTCTGGAACGCTCTACCACAACACATCCGCAACTGTACTGACCTCCAATCCTTCAAATCATCTCTTAAAACTCACTTGTTCCACAATGCTTTTAACACCTTTTAATCTCTTTTACCCATTTTTTGCCATGTGTTCATCTAAATGTGTTTTTGTAAATTTTGTATGCTTGTTTTTAAATGCACATTTTTATCCTGTGTTTTAAGCTCATGTAAAGCGTCTTTGAGTATGATGAAAAGCGCTTTCAAATCAAATGTATTATTATTATTATTTATTACATAATCCTAGCACTTGTTTTGTACCCTTACATGCAAACAAATAGGTACAAAAATGGTCCCTTTGCCCGTTCGGACTATTTGTGTACCCTTTGTAACCATAATCACCAATGGTATTTGTACCTTGGGGTTCTATTGCGAACAAACCCTACAGGGGTACATCACTAAACTTGCAGCTTGGCGGACAAAAAAATTACTCCTACATTACCCTTTTTGTCTGAGCGTGAACTGAGAATAAAATAATCACCAACTTTAGCTTTTGAAATCAGGTCATTTTGATTACCCTATTTAGCTACATGAGAACTAAAAATTATTAGAGGCAGTGTATTTCAGTTTATTGCAATGCACTCCTACACCAGTGCAAATTAAAACCACAATCATAAACATCTTGTTGATCGTGCTTTGTATTTTATTAGCCATGTAGCCATTATTTGTTCTCCTTACACATTGCATGAGGACGATTTCCTGATCCAGCACACATAGCTGGACATTCTTTCATTTTCTCTTAATCCAAATACACCCAGGAAACATACACCGTGCTGTGAAAGAAGCATAAATAATTAACTACAGTCATCTTTGTTAATTTATTGTACCACATTATTTGTGGCCACATTCTGTATTCGTAGCATGAAAAGTGAATATGACAACTATGGACATAATTGTAATAAGACTTCTGTATTTTTAATTCTTGACTGCTTGTGTTCAGGAAAACCAATAAACACTTCATAAGTTGTCTGCTATGCAAAAATAAATGCCATATACAGTAAATATTGAAGCAACCAACATTGAACAGGAGGTTCTACCATTGTCATGTCTTATCTCTCTATGAAAAAAAAAATCAAATGTAGTTCAAAGGCTGTAATGTTGAAAGAGAGCCATTTACAGGTAAATATATCATCTGCAAATATAGTGTATATCATACAAATATAAATGTTTTTTTAAAAGACACAATCAAAATGGTCTTATCCTGTAACTAGCGTAATGTGTATTATGAGTCATGCACAAAACTTTCTCAGACTTGAATGTTTGATATAGGACAATTCATCATGACATCATACGATCTTCCGGGTGGCGAAAGATGAAGCTTTCTCTTGAGAAACCAACGTACAATTCATTCCTTGACCACACTCTTATCTCAAATCATCTTATCCCATTGATATGAATGAAAATGCCATTGATCCGTTCAAGCCATCCCTCTCTCAAAATATTAATGGCTGTAATGTTTTTTGTGTGTTTTACATGAGGAAAAATTAGCACGCCATATTATCGCACTTTATAAAAATCTACACATAAGACAAATAGAATTAACAAGATTTAAACAGTTGGTGTCACACTACATGAATTAAATGGCGGTTGTGCTGCTCCCCCCCAGCCCCGGTGTGCTCACCATGGCCACCTGGGGGCAATGTAGGACAGATGATTATACTGTTCAATGCGACATCTCAACTCACTCAGTTCATTGGTAAGTATGGCACTGATATTAATCGTTCTACACAGAGGATAAAGAATAACTGTATTGTTTTATTTTCTGCACCATTTGAGTTCATTCCATTGCTTAAAAGGTTTAAAGCAACACAGCATAGATGCTATTTAGCATTAGCAATAACATAAACTACCGTTTTGTCTTTGACAGGAAACTTAAATTAGGAGTCGCAATGAACAGCTTGAAGCCACTGTTCTGAATAATTGTTCATAATTTTATCTGCCAAACTACTTCGGGTTATGCAGTTGAGTCACTGCCTCCATTCAGCACTCGCATCTTAAGCCTGCTCTCACAAGTCAAAGTAGGAACATCAGTGAGACATCTCATACCTTGAAAAACTCCTACATTGGGTCACGAGTATCTCATGGCTCCACTGTGATTGACTTCAAGGAATTAATGATTTTCTTCTTGTAGGGTGAGATGGGAAGTTTTACTGCAGATAAACTGCGTGGATGAAAATATGTTGCGCATCCTGGTACCCCAAAAAGTTCACAAATGCTCACATACTACCAGAATTAATAAATTATCCTATCCTTCTACTGTGTGATTCTTTTGGCAAGTGATGCTGTTTGACTTATAATCTGTTAAGCTAGGTAGATAGCCTATGTCGCAGTTATCTCAGTAAAGAGGCTACAACCTTGATTTTTCTCTTGCTCAGTTTGTCACAGACAAACGACAGAGGAATGGATATTGCGCTGCAACGCAACCAAATATTTTACATATTGTCTTCCACAAATCCGATGATGGGGACATGGTCCTCAGTCTGTCCCTTTGGAAATGGCAACCCTGTCACATTTTCGACATCCATATGCCTTATTCTCTACAGACTCCACTGGATTGCAATTTTCTTTGAAATTTGGGGGGGGGGAAAAAACAAACTAGGTTATAGCTGCCAGCGCAACCCAAAACTCAGCAAATTTTTGTCATTGATTCAGTCCATGTCACTGGTACAGTAGTCATTCTGCCACCCGGAAGTATCTTAGTGCCTATTGTCTACAAATATTCCAAATTGGTCTATAAGGACTACCATTCAGATAATGTACTAGTTATCTAAAAACCCTACTTAAGGTATGTGTGGTTTCCTTTAACACACTAGCGCGCTAGCTGTAAACATGTAAGCAGAAGCAAACCACTGGTTGGTTCTAGATTGCAAATGCGACACTGCAGCAGAAGTCAAACACAGGCTTGCGCCGTAGCTACCATGTGTGGGACTTTTTGTGTTCTCTTTTCGGCTTGGACAAATTATTTAGACATTGGACTCAATAAAGGAGCGTTTGGGCTTCATGGGTGCCATATGCAACGTTGGGTTGTCTCTGGTCAGACTCGCCTGCCTGTGCCTCCCATCGGGAAAATTTAGATGGGACGACATGGTGGCTCTTGCCTCACGCTGGTGGAGCCGCTCTGCGAAGTCCCGACTCTGCTGGTTGCTGGCGTGACTTTCAGAGAGTGGCTCCTGGAAGGAAGAGCGCTTGTACTCATTGTTCAAGCCCTGGAATTCCATGACTGACATGTTGAAACTTTCCACGCCCCCTCCTCCTTGCCCCTGTCGCCCAAAACCTGAGGTCTGCTGGCTCTGGACTCGCACTGCCTTGTCCATGACCCCCATGAAGGGCCGCGGCTTCATCTCGCCTTTGGACTTGAAGCTGCCGCTGCTTTTGAGGGGACATGGGGGGTCAAGCACCTGCTGCTTGCCGTTGTCTGACTGGTTCCCACTGGAGGCCTGACTGGAGCTAGAACCCCTGGAGCCTGCTGTTCCTGCTCCACCAGCCTCCCTCCTGACTTCCACAACCGAGCCCAGAGCAAGTGCCAGGCCGTCCAGAGCCTGAGAGTGTGCCGAGAGTCTGTCGGAACCTCTGGAGAAGCCGGATGAGCGGGGCTGGTACATTTGAAGGGGAGCTGGTGGGGAAGAGCTGCTCGGGGACATGGGGTGGTAGTGTTCGGTGGGGCTGAGCCCGGAATGTTCCAAGTCGAGGGCCAGCACAGGTGCAGGCCTCAGGGAGGTGGAGATGTGTCTCCCTGGCAGAGGACTGGAGGGTCCGCATAGAGATAGAGGCCTACCACCCACTCTGGCCCCTGATTGCAGGGAGTGGCAGTGGTGATGATTCCTGCTGCTCTGGTTTTGACATTGCTTGTGGACAGTAAGAAGCGGGTCGGGCAGGTCCATAAAGAGCGGATTCTGGACATAGTCCTCTTGAGCAAAACACACTGTCTGATCAGCTAACGCAAAGGCCACACCTCCTGGGAGAGTCCTGTTTGGAGCATACGGATTCAGAGGCCACAATTCTGAGCCTTTTCCACATTGCAGGCTCAACTCTTCCCCGTCTTCCTCTTCATCTTCACGCTGTATATCAGACTGCTCTTCTGGGATCGGCCTCTCTAGACTTCCCTGCGAACACACGTCTGCCTCGCCCTCTGGGGTGTGATGGTGGTGGCTCTGAGAGTCCCTGTTGTAACTCTGTGACGTATTACTGCTGCTGGATATCCTCTGATGGTGCGTGCACTCCTCCTCCACTCGTACCAGCAGGCGACGGATCTCCCGATTGGAGGGACAGAGTCGTGCTGCTTCGTGGAGGTCTGCCAGAGCCTCAGCAAATTGCCTGGAGAGGACATTTGAATTATATGGTGAAACGCCGCTGTACATTGGTTCACCCATTCACAAGCGCAGAGTTTTCAGCAGGGTTCACAGTATAGAGGCAATCAGAATTGAGAGTTCCGTGCTATCGGTGTCGTACCCAACCTTCTGCTACAACATGCCGGGCAACACTGAGGTCAACTTGTACAGCTGTAACAGGAGGAAAAACAGGCCAAGGAGGTCCCCAACTTATAGTGTAGTCGTCGACAGTCCTAGTCATTGTTCCCACGGAGCGGAACGAATATGTCATTGTGAGTACTGTTCGATGCTCTGTACAGAATGTTTCTGCTCTGTTTGTGTTAAAGCAGCAGTTGTTGCTTTTTATCTGGCCTAACACTTTTGGACTTTCAGGGGACAAAATGATATGATTTGGTTGAACATTTTGGTGTTTAAATATACAGTATCATTTTTACACTAAACTTGTGTGTTTTAACAAGGTGAAATGTGTGAACAGTATATGGAAGGGGTAAATTTAGTTACAGTGGACCCTAGATATTTGTGGTTCGGTACCCATGGATTCACCTATATGCAGGTTGTTTTTCAATATTTGTTTTATATATTCTTTTAGGGGATTAATTTTTGGGGGTAAAAAAAATCCCCAGTGCATTTCAATTGCTTTCACTTACACGCTGATTTTTTTTTCGCTATTTGCAGGCCAGCCAAGTCCCTATCCCACTCTAATAAAATTGGTTTAAATGGCCTCTCAATATTGCAGATTTTCACCTACCGTGGGTGGGCCTGAAACATATCCCAAGTGATCAACAAGGATTCGCTCACATTACAGTGCATATTCTCATTAATTCAGCAATAGTATGGATGTACCTGCTACTCCTCTTGGCCCGTGCTCTGGCATAATAGGCCTCATAGGATCTGGGCTTCAGGTCCAGAGCTTTTGTTGCAAAGTCCTCAGCGATGCCAAAGTCCTGAGTTTTCACACACACCAAAAATAAAAAAGAAATCACTTCTGCACAGTTTGTGAATTTTGCCATCCATCTCATTGTTAGAGAATGGCAAATAAGACAGAAAAAGGACCGAAACATTGAACAGTTGGACATTTAAAAAAAACAGAGATGGCCAAATTAATTGAAAAGCTTGCAGTGCATTTTACTGTATGTTCAATCTGAAATTTCACCAAAGGCCTTGTGAGTTGTGTTTCTTAGATACCGTTTCCCTCACCAAACCCTCTGCTAATTTTTCCTACATCTAATAAATCTGTGTTTGCATGATTCAGCCTTACATTGGTTTTCCTTCGGCAGCGGGATAGGTTGAGATAGAGAGACACGCGCAGGTCCTTGAGCCCTTTTAGCTCTTCTCCTTGGCCCTCCCGAGGCAGTTTTCTCAGAGCGTACTGGTAACGCTGGCCGGCCTCTTTCATACGCCCCTTCTGCTTTCCACATCAAAAGCAAGAGAAAGAAATGGATGGAAAACAGAATGGCATTTTGGTACCCATCAGAACATCCTACTTGAAACATGATCGGAACCCTAAAAGGGCTCTTTTTTTTTTTTTTTCCCCAATTTCCAAATGAATCCAGCTGAACCTGTGAGTGTTGAGGACAAGTCAAATGGATTTTCAAATACTGTAGTTGTCCGGAGAAGATTGCAAGACATCCGTCTATTAGCCTGTCCGTCAATAATGTCTGAATTTTCATCACATCTACTTTTTAATCAGCTTACCTCTTGAAATATGAATTACGGCTTGCACGCCATCTCCATTTTAAGCAATTTTCTCTGTTAAATTAGGCCTCTTAGGTACATAAATTGATAAGTGACTTGAGCCGGGCCATTGTGCTGCATTTTTTTCCTGGCACTGCATCTTCCTATCTATCTGCACTCTTGCACACTTACCAGTTGAAACCAGTTAAGACCATCCCAGTCACACATGGGCTAGGCAGAGCTTCCCTCCTCCAAGAGAGTATAAGAGTAGAAACCATTTTGGCCAGATGAGCCGTTTTTTCTGCATCTGACAGAAAGGGGCTCCATGACCGTGCCTCGATTTATTTCGCGTGTAGTTTACAAATATCTGAATACTTAAAAATCAATGTTGATTCAGCACAGACAGTAGACTCAAGGCCAAACCTCCTTTTTGTGGAGGTAGCCGTTTCAGTCGAGTACCTTGTAAAGCAAGTTTCCTTCCTCCATGAGCTTCTGCAGCAAGATGAGAAGGATGTCTGGTTTGGTGGAAGCCATGGCCCATGTGGCGTGACCTGATAGGAGGTCACGAATAATTCTCTTGGATCTCACCTTGTCTCTGTGACTTGCACCAATGTCCCTACCTGATCGATCATGCGGTGCCGTTCTGTAGCCTTGTGATTTGGATGAAAGATGGAGGAGGAGAAAGGCGAAAAGTCAAGAGGATGTAAAACTGACTGTTGCGATTCGCTGATTGTTGTTTCCACAGCAGCCACTTGAGCTACAGCTAAACTTTTCCATGTATTTTTACAATCTGGTGCTGATGGAGTCAAAGCTCCACTAATGGTGGATTCAATGTAAGGCTGGCATATGTACCGGTCTTGAAGCTTTTTTTGAGTAGCGAGGCCACCAGGGCCGGATTCTGGCAACCAGGAGTCCGCTCTGCAGCCCTGCTTCCGTTGCTGTCCGTCCTCTCTAGCACTGCGCCGTGATCTAGCAGAAAGTGTACCTAACCATGAAGAGGAACATACTCGTGCAAGTTATTCTCTGATCAATTTAACCAAAGCTTTCCTCTTTTATCCTCAGCAGTAATTGAAAATACAATTACGGTGAACCTCTGCCATATTGCGGTTTATCTTTCGCACCCCCCGTGAGGAGGAAAATTTTATTATACACATACATTGTAGGGCTCGACAGATTAATCTGCTGGACGATTAAATCGGACGATATCAGATCTTTTTTAAATAGGCAAAACGTTGTCTCCCCCGCCCCACATTAAAACATTAAAGGATACACCAATCCAAGGATTTTTTCTTTTTTTTTTTTTGTCGCACCAACACCCATTTCCACATGACATGGAACCAAATACAATCCCTGAGGTGCCAGGTTAGTCCAGCTCATCCCACGACTTGTGAACAAAACATAAAATAAAATAAATGCGATCGAAATAAGGGTAATGCTTAAGAATAGAAATGCAAGAGGCTTGAATTTCACATATGTACTTGAGATAAAACTAGTGTTCAAGAATAAAGTGGTCAACGTGCAGGGTCAGAATAGGGGGCATCAGGCTACAATGATCGTTTGGAGTTTTTTAGTAGTTGAGTTTTGTAGTTAAATTAAAAGTACGTTTTGAAATAATTTTTTTTAAAATTTCAATCTCAATCAAAATAATCCAGATTATTATTTTTTCCGTTATCGCCCAGCCCTAGACTGTATATTCTGTTAATCAGTATGAAATACTTCCATATTCTCATGGGAACACGCTCAACCATTTCAGTTACAAAATAGAGTATCTTTAGATTCTCACTGTGCGTTCATCCATCACTTGGGTATTCAACTGTACTGTATATCATTTTACTTTGAAAGCAAACATGTCCCAAGGTACTTAAGGTGCAATAAGATAAATGCAGCACGACACCCACTGTATCGGCATCTCCGTTTAGGGCGGCGAGGTCGAGAGGAGTGCGTCCCTGTCTGTCTGCTTGGTTCAGGTCCCCCCCAGCATCCACCAGATGTTGCAGCACACCTCGGTGGCCCCTCATGCAGGCCCAGGCTGTTGCAGTCAGACCTTCCTGATCCGCGGCAGACACAGAGGCGCCTAATTACATGAGAAAGACAGATGATGTTTAAAATAGACAATGGACGGGTCACAGAAAAGCGTAGAAGTCACTTTCCATGGAAAGGGTCACGGATCAAACCCGTTTTGAATTTTCCGTTCAGCTCCTTTGAGAAGTTACGCAAAAAGTATGAAAGATGGGAGAGTTGGAACCCCTAAAAGTTGTAGTGCACTTGAGGATGCTGTTTCGCAGTTCAACTATCGCAGCCCGCTAGATCGCAGCTTAATTGTACCTTGCCATCTAGTGGAAGAGCATTTAATTGTTGTGCATGTCACTCGAGAACACCCGCGTAGACAGATGAACACAGATACATAATTTGTAGAAGATAAGTAATCATTTTCTGATGAATAAAGACGCTCACCCTTGGACAGCAGCATTTCCACAGTGCTGCCGTGGCCCTCGGAGGCAGCCAACATGAGCGGCGTACGACCCTGCTTGTCACACACGCTCATGTCCGCGTCGTGCTTCAGCAGCAACTCCGCCACCTGATATAAGGGCATTAGATTAGATCAAATCCAGAAGACCGGGATAAGCTTAAAGATGATTTCATATTTTATGAAGAAGAATCAACCGTGATGCAAAGGCATCTGCCCCGAGCTTCTCTTTTATACATTTATAAGTCACACCCCATTAACTTCACTAAACATTGACTGTGCCCTATCTCTGAGGTGTCGTTTGCATAACGGGTGACACCACATTGTCGTAATGGTTTCCCTGAGAAGACAGGACTGTTAAAACCCTTTCGAATGTTAGGCTGTCGCACCAAGGGTGAGAACCTGCTTGTTCTTGAGATGGCGGCACCGCACTACCTTTGTCTAAATGAAGCTCCTCAACCCACTCCAACAGACTTCCTTGGCAGCGATGCACTACTTTTGTCAAAATGAAGCTAAGTCACTTCAACATAGTTCTTTGGTAACAAGATGGCGGCAATGCATTACCTTTGTTTAAATGAAGCTCCTCAACTCACTTCACCATAGTGCCTCGACAACAAGAGAGCGAAAATGCACTCTTTTGTCTTATGAAACTCTTCAACTCGCTTCAACATAGTTCCTTGGGACCATAATGATTCCAAAGAAATATTTGTACTGAACTGTCCCACTAACCACAAACATACTCAATAGTCTAATCAGTTATTAGTCAGTATTAAGCAAGTCACGTATGATTGGTGTTGGGCCGAAACCTGCTAGGTACAATTTTGGTCAAATGCATATTTTTTCACATATTTATCCTATTGGTGAGTTCCCACCTGGGTCCGTTATTTTGACACATTTTTGAAAAATCTAAAGTGTCAAAATTCACTTGCTCTCTTTGACGATGCAGTATTAATGGCTCAACAAGAATATCATTATTTTGGTCTCTTGAAAAGTGATGGTTTTGGAGATCCAAAGTTTTGGCTCGACGAATGTGAGTCTTGTTGCTGTGATTATATAAATTGTCCATCAGAAAATCAAGTCGCGCAATGCAGTTGCACTCAGTGTGTCTTGTCACCTGTGTGTGTCCGTGTTTGGCTGCACTTAGGAGGGGGACCATCCCTCTGCGGTTTGGCACCTCCAACCCTGCTCCTCGATCCAAGAGGAGCATGCACACCTCCAGCCTCCCCCTGCCTGCTGCTGCACTCAGCACTGAAAAGAGAGAGTGCTGCGATGAGATAAGGTGGACGAGAATTTATCATGGAGACAGAAGTAGAAACTAAAGGAAGAGGCCATTTATCATACTTAGCCTCGCAAAGAAAATGTAACTGTTTTCAATCAGGGCTTGTGCAGTGTGACGTAGGACGTTCTCTTCCAGTAACCACACCAGAGAAGCAGCAAAATAATCGCTTTTTAAAGGCAAATTAGTATATTGGTATGTAAATGCTGAAGGGCATTCACATTATTCTGCACCCAAAAATATAGACGTTACTATTATTGCTTACACATTTCGCATCCAAATCAGACCATTCAAATGTAATAATATTCACACATTTGACATGAGAAATTACATAGACAAAAGTCACAAAGCACTATTAATCATTAAAAAATAATAAATAACAATGCACTGTTAGCATTTGAGTTTTTTCATCTCAGTGGAGCGGTAATGAAAAGGCAGCCAGCAGGTCGCCAAACAGGACAATAAAATGCCATCCAAGTATGAAGGAGTCTGACCACCGAGGCCTCTATAAGCAAATTGGCTGAAAGTGAACGCGAGCACCTCTGTCATGGCCCTGCCAGCATTTCCTCAAGCCCAACAAAGATGAATGGTCATGCAAATGTGAATACTGTATTTGAGAGGCTACTTCATGCAAACAAGCTTTCCATCTCATCACCGTGGCACTGGAGAGAGTACAGCGTAATAGAATTACTCTCTAATGGAGCTGTGAGTACAGATAGCAGAGACCTCTGCGATGCTTTCAGGAAATGGAGCTAAACTGCGCTTGCATTTGCAATAATGGGCAAAGTGTGTTACAATTGACGAAAACGTGCTGCAAATGTGGCAGGGCGGCACGTTCTTCCTGATGAATGTGAGGCTGTCCATTTTCACACCAAAACAACTGCATCAACAGTTCATAACAGTAGAACCATAGGTAGGCACAAAATTGTGGTTCTCTTCTATTTTGTGCAGAATTCTACCTCAGACTAATAGATGTCGATCATTTCAGACAAATAACTTTGCTGTACGTGCACATCCGAGGCGAGAAGGTTTTTATATAGCACACAACTAACTCTTATGCCAGGCCGGTCAAATGGAAGAAAGTAGCACACAGAAGGAAGGGAGAACGCTAAATGGAGGTGAGTGATGGAAGAAGCGCACCCGTTTCTCCCCAGAGAGAATCGTGAGCGTCCATCTGCACTGCCAGCTGTTCATCTTCCAAGTCCAGCAGGCTCTTTACCACCTGCAGAAAAAAAACACAATTAAGTCTCCTAGCTTTGCCGCGTACAGATCAAAAATAAATAAATAACATCTCAATAAAAGCAAGGACGGACATTGTGCTCCACATCAGTAATTCCCCAAGCACTTCTCCAGGAAAATATCTAATTCCACTGAATCGTTCAGAAAATTACCATTCGTCCATCCTCATCTCTCTATGCAAGCGGCAAGTAGTGTGACAAGTAAATGCGTTTCCACTAGATGGCAGAAGGTGTAATTAACCTGTGTACCACCCGTTTTTCTATTTCGAGACCAACAACAGGCCAACATTTCACACTGTGAACATGCACGGTTTCACTGTATATCATTGCTTGTAGATGTCAACAAATTAGGCCTAAATGAAGCTCCTCAACTGACTTCAATGTGGTTCCGGGGCAACAAGATGCTGCCAAATCGTGCCAAAGCAGTACTGTTATTGCATTTGCCTGAGCACAGAAATAGCGATTGAGATCTCAAAACAAAAACAAATCTGCAAATAAGTCCATTTGGAAATGCCAAATCCAGTTTCCAGACCGCCCCCTGAATGTTGGCATTTTGCTTCTAAAGTATGGGACAGTGCGAGTAAATTTGTCATCCACTTGTGCAAATGGGACCAGTAAATATTTTGATTACAGTAATTTCCGGACTATAGAGCGCACCGGATTATAAGCCGCACCAATACATTTTTAAAGGAAAAAAAAAAATTCTCTCCACACATAAGCCGCACCTGTATATAAGCCGCAGGTGCCCATATTGTAACATGAGATATTTACAAAGAAGGACGGTACACAGGCGACCGTTAGAAAAGTCTTTATATAGGCCGCTTCATTAAATAAGCCGCAGAGTTGAAAGCGTGTGACAAAAGTCGCGGCTTATAGTCCGGAAATTACGGTATTTTATTTTATTTTATTTATTTAGTCATTTGGATACTTTTCTGCTCCATACTTGGGAATCAAAAGACTTACAACCGAAACAAGCCCGGCATAACCAGGATGTTGTGATGATGCAAGAAAGTCCGGGTTAGTTTCATGTCATTAGCTTCAGTTTCCAGACACACAGGCAGACAGCCGTTCACTGTCACGTTTACACTGCCGTTGAGTGGGGAACTGAACAGATGCTGAAGGCACCGAAGTCAGGCAAACCAATTTCAATATGACTCACAGAGTGAAATTTGCTGAGAATACTTGCAGTGCCGGTCTAAATATTAGCTTTACATTTTTAAGTATTTAAGATGTATAGCTTATACTTAGGGTTGACTGTATGTTGTGTCAAAACCTGCGGAGTAAAACGGGATTTGAAAAGCTTCTTTTTATCAGTAACACAGGGAAAACGGAGCTGTAAATTGAGAGTTTACCGTGTGCACCCCTAAATTTTCATCCAGCGCTCTTAAAGCCTACTGTGCTCTGAAAGAATGTTTGTCTGGTGCCCTGCCGAAAATCAGGGATTCACTGTAAAGTGGTGCCTTGAAATGAGAGTTTAATTTGGGAAATTCAGTTTGATAAATAAATAATAAAAGAGTTTGTCATCGGTGTGGTGTACCTGTGTGTGTCCTACGCTGGCTGCGGCTGTGACCGCTTGCTGCACAGCCTGCTTTTTCCCAGTGGTTGTCTGGTGCTGCGGCGGATCAGCGGCGTTTTCGGGCCCCCAGTCCTGTCCCAGTAAGATGCCGATGATCTCCGTGTGGCCCTTCAGCGCACCGTGGAGCAGCGCGCACTGGCCATTCTTATCAGCCTGGCCCACCTGGCAAAAAGAGGAGCACGCCGAGGGATTTGCGCTGGTCCCGGGCATCGCTTCCAACACACTGGCCTAGATGAAGCCTGCTGTTGTCATCTGTCTCCCAGAATAGATGCCGCAACAGGGCAGGCCAGCCAGCCAATTGCCTGGGGCCGTTTGAGCATTTACGCCAGATCCTTGATATTCATCTTAAAGTCCATGGACGAGTAATGTCCACTCGCTGCCTGAAACTAGTTGGATGACTGTCTGTCTTGCTACACTTTTTTCACACGACTCTAAGGTGTGTTTGCACACGGTAAACTGTTACGAGTGAGGCAACATTGTACACTAGTTGAATTGCACTTGCAGTCAAACCTCGGTTTTCGAACGTCTCGGTTCTCGTCCAATTCGGTTTTCGACCAAAAGTTTCGATTCTTTTTATGCCTCGGATGACGAACAAATTTCGGTTCTCGAACAAACTGAGCGCACTTGAATGAACCATTTGACTCCTCTCGCCTTCCTTACACGAGGAAGTGACGCTTCCTGGGCAGACGAGGAAGTGACGCTTCCTCGTGTTGCTTTCCATTGTGAGCAGACGTGTTCAGTAAACATTTTTATTTTTAAAAGAGTGTGGGTTCGGTTTTGGAACAATTTCGGTTTTCAAACAGCCTTCTGGAACAGATTGTGGACGAACACCGAGGTTTGACTGTATAGTACTAGTACCAGTACTACAAATTAAGTGCTACATTTTAACCATTCGAATTTTATAACGTTACTCGTAGTACCAGTAGTAGGGTTGGGCATCAAGAATCAAGTGCAACTGGGACTGACATTTCGGTTCTCCGAAAATTGTTCAGATTTGAAAATGTCGGCGCAAAATTTCAGCTTAGGGTCCTACTAATAGGCAAAAAGTGGTTGTAGTTGCAGAAAAAGAAAAGGTGAATTGTCTTACCAGTGAGAACATAAACTGTCGTAGTACATGGACCATAAGCAGGATGTCAAGCTCAAAGGGTTTTCTATGCACACACAAACACAAACGTGAGCTACGGACCTTGGCCCCTTTCTTGCAGAGCAGGCTGACAACATCCGCGTGTCCCGCAGCTGCCGCCAGGCACAGAGGTGTCACGCCGCTGTCCGTGCTCACGTCTACGGCTGCGCCCATTTCCATCAACAGGCCCACCATCTCCACATGTCCCAGGTGGGCGTGGACGGCCAGAATGGGGGCGTGTCCCACCACCTCAGTAAACCAGCTCACATTGGCGCCACCAAGCATCAGCAGACGGCTCACCTACAGGACGTAGAAGGAGAATTGACAGTGCATACACACTTTATGTTTCTTTGTGGAATACTTTCTTTCCCCTTCAAAATTCTATACATCACACCCCATAATGATCTGATTTTTTATGGGGGGGAGGGGGGGTCTCTGAACAGATTAGACTGCACTGTACAAACGTGCATGCATAATAGACCTGCCTTTGTAACGGTCATCATTTTATTGAACTCCCCAGAGAGGTTATATGTTCTTATAAATCAGGCTTGTGTGTGATTGAGTTTTGGCTCACACTGCCGTGCCTGCCCTAACTGAGATTAATGGGATGCCGTACGACGCAGGTGTCAAACCCAAGGCATTGGGACCAGAACCGACCAGAAGATACTAAAGCATATTAAGTGTGTCTTAAGGAGGGCCCGCCCTATGAGCACTTTTCAAATCAGGCGATTTTTCTTTCCACGACTCCCTTCTACTCCATGTGCGGCCGTTCGGGCACAACATTTTCCGCATCCTGAGAATCTGGCTTGTACATGTATTGTCCAACACACATCTTGCTAACAACCTCCTCTTCCTCCAACTCTTCAAGCACCCGGATCCCCTCAGATAAGTTTGAAACGTCGCTTTCCAAATCGATTTCTGACTGGCTTTGTGCACTTTCCATAGTGAGCCCCGCTATTGTTGTCTTGATGTGACGTCACACTTGCGGGTTTGTCGCTCGTTACGATCTCACTTCGGGAAAAGCCTTACTTTGTCGAATTTACAAAATAGAAATTATTTTGATATGCTTTATTTCATGTATTTTGTTGCTTAACTTTTGACATAAAGACATTTCATTTGGGATTTTCTAACATTACATCACACTTGACCTTTAACACATTATGGCAGAAGACAGCGACATACAAACAGCAACAGTAGCATTTTGCCTATTTTTTTCTGTTACGTTAAACAATAAAGGATAAAGTATTGCAAAGCAGTCAAATGTTCTGTCTGTCAGTCATATTTTTGTTGTACGATTTAAAATGATTTTGTTCATGATATATTTTTTCATTTTAATCGGCTGAATGAAATTCCGATAATCGGAATTTCACTCGGCCAAATATCAGAATCGGCATCCGCCACAAAAAAATGAAAATCCACCGGCTGGGCTCTAAAAAACATTATTTCCTAGTTTATTCCTGTTTTTTTCCCGTTGAAAATACAATTTTGCAGCCGTACGCGTGTCAAATGTCACCTTGATATTCGGCGTGTACAGGTTCCTTAGTGATGCGAGTGCAGCGGACAGGCTGTCTGTGCTGCAATTCACCCACATGGCCTGCAGGACAGTGGAGGACACCCCGGTTTTTTTACTCAGACCCTGTAGAACCAAAAGGGAAAGAGAGAAATGTAATATTAAATATATAAATGTAATATAAATGTAATATATGTATATTATATGTAATATAATTGCCTTCAAGTGTTTCTTTATGTTTTGCACGTGGATGTGTTATTTAGGTATGTATTGTAGGTTATCTGTGTAACTGAAAAATCAACAAACCGTTTGTGGTACAGATAAGCGAGAGGCCATTTCATTTTGGTAACAACAAATAATGCATACTTGTTCATCTATCTATGGTTGTGACATATGATGACAAGCACAACAACTTAGTGAGCTTCCTACCTGTTGTCATTCGTACTATCGAATAATATCTCTGCATTTTACGAAACAGGCCCAGATTTCCTAATTGCTACAGGATATGGGTGTTTTGGCCCTGGCTGAGGTCTAAAGAGACCCAAGAGGGACCCAGTTCACAGACTTGCTCACCTTGAATATGTGAGCCTTGAGGATGTGGTGTCCCAGTTCCATGGTCTGCTGACGGTTCAGCTTGCCGTCCTGTCTGGAGAACATGAACGCCAGGAGAGCGTGGCCGCTCCTGTAGACATGCGTGCAGTTTCACCAAACAAAAACTTCCTTTGTCACATTGAATCTTATCTGGGGAATTGTGTGAGCACGAGTCTTCTTTTCATTTCCTCAAAGTGATGTTATATGTTTCCCATTTCTCGACAGCACAGCCACTGACAAATACTTTTTAAAGTGTGTTGTGATTTTTTATTTTTTATTTTTTTTTAATATGGTCAATATATCCCAGAATTTCACCTATTTGGAATGATGCCGCTTCATAAACGTGAGTTCACTGTATTCTGGTGTTCAGTCTGACCTTGGGTCACAGAGGAAGTCGGTGCTTTCTCCATCTGCCCTCCAAACGAGCCATTCTCTGAAGGAGGGATGGCACAGCATGCGTGTGCCATCTCTGCGTCTCACCTGCCGGCAGGTGCAAGACACACAACAACTTGTGAACTTTATAATTAGTCGGCTTCCCAAAAGGCAGGGTTGTCCTTAATTGCCCTTCCTTGTAGATTTAAATAACAGGCGTTTGGTGCTTACCAACTGAATATCATAAATATTAGGGGTGAACAGTTTTAATCATCAGATAGAAAAGTACAATCTTTTGTACATGGTGCCTCTGTGTTTCTGAACTCATGTATACACAGTATGTTTGTAGAGGAAAGTGTGAATCTTTTCGAGCAAAATTAAAGCAATGTCGCCATTGTGCTGTATGTTACACACACGTACAGCACATATGACAATAAAGTGTATTCAATTCAATTCAATTCAATTCATTGCTTTAATTTTGCTCGAAAAGATTCATGATCCCATGAGATTTGACCGTCTGGAAAACGGTCAATATATCTCGAAGCAGCAAATGATTCTGAAGCATCTCCACTAAGCACATTCAATATGGCGGAACTGTGAGATAAGACCTATTTATTCAACTTTATATTTGATGTTTTGCCATTTCGCTGAGGCTTTGGTGTTCAGTTACATCATTAGTCTTTGAATGTTCAAGAATCAATATTTTTGGCAGAAAGAGAGAGGCCCAAAATGTCATTTTGCTCGGGACCAGCTCCGAGTCTCACCATGAATCCAGCCAGGCTGTCTAATCTCTGATGAAAGTCCTTCCATTCCAGCTCACCCCTCACGCTGCCTGCATTGAGTGCCCGGAACATTTGCTCATCCGTCAGCGGGTGCAGCGACGCCAAAGCCACATTTAGCACCGGAAGCACTCGCTCAAAGACGTCTTGGTCCTGGAAGCTCACGCGGCACATCAGCAGGTACACCTAACACAGGTTCACATCTTAAAATTACCGCCGATGACAGAAACTAGACAGTACATGTAAATGCGTAAACATTTGGGAATATTGATGTGGAAAATGTGGCATAATGAAAAATGTGCACATTTGGGGCATGTGAAGATGAATCTGTTGTGGAATGTCAAAGTGTATTGTTAAATGTGGAACACGTCTCCATTCATTTCAGTAGGATCCTCTTCACATATGGAAATGTGGGAAAAGGAGGAATTGGAGAGATAAGAAAATAGGGTCCCCAGATATACTGAATGAGGTCAATATTTTAAAGCTCGTTTCGGTGGAGAAATGTGGAAGGAGTAGAGCGGCATAAATCGGTGTAATAATAAGAAGATGAAGAAAGGTTCTTCAGCATATCTTCAATAATGATTCCCAAACAAACACATTGCATTTAGCACGGCAAGCATGCAAAGCTTTCATGCAGTCATAAAGTCGTCCTGCTTTCAGGCCTTGCTCATCTGCTGCTCTCTCTCATATTGGTGATTACGCAACATCAAAACGCGTCCGTCACTGGCTGGAAGCTATTTCCGTGCCCTTTCTGGAGCTTTCATCCTTGATCACAGATTTGACAACTTTGTGTTTGTGCACAACATTTTGGAACAATGGCAGCAACCCCCCCCCCCCCCCTCCTCCCCCCATCACCACCACTACTACCACACACACATTTACACACATATCCTATCCCATAGTTGCTCTGCGGTTCTTTTGGTTTTTGTCAACTTTGGGCCTTGTTCATCATCAACGAATGCACTTTTGTGAGAACTCCAGTGTTTTCTTCTCAGGGACTTGTTCCCCGGAACACCTTCAACAGCTTGCTGTTAACTTTTATTGACGGCTTGGTTGAGGAAAAGAACAGAATTTCTTGGATAAAATTTTAAATGAAAACTTTGAGCAAAGGGGAAATGTTTTGTAGCATGCATATCCCTTTTTTTTAAATTGAACTTTTGCCAAATACCAAAATACCTGCGTCATACTTATAAAAAAAAAACTCTCAGGCTCACCCAGAAAACAGTCGCACAAAACAAACTCTCTCTCACCTCTCGCTGATGTAAAAAAATCCTCACTTGGAGAACAAAACTCAGCCAATCACCAAGCCTCTATTTACCGTAAAAAAGATGGACCTAAAAAAACTCACACAAAGTAATGCTTACGTTGTTTACAAAGATCTCCCTCTCACCATAAAACCTCTCACACTCACCGAACACCTGAAACAATAAACCTGACACATACCCTGAAAAACTATTAACCTACAAAAAACACTTACACTCACCAAAACCTTTCACACTTAACAAAACATCTCACACGTACCAAAAAAATCATTTACAGCCAAAAATATCTCACACACAACCCAAAAACTCTCTATCAAACAAAAAACTCACTTCACTCACACTGAAAAGAACTCATGCTCACCCAAAAGAAACCTTTCACATACAACCCCAAAAAACTCCTTCACTCATCAAATATGACATTCACACCCAAGAAAACTTTTACTCACACTTTTACACCCCCCCAAAAAAACACTCACCACAATCTCACAGAAAAGAAAAATGTGTTACACAAAATCTCATATTAAAAAAAAAAGCACTCACAAAACAGAAAAACCCGCACACTTGCCCAAACAAACTCACTAAAATAAAAAAAATCACCAAAATACCTCTTACACAACAACTTTTACTAACACCAAAATATTCTGAAACCCACAAAATACTCTTACACCCAATAAAAACTATCCAAAAAAACCTACAAAAAAACCCTCATATGCACCAAAAAGTGTTCACGCTCACAAAAAAGCAAAAAAAAAAAAAAATTTAATTAAAAATAAGAACATCACTCTTGCCAAAAACCTCACACCAAAAACCCTCTCGCACTCACCAACAGAACTCAACCACACAAAAAAGACCCTCTCGATCAAACCAAGTCTATTTGAACAGCACACACAGTGTGAACTATTGACCGGCTGACCTCTGATAGTGACACGGGCACAACCAGGTAGTTTCCCCCTTTTAGTGCCAGATGGCCTTTGTGAAACAGATCCAGGGTCAGCTGCAGGTAGAGGATGGAGCCATTGCTGCGTGTGGTCAGGTGACTGCTGAACTTGCTGAGGAGCAGCGGGTCGGGGGCGGAGCCTGTGGCCGTGGTGACGTTGGCCGCGATTTGGGCGCTGCCGTTCACCCGGTGATGGATGTAGTCGCTGAGGTCAGCTCCCAGGTCGCTGCTGTCGGGGAGGATGTCCAGCGAGATGCCGGAGAACGGGAGCAGGGTGGTTATTTCCTGCAAGAGAGAGAGTGGGGGAAAAAATCCAGTAATTACAGCATACAATTGATTATGTTTTTATATTTTATTTCATATGCATATTTATGAGTATGTATTATCATATTACATAATTTATAATGATTTTTCCTTCTTGTTTTCCATATTCCATACAATTCATTCACATTATTATATTCCATCCATCCATTTTCCGAACCGCTTTATCCTCACTAGGGTCGCGGGGGGTGCCGGAGCCTATCCCAGCCGTCTTCGGGCAGTAGGCGGGGGACACCCTGAATTGGTTGCCAGCCAATCGCAGGGCACACAGAGACGAACAACCATCCACGCTCACACTCATACCTAGGGACAATTTAGAGTGCACAATCAGCCTGCCATGCATGTTTTTGGAATGTGGGAGGAAACCGGAGCACCCGGAGAAAACCCACGCAGGCCCGGGGAGAACATGCAAACTCCACACAGGGAGGCCGGAGCTGGATTTGAACCCGGTACCTCAGCACTGTGAAGCCGACGTGCAAACCACTGGACTACCGGGCCGCCCATTATTATATTCTGCACCCAAATTATTTTTTATTCCTTCCAGTCCTCCACATTTCTCAATTGATTGCAGCTATTCAAATGGCAAAAGATTCACAAAATTTCAGTGTTACACATTCCAAAAATTCCCACATTCCCGAGAATTTCCAGAATAAATTTCAGAGAATAAGCCATTCAATGTTAAAGAAAAAGTTCCCCATCGTTTTCAATCCATATTCAAACTGTTGAGCTCATTCAGAGCATTTTGCAGACTATTTTCCACATTCCAATAATTCCCACATTCACAAAATTCCACACTTTTCACAAGATTATTCCCAAATTAAGAGACGCTACATCTTTACATTTTAGAAACAACGGTGCCTCGACTTACAAGTTAGATGTGCACCTTGAACACAATCGTACCTAAAAATCATTTATCCCCATTGAAAGGAATGCCATTGAGGGCTGTAGAAGTGCAAAGGTTTCATTTGGGGTTAATCCATTCCAGCTTGGCCAGAGAGAGCTGTGCAATATTGCAGACATGCATAATACACGAAGAGTTTCACACCTGACTCAGTAAACTGCAGTAATAGTTGTCTACTACAGAGGATAAAGAATATGTTCCTGTGAGTACTGACATATTGTCTGTCTACATGCGTTGCTGTGCACTGCGTGTGTTCAAATACTGTATCTGTTGCTTCAAGCGTTATAATGATCAACATCAATGCTAGTTTTGTTGGCCGCCCTATGGCCTTCTAAATAGTGTGTTAGCCTTTAACTACTCGGCTGTCGTACAAGACGAAGTAATGTGGTTGTTGAAAATACACAACGTGTACTCTCATCCATCCATCCATTTTCTAATCTGCTTATCCTCACAAAGGTCGTGGCCGTGCTGGAGCTTTCATTGGTATACACCCTGAACTGGTTGCCAGCCAATCGCAGGTCACACATAGACAAACTACCATTCATGCTTACAATCACACCAAAGGACAATTTGGAGTGCCCTATTAACCTGCTTTTGTGTGTTTTTTGGAATGTGGGAGAAAACAAGAGTACCCGGAGAAAACCCACGCAGGCACAGGGAGAACATGCAAACATGCAAACACCGATATGTTAACCAGTAGACCACTGCGCCCCCCACAATGTGTAATTCTTTTTGTCGTGCTCGATCTGCAAAACTGCTACTTGTGAAGTGAGTTGAGTTGAACTTCCACATTACTTGAGAGATTTGAACCATTTCAACTTCAGGTATCATGTTCAACATTTCAAACAATTCCATGGCATTTCAGTTCGGCGTCAGCTCTTACGCATTCATGTGCAGTTTCTACAGAAAGTGCACATTTTAGTTGTTATTGTCAACTCATTGAAACACCTGTCACAATGGGATTCAGCATGTAAAGAATTCTACACCGGGTCTTTCGTGCACAGCTAAAAGCACTTAAATCAGGACCCATTGCTCAGATGTCGCTGAGTCACGCAGAGCCATGGCATGCAGTACAGTAAACAGTGTGGCAATGACTCAAGCAGCAGCACAGCTCACAGGCTTCTTTGCTCAATTCACACTTTCAAAACCAAAGGTCAGGGCTAGCAAGGCCTTCTCTGCTCTAAAGGAGCACTAACCCACATTTACAACATCAATTATAATATTTGTTTCATTAAGTTGTACGAATAAAATACTCTTAACTCATTTGGTAGCTTTCTGCTTAGCTACACTGCTTCTGCTAAAAGTGGATGACAGATTTTTGTTCAGTCATTTGTTGCCACGTCAACCTATTCTGCCCACCCAGGTGTTCAGAATCAAGAGTGCTGGCCCATTCCGTTCTCAACTACCGCTTATCCTGAACAGGGCCGTGGGGTGGGGGCGGGGTATGCAGGAGCCTATCGCAGCTGACTTCGGACGGAAGAGGGAATACGCCCGGAACTGGTCGCCAGCCAATTGCAGGGCACACATAGAGGAACAACCATTTACACCCACATCCATACCGAGTGGGGACCGATCCCACGCTACCCGCGCAAAAGTCAGTGACGAGTGCTGGCCCTTGTAACCTCATTTGGCAATGGGATTGTCAGATTTGAATTTGCCTCCCAGGGCCAGCTTGCCGATCCACAATAATATCAGCATTATTCCGTCCTGATTGGTTGGTCACGGCAAAATTTGTTCCAACCGACTTCAACATGAATAGCATACCTGTAGCCATGCACACCCCCGCCCCCCCTTCCTCCGCCCCCTTTATATATTAGGGTGACAATATTTTGATTTCCAAAAAAGAGGGCACTCTTAATAATTTAAAGTAAGGCTGCATTAATTTGGAAAAACACGCAATCTGCGATATGCGTGTTACATTTTACAATATCAATGATATTGCAATATTTAACATGTACCTAAAGAAATGACATCTTTATTATCTAACAAAGAAATGATTTTTTTTCATGCGTAAAAATAATAAATGTACTGTATTCTTATCTAAATAAGTTCTTTAGTCGCAGCAATGTCCCAGTATATATATTACTGTTCTCCTATTGGGTGGCAATGCGGATTAAAGATTGCATTTGATTGGTCTAAGTTAGCCTGCTTTTCCATATGAATTTAGTGCACATTCTGCACTGCATGCGCCATTATTACAATGACAATATTTTTTTCAACACTTGTCCTGACTGCTACTGGTTGCCTTCTCTTTTGGGTTCTTCCCGCCTCGCCAGTGTCAATGTCACAAGCACCAATAACGGCAATACTACGCCTCATTTAAAAAATAATAATACTAATTAAATAATGAAACGCATGCTAATTGGTCCCAAGAGAACCAATTAAATACTGACATTTTCATGAATTTATAAAATCCTCCCAGACGATGCCTGGACAGAGTTTAAAAAAGTGGACACGTCCGGGCAAAAAAAAAAGGACATTTGGTCATCCTAATATACATATATGGAAATCTATTTTTTTCTGAGACACCCCCCCACACCCCCCTACAAGCCCTCACTTGGCCCCAAGAGAGAAAAAAATCCTGGCGCCGTGCCAGCCTGTGGCATCAGCACTCTGCCAGCCCTTGCAGTCAATATACATACATCTGACATTTCGCTGGTGTCGGGCGGAATCCTTTTACCTCCAAAACGTTACTTTTCAGGAGACCCCAAAAAGGGCGTGTTTGCTCAACTATTAACATTGCTTCGTCAAAGCGAGCAAGCCATTTCCAACACTAAACATTGGTCAATAATTTGTAAAAATAAAAAATAAAAAAACACCCACACATGGACTCACCAATAATAAATATTTGTAAAATAATAATAATAATAATAATAATAATAATAAGAAGAAGAAGAAGAAGCAAATTGTGACATCTGAGGGTTTTGCCCCAATGCGAGCAAGATATAACTGTCAATGCATGTTTAATACAGTACAGTGTCACTATTTGCAAGTTACTGTTTCGCAGATTTTTTTTTACACCATTATTTGGTCAAAAATGTGCCTATTCGCTCTTTTTGTGCACTAAGAGACCCCACAAAGTGGTGCCAAAAGCCTGTCTTGGTTCAGAGAAACCACATTATGTTGAAGTGACACATCTCAAGTGAGACTGTTTTCAGCAATTTGCTGGTGGTGTCACTTGTGTTTTTTTGTTTGTTTGTTTTTGACTATTAAGGCTTGGTCCCTAGCCACAAAGAGTTTTTCCTCATGTTTTTAGATTAATATTGAATGTGAATCTCCATATGCTCTATGGTGCACGACTGTGTTCTGTTACATTGCTTTTTGGTTTTTCTATGAGTTGTGATGTGACAGTCGTGGTATTAAGAGGTGGATTAAGTTGGATAAATCCTCACAGAAGGCCCAGATACCGAATGAACCACTCGCCACTCGTTCAAAACCGTGAGTGAAATTTGTTCTGGACGAATGCTCCAACAAGATCTGAGAATGACAGGGAAGGCAGGATTGTAGGTGTGTCTTTCATCTTCTTCAATTATCGAAAGCCGGCTGACTTGTAATGCATCATTGCCAACGTGGCCTCTGGATGCATTTGGAGCATTCCAAATCACTAATTCAATTATATAACCGACTGGCTGCTTGACAAGCTCCAGATTCGCAACTGACTCCGCGTAGCACTGACATGCATTCACGCTATAATCCACACAGCATTTGGAGTTTTTGGCTTTGGCATTTGACAGATGCAGCCTCTGTTTGCCGGGATTAGCGAGCGGATTGAGCAAAGGCACCGTGTGCCAAAAGCCACAACGTCTATGCCATGGAAGTAAGACTGTATGTCAAACATCTCAACAAGGGAAGTGTAGAGAGATAATGGTATGAAGAATGCCACAGAAATGCTTCTGTCAGTTCGGTTTCAAGTGGCAAATACAGTGACACTCCTCTACAACAAAACCTACATGGGCGAAAATACCCCCTAGTGTGAAAAAATATTCATGCATTAACACCATTCGCACTTTCCTGCCCCCGATACAACGGGAAAAAAACCTGTTGCGTTATGAGAAATATTTTTCTCTGCTGATCAAAATGAAAGATGGAGGAAGCAAAATAAAATACTGTACATTATCCAAGAAATTGATGTAAGTGAAAGTGAATGCTGATCATAAATTTTGCAATTTCTTTCCCTTTTTTTCTTTCTACACCGACTATATGAAGTGTCAAATAAGTGTGTGCTCATACTTATGCACTATTGGAATAAAAATAAAGAGCACACAAACGTTTGTGTGTGCATGTACACTTTCGTGTGTGTGTGTGTGTGTGTGTGTGTGTGTTTACATCTGACATCAAATTTGCTACAGTGAAAAACCCCCTGTTGGGAAAATTTCTTGCTGCAAACATGATTTTGTTGTAGGGGAGTTTCACTGTAGTTCTAATTGGTGTAGAAGAAGAGTACACCCAGGACTGGTCGCCAGCCAATCGCAAGGGCACATTGACAAATAGTCCTTGAATTTCACCCGCGAGTCCAATATCCTGAACTTTTTTGGAGGAGTGTGTGTGTCCTTTGGGAGCCAATTTGCATGATATGATATGCTCTGTGAATGGACTCACCAGGAGGCCCGTCCTCACTGTGACCACCAGCTTGAGCCAGACAGGGAACTTGGAGACAATCTTGGTGATGAAGGTGGCGATGGTGTCCCCATAGTCTGGTTTATGAAATTCGGCCTCGTTGAGGCTGTCAACCAAGATGATGTAGTCTTCTTCAGGAAGCCTTCGCTCTGAACACATATGGAAAGGTAAATAAATTGTCTGTGATAAAGTACCGACACCACATATTTCTCACAACAACAAAACAAACAAAGATGGGATGTTAGCGATAAAAAATACAGAACAGGCAGTTGTTGTATAAATTATAGTTGTTCAGAGACCAATCCTCCAAAGTATGTAAACATCAGCGATAGCTTTTGAGCATCCCTCTTGATGACTACCTTACAGAGCAAATATTAACTATAAAATAAGTTTCACAATTGTGTCGTTCTTAAAACACTTGATTTTAAATAGTGGTAATGATGCTATGAAATTGTGCCTCTCAGCATAAACGCAATTCTGGCACTCAAACAATGCGAACCTGGTACTCATATTATCAGGAAAAGACATAGCGAAGGTTTTCTTTTTTAAATGATATCGCGAGATTTGTTCTTGACAGCATAGCTCATAGGAACAAAGCTAGCATGTACTTACGAGCAAAGAAAACTAGATAAGCATTTTCCTTGCAACATTTTAGTATATTAGTTTTTATGTAATGTGTTACTTTTTCTCATTGGAAAGGACTTTTCTGAAAATATGTTTATTAGCTGCCTGAGTAGCTGTTGAGCCAAACACAGCAACATACAGTACTGTATATGATATGATGAATAAAATATCATAAAAACTGTACCGTTAATGGTTGACCAGGATGAATCAAGTAATGTTACTGGACCTACATCTAAAAAACATGCGGTCCGTTTTTCCCAAAAAGGGAATGCCCCATATGTTCTATGTACTGTACTGTACTTTATAATAGCCCGGGTAGTGGTTCAAATATGCACATTTTAGTTTTCTAGCAAGTCTATGTTATGAAACCGATGCTATTGATTACATCCTGCTGAAAAGGACTAGATGGCGTCGTCGGTTTTTTTTTTTTCCTCAAGCAAGAACTCCATCTTGTTTTGTATTATCGAAGCTGTCAATGCAGCTATGAGGACTCACATGCTCTCAAGAGGCACAAGGGCTCTTCATTTTCTCCCTAACCTGCTTAATAGAGACGGAGGAGACATAACACTCCTTTGTTTAGACTCAGTCGGGCTGGGCCATAATAAACACATCAATCTAGCTTGACTGGCTGTATCATAAGACAGTGAGCTGGTTATTATGGCCTAAGCATTCCAACGCTTCTGCCTCAGCGTATTGAGTGACCTTGAAATCCAGTGGGATGCTGATGAAACACCAGGGCAAAAATAACACTTACTCTTTCCTCATGCAAATGATCAAGCGTCACTTTCTCACTTTCCTGGGACCCAAATTAGTGACTTCATCGGTCAGCCTATCATAGAATGCACACATCGCTATACGGTATGAACAGATTCTTTTTTTTTAAATGCTATTTAAGATAAGAAAAAGATAAGAAAACCTTTATTTGTCTCACAATGGAGAAATTCCCAATTTACAGCAGCACAAATTATGAAAGGGAGAAGTAGAAGAACAAGAAGTATATAAGTAAATTATTTTCCGAACCGCTTCATCCTCACTAGGGTCGCGGGGGGTGCTGGAGCCTATCCCAGCAGTCTTCGGGCAGTAGGCGGGGGACACCCTGAATTGGTTGCCAGCCAATCGCAGGGCACACAGAGACGAACAACCATCCACGCTCACACTCACACCTAGGGACAATTTAGAGTGATCAATCAGCCTGCCATGCATGTTTTTGGAATGTGTACAATTTAGAGTGATCAATCAGCCTGCCATGCATGTTTTTATAAGTAAATTATAAATTATAAATATAAGCATTTCATACATGACATACAGAATAGTTACGATATGATCGGTGAAAATGTTTACTAAATGTTTATTATGTATGGCGTTTCACATTAGAAGTCAGCAGTAAGATAGCAGATTGCCCTTTGATAAATTATATGGTTTGGATGAACATTTTGGTGTTTAAATATGAATGAACTTTTGTTGTATGCTGTTTTTGTGTTACTGCTGCACGTGGGCGGCGGCCCGGTGGTGCAGTGGTTAGCGTCAACCTCACAGTGCAGAGGTACCGGGTTCAATTCCAGCTCCATGTGTGGAGTTTGCATGTTCTCCCCAGGCCTGCGTGGGTTTTCTCCGGGTAATCCGGTTTCCTCCCACTTTCCAAAAACATGCATGGCAGGCTGATTGAACACTCCAAATTGTCCCTAGGTGTGAGTGTGAGCGCGGATGGCTGTTCATCTTTGTGTGCCCTGCGATTGGCTGGCAACCGGTTCAGGGTGTCCCCTGCCTACTGCCCAAAGACAGCTGGGAAAGGCCCCAGCACCCCCTGCGATCCTTGTGAGGATAAGTGGATCGGAAAATGGATGGATGGATTGATGCTGCATGTGGTAAAGTAGCAGTTGTCTGAAAATGTATTACTCAATAACATTATTTGGTTTAACATTTTGGTTTGTCAATATATGATGTTCTTGAAGCGTGAAGATGCTGCATAATTAAGGGCAGGAAGAAGAGGCAGAGTAGGTCCCCAACTAAACTCCAGTAATTGCTGTTGTTCCAGCAGAGCAAAGAAAACATCTGCCTGTGAGCAATGTTATATTCTCTGTTTATGTTTCTGCTGCCCTGCGATTGGCTGGCAACCAGTTCAGGGCGTCGCCCGCCTACTGCCCAAACATAGCTGGGATAGGCTCCAGCACCCCCTGCGACCCTTGTGAGGATAAGCGGATCAGGAAATGGATGGATGGATATGTTGCTGCTCCATGTGTGTTGAATAGAGTGTGTAATTGCCATAATATTTATTTCCATGAGCCTGTCTATGGTGTTTCACAGATTAGGTGAGGATTAAGCTAGCAGAAATTTGGTAGATGAATTTGGTGATGATTTGGTTGAGAATGGGTGTTTAAATATACAATGTTATTATATGAGATTGCAGTGTAAAGGAAACAGAGATTTTCCTGCTCCAAAATGACACATCTGGAAATTTTGAAAGATCTTTAAACTTCAACAATGCACTTGTCTTCAAGTGTCAGTCACTTTTATAAGCACATGTGTGTAGATGTTATTACCCTTGCGCAAGCTGGTCATGGGCTCCAGGACACCCTTTCGAAAGGCAGCTATGGGGTCTTGGACACAGGAGCGCAAGCTAAGCATATTCTGGAGGTGAGGTTCCTGGATCAGCAGCTCCCTGTATGGGGTGAGCTGTGGTGATCTGGCCAGCAGGGCGGCGACACTGTGAACAAATTCTGGGACCAGGCAGGTGTATGTGTTGTCAGCCTGGCAGAAATGGTAAGCGACCACCTGTCAAAATAAAAAGGTAAAAGATGTGGATGATGCCACCCTTACAAATACAGTGAACTCCCGAACCCTCGATAGGTGAATTGACTTTTTAAAACAAATTCTTTAGTGACTCTTGTCATTCTTTCACTGTCAAGAAAAGGGAGATACAGCAACTGTATCACATGAACTTAGTCGAACAAAAGTCCATTAGCTTAATGACAACATATACCGGTAATGTGAAACGCCAGAGACCAGCGAACAGAAATTAGCATAGATGCCTTTGACTGTCTAGCAAATGAATGACTACTATTACTTCTTCTACTATGGCAAAATATATTCCTTTTTAGCAGTAGCTTTGTGAAATTCAGCCTGGTAGCAACAAACGACTTTTTGTTGAACATCCCTCACTACAAGCAGTCTTACGAGTTCCCATGGTAACTGTTATTGTGGCCATCTTAGTAAATTCAGAAGCTTCCATGCAGAGATGCAACCAGCAGCAGCTGCAAACTCCCACTTAAAGTACAATGATAAAGTATTTGTACATAGTTAACCCCCGCCCCCTCCCCAGACCTCTGGTATGAACCACATCATGTCTGTCCTACACACCTAATATACATTGTAAACATTTTTCTGATCAGGGAAAAATACCCAAAGAAATGTATCGGTATAAATAGCTGACTCCTTATTCTGTCAGCACGTGCAGCTCATGACTTGGAACATGATTTCTGTGTGTTCTCTGTGTATGAAGTGAAATCTGTACTGCGGTGATGGAAGGTTAGACAACCAAACGAGATTGTGAGATATTCTCTCACAAGTGTGACACTACAAGCGCTCACGTGGTGTTGAAAGGTACCTTGTTCGCGAGGCATCTGGCAAGCTGTGCTGTGCTATCGCCCGCTCCTGTAACAGCACTCTGGTTGATTTGGGAATCGGCGGCTTGTTTGGAGACGGCTTTTCGCTGCCTTTCCCCACCTGAGTAGAGCACAAAGTGCCATTTAAGCTATTATTTATATATAAGAAGGTGTCTCAAGCGAAGCGCGGATACAGTATGGTGGAAGGAAAGAACCAATTAAACCGCTGCATGGATGCTGTTTTAGCATTTATTGGATTTCACTGATCTCTATAATAAGGTTCATGTACTAGCATGCTCTTTGTTCTCAGTAATCCAATTTGGCCCACGAGTAAAATGACTCTGTTTTTGGTATGCTATTTTTTTTTCGTGTGTGACCCATGGAAACATGTTTTTTTTTTTTTCTCACAGAACTGGGTAGAAACACCGTGTTAAAGGGCAATCTGTCAATCTGTTACTGACAGATTCCCGTTTTGCTGGCTGACTGAGGACAGACATTTAAACACTGATGGAATAAGTGAGTTTCGGCCATCACCTGAATCGTCACTAACCCGAAAAGCAAAGACGAGGGGCAGTTTAGGGAGGACAAGCAGGAGGAGCTGTGATTGTCTCAGATTTTTGAGGGTTTTTTTTTCTGAGATGGTCCAAACCATTTTAAATGAATAAAATTGTTTCCTGTTACCCTTGTAAACAGTTTTGTGCCAAACTGTAATTTCGCAATGTCGGAAAAGTGATTAAAATAACGACGATGACCTGACGAGTCATGGAAATAATGACGGACTGCTGGTGAATGATGAATTTTTACTGATGCAATACACTGCTTTTTTTCGTACAAAAATAAAGGGTAATTGCTCATCCAGTACAGCAGGTGGCAGTGGCACTAATTTTCAGAAGATATGAGGTGCATGAACAAACCCTTCAGAGATACCACGGGGAAAATAACAAATGACGAGAAACAGGGAGAGAGACGAAAAAAACATTTTAATCAATTTATTCATTGTCGTAATTTGAGAAATGTTTTTTCGTTTTGTTTTCTTTCACGTTATTAAGGACACAATGTTTTGAAGAAGTATACTTAGAACATGTTTTTTGAGAATTTGTGTTATTGAAAGTCGCAGAGGAGAGTTGGGGGTGCGCATAATGTTTTCGTCTTCCAAGGTGGCCGTACGTAGCAGAAGATAGATAATTGAGAAGCACTGCCTTAGTACTACTAGTGACATGAAAGAAATTCCAGTGATTAACATCTGGTGCTTAAGTGGTACATTCGGGGGCATACAGAAAAACATGTAAATGTCCGACCAGTATGCCGAAATATCATACAGTAGAGGAAGGCAGCAATGGTGAGGAAAAACATTAGAACGACACATTCGTTCTACGAGTGTGCTGAATTGTCTCACTCGTGAGTACAAAGAGAGTACTACTTTTGTACATGCACCTTAAGGTGGATATCCAGGATCCCGAATAAAGGCTTTCCACACTGCTGCAGTTAATTAGTACATATCTAAGCGAGTGTGGAAAATGTGCAGTCCAATCACATAAAACAACACAGAGGGAGAGTTGCACCATGGCCATGCCTCCTCTCGACATGCCAGATCGACTGTAGCCATGTTGAATATAAATCAAAATGACAACATACGTATCGTGCAGGTGTCCATGAATAATGCAGTGGTGCTGAAAAAATGAACAATGCTGTAAGTTGTGATGCATTTGCACCACGTGTCTTCCGAACAATACTGTATATCTTTATGTGCCATGAAAAAAAACGGATGTTTATGAAAAAAGCGTCACATTTGATGTTCATCCCTAAAATGAGCGCCACAGCAAAGCAAAGGTGACAACATGAGGTTCCACCTCCGCAAGCTAACAAGATACTATGGAAGAGCGACATGAAATACTGTCGACTCATACTTGTTTTTGTTTCGTGTCAGTTTCCCAATTGTTTATATTGACAGTCGTATTGAGCTGGACTCTCTCATTGAAAACATTGTTTTTAATACTTAGCCGTTCTAGACCACTGCAAAATAATACATCTGAAAAGACAGAATTTTACAAACGTTTTCTCCTTAAACGCCTGTTTCTGGGGGAAATATGGAAAATTAATTTCTTGAGTCGAAGCATCTGTGGCTAAAGCCAAACTGTGACAGGGTTTTTATTTTCTGGACCTGCATTTGACACTTCTGGCTCCGGAGGAACAATGATTATTCCTGGATACCACCACCGCCCTGCTGCTTCTTCATGTTAGAATTAAGCTGCATGTTTTCCAATAGACATCAGTGCTGCATGTTGGCTTGTTGTGGCACAATGTGGTACAACACTGAAGCTGCGCAACTCAAAAAACGGGCTTGCCTGTATACTGTAAAAACACAGAAAAAAAATATCGCTTAAAAATCTGCGATATTGCAGGAATGCGAAAGATGACACCCATAACAGCTCAAATTAAGTGTAACTTGGAAACCTCGACTGTACAACATCCACTTTATGATTGATTTGTGGTTTGATAAAAATGCGGTCACCCGCAGCGGCTCCTCTCTCTCCTGTGGTTGAGAGGAAAGAAATTGTATCTGTGCTGCATGTTGCACATCTAACACATTTGACAATGAAGTTGACTTGAACTTGACAAGCAATAATGTGAACCTTACATTTGGGAGAGGAGCTCGGGCTGTGAGGGATGCTGGGCCCACCATGTTGCGTGTGCACGCCATGACAGCTGAGCGCCACCAAGCGCCACATGATAGCAGTTTTGCCCGAGCCGGCGTTGCCCACGATGACGGCCCCTCTTCCCTCGCAGTTGCTGGTTTTTCTCAAGACCTCATCCAGACGTGTGAAGAGCCAATCCCGGCCCACGAAAGATGTTTCCGTCGTGGTGCCGGGAATTTCAAACAGCAACGGCTTCAGCATGATGTCAGCTTGTTTGAAATGGGCCAATCTCCCTGAAGAAAGGGAATGTTTTCGTACAGGATTATACGCATAGTAATTTGAATCAAATGTTTTCATAAACAACAGCAGGAGTTACTCAGTGATTATCACACCTACCTTTTTTGCAAATCTGGTTGAGAAAACAGAGGTCTTCTAAGCGCTTGGAACAAAGGATGTTCGTTGACACCAGCATGAAATTCAGCCGCTTTGAGAGAACGAAACCGTATCGTTCCAATTTTCTGGTCTATGTACATGCCCGGCGGCCCGGTAGCCCAGTGGTTAGCACGTCGGCTTCACAGTGCAGAGGTACCGGGTTCGATCCCAGCTCCGGCCTCCCTGTGTGGAGTTTGCATGTTCTCCCCGGGCTTGCGTGGGTTTTCTCCGGGTGCTCCGGTTTCCTCCCACATTCCAAAAACATGCATGGCAGGCTCGTTGGGCACTCTAAATTGTCCCTAGGTGTGAGTGTGAGCGTGGATGGTTGTTCGTCTCTGTGTGCCCTGCGATTGGCTGGCAACCAATTCAGGGTGTCCCCCGCCTACTGCCCGAAGACTGCTGGGATAGGCTCCAGCACCCCCCGCGACCCTAGTGAGGATGAAGCGGTTCGGAAAATGAATGAATGAATGAATGAATGTACATGCCCTATTCTTTTCTTGTGGCCACTCAAACAACTGTTTGCCTGAATGTGAACTGTGCATCGTCACACAGCGCAGAGGCATTTCGCCGAATAACTTCATAACAATGGCAAAGAGCAGTTAACAGATCAATCAACAATGGATTCCAATGCCTGACTGGCGACTCGGCATTCTGTAAATGACATCACACGCCAGAGATTGCCGAACAAAAGCATTTTCGTTGTTAAACTCATCGCAGTGGATCTAACTCTTAATCTGGGTGTGTTGCGTTAAAAAAAAAAAAAGGAAAGTATTCTTGAAATAGCTCATTACTCAAAAGACGGTTGGCCAAATTTACCTCACGCTTGACCTTAATGCTATCAAAATGATTAATTTCAACCAATAAAAAAAAAAAAATGCATCTACTGTATTGTATTTGTGGGGGGGGGGGGGGTTTCGATTAGGCGGCAACGTTCGGATACAATACAATACACCATGATTTATACAGCGCTTGGCAGAAGCTGGTGCTTTTTTGGTTTAGATAAATCATTCTTAGAGCCGAGAACATGAACTAATTCTCGTAGCCCCTTAACTGCATGCTTAACCAGTCAGCAGAGCACAATTACTCTTCACAACAAATTAGCTATTTAAATTTCCTTTGGGCATTTTTAATAACAATTTAGAGGATTTTTTTAAAAATATGAGCGTTGACCAACATCCTTTATCTGAGCCGCTTATCCCCACAAAAGTCACGGGTGTTCTGGAGTTTACCCAAGCTGTCTTCGGGCAGGAAGTGGGAAACACCCTCAACTGGTTTCCAGCCAATCGCAAGGCACACATAGACAAACAACCATTCACACTCACAATCACACCTATGGACAATTTAGAGTGATCCATTAACGTACCCTGCATTTTTTTGGAATGTGGGAGGAAACCGGAGTACCCAGAGAATACTGACGCAGGCACGTGGAGAACATGCTCCTTCTTAGGCCATTCATTTAAAAACACGGCCTACCAAACGTTTTAGCTGGCATCTTTAGGAAAGACATACATGTTTTTTAATGTGCTCTACTGATTAGTCGAGTAACGGATGAGGAATCTCTTACTTCTCCAAATCTGTTGCATCATTGTCCTACCCGTTCCTGAGCTCCGGTTCACATTCCTCCACGTCACTATTGTCCATGTTTTGCTCTCAATCTCAATCAATCAGCATCTTAACTCCGTTTGACTTTCCCTCTCTCTGTTTATGTCGAGCCAAGTATTTGTGCTTGAGATGTGCCACCACTGGAGATGACAGCACAAATGATGACACAACACTGCACTTACTGTTTGGCAACAGTAGCATAGAAAATACCTTTGGAGTCCTCATTTGTGCGCCCAGGTGTGTTTAGCTTGCGGACGGACCCCCTGTGCCCGCCGACCGCTTGGTTCTCCAGATAACTCAGATCCTCGAGTCTCGTGGAACAGGTTGCTGTCAAGAGAGTCATTATGAGAAGGGCAAAGAAATGCACAAACTGTACAAATACAAAAGCTCACGCGTGTAAAATTCATGGTTTGACTTCATTAATGTCTCCATGGAAACGAGGAATAATCCGTTTTGACGCTCCATGATCACTACTCGGTGACGTTGCCAAGTCAAGAGTGAGGAAGAAACATCATCACGTCTTGTCGTCTTCGTTTGACATAAATTTGGTCCAAATTTATAGTCACAGACAATCTCATAAAAATGACGACGCTCCTCAGTTTTCTAAATATTTTATGATATCTTTTCAGGGCAATTTTCAAGAGTGGGCAATCTTTATACAGTTATGTCCTTTGCTCTGCAGGTGCCATATTGAACTGCCAGTATTTGATACTTTGTAGATGGTAAGAGCAGCAAATGTAACACACTTGCTCCCCTTCATGCCTGAGACCTTGGAACACACACACACGAGTCACATGACAGCAGGGAGGGGAAAATGGCTAATTGAGCCCAATGTGGACATTTTCACTCGGACATGTGCTCACATTTGTTGCCAACAGTTTAGACATGGCCGTGTGTTGAGTTATTTTGAAAATAAATGACAGTAACACTCTTAAACAGGATATACACTAATGACATTGTTGCAAAAAGTTGGACTGTTCAGCGCCATCAAACAATGAAATCGAAGAAAGTGAATAAAGAACATGTAGTGCAGGAGAAAAACCGAGTCGTTTACTCCCACGTCCGCCTTTGCCATCCACCCACTCATCTAGCAGAGTTTACAGGTCAGCCATGCTTTATTCTCCATAGTATTTAAGACATTCGTTACAGTCGTCCGATAAATTAGTCAATCAGCCAGCATTCTAGTAGTTCCGTTGAGGCAACAACATCTATCTATCTCTGCACAATTCCTTTTCAGAGTGGTAAAACAAACCAACAAAAAAAAGTTGAGGTCAAACCACACTTGAATAGATTACACGGCCAGACCAGTCAAACAGCAAAAGCATGAAATGAGTGCAGCCACTGGACAGAGGATGACCTGGCCTGACTACAATCATGGAAATCCCACGTTTGACGCAGCCTCCATTAATCTCCGAGAATCCAAGGAAGCTGTAGCACATCGCTGAGCTCTTATAGGTTTAAAGCTTTGCGCAATTTTTGGTTTCAGGCTGAAGAATTGCAGCCAGCGGTGCCAGTAAATCCACAATATCCCCTCGCTTTTGTGAAAACACATCATCAAATCGCTCTAATGGAAAAGGCAATACGGCAAAGCCACGCTAGATTGCAGTTCATTGTTCTATATCGCAGATTCTTAAGCGATTCTTCTTTCTGGGGTCTTACAGTATCCAGGCAAGTCCGGATTTGGAGTTGAGCGCCTTCAGTGTAGTCCCTTGTTGTGCCACAACATGTAAGGCGGCACCGGGGTCTCCTAATGTGTTGCTATCCCCAACAGTATTAGTTGTAGTTCTAATAATATTGCTTGCTCTGTTTGTGTTGCTGCATTTAAGTAGCAGTTGTTTGAAGGTTTACAATTACCGTACTATCTTTGCTCAATTTCATTATGTTCGCATTAAGCTAGCAGACTTTTGTTTGACGAAATGATTTGGATGATTAAATATAAAAAGTTTTACACTCTTTTGTTTATTGTGTCACTTCTAAAGGAAACTTTATCGGAGAGTAACAATTAAACAGCTTGAAGCAAGCACGTGCGGGATCTTATTTTGAGAAGCGGGCGAGCGACTCTCCAATTTTGTGTTACTGTATACGATCGGCTCATTTCTTGACAGCGTGAATGTAAGAACAGCCGCTAAGGAATACTTTATTAATGTTTATGTTTACATTTATATGTATGTTTTAGTCAGTTTAAATGTATTTTTAAATATTTTGATACGATCCCGCTATATTGCAGGATTTCACCTGTAGCGGGTGGGTCTCGAGCGCAACCCCGTGATAAATGCAGCCTTTACTGTTTTATTAATGCTCCCTTTCTTTTGTTCAAGTACCCGTGTCTTTATAATTCCGTGCCTGACACTTGTTCATGTACAGCAACATGTAGAGAGACGCACTCCATTTTTGCAAATACTGAAGATACTTTACTGTACTTTCATAATCTATGAACAATGACTTTAGAAGAATGGAAATGCAGAGGATCACGCATCCAGTAGGAGAATGGAGGATGGAGAGAACATATTCAGTACGAAGTGTGAACAGGAGAAACAGTGTGAAGGAAGTGTGGCGTGGGATGAGAAAGATTGCTGGCTAAAGACTGCCTGGCCAAATTGCTGAGTGGACCACAAATGACAGTGAGCAGGGAGGGGGGGGGGGGGGGTGATCCTGTTTTCAGACAGTTTGACAACATCCCCGTCACCCACAACAAGGCTGCCTCCCTTTTTCATCCACTGCTGATGACAGTGTGACTGATTACCTGCCACCTCTTGTTGATCCTTCCCCGCATTTCAAAGGTCAACTCAGCCCCTGCACCGATCAAACCTCCTAACACCAACTCTGCACAACATTTGAATCACGAGAAGTCGCTCTTCAAATGAAATTGGATGCTCCTGCCTCAAAAGGTAGAAAATCTGCTTCAATCCACAAGTCAACACAATTGACCTCCAAAACGATATAAACCTATTTAGCGACTGTGGAAATATGAGTGAATCCAATCATGACATGGGCTGCATTTATGTAAGCCCCTTTTTAAAGCTACTTTACAATGTGCCTCATTCACAGCCATGAAAGTTGCCGATGGAAAAGCGCTTGAGCATACAGTATAGCTTTGATCTCTAGCTTCAAGACCCTGTACCGAAACACTCTTTGTCCTCGTTAGTAAGACAATTCAGTGCACGCGACTTGGGCGAATGTGTCTGAACTCATTTTGTTGCCTCCCCCACCCCCTCCTCCACTTTAGCATGACATTGGATATACAATGAGGTCAACTAAATGTTACTAGTGAGACAGAACTGTGCACTAGTTGACATCTGCACAACTAGTTAAGTATCAGATATTAATTTGTACAACTTTATAATGTCACTAGCGAACACTTTTGCCTTACTATGAACATATAGTTGTCATGGAAAAATGTCCTACTAGTTAGAACAAAGAGCATAAAAGACATGGAGCTTAAACTTCATATCCTGCTTCAGTTCAACATACTAGTATGGTCTTTGTCCTCTCTCGTAAGACAACTCAGCACACTAGGGTGCACACAAAAGTAGTGATTTTTTTTTTCTTCCCACAACTGGATGACGTTTCTGCACTCTAGTAGAATTTTACAAATGAGGAAAAAACTACAGGTGTGCATTTTGGTGCAACAAGTAGAGTCTCGAAGAAGTTTGACACATGCCTCCTAATTAGACGTATTAGTGTTAATACTGGAGCGCAGCAGGACATAGCAACACGAGCAAGACGGAGTTGCTAAACAAGTGTGCAGTAGTGTTTCGACCGCAATCGTCGGCTTCTAATCACACACTTGTCACCCTGGACCCTACTTGTAGCATCCTAATGCCGACTTTTGGTTTTGCCTCTCCAGTGGCATGTAGTTGTCACACTAGTGTGCAGAAATGTCAAACAGTAGTGGTGTGTGTGTGTGCGTGTGTCTGTGTGTGGGGGGGGGGGGGGGGGGGTGCTGAATTGTTGTACTGTGGATAAAAAATGTACTAGTATGTGGAGCTTAAGCTTGAATTCAAGGACATTGAATAAACGCTCCAACGTCTTTTTATAGAGGCCTTAATAATAAGCATGCTTCTCCAAATCTAATCGTGCACCATCAGGAGCAAGAGCAGCGATGTAGAATCACTATACAAGAAAAACATTCTTTATTAGTTGACATTTTCATTATGCTCGGCTGCGCTTCATTCTCCAAATATACTGTAGGCCGGAAATATTGCAGCAATTTCCATTCAGAACTATACATAAATGAGTGCAACCAATAATCGGGTCGGTTATGTGCTGGGCTGCAGCAATTAGGGTTGGAGCGTCTCCCTCACCAAACTTTAAGACAATCATAACGTCTCACTCAAAGGCCACAGAGGTACACATTATTCACATGCAATGTGCATTAGCTGCCTCGGGCAGGACAAAATTGAATATTGGCTTTAAAATACACTTATTTGTGATGATACTTTCTAGTCTTTGGCTTTAATTGTATGGCATGCAGCGCAATATTTTTCTGAACTATTCTAAAGACTGTGGAAAGCAAAAACACACTGATACACACCACTAAACAAAAAAAAAAAACTACAAATAAGCAACTTGAGCAAAAACCCATTTCTCAGCCAGCAATTACTTATTCTTACTCTAAAAATGAAACGGAATCACTGTCGACAGAAATCTATTTTAGGCTTTTCCTTGATATCCATTTCTTCAATATCAAAGATATCCAGTTTAAGATCATTCTAGTACGGTAGGTCAAATGTAGCAGTAGCAGCGCAAAAATGTTGTGCCCTCGTGTGCTGAGTTGTCCTACTAGTGAGAACAAAGAACATACATAGTAGCGGTAGTAGGAGTAGGAGCAATAGAAGAAGACCTGAAGCTGGATGTCATAGATAGCGAATAAATGCTCCAACAGCTTTCCTAACGTGTCCAACCTCGTGCTTCCGGTTTATTACGGCAAAATGACAGTGTGGAATAAGATCAAAAGAAGAACGCTATTCATCACCTCAGACTTAGTTTAGCACATTGCTGTCATCGTCAATCTAGTCTCTTTGCCTTCCCTACTGCCTTACTGCTGTTTTACATGCTGTATCACGCGTGTTTTTATACCGCAACCTAATTTGTGTGTTGCGGCTATACATGGCCGTAAACCTTTGTTTTAAATTTAGAGCGATGCACTATGTTCTCAACTTTCATGTGGAGTAAATATTAGCAGGCCCAGTCAGTACTGCGCAGCCCACTTTGTCTTTATCCTCAATTTCATCTCGGCTGTCGAAATGAAAGCACCAGCTGACAGAAGAAACTGGCAGGCTTGACTGTGAATCCACTCCTTGGGGAATCTCTTTTATGCCTGCACCAGAAAGCAAGCACAAATGAATAGACATCTAAGGGAATGAGAAGAAGAAGAGGAAAAAGAGCCTTGTGCACCAGCACTGATCGTGACAGGAGAGGTAAGAGATTTAGTTTTATGACAGCCTCACAGGGCATTTCAACTGCACGGTTACCGGTCGTCCGGCCAACACATGGCGCAAGGAGTTCTCACTCCATCTATCATCAGATGAACAGCCAGACCGCGCTACCTTAACCGCATTAATATTTCCACAAAATGTATGGCGCAAGAATATAGTTCTCACTCTTCATTCCCATGGATGGCGACTCCACCTTCCTGTTCTGTAAGGTCTGTTTTCCAACCTTTTTTGAGTCAAGGCATATGCTGTGTATGAAATCATAAGCTACACTGGTAAATCTAAAATCTATTTTAGTAGACATGAGCAGAATTTGAGTTGGAACAGCATTGGTGGACTCATAATTTACTGTGACGACCAAGATTAATAGAACAATGTATTAGAGGTACCTGCCACAGAATTTGGACGGGGCATGACCAAGGAGGAATGGCTGTGTATGTGACGTTGTGGGAGGGGTCTCTTGGGCGGCGGGGGTGTCCTGGGCTCCTTAATATCGACTCTCACTGATGACTCCTCAAGTTGGATGGTGGGATTACTCCGTGGGGGCCCATGATGGTTGTCCTCGCCTGCCTGGCCCCTGACGACAACACCGCCCCCTGGGCGTTCGTCCGCAGTCAGATCTGAACTCGAGATGCTCCGCTCCTCATTCTCAGAAGAACTCGTGATGGTCGCTGAAAACCACAAGAGGAAGATTGGCGAGGAAGACTAGGTTTATGAACAAAAATCAAATACAGTGGCACCTTAACTGAAGAATTTAATTTGTTCCCCGACCAAGCAAGGATTCAAAGGCCAATAATCTCTTCTAGCCACCTTCTAAAACCAAATCAATAATATTACTGTTTTATATGTATTATAATAAAAATACCCAATCCATCCATCCATTTTGTAATCCGCTTTATCCTCACAAAGGTCGTGAGTGCGCTGGAGCCTATCCCAGCAGTCTTTGGGCAGGAGGCGGGGTACACCTTCTGAACTGGTTGCCAGCCAATTGCAGGACACACAAAGATGAACAATCATCCGCGCTTACACTCACACCTAGGGACAATTTAGAGTGTTTAATCAGCCTGCTATGCATGTTTTTGGAATGTGGGAGGAAACCGGAGGACCCGGAAAAAGCCCACGCAGGCCCGGCCGGGGAGAACATGCAAACTCCACACAGGGAGCCAGAATCAAACCCTGCACCTCTGCACTGTGAGGTGGACGTTCTAACCAGCCAACTCCTGTGGCACCAATAAAAATAAAAATGTAAAATAAAAAATAGCACTCTATGTTGTATAAAAACAAGAAAAGAGAATGTAAAACAAACTGATTTTATTAGAAGCGGAATTACTGTATGTTTGGACAAATCGCAACAGCATAATGTTGGAAGCGTGCCTCTAAGAGGCGTGGTTGAGTGAGTGTAGTCAGGAACCTCCTCAGTTCGTTTACGGCAGAAAGCGTATCGACTCCCATGTTTCGCTTCACTCAGGCGGCGACGTATCGGATGCATTTGCATCTCAGGCATTTGCAAATCAACCGTGGCGATGGCTCCTAATGTGAAAAAGTTGGGGCACACGTTCGTCAAGGTGCCACTTGACGGTGATTCCCCCACTTGAAAGCGAACCTCGCATCTTCGTAGTATGCGATTCTCGATTTCACAAATTCACTGTTGAATCTATCTTGAGCTATTCGCGACCTATTTGTCTATTTTTTCATGCTCTTTCTGTCAGGCCTTCTGATGCCACAACATGGCACCACGGTCCTTGCTAATAAGAAAGCAGTAATTGGTGTTAATGACATAACATAGAAGTAATCAAACTCAACTGAGTTTAGCCTAGGTTGTCCGTGGAAGTTGCCAAGTCTTTGCCATGTGCACTTTTTTTCCAAATCAAATGATCCGCAAGCCCATTATTAACCTATTTGGGGATTATAGTTCTTTGTATATGGTATAGGGTTTAGGCCTGGGGTGTCAAACTCATTTTGTCATGGGCCACATTTCAGTTACTGTTTCCCTTCGGGGGCCGTTATGACTGAAACCAAATAAAAAAGTAAATAATAACGGTTTATTCAACTATCGTTTAAGTTACTGTAATGAGGGGTTTGGTTACAAGAAAATGCTTACAATATGCCTCTTATGTATTGCATATGAGAATTTTAGATTTTGGTAGAGATTTTAGCAAGCATCAGGGAAGTTGACCCGTTTGATTTGCTTTCGCAGGCCACATAAAATGACGTGGCGGGCCAGATCTGGCCCCCGTGCCTTGAATTTGACACCTGTGGTTTAAGCTATCAATATAGCCTATTAAATGAAACTTGTTTGTAGGTCACATATTTTAACTATTCATGACAGGGCCCAGTTCCTATCCCCCTAATAGTTTATTATAAAAAGCAGTTTTCAAATCCTATCTGCACAAACTAACCCACTTACATAGACTGCACCGCCAGCATACTGAGCGAAATAAACCAACTTGTTCTATTAAAATAATCACAATCAAAGGCTTTTATTCTTGATGCAGCCTTTGCCCTTTAGTATTTAACTATAAATACAGAGTCTATTTAGAAAAAAAAAAAGTGTCCTATTTTAGGAGCATCAGACCCATAAGCAAGAAAGACAGCAGTGTCCCAGTTTTGACAGCAGGGAGTTGAAGCCTTGAGGCTGAAGTGGCACAGGCGACACACAGAAGCTGCGGGACGGGAGTACACATTTCACTAGGACTTGCAGCTAAGTGACGGTTCATCTAACTTCCTGTCTGCATCACCTAAAAGGTCTGCTACAAGTCGACGAGGCGAACAGTCAGTAAGTACAGTACAGTGAAACCCCATTAATCATGGCAGACATATTATACACCCTCACAACTAGTTTTTTTTTTTACTGTGAAACTGATACATAAAACAAGAGTTAAAAATTGTACATTTAAACACTAAAATCTTCAACCATATTGTATTCAAATCTTCTAGCTTAATGCTAGCATATAATGTGAAATGTCATAGAGGGGCTCACAGAAATTAGCATCGATGGAACTGCTAATTTAACACACATGGAGCAGCAACACATACAAACAGGGGATACATTACCCACAGACATAAACATGGGTACCTTAACGAATGTGACCCTGTTTATTATTTGAAGCGATCGTAAATTGAGGTCAATGTTCCCATTGAAATGAATGGCAAGTTATATTTACTTCTATGCATGTTATTGCTGTTCATGAAATGGTATCTCCTTTGGTGACCTCATGTTGTGGCATAACATCATATCACACCAAAGGCGCACAATTTTAAATTAAATTCAAAAATTCCATGAAAAAGCAATTGCATAAAAATATGTGACATAGTAGGGGGTGCCCTGTACATGCCTTATCTTGTCAACATAAAAGGTGAACAAATCTCACCTATAATTCCACTGTCCTTGCTCTCCAGGGTGGAGGTGGGGCTTTGAGGAGGTGGGCCGAGGCTGCTCCCAGCGATGAGTCCAGCAGAAGAAAATTGAGCGGGGCTGCGAACGGGGCTGGAGAGCGTCCCGCTCGGGCTGAGGCTGGAGCCACCGTGTGGTGAAGGTGAAGGCAGGGCCAAAGGGTGGCACACATTACTGCTGCTCAAAGTGGATGAGGGACTCTCAGAACAAGGAGAGGCAGTGCTGCAGGTCAATGTGGAGCTGGGGCTTCCTCCCTGAGTGGAAGTATCACCCTGAAAATGAAAAGAGACACCAATTACAAATAGGTCAGGTGGGCTAATTTACAACCAGTGGTCTAAGTTGTATCCGTTGCAGTGTTTGCCATTCATCCTATGGAAAGAAGCATGAGTGTTTATTCGACATCTCTGGACTTGTACAATCCTAGTCTTCATTACAATTATAATGCAATTCAGCGCACTTGTAGAATGTTCAAATAGCACCATTAAAACGACTGCCTTACTAGTCAGGTTGTTTTTACGACAACTTTTGGCTACTAGAGTACAAATGCCACTCGTACTACTCCTCCCTAGTTAAAGAAGTTTGAGCATTTTGTCAATATCGTTGTTGTACAACTTAAGGTGCATGGAGTACTATACCCTTTGTCCTCAGTAGTACAACAACTTTGGCATGCTAGTAGGTATAGCTCAAGTTACTATCCATCGCGATCCACCCATCCATTTTCTAATCCGCTTATTCTCACGAGAGTCGCGGGAATGCTAGAGCCTATTCCAGCTGTTTTCGGGGAGTAGGCGGGTTACACCCTGAACTGGTTGCCAGCTAATCACAGGGCACACATAGAAGAACATTGTCACGCAATTACACCGATGGACAATTTAGAGTTTTCCATTAACCTGCCATGCATGTTTTTGGAATGTGGGAGAAAACCGCAGTACCCAGAGAAAACCCACGCAGGAAGGGGGGGAGAACATGCTACCGCACTACGGTTCACTTCATTACGAAATGTCCTTTCATACTTATTTGTCATGTCCTTGTTTATGATGATACTAATGCAGCGTGTTATACCGGAGTCAAATTCCTTGTGTGTTCTACATACTTGGCCAATAAAGATGATTCTGATTCTGATTCTGATTCTGATGCAAACTCCACACAGGAGGACCGGAGCCTGCATCTCTGCATTGTGATGCAGTCGTGCTAACCAGTCGACCACCATTCCGCCCACTCCAATTTACTAGAGAGGCAAAATTGTGCACTAGTTGACATTTATAATTGTATCTGTGGTTTTATTGTTCTTGTTTTTAATTGTAAAGTGTCCTTGAGTGTTTTGAAAGGCGCTTATAAATGAAATGTATTATTATTTATTATTATAACTGTGTGCTGCTCTCACGTCTAGTGACAAGCTTAACTTTTTCACTGTAACTGCCATTTTTCCCATTGTTTCAGAAGGACAGCTGGTTAGATTCTCAAATGAATCCTGGGCTGTTGACATTCACCATTTGCAAAGAAAAAAAAAACTCATTTGACACGCATGACTGTTCAAGATTGAAGATAGCCTCACAGAGATGGATATTCTTCAGAAATGATGAAAGGATACATTTGAGCGCAGAAAATCCAGTGAACACTTCATGTGAATATGTGGATGATAGTAATAGTTACAGACCTATTACAGTTTGTGCCACAGTTAAAAATGGGGAACCAAAGTTGAGGAATGAGATAGCACTGTCTGTTTTTTTTTTCATAAATCAACAATGGAAACAATCTTGGAATAGAATAGAACTTGTCCCTGTCACAGAAAAATGAATATCAATCGCTGATGATAAACTCTAGTTCAGTGGTTCTTAACCTGGGTTCGATCGAACGTGAGGGGTTCGGTGAATCAGTCTCAGTTGTTCGACAGAGCCTCTGCCATGGAGGTTAAGACACACCCGACTCAACATGTCAGTTAGTTATGACATGCCTGCTTGGCCATCACTGGCTGGTTCGTTTTGTGCACAATTAAAACAATTAGACTTTATACTTATTGTGTTTAGTTTTTTCAGTTTTTAATAAATGCATTTTTGTATGTCTTGAATTAAAAAAACAAACACTTTTATTTTTCACTAATGAAGGGTTCGGTGAATGTGCATATGAACTGGTTGGGTTAGGTACCTCTAACAAGGTGAAGCACCACTGCTCTAGTTGCGCTACTTTACTGATCTCAGGGACATATTTTGTATTAGAAAACTCTCACCTGCCATCTGATGGAAGAGCATTTCATTGTTTTTGTCACCATGTGTGTGTTGCAATCATGAAAACGATGGCACTGTTCATGGAGTGAATGATGAAGACTAGGTAAAAAAGCCACCGACGTTCAAATCGAGCCATGCGGGATGTCAGGGTCACTCACTAAGCAGGTTGTAAATCAATTATTTTGCTCGGAAAAGTCCTTTCTCAGTCTTCTTTTTTTTTGTTGTTGTTGTCATAAAAACAGAAAAATATGTGTCAATGTCACTGTTCTGCTTGGTCTGTTTCTTTTTGCAAAAAGCATGTTTTCTCCACTTTTTGTTCAGAAACCATTGTTTTGGAGAACCCAACCTGCATGTTCTACTTCAGATTACAAAAAAAATAGAAGAGTGTTGTTGTTTTTTTTTGTCTGGTAACAGAAGAGAGTCTCTTTTTTCCTTTTGGTAGGTTTGGTGATCCTATTCACAGCAGACAATCGTTTGTGGCTTTTGAAAAATCAGCCCAAACAACTGGGAGTGGGGAGTTTAGCTCAAAAAATACTCGTACTAGCAAAGAAGAAAAAGCATTTATGGACCAATTCAGTGAAATTGGATCATTACCCACAGCACAGTGTTTACAAATCAGTGCTGGAAGAAGATAGGTCATTTTGTTTTTTATGCAAAGGTTTTCATTCTATTTTGATTTCCCTGGGGGAATAATAAAAAAAGAGTATGAATGTAAAAAATGAAAAAAAAAAACCCTGAAATATTAGGACCAAGATTAAAAATGTCCATTGTGCTTTTTTTATGTAGACATTAGCTGTATTGAGGGTTTTTAAACATTCAACAAGTTAAAAAAAAAATGCCATTCAATTTCGACAATCATGAAATAGCAAAAGTAAAAAAAAAAGCTAGAACAGCATTGGCCGCGGGAGTTGATTTTACGAAATACTTGATTTTACAATGTGCATTTATGTGTTCAGTCGTCATCACACACAGTCCAATGTGTGGGACCTTTCCTATCAATGGTAAGTGAACCTTGACATATTTGTACCAAAGAACACGCTTGGATAGTTTTGCTAGTACATCGTACCCACAGGGAAAAAATAGGCTCTCTCTCGTAATATTTTTATCTTGGCGGTTTGATCAAACGCAGTTCGGGTCTTCTAACACTGATGCAACATTTATGCAATGCGAGGGGTGAAGAGAAATGAAGCAGCTCACCGATGTTCCTATTATCCTGGAGCCTAATCTATCCCAGCCAGCCCGTGACAAGCCACATTCCTCACATGATCCCTGCTATCTTGGTGAAACCGACTGGATCTGGAGCTCAGGTGGTGAAATGAGGCTGGCTAAATGGGCCAAGGCACAGAGATGGCACCACAAGCACCTTCAATAACTCGCGGATACAGAGTAGGACACCGACAACAGTCAGCTGTGTACTAATGCGTGGACGTTAAGATGGATATCTAAAATAGTAAATACATTGCGTCAATTGTATTCCAAACAGTTTAAATACAGCTGAATGTGAGGGGAAAAAATGTGTTGGTTTTACTGTGTACTCCTACTGATGATTTCAAGTGTGAGATGGTAAATTGTAGAATTTTGGTTCTACTATTAGGTCCAAGAGGCTACTACTACAGTATCTGAATCATGCCTAGTTAGGCCTAATGCAGCACAACAGTTTACTAGTAAGATCTGATTGTGCACTAGGAGGCCAAAAGTGTCACTAGTAATGGAAAAACATTACTCATAAGATGCAGCCATTCTGCTAGTAGGACTCTTCGTTCCCCAAATGCAATGAATTGTCATGCTAGTGAGGACAAAGAGCATGCCACTGCATGGACCTCAAGATGTATATTGAATACATGCTCAAATGACATTCACAAGGATTGCAACATAATCCATACTGCAGATATGTAGAAATCTCTTCTAAATGGTTGACTGCATTCAAAGCTGATAATCACGTTTGATATTCAGCCCAAATTTAATTACAGGTAGTCCATGGCAGAAATCAGCCAGAAATGAAAAGATGAAGAAAATTCAGCCACCCCTTCTTGTTATAGGCCAACAACAGAAGAGTAAATCAAGATGCTGTCTTACCTTCTTTTCCTTCCGGTCCTCCATAGGAGAGCTAGCGATGCTGGGCGTTGCGTCTCCCAATAAGAAGCATAGTCTGGTCATCAGTTCCTGGGAAGAAAGGGAGGAGCCCAGCTGGGGCTCCACGTGGAGGTCTGGTGCACACACACACACACACACACACACACACACACATTCAGTGTACATGCATATGGGCAGGCCAATAACAGTGTCATAGGTAGGCCTCTTAATGATGCTTCCTGCGCGGCAGCCTGCGTGAAATGTGTGCATCGCATCCACAGGTCAGTGCGCCAAATTCCCCTGTTTAGAAATGCACTGACAGCAGCTTTACAGTCCCCTGGTGAGGTAGCACCGTTTGAGCATTCAGCCCATATCCTTCATATCCATCTTAAGATAGAATAAAAGATAGCGCTAGAATGCTGATTGCCTAGTAAGGCAATTCAACACACAAGTAGAATGACAGTCTTCCTCATTATGGTTTTTTTTTCCACTACGTGGACCAATTTTGGCCTACTAGCACAAACTTAAGTAAACCACCGAGCTGCACTAGGATCGAACTTGATTCGACACACCACAAAAAGAGGTCATTCAACAATGACCTCTTTTTTGTTTATCTGCACACACGGTCAATACAGCAAAGGGTTCCATGCCATCTAAGAAGAGTGTTAAGAATGATGGCATTTTTCTGATTTTGTGTTCCTGAAAATAGTATTTTCCTGTCTTAATGACTCTTGATCTCATCTGGACTTGGACTCTGCCAGACTCGTAGTGTCGGGCTTCACTTGTACCCTGACTTTTGTACCTCAGACTTGACGTCGACTCGATAAAGGTGGCCTTGACTAAGACATGCGGCTTCTTGTGCGCGATATTCATTCTACTGGTGCACTGAATGGTCTGAAGGAATTAAGCGTATGCTTTAGGGGCTTCCATAGGTAACATCACAAGATTGTGCGAGGTAGAGAGTTGGCCAGGTGCTCGTGGTTAAAAGTCAGCTGCGAGAGAGAGATGCAGCGTTGCTTTTGCTGATGCCTGAGCAGACATATGCTGCATTCATTTATCACTAGTTCAGGCTCCCTGATGCTTTGACCTCCAACCCCATGACAACAACACAGGTGCTCGGCTCTCCACAGAATAAAGACTCTTCAAAATCGTAGCATCACTCCGTTTGCGTCTTTAACCAGCTGAGCAATTTACTTGGCATGTTCTTGCACCTCATGTTCGGGGCTGAGTAACATGCATATTGAGTAGGCTTACAAACAGGATGACAGAACATCTCAGATAACAAGAACAGCTCACGCCGCCTCGCACACATCTTTGCATCCACACACCACATTTGCTTTGCACTCATTCTTTCTCGCCGTTTCACTCGGTACCTTTGTAAAGCGACTGCTTTGAATCACCCTCACATTCAAGTCAAACACCAGCCTTGAGAGGATGAAGGTCAATTTTAATAGGCAGGCCTGGGCATTTTGTTTCACAAGGCTCCCCAATTAGAGCCTTTCTCTATGCACTTCTCACTTCACAGCTTGGGAGAGAACGAAGGAATGGTTTGAGGGGGTGGGGTTGGTGGTGGGTGGTGGGTGGGGGGGGGGGGGGGGGCAAGAAAACTTTGCATTTAGTCAGCAGAGCACGAATACTCCACATCGGGAGGAACACGAGGACACCGCGAATGTCCAAAACGATTCATCAAACCATCTAGCAGTTGCCATTGGAAACGGGAAGCTGAAAGGTGCCTGGCAACCGGGATAGAAAATGCCCGATAAAAAAAAAATAATAATAATAATAATAAATACAAAAAAAATCTTCCGATAGTATAGCTCCCTCCATGCACAAATAAGAAAACCTGTCTGCATTATTGATATTTATTCAGAAAAATTACACCGAGGTTCGAGGCGTGTGATTGACTTCATATACTGTGAAGATTATATTGACACCATTTGTCTCATTCACCTGGAAGGAGGAACTTCATTCAGATCTTTACTGATGGTATCAAACCACACACACACACACACACACACACACACACACACATGCACACAGACCCTCGGATCACATCGCTCACCTTTATCCCATTCATTATCCTCAGCGGTATACCTTCTCTCATCATTAAGTACAAAACAGCCACAATGCTGAACACACTCACAGCTTCACTCTCACCTCTGTGGTCTGTCTCGCCACAGCACAAGGCGAAGACGAGAGGTCCTCTCGAGTCGCACGAGCCGTCCGCATAGTCCAGCTTCCTCACCCGTCCTTCGGCCACAGTAGAGGGGAGAAGGAGAAGGGGAAGGGGAGGGGCGGGAGAGGAGAGGAGTGAAGGCGAGATGGGCGGGAGGGTTTTTCAGAGTGCAGCCAGGGAGGAATATGAAAGAGAGAGAGAGATTAAGATCTGCGGTGAATTTAAATCATGTCCCAGGAGGATAAATCAATATCTCCATATGATATGCCATGTAAACATTTTAGTGCTCACTGGAACGTGGGCATTAATCTGTGATATATTAATTGTGTTTGTGGGTGTGTGTGAGCGTGTGTGTGTGTGAGTGTGTGTACAGAGCCAGGGACAGTAAACAACTATTGATGTGTGGGTGTGTCTCAATTTATGCAACAGCATCTGAGCCTCCTCTGAAGCACAGATTCTTGATGTCTGACTGTACATCGTTCATAATGAAAACACTGAGATTCAATTAATTTTCACACCGAGGGTTGGTCAGTGTGTGAGTTGTGTTCACAGTATGTAGTCAGAGAGCCTACACTGGTCAGGCGAGTGCAATGTTAAACAGCTGATTTGGACACAAGTGCCAAAAGAAAGCAAAAGATAGGGCAGGGATGGGCAACTTAATTGCTGGAGAAGGCCATCATTTTTTCACTTTTTGTTTTTTGCTACTCGGGGACCACATGACGCACTTTCTAACCAAATGTACGACAACAGCATGCAATATAAAATGACAATTCAAGGACGGCACAAAACAGTTGAACAGCTAAACAACACGAAGTGGATGACCTCATTTTGTGCATTTTTTTAAAAACAAAATTCAACTTACTCGAAACTGTAATATTATTGAGGTACTATGTTTTTTTCTGCACAGCCTATCATTCCCAGTCCGCAAAAAAAAATATTTGGCCGACTCATGCCGCAACACAGGGTCGTATAAAACCCAGTGGAAGTGCAAATAACCCATCTAGTGGTGAATGGTGATATTACAACTCAAAACTACAGTCAATGCATATTTGCCATTCTGCAACCACAAAGTCACGTATTGGCTGATATGTTTTCTTTTTTTTTCTCCAGCATTTATTTATTTATTTATCCCTTTCTCTGGGATTATTTTTCTCCCTTTATCCCCCGTTTTCTGTGACAAACATATAGTGAATGTTTATCAGCGGTTTCTCAAGAATTGGGGCTTGGGGGGTCCATTTTGTTTTTTAATCAAGGGGCCACTTAGAACGTGGTTGCAGGCTATCACAGCGAGATGGTTTGTTAACAAATTAAGTTTTAAAAAAAACGTGAAATGCGAATCTTGCCCAGTGTCCACACAAATAAAAGTCTAACTTTTACATTAAAAAATTTTGATTTTGTAATCAGTTTACATTTGAAAATCCTTCCGGAGCACACTGTCACTATTGACAACATGACGAAGCAAGCAGCAAGCAGTCTTATCCATACACAGTGACACCAAAACTTGTCCTTCTGATGGCACTGACACGTTCAGTGACACAACTATTTACTTTTGAGAGGCGTACTAAAGATTTTGAGAAAGAAAATGGCTCTTACGGGGCAATCGTGATGTTTTGTTGTTTGTATGAATTGCGTTGAGCGATGCACTTACTGTTTTGCAAGTTTCAATTCTGATCTGAGAAATGGATCGAAGAGATTGAAGAAAGACGGAAGCAAGGCTCCCTTGCCCTCAATGGCTCTCCTTTGTTATTGGACAGGCGGCCCGGTAGCCCAGTGGTTAGCACGTCGGCTTCACAGTGCAGAGGTACCGGGTTCGATCCCAGCTCCGGCCTCCCTGTGTGGAGTTTGCATGTTCTCCCCGGGCTTGCGTGGGTTTTCTCCGGGTGCTCCGGTTTCCTCCCACATTCCAAAAACATGCATGGCAGGCTCGTTGGGCACTCTAAATTGTCCCTAGGTATGAGTGTGAGCGTGGATGGTTGTTCGTCTCTGTGTGCCCTGCGATTGGCTGGCAACCAATTCAGGGTGTCCCCCGCCTAATGCCCGAAGACTGCTGGGATAGGCTCCAGCACCCCCCGCGACCCTAGTGAGGATCAAGCGGTTCGGAAAATGGATGGATGGATGGATGTTATTGGACACTGCCACCTACTGTGTACTTTAAAACCATGCATGCATGACAAAACCTTTTTGAAGATCTCGTAATTTAAAAAAAAGCTGCAAATCATATCCTCCAGAATAGAATGTTGATTGATGACGATCACGCTCGGCTGTGGTTGACTTCATGTTCATATTAATGCAAAAAATGTTTTGTTTGTTAGAATTTCATTAAAACTACAGTGACATTCATTTTGGATAATTTTTTTTTAGAATAGTGTGAGAGTGAATGTTTGTTTATCTGTATGTACCCTGCAATTGGCTGCTGACCAGTTCAGAGGTGATGTTTTTGACATAGTGTGTTTTTGTTACAATGTAGTTCTTTTGTGTCATTCAATACAGAATCGGAAGCTTTACGAGAGACACACCAAATCAAAATCCATCTTTTCATCGCAATTGAACCTTTACCAGACAAAATCAAGTGACATAGGAGACTCAACTAATTGCGATTCCTTGCCTGAAGTCATCATGTTCAATCATTTACAGTGACAATCTGTCACGTGTTTGGGCCCCTCTGGGCCTCGCCTGTATGCATCCATGTGTGTTTGCTGTCACGCGTATGGCGCAGCTGAATGCACAGATGCATACTAATCAAGACAAAGCCATTAAAGCAAGCGTTCCACTTTCGGTGCAGCTCATGGTTGCTGTCATCATTTCAATGCGCTTGTACCTTCAAGTCCACCCACCTTGAAACTTGGTGCTCGAATGGGATGGAACTATGCAGTCTTGGCGAGGGAGTAGAGGGGAGGAGGGTAAAGAAATGGACAGCCCCTTGGTCAGTGGCTTGGACCTTGCACGGCTACCGTGGTAACGGCTCTCCTGGTGCGGGGCATGACCACCGCACCCCAGCTGCAGAGTGTTGGGAGGACGTACCCCGCCACCTACAGAAGACAGGAGAAAGACACGCATGGAGTCTCAAGCCATTAACATGAACTGTTGGTAGTTGTCTGTTATTCTGCACCCGAAAAATATTATTCCACATTTCACTTTTACCAATTGATTCAAGCCAATCGAACTTAAAAACTTAAAAATTCAGGATGGGTTAGAAACTACCTTTGATGTCCACAGAATTCCCACTTTTCCCACAGTTCCACATTTGTGAATGACACAACAAAGTGTTCCCACTTTCCCAATCCAAATATGCACAGCTCATTCCCGACATCTTGAAAACTATGTTTCCACATTCCCCAAATTTCCACCCTTTTGACTACAGTATTCCACATTTCCTGTGTCCAAATTCCCATTTCTTTCCCATTGTCCCACATTACTATTTATTTAACTACTTTTGACTTTTGCTGTGGTTTTTAGCTGCTACCGAAAGATGCAACCAAACAAAATGCCGTATTCATATCTACTGAACAAAACCTTGTTCTTCTTCTGTTTTCCACGAAAACATTCCCCTAAAAAGAAAGGCATTTTAGCACATTTCCCTCCTTGAAGTTTTTTTTAACCTTTTCCCAACTACTAAATATTCAACTCATTTACTACACCTTGGGAAGTATTTATAACATTGCCAAAGTTCTCAAAATACTCACAATGGAATTCTCAAATGAAGATAGATCACATTCCTCAAAAAAAAGTACATTCTCCCAAGAAAATTCCATCTCTACGTCTCCCGTTCCAAATTTCACTGCAGGGTCACGTCTCCAGCATTCACATGCACTTTCTCCAGAAAATGCATTCTCTAAATTCTTCACAATATCTTTACATATGAGCTGTCTCTTGGCAGATGTACAATCAATAATTTTAGAAATGAAAGTAATTTATCTCCCCCACCACTAGATGGCGCCAGAAAATTTCACACCTAGCCACCATCAATTCACATTGGTTTCCTTTAATGAGATATTTAGCTGTTTTGCTTTCTGCCAATAACCCCCACAGAAGAGCGAGAACAGACAATACATTACGTACAGTTGTGTTTTCTTCTTGCATTTTCCGTTGGTAGATTAGGTGGGGAGAAAATGTGTGTTTTTGTCCAGAACAATGTTGGGTGCAATTTTGTTGATGAGAAAATGTGTTTAAATTTTTTTTTACTTTTATTGTGGTTTTCATGGTGACAGAAAATAATTGCATTTCGATTTATTTCAAACGTTTTGAGAAATGAGTTTGATCACAGAATGAATTAAAATCTTCCCAGAGGGCATCATTGTATCATACTGAAGTACTTTTGCAAGCAGCGCAATAGTGTTGTTCGTCTGCTCTACCCCAAAAAAGGAAACAACATAAACTGAAATGTGAGTGCGCATAAGAATTGTTTAAATCTTTGGTGATTTCCCCCATTTTTGCCAATGATCAGGGCTGTTCAAATGTACTGTAAGCAAAACACGCAGTATCACTTTAATGAGACCAACTCTGCTCCTCTGCAACCAAGGGCGGCAATGGTATTAAATATTAACGAGGACAATGCTTTCTCTGATACGGAGCTCTACTTATGTTTGTCTATCATCATAGCGCTCTTTGAAGGAGTATCTGTTACTGCAGCAACTGCCGCCTATGAAATACATGCAGTACATTTGCTTTCCTTCATCATCAGTAATTTGACATTTTCACAATTTAGTTCAAATTGCTGCCCCAAACAAAGATGAAGGTGGTTTTAAACTAAATGTAACACAAGCGGCCGATTGAATCTACTTAATTCATAGGCTATTCCTCCCTGCATTGTACTAGGTCACCATGTTTTCGTCTGACACACTTGAAATGAGGCTAACTGAACTGGCTCTTCTTGAATCACCCCAGAGAACTTGGCTGGTTCCTACAAGCAGGTTCATTCAGTATTATAATAACCCCTACTTTCACATTAATCAGGTATTCTAATTAGATGATAATGATCCCAAAATAGCATATGATAATCATAATAATAATAATACATTTTATTTATAAGCGCCTTTCAAGACACCCATGCAAGTTGTGTGTTTATTTGTGCTTACCAAGGTGTTTCTGCCTCCTCGTTCCAGCTGTTTTTTCTTCCTTGTGTTTTTTTTGTCCAAACACTGCCTTGAACATTCTGCTCAGTCTGTAAAAGACGGCAGAATGCTCTTTATTTGTTTCTTTGGCGCCACGGTAGCCGATTTCATCGGATATCGTTGCAGTCAGAAAAAAAGCATTTCTTGTTTGTTTTAATCTACGAGACATTCGGTGTTACCTGTTAACGGCTTTTTGAGTGATGTCTTCTTGTAAATCCACACATCACTGACAGACCCTGTGCACCTCTTCTGTCGACTACCCACTGAAGTAGAGTCGACGAGCACATGCGTATCCGTTTAATGTCCCAATTTTGAGGTATTAATATTTCAGCGTTTGCCCTCTTAAAGAAACAATGTGACTTTTTTTCCCCCCACCTAATCTATTTCATCACAAATCCATGCCAGCAACATAATTGAAATCACATAACCAGAGGACACAATTTCAGGACAAATGGTTTGTGAAGAGCTGAAGCTGCACAGAAACGGTGGAATTGGTTGAATTATTGAATGTGAAACTTGAAATGTGGAAGGAGGGGTGAAAATTGAAATTATATTCCAATATAAGAACTTTATTTAGAAAATTTAGGGAAACTGCTCACAAGATGCCCTGAATATTTCCAAGTTGCAAAGGTTTGAAACCGTCAAGAAATAGGAAAGGTGGTGATAAAAACCATATACTGTACACATATAATCATCTCATCATATTGTAACACGAACACGAGTGGCTCAGCATGTGTTCGTTGGAAAATAGTAACAACCAGAGGTACAACTACAATATTTTCATTGTTAAGAAAGGTTGGGGGGAAATGCTTCTAATATATGTTAAAAGTGAAGAAAATCTGCACATTTGCTTCAGATCCATCCATTTTATAATCCGTTTTATCCTCACAAGGGTCGTGGGGCGTGCTGCAGCCTATCCCAGCTTACTTCGGGCAGTAGGTGGGGGACACCCTGAACCGGTTGCCAGCCAATCGCAGGGCACTTTTTATATATTGATTTATTGATTTGATATCTGTTTATTGATATTGTACAAAGTGTAGAAATATTACCGTGGCATGATTTGACTTTCTACTTTATTACTTAATAATATATACCAACATGCAACTCATATCTTGTTTTCTTTTTTGGATTAGATGTAACTTTATAAAGATTTTAACTAATGCTGCTATGTATTAGTTTGTACACCGTTTTTACTTGTATATGCATAAATATTGCTGCTGTGACCATTTAATTTCCTGCACGGCATTTAATTGTCCTCACGGAATGAATATCTATCTTCTCTTCTTCCTTCCTTCTGGTCTGCCAACAGTGCAATAACACCATCGCACCAAAGGAGGCAGTATTGGACTTGAATGTGTCTTGCTCACCGGAAGTAAAAGGGCGGTGATTAGTCTGTGCTGTTGATACCTCACAACTGCGTGGGCACAGGATTTTGTGCTTATTGCTGTCACGCAACTGACTCGTTTTAACACTTAAAATATGTATCAACTCATCGTAGCGCATTTTGTGACTTCTCCAGATAGCCTGGCTTGTTGACTACGAACAAAGACATAATCACCACATCACAAAACAGATCGAGTGAGTTAAGTGTCGTGTGAAAATGTGTAAAATAGAAATGCTGCGAGCGCTGCTGAATCAACGACTAACAGCTGCCGCCGAGGAAATTTTTGTCGTGTTTGAAAGAATGATAGCAGAGTACGAGGAGGAACTTAATCGGACCAAAATGGAAAACGAGCGACAACGTCGACGACTGAACGCTTTCGAGACTCGAGTTGTGCTTCGAAGAGCAGGTTTGTTCCGTTATTACTCCTATTTGTCCATCCATTTTCTTATCCATCTATACTCACAAGGGTCGGCGTGCTGGAGCCTATCCCAGCCGTCTTTTGGCAGTAGGTGGGGTACACCCTGAAATGGTTGCCATCCAATTGCAGACTCTTATTTGTTCAGGAACTGATTTAGTTTGAAAAGAAGCACACACACACACACACAGAGTATTCCTCGTTTGTTTCCCGAATGGAATCCTCGACACTTTTACCAAGTTTTAAAATGTTGTTCCGGGTAGCAAAGAGCCTCCTTTGACTGGACCACTAATAAACAAATCCTTCCATGACATTTGACCAAGGCACAGTGATTAACAAAACAGGGTAAATGGCTCAGAAAATGTTCACGTGAAGGAATTAGCTTCCAAGCGAGACGGCCGTAATTTACATTGCAACAGCTAAGTTGTACAGTAAGCAATGTCTTGGGCTAATTCAGTGACATCACTATTTGAGTATGAATATAACCGAAAAGTGTGTATGACTTTTCTAAACTACATGTGTTCATCTTCTTGTTTATTGCAGATGTGAGTAATGCATGCCTCCCCATTGAGCAGCAGGAGAGGACTTCCAGAGTGGAACAAGGAGGAGGCCAAACCACCGCTCATTAAAGAAGAGGGGCAGCTTCAAGAGCTGGACTTCCCAATGTTCCCTGTCATTGTGAAAAGTGAAGATGATGATGAAGGCAAAGGTCAAAGTAAGCAGAACGGAGCGGAGGGGCCTTCAGGCAACAGCTCAAGTGACCACATGACAATAGAAGGTGATGGTGACCACTGCGGAGGATCACGAGCAGAAAGCCTCTTAGCTCCATTGTCAGATAGTGGTGGCACGACATCTGACACTGATTGTGATGAACACTCGAGAGAGGAAATGACATGTAACGCTGACAATGACCAGTGGAAATGTTTTCAGTGTGACAAAACTTTTAGCCACAAGATAAATCTGAAAAGACACATGATCCTTCACACGGGAGAAAAACCATTCAGCTGTTCAGTTTGTGGCAAAAAATTCACCCAGAAGGTGCACCTGACGTCGCACATGAGAATGCACACGGGAGAGAAACCTTTCACTTGCTCGTATTGTGGTAAAAGTTTCAAGCGCAAGACGAATTTGACGTCACACACTAGAACACACACTGGAGAGAGGCCATTTTCTTGCCCATCTTGCAACAAAGGTTTTATTGATTACTCGGCAATGATTAAACATACAAGAACACACACAGGAGAGAAACCTTATTCCTGCTCATTCTGTGATAAAAGTTTTGGTGCAAGCTCAACATTAGTGACACACCTGAGAACACACACAGGAGTGAAACCTTTTTCTTGCTCAATCTGTGACAAATGTTTTTATGATTGTTCTGGTTTGGCTCACCACATGAAAACACACACTGGCAACAAACCTTTCACTTGTTCGGTGTGTGGAAAAAGCTTCCGTGAAAATTCTCTTTTAACCAGACACATGAAAACACATACTGGTGGGAAAATGTTCATCTGTAGTGTGTGTGATCAAAAGTTCTCCTGTAAGCATCAAATTGACAAACACCGATGTGCTGGTGAGAAGAGCAGCAGTGCATGAAGCCGCAGTACTTTCAATATACCTTGCAGGTATGACAGGTAGTCCAGTGGTTAGCACGTCGGCTTCACAGTGCAGAGGTACCGGGTTCGATCCCAGCTCCGGCCTCCCTGTGTGGAGTTTGCATGTTCTCCCGGGCTTGCGTGGGTTTTCTCCGGGTGCTCCGGTTTCCTCCCATTCCAAAAACATGCATGGCAGGCTCGTTGGGCAGTCCCTAGGTGTGATGTGAGCGTGGAGAGGCTGGCAAGACTGCCCGAAGACAGCTGGGATAGAGCACCCCCCGCGACCCTAGTGAGGATGAAGCTCTCAGGTCTACTGGAAGAGATGCAGCATGTTATAAAGAGCAAGCGATGAGCAGAGAAGAGGCGGAGATGCTCTCTAAACTAGCATTTTTGTTGTTGTTGAAGTTTTATAGTTAACATAACATCTAAGATCATTTCCATTAGCCCCTCCGGGACTTCTTTATTTTTGGATTACACAAAGTGTACTTTCATAAGTGTTTAAATGTACAATGTTGAACTCTTTTTAATCCGTCTGTTTTACAATAAACTAAGAGGAAAAAGGAAATGGATTGAAGCAAGCACGTTTTACCTCTTTTTGGAGTACTGTGTGAACGAGTGAGAAAAGGCGCTAAGGAATACCGTGCAAATAGCACGCAAGAGCGCCACTAAATTGGTGAACCGCTGCTCAATGCAGTTGGTTGGGCGAGACGTTTAACGTCATCGATGACGTCACTCAGACCAAACGGAACGACTCCGTCGCTTGAGGCTCAGTCACTTCATTCCCACGAGCGGTAGCAGAATACATTTCAAGAGCTGCTATGACCACCTCTCACACCCAGTCACTCCACATATTGACTGTTCACTTGAGCCAACGTTCAGGTCATCATCATCACCTTCAAAGACATCACTAACACGCTCACAACGCTGTCGTTAAAGTGCAACAAGGAGCATGTTGGGAAGTGTGAGGCCCCAGAGCATCGCCTCATCATCTCATCAAAAAGCCTCGACATAATACGTCCCACCACGACTGGGCATCGTTCAGAAACACGTTTTGATGCCCTTTGGAACTTCTCGAGTCAGTGCAGCGTTTGATGTAGCATAACTCGCCTAGACATGCCTGGGGAGTCGTAAGCGTGACGTAATAAAGAAGCGACAGTCTGCTATGTTAACAAAACGCCTTGACTAGCAACACATCGACAAGCATAGTGTGAAGTCTGTGGATCATCGTGTGAAAATGTGTAAAGTAGAAATGCTGAGAGCATTCCTGAATCAGCGACTAAGCGCGGCCGTCGATGAAATAGTTGTAGTGTTTGAAAGAACAATAGCAGAATATGAGGAGGAACTTTGTCGGACAAAAGAGGAAAACGAAAGACAACGTCAACTGCTGGATGCTATTTTCATACCTCAAGTCTCGGTTCAGAGACCAGGTTTGTTGAACTCTTATTCTTACGTGTTTCGTCAATAATTTAATAAGAACACGATCAACGTAATCAAGGGCAGTAGCTGTCATTTCAGAAGTGGAGTGGGGACCAAATTGTTCAGGGCTTGGCCTTACGTGGGGACTTGCCCGACTTAATCCACCTGTTGCCACGTCGTATTAAAAAAATACTATAAAAACACATTAAAACAGCGCACAACCTTGCTACGTACATCTTCTGGAGCAGTGAACAATTAGCGTGTCACTCATAACATGACAAGACAAAACATGAACTATCTAAATAACATGCGTCAATACTCATGAAAGATGCTGATTATCAAATGTCTTAATGTGTGCAGATTGCTGTATACATGTTTAGCTAGTCGAACATACGGTGCTCTCCATCATTATTGACACCCCTGGTTAAGTTGGTAAATGTCTTAAAATAAATTCAATTTCCATTGCACAAGCATATTCTCACATAGAAAATTGTACAAATTGCCACCTTCGTTCCCAAGGTGTCACCAGACTTCGCAATGAGTATATTGATGTTTTTTTGTTGTTTTTCTTGGTCCCTGGCACTGATATTTTTCCCCAACAGACAACGCCAAAGTAGATGGCACTTAATAACACGACGCGTAGATTTCTAGCATGTTGTTGTACACACTGAAGGGTCTGAGCTTCATCAGGAAAACAGTCTGCTCATACCCACCCCTCTTGTACAGAACGTCCATTATTGTATTCCATTACAGTCTGTTGTTCAGGTGTCCTCTCAAGCACTTGAGATGCGGCACCATCTCAATGTCCTCCTTTATGATAGTAAAGGTTGAGTGGTATGTATGGGTCCTCATAAAGTCCATAAATTGTGGGCTTAGTTTTGTTAGTGTTGAGGACTTATTATTCCTGCTGCGTCAGTCCACAAAGTTGTCCACGGGCTCTCTATACTCCATCTGTTAGCCATCAGGTCGCGTCAAAAGATTACAGAGAATGATGTCCAAATAGCCTCTACCATAGGTGATCTATGTGTATTTATTTTATATTTAAAAACTATTCAGAGCACAATTGTGAAGTCGGTGCTGCTGCAACAGAGCAGCTTTTTCTCACAGCAGAGTCTCAGTCTAGTTTATTTCCTTGTAGTACTATGAATAACACAGTAATTGTTTGGCATGCTGAAAATGAAAATGTGACACATTAAAACACAACTTCAAAGCCTCCATCCATTTTCTGGACCGCTTATCTGCCCTTGGGTTGCAGATGTGCTGAAGTCTATCCCAGCTGACTTCGGGTGATAGGCGGCCAATCGCAGGGTTTATACAAACAACTATTCACAGCTAAAGCCAATTTAGAGTCTTCAATTTGACTTTATCAAATCACCTGTATTTGTCTTGTGTCCTGCAGAGGTCAGTGAAGAAAATCCTCTTGTGCAGCAGGACTGGAGCTCCAGAGTGGAGCAGCAGGAGCCAGAAACTCCCTACATTAAGCAGGAAGAGCAGGAGGATGATGTCACCAATTTGCCATTAACGGTTATCCCCGTGAAGAGTGAATGTGATGAAGACAAAGGTCAGACTGAGCAGAACAGATGGGCTGCGCCTCCAAGCAGCAGCTCAAGTCACCACATGACAAGAGAAGGTGATGGAGACCACTGTGGAGGATCACAAGCAGAAAGCCTCTTGGCTCCACTGTCAGACAATGACTACATAACGGCACACTCGCCTGAGACTGATGAGGAAGAACACTCGAAAGGTGATATGACATATCACACTGGCAAGAAACACTGGAAATGTTCCCAATGTGACAAAACCTTTGGCGTCAAGATTAATCTTAAAAGGCACATGATCATTCACACAGGAGAGAAACCTTTTGCTTGCTCAGTTTGTGGTAAAAGATTCACCCAGAAGGCACACTTGACATCACACTTCAGAACACACACTGGAGAGAAACCTTTTGCCTGCTCATTTTGCGGTAAAAGATTCTCTCGAAGTGAATGTTTGATAACACACACAAGAACACACACTGGTGAGAAACCGTTCCGTTGCAATGTGTGCGATCAAAGATTTTCTTACAAGTATAAGATTAAGAAACACAAGTGTCCCGGTGAGAGGAGCAACAATAAATGAAATGTGGAAAACATGGACTTTCTGACACCTTAACAAACTTTGAGTGCTTCTGGTTATCTTGAAAAATGTACATTTGACCACCAGGAGTGCCACCTGGACCCCTAATAACTATTACACATTGTATTCTTTCGCATTTATAGATCACAATAAATTTGAAATGAACCAATCACGATCTCACCGAAGTGACTTTTTGCGTGTTTTCACAAAAAGAGATAACCTGCATAAAACGTCTGCCATGATATCATGGCAGACGTTTTATGCATCACACTCACACATCACACTCACAGTCCCTCGAAAAAGTTTCCATGTCTCTTGAACTTTTTCGCAATTTGCCACATTACAACCTTGTATTGAGATTTTGTTGTATGCCGATACTACAAAATACAACACAAAGTAGCACATTACTGAATAAAATTTTATATATATACACACACACACACACACACACACACACACAAACCCAACTCCAATGAAGCTGGGATCTTGTGTTGAACATATATAAAAACACAATACAATGATTGCAAATCATTTTCAACATATATCTGTTTAAATATACTACAAGGTCAATATATTTAATGTTTCAACTGATAAACTTGATTGTTTTTAGCAAATAATTAATAACTTTCAGTTTTATGGCTGCAACGCATTCGAAAAACAGTCTGGACTGCAGGCAGGCCAGTCTAATACCCGCACTCTTTTACAGCGAAGCCCCGCTGCTGTAACGTTGTAATGTGGTTTGGTGGTGTCTTGCTGAAATCAGCAAGTGCGTCCATGAAAAAGACGTTGCTTGGAAGGCAGCATATGTTTCTCCAAAACCTGCATGTACCATTCACCAGTAATGGTTCCTTCATATATGTGTGAGCTAACCATGCCATCGGCACTAAGGAACGAACATTAAATATCTTGTCTTTGTAGTGCAGGGGGCGGGGGTAGGGAAGTCCGGTTCCCCGAGAGCCATATCTTGCCTGTTTTAGATTTTGCTCTCCTTTAACACACGTGATTCAAATGACCGGCTCATCAGCAAGCTCTGGAGAGGCCTGAAAAGATAAAGAACATTTGTTCATTTGTTTTTTGACTGTCCCATTAGTGCTGCGTTTTGGAAAGATTTGGAGAACTATATGTTGTGTAAAACAAATGACAATGAATGGAAAACAAATAATTACTGTGTTTGAATCTAAAGAAAAAAATTTGTGTATCATTGTTAATTTAGACGTTTTGTTAAGTTAAATATCATATCCATAAATGTGAATTTCTGAGTTCCACCCTGTTATTTAAATCATTTTTGATTGAGGTGGATAATTATTTTAAGTCTCTTGATCTAATGAAAATGTAGATAAATAATTGCTATACATTCAGAAATGTTTCAAGAGAAGCTCACAGATATCCCTGTTTTGAAAGATGTATGATTTTAATGTATTTTCTCTATTATTATTACAATAATTTTTATTCCTTTTAATATAGAATATATTTTTGTTATACTGGCATGTATATATGTAAAAGATGTTACAGTAATTGCATTGCCTGATGGTTGTGTTGTATCTATTTTGTAAAATAAAAAAAGAGAAACTGTCTGTGAATTACAAAATATAATTTCCAAGATTATAAATATTTGTATCTATCTTTACTTATTACATGAATTTAGTTAAAAATAACTTTGCATAACAGTGCAAAGATATTATTTTATCTCCCTGCATAAAGATATTAAATGAAATGAATGATATGCTTTGAAGATGATATATTCCTTTATTTGCATAAATAAAGGAATTTATAAAGGTTTGCTGGAGGTCAAAATGTGTTGTGATAAACCTCAACAACAAACAACTTTATTGGAATCAGCCATGTATGTTGTTTACATTCGCCATTGGTACTCAAGATACTTGTGTATGGAAAAAAAATGTTGCGAATAGACTATATTACTGCTTCATCCGCTTTACATGAGTGTAAATGAACATAATTTGATTAACGTGACAAATTTACAGGCGTCTTGAAAATTGTTATAATTGGAAATCGCGCCCATGTAGTTTGTCCAAGTGGCTTTTCCGTAGTCAATCTCTGCAAGACGTTGCATTCCCACGAGTAAAATGTTGAGACTGCCGGATCAGTTTCATAACCGCCTTTTCGCTATTACTTAGTATTCTTTACATTGTTTTATAATCTGCCATTATTTTTTTTTAACATCATTCACTTTTCGCGTCATCTCGGTGCGCTTGGAACTCCATCCATCCATCCATCCATTTTCCGAACCGCTTCATCCTCACTAGGGTCGCGGGGGGTGCTGGAGCCTATCCCAGCAGTCTTCGGGCAGTAGGCGGGGGACACCCTGAATTGGTCGCCAGCCAATCGCAGGGCACACAGAGACGAACAACCATCCACGCTCACACTCATACCTAAGGACAATTTAGAGTGCCCAACGAGCCTGCCATGCATGTTTTTGGAATGTGGGAGGAAACCGGAGCACCCGGAGAAAACCCACGCAAGCCCGCATGCAAACTCCACACAGGGAGGCCGGAGCTGGGATCGAACCCGGTACCTCTGCACTGTGAAGCCGACGTGCTAACCACTGGACTACCGGGCCGCACGCGCTTGGAACTCCTCAAGCTAATTTAGCTCGCTAGCTGCGAACAAAGACGCGTTTGTGAGCAGCACATGCTAGCAAGGCTAAACATGTTGACAGTGGAAACCTGAGCGCGTTTCACAAAATTCTGACTGGTAAGGAAGTACGCGAAGAATGATAGCTGATTACGAGGAGGATTTTTTTACAACCAAAAAGGAGGATGAACGGCAGCATCGTTGCGCGTTCCATACAGCAGGTTTGTTTTTTCTGTAATTTCTTTCGTTTTTAGCAAGTCACATGTGCACGCCACAACTCACTTTCAAGCAAAGTATAATGACGAAAAAGATGGGATATTTGGTCCTCAGGTGACATTTCAGGACGGACCAAAAACCCATCGACCTGTACAAGTAAACGTTATTTAACCTCTAGGCTTTTGTAAGCACGACCAGCTGTTAAGCGTTTTACGTACTGTTCCAAAATGTAGTAAATATTTAGGGTTTTTTTCTTAGCCTCAAATTTATGTACACAAAACCACATCAAAAAGGGGAAAAAAAACACTTCAGTAAAGTTATCAGAAAATACATTTTGTACATTTTCAGTAGTTAATTTCAGTTGTCATAAAGCGGGTTTGTGTGTATAATTTGCAGGGGCTGTAAATTGACAAAATGTAGAAAAATGTAAACACTAAGAATGTTCCGAATGACCTCAAAGACCTTAATGAATTAAGTGAGTTGTATACATTTTGTGAGTCTTTGATTTTCTGCCCTCCAGAGGTCAGTGAAGATGAGATTTCTTCTGAGGAGCAGGAACGGCGCTCCAAGGTGGAGCAGCAGGTGCCAGATCCCCCTCGCATTAAAGAGGAAGAGGATGAACACAGCATCAATGAGGAGCGTGACCAGCTTGAGGGGCTGGACTTCCCGGTGATTCGCGTCATTGTGAAGAGCGAAGACGACGAAGACGAGCCTCACTCCTCACAGCTTCATGTCGGTGATAGCGAGAAGCGATCCCAAGCAGAAAGCCTTTTAGTTCCACTCTCGGAGAGTGAGGACACACACTCACACTCTCCCGACACTGATGATGACGAACGCTCGAAAGGTGACAGGACATGTCGTAGTGACAACAAACACTTGACCTGTTCCGTTTGTGGGAGAAGCCTTTATGACAAGAAAACATTGAAAGTCCACATGAGGACGCACACAGGAGAGAAACCTTTCATCTGCTCGGTTTGCGGGAAAACATTCGCTCAGAGGGGGAATTTGATCAAACACACGAGAACGCACACTGGAGAGAAACCCTTCACTTGTCCATACTGCAGCACAAGTTTCAGTGACAGTTCGACGCTAGTGAAGCACATGAGGAGACACACGGGTGAAAAACCCTTCAGCTGCTCGTTGTGTGGCGAAAGATTCTCTCGGAAGTCCAATTTGACGACACACACAAGAACGCACACCGGAGAGAAACCTTTTGCATGCTCGCTGTGCAGTGCGATGTTCAGCGACCGTTCAACGCTGAATAAACACACGAGAACGCATACCGGAGAGAAACCTTTCAGCTGCTCAGTGTGCGGCCAGAGGTTCTCTCAGAAGGGACACATGACGACACACACGAGACGACATACCGGAGAAAAACCTTTTGCATGCTCAGTCTGCCACAGCAGTTTCAGCGACCGCTCAACTTTTGTCCGGCACATGAGGAGACACACCGGACAGACGCGTTTGCCTGCCAGTATGGAAAAGCTGCACTGAAATGGCATGTTGGTGAGACAATGTTGAGTTGCAGTGTGTGTAATCAAATATTCTCTCGTAGACTTCTCATAAGTGAGGCATATGGTGCTTCCAGGTGAATTTTTCAAGATGACCCGAAATTGCACTCCACACTCGTACCTTGATTTAGGATTGCTCCAAATAAGAACCGTCTTTTCTTTTTTTTTGCTTACTTTGGTATGTTCAGTAAGTAAACTAATTAAAACCATTTTATTTATTTACATTCTTTATTGTTTAATACAGTACTGATCTATTTTTATTTTTTTAAAGATGTCGCAGTTTTACTTAGTTGCATGTTTAGGGGGCTTGCAAGTCAAGTCACCACTAAAAATGCTAAACGTGGAAAGTCGTTATTAAACAAGTGAGAGGAAGGAGTGAACAAACAAACTCAAAGTTGCTTGAAAACTGCATCCGGCAGATGAAGTCGCTTGTTCTCTTTTGGTCCAGAACGTGTTCTGTTGTCATTCTTGCACACATTTTCAGACTTACTCACACTTAAACTCTGTTTCGCAATGAGTTTGCAACAAATGTGTCTCTTTGTCAGGCGTTAGTCAACTAAGCTATCTTGAGTAGCTTCCACGAAGAACGTCAACCTGAAATTTCACCATGAAAGTCCAATGTCTAGATTTGTTTCTGAGTAGTGTTAGTGTCAAGTTAAGAAACATAAGTGCGCTGGTGGATGATGCAGCAGGCCAGATGGTTGTGTAGGTCGCTTGATTAGACAAACATAATCTCTGTGATGATCATGAAATACTACGTGATGTTAGTGTTAAAACCTATAGTCAAACATTTAAATGCACGCTTCCGTCTTCAAACATTTTCTGCCGGGACGACAGGTCACATCAATCCACCTCATTGGACCACTGAAAATAGGATGCGTCTGTCTGAGGTGAGACACACCTGCCGATTCATTGGGGCACGCCTTCCATTAAAGCCAAGATTTGAGGAAATGCGCTATAGTTAAGCATATTTGCCGCAGTTAGTTTGGCTTGTGTGACAGACATGGCAAAAATGATTCCATTGTGGCTAAACTATACCAAATTGTGCCCATGAAATGGACATAACATGCTCACAAAAAAAAAACAATGTGGGTTTTATAGCATTCCCATGGACAACTTGGATGTCGGGTTAAACAAAACCTTCACTAGGAGTAATCCCGAGCTTACTGTTCCTATTAGATCTTTATTCTGTCCAAAATGTATTCATTTTTCCACGTCACAGCTGGGCCTTCATACTTGTGGGCTATGTTTTCATTTCAACATGCTGCAATCAAGGAGCTACAATGATGTATATTTTTCATTCAAAACATTTGCCATCTTAAATCCAATACCGACTTGTACATAAGCGCAGCTTAGTTATGTAATATAATATATCATCACGACTTGGAAGTTCCTAATAAATCACAATGTGAAGTGTGCAGAATGTTGTCATTGTGCTTTACTGGCTGAAAATAACTTGTTATTTCTTGGGCCAAGAAACATGTAGGCCAGAGAGAGCATTTCCCTCTTATAACCCCCCCCCCCAAAAAAAAACTTACACTCCCGAAAAAAATTGTCTCGCATACACCGAAAAAAAACCCGACTGCAATTCATACTCTCTTATCTGAAGTATCCAGTGCGATAAAGGATGAACTAGCACTCAGAGATGATTGCCACACGTTTCTGTTCCTGCGTGCACAAAGAGGATGTGCTTCAAGATTCGCTTGCCCAGCAACATGCCTACAGCTCTGTGGGTTTTCTTGTTGTTAGTGTTGTGGTGAGCAACACCTCGTGTTAGGAAACTTCCTCTTTTTTTTATCTTGACTTAAGTTAGACTCACACACCAAAGTCTGCATGTTTACTGGAAGTTTGTTGAAGCAATGTTTTTTTTTCCTTGGTAGGTGGCCAGTACAGGCATAGACAGAGGGTAAAATAAAGCAGGTGTTTTAAACACTTTGGAGAACATTTTCTGATAGGGCCGCCGCTCAATAAAATGGCAATTGAAAATAACTGTCACGCATACAGTACTCCTAAACCCCGTAGGAATTTTTTATACAAATCTATGGCTTGAACCCCCCAGTTCATGTGAGGGCCTCTGAGGTTAAACCCAAGTGGTCATGTGATCAGCTTCTACGCATGGCATTTCCCGTTGAGCTGATTAAAAAAAAACGTGTCTGCAACACTTGTCATCCACCCACTCTCACCACCAGTTTGATCTCGAGTGATGTGACACTTGTGACAGACCTCAGTCACACCAGGACATGTCAGCATCTGATTGGGGTCCCATGATGCAAGTGCTTCTCCTTCTCTTCTGGTTCGCGTTATCTTACGCCGCTGTTGAGGGTGAGTTTGTCCGAATCCTCCCGGTTGCTCGACATTTTTTTCTAACCCAAGAGTGGGCAAACTTTTGTGTCATTTTGGTTTGGAAAACGGACAGATGGGCCAGGTCAATTGATTCATAATTACGTTTAGTATATAAACATTTGTTTTTAAATACAGTATTTTTTGTTTATTTTAATATATAATAAAATTGTCAAAAACAAACATTTTCTTTCGAATTAATTTAACTAATTAACTAATTGATGAATTAATTATGCATTAATGAATTTTTTTAATAATTAGATTATTAAACAAGGACTTAAAAGAATAGAAAATAGAGGTTATAAAATGTTTATTTCATATTTTTATTTTATCATTTACAATGATTCTTAAAGTATCTAAAGGTTTGAATATTTTGTATTTGTAATTAATCTAGCTGTAATTAAATCCATACTTATTGAAAAGAAACATTTAATGTATCCATGACAGTTTATTTCAGATTTTCAATTTGATTATTTACAATAAAACATGATAAAAAGTTTATTTTGAAAAAGTAGTGATTTTTTAAAATGGTATTATTTATAACGATTTACAAGTATAGAGATTTTTTATTCGGGCCTTATATGGCCTGCAGTCCATACATGTCCATCCCCGTCCGAACATTTTGTTTGACCTTGGTGATAAGATTGCCTGGAGAACAACGATCTCGATAGCGTGCCTCGCGACTGTGCCAAAGAGACCCCCGCACCCACAGAGCGCAAGTGTGAGTTGACCCACCCCAAAATCTCTGTCAGGTATTTCTTCTCAATGCCTCTGACCACCTTTGTCCCTGCCTGACAGACTGTGAAAATATCCTCTCTGGCTGCCTTGCCCAAGGTTCCTGGACCAGGTACAGTAACGTCCTTGAAGCGCATTGACACATAACGGTACCGGTACATATGTTCAACCTTACAAATGTATACGGTGTCCCAACAATGTACAGTGTTCCCAATGGATGGAATGATGAATGAATGGATGGATAAATAGCACATTCAATCCTTAAATCCACCGTTTAAAAACAATGCCAAAGTTACAGTAAATTAAACAAGGTTGCTCAATTTTCTTTGTAAACTATGTGAAAATGGTTGAATTATTATGATGCCGGAATAACAGAGCGCAGAAAGAGCCAAATGAAGAAAATATGGTGAACTATAAAAAAAGAAAAATCCAGGATGAAGTAAGTGCATACGGTAAAATGAAATAAAAGTGAAGTCAACTAGTGACTCACCCTTTGTCGGGTGTAGGAGTAGGAAACACAGAAGTGATACAGAAGACGTCTCGCCTGCCGCTTGACGTTCTTGCCATCTATGTACATATGAAACAAATAATAAGTTCCCCACTGTATTATCAAATAAGTTAGAACAACTTCCTCTCCATTTTGGACCACTTAGTGTCTTAAAGCAACATTTAAGCGTTGGCTTCAGTGCCACAGAATCTTATTTCCCCATGTCATATGAATTATTGTCTTTAAAGGTGTTATAAACAGCAGATTGTAAATTGCGCACCCAGAGTGCGAGGCCCGGGCGTCTTCATTTTAAGGAGCGTTGACCCTTCCGAAAAGGTAAGATGGTTTCTTATGCCCTTTTATTTTGTTTTGACTGTCATTCACCAAACAGAGAATCTTTCCTGGTCTTCATGAGTTGATCAAATGCATACCGTCATTCCATGATCACTGGGTGGAGTGTTTTGGAATCAGGAATTTCTGTGAAGTATTTCTTCTTGAATGAATATCAGAGTGAGGAGCGCCCAACTCCGGATCATGGTGTTCAAATCCCCTCATCAGCCCTCCAGAGAAGCAGAGCGCCCGAGTCCAGGGACAAAGTGTTGGTGGTGGTCACCGTGCTCGATAGCGTGCATTTCAAGGTCAGCACAGAGGATCCGATATTTTGGGCCCGTTTTAGGCAAAATGAAAATTCGAGGTCTCTTGTAATCCATTAACGTGAAAAGATAATTGAATCATGAAGCACCCAAATGTTCCACCCAACTTAGATCAACTATAAAGCAAGAAAGCACTTTTACGACATGCATTCAATTGAAAAGATCATCTGGAGTCATGAGAAATATCCAACCCTCAAAGAAAAGAAAGGCAAAAATGTCTTTAGCAGTTTATTTATTTAGGACTGTATTTACTGTATTCCTATAGCCCCCAAGTAGAACACAGGGAAGAAGACTCCCTCCCGGCCCACCTGGCCCAACAGGCACAGTGTTGGGGGGAACCGTCCTGGTGGTGCAGGTAGGTTTAAACCCGCTCCAGGACCTCCCAGAACCCATCACGCTGACCTTCACATACAACAAGAAGGTAAAAACTGATCATGGATGCTTTTTGTCAAGCCACAGGCCCGCTAACATTTTGAACAAATGTTTCAGTTTGCCAACGGGACTTGTGTGTTCTGGGAGGAGATAAATGAGGAAGATGGAACTGGTCGGTGGTGGCGTCTAATTTCTATCTGAGTCTTCATTTTCAAACAGTCCCCGCCCACACACACACACACACCCGTGTTTGCATGTTCTTTAGGTCAATGGACCACATCCGGCTGTGCCACTAGCGACACCGGGAGTGAATTTATTTGTCGGTGCAACCACTTGAGCTTCTTTGCTGTACTTGTGGTAAAAACAAAAAACAAAACACACATTCACATATTCACAATTTTTACATTTCCTTCAACGAGAGCAACTTTCAAGCTTTTCGGAAACATGAAAAGAATGTATGATCTAGAAATTGGACTACACAATAATTGGCCCCGAGCGACCTGCGGTCATGTTTTTGTTTTTGTTTTTTTAGCATTGATGACACCCTAACATTCATTTTGGTTAAGTTTAAAGACAACCTAACTAAACAATTTAGTTTTGTAGACATCGCAGAAAAATGAATTTGTTTTAAGTTAAGTTGATTTTTGCATTATGGAAAACATTCAACTAAAGAGTCAAGAATATTATAGATTTGTTGCTAATGTCCATCTGCTGCAGGTGATAAAAAAAAAAAAAAGTTGAAAGTTAATCTAAACATGAATGACAGCCTTACAGTCGGCTGATTTGTTTTGGTCAACATCAAACACAACCTAGCATCCATTGTAAACATTAAAAACAACCCATTTATAAACATAAAATACAACCTAATGTTCAGGGTTTGTAAATATCAAAGCTAGCTTAGCATAATTTTTGTAAACGTTTTAAAACAACCTTTACCTTTCATGCACACTTTTGTCAACATGCAAGACAATTCCAGACTTTCATGGATGTAACATACGTTTAACCCCCATGCAGTAATTATCCCAAAATTGGACATTTCGGACACTTTGGACGATTTTGGACTGTTGGACAAATGGACACCACAGACAAAACAGTGAAAAATAACTCCACAAAGCTGAAATTTTGCATAGGATGTATATCTATGTCTTGGCCAATTCCCACTGAACATTTTGAAGGGTTGAAAGTGAAAAAAAATTAAAAGTGAAAAAAGTTGTTGCACATTGGAAGAGGGACATTTTTGGGACGTAGTACCCTTCATGCAGCCGCTTAAAAATACTGCATGAGGGTTAAAGGTGGGAAGTGGTTCGGAAAATAAATGGATCAATGTGTTTTTGTAAACATCAAAGGCAACCAAATGTAGTTTGTTTTTTTTTCTTCTTGTAAATATGTAAGACAACCTAACATACGTGTTTTGGGAACATGAAGACAATTGCGGTCTTCCATGCGTGCCTGTTTGAGTACAAATCAAAGGCTTTCTAATGCAGCCTGCACTCTTTTCTTGAACAGAACCCTGATCTCTCGCTGCGTGAAGAGGATGTCTTCAACCTGAGTTTGATCACATGCGTTGGATCATCGCTCTCGGTCGTCTTCACCATCATCAGCTTGATCTTGTACTCTTGTCTAAAGTCAGTTCTTTGCCTCTTCATTTTCTTCTCATTGGGACCCCTGTGTAATACTAACACCAATTAAACAGAAAGGTCATGCTACTGTAACAAATTCCAATTTTTTTTTTTCAATAAAAAAAAATTAAATGTTATAAAAATAAAGCTGTAATTTTTTTTAACTGAAAAATAAGTTTTAAAAAGTCATATTTTGTCAGGATGAAAAGTAGTATATAAAATAGTCTCATTTTGCCTTGTAATATTATGATATTAAAGTCAAAGTTTAACAAGGGAAAAAGGTAATCAGATACAATTTCGTTCTTGTTATATTACATATTCTTCTTATATTACCTTATTGAAAAGACGCCCCAAAAATGTGGGGATGTGAGTTTTTCAGTTCCAAAAAAACAACAAAAAAACGATGACATCAATTCGGTAAACTTTGGAATGGCCAACTGCAAATAGGCATGACGCTGCTATATTCTCTATCAAATATTGACCATAATCATTTTGAAAAATTGCCTTGTGTTCTTGAACAAAAAGAATACTTTATTCATGCAGGGATGTCATATTATTTTGATACGTCACAGTTATTTCACAGCTTTTAATTGGCCCAAAGCTAAGGTAGGGGGCAGTACTGTAATTGTTTCCTATGTTTTACTGATGCCAGGGAACCATTGAGCTCAACTAGAGTGTTCACAATAACGTCTGTCTCACTTAGCAAGCGGCAGCCGGACAGAGCCGTTGGCCTGCACATGCACCTGACGGGAGCGCTGCTGTGCCTGCACCTCTGTTTCTTGCTCTGCTGCTTGTGGTCGTGGAGGCTCGCCGAGGAGCCGGCCGATTGGTTCTGCGGTGCTCTTGGCCTCCTTCTGCACTGGTCTCTGCTGGCCACCGTCTGCTGGTCGGCCCTGGAGGGTTTCCATCTTTACCTCCTGCTGGTGCGCGTATTCAACATCTACATCAGGAGATACCTGCTGAAACTGTGTGTGGTGAGCTGGGGTAAGGGATGCAGAAGAACTTGTCGTGCACGTGCAACGAGCTGGTTGTTTAGTTCAGAGTCAAAATAAAGTGTTCCCTACACAACTTTTGAAAACAATTTTCTTCATGTTGACATGTTTGAAGCATCAATGACAGAACCTTTTTCTTTCCCTTCAGGTGTGCCCACATTGATCACTCTGATTTGTGGAGTGTCTGGCGTTTACGGCAAGTACACGCTGGAAGTTCAGCACTCCGCCAACAAAAATTCAACCGTACAGCTGTAAGTAACCCAGCAGCCTCATCACCGATGTTTGTAATGTGAAAACATTCACAACTGTTATGGTTTCCATTGTAAATAATGGAAATTTAAAATGATAGGTCCTACAAGTTCAAATAAATGAACCACCAAGGGACTAATCTCTAGGACGAATTTGCAATAAGCCTAAAATGTCTGCTTCAAACAAAAATTGTGGGGGGGGGTTTTAAGGTATGTTTCTTGAGACTTTTTGGGGGGTCCCCTCATGATAGACATGCAGACTAAATGTCATGTAACAAAATGGCTTTGGGAGTTGAATTAAAAAAAAAAAAGAAAGAAAAACAAAATGGGGCGGTATTGAGCTAAAGCCATTATAAATCAGCCAAAATAAGACCCCCAACACCCTCCACCCCAAACATTGAAATGTTATCACTGATTAGGAGTAATTGTATCTTAAAATAAGAAACACAATATAATAATTCAGGGCGGCCCGGTAGTCCAGTGGTTAGCACGTCGGCTTCACAGTGCAGAGGTACCGGGTTCGATCCCAGCTCCGGCCTCCCTGTGTGGAGTTTGCATGTTCTCCCCGGGCTTGCGTGGGTTTTCTCCGGGTGCTCCGGTTTCCTCCCACATTCCAAAAACATGCATGGCAGGCTCGTTGGGCACTCTAAATTGTCCCTAGGTATGAGTGTGAGCGTGGATGGTTGTTCGTCTCTGTGTGCCCTGCGATTGGCTGGCAACCAATTCAGGGTGTCCCCCGCCTGCTGCCCGAAGACAGCTGGGATAGGCTCCAGCACCCCCCGCGACCCTAGTGAGGATGAAGCGGTTCGGAAAATGGATGGATGGATGGACAATATAATAATTCTGTAGGTGAAGGTAGTATATCAATACACTAGTTTTAAGACATCAGCTAGACATTTTCAGTTCAGGTAATTTTGCATCAATTACATAATATATTCAGCATTCCACATTTTTTTTCTTGTTGTGTAACTCCAGTTTTTCAATGTAATTATTCTACAAACCAACAGATGCTGGATGAGCAGTCAGTTCATTTATTGGAAAGCGGTCACCTACGCCACCACAGTGGTCTTCCCGAGCCTGGTGGTGCTCTTCAATACCTGCATGTTGGGCCTGGTGGTCTTCCAGCTGTGGAGGATGCAAGGAGGGGGTGTAAAAGGTGGAGGACCGAAGGGCAGAAGGGAGAAGACCAGCAGGTTGTGGAAGGACTGCGTGACCGTGCTGGGCCTCAGCTGTGTGCTGGGTTTACCTTTTGGCTTGTCGAGTGCCACCTACGCCTCTGTGCCGGGCATCTACATCTTCACCGTCCTCAACTCACTGCAAGGTCAGTCAAGATAAAGACAGCAATAAGGTGTTTTAATGCCGGGCGTCTCAAACTTTTTGGCCCAGGGACTCTTTGCAGGGGAGAAACTTTGACATTTTTTCAACATTTACTAGGGGGGGGAAGTCGGAATGATACAATAAATTATGATTTTGGGGAGGAAAAAAAGTTTTAAATTGAATGGACAGTCAAGTAAAAAAGTTTCATTCCTTGCAATAACAAAGACATATTTTGTTGGGTAAAAAGTCTTTGTCTTGCCTCAATAAAGTTGTATTTCCTTAATTTAAAGTCATAATATTGTGCTCTTAAAGTTTAACAAGTGAATTTCAGAAAAACAACTTTATTCTCGGAATGCAGTTGACCTCGCATGTTTTAGCACTCACTGATTCGCGGATTAAAAAACATATAATTGATTTTTTAAATGATTCGAGATCATCGTTTATTGCACGTTCTTTTGCTGACCTCCAAGTCTGAATCAAGTTTATGAATTTATGGTTCAATGTCTTCACGCGTTATTGACCATTGTATAATATCGTTGTCTCTCAGGGGTCTTTGTGTTCCTGTGGTGTTTGGCATTGACCTGCAAGTCTCAGTCGGACGCCGCCGCCTCCTCTTCAAAAGACACTTCCTCCCAGAGAATCATGACCACCAGCTTCAACAGCTGACGAGCACCGCCGTGCGTGCGTGCGTTTTAATGATTTAAATCTCCTTTTAGATCATCCATGTTTGATCCATTTTGTCTAGTTTTGCAATAACCCCAAAAACTGACATTTGCAAACAGATGGATACCGCTGTCCACCGCTTTGTCTTAAACTTGAGTCTGGGGAAACATTGCTGTCTTTGTGGATTTTTTTTCTCGTCTTGCGGTTTGTTTCTGTATTATGCAATGCACTTGCTATCGTTAAACATTGGCAAGAGCCCGTCGCAATGATCATGGGACTAACAGTATTCAAGTGTGGTATTGTTGAATCGTATTACTGTACTGTGCAATTTGAATCTTCAAGGTAATTTGTCCAAGTAGAATTGCCGTACAAGTTTCAATGCAGATCTACTTCCGTGTACATTTTCGGTTTACCTTCTCGAAATAATTCTTCCCGAATTAGGAGTAATATTGAAGCCTCCCGTCACTACTTAACTGGGGTAAAATGCCAATTCTTAAATCTTCGTGTCCGAATGAACTCGTCTCGGTGCCATTTAAAGCTTCTCCAGCTAATTTGGTTTAGCTTGCTTGCTGAGAACAAAGGGATGCCTTTGTTATCAACTCGTTGCTAAGCCGATATCAAGTGAGGGGATGAGGTTGTGAATATCGTGTGAAATGTGTGCAAAAAGTGTGAAAGAAGAACACAAGGAGACGTTTTTTCAAGCAAAAGAGGAGAACGAGCCACAACGTCAACTACTCGACGTTGTTTTCAAGAAGACTCAAGGTGCGTTCAACGCAGCAGGTTTGTTCAGTCTCTTTTGTTTAGTGGTTTTATTCTGAATGTAATCTGTTAAGCATCGTCGTTAAATCGTTTTCTTGTGTGTAACGGTTATTTAACGTTGTTCTGAGGGGGAAGACAAGCCGGTATATTGTCGCCTGTTTTAATTTGTATGTTAACCAAGAGAGTGACAGATTTTTTTTTAAACATTGGAAATAAAGTTGGACGCTAGGTCGTTAATCATTTCCTCGAGGCTGACAGTTTGGTTCTCTTCTTTCTGTGTCGTGAAGGTCTGCCAGCCCTTTTTTGAATTATCATCAACATTTTTCATATGGCAATGAGTATGAAATTCAGTCTTAGCAAATATTTTAGGATCGAAAGCTGATAGGAAATGACAAAATGCATATAGCTTCTATTTTCACTTTACAGTAACACACCGAATTTTGTCAATAGTGAACTGCAAATTTGCAAACTATTACTGTACCCCATTGAGACTCACCCTAAGGTCTTCACGATTTAGGGGAGCGTTTTGGAGGTGAAATCTTGCATTACTCAACAGGTATTTGTCATCTTGAAAATACATGATTTTGTACTCTCAGTTTATGATCTGCTCAAGTGCCTTCCAGAGGAGCATACATGTGATTCCTGAACTTCATAATTACATGTTCCTAATAAAAGTGCCAAAAGCCTGCATAATCAATAATAAACTTCAGACTGACAATATGAGACTTAACTTTACAAAAACCATGTGTATTTTTCTTCTTGTGTCTTGCAGACGTCAGTGACAATTATGTTCATTCTGAGCAGGCGGAGCCAGAACCCTCTCACATCAAAGAGGAAGCGCAGGAGGTAGCTATCACCGAGTTTCCCTTGTCTGTTATTGTCAAGATTGAAGACGATGATAAAGAAGAGGATGACGGAGACAACTTTGGAGTATCCCACACAGACAGCCTCTTACCTCCACTAACAGACAGTGATGATGTCACAACACGCTCTTCTGACACTGCTGATGATGAACACTCAAAAGATATGACATGTCACACTTATGACAAATGCCGGAATTGTTCTCAGTGTGGGAAAATGTTTTCTTCAAAGTCGGGTTTGAAAGAACATGTGAGAATACACACTGGGGAGAAACCTTTTGCCTGCTCAGTTTGTGGTAAAACATTTACTCAGAAGGGTCATTTGGTGACACATGCTCGAACTCACACCGGGGGGAAACCTTTTGCGTGCTCAGTGTGCGGTGTGATATATGCTCGAAAGATTCTTTTGACAAATCATATGAGAACACACACTGGAGAGAAACCATTTGTCTGCTTAATTTGTGGTAAAAGCTTCTCTGTGAAAGTCAGCTTCATAAGGCACACAAGAACACACACTGGAGAAAAACCTTTTGTGTGCTCAGTTTGTGGGAAAAGCTTCTCTCTAAAAGCACATTTAAGAACACACACAAGAACACACACTGGTGAAAAGCCTTTTGCCTGCTCTGACTGTGGTCAAACGTTTTCTGAAAAGGGAAACCTAAGAAGACACAGGAGAACTCACATTGTCGACAAACCTTTTGCCTGCTCAGTTTGTGGTAAAAGATTCACTCAGAAGGTATATTTGGGAACCCACATAAGAATCCACACTGGGGAGAAGCCGTTTTCCTGCTCAGTTTGCGATAAAAGCTTCTCCATAAGGAGAAGTTTAATGAGGCACATAAGAACACACACTGGATTAAAACCTTTTGCCTGTTCAATTTGTGGCAAAAGTTTCTCTTTAAAAGCACATCTAAGAACACACACAAGAACACACACAGGGGAAAAACCTTTTGCCTGTCCAGTTTGTGGTAAAAGTTTCACCCAGAAGAGAAATTTAGAAGCCCACGCAAGAACGCACACCGGAGAGAAACCTTTTTCCTGTTCAGTCTGCAGCTTAGCTTTCATCGATAGCACAGGACTCGTTCAACACATGAGAACACACACCGGTGAGAAACCTTTTGCTTGCTCAGTTTGTGGTAAAAGATTCTCCCAAAGACGCACTTTGACAACACACACAAGAATACACGATGATGAGAAACCATGATCCACAAGTGTGCTGGTGAGAAAACCGACAATAAAGAAAGCTTGAAATAAATTGGAAACATTTACACGGTGTGGTGAGATGTAAAAAAGTATTTGTGATCCTGAATAAAATGCAAGTCTCCAAACTGTGATCGAGTTCAGTATCTGTCTTGTTTATTTTTATGTTTGTTACAGCAGGATGTGAATCTTGAGTAAATACACTTGTGGTCAGAAGTTTACATACACTTGGCTTGAATGTGATACTTGGTGATTGATTTAATTTAGATTTATGTCTCAACCACACTGGGTCCAAATTTGATTGCAAATTAAGTTAATTGTACTCCCTTTTTTATCTTTAAGCACTTTGTGAATGTTTGGTGGGAATAATATTACCTTTGTAAATGTTCTATTATAATTTAACTAATGTATACATGTAATCTTTAATCATTTTAAATCCAATAAGAGTGAGTGGGTACAATTTAATTGGCCGATTTAGTGGATGATCCATATTGCCTGTTTTGTTGAATCATTAATGACACATTTTGCCTTCTTAATTTGTGCTAAAAGGTTCTCTGAAGAGAGAAACATAATCAAAGACACAAGAATCGACACTGGAGAAAAACCTTGTGCCTGCTCGGTTTGGCATCAAAGATTCTCTAAGAAGGGAAACGTAAATACACACACTACAGCATACACTGCTGTGAAACCTTTCACTGGTTCAGTCTGCAGCTTAAATTCAGCACTGGAGGATCATCATCCTGAGCCGCAAGAGTGGAGCTAACGGGTTGAGAAACAGAAGCCAGAGAACCCACACATTGGAGAAAGAATTGTTGACTGTTATCACCCAGCTGCCATTGACTGGTGTCTTTGTGAAGTGCAAAGATGAGGAAGACGAGAATAGAGGGACGGAGCCTCCAAGCAGCAGCTCAAATCAATACATGACAAAGGAAGGACCATTGTGAACGATCCCAAGCAGACAGCCTCATAGCTTCACCATCAGATAGTGACGACATTATTTTACACACTCTTGACACTCACAATGAAGAACACTGTGAAGGCAATAAGACATGTTACGTGGATAACAAACGCTGTGAACGACAGAACTGTCTATATGTGTCTTGAAAAAGCAAATGATCCACACTGGAGAGAAACCTTGTAGGTGTTTACTTTGTGGTAAGAATAATAATACTGTAATTACTAAGGTGGGACAATTAAACACACAAATGAGAATCCCTTTAATGCAACATACTTTTACCTTTTACTTCTACCAGAGTGTTTTTGTTAAGAAGCTATAGTTTTACTGTGTTACATTGAGCTATATTATGTTTGCTACATTTATTTTACCTACTGTTGCAGGCACAATTTATGTGATTTGGTTTGTCAGAGAGACTTCTCCCTTGGACGCTGACAAGCTTCTGTTTCAGCAGTCCGATGTCACTAATGATGATGTTTACCTTTATTTTCTATGCTAAATGGTGTGAGGCAGCCACATGGATGCCCCACACAGAGTGAAACTTTTCAAAGACCAATTTATGTGAAGCATTGCAGAAACAACACTGTGTGACTCACGGTCTTAAAAGGCTCGTCAACCGGCCTCACGTTCATTCGATGTTTACCTTACAGAGTAGAAAAAAGAACAGCTATGGTTTACGACTAAATGTGAGTGACGTTACGTACGTTGTGATCATGAGATTAACATTTCAGAACTCTCATGGTCAGTGGAGTCTTTAATCATGTTGCTCTCGTCTACTTACAACTTCACTCAAACAATAAATTACTCAAAAAGACCAAGTTGGATTTTGCAAAGAAGTACAGAGATAAACCATGCAAGTTTGGGAACAAAAATGTATGGTGTGATGAAGCCAAGATTAACCTCTGCTAAAGTGATGGAAAGGAGAAAAAAAGGATCTGATCATGATCCAAAACATACAAGCTCATCTGTGAAGCATGGTGGAGGTCATGTCATGGCTTGGGCTTGGATCGCTCCTTCTGGAACGGGCTCACTGGTCTTTATTGATGATGTAACTCATGATGGTCACACCAGAACTCATTCGGAGGCCTACAAACCATTTTGTCTGTCATTTTACTGAAAATTGCATCCAAACTAATTGGGAGAAGCTTCATCATGCAACAAGGCACTGACCTAAACTTTATTAGGGAGAAAAAAATTGAATGTCTTACACTGGCCAAGTCAATCATTGGACCTTAACCCAGAAGAGCCTGCATTTTACCTCCTGAAGAGGAGACTCAAGGAATAAACACCCAGAAACAAACGAGCACTGGTAGAGGCTGCAGTAAAGGCCTGGAAAAGCATTTCAAATGAAGTCTGGTTCACTTATAGAAAGTAAGGGTTATGCCACCAAATATTGTTATTCACTTGTCTGGTGCGCTATATTTGTACACTTGAAAAGTAAAGACGCTCTGTCCCAATCTGTTGAGCACATCTACAGTTGCATGACATAAAAGGCAGAATTCTGAACTTTTGCCTCATTGACATTTTTTTATTTGAAACTCTAATGTCTTCAGCATACAACAAAAACAGAGCAATTGACCTTGTCGCTCCAATACATTTGAAGGCGACTGAACAATTATCCCATCCTGGAAAAAGAAAGGACCAACAGGAATATGACATGTATGCCCATGTTGAGTTAATTTTTTTTACCACAAGTGCAATAATTTAAGTATCAATCACTCCTACAGATGGAGTACAGGACACATGATGTTTCAGTCACGTATGGATTTTTTGGCTTAATGTTTTCACATCGTCATCAAAACCACTGGCTCATTTTACTCAAGATTAAATATACATTTTTACATCCGACCACAAAGAATCCGTTTTTTCACAGTCTATTTAAAGCTTCATTGATCGCTGCTATTCTCACCAGTACACTTGTGTGTCTTAACATACTTACTAGAAGAAAAACTTTCAGCACGTACACTGCAAAGGAATGGTTTCTCCCCGGTGTGTTTTCTTATGTGCGTGCCTAAGTTTCCCCTTTGAGCGAATTTTTGACCACAAAATGAACAGGCAAAAGGTTTCTCTCCAGTGTGTGTTCTTGTGTGCCTTGTTAAACTTTCTTTTAGAGAGAACCCCTTACCGCAAACTGAGCAGACAAAACAATTCTCCTCAGTGTGTGTTTTTGTATGTGTTCTTAAGTTTCCCCTTTGAGAGAATCGTTGACCACAAACTGAACAGGCAAATGGTTTTTCTCCAGTGTGCGTTCTTGTGTGTCGTGTTAAACTTTCCTTTAAAGAGAAGCTTTTGCCACAAAATAAACAGGCAAAAGAATTCTCCTCAGTGTGTGTTCTTGAGTGTGTTCTTAAGTTACCCCGAAGAGAGAATCTTTGGCCACAAACTGAACAGGCAAACGGTTTCTCTCCAGTGTGTGTTCTTGTGTGCCTTATTAAGCTTTCCTTTAAAGAGAAACCCTTACCACAAACTGAGCAGGCAAAAGAATTCTCCCCAGTGTGTGTTCTCATGTGTGTTCCTAAATTGCCCCTTTGAGAGAATCTTTGACCGCAAACTGAGCAGGCAAAAGGTTTTTCTCCAGTGTGCGTTCTTGTGTGCCTGATTAAACTTTCTTTTAAAAGGAAGCCCTTACCACAAACTGAACATACAAAAGAACGCTCCCCATTGTGTGTTTTTGTGTGTTGAATTAATCCTGAGCGAGCACTGAAAGCTAAGTTGCAGACTGAGCAGGCAAAAGGCTTCTCCCCTGTGTGTGTTCTCATGTGTATTTCCAACGAGGACTTATTGGAAAACCTTTTGTCACATTGAGAACATTCCCAGGGTTTGCTGTCAGTGTGACATTTCATATCATCTTCAGACTGTTCATCACCATCAGCATCAGGAGTGTTTGACAATATATCGTCACTGTCTGATAGTGGTGCGAAGAGGCTGTGTGCTTCTGTTTCTCCAAAGTGGTATCCTTCACTTTCTGTTGTCCGGTATTGACTTGAGCAACTGCTTGAAGGATTAAACTCTCTGCTTCCCTCACTTTGACCTTCATCTTCATCTTCTTCTCTCTTTGAAGGTGCAAAAATGAATGGCAACTTCATGAAGGACTCCACCTCTACCTCCATCACTTCCTCTTTAATGTACAGAGGTTCTGGCTCCTCGTCCTCTTTAACTTGGAGAGGCTCTATCTTCTCTTCTTCCTTATTGTAAAGGGATTCAGGGTCCTGTTGTTCAGGAGGATGATATTTTTCACTGATGACTGCAGGACACAAGAAGACAAAGACACATGGTGTAGTTATGTCAAATCTCTTTTAAATCTATATCATATATCCCCTTTTAAAAATTTAAAGAAATTATCCTGGCACTAAAAGTACATTTAAAACTCAAACTAAGCTTTCAAATATCTTTACAATCAAGTATTCGACTAATTATTCCATCAATTAATCGACTAATATTGAATAATGGAATGGAATGGAATACAACTTTATTGTCAAATGTGCTGTACGTATGTGTAACATACAGCACAGATGAAATTTCTTCCCCCTCAACATAAAACAAGGGGAGCCGCTGCGGGTGTCCGCGCCGCCGCTAATAAGAATAAGAATAAGAAAACCTTTATTTGTCTCACAATGGAGAAATTCCCAATTTACAGCAGCAAAGTTATGAAAGGAAGAAAGTAGAAGAACAAAAATATTTCACATTTTTAAATGATGCCAAATTATGCATAATGAAAGACAGACATGTTAAATAAACTACAAATTGGCTTTATTATATTTTGTCTCCAAAACTAAACTACTTATTGCAACATGTGTGCATTTAAGTGTCAATAGATGTTGCGTAAAAACATGTAAAAAAAAAAAAACAATAATATCAAATTACTTTGGAACATGTATAACTTGTAAAACTATGGATAACAACTTAAATTGTGAACGCCGGTTTCATTTTCACAAAGGAACAGAGTACACCTACCTGTTTCAATTGTAAAACGTCGTCAGAAATTATTCTCAACATCCAAGCAAAGCACGGATACCTGAAAATCTGCTTAAGTGTTTTAGTACCACCGCAAATCTTGTTTTTGCTTTGTTTGTTTTTTTAATTGACCATCCAACTGACATGTTTGATTATTGCCACAGTGACATACGGATTTATGACTGGCATATGTGACTCAATTCCACCTGTGGTAACCTAATCAAAAAACAAGCGAGAATAAAAAGTGAACAAACCTGCTCTGTGTAACACATTTTGAGGCTTGTTGAAAAAGCCGGCCAGTAGTTGACGTTGTGGCTCAGGTTCTTCTTTTGCCCAACAAAGTTCCTCCACGGACTCTTCTTTTACAGCTTTTGCACACATTTTCTGACAGTAATTTGAACACTTTACACTCACACTTAATTTGTTCTTGGCGATGTACTATTACTATTAAATATTTCTCTTTGTTAGTGACTAGCAAACAAAGCTAAGTTAAGGTAGGCTACAAGTCTTATGCAACGTGCATCGAGACGAGTTTAGCCGAAAACAAACATTTAATTGAAGATGTTTTATTTCGGTAAAGCAGAACGATAACATTCTATGTCGATGTTTAAGTAAATTTAGTAATGATTCGGGAAGATTTATTTCGTAAAACGTGAAGTGCTCGCAAAAACGTACACGGAAGTGAATCGGCAGCGAACGTCGTACGGTACACCACGAGGACAAACTTCTCGCCACGGACACTAATCAAAACCCACCACGTTACGTTAAGAAAAAACACAACCCATCCATTTAGAGGACGCTTATTTGTAGCCTATCCCAGCTGACTTCGGGCATTCTGATTAAATTTGCGTTTGTGGGAATGCGTTAAGCAGCAAAATCTACCGGTTTTAGCCCATCTCGAGAAAACGCCCATATTGCCACTTGCTGTTGACTGAAAATGTCATCTCATTGCTCAGTGTCCGGGTAACAACAAATCATGGCTCAACTTCAGAAAACGGGGGAGTATTTGCAAAAGAATTAAGCACGGAAAAAGATTTGGTCAACAAACCTCACTTTAACAAAGGCACATGTCACTTTAACAAAAAAGTATGTTCCCAACGATCAATAGAACTATTTGAGCATACCACATAGCACTATAAGAGAAACCTTGACGGGGTGGCTTTGGCTGTAAGATTTGCTTCTAACACATACTAGCATGGTTAGCAGGTATTGTGTTTGGCAACGTGTCTATGCAGAAATACAATTGTGTAGCGCTATGATTCTACACCAGGGGTGTCAAACATACGGCCCGCGGGCCGGATCCGCCCCGCAAGGAGGTTTGATCAGGCCCGCAGGATGATTTAAAAGTGAAAAAATGCATAAAAGACACGGAAATAATATTTTAATAAGGTGCAGTTCATGGAATATCCGCTAGAGGGACACACTGTTTTGATCCGAGAAGAAGACAACCGCAGCCTCAGTCTGTCACTGAGAGAGACCCAACACAGCAGAAGGCTATCAAGGACACGTGAATACTGTACTTTATTCTTGACACATATTTTAGCATTCTCCTTAGTTTTTAAGGTGTAGGCAGGGATTACATTTAGATTTTATATGCTCGTGTAAATGGTTTAAAAATTCCTTTCTTTATAAATCTCGTTTAATCTTAAAAGTGTATTACTATATTTTTCAATACCAATTACTTGTTAAAGTTTTGTGCCTTTGTATAATCAGTGGGATCAGTTGCAGTGCATATATGTGAATGATAAAAGTAAATTACACCTTTGTTTAAGGAAATCTTAGGTGCTTATTTATGATGATACTAATGCAGCGTGTTATACCGTAGTCAAATTCCTTGTGTGTTCTACATACTTGGCCAATAAAGATTATTCTGATTTTGATTCTGATTCATGAAATGTTCTGTAAAAGATATGTTCATTAAATTTCAAAATTTTCAGAGTGTTCTTGTGCTTCTTTAGACCAAAACAAAGGAAAGACATATTATTTGGGTTATTTATAGCAGAGTATGGTATAATTTTTAATGGTCCGGCCCACTTGACATCTACCGAGGCCGTATGTGGCCCACCATGTGAAATGAGTTTGACACCCCTGTTCTACACATTTTCTTGCTCCCTGAAGCAGTATATTTTATTTCATCAACGCAATCCACTATAATTTTCACTTCTAACAGGTGAAAAAACAAACATACAAAGTGCTATTCTCACTTGCTGTCAAAAGGGTTTTGTGGCTCCCAGTGTGGGGGGGTTTTCCCCCATGGGGTACGTCTGAAATTGCTTTGAATAGATCACGAGTCATATTAGTCTTCCCAACATGCTGCTCCAAAGAACGAGTTCAGATAGCCATATTGCAGGACTGGCTAGAAAGAGACAACAGCTCCAAATGCCAGGAGATGCACCCAAATTACAGCTGCCACCAATGCCGTGTCGAAAGTCACTCACATAAGTCACAAATTCATATTTATTTGAAGGATACGTAGAGACTCCTTTTATTCAGCTTTGGCCACATGAATAGCTAACAGTCACCTTTTTAGTGTGTCCTCCTTCAGCCACACTCTCCTGGCATGAATCCTAAAAGCTGAATGCAACTGTTACTTGTGTACAAAGACTGACGTACAGACTCATCTTTAAAAAAGTACAGACACTGAAATGTACATAAATACAAAAGAAAACAAGTTTTATTGTCAAGTAGATACAACACCCGTTTTGATAACTTGGCAGAACAACAACAAACATCTTACTACTGTGCTTCTCGGTGTGATTCAGTTGTATAGTGTGTGTACTGTAGAAAGAAAAAAGAAGAAAAAAAATCCCTAACACGCTATCAAAACATTTGACAAATGAGCCACCTACAGTCCATAGCCCACTGTACAAACATCTCCATACAGTGATTAGGGAGTAAAAAACGAGTCAAGAATGCCCATCACAGCCCCAGTTTCTTCTGCAGCTTCATAGCTGCTGCTCTTCTCACCAGCACACTTGTGTTTCTTAAGTTGACGTGTTTCATTAAACCTTAACTCACAAACACTGCAACTGAATGGTTTCTCACCACCGTGTGTTCTAGTGTGTGTTGTCAAACTTGCCTTTTTAGAGAATCTTTTACCACAAACTAAACAGGCAAAAGGCTTTTCTCCAGTGTGGGTTCTTGTGTGCATGTTCAATTTTTCCTTACGTGTGAATGTTTTATTGCAGACTGAGCATGCAAAAGGTTTTTCTCCAGTATGTGTTCTTGTGTGTATATTCAATTTTTCCTTACGTGTGAATGTTTTACCACAAACTAAGCAGGCAAAAGGTTTCCCTCTAGCATGTATACTTGTGCGTGCTGTTAAACTTGCCTTTTCTGCGAAACTTTCACCGCTAACTGAAAAAGACAAAGGGTTTCCTACATTGTGTGTTCTTTCATGTGTATTCAATTTTTCCTTACGCGTGAAACTTCTCCCGCAAAATGAACAGGCAAACGTTTTCTGCCCAGTGTGTGTTCCCAGGTGTTGAACCAATGTTGAACGGACACTGAAACTTATGCCGCAAACTGAGCAGGCAAAGGGTTTTTCTCCAGTGTGTGTTCGTGTGTGCGCTGCTAAATGAGTCTTTCTCGAGAAGCTTTTACCACAAACTGAGCAAGCAAAAGGTTTCTCTCCAGTGTGTGTTCTTGTGTGGGCTGCTAAATTTGTCTTTGAACAGAATCTTTTATCACAAACTGAGCAAGCATAAGGCTTCTCTCCAGCATGTATTCTTGTATGCGTTGTTAAATTTGTCTTTGCATAGAATGTTTTGCCACAAACTAAGCAAGCAAAAGGTTTTTCTTCAGCATGTGATTTTGTGTGCGTTGTTAAATTTGTCTTTTGAGTGAATCTAAGACCACATACTGAGCAGGCAAAAGGCTTCTCCCCAGTGTGTGTTCTTTTGTGAGTTGTTAAATTTGTCTTTTTAGAGAAACATTTACCACAAACCAAGCAGATAAAAGGTTTCTCCCCAGTGTGTGTTCTTTTGTGTGTTCTTAAATCTCCCTTTCTCGAGAATCTTTTATCACAAACTAAGCAGGCAAAAGGCTTCTCTCCAGTGTGTGTTCTGCTGTGTGCTATTACCTGTCCTTTTTGGGTGAATTTTTTCCCACAAACTGAGCAGGCAAAAGGTTTTTCGCCTGTGTGCGTTCTTGCGTGCATTTTCAACGATGACTTGTTGAAAAATGTTCTGTCACACTGAGAACATTTCACACGTTTGTTGTCAGTGCGACATGCCATATCACCAATAGAGTGTTGTTCATCATCATCATCGAGATCAGAAGAGTGTGATGTTATGTTGTCAATATCTGAGACTGGAGCCAAGAAGCTCTCGAATTGGGATCCCTCACAGTGGTCATCATTACCTTCTTCACTCTTTACAATGTCATCGGTCAATAAAAACTTGGTGATATCATCCTCTTGCTCTTCTTCTTTAATGTGTGGGGACTTTGGCTCCTCTTCGACTTTAATGTGGAAAAAGGGCTCCAGTCGCTCTTCCTCTTTCATGGGGTTGTGCTCCTGCGGCTGCCTCTCCATTCTTGAGCACCACTTCTGCTGCTCAGGCCGATGATCTTCACTGATATTTGCAGGAAACAAGAAGACAAACACACATGGTTTAGTAAAGTCGAGCAGACAACTACTGGCAACTCTGGTTAAGAAGTGATTTTTAGCTGCTAATTATTTTAGTTCTTTTAGTTTTCTTTCCCTAAAACAACAGGACCATTTTTAAAACAGGAAAATTCAACCTTGAATTCAACTTAATTTATTCACTTTTTAAAAATTCCCCTACGAATGAATAATCATTTTTTACATCAAATCAAGTGTGCCACAATTACTGTTTACCACCCATGGTGTTATTACTTTGTACAACCCCTTTTCTCCAACAAAATAGCAACAAATCTTCTATAATATCTCACAAGTTGGGAGAATACAGAAAGAGGGATCGTTGACAATTATCTTTGCACTATCTCTGAACTACCAACCAAATGATGCTAATTCTTGGATACTAATTGATATGAAGGGCGACCAGTGTGAGACGCACTTCTGAAATAACAAAGTTGCTTAAATGACCTTTAATATTGTATTGTTAATGTTGTATCCCGAAATGTATTTTTTAACATTGATTGCTGCTGTTTTCACAGGGGTTTTTCAAGCATATCAGGTTTTAGACGTTTTCATTTCTTTTATTTTCAAAGTTAACCTATGGATAATATGGATTTTACAATGGCTTGTAATTTATAGTTGATATTTCTGAAAAAAAATCCACCTGTTGCTGAGCCTAACCCATAATTCATAAATGTTACTAAACATATTATGTTACTAAACATATTATAATTAGTAGTAGTAGTAGTTGTATGATTAAAAAAAATCTCAAAAAGTTTACTTGCATCTCTGATAAAAAAAAAACTAAACTAAAAACGGTTCACATTTTGAAATGATCACTTTGACACCATTCCTAGAGAATCACAATGTCCTGTCACTGTTAAGCTATTTTTTGAACAGGCCTGTGGGCGACTCATGTGGTCCTTGGGGACTACCTGGTGCTCCCCAGGGTAAGCTCTCCCCCTCGGAATAGAACTTTCAACAGGTGGACACACACTCGTGTGCCACAGACAAACACTCTAGTCGACGGTATACTTGTCCAGGTAAAGCTGATCGCATGCATAGGCAAAAACCTCGCACGTGTCGTTCCAAACAAGCCGGCTCGTTAAGGAAAAATGCTACAATGTGATCCCGTGGCCAATGTATGACGAACATTAAAGCATCGGGGGATAATGCAGAGTGGAATGAAGTGAAAACACCACTGACGGGGGGATCTGGAAATTTCAGTTGGTGCTGACCCACAATTGCCTCTTTTTGATCAAAATCGTGTTCAATGTTGGGGACGACCCATCAGGTCCCGAACGTATAGACCTATGGGTATTAATATTACAACAGATGTAATGCCGTAGTTTGGATCATGTTGAGAGGAATAAGTATACTAACCTAGCCGTGTAACACAAGTTGAGGCTGCTTGAAAGACAGCGACCGGTGGCCGATGTTGGAAAAAAAACTTCCTCCCCGTACGCTTCTTTCACATCTTTTTCACACTAAAATCACAACACTTTACACTCACACTTGATCCCTGCTTAGCTATTCATTGATAACAGACGTATTTCTTGGTTATCTGAGCAAAACTCAGCTAAGCTAGGTCGAGAAACTGTAACGTGCTATGAGACGAATTTGCACGATCACGAAGATTTTAGTTATTAATGTTTTAATGCAATAAGGTCGTGACAGGCGTACTGCAACGAGGCTAAAATACATTCAGTACCGATTCGGGAATCATTATTTAGGGTACTCCGTGTGATTAAATGAAAAAAAACCGTCATCAATCTAGCTGAAGCGGAAGTACGACTACGGCAAATCCACTTGGTCAAACCTCGTGTATTGTATTTTTGCATTGCGTGTGAATGTATTGTCGTTAATTTTGTTATTATTATTCCACATTCTAATCGATTTCAACCCCCATACATTAGGCTTGTAACCTTGGGGAGACAAGCATTGTATTCTTTCCTGGCTTGATTTGTAAGGTTCTGTTGTCACCTCGTGTCTAAAACAGTGATAATTGCCACCAAAATTCATATTTCACAATCCTCTTGTTCAATTCATCCTGTTTAAAATAAAAGCGATCTGCGGGTTAATTTGGATTCATAGAGGTCAAATGTGAATATGAGCTGCCGTGAGGAAACGTCACTCTCCCCTCCACAAATTCAAGCGGACAATAGTAGAAATACGTATATCCATTTTGGAGGGAATTGGTCGTAGTTTTGGCCAGTTAGTGATATCAAATTTTTGTTACGGCAGAGAAGCAGTCAGCCATGGCTGTTAGCTTCTACTAGCTCTCGTGGCTTGTTGAGGCAGGATTAACTTTCCACAGAAGCTCCGTATTCGCCACTGGCCACGTTCGCCACCGCTGGTCAGGCAGCCAGAAGCACCAGCTGGTGGGACTGAGGAGGTCATGTCCCAGGCACCTTCTCCGGTCATCCCTGTCGTGGTCGCACATCATCTATGCAACCATAGCAGGGTGAACACTTTATATTGTATCCACAAGTTGGCTGGGTCAATTTCAGATAAACCGCTGTGATGAAAACAGAGAGACGTGACAGAAAGTACACTGTAGGCTTCATGGGTTGAAGCGGGCCTAAGTAGAGATGTCTACGGGGCCGTTTGACCCAGCGATTTAGAAAACATTGCCGATATATTTACAATGATTTTGAATGGACAAATAGTCTGTGGTTCCTCCCGTGATTTCCACCACATAGAGGGAGGGGGTTGGTCCATTTGGCTTATTCCCTGGGTGGTTTTAAAGGCAGGTGGCCTGGTGGTCCAGTGGTTAACGCGTCAACCTCACAGTGCAGAGGTACTGGGCTCGATTTCAGCTCCGGCCTTCTTGTGTGGACTTTGCATATTCTTCCTGTGCCTTCGTGGTTTTTCTCCAGGTACTCCGGTTTCCTCCTACATTCTAAAAACAGGTTAATGGAACACTCTAAACTGTCCCTTACTGTGATTGTGAGCGCGGATGGTTGTTCGTCTCTGTGTGACATGCGATTGGCTAGCAACCGGTTCAGAGTGTCCCCCGCCTACTGCCCAAAGACAGCTGGGATAGACTCCAGCACGCCCCACGACCCCTGTGACGATAAGCGGATCAGAAAATGGATGGGTGGTTTTAAAGTAGCAATTTTTGTTGTGCTTTCTCCAAAACAAATGGATATAATTGAAAATGCAAGTTATTATAATTGTCCTGATAAAAAAAATACATGAATTGAACTTGTTAGTGAAAAATTGACCATCTTACCCAGTTGAGTATGGTTAGGAAACACAAAATGACTGTATTGACATTTCCCAAACGGCTACAATTGGAATCGAAAATCAGTAAATGTGGAATCTAGTTGAACCGTAGCACGCATTCAAAACTAGCTACTGTATTTACAGAAACATTATGGTCATTGAGAACCTCCTTCCAGCCCCTTTCCTCTCTCACTGAAGAGAGCCTACCTCTGTCTTCCTCACGCCCCAATGTCGCTCTTCGGTTCAGGTACAGTGCACACATCCAGCCACATGTCACTAAGAACTTCCATCCATCCATCCATTTTCCGAACCGCTTGATCCTCACTAGGGTCGCGGGGGGTGCTGGAGCCTATCCCAGCTGTCTTCGGGCAGTAGGCAGGGGACACCCTGAATCAGTTGCCAGCCAATCGCAGGGCACACAGAGACGAACAACCATCCACGCCCACACTCACACCTAGGGACAATTTAGAGCGCCCAATCAGCCTGCCATGCATGTCTTTGGAATGTGGGAGGAAGCCGGAGCACCCGGAGAAAACCCACACAGGCCCGGGGAGAACATGCAAACTCCACACAGGGAGGCCGGAGCTGGAATCGAACCCAGTACCTCTGCACTGTGAAGCCGACGTGCTAACCACTGGGCTACCGGGCCGCCTCACTAAGAACTTGACTAAGCTTAACTGTAGTACCCCAGCAGAAAACGCTCAGTGTACTGAGTTGGAAACGACACTGGTTGTGCACGTTCAAAAAAATCAATATAAAAACACCAACTTTCGAGCGGTTGAAATGGTCCAAGCCACAGCTTTTTTCGTTGTTTCCCACAAGTTTTGAATGTTGTTTAGTAGCCCGAAGTCCCTTTATCCATAATGCGACCTGAGATCTGCAAGTCGCTTTTTGGGGTGGCGCTATCTTGACTCCACAGTTCCGAGCGGAGATTGGCCTCACAACACCACCTCGGGCCTGGCAGGCGTCGCGATTAACTGGACATAAATCACCGTAAAAGATGGATAACCAGATCCAGGTATTTTTTTTAATCGCCCTTTACGACTCTTGCATGTGCGTCTATTGCGTGCTGTTGCCTCAACGCGTAATTGTACTTAATTAGTTGGCCAGCATTCACTAATGACCGTGCGCGGCGTCGTTTAGGCCTATTTACGAAAACACGACGCTTGCTACTCATTTGTGAAGTGTCTTGCAAGCATGATATGCTTCCGTAAAGTTGAATATTTACAAACTTTCGATGTTTTCCCCATTTACCAAACTTCGGCGCGTTTGTGGCGCACTCTTTAATTACATACTGCGCTATTGTCGGGTCTCTCAGAGTTGATTCAACACTTTAGTATTTACAACATGATTGAATACTGAGTTGAATGACCCGCAATGAGTATTAAACGATGGTGAGCTAATTTAAACAAATTAAGGCGTTAGCTTCGTCCTTATTAAGCGTTTTAGTGGCTAATGTAAGAATAGAAGCATATTTTTTTTGCATGTCGTTCCTTTTTTTTTTTTCTAACTGAACACGATTCGAACCAACTAGGGCACATAGATACTCCTGTAGTTAGAAACATATCAAATGGTTTGGACCAGAAAAAAAGCTACATTTCGCGGCGTGGTTGCTGCTCTTTACAATTTCTAATCTGCAGAAAGTGCAAGCTTTTGCAGACTTGATATCTTTTTTAATAACTTAAAATTTGTTGCAGTGGTGTAGTGCTAATTCTTTTTGTTGTTGTTTTTGCAATATTATGATACCGACAACAAATAAACAATAAACAAAACAAACAATTAATTGTGAGCACTATAAAGGTGATATGAAATTCCCTAACTTAACAAATATGTTTTTTCCTGACAGTTGAAAGGAATATCCAACCAAATACGGTGAGATCCTTCATAATTACATAAAATAATGGCCAAATCAGAATGCCAAATCAACAAAACACTTTATCTGGAGGAAGAAATGGAAGCTTTCGGACTAGATAAGCCCAACACCAAACCAAAGCTGTCAAGCGGAAGGGTCCCCAATAGACACAACTAGATTCTGATGGTATGATAACTGTGAGCAAAAATATTGTGGTATTACAGTATTAAAATTATAGCTTTTAAACAGGCTTTCCATTGCGTCATTTGGAATGTACCAGTAAAAGGATTTCGGTCTATCGTGTGGCATTAACTCAATCGATGCAGTTCTATGCTATTGATATAGCTGATCACAATACAGGCACCCAGTTGGCTGCATAACACACACATGTCAATGTGACACACCAGAGGAAGTTCAATGATGATTGGGTGACTGGCGCACGAGACATTAGTTTCTTCAGCGGTGTACACTCAAGCCAAGTGTGTACACTAAGAGCAATATGAATTTTCCCATTACAAAAATTGAGGGAAATGATGTGAATTGAAGGACACGTTGGTTATTTATTTATTTGTTTGTTTGTTTATTTATTTCATTGGCACATTAATCAACACAAGAATAAACAGTGTAAATGCGCCCCGCACTTAGCATAAATGCTCGTTTTCAGCCGTAGTCCTAAGGTAGGTTTCTTAACATAAACATAAACATAACATCAACAGTTACCATAAAGTAACAAAATAATTTAACACAACACATAACATAAACACGGACAGTCATGCAATCTTAGCCACTTTTCCTGCATACGCTTTGTTGTTTGAAGCGGTTGTAGAAAATCAAAGTGTCCTTTCACCAATGGATCAGAGACGTCACGCTCAAAATGTGCACACGTCTGCCACAAGCTAAGTTTGTAAGTAAATAAGAAGCCGTAGCGTCCATTGACGATGGCCATTCGAGGCTGACATTATGAGCAGGAGGACCTCGGAGTAGGGCTCCTCCTGTGGACAGATGTCTCAGTGATAGTGGGGACAGTGACGAGGAATACACTTTTAAACCAGGTGAAAATAATTTGTTTCTAAAGTTTCAGCTTGTTTGTGACATTTGTGGATGTAGCTGTGTGGACACATCGACTAGATACAAATCTCTGCTCTTTTCCAAAGTCATTACATTTTTCGACGTCTTCATTCACATGTAAGGGCCAGACGGTGTAACAGTGTGCAAAGCGCACCGTTCATCTGTGCCTCAACAAAAACAACTACTTTTGTGAATTCCAAAAGTGATCTAAAGTTATATTCTCTCTATCCACACTGAAAGGACAGACAAGCTGAGTGGAAGTAAACATTTTTTGTTGCAGGTTTTTGTTCATTTCTCGTGTTTTGTTTCCAGTGTGCGTTCTCATACTTCATAGCAGTGTTTTATAATAGCGTAGCAATTGTAAGAGTTGTAACTCCTGACAATGACTTTGTTACATCACTAAAGGAGTCTCCACACCTGAGATGGGAACAGATGGGGTTTTTTAACCCTTGAAAAAAAAAAATGCCTGTTGTTGCACATTCACACTGAATGTACCTTTATATCTATTTAGTGCTTTATTCTCAAATGACCACTTTTGATTTACAAAGGAGGTTCATTTTCACTATGCAGTTTCTTTTTGGTGTCTTCTTAGGTGCTGAATGTTGAGCGTTTGCAGGCACTGGAAACCTGGCTTAAAACAACCAATACAAAGGTCACTCAAGTTAATGGCCAGCGGAAATATGGAGGACCACCTGAGGGTGAGAATGGACCCTTATACACCTGGGCTGTACGAAATTCAGAATTAAATTGGCAGTGCCCTCTAAATTCCAAATCACTTCTTGAATTTGAATTGGGGTGGCAAACTTAGCAAGCTTAGCAGTGTTTTACCCTATTTGCAACATAAATTTCATGCAGATATTATTGCAAGGACTTCATGTGCACAATACTTAATTATAGTGAACTGCACTTATTTTCTCTTTCTCTTCATTGCTTTCAAAGTATGGATGGGGCCAACCCCTGGAAAAAACTGTGAGGTTTTCATCAACAACATCCCACAAGACGTCTACGAGGACTTGCTGATTCCTCTCTTCAGCTCGGTGGGGCCACTGTGGGAGTTTCGACTCATGATGAACTTCAGCGGACAAAACCGTGGATTTGCTTATGCCAAATATGGCTCCGCAGATGTGGCTAAAAATGCTATTGGCCAGCTACATGGTCACATGCTTTTGCCAAGTGTGCGTTTAATTGTATGCCTTAGCACTGAGAAGAGGCACGTCTACCTCACAAATTTACCAGGCACCTTCAAGCAAGATGAGCTTCTTAAGGTACTGCAGTTATCTTAACCCCCTTTGTATAATAATGTGTACTGTACATGGCTGGATCGTTGGCACTGGCCAATTAGTGGGCGAAATCTTTTGTGCGTTTGAGTCTCAGCCATTGTCCCAATGCTAGCAACTTCCGGTCTCCAATCTGCGAAATAAATCCATTAAAAAAAAATAGGTGAGTTGCATCAGGAAGGGCATTCTGCATAAAAACTGTGTCAAACAAATCATGTGAGTTACTTTCTAATGGCACATTCAGATCATTTTATGTAGCCCATGAAACCAAGTCATGTGTGTCAACTTCCACGATTCTGGCTAAAATGTGTACTCAAATTTCAAATTTGTCATATGTAGTAAGTAATAATGTTGCGATATTGCAGTTGGAACGACTTGAAGAACTTTTGTCCTTGACTTCTGATTTCAAAACTAGTTCTCCATCAATTTGTTGTGATGAGGCCATTAAACATGCATATGGTTTCACACTCCTAATGGCCCTCTGTGGGGAAACTAACTACAAGGCGGGCTGAAACAAAAATTGGACAAGATGGTTGGATTGTAGGTCTTCCTTTTACGATATGTAAATAAAGATGAAAAGAAGCACTTAAAGTCCCTGTAAAGTGAAAATAAAAATGTAATTTTGAATTGATGCAGCAGTTAGAAGAATACTGTTAAAAACACACCAAAATCCAAGTGATTGAAAACATGGCCAAGTCTATAAAATGTGGCTTCAAAATTGTGAAAAATCACGCCCCGCTGATATTGTGGGCATGTCCGTTGAGGGTGCTGAAACCACGCCAAAATCAACGATCAATAAAATACCACAAATCGAATGCCTACACGTCCTTATGTGTTTCAGCCACAAAATTGTATCGACATAACACTAAAACGTCTGGGGTTTTCTTTCCCCTACTCCAAAATCCAATCACTATTCATCAGTGTGATTGTGTGCCCTGCGATTGGCTGGCAACCAGTTCAGGGTTTACCCCGCCTACTGCCCGAAATCAGCTAGGCTAGGCTCCAGTACGTCCGCGGCCATCGTGAGGATATATCAGTTCAGATGGATGGATTGTATTGCACTGTATAATCTTTTCTACCATTTTTCTGACTACCAGGTACTTTGCGAAATGGTAGAAGGGGTTGAGAGCCTTTCTCTGAAGTCTGGACCTGAAATAGAGGGTGTGTCAGCCATAGTCGTCTTCTCATCTCACTATGCGGCTTCTATGGCAAAGAGGGTACTCATGGAAGGTGAGTGAACCTTTGCAGCTGCAGGAGATGGACATCTAGTTGTGGTCGGAAGTTAACATGGGCTCAACAAACGTTTGCGATAGAAGCACCATTTGAGCACATTTTCATTAAATTCAAACTCGGAGCACACGTCTATGAGCGCAATGGTGTATTCATTTGTGAAATCAAGAAACTACAAACAAACGATGGGCTCATTTCCAGATTTAACAGAGCAAAACATCCAATTCTTATGCACTCTGAAGGAAAAAACAGACCACATTATTTTCAACTAAAATATTTGAGGTAGGCCTTAGTCTTTCCCTCATTGTATTTTTTCAAAGCCTTTGTTTTTTTTGTAATTGTAACGTCATACAGCTGAAGCATAATCACTTTCATTAAGTGTAGGGTAAATAAGAAATACTAGTTTTAAATTAGATTTTTGATTTCTGTTCCACCAATTCCTCATGTGGCCTGCAGTAGACCTGAACATGAAACATAACTATATCAGGTGCAATATAAAAATGTGCATCTATTGTCTTAGTAATAGTTATTTCTACAAAATAATAATATGGTTTCAGATTCAGTGCAAATCATATTGTTTTTATAGTGGCACTGATATTCCTGCAGGGTTGCAAGCTCTCACATGAGGTATGAATGGTGTTTATTTTTGATGTTGCTCACGATGGAAAAAAACCCACTTGCCTGTGGATGCAAAAATTGACAGGAGTCCAAATGCCAATCCCAGTATTCAACTCAAGTTTGTCCAGTTCAACATGGTATTTAGTGTCACTATTCGGAGCAAGTATGGCGCTTCTCATATGTACCTTCGTCAAGACACATTGTCAAGCATCTGGCCTGAGGCACTCTTCGTCAGCCAGCTGTCAACCACTGGAAGTGGTTGGCAGCTTGGTCTGACTTAATGCCGCTGCTGTCGTCAAAATCAATAGCGATGGAGCGACATTCAGAAAAGTGATGGGGAAGCTTGATGTTTTATTTTTCCTCCATAAACTCAGAACCTTTGCGATAATGGCACCCTAAACCAAACAATTTAAATGAACCCAACTAGTTCTGCCTGCAAGAATGGTAAAAAATGCAGCCAACATTATGCCAGAAGCTTGTTGATGGACAATGCCAAGGCATCTAACTGTAATCAACAGTGTCTTTTTCATAGGACTTCCCTCCCTCCTCCTCCACAGTGCTTGGTGAGAAGGAGGGGGGGGGGGGGGAGTTAATTGAAGGCAATTAACTTCAGACACCTACTTAACTCTGCAAACAGCCAATCATATTGTGCCCTACTTGGAAGTCCCCTAAAAAAAAAAAAAAAGAAAAGCTCATTACTGCTGACAGACAGCTTTGGTGTTCATTGAAAACGTATTCATATCGTCAAACCAGTTATCAGCCCACCAGGCCTCCTCTTGGAGTTGTTCACCAAGTGGTGAACCTCACCCCATCCTTGCTTGTAAAGAGCTGAGCCTTTTGGGGATCCTCCTTTTATATTCTATCATAAGGCTCAGCTGTTTCCAGTTAACCTGTTTACCCGTGGAATGTTTCATATCGGTGTTTGATGAGCATTCCTCAACTTTCCCAGTTGTTTGAGGACCGTGTTCCAGGTATAAAATTCCAAATGAGATGAAGCAGTTCAGATAATGAATGGATGGAATCTTATGGAAAATACCATTTGTGGTTGTCTACTTTAATGCCGTGAATGTACTATTTTATCAACCAGTCAGCAATATCGGAATCATCGTCTCTTTTCTCCCACTGACAGCAACGCTGATAATGAAACATTTTAACCCCTTTTATTTTATCTTCTATTCATGCTTTAAATCTAACATACTAATGTGCATGTTTTTGTCACTAGGATTCCTGAGGTGCTTTGGCATACGCATCTCAGTCCAGTGGCAGTACCCAATAAAGGTGAAAGATGAGTTGCACTTTCCTCAGAAATATAAATCCTTCAAGCCTTCAACCCCACAGCTTCCATCCAACATGGCAAACGTCTCAAAGATTTTAGCCGAGCCTCCTCCTACTCCACAAATCCCTTCGTTGCTTTCCGCTGATTTCTGCAGAGCTGTGGGAGGACCCATTGCCCCGAAATCAACCTCTCATGAGAATCTGTCTCCAGCATTGTCAGCCTCTCCAGTGACTTTCCTTCAAACGTGTTGTGAAATGAGTGGAATTGGTCTGCCACAATTTGAGTTTTGCGGCAGCTCTGATGGACCTGATGAATTCCTCCACTTAACCTTTAAGGTGAGTATCCTTGGCCTGGGAGTCTTGCCAGGGGAAGTTACGATATTGCCGGGACCCACTGCCACAACCACAATCGAGAGAGCTCGAGAGGCTGCCGCTCAGCAGCTTCTGAAGTCTGTGATTGGTCTGAAGGTCTTCCTCCGCTGAATCTGTTTGGAGCCTACCCTGCCCTTGTTGTCGTTTGTTCATGCTGTGTGCTTTTCTTAAAAGAGGTATGTCATGTTGATTGTGGTTTGTTACCCTTTGCATGTTTATGATTCTTTTTATGTACGAGTTGTAGTGGAATGATTTCACTTGGTTGAACTTGTTTTATACTTGCACGTGTTTTATTGCTTGACTTGTTTTTGTATAAATGTGAAAAGAAAATGGATCGGTGGCATCTTTGTTAAAACATACATGCAAATCATTCTTCCCTGGATTAGTAATATACGCACTGACACAGTAAATCAAATTAAGAAAAGTGTAATTAATACCTCTTTGTGTCTGTATAAACCACTCTTGGAGCAACGGTGTTCGAACTCTGGCGTCATGGGCCGATGTCCTGGCTGTTTTTCATCTCTCCTTGTCACAACACACCTGATTCAAATGATCAGGATCATTAACCTGCTTCTTCAGAGCTTGTTGATGAGCTGACCCTTTGAATTAGCAGGGAGAGATGGAAAACAGGCAGCACATCAGCCCTTGAGGTCCGAGTCTGGACACCCCTGACTTTGAGGCTTCTCCAGTTGCTTTGCTTGGCTTACTAGACACGAACAAAGACTCGTTTATTATAAACAAATTGCAAATTCAACTGTATTTATTTATAGAGCACTTTAAAACAACCACCGCTGTATACAAAGTGCTGCACATGGAGCAAATATCATACATGCAACAATAAACAAATTAATAACGAAGACAGTAGAAAGCACAAAACAGTAAAATTAAGATCAAGTCTGAGCCATGCTGGGTGAAAAGCCAAAGAATACAAATGAGAACAGCTGTTTTTAAGTACCTTCAGATTCGGGTTTTCAAAAACAGCTGTTTCAAAGTAATGTTTTCAAAAAGAACTCGGATTTCAAAGTAGGGTTTTAAACGAGAGCGACTATAGTAATAACAATAATGATACAGTACATGGCTTTAAATTGTATAGTTACCAGGGCGACTCCAGCTACTGCAGACAAATTCATTGTGTGTTTCAATTTACTTTCCCAATAATGATTGAAAAAAAAGAATAAAAAATAAACTGTCAATAATTTAGTCGGTCCGTTAAGTGAACCACTGTTAGTGAACGGTAACAGAATCATTGACAGTTTAAACATGTAATGACAAATACCGGCCAGCGGGAGTCACTAATGCAACAACTGTCTCCTTGAAGTACTGTAAAAGCAAAGTAAGCGAGACGGCGTGTTTAGACTGTTTTGAAATTGTATTCATGTCTGCAGTGAGCGTAGTTTTCTGCCATGGAACAGAATACTTTTAAGTCAATTGTTTTGTTTGTGTACTGTGTGCGATTAAAGCCGAAATTTCCTCGGATAGTTTAGCGCGGTTGCAACTTGCTGCGCACAAAGGCACGCGGAATTTGTCGTCTTAGCGATTTATTTTGAACACTTCCAAAATAATTTACTGTTCAAAATTTAATTTGGACCGGATTTGCTCAGCGATTTTTTTTCTGTCTAAATTTGAATACTTAACGATTTACCGACCCCGGCAAGAAGTTTGTCCAAGTGAGCTTGTCGTACAACTTCCGCTGCACATTCACATCCGTGTTCGTTGTGGCTAGCCGTACACACTTGACGAAATAATTATTCCCAAAATATTACAGAACCTCCCGAAACTTGAACGCAAATCGCCATATTATCGCTTCACTGGAGTAAACATCTTCCATTAAATCACCGAGTTTGGGTAAACTCGTCTCGGTGCACGTTGTGGAAGCTTCTTGATCTAACCTAGCTTGTATTAGTTTGCCGGCCGCTCACAAAGAGACGCGTTTGATAGCAATACATCCTGTGTTAAAAACAAATCCGGTGTGTGTAAATCGTTGAAAATGTGTGCAAAAACCGTAAAAGAAGAGTTCGGGGAGGAACATTTTTGGGCAAAAGAAAACGAGCCACAACGTCAACTACTGGCCGACGTATTCAACGAGTCTCCAGATGTGTCACAAAGAGCAGGTTTGTTCACTTCTTATCCTTGTTTAGCAACTAAACGCTTTGTTCAAAACTGCATTCGTGTATAATCCGTGTCCCACGTAGTCCTATTACAACATTTAAAAGTGTTAATATAATACGAGTGAGCCTGAATTTGTGTGAAATTACACAAAACCTCCGATTATCTCCTCAAATCAATTTGTCAAGACTTGCACAAAAAAAAAACAACAATGAATGAAAAGAGAAAATTATTTGTACCAATTTCCCGCTATGGCCTTTAAACAGTGAAACAGCCATACCATCTTAACTTTATTTGAGGATAATCAGAAGCACTGTAAATGACGGCAGATGTTTGCTGACACAATATCGTGCTCATAAGAAATACTCTGGGGGTATGAACATTTATGAGCGCACCAGTATATATATCACCATTCTACGAAATATACAGTATATCCTAAAATACAATCCATTATATTTAATCAATTAAAAGTGGAATAATAATAATAATGTGTCAGTATGTTGTCAGTTTTGAAAAGAAGAAAATAACATAATATAAAAAGTGTTTACAAAAACTGTTCAGAGTCTTTCTGGTGGCACGTGTTTGTTTTGGCAGAGACACAAATGCTTTACATGTACAGAATGTTCCTGAGGCAATGAGATGGTTTTGCATCTCTGGTGATAGTGTCTGAGCAAATGTCTTATTTTGAGTGAACGCAAAAGATAATCTGTCTGCTTTCATGGATGTCTACAGAAATCAGAATACTTTTGAGAGGCTGATATCAAAGGATTTAGACATCTTTTCAGTTAAATAATAGCTGTAAGTGATGAATTGGTTATCAACATAGTTGTCATTTCATTTAAATCGATTAGTTTGTCATGAGTCGATTATCTTTGACACCTTGAGACTATGTAAAATATGAGGGATACATTCAAGTTCCATCAAACGACAAGCAGCTAGCTGTACATCTGACGGAGTCGTCATCAGAGCAAAATTAGCTGGTCAAGCCAAGGAGGGTGCACCCTGCCATCGTGCCTGCTGCTGTTAGAGCTGGCCTGATGCTGTGAGGCTAATCTGCAGATCCTACAAGTTTATATGTATATTTTTAAAAGGATTTGTCACAGTTTTCGAAACTTGGAAGACTTCAGATGCAGTGCTTAATGAGGGATAGCTCCCTCAGCATTGGCCAGAAAGTGATCGGTCAAGTTACGTATGTTCCCTTTCGTCATCTGATTTTGGTGCCAGATGACACTGTTATTTTCCAGGCATCCCGAGAATTCTGCTATGCTAGCCTTTTGGAATAACTTCCAGCTGTATGTGTTCTCTGCATGTGTTTTTTTTTTTTTTTGCAAAGAAACACTGACATACATTTGCACAAATAACTTGATATACATGTAAAATAATATAAAGATCAGATGTGTACTTCATGGTATTGGTCTCCTTGCATGTAATACACAGAATAACACCTTATTCTCCTGAATATTGCGGAATTTTTTAAATTTTTTTTTAATTACTTAACTGCTCAAGCACCTTTGAAAGGAACACAAATGAGTGATTCTCAAACATAATTAATATTGCTGAATTTGATTTTTTTTTAATGACTTAACTGCTCAAGCGCCTTTGAAAGGAACATAAATGAGTGATTCTCAAACATAATTAAGAATGCTCATGTTAATACATAACAGTCACAGCTTGACGCTTTCAAACCACATGTGTTTGTCTTGTTGTGTCTTGCAGATGTCAGTGAAGGATGTCTTCATCGTGACCAGCAGGAGCCCGAGCGCCTTAACTGTAAAGAGGAAGAGGAGCCAGAGCACCTCCACATTAAAGAGGAAGAGTTGGAGACTGATATCACCAATCCGCCATTGGCTGGTGTTGTCCTGAAAGTTCACGATTGTCAAAGTGTTGAGAAGAGAGGGGCTGAGCCTTTGAGCAGTAGCTCAAGTCAACACATGACAACAGAAGGCGAGAGAGACATCTGTGGAGCATCACAATTAGGGAGCCTCTTAGCTCCGCTTTCAGATAGTGATGACATATCATCACATTCTCCCGACACTGAGGATGATGATGATGATGATGATGGACACTCTAAAAGTGATATGACAGGTCACACTGACAACAAACACAGAGAATGTTCTCAGTGTGACAAAACTTTTTTCAACAGGTCGTCATTGAAAAGACACATGAGAACACACACTGGGGAAAAACCTTTCTCCTGCTCAGTGTGTGGCCTTATAGTAAATCAAAAGTGTAGTTTAACAACTCACATGAGAACGCACACTGGGGAGAAACCTTTTGCCTGCTCATTTTGTGGTCAAAAATTCTCTGAAAAGGGAAATTTGATAAAACACACCAGAACACACACTGGAGAAAAACCTTTTACCTGTTCAATTTGCAGTAAGAGCTTTACTGAAAAGGCCAGTTTAATAAGCCACACAAGAACACACACTGGAGAGAAACCTTTTTCCTGCTCATTTTGTGGTCAAAGATTCTCTGAAAAGGGAAACTTAAGAACACACACAAGAACGCATACTGGTGAGACACCATTTGCTTGCTCAGTTTGTGGGCAAAGATTTGCTTGGAAGGGACTTCTGAACGCACACATAAGAACACACACTGGGGAGAAACCTTACGCATGCTCAGTGTGTGGTCAAAAATTCTCTGCAAAGGGAAACTTAAGGATACACACAAGAACACACACAGGTGAGAAACCTTTTGCTTGCACAGTTTGTGACCAAAAATTCTCTGTGAAGGCGACTTTAAGAACACACATAAGGACACACACAGGTGAGAAACCTTTTACCTGCACAGTGTGTGGTAAGAGCTTCTCTGTCAAGGGAAGTTTAATAAGCCACACAAGAACACACACCGGGGAGAAACCTTTTGCCTGTTCAACTTGTGGTAAAATTTTCACGCAGAAGGTACATTTAACAAGACACGTAAGGACACACACAGGAGAGAAATCAGGTAGTGGTTCAGCCTGCAATTTAAGTTCAGGAGTGAAAGATCTTCGTCCTGAGCAGCAGGAGTCGACCCCCAACATTAAAAAGGAAGAAGTGTGGCCAAAGCCCTCCCTCCTTAAAGAGGAAGAAGAGGAGGAGGATATCACTAAGTTTCCATTGACTGTTGTCACTGTGAAGAGTGAAGACGGTTGATGAGAACGTGAGGACAACAGAGGAGCTGAGCCTCCAAGTACCAGCTCACGTCAATACATGACAACAGAAGGTGATGCGGACCATCATGGGGAAGTCAAAAGCAGGCAGCCTCTTCGCTTCACTATCATGAAGTGACGAAACGATGTCACGCACCACTCGCGCTGATAATTATGAGGAATCAAAAGGAAATGACATGTCCCATTGATACCAAACCCTGTTCTCTTTGAAAGCACTGAAAAAAAATTTCCTTTGCAGGCGTTCCACTCACTTGTTTTGATATACAATATACGCCAATGTATTTTATTTTTTAAATGTAAGTTGAATGTATTTGGTTTGTTTTCTGATTGTTTTAATTTGTATTTAATGTCGAATGTTGCGACTTTGTGATTTATACAATGGTGCCTTGACGTTCATCACCCCTCACAAACAACAAAACATTTGACGTGCTTTCAATTAAAGCAAAAATTGCTGTGTTGTAAAACATTACAATGTGAATATAACCAAACATCATAGAAGGCAATTTTGAAGAAATTTAAAAGGGTTTGTCAATTGTAATTAAGCCGAAAGCCTCACCAACACACACTTTGTATTTGTTGATGGCTAACAGGAACTGGAGTCAATTGGATTGGCCCTGCACCACGTGGTTAATTCAGCGTCAATGTATGCCTTATGCTGCTTCTGAATGTTTCTTCTGTAGTTTGTGTGTTTGACGGTCCTATTCAATAAACAGCTCAAAAGTGCATCATGACTTTGACAACTGCACCAGTTCTCGCCTTCTATGATGTCACTAGATCCATTGCTGTGTCAGCTGACACGAGCGGCTATGGCCTGGGGTGTGTGCTCCTCCAGCTTCATGGAGGAGAATGGAAGGCAGTAGCCGACTGCTCCTGGTGTCTCACAGAAGCTGAAACACACCCTGCGCAGATCGAGAAGGAATACCTGGCCAGCGTATGGGCATGTGAGAAATTTGACAAATACCTGTGTGGTTTGGATCAGTTTAGGCTCGATACCGACCACAAGCCATTGGTAGCACTTACCAACAGCCAGAGCCTAGACAACGCTCCATTGAGATGTCAACGCCTATTGATGAGACTCCTGTGGTACAATGCAAAAGCAGAATATGTGCCTGGGAAGACATTAATTGTGGCAGACACCCTGTCTCGTAACCTTCAAGGGCATTTAATGGACACAGTGGACACACATGAAGATGGGGCCTGCTACGTAGCCGCAGTGTTGCATGGTGTCCTCAGCAAAGATAGAGAGCATCAGAATGGCAACAGCAACTGACAGTGAACTGCAGCAGGACCAAATGGATTTGGTCCTGCTGCAGTTCACTGTCAGTCCTGCTGGCCGGAGTGTAGCAAGAAAGTTCGGCTACACATTAAAGAGTATGCAAAAGTGAAAAATGAGCTATCAGAAGCTGATGGAATCATAATGAGAGGTACCAGAATTGTAGTTCAGAGAAAAATGAGAGCAGAGATCTTGCAAAAGGTACATGATGGACATTAGGGGCTCACAAAGTGCAGAGACAGGGCATCAGTTTGGTGGCCTGGGCTGTCTGTGGAAACCAAGATCATTGTGGAGTCGTGCCAGACCTGTTTGGAGATGAAGTTTAGGCCAAAACAAGGAACCCCTTATCCCCAGAGTGCTGCCTACATGGAAACGGATTGGTCTTGGATTGGATTGGATGCATGGATTGAGGAGCCGACGATGAGAAGAAAGGAGCGTCAGCGCAGAGCGCCGATGCATATGTGGAACTGGGAGTCGCGGCTTGGAATTGAAGCGGATTTACATGGGACAGGAGAAGAGAGCCAATCTCTCTTTTTCGTTAATGGATGCTACAGCTTAGCTTGTAGCAGACGTGTGCACATTGCCGCATGACGTCTTTGATCCACTGGTGAAAAGGACACTTTGATTCGCTCCTCTTTTATCTATTACGGCTTCAAACAACAAAGTGTATGCAGGAAAGTGGTTAAGATTGCACAATTGTCTGTGTTTCATGTGTTGTCTTGTATTATTTTGTCATTTTTTGGTCAACTTTTCTTTTGATGGCGGCGCGGACACCCGCAGCGGCTCCTCTTGTTTTATGTTGAGGGGGAAGAAATTTCATCTGTGCTGTATGTTACACATACGTACAGCACATTTGACAATAAAGTTGTATTCAATTCAATTCTTGATCAGCCCTGCGGGACTGCTAATTGGGTAGGAAGATAAAAACAACACTGCCTTTATTAGAGACAAACCTACAGACCATCAAACAAAAGGACGCTCAGGAGAAGGCAAAACAAAGTTTTTGACTTCAATCGTCGCCCTGGGGTCAGACACCTACCTGTTCTTCATCCAGGAGACACGGTCAACACTAAATTGGACCACGAGAAGGGTTGGAAGTCACCAAGAGTCAAGGTCAAGGTCATCCAGAGGAAGGCCGTCACACCGAGATCTTACCTTGTTGACATGGAAGGTCGGACAGTACAGCGCCGTAATAGATCCTATCTCTAAGCAGGACCAACTCCTCCACCATTAATGCTTGTCCACCCTGTGTGTCGAAAATGATTTCCAATCCACGAGTGTCACCACCCCAGAGACACTTCCCACTAAACCAAGTGAAGTCACGAACCCAAGACACAGTCGCACAATACAACAGACTCTTACAAGATCTGGACGTGTCAGTAAACCTGTCATGAGACTTGACCTGTAGGCATCAGGGCCCGGTTTCCGACCCTGAGGCACAAGGAAACACCTAACAATGGCCTTTGGGAGGAGGGAGTGGGGGGGGGGGGGGGGCATTTTAAAGGGCGTTGTGATTCAAGTGCCAATTTATATGTGTTAAGGCCATGTCGAAATGCTGATATAAAGTTGAGCAATATTTGCAGGATGTTGTTTCATGCATAATTCATGTTGTAAAGGAGAGCTATCCAAGAGGGATCACTGATTTCAGTTTAAAAGGCCCAAAGAATGTTTCCATGTTTATTGCTGTGCAGAGAAGCAAATTAATATTTTAAAACAGCCGCTGTTCCTGTTTTTTTCCTTTATTTTTATATTTAGTTAATGAGATGAACTTGAAAAAGGGGAGATGTCACAAATGCAAATATATGAAAACTTTTCTGCTTAGGCTCTCAGCAAAATATTTTTATTTCTGAATAACACTGATCTCCCTCCTAGCTTCAAAACAATTTCACTTTCCTCAAGTGACAGAAAAGCATGAATACATAGAAGATACTGATACCTAAAACAAATACACACAAGCAATACGTTCCAAAAAGGTTTTATTCTACCCTTGATGTCAGGAAATTATTTGGTTACACTTTATCTCTAATTCACAGTCATTCTCAAGACACATAACAGACATAACAATTCAATTAGCAAGTTGGTGGTTGTTAAGCCTGTACAGCATGGAACACCAACCTTTTTGAAACTAATAACTTGGTGATCCCTCTTCAGGCTCAGATCATTAAGGGAGGGTTACAGTAAATATTATTTGCTCTTGATGATTCCAATTTTCACATCTTGCTTCATAGTTGTGGCACATTAAATACATCTTTTTATGCTTTAATCAAAGAAGTAGCGCTACACATTGCCTAAAAAAAGCAAGTTTAACCGATTTGCCCTCAGATGTCACCAACAGCGTGCGCAGATGCACCAAAGAACATTTCCATTTACACCGCTTGCAGTTGTCTGTGGAGACAGCTCATAATTGTAACGTTTCTTTTATCAACAGGGGATGAGAAGACGGATCAAGGAACAGTGAGAAGGTCTTCCTCAAGAGGAAAGGAAGCGCACCATGTAAGGGGTAACAGTACTGCCATACATCTTGCAAACTGCTTGAAATGAAGAGCGGTTCAGAAATGGAGTTTGAGGCAGTGAAAGTTTGTGTGTGTGTGTGTATGTGTGTGTGTGTGTATATATATATATATATATATATATATGTATATATATATATATATATATATATATAAAAAAATTTCAGTCATTCATTTTCCTCACTAGGGTTACGGGGGTGCTGGAGCCTATCCCAGGTTGCCAGCGAATCACAGGACACACATGGACAAACAATTATTTGCACTCACACTTGCACCTTGGGACAATTTAGAGTGTTCAATTAACCAGCGAAGCATGTTTTTGGAATGTGGGAGGAAACCGGAGTACCCCAAACAACTTTTCCTTTTTTTCTGTATTTAATCAACTCTCCCCGCTCTACTGTCCCACTGCGAGTATGGAATGTTGCCAGTGTTTGGTAACACTGGCAACACGCCTCATAACACCTTAAAAGTCTTCAGCATTATCTGTGTCAGAACAGTGTGACGACAAGTTGTCACGATGTGATGATGAAAAGGCGGTGTGATTGTGATCCTCCACTGTGGTCTCCTTTTCCTTCTATTTTCATGTGTTGGCTTGAGGTGCTGCTCGGAGGCTCGGTCCATTAGCTGTGCTCACCTCAATAGTCTTCATCATCTTCGCACTTCACAATGACATCAGTCAATGGCAAATCAACGACATCTTCCCCCTCCTCTTCCTCTTTAACGTGAAGCGGCTCTGGCTCCTGCTGCTCCACGCTGGAGGTGCACTCTTGTGGCTCATAATGAAGATTATCCAATCCTAAACTAAAGTCACAGACTGAATCGGTAAAAGGTTTCTCTCCACTGTGCGTTCTTCTGTGCCTTTTTAAAGTATCCCTTTCTGTGAAGCTTTTACCGCAAACTGAGCAGGCATAAGGTTTCTCCCCAGTGTGTGTTCTTGTGTGCCTTTTTAAACGTCCAGTTAAAGAGAATGTTTTACCGCAAACTGAGCAGGCAAACGGTTTCTCACCAGTGTGTGTTTTTGCATGCCTTATTAAAAGCCCATTTATAGAGAAGGTTTCACCACAAATTGAGCAGGCAAAAGGTTTCTCTCCAGTGTGTGTCCTTGTGTGTTCTGTTAACCTTCCCTTGTGAGCAAAGCTTTTACCACAAATTGAACAGGTAAAAGGTTTCTCCCCAGTGTGTGTTTTTGTGTGTCTTATTAAATCTCCCTTCACAGTAAAGCTTTTCCCACAAAGCGAGCAGGGAAACGGTTTTTCCCCAGTGTGTGTTTTTGTGTGCCTGATTAAGCCTCCCTTTACCGAGAATCTTTGGTCACAGACAGAGCAAGCAAAAGGTTTTTCCCCAGTGTGTGCTTGCTTATGTGTGTTCAATTGTACCTTCCAAGCAAATCTTTGACCGCAAATTGAGCAAGCAAAAGATTTCTCCCCTGTATGGGTTCTTAAGTGTGATTTTAAGCTACCCTTAACAGAAAATCTTTGACCACAAGTTGAGCAGGCAAATGGTTTCTCTCCTGTGTGTATCCTTATGTGTTTTACTAGACTTTCCCTTCCAGAAAAGCTTTTCCCACAGACTGAGCAGGCAAAAGGTTTCTCTCCAGTGTGGGTTCTCATGTGAGCTGGTAAACTACTCTTATAAGTTAATCTTATACCACACACGGAGCAGGAAAAAGGTTTCTCCCCTGTGTGTATTCTTGTGTGTGTTGTCAAATTGGCTCGTTGAGTGAATGTTTTACCACAAACTGAGCAGGGAAAGGGCTTCTCTCCAGTGTGGATCGTCATATGTCTTTTCAAGAGAGACTTAGAGACAAAGGCCTTTTCACACTGAGAACATTTCCAGTGTTTGTTGACAGTGTTACTTGTCGTGTCGCCTTCAGAGTGTTCTTCATCATCATCATCATGAACATCATCATCAACATCATCATCTTCTTCAGTGTCAGGAGAGTATGCCGTTATGATGTCGCAATGTGATAGTGGAGTTAAGAGGCTGTCTGCTTCTATTTTCATGTGTTGGCTTGAGCTGCTGCTTGGAGGTTCCGCTCCTCTGTTCTCCTCACTTTGAATTTTCTTTTCATCAGATTCCTTCTTCAAAGGGGCCAATGTCACCAGCAACTTTGTGATATTGTCCTCCTCTTCCGCTTTAATGTAGGGAAATTCTGGCTCCTCTTCTACCTTAATGACATTGGGACCTTCCTCCTCCTTTTCCTCTTTAATGTGAGAAAGATCCTGCTGCTCAGGACCAATATATTCTTCACTGGCATCTGCAAGAAACAAGAAAACCAACACTTGGTTTGTTGAAGTATAATGTTGTGCCTTTAATGTTGTGTATTCTTTAACGATGTTTTTGCAATGTTCATTGAGAACATCTAGAATCGCACAGTTTCGTTCCAAAGTGCTTGAGCAGTGGAGTATCGGTAACCGGAAGTGCAAAACTAGAAGTTTTCCGGATGAGCAATTGTTCATCTGTTATTCACCGTTCAGCACAACAACAGGCCAACAGTACACATAGTGTATATTTCCTGGTATTTAATAATGCTACAGTAAATGTAAGTAAAGGTATTCATGAAAATGTATGCCTGTCATTCTTATCAAAACAGGCAGAGAACCCCTCACAGCTGACAATGTAATTCCCCAAATCAATATGGCAGCTGCAGTGACTTTGTAGAATTCCCTCATGTTAAACTTAATAAATGTTAGAAAACAATAATTCAATTGGCTATTTGAAACAAAGTATGAGCTTTCAGTGCAATATCGGCAAAAATATCTGTATCTGTGGAGCAAATACCCTTTACTGATTATGTTATCGACTCGTAAAGAAAGCACGCTTATCATTAAATCGCATTAATCACATCTCAAAGTCAAAATTAAAACTCAGCACTCCATTCTGCTAATAACAAGAAAAATGGTGACAGATTGGATGAGAAAGTTTAAGCATGGACAAAATATTGATTTCTATTGCAATGTACTTGTACTGCTGCATGCATTTTTCTACTTCTCGAGTATTGCTGATTGCCAATTCCCAGAGAAGACGGGATTGCTTCGACTAAAAAAAATACTTGACGTGGTTTGATATGGCCCAAACACACCCTGACTCGGTCCCCAGCAGCCCCCACTTAAGTTGAGTTTGAAAACCTTGGTCGATACAGTACATATACAGTGTAGTGAAAAAGTATTTGCCCCTCTCCTGATTTCTGTTGTTTTTTATTTTTTTGCATATCTATCACACACAGAGGTTTCAAATCATCAAACCAATTTTAATATCACACGGAGACTACCCAATGATACACGAAATGCAGTTTTCAAATGACAATACAATTTATTTGTCGGAATCAGCCATCTTTGTTGTTTACATTCGCCTCGAACGCTATGAGCTCGGGAGTGGGACAATCCGATGGGGATAAATTCGACTTCACACCTTCCTCAAATGCAGCATAAGAAGTGAACATACCTGCTCTGTGTAAGACCATTCGAGGTTGCTCGAAAACGGCGTCCAGTAGTTGACGATGCGGTTCGCTCTCCTCTTTTGTTCCACAAAGTTCTTCCTCGTACTCATATTTCCCACTTTTTGCACACATTTTCAGACTACCATCTCATCATTTTACATTCAAACTTGATCGCTGCTTTGCCATGTGTCGCCAACAAAGGCATCGGTTTGCTCGCAGCTAGCAAGCTAAAATAAACTCAAATTAGCTAGCCCGAGCTTCAAAGTGCACCGAGACGATTTTATCCAGACACAGTGATTTAATTACTGATGTTTAACTACAGTAAATGACGTACCGTGTTGAAGTACCACCACATTCAGTAATGATAAGGGACACATAACATGTCGTTCGTCGAGCAATGAAGGAGCGTTGAAGTGGACGTTGTACGGCAACGTCACTTGGACAAACTCTGAGAAGAACAACCCACCCACAATCGCATTGACAAAACAAACACACGCACACGAACAATTTTTTTTCGCGAAGCGAGTTGATGCTTTTACTCTTCTTTAGAGTTCACAATTGAAATGTCCGTATGTAGTTAAATGTATCATTACTAAGAATATTCATAAGCGTCTGTCTTTCCAACTACATGACATGTTTTGTTCTCCAAACAGGGTTTTGAAATCATGACATCATTAAAAAAACAACGAAACGAAATAAAGGATTTTTTTGTTTGTTTGTTTTGTTGTTCTCAGGAAACATCCATCCATTTTCGAATGTGCTGATGCTTATGAGGGTCGTGGGCTTGCTGGAACCTACCCCAGCTGTCTTCGGGCAGTAGGCGAGCTACACCCTGAACTACTGGTTGCCAGCCAGTCGCAAGGCACACATACACAGACAAACATTTGTGCTCTCATTCACACTTGTCACGCATGTTTTTATAATTGTGGGAGGAAACTGGAGCACCCGGAGCAAACCCACATAGGTACGTGGAGAACATGCAAACTCGACACAGGAAGACCGCTGCCGAAATTTAACCCTGCACCTATGCACTGTGGAAAAAAAACAGGGGAATGGGGGGGTCATATCTGTGGCTTGAAAGATTGGGAAGCGCTGATTTTGCGTGCCAACCTATCTAACACATTACATCCTAAATTGTAAGTCAAAGAAATATGTTTACACTTAAAAAATAAACAGAATCTTAAAATTATTTGAAAACAATACTAATTTCGCTTTACTGCATTGAGGCTTTTAAAATAGATCCTACACAGTACCACTGTTTGAAAACTTGCATTTCATTCAAGATCACTACCTGTGTTCACAGCTGATAAAAAAAGAGACAGTTTTGTTCCAATTTATGTCAAGAAATTAAGTTACTGCTCGACTTCCCAGCAACCTGCTTGATTCTTACAGTAACGGGATGGTTAAAATATAAAATCATTTATCTCACACAAATTGCAGCTGAAGGGTTTCCCACAAATTTGGCTTCTTGCGCGTCTTGTCAAATTCTTGCTCCACTCTGAAATCCCACTAGTGCTTCTTAGAATGAAGAATTAAAATTACAGACAGAACAGGCAAATGTCAGTAAATTTTATTCATACAACACTATTATGAAAGCACTTCTCACAAATGACACTCGCAATATGCTTTAAACAGTTAAAATGACTTCATATGTCATATACAGTCTGACTTACACTTCACAGTGACTCTAAAAGCAAATATAAGTGTTTTTAATTGCTTCCAAGTTGATTATTTTTCTCTTCAGCATGTGTTCTTGTGTGTATGGTTAAAGATGCCTTACGAGAGAATATTTTCCCACAAACTAGGCAGGCAAACGGTTTCTCCCCAGTGTGTGTTCTCGTGTGCGTGTTCAAATGTCCTTTCTCAGTGAATCTTTTGTCACAAACTGAACAAGAAAAAGGTTTCTCCCCAGTGTGTGTTCTCATGTGTGTATTTAAGTTTCCTTTTACAGAAAATCTTTGACCACAAATTAAACAGGCAAAAGGTTTCTCCCCGGTGTGTGTTCTTGTGTGTGCATTCAAATGTCCCTTCCGTGCAAATTGTTGACTACAAACGGAGCAGGTAAAAGGCTTCTCTCCAGTGTGTCTTCTTGTGTGTGTTCTTAAGTTTCCCCTTTCAGAGAATCGTTGACTGCAAACTGAGCAGGCAAAGGGTTTCTCTCCAGTGTGGGTTTTAATGTGTTTTCTTAAATTCCCATTTTCAGAGAATCTTTGGCCGCAGACTGAACAGGCAAAAGGTTTTTCTCCAGTGTGCGTTTTAGAGTGTTTTCTTAAGTTTCCCTTTTCAGAAAATCTTTGGCCACACTCTGAACAGGCAAAAGGTTTCTCCCCGGTGTGGGTTCGTGTGTGAGAGTTTAAATGCCCCTTCCAAGCGAATCTTTGACCACAAACTGAGCAGACAAAAGGCTTCTCCCCAATGTGTGTTCTAATATGCGTCGTTAAAGAGTGTTCATCATCATCTTCAATGTCTGAAGAGTGTGACACCATTTCGTCACATTCTAGAAGTGGCGCGAGAAGGCTGTCATCTTGTGATCGTCCACATTGATCTGCATCAATTTCGGTTGTCATGTGTTGACTTGAGCTGCTGCTTGGAGGCTCAGCCCTCCAGTTCTCCTCATTTTGACCTTCGTCTTCTTCATCTTCATTCTTCAAAAGGACTACAGTCAATTGTAACTTGGTGATATCATCCTCCTCTTCCTGAATGTGAAAGGGTTCTGCCTTCTCTGCTTCTTCTGTTAAGGTGAAGAAGATCTGCTTTGCCTTCTTCTTTGATGTGTAGGAGATCTTCATCCTCCTTTTCCTCTTTAATGTGAGAGAATACTGGCTCCTGAATCTCATAATGAAGACATTCTTCACTGACATCTGCAAAACACAAAAAGACACACACATGGTTTGGAAAAGTCTCATGTTTTGCATTACTATCTGGAAGAGATAAATGTTGTAGCACTACATAGTATATTGATCATGTTCTGAGTGATGTAGAGTATATAATGTCAACGGTAATGACTGATAATTATGTCATAAACTGTGTGAAGCCATTATTAGAAATGACAAGGTGAGTGGATTAAATCAGTTCATTTCTGTTGCTCTTTAAATATATAATAATAATATAATATTAGTATGGGGTGAGCTCATTTCCTTGTTCTGTGTCTTACCAGTGTTGTATTTCATGGTCTGTTGGCGGATTGAATGTTGCCTGTTTTAGTTGCAAAGATGAAATGAGGTGGGTCGGTAAGAATATCACTTGTTGTGTTCTTTAGTTTGCCTTAAGACCAGTTTTTCTTTATGGGCGGATATGTGGTCCTTCATGCCGCGACTCATCGAGGGATTCATTAACAACACTAAGGCCCAGCTGGCACGGTGTAAGTGTAGTAACCACACAGATTTTACAATAAAGCTACAAGTGGGTTACAAATTTTAAAAATCTATCTATCCATCCATCTAATGTTCGAGAAAGTAGTTTACAAGTCAGACGTGGACAAACCTGCCCTGTGCACATTTCGAGGTTTCTCGAAAACGTTCACTTGTTGACGTTGACGTTCGTTCTCCTCTTTAGTTCCAAAAAGCTCCTCCTTGTACTCTTCTATCACCCTTTCATCACACATTTTCACGTGATAATCACAACATGTAACACTCCCACTTGATCTCCGCTTTGCGAGTCTCTTCGTTCGTGGCTCGCAGGACAAGTTCAATTAAGCTAGGCTGAGATCATTGAAGCTAAGCTAAGAGGAATACCTTCGAAGTGCAAGTTTAGCACGAAACGAGCACTTAATGATGTTTTAGTCCCGTAAAAAAATAATCGGATGGACTGTGTGGGGCCTTCTGCACGCTAAGGACTCAATCAGCAGCGCTGTACCATAAAGCTTTTTTGGCTAGTCAAACCGTACATGAAAAAGCTGGGCCTAAAGTTGTACGGCAAGTACACTTGGACAAACTTAATATGCGCGGCACTAGTACCAAGCAATTTTGTATAATTATTGTGTAGAATGACAACACTGAGAGCAAACAAATAACATCAGATTAATAAATGTCCTTAGCTTGCTTTAAAACGTTCAATTGTGTGTCCCACATACTCAAGATTTGAGCTTTATAGTGGACTATATTGATCAAAAAGCTAGTTGGAGTTGCAACAACAAAATTGGAACCACTTGTGAAGTACATGTCACTTATTTTGACTCATGACGTACACACTCGTTGATGGTGGTGTGTGATTTCCTTTGACTAAACTGGGGTCATGGAGGCCGCCCTCTGGAGTCAGCCCTAAAAGTGGGCGCTTGTTGCCAAAGTATTGATATAAAAAGGTGGCTACTGACAATAAACGACAGTGAGCACAAAGTCCGACTCCACGCGTTTTATTAAACACAACATTGGCGACAAGGATGGAGCTTCCACTCTCGCCTCTTCCTCCGTTCCTCGCCCTGCCTGGCGAGCCGCCAGTCCCGTGGTCCCGCTGGTTGGAGTCCTTCGAGACCTTTATTGAAGCCTTCGGGCTAGCCGACGCTAGCGACGCGCGAAGGCGGGCAATGCTTGTCCATAGCCTGGGCTGTGAGGGCCAACGCATCTTTCGCACCCTCGGACCGGCCACGAAATTTTCGGACTGTGTGGCATTGCTCTCCGGACACTTCGCTGCTCCACAGAGCGTCATGGCACGGCGGATTATCTTCCGGCAGCGTCGACAGCGGCCCGGTGAGTCGGTCCACCATTACGTCGCCGACCTCCGGGGACTAGCCAGCCTCTGCAGGTTCGGAGATCTGGAGGGCGAGATGATTAGGGACCAGCTAGCCGAACACACGACGGACCTTAAACTGCGGGAGAGGCTGTTTTTATCGCCGGACGACACGTCGCTGTCTAGGGCGGTGGAAATGGCTTTCCAGCTCGAGTCTGCGGCCCTGTTAGCATCCCGGCTAGCCGCCTCGGACCCAGCTCCAGCCCTTCCCCACCTCGCTCCACATCTGCCTCTTTCATCTCGTACTGTTGCTCTCACGGCCCCACTCCCCGACACCACTGCTCCTCTCGACGAGCCGGAGGTAAACGTCGCGGGACGTCGAGGCGCCACGATGAGGCAACATTGTGGGAACTGCGGCTCCTCATCACACCGCACACGTGCGCCCGCGTGCCCGGCGCTAGGACAAAGATGCCAACGTTGCGGTAGGCTGAATCACTTCGCTAAAGTCTGCCGCTCTGTTTCTAATCCTGTGGACCCCGGGCCCCACCTAACCAACGCATCTGGCTCCACCACCATCCACTCGGTGGGCGCCTGCAGCAAGCCGTTCAAGTGGTGCGCAGTCGAGCTGGACGGCGTGTGTCTGTCACTGCTGCTGGACACCGCAGCCTCCAAGTCACTCCTGAATGAGGCCACGGTCCGGCGACTTTTTCCACGAATGACTGTTAAACCTGGCACGGAAGACCTGTTTGGTTATGGACACACCAAGATCGACATGGTTGGCACTGCGACCTTTTCCGTGCGCTATGGCGCTAGAACTCTCCCAGCTTTCACCTTTCAGGTGTCCCGCAAGGGCGCCAACCTCCTCGGTTTCGACCTGTTCTGTGCCCTGGGCTTCTCCATTACAGACAACATGGGTGCCACCATACTAACCGTCACCACGCCCTGGCTGCACCGCTGGCCCTCGCTGTTCGCTGGACTGGGCTGCCTCACCGCCTTCAACCACCAGCCGCTCCTGAACCCAGAGGTGACTCCAGTCATTCAGCCTCTCCGCCGCCTGCCCCTCGCCCTACGTGCTGATGTTTCAGCCGAGCTGCAGAAACTTCTGGACGCTGGCATAATCGAACGAGTGGACGCATCGCCATGGATCTCCAACCTAGTGGTGGCACGGAAGAAGACGGGCGGCCTGCGCCCCTGCATCGACCTCAGACAGGTGAACAAAGCGGTGATACCAGATAAATATCCTCTGCCCACTACAGAAGAGCTCTCTGCCAAGTTTCACGGCTCCACAGTCTTCTCCAAGCTCGACCTCCGCCAGGGTTACCTGCAGGTTCTGCTGCACCCAGAGAGCCGCAACCTCACCGCTTTTGTGTCACACATGGGCGTTTTCAGGTACACCCGCATGCCTTTTGGGCTTAGCTCCGCCCCCAGCTGCTTCCAGAAGATCATGGCCACCATCTTCGCCGGCATCCCTGGCGTGGTTGTGTACCTGGATGACATAGTGGTGCACGGCGCGACAGCAGCCTCACACGACGACCGCCTCACCAGGGTTCTAGAGGTGCTCGCCCAACACAACCTCACGCTGAACGGCGAGAAATGCATTTTCTCCGCGCCGGTCATCGAGTTTGTGGGGTTTCGCCTGAATGCCGACGGTCTCAGCCCGCTCCACTCAAATGTGGAAGCCATCCTACGCCTGCCTGAGCCCTCCTGCCCCGCGCAGCTGTCCTCATTCCTGGGCATGACGGCGTTCTACCTGCGTTTTCTTCCACACTACTCCGAGACCACGGCGCCACTACGCGCACTCCTCAAACAGGATGCCCCCTGGTCCTGGACACCCATGTGCTCCGCGGCAGTCCGCCAGCTGAAGACACAGCTCACCTCCCCTCCAGTGCTCGCCCACTTCGACCTCCATAGCCCTACGCTGGTGACCTGCGACGCGTCCAACACGGCGGTAGGGGCGGTCCTGTCCCAGCTGCACGGGGGGACTGAACGTCCCGTGGCGTTTGCCTCACGATCTCTGACTCCCACGGAGCAGAGGTATTCGGTGGGGGAGAGAGAAGCGCTTGCCTGCGTCTGGGCGTGCGAGCGGTGGCACATGTACCTTTACGGGCGGCACTTCACGCTCCGGACCGACCACCAAGCACTCACAGCCCTCCTGGCCACGGCAGGATCGGGACACAAACCGCTGCGCCTGTACCGGTGGTCAGAGAGACTGCAGGCCTACAACTTCACGACAGTGTTCACACCCGGCAGAGAAAACGTTGTGGCTGATCTGCTCTCCAGGGCCACGCCCACCTCAGCGCCAGACACCGCCCCGGACGGCTCAGAGTCAGAGCTGGTCCTCATGCTGCACGAGCCCCTCCGAACAACAGTCTCCCTGCAGGAGCTCCAGGCGGCCTCTGCACAGGACCCCGTGCTTTCACAGCTCCGCACGTTTATCCAGGAGGGCTGGCCTGCGAAGGTGCCAGAGGAGCTGGCGCCCTACCACCGGGTCAGAGACGACCTTTCCTGCTGGAACGGTGACTGCGTCGCTCGGGGGCTCTGCACGGTGATCCCCAGCTCTCTACGAGCACGCATCCTGAACATGGCACACGACGGTCACCTGGGCATTGTGAGAGTGAAGCAGCGCTGCAGGACCCTGGTTTGGTGGCCAGGCATCGACAGGGACATTGAAACGATGGTCAAGGACTGCGCCGCCTGCCTGACCAGCGGTAAGACGGGCCCACCCCCGACACCACCTTTGCAGCCCCTCCAATGGCCAGCGACGCCGTGGTCCCACATCCAGGTGGACATCTGTGGGGAGCTCCATGGCACTCCTCATCACCAGCGGTTCCTGTTGGTGGCCTACGACCTCCACTCCAAGTGGCCGGAGGTCCTCCCCGTGGGGTCAGTAACCACACAGCAAACCACTGACTTTCTTTCTTCCCTGTTTGCCCGCTGGGGTGTGCCAGACACCATTACCACAGACAATGGGCCCCAGTTCCTCTCGGCTGACTTCGCTGCCTTCACAGGGGAGAGAGGGATTAAGCACATCAGGACGGCCCTGTACCACCCGCAGGCCAATGGGGGCGTGGAAAGGTTCAACCAGACCCTCAAGAACGGCCTGAGAGCACATCTGACCGAAGGTCTCCCATTCAGCACGGCCCTGCAGAACACACTACAGCACTACAGAGCGACGCCACATGCCACGACAGGTAGCTCCCCAGCCCTTCTGATGCTCGGACGGGAACTCCAACTTCCCATGGATCGACTACGGCCGCCCAGCAGGGATCCTCCAGGCCCTCCAGCAGCAGGACCCTCTGTCGGCGACATGGTGGCAGAGGCGCAACGCCGGATGAAGCACCGCTACGACAGGGCACATCGGGTGAGAGGACACACACTCAAGGTGTTGGACTGGGTCCGTATCCGCCGGCCGCATCGGTCCCACAAGCTGCTATCCTTCTGGTCCTCACCCCAACAGATAATGGCACAATTGGGCCCAGCTACCTTCCTCCTTGCTGACGGCTCCCGTTGGCATGCCAGTCGCCTAAGGCGCGTCAACCCACCATCAGCACAAGAACTCGCCGCGGCGGCTGATCCGCGCCACACTGCCGGGGACTGGGATCTCCCTCCGGTAGCCCCAGGAATCCCACCCGAACTCGAAGTGCCGGCTGACGCCCTCGGACCGAGGCTCCGCCCTGTTCGGGCTCGTCGGCAGCCCCTGTATCTCAGGGACTACATAGTCTGATTATGTGGCAGAATAAACCACATGGCTATGCGGGTAAATGGGTAGTCTACCCTGTTTACCCAGATAGGTTGGCCATGTTCTGGCTTTGAAGTTGTGCACCATTAATATGTTTGAATGTTTTTGCACTTTTATAAAAGGGGGGGGGTGAATGTGGCATATAACCACAGCCACAGGGTCATGTTACGACGGCGTGACGTCACGGCCGTAAAGTGGGCGGTTGCCAAAGTATTGATATAAAAAGGTGGCTACTGACAATAAACGACAGTGAGCACAAAGTCCGACTCCACGCGTTTTATTAAACACAACAGGTGGTGGCCCTGTGATTTCCTTTGACTAAACTGGGGTCATGGAGGCCGCCCTCTGGAGTCAGCCCTAAAAGTGGGGCTTGTTGGAAAGCTCCTGGGCGGTGAAGAGTGGGAAAAATAAGACTTAGAATTTCCTGACAACAAACGTTCTGTTTTTCTGCGGGCATTGTTTGGCAATTTTCACATGCACACTTGCTGTTTCAATGAAAAGTAAACACCAAAAGGCATTCATCTAAGCCAGAGGTGTCCAAAGTCGGTCCTCAAGGGCCGCTGTCCGGCCTGTTTTCCAGCTCTCCAAGGAGCAACGCACCTGATTCAAATCATCAGGATCGTTCTAATGCTGCTTCAGAGATGGCTGGTGAGCTGATCATCTGAATCAGGTGTGTTGCAGGCGGGAGAGCTGGAAAACAGGCAGGAAAGTGGCCCTCCAGGACATGCCTGATTTAAGTATTTTATGTATCAATCAAAAATCTCCTGCAAACGTCTTTTGGATTTCTGTGGAGCTTTGTGCACTTCAAATTGGCTAAAAACGAAACAAAAAAAATTGGTTTTGCATGATACAATTCTTCCAGGAACATTTACAGTCGGGCTGGGCGCGTGGGTGTTTTGCAATCCGTCATGTTGATAGTGCGGTGAAAAGTCGCTCGAACAAATCAATTTGTAATGTAATCCAATGTCGATTAAGTCCCAATGTTCATAGTATCCAGCAGCAAAGTACAGTTCGAGAAAAAGACATGCCTCGGTTGTCATCACACTCCGGCATCCGTGTCCTCTGACCAAAGCCATCGCCCTCGCGTCGAAGCAACGCCTGTAGGGCTGGGTGACTGCCAAGCGAGCCCCTGACAGTTGGATTATTCACAATATTTTACTTTATGAGGCTGACATTGTGTGGATATGAATGAAGCATTGAAAGTAGGATGGTACACAGAGTATGTGTTGAGAGGTGGTATTATGTTTAAAAACAAAAAGCTGATGTTTCAAGCAATTGTTTCCAGGACTCGTGCGAATCAGAATCATCATCATTGTTGGTGAGTGGTGAATATTGAAGTAGGCGTAGAATTAAATGAGTTGTACTTCTACCTACCCCTTTTCTGGCATGTTGAAAAGGACATATGTGTATATGATGTGTATATCTCTGTTGTTTGTAATGCTATGCTTACTGTATCTGGTTCTTGACATATCAAGAAAGACAAAAATGGAAAGAAAGCACATATTAAATGTCAAGGTGTAACCATAAAAACTTTCTTCTCGGGTAGAAAGAGGAGGACCATCATACAGTTTCATACACAGTGCAGTGGTGGGTTCGAGCTGGTGCACATGTAATGAAGTATAAGGCTGAGTGGTAAACATTAGATCTTTTTTTCATTTTTTTTTTTTAAGAAGGATGCATATAAATGAGTTCACGATAATGCAACACTGATAAGAAAGTGCTTTGTGCTAACATTTTCCTTGCTGCAAAAGGAAAGCATAGTTTCATTCGAAAGAAAAAAAACTAACTTGGGTCTAAGTTTTTATGAAAGGCATTGACGGACATTGATAGCTTTCTTGAGGTTGTATTTTGCTTCATTTACTGCGGCACTTCTCACAAACACACTTATTCCTTCATGTGACGCTACTTATTATAGAATGTTTGATCTCACACACTCACACACACGTGCGCACAAACACACACACACACACACACACACACACACACACAGCAACTGAATGGTTTCTCACCCGTGTGACCTCATGTGTCTTGTCAAATTGTGACTTTGAAAGAATTGTGCTCCCACCGAGAATATCTTCCTATCTTGAACTGAAGTTGCAGAATCAACTGGCAAAGGTAAGTCACTTTTATTTAACTTTTATAAGTCACTTCTCGTAAAGAGACTTACAGTGCTTCACAGTTAAAATAAAGTTATTGCATACTATATAAAATAGGATTTTCCAATACAAACATAAGACATTTTACAGTTGAAAGAAAACACAAATTCAATCAAAATCATACAAAATAAAAATGAAACCAAAAAAACAACTCCAAACAATTAACGCAATGAACTGCAAAGGTTGCTGAAATGTCTTAACTACCTTTTAGGTTTCGCCCTCATGTGAGTTCTTGTGCACTTGGTCAAATGTCTCTGCTTAGGGAATCTTTTTCCACAATCTGAGCAGCTAAAAAGTTTCTCTCTGTGTCATTTCCAATCTGTGTTGACATCAGAAAACATTGTCTTATTATCATCATCCTCTTTGAGACACTTCACAATGACACCAATCATAGGCAATCTGGTGAGATCATCTTCCTTCTCTTCCTCTTTAATGGGGGAAGACTGCGGCTCCTGCTGTTCAGGACAAAGGTCTTCCAGTTCAGAACTAATGTTGCAGACTGAACCGATAAAAGGTTTCTTCCTCGTGTGTGTTAATAAGGTTCCCTTTTCGGGGAATTTTTGATCACAAAGTGAAGAGGCATAAGGTTTCTCTCCATTATGGGTTCTTGTGTGTTTTTTGAGGGTTCCTTTTTCAGAGAACCTTTGACCACAAACTGAGCAGTAAAAAGGTTTCTCACCGGTGTGTGTTCTTGTGTGTGTGTTCAAATGTCCTTTCCGGGTGAACCTTTTGCCACAAATTGAGCAGACAAAAGGTCTCTCCCCAGTGTGTGTTCTTGTGTGTGATCTTAAATCTCCCTTCAGAGAGAATCTTTGACCACAAACTGAACAGGAAAATGGTTTCTCCCCCGTATGTAATCGTGTGTGTATTTTTAAATATGAACGACTCCCGAAACTTAAGTTGCAGACTGGGCAGGCAAAAGGTTTCTCTCCAGTGTGTGTTCTCATGTGATAAATTAAACTACTCTTTTGAGTTACCTTAAGCCCACAAACTGTGCAGGAAAAAGGTTTCTCTCCAGAGTGTGTTCTTTTGTGTGCATTCAAATGTCCCTTCCGAGAAAATCGTTTTGCACAAATTGTGCAGACAAAAGGTTTCTCCCCAGTGTGTGTTCTTGTGTGTGTTCTTAAATCCGAACGATTCCGAAATCCTAAATTGCAGAGTGGGCAGGCAAAAGGTTTCTCTCCAGTGTGTGTTCTTGTGTGTGTTCTTAAATACGAACGATTCCCAAATCCTAAATTGCAGACTGGGCAGGCAAAAGGTTTCTCTCCAGTGTGCGTTCTCATGTGATCTGTTAAACTACACTTTTGAGTTACTGTAATACCACATACAGAGCAGAAAAAAGGTTTCTCTCCAGTGTGTGTTCTTATGTGTCTTTTCAACGATGACTTGTTGAAAAACGTTTTGTTACACTGAGAACATTTCACATTTTTGGAGTCACCTTTCGAGTGTTCATCATCATAATCGTTATCATCAGCTGCAACGTCACGATCCGATAGTGGCGCTAAGAGGGCATTTGCTTGTGATTCTCCAAGGATGCCTCCATCACCAACTGGTGTCATCTGTTGACTTGAGCTGCTGCTTGGAGGCTCAGCCACTACTTTTTCCTCACTTTGCCCTTTGTCGTCATCATCTTCACTCTTCAAAGGAACACCAGTCAATGGAAACTGGGTGATATCATTGTCCACTTGGTTGTCAATGCAGAGGGGCCCTTCCTCCTCCTCTTCTTCCTTAACGTGAGGAGGCTGTGGCTGCTTCTGTTGCTCGGGACAAAGATATTCTTGACCAATGTCTGAAAGACAGAAGAAGACAAAGACATGGTTTGTAAAAGTCATTGTGATGTAAATATTGAGTATTCATCAATCCATCCATCCATCTTCTTGTCTGCTTATACACACAAGGGTCACGCGGCGTAATGGAGCCTATCCCAGTTGTCTTCGGGCAGTAGATGGGGTACACCCTGAACTGTTTTCCAGCCAATTGCAGGGCACACATAGACGTGCTCACACTCACACCTAGGGACAATTTAGAGAGTGTTCAATCAGTTTGCCATGCATGTTTTTGGAATGTGGGAGGAAACCAGAGTACCTGGAGCAAACCCACGCAGGCACGGACGGGGAGAAGATGCAACCTCCACACAGGAAGGCCGGAATCGAAACCTGCACCTCCGTACTGTGAGGCCGACGCGCAAACCGGTCGTCCACCGGGCCGCCCATGTTGAGTATTACTGTTAATAAATGTTTTATGTAATTTTTACCAGCAAATCACGTTTATGTTGCTTGAGCAGTTCAGTAAATTGAAGAACAAAATTTGCAACTTTCAGGATGACAAAAACCTTATATGGTACTCATTGTACTGCATACTGGGACATCATCAAATCCACATTGGACTTTGTATGTAGATTATGTGGTGGCTTTTTGTTTGTGTGTGTGTGTGTGTGTGTGTGTGTGTGTGTGTGTGTGTGTGTGTGTGTGTGTGTGTGTGTGTGTGTGTGTGTGTGTGTGTGTGTGTGTGCATGTGTGCGTGCGTGCGTGTGTGGAGACAGAGAGTGGCCGCATGGATATGATTGTTTTTTGTGCCTGGTTAAGGAATGAGTTGTCCTTTTAGATGACATTTTTATCCTTTAATGATGCAAGTTGGATCAACGTATGAGATTATGTTTTATTGGATATAAAACGCAATGGTTATCTGCCTTTTGGTTGATGGTACAGAGAGAGTGAGACAGAGCAGGGACAGAAATTTATGTACTGTGTTTTAGTAGTCAGTTTATTATTGTATCACTTAACGCTATGTCTATCCTCGCATTCAAAATCAGACAGATATTTAACATACATCAGTCGATTTCATTCGCGACCCTCGTGACGACAAGTGGATCAGATAATGGATGGATAGTTAACAAGTTAGAATCAGACATGGACAAACCTGCTCTGTGCAACACAATTCGAGGGTTCTTGACAACAGCGTCCAAGTGTTGACGTTGTCGCTCGTTCTCTTCTTTAGTTGCAGAAAAAGCCTCCTCGTAGTCTTTTCTCACCCATTGATCACACATTTCCACAGGATAATGACAACACTTGATCTGCGCTTAGCGATGTGCTGATAACAAACAAGCCACTTTGTTAGTAGCTAGCAAGGTAAGCTAAGCCAAGCGGAGAACCTTCAAAGTGCTCCGAGACAAGTTTACCGTGAAACGAGGAGTTAATTATGTTTAAGCCTCGTAAAGCAGTAATGGGGCGTACTGTGTCGAGGCTTCAGCACACTAAGGACTAAATCGAGTTCCTTTAGTTAGCCAAACCGTCCCGAGCCGAAGATGTACGGCAGCCCCTCTTGGACAAATTCAAAAACGAGAAACGGTAAAACCAGAATAACGGGGACGAGTGATTGCCAGTGGAGATACGATTTAACGAAAGCAAATGGATAAGCAATTATATCACAATGACAACACTGAAAGCACACAAAAGACATCAGGATAATGAAATCAGGGTTTCTCCCTTTAACGACAACACTGAAGTCTCACAAAAGACAACAGAATAATGAAATTTGGTATCCTTCGTTCCTTTAGTATCTTAATGCAAATGGTGGGTGCCACACTCATTCAGCATTTGACATTTAAAATGGAATGTAATCAAGTAGAAATTGCAATGCTTCGTGTTAACATTTTGCTTAACATACAGACCAATGTTCTCAACATTTTTTGAATTTTTTTTTTACTGATGTACCCCCTGGGAAATATTTTTTGAGAGTGGTAGCCCATTATCAGTGTAATGCATTTTCAGATAATCGGAGGTGGGAGTGGTTTATCTCAAACAAATACATATTATAAAGCATAATACTGAGTTGGATTTAGTTTTGTTTTAATACCTGTCCGTCAAACCATCTATTTGGATTAAGCTCTTCAAATGAAAAACTTTCACATGATCATCATCTTCTTGACACTCAACAATGAAACCAGTCAATGGCAACCTGGTGATATCATGATCCTCTTTAATATGGCATGACTGCGGTTACTGCTTCTCATGATGAAGGTCTTCCACTTTTGAACCAATATGGCAGACTGAACTGGTAAAAAGTTTCTTCCTCATGTGTGTTTGTGTGTGTGTTTTTAAGTTTCTCTTTTCAGAGAATCTTTTACCACATACTGAGCAGGAGAAAGGGTTTTCTCCGGTGTGTGTCCTTAAGTTTCCATTTTCAGAGAATCTTTGATCGCAAACTGAACAGGTGAAAGGTTTCTCTCCAGTATGCGTTCTTGTGTGTTTTGTCATGCTTCCCTTTTCTGAGAATCTTTGACCACAAACTGAGCAGGAAAAAGGTCTCTCCCTGGTGTGTGTTCTTGTGTGTGTGTTCAAATGTCCCTTCCGGGTGAACCTTTTGCCACAAATTGAGCAGACAAAAGGTCTCTCCCCGGTGTGTGTTCTTGTGTGTGTTCTTAAATCTCCCTTCAGAGAGAATCCTTTACCACAAACCGAACAAGAAAAAGGTTTCTCCCCAGAGTGCAATCGTATGTGTGTTCTTAAATAGCAACGACTCCCGAAACTTAATTTGCAGAGTGGGCAGGCAAAAGGTTTCTCTCCAGTGTGTTTTCTCATGTGGTCTGTCAAACTACTCTTTTGAGTTACCTTAAGACTACACACTGAGCAGGAAAAAGGTTTTTCTCCAGTGTGTGTTCTTATATGTCTTTTCAACGATGACTTGTTGAAAAACGTTTTGTTACACTGAGAACATTTCACATTTTTTGAGTCACTGTGACCTGTCAGATCTCCTTTTGAGTCTTGATCATCACAATCATCACAATCATCATCATCATCATCATATGTAATGTCATTATCCGATAGTGGAGCTAAGAGGGCATGTGCTTGTGATTCTCCAAGGGTGTCTCCATCATCTGCTGTTGTCATGTGTTGACTTGAGCTGCTGCTTCGAAGCTCAGCCACTACTTTTTCCTCACTTTGACCTTTGTCGTCATCATCTTCACTCTTCAAAGGAACACCAGTCAATGGAAACTGGGTGATATCATTGTCCACTTTGTTGTCAATGAAGAGGGGCCCTTCCTCCTCCTCTTCTTCCTTAATGTGAGGAGGCTGTGGCTGCTGCTGCTGCTTAGGACAAAGATATTCTTCACTGATGTCTGAAAGACATTTTCAAGGACGACAATAAAAAAAGAGATTACAAATATCACTCACCATAGCTGCATATCAACGAGCCATGGCAGTTTGTATTACAACAAGAATTGATTACTATTATGACAGTCACGACACAGTGCAGTGCACTAGCGTTTCCATTCATTTCTTGAACTACATATCCTCACTTGGGTTGCAATCATGCAATAAAGTTGTCATTGGTTGTAGTTTGTGCATTATTAGACCCCATCATGCAGTGTTGAAATTTCACTTCGTGCCACGGTTTGTGACACAAAAGTCTACAAACACAGAACATTTGGTAAGAACAGAAAGTAGTTACTAAACAAGTGATCTTAAACGCTAACAAACCTGTTCCGTGTAAGACAGGTTCGGGTTTTGAGAAAAAGGAGTCCAGTAGTTGACGTTGTCGCTCGTTCTCCTCTTTCGACTCTGAAAGTTCCTCCGTGTACTCTTCTTTCATAATTATTGTACACATTTTCACACAATGATCACAGCAATGTATACTTTTCCCTCTGTTTAGCGATCTGTTGTGAACAGCGGCCAGCAATTTAAGCTAAGCTAGTGAGAAAAGCTTCAACGTCCACCGAGACGAGTTTATACCAAAATATAACGCATTATATTTCACACCAGTAGAATAAGGGTGGATATGTTGTGTCGAAGCTTTGATACGTTCAGTAATAATCCGCTTGAAAAAAAATCATTTATTTAAACGAACCGTACACAGAACACGGGGGGTTTCTAAATGACACAGGAGCAAATATGTAGCAGGAGCTGTACGGGAATTCAGTTTGGACAAACCACATGCGAACATTCATGGTACATGCCATTATTTTTTGGCGAAGGGGAGATTTAAATACAACAGCCAGCCAGGTACCGGTGGACCTGCAATGGGCAGCATTGCAGTTATAAGGCCAGTAAAGCCGTATTTCACTTGACTGTCATGCCCATATTGAGTGGATATAAACTTCTGACCACACATGTAAATAACTCAAGAATCAGGTAATGCTGCGACACACATAGAAATGGAACAAAGGAAGATACTGAACACGGTCATTGTTTGACTTGTATTTTATTTAAGATGGCATATACATTTTTCCATCATACCACAAAGAGTCAAAGTTTCACCAGAGTCAATTTAGCCCTTTACTTGTGTCTCCTGGTCTTATCTTTACTTGGCAACCTTTTACAACAAACTGAGTGTGTAAACTGTTTCTGCCCAGTCCATCCATCTATTTTCTAAACTGCTTGTCCTCACTTGTCTCGTAGGTATCCTTGATGACTTTGGATGAGTGGCAGACCACAGGCAAACAAATATTCACACTCATATTCACACTTATGGACAACACAGTCCTTAATTAACCTAAGAAGCATGTTTGGAAAGTGCAAGAAATCTTAAGTGCCCAGAGAAAACCCACGTGAGCATGGGGAGAACATGCAAACTCCACACAGGAGGGCCAGACCCCAGATTCAAACTCACAACTCCAGAACTGTGAGGCGGATGCTCTAACCACCTGTATGATTTTGTTTGCCTTACTGAATTTGTCTTCATTCGTGAGTGACCAATTAGCGACCGAGCTGATTATTGGGGCTGATATTTGGCATGTTGGTGCAGGTCAGTACCTTCTGGGGTTTTTTTTTTTAATCTGATGGAAAATAGGCAATCCATCCCAAATTCGGTTATTTTGAGAAGTTAATTTCTCAGGTGGACTTCACATTGGTGACCTGCTGGTCTGTCGCTGCATAGAGGACCGAAGACTCTTGATTTGGAACTTTAAACAAAGATAATAATAACGTGTGAGAAGAGAAAGATTAAAATTACAATGATATTGAAATTTCATAAAACTTTATTTCCTGTAGAAAACTTTAGGCAGCAATTTATTTATTCATGTTTTATTCAACTTCAGAAGACATGCTGCTGAGCCTGCAAAATGCCTACATTTTTAGTTAGACTTAAAAAACAAAGATGTCGATTTTGAAGCAAGTCTAAAAAGCTGTTTGATAAACATGTGACAAAATGCATTACAACAGAATGTTGGGACTTTTATTAAAAATGTTGATGCAAATAATTTTCCGGGACAAATATTGGTTATCGGCTTCCTTGATTACCAATAATTGGTGTCGGCACAGAATGAAAAAAAAAAAGTTAGCCCATCAATCGTATTCATCTTGAATCTGTAACCAGAAAATGAGGCAAATGTTTCTCTCCACTGTGTGTCCTTGCGTGTGCAGCCAAATTCGGCTTTTGAGAGAATCTTTTACCACAAACTGAGCAGGGAAAAGGTTTATCTCCAGTGTGTGTTTTAGTGTGCCTGATCAAACCATCCTTTGTAGAGAAAGTTGTACCACAAACTAAGCATGCAAAAGGTTTCTCCCCGGTGTGAGTTCTGGCATGTGTAACCAAATTTGGCTTTTGAGAGAATCTTTTACCACAAACTGTGCATGCAAAAGGTTTCTCCCCAGTGTGCGTTCTTGTGTGTGTTCTTAAGTTTCCTTTGATGGTAAATCTTTTACCACACACCGAACAGGCAAAAGGTTTCTCCACAGTGTGTGTTCTTGTATGTGTTCTTAAGTTTCCTTTTCCAGAGAATCTTTTCCCGCAAAAGGAGCAAACAAAAGGTTTTTCCCCGGTGTGCTTTCTTGCATGTGTTCCCAAATGTCCCCTCTGAGTGAACGTTTTACCACAAACTGAGCAGGCAAAAGGCTTCTCGCCAGTATGTATTCTCATATGTACTTTCAAAGTATATTTGGCATCAAAGGTTTTCTCACACTGAGAACATTTCCAGGGTTTGTTGTCAGCGTGACATGTCCTGTCACCTTTTGATGGCCTCTCGTCATCAGTACCACAAGCGTGAGACGTTTCGTCATCACTGTCTGATAGTGGAGGTAAAAGGCTGTCTGCTTGTGATCCTCCACAGTTGTCACCATTACCTTCGCCTTCATCATCATCAGCTTCACACTTGACAATGGCATCAGTCAAGGGAAAATTGGTGATATCAGTCTCATCTTCTTCCTCTTTAATGTGGGGAAGTTGTGACTGCTTCTCTTCTGTAACGCAAGAAGGTGCTCTCTCCTCCTCTTCCTCTTTAACGGGGGACTCCGGCTCCGGCTGCTCTGGACAAAGATATTCACTGACATCTACAGGAAACAAGAAGACAAACAAAAGTCAAATCTCTTACCGCCATTCTGTTGTTGTGTAGTATTTGTTTTAACAATGTCTGTGTAGATTCTCAGTCATCAAAGTCCTGGTAACCTGCAAAGGTTTAAACAAGCTAAGAGGACTTTTCTTCGTTTGTTGAAGACATTTCAGTTGGAAAGAGGTGTAAAAGAAGACTTCTATGCATCAGCTAATGTCTACTTATAACAATGTCCTGACATATTTTCCCCCCTCCCCGAAATCGCATCATTCAAAGGAAAGAAAACAAAATAAGTGAACGGCTGACTGGGATGCAGGATGCTCATTTCACTAACCACCCTCATGTCGACCATCCCAAGGGAAGACATTCACGAAGAAGAAATATAGGGACTCCATACCTAGAATTGAGAAGTGAAGAAGCCTTTTGGATTAAAGGTGAAATGTCCACAACAAACAAAAATAGTTCCATTGCCTTGATTCAACCTTCGCGGATTGTTTGACCAATGTTGATCAGGAGCATACATGATTGCGAGGATTGGGAATCCCATTTATATTATTTGGAGTAGGAAGAACAAAATCAGCCATTTTCTGGGCGGCAAATAATTATTGTGCTATCAATTGTACTCATCAAATACGGATATTTCTTCCAAGTTAGTGTAGGTATTACCTAAAATAGTGCGGGCCTAAGAGCAAGCCTTGTTGGAGTATGGCGATTTCAGCTACCAGCGTGCCATGATCATACACACGATGCCAAAGCTATGCCACGCATATAATAATGTGGGATACTCATACACAATATATTCAGAAATAAATGTCACCATCCTTGTTGATCAAGAACAAATATGCGCAGTCCTTATTCAAGGTTGCAGTTAAGTGTGGCCATAGGGCACTACTGCAGGGTATTCAGCAGCAATAACTGAAAACACTGTCTGGGAGTCAAACTTGTGCCGTCTGCACAGAAAGCAGAAGCTTGTTTCGCGGCAGTGCCACCAATGTAGACAAGCAGCTACTGGTTACGTCATAAAAAGTCATTCCTGTCGGACTTATGGAGGGATGATTCTAAGTGTTGTGAAGAGTTTCAGGAAAGTACGTCTTGTGCAAATCGATGAGTACAAAAGACATTGAAAAAGGAGGCTTGGTCTGAAGATGGCGTTTTCTTTCAAGAGGGCTCCAACTCTGCAGCGAAGCAACAAGTGACACAAACACTCAACAAAGAGAGAGAGAAGACGCCATTCGAAAAGGAAATCAACAGACTTGAGAGAAGTGGAGGAAGCGGACGTTAATCAGGAAATCGTCAGTTTCAACAGATTTGCAATAAGGGACCAGTTCAGCTTGCAACTTCCTCCCCACAACAAACTAAAATCCAGCAAAAAATACAGTATGTCAAATCAATGTATGTTTGTTCTCTGTTTGCCAATATATTCTTTCTAATGAGGCAGTTTTTTATAAGAGCATTTCACTTCAAGCATATATTTCCTTACAAATTTTAAGACAGTTATGTAACCGTTATCGAGTATAATTGAGTATTTCGGTGTATGAATAAGTTTAACTTAAAAAAAGAAACACCACAATTCTACACGTATATGTAGAAGTACACTATTTCGAAGACTTCTGAGGGGGGGGGGGGCAAGCTTAGCGACGTTTACTTGTTTTCAGACACTTTGCAAAGTCAAATTTTGCAGTTTTATGGGAAAATACTTTTGCTGAAATGAAGTAATCAGTAAGTAAGTTATCCCGAATTAAATTACTTCTTTCTCTTGATTTTACTCTGCACTGCATGGCACTGTTACTTAACTAGTGTAAGTAAAGAGCAAACGAACCTGCTTTCTGGAAGACAATTTGAGGCTTCTTGAAAACAGCGTCCAGTAGTTGACGTCGTCGCTTGTTCTCTTTTGTCCGAGAAAGTTCACCCTCATATTCTTCTTTCTCAATTTTGGCACACATTTTCCCACAATAACACAATAATAGACACCCACACTTGATCTAGTTTGCTGCTAACAAACGAGTCTCTTTGTTCGCAGCTAGCAAACTAAGCTAAGCTACAAGGAGACGCCTCCATGTAACCGAGACGAGTTCATCCAAACACGAAGACTTAATTCTTGATACTTAAGTCGAGTAAAGAAGTTTTTGGGTCGTACTGTGTGGAGGCTTCACTACGTTTAGTTGTAATTCAGTAAGAGTTATTTTGTTTTTTACTGAAGCGCGTTCGGCTCGCCAAAATATTTCGCCAAAGAGTACATTGAGAGCTGTGGGGGAGATTGTACGGAAGCTCGACTTGGACAAACTGCGGTCACGAAGGAGAATGACATGACAAATCCATCCATCCATCCATTTTCCGAACCGCTTCATCCTCACTAGGGTCGCGGGGGGTGCTGGAGCCTATCCCAGCAGTCTTCGGGCAGTAGGCGGGGGACACCCTGAATTGGTTGCCAACCAATCGCAGGGCACACAGAGACGAACAATCATCCACGCTCACACTCATACCTAGGGACAATTTAGAGTGCCCAACGAGCCTGCCATGCATGTTTTTGGAATGTGGGAGGAAACCGGAGCACCCGGAGAAAACCCACGCAAGCCCAGGGAGAACATGCCTCCACACAGGGAGGCCGGAGCTGGGATCGAACGGTACCTCTGCACTGTGAAGCCGACGTGCTAACCACTGGACTACCGGGCCGCCCGACATGACAAATACATTCATTCATTTTCCGATCCGCTTATCCTCACGAGGGTCGCTGGAGCCGGTCCCAGCCGTCTTCGGGCAGTAGGCGGGGGACACCCTGAACCGGTTGCCAGCAAATCACAGGGCACACAAAGACGCACAACCATCCCTGCTCACACTCACACCGAAGGACAATTTTGGAGTGTTCAATCAGCCTGCCATGCACGTTTTTGGAATGTGTACCCGGAGAAACCCCACGCAGGCCCGGGGAGAACATTAAACGGTACTCAATATATCATCATCATCATCGTCCAAGTCAGTAGCGCGTGACGTTATGTCATCATTATCTGACACGGGGGCTAAAAGGTTGTCTGCTTGCGATCCACCGCACTGGCCTCCATCACCTTCTGTTGGTTCCACCTCTCTGTTGTCCTCACTTTGAACTTTGTCTTCATCATCTTCACTCTTTGCAATCAAAGATAACTCAGTGATATCAGACTCTTCCAGGCCATGCAGCTGATCTCCCTCCTGACCCATGCTGTCACCCTCCTCTTCCTTTTTAATGTGGCAGAGTTCTGGCTCTTTGTCCTCCTCCGTCATGAAGAGGTCTTCACTGAAATTTTATTTTATTTTTTCATATGAGACAAATTAACCAAAAATAATTATTGGCGCCAACAGGTAACAAGTCTCTTCAACAAGGCCATTGATGGGAAATATCTTGCTTCTTTGAATCTGTTGCCATTGTTCATGCTTCTCTAAGTTGCTGCTGTCCCAGTTTTTTTCCACCTTTCAAGTCCCCAACATCTCTGCCAGTGAAGATCTCAACCACGGTTGACTCAACTCCTCCCCCCTCTGCCTTTTATACCTTGTGTGGTCATCCACGGATTATAGAAAAAGTAGCATGCCTAGTTGAACAATTTAAGGAGTAGAAAGAACAGATACGTTTTCAAATATAGAGTGTGAGACTAATCAGCAAAATACTGTAATACTGAAGTACTGAAACTTAAAAATCTCCTTACATAGAATAAAAAAAAAACTTTCAAATCCTATGTGGCGATACTGGAAATTAAGTCTCGTTTGCACATTTGGGGTTGCATCTTCTTCAAATTTGAATTTGTCTTTCTGAAAAAGTTTTGCATATGTAGTCTTGCCTGCCCCAAAAAGAAAAATAAAGATCAATTCCAAGCTTATATTTGCCCAAGAGTTGACATCTTTATTGAACAACATTATGGCATCATTGTGGCAGTATATGAGGGATGGCTTACTTATACTGATGAGTGCTTGGAAGTACACACGTTAAGCATGAGAATACATGTACAGTATCAAGAACAGAAAGCTACTGCAGATCTCCACGACTATAACACCGGTTGAGTGCGTCACAACATATCACAGCAGTCCACATATACAATATAAATACATATCATCTGGCTAATATTCACATGCATCAGTGTTTGGGTACATGTACCCACTAGTTCACCAATCTTGTCCTACTAGGGAGGACAAAGAGCGTACTTGTACATGGACCTTTCACTGGATAACAGGAGCAATGAATAAATGCTCAAACTTGCTTTCAATACCTGTTACCTTTGTCTTGGTACATCACCACTTTGATGTTGTTCAAAATGAAAAGGTCGCAAATCATACACACTTAAGCTCAACACCGTCGCCGGTGTGTTTCTTCATGTGCTTACTCAAACCGGACTGATAGCAGAAACTTGTGTTACAAATGGAGCAGGAGAAGGTTTTCTCACCAATGTGTGTTCTGATGTGTCTGATCAAACTTCTCTTCAGGGAGAATCTTTCACCACAGAATGAGCAGATGCATGGTTTTTCTCCCGTGTGACGCCTCATGTGTCTTATCAGGTTTCTCTTGTTGCCAAAGGTTTTGTCACATTGAGGACATTGGGGTTTCTCCCCAAAGTGGGTTTCCATGTGCTGAAATAATGCCGACTGAAAAGTAAAACTTGAGTTGCAGACTGAGCAGGAAAATGGTTTTTCTCCTGTGTGTTTTCTGGTGTGCGTTATTAAATAATCCTTCCGAGAGAATCTTTTGCCACAATCTGAGCACAGGAAGGGTTTCTCTCCGGTGTGACATCTCATGTGTCGTTTCAGATTCCGCTTGTTTCCAAACGTTTTGTCACACTGAGTACATTTCACGTGTTTGTCATCAGTGTGTCTTGCCACAGCATTTTTAGAGTGTTCATCGTCAGTGTCAGACATTGTGTCACCACTATCTGACAATGGCGCTAAGCGGCTGTCTGCTTGTGATCCTCCATCCCCTTTTGTTGTCTTGTGACGACTTGAGCTGCTGCTTGCACCTTCTTCCCCTTGACCTTTGTCTTCATCATCTTCACTCTTCACAATGACACGGTACACAGAGAAATCCAGCCCTTGAAGATGCTCTCCATCCTCTTCCACTTTAATGTAGGGGGGCTCTGGCTCCTCCTGTTCCACCCTGGAGCTCCGATCCTGCTGTTCTGGATTCAGATCTTCTTCACTGACATCTGCAGGACATGAGAGGACAAACACACATGGTTTGGGAGAGTCAACCTGCTCAATCAATTCACATTGTTTTTGTGGAACCACGAAATATGAATGCAGTAAACCATATCTACATATTGGTTCATCATTTCTGCTACCACTATAATGTAAACTTTTAGGCGATCAATTTTTAAAGGGACTTTACAGTACAAAGGCAATTTAAAATTTAGAGTTGTGGGCCTTCATGTTGTGGCGCAACATGCCAGGCAGCCCTGAGGTATACTGGGAGATGTACAGTGTAATTATAAGCAAGAAGTGGCAGATTAGGTCCTCAACTGATGTCCGATAATTGAGGTTGGTCCATTAAAACAAAAAATACATTTAACCAGTGAATATTGTTGTAGGCCTGGACAGTTTAAATTACTGTAACAGCTGTACTAATGTTTTTCGCAATACAGTTCTGTGTTTTTCGGGAGAATGCACAGAAAGTTTAATGTGGTGCTTCTCAAACTGTTTCGAAACATGTGAGTACAAGACAAGCAAACCTGGTACGTGTCGAGGTTTCTTGAAAACAGCATCGAGGAGTTGCCGTTGTCGCTCGTTCTCCTCTTTCGTCCGACAAAGTTCCTCCTCGTACTCAGCTATCGTTCTTTCAAACACTACAAATACTTCTTCAACAGCCGCATTTAGTCGCTGATTCAGCAACGCTCTTAGCATTTCAACTTTACACATTTTCACACGATAATCATAACACTTTAGACTCACACTCGTGCGCTGCTGAACGATATGTTGCTAACTTTGCAGCTAGCAAGCGAAGATAGCTTACGAAGCTTTAAGGTGCACCAAGACAAGTTTATCAAAATATGAATAACTACTTGTGTTTGCTATGTTATATAAACGGAATGTTAACTAAACAAACAGGAAAAGATGCTGTAATCAACGCAAGGACGAGGACTCATCCAGACTGTCTCGGCAATGTGTTTTCTTTTCTGTTTTACTTCCGGGAGAGTAAAAAAACGGCGAATGCATCATATTGACGCATTACCGCTTCCCTCGGGTGGGAATGTGTCATTACATCTTTTAATTTCAACGGGGGAAAAAGTGAAGAAATGATTAAAGGAAAAATTAGCACAATGAAACATTACACTGTATATTCAAACAATAATGCGAGATTGCCGGGGATGTCCTCCATTTCCGGGAGGTGGGACAACTATACCAGAAGATTTAGCGCGAAATGACACACCCACACCGAAGGAGGCAGTAACTCACTACCCTGTACTCAGTATGTCTTTTCTACCGGATGTGGAAAATGAGTCAAGGAAAATAATGCGACAGAACAATTAATTAAATCTGTATATCGCCTTTATTATTTGTTGATGCGTAATCCCGTTTGTATTTATGTCCTCTAATTAATTAAACATAATTTGCTCTTCGTGTCGGTCCGTTCTGATGTGGCTGCTAATTTTTTTTGTCGATAGATGCGAAAAATAGACTGCGGTCAAGCCAGCCTCCACTCGCAATATCGAAATCAAGTGAGCCGCCACTGCTATTGTCAATACTGTGCATTACGGTAATCTGCCGCTAACGAGCGGCGTTGGTCACCTTCAAAATAAAAGCGTCTCCACTAATGCATAAACGTCATTTGTTTGGGTTGAAAGAAATTAATAAAAAATATCAAATAAAGTATTTCTTGGCTGTCAGCTAACAATACGCTCACCCCGGAAGAACAAGAACTCTCAGAAAAGCACAAAAAAGCATTCTCAAGTGGAGATAGAAAATAAAGTCAATGGTAATTCTACATCAATTTCACCTGATAATTTTTGAAATTTTTTTTGAAAAAATTCCTAAAAATTAAGTTTTCGTTATCCCGTGAGGGCTGTAGGTCTGGGGGTAACTACCGCACTCCGGCTATCCAACGCGACCACTCCCGTCCAAATCTGATGTCGCATTTTGAAATAAAAGGCCTCTGAAATGTGGCAAGATGACCTTATTTCTGACATGACATTTTCGACCATTTTGAAAAAATTCATTTCATTATGTCGATCGAAATTGAGCTTCCCCTCCTTTACAGACTAGCATCTGCCACTGCTTTCAACATATACACAAACACAAATTAATACACATTCACAATTTATTTATTGCACAATTTTACACTCATGTACACATTCATAATGTCCATACACACACACGCACATTTACAAATTTATTTACACAATTTTACACTCGTGTACATATTCATAATGTCCATATACACACATTTATAATGTACACAATTTTAACACTCATGTACATATTCATAATGTCCATACACACATTTATAATGTACACAATTTACACTCATGTACATATTCATAATGTCCCGTCCAAATCTGATGTCGCATTGGGGAATAAAATGGCCTCTGAAAAATGAAAATATCACCTGGGTTCTGACATGGTTATTCGGCACAGTGAGCTATGTTCACTCCGACCTCATGAGTGGCTCACTGGCGAGGTGCAGTTCTCATTTTGTTTTTTATAATGATTAAGTACAATAATTAAAATAAACTCATTTGAAAAACAATGTCACAAAAATATTGCTCTTCTACATAGATCATTGAAGGATTGTTTCACGTTTTGGCCAAGAAACTCAGAGTGATGAGAGAGCTTTTATCTTATGAGTTACTACACTGCTGAACTGATCATCTCTGGGGACAAGAGTCGCTTCCACGGCACTGTTTCCCGAAGGTATTGTTATGACCTGGGGAAGGGCCCCCAAGCCAATTAGGGGGATAGCTCTCAAAACCATCATGTGTTTACTAGATCGATGAATGTAAGTTATAAGACTTAATCTTTTTTTTTGCATTGACAGGAAAACCTGAACTCTTACAAGGGAATTTTATCCTTTGTAAATGTAAACAATAACCACTGGAAACTTCTGGTGAGTGCAGTTCATGTATTCACATGGAAAAAAAACTATGCATTCCTTGCCTACAATAGTTACAAGGGTGTGTTTCTCTAAGTTTTGAGTATTGACAATTTGCAACCTCTAGTTCGTATGTCACTTTCCCTAAATATATAACAATGCATGTGTAACCTCGGATTTCTTTTTACACCTTTTCCAGTACACAAATGCTGATACTGGAACAGTATATCTGGTGGATCCCGCTCAGTGTCACACAGAGGTCAACGATTCCACGATTGCAGCCAAAAGATTCCGGTATTTTATACTTCCATGATTTCACCACTGCAGAATGTGTAGATGTGGTCTGACATATCTTAGCCTACACCTAAACTTAATTGTGCCACCTGTATCGCAGATGTGAATATTTTTCTCATCAACACTCTTCAGGCTATTCAATGTATGTAAACCAAGTAAGACTAATTTTCACAGTGGGAAAGTTTTTAATCTTGTCTCCTTCATCAAACATCCAGTGAATTCTTAACAATGCGGAAAACGCACCACGGAAAAGCAGAGTGGGAGGATAAAGAATGGAAAGGAGGATGTTTGGCCCACCCACACAGCAGGATTCATCCAGCTGCGGTGTGATTGTTACCTTGGCAAGTAGAACTCTTCCAATAATATAGAATGGCCTCTGCTTGTGGTATTATGTGTCTATATGATGTGTTTCATTTAAAAAAGAAATGGGAACACACTGCATCCTGTATAATCTGTGTTTTTTAAATTGTTCACTCCAAACATTTTGAAGAAATCACTTTGTGTTTCAGATTGCCGCAGAGCTCATGAAAACATTTCCAAAGATTCCACATATTAATTTGATTCGTCACCGAAAGAAATGGCCAATGAGAGAACAAGACTTGGATTGGAAATACTGGCAGCATCAGGTGGTTAGTTTATACTGATCACCCCATTCAAAAAAGTATGTATGTTTAAATGTACATTAAATGATGATTCATCATGTTGTAGTATTTGATCCCACCATGCACTGTGCCATGTGCTCGTTGGCCAAACCACCTGGAGCAGGTCCTCCTTTGATTGACTGGGTGAGTTTTTACATTGCAAGAACACACAATTAATTTATCTTCATATTGTTATCCCCATTAAGAACCTAGAAGTAAATTTGCCGCATTAAACTACGGTTCCTTTGCATGTTGGTTTATTTTAAAGGATTGCACAACAACAACAACAACATAAAGTCAGCCAAGTTTAATTTTCTGACAGCACACACAGGCAGAGGAAAGAGGCAGAGAAGGATGATCCAGATTATCTTGCTATAAGCTCTCCTATACAGGTCTGGTGTGAGGCAACAGGGTGTTTTCTGTATGGTTTTAACACTGATAGGTGTAGAGCAAGGGTGTGAAACTCATTTCACATTGTGGGCCACATACGGCCTCGGTAGATGTTAAGTGGTAGATGTTAAGTTTGTGTGTGTGTGTGTGTGTGTGTGAGAGATACGGCCAGACTGTATCATCTTCTCAATCCAAATGTTTCCTGCCTTTCAGCCCAGACTTTCACAGAAGAACTCACACATTTTTCATGCCTTCGCATTCTTCCAGAAAATCGCAGCGTTTTTTTATTTCTCTCTATTACATCTGACTCCTTCATCCATGTTTCTGTTAAGTCTATTCTAAAAACGCTACTATGCAAATTTGCTGAAAAAGAATATGTATATTCCCGTTACGATGGTTTGCATACACTGTTTAAATTGGAATAGTTCAAGTCAGAAAAAATTAAATATGTGGTATGTTGAATTGTAAAAACAACTTAGAGTTATTCTGGTTGGAAGATGCCCGATACATAATTTTGCAATAGGTTGTTTTATAGGGCGGCCCGGTAGCCCAGTGGTTAGCACGTCGGCTTCACAGTGCAGAGGTACCGGGTTCGAATCCAGCTCCGGCCTCCCTGTGTGGAGTTTGCATGTTCTCCCCGGGCCTGCGTGGGTTTTCTCCGGGTGCTCCGGTTTCCTCCCACGTTCCAAAAACATGCATGGCAGGCTGATTGAACACTCTAAATTGTCCCTAGGTGTGAGTGTGAGCGTGGATGGTTGTTCGTCTTTGTGTGCCCTGCGATTGGCTGGCAACCAATTCAGGGTGTCCCCTGCCTACTGCCCGAAGATGGCTGGGATAGGCTCCAGCACCCCCCGCGACCCTAGTGAGGATTAAGCGGTTCAGAAAATGGATGGATGGATGGGTTGTTTTATAATGCTGTGTGTTTGTTTATTTTTCCCCTTTATATAGATACAGTGTGACGAATGTGAAAGGTGGTATCACGAGCAATGCCTTGGAATGACCGTGGAGAGCTTGGCAAAGGCAAAAACAGGGAATTGGTCATGCGTTGTATGTGAGCCATGAGTGTGAATTGGACACCTAGGAGACCTTCGTCTATATATATCTGAGTGTGTGTGCGTGTGTGTATGGACATTATGAATATGTACATGGGTGTAAAATTGTGTAAATAAATTTGTAAATGTGTGTGTGTGTGTGTGTGCGCGTGTGTGTGTCTGTGTGTGTGTGTGTGTGTAGACATTATGAATATGTACATGAGTGTAAAATTGTGTAAATTATAAATGTGTGTATATGTGTCTGTGTGTATATGGACATTATGAATATGTACATGAGTGTAAAATTGTGTACATTATAAATGTGTGTATATGGACATTATGAATATGTACATGAGTGTAAAATTGTGTACATTATAAATGTGTGTATATGGACATTATGAATATGTACATGAGTGTAAAATTGTGTACATTATAAATGTGTGTATATGGACATTATGAATATGTACACGAGTGTAAAATTGTGTAAATAAATTTGTAAATGTGCGTGTGTGTGTATGGACATTATGAATGTGTACATGAGTGTAAAATTGTGCAAAATAAATTTGTGAATGTGTATTAATTTGTGTTTGTGTATATGTTGAAAGCAGTGGCAGATGCTAGTCTGTAAAGGAGGGGAAGCTCAATTTCGATCGACATAATGAAATGAATTTTTTCAAAATGGTCGAAAATGTCATGTCAGAAATAAGGTCATCTTGCCACATTTCAGAGGCCTTTTATTTCAAAATGCGACATCAGATTTGGACGGGAGTGGTCGCGTTGGATAGCCGGAGTGCTATAGTTACCCCCAGACCCACAGCCCTCACGGGATAACGACGACTTAATTTTTAGGAATTTTTTCAAAACGGTCGAAAATGTCAACCTGTTAGGCATTCAGGCCATGTCAGAAATAAGGTCATCTTGCCACATTTCAGAGGCCTTTTATTCCCAAATGCGACATCAGATCCGGACGAGAGTGGCCGCGTTGGATAGCCGGAGTGCTGTAGTTACCCCAGACCTACAGCCCCTCACGGGATACTGAAAACTCAATTAATATCAGGTGAAATTGATGTAAATTACCATTGACTTTATTTTCTATCTCCACTTGAGAATGCTTTTTTGTGCTTTTCTGAGAGTTCTTGTTCTTCCGGGGTGAGCGTATTGTTAGTTGACAGCCAAGAAATACTTTATTTGATATTTTTATTAATTTCTTTCAACCCAAACAAATGACGTTTATGCATTAGTGGAGACGCTTTTATTGTGAAGGTAACCAACGCCGCTCGTTAGCGGCAGATTACCGTAATGCACAGTATTGACAATAGCAGTGGCGGCTCACTTGATTTCGATATTGCGAGTGGAGGCTGGCTTGACCGCAGTAAAAATAGACGCCTTCGATAGCCACGCATCGCCAACCAGAGATCAAGTGTAATCGTAGACTAAGAGGGGGTAAATGTGCACGAGAACGTCAGCAGAGTACGAGGAGGGACTTGGTCGAGCAGAGGAGAGCCTTGAAGAGGAGAATGAGCGACAACGTCAAATACTGGTCGTTGTTTTCAAGAAGCAAGATGAAGCACACAAGGCAGGTTTGTTCAATTATTCCTCTCATAATAATTTTAGACGAGCCGACCAGCTCAGGTTGGGATTGCGCCCAAACAAAAATCTCAGTGTCTCCTTCCCGGGATTCGAAGACACGCTTGAAAGTATTAATAAAGTATTACGAAATAGATTGGTGGACGAATGCCAGACGATGTAGTACTGTATTTGGAGGAGGCTCGGTGGGATTCATCGTGAGGGTCTACAACCGAGCTAATATAGTGCAGTTCCATCAGTGTCCACAACGAAAACAAGAAAAGGAAAAGCAGAGTGCAGAAATAATTTTAAGAGTAATACAATTGAAATTACAAAATAAAATCTGTACAAGCCCAATGGAATCATTCAGAAGTAGTTACTGTGCAGTCGGAAGGTCTGGAATAAGTTTGATGATGTTCAGTATCCAAGATGTTGTCACTACAGAGCTGAGTGAGTCTGATGCAGGAGTCCCCTGTTGTCGAAATTTGTCACATCAGTGCATTTCACACCCAACTGTAATTCTTTGCTATTGAGACAGGGATTTGACTGCATTTTGTCGCTTGTTAGAACGTTTTAGACAGTTAGGGTTAGGAACAAACACCAATTTCTTTAGTGAGTTTTTCAGCTAATAGCTGATGATAGGTTATACTGGGGAAAAAATGCAAAAAGGAATATTTGTTAGCTGGAAACCATGACTGTGCCGGTATTACTCTTTTGTCAGGCTCATGTCCACTTTCACCCTATCAATTCTCTGCAGGTGTGCTAAGGTAGAAGAACCATGCCTAAGCTTCTGTGTATCCTCCTGCAAGATCCAGCAAAGGTTGACTTTTCAAACCATGTATGTTTGTTATCTTATGGCCTACAGACATCAGGGAAGATCGTCAACCTGAGCAGCGGGCATTGAGCTCCAAGGCGGAGCAGGTAGAACCTAAACCCCCCTATATGAAAGATGAAGAGAAGGATCTTGAGGCCCCAGGGATAAAAGAGGAAGAGGATGAACACAGCATCACTCAGGAGGAAGAGCAGCTTCAAGGTGTGGAGGACGATGCCATCGCCAAGGTTCCATTCACTGTTATTCATGTGAAGTGTGAAGATGATGTTGATGATGATGAAGGTGATGGAAACCACTGCGGAGGATCCCAAACAGGCCGCTTCGTTACTCTCTTAGATTGTGATGGCATAATAACATCGCACTCTGCTGTTTCTGATGATGATCGACCCTCTAAAGGCGATCTGACATGTCACAGTGGCAAAACACACTTCACATGTCCTCAGTGTAACAAAGCCTTCACCAACAAGAGGAACCTCAGAAGACACATGGTAATTCATACGGGAGAAAAACCTTTTATGTGTTCCGTTTGTGGGAAACGATTCTTTCAGAAGGGATCTATGATAACACATACAAGAAAACACACTGGAGAAAAACCTTTTTGCTGTTCGGTGTGCAACAAATGTTTTAGTGATTATTCAACACTGGCGAAACACATGAGAACACACACCGGTGAGAAACCCTTTTCGTGTTCAATCTGCAGTAAAACATTCTCTCAGAAGGTGGCAATGCAAACACACGCAAGAACACATACTGGAGAAAAATTATTTTTCTGTACCATCTGCAACGCAAGTTTTAATGTTCGTTCAACATTGGTTCACCACATGAGAACGCACACCGGTGAGAAACCTTTTACCTGCTCAGTGTGTGACAAAAGCTTTGGTCATCCTGCAGGATTGGCGAGGCACATGAGAACGCACACTGGGGAGAAACCATTCGCCTGCTCGGTCTGCAACAGACGTTTTTCAATCCACAAGACTTTGGTTCAACACATGAGAACGCACACTGGGGAGAAACCGTTCATTTGTGCCGTTTGTGGTCAAAGTTTCTCTCAAAGCGGCGCATTACAAAGACATGTAAGATCACACACTGGCGAGAAACCGTTTAGTTGCAGTGTGTGTGAGAAAAGATTTAATGACAAGTATAAGGTGAAAAAGCACAAGTGTGCCGGAGAGAAGAGCGGCAGCACACGAAAAGCAGGAAAGTGTGACAATGGGAAAAGCTCAGAAAATTGAAGTGGTTGTGGTAGGTGCAAACTTGTATATGTGATCCCAAAATTGCTCTCAAGTACTAGTCAAACCTGATGTTCAAAAGCATTTGGACTTCAAGTTTCTATGATGCATTTCTACATCACCACAATGGATTTAAAATAAAACAATCAAGATGTGATTAAAGTGACATTCTGCATTCCGCTTGAAATGTTTCACTGTGAAGACTGGAAATACTGATACGCTGTATGATACATTGGCCATATTAGGCAGAGTACATACAGTACATCAATTTGTAGGTACTCTTCAGTATTGAGCAAAGTTGTCCTATTTAATACTGTGGTACCTTGACTTGCAAATTTAATTCATGCTGTCACCCAGCTCATAAATACATTAATTTGCAAATATAATAAATTAAGATATCGCTATCCATTGCTGCCACATTTTTAAAGTGTTTTTAGTAACGAAGAATAGCGCTGTATTGTGAAATATAAATATTAACAAAAAGAGTATAAAAGACATAAGAATTTAACTGGTTTTAAAACATGCAATTAAGGTGAAGGTCTCACACACACACACACACGCACACACACACACACACACACACGCACACACACACACACACACACACACGCACACACACACACACGCACACACACGTGATGATGGTGATTTTACTAAAGCTGCTGAGTTTTTATTTTGTAAATAATTATTGATTGTGAACTGGTCCAAGGTGTTGCATACAGCACAGTTGTGTGTTGTTACAATGCATTTTGGGATTAATATTTTAAAAAACATTCAGTTGATTAGTTGCCGCTTCCATAGTGTAATGATGTTCCCACACCAAAGGGGACAGTAATGCACCAGAACGGGTCGACTCCGTCCTTTCTGCAGGAAATAAAAAGTAGGCCACTCAGGAAATGCAGGAATCGAGACGGCGAAATGAAGTCCGTAATATTGCCATGGACATTGCGTCAACTGTACATTTAGGTCGTGTACCGATTCAACATAACCGACTCTTAGTGTCGCTAAAGCTTCACCTGCTAGCTCAGCCCGCTCGCTGCTCACAAAGAGACGCGGAAGTTAGCTTCATATACCCAAGCGGAGATCCAGTGTGTGCCTCCCGTGTTGGGATTGATTGAGTGATTACTGTCAGTCAGTTTGGAAAGAATGATAGCGGAGTACGAGGAGGAAATTTGGCGATCAAGAGAAGAAAACGAGCGGCAACGTCAATTACTGGACGCCCTTTTAAAGCATCAAGATGAAAAGCACAGAGCAGGTTTGTTCATCTCGTTCTCTCACAGTTGTTTTAATTTTCAAACCTTCTGGGTCCAGGGATTTCTTACGAGAGATTTTGCCCTCCCCCACTCAGAAAAGAAAAGACCTCCTAATAACCATAACGCCAATTATCGTACGACAGATTTTTAATCCACGTGCAGCACTTTGTATGCAGCAAAGGTTGTTGTGAAGTGCTATATAAATAAAGTTGAGTCGAATTGAGTTGTCATACATGACTACAATGTGTCCACAAATGCCATAGAGATGAAAAGCCGACGAAATGTTATGAAAACAAAAAAACTTTTTAGGAGAAAAAAGTATTGACGTTTGTGCAAATACTTGTTTAATCTGACTACTATGTCAGTTTTTTGGCTCACAAAATAATTGCAATAATACTGTCGTATCCTTTAAAAAGGTGCATACTTACTCATTACGCTTCACGATCATACTATTTTAACGTGTCGTCGCAGAATTTGATTTTTCCAAACCACATGCACTTGTCTTCAGAGTCCCCTTACATTAAAAAGGAAGAACACGAACACAGCATCGGTCAGGAAGAAGAGCAGTTTCGAGAGCTGGAGGACGCTGATGTCACCGAGCTGCCCTTTAACTGTGTCATTGTGAAGAGTGAAGATGACGACGGGGATGGAGACCACTTTGGAGGATCACAAGCAGACAACTTCTCAACTCCACTATCAAACAGTGACAACACGTCAGCCTCTCCTGACACGGATGATGACGAACACTGTAAAGGTGATGCGACAAGTCACAGTGACTGCAAAGGTTTGGCATGCCTTCAATGTGACAAAACGTTTAGCAACAATGCAAATCTGAGAAGACACATGATGATTCACACGGGAGAAAAACCTTTCATGTGTTCAGTTTGTGGGAAAAGATTCTCTCAGAAGACTTCGATGATAACCCACACAAGAACACACACTGGAGAAAAACCTTTTTCCTGCTCGGTGTGCCACAAATGCTTTAGTGACTATTCCACTTTGACGAAACACATGAGAACGCACACGGGTGAGAAACCCTTTTCATGCTCAATCTGCGGTAAAACATTTTCTCAGAAGGCAACTATGCGAACGCACACGAGAACACACACCGGAGAAAAAACTTTTTTCTGCACCTTTTGCAATACAAGTTTTAATGTTCGTTCAACATTGGTCCAACACATGAGAACCCACACTGGTGAGAAACCCTTTACCTGCTCAGTGTGCACCAAAAGTTTTGGTCATCCTGCAGCGCTGGCGAGGCACATGAGAACACATACTGGGGAGAAAGTGTTCAATTGCAGTGTGTGTGATCAAAGCTTCTCGTACAAGTACCAAGTGAACAAACACAAGTGTGTTGGCAGAGAACAGCAGCCGTGAAGGAAGCTACAGAACTTTAAACTGAATATTGACTTTCACTTGTAGCAAACACTGTTTATGACCAATTCAAATGAGATGCACTGCTGGATTTGCGGTGTACGGTACTTATAAATTAGTATGGCTGCTTTCAGGGAACCTATGGATGCTACTCATTCATGCTTAAAATTTCAATCCATGATTATTGTCAAATGAACAGTTTGAATAAAACATTATCAAACATATCCAGTCTTCATATTTTAATTAAGGGCAATATTTGTGTCTTCTTAGACAACAGAAACAAATGCTTGAGTATTTCAAACAAACTAGAATTGCCCTCATTCATACACTATTAAAGAACACACTGTGGTGCAAAAGCAGCAAACATACTCACAAAAGTACAGACTGAAATAATGAAAATGTGTCTTTACTGTTATTTATATGCAATACCCAATTTGGTAACTTGGCAACAGAATGCTTGATTAACTAATGTGCTCTGCAATCGGCTGGCGACCCACCTCTGGCTCAAAGACAGCTGGGATAGGCTCCAGCACACCTGCGACCAGAGTGCAGATAAGTGGAATGGAAAATGAATGAATGAATTGCTAATGCAGTGATGCTCAAAGCGTAGTACATGGGTACCCTGCAGGGATATGTCAAAGAATTATTGAAATGTTGAACTGCATGATGGCAAACAGTAGTGGCTTAATTGTATTCATCTAGCCATCGATTATCCAAACCCCCTTTGTCATGTGCTGGGTGCTAACCCAGTAGACTTCGGGCATCGGCGTGGTACTTTCCACTGTCTGCCAGCCAATCAAAGGGCACACAAAGACAAACAACGGTTCACACCCACAGTCACACCAAGGGAAAATTTAGAGTGTGCCATTAATCCAGCCACGCATCTTTTTGGAACGTGGGACAAAACCGTAGCACCCAGAGAGAATAAATTGCTGGCACAGGGAAAACATGCAAACTCCACACAGGAAGGCAGGAGCGCAGATTTGAACCCTGGAACAATGCACTGTGAGGCGGACGTGCTCACCAGTCATCCACAACGCCACCCTTCTCAACGTAATTATTTTCTTAATGAATGTATCACACTGCATTTGTAAGTACAATACACTTGCATTTAATCATTTAGAAATATTGTTTCCCAAACATTTCTTAGGTAATTGTTTAAATGTTACATTTGTATGCAGTAAATACTCATATTAATAATATCGTTATTTCAGTAGTTTCAGTAAAGCTTAGCGTTAATGTTTAACCTACACATAGTGTTACATGGGGTAGCAAAAAAATTGAATATACTTTTTAGGAATAAAACCACTAGCTGAAAACCTTCTAAAGTACGGGGTTGTGTTTGTGTCCGTCAGAGGCTAAAGAGTGTAATGACACCGCCTCACCAGGGGAGGTAGTAATATATTAGACTCTAACAACTGCGTCTTGTGTGCCGGAAGTAAATCCAAAGCAAAGTAAGCAAGACGCCGTTTAGCGTTTGGCGTGTAGTCCTGGTTGCATTGAATAATGTGTGCTGATTACTCAACACGCATCGGCAATTTTGATTCATTTTTTACAGCAAGTGACTGGAGTGACTTTTTCCTTTCTGGATAAACTCGTTTGTATTGCTTGCTTAGCTCGTTAGCTGCTAACAAAGACAAGAGACACCAGGTGAGTGTAACGTTTGAAAATGTCTGCAAAAAGTGTGAAGGAAGAGTACGAAGAGGACCCTTCTCGAACAAAGGAGGAGAACGAATGTCAACGACTGGACGCTATATTGAAGACACATCAAGTGGTGCTACACAGAGCAGGTTAGTTCAGTGTTTATCAACCATTATTAAGCTAAGACACATATTTCACATCGGGGGGAAAATGACGGCACACGTAGCACCCAGTGTGTCGTATTGTGGCCCCAGACACACTAGACTAAACTTTTCCTGGCACCAAAGTGAGGATGCACCCGTTTTATGCCAATCACACGGACACCTGGCAACCAAAATTGGGCCCTCAGAATTAATAGCAAATGTGGGCGTTCCGTCAGTACCTAGGGAAGGTCCGTCAGTCCGTCACTGATGGACTCCAGCTTTCCTAGCGAAGATGAATGACAGAAACTTTTAAACATGGAAGCAGTTTGTTCACCGAATCGTCAGTAACCCCTGTGGTGGGAAGTGTGTCAGTAGTTAAGTCCAATTTATTTATATAGCCCTTAATTGCAGAGAAGTGTCAAAGGCGTTATACAAATATTAAAGACATCCGCTGATCTTGAGTGAAAATGAAAACAAAACCAAAAAAAACATCAGGGAAAAAAACATTTTGTCCTGGCAAACATGCCATGTTTTGACTTCATACATGCGTTAGAGTCAAAACTACCCATTACAAAGAGACCCATCTTTGTTTGACGACACATTTTTCACATTTACTCTCGGTTATGTGTGTTGATTTTGGAGCCAAAATATTAACATGACTTGACCATGTATGATTGTCTTCTTGTGTCCAGGAGACGACAGCAAAGAGTGTCTTCATCCCGAACAGCAGGAATGGAACTTCAGGGTGGAGCAGCATGGGCCAGAGCCCCCAAAGGTAAAAGAGGAAGAGCAAAAGGATCCTTTCATGAAAGATGAAGAAGAGCCACCACCTTCACGTAATAAAGAGGACGAGGAGGAAGAGCACCTCACCATTAAAGAGGAAGAAGAGGATGATATTACCACGTTTTCATGGACTCGTGTCATTGTGAAGAGTGAAGATGAAGAGGACCAAGGTCAGTGGTCAATGCTTCATCCCAGTGAAAGTGAGGAGAACAGAAGGGAGGAGCCGCCAAGCAGCAGTTCAAGTCAATACATGACAAGGGAAGGTGATGGAGACCACTGTGGACGATCGCGAGCAGACGGCCTTTTCGCTCCACTATCAGAGAGTGACGACATAATTTCACACACTTATGACCCCGATGATCACAAACACGCTAAAGGGAAACCTTTTGCTTGTTCAGTCTGCCACACACGTTTTAGTGTTCATTCACGTTTTGTTCAACATATGAGAAAGCATACGGGGGAAAAGCCCTTTTCCTGCTCAGTTTGTGGTCAAATATTCTCTCAAAGAGGTGCGGTGACAAGACACACAAGAACACACTCTGGGGAGAAACCTTTTTCTTGTTCAGTCTGTGGTAAAGGATTTACTCAAAAGGAACATTTGGTAACACACACCAGAACGCACACAGGAGAGAAACCTTTTTCCTGCTCAGTGTGTGGTAAAAGTTTCTCTATAAAGGGAAATTTGATAACGCACACAAGAATACACACTGGCGAGAAATCTTTTGTATGCTCAGTCTGTGACTTAAGTTTTGTTGATCGTTCATCATTGGTTCAACACATAAGAACACACACTGGGGAGAAACCTTTTTCCTGTACAGTCTGTGGTAAAAAAATTCACTCAGAAGGGGCAGTTGAACACACACTCAAGAACACATACGGGAGAAAAACCTTTTGCATGCTCAGTCTGCAACTTAGGTTTTGGTGATCGTTCCACGTTAGTTCTACACATGAGAACGCACACTGGGGAGAAACCTTTTTCCTGCTCAGTTTGTAATAAAAGATTTGCCCAGAGGGCACATTTAAGAACACACACTAGGACACACACAGGAGAAAAACCTTTTGCGTGCTCTGTCTGCAGCACAAGTTTCGCTGATCGGTCTTCATTAGTTCAACACACGAGAATACACACTGGTGAGAAAGTGTTCAGTTGCAGTGTGTGTGATCAAAGGTTCTCTTACAAGTATCAAATGAAAAAACACAAGTGTCCCGGGCAGAAGAGCAACAGTACATGAAGCTGCAGAATTTGTCTTGTGAAGAAACTAAAAATCTGAGAAAGTTTGAGTGGTCACTTGGAAAAACAATTGATATATGATCCTCGATGAAACTAGCCTTCAAAGTCTACTACGATACGATACAGTAATTGTCAGAAAATTACATGATTTGCTTGATAATTGATTTTGTTGATTACATGACACATTTCTGATTTAGTAGAATCATCTTTATTCTCCACAGAAGGAATTTGTAGCATTGGTAACACTTTAGATAGCAGCACAACACTGACTGTTGCACATCATCAGATAATGGCCTGTATTTGTATTTAGATTTGGTGAAATAGCATGTGGTCCATCTCTCAAAGGCATTTTTGAACACATTTTCTGTAACTAACCAGATTCTGTATTGATCAAGGGTCTCCTGTAATTGCTGTTCTGCTGATGAGACTTTATTGCACCCTGCAAGCTGCTCTGTCCAACCTCTGCTCTGCCACGGAATTAAATGACAGAAAGAGCACTCCTCCTATCAAGACCACTCCTCCTGTTTATTTTGCCAAGATATAGATATACTAAACAAGACAACGTACGGTGTGAAGGGTGCAACGTGTCCGTCTCGATTGGAACATCGCTGCCTGTAAGACCTAGTCTAATATGTCTCACTATTATAACAAAGCTGCGTTCAACTTGCAGGGCGTGATGCTCAATTCGTATTTTTGGTCAAATCTGATTTTTTTTATGTACTCCTTCACATTACTACAGTATACGCAAACGCGACTTCTCATGCGAAACGAGGACGTCCTTGACGTGCCACGCATGCGCACAAAGCACGACGTCGAGCCAGAGACGCTGCATTTTTTACGGAAGTAAATATGGTCCAGCTTGTAGGGGTCTCCTCTTTTTATCATTTTATATCAACAGAGGAGTGCTGTGGGAGGAAGTAGAAATATTTGGGGGAAAGAGGCTTTTTTTATCTTTTTATATCGTGGAGACGTCTACTAATGATGACGTAACGCAGATGTCTCCTAAATATACCGTCAGTTAATTGCCGCATGTAATAAATAATAATAATAATACATTTTATTTATAAGCGCCTTTCAAGACACCCAAGGACACTTTACAGTCAGACAAAACCATTTGTTTGACATCACATACATATTCGATGTATACCTACGTACGAAAGAGGCCCAGGTCAGAATAGGAAAAAATTGCAACTGTACTGTTCACACGACATGGAAAAAAACATACGGTTTGCAACAGATGTGCCGGGTTAGCCGAGGACTCCAGGTTAAAGATGTCGGCTCCGTTATACGTCATCACCCGCTCTTGCGTAAAAATTTATGACCGCGAATATACCGCGGCTGGAGTAAATGCTCGCTTTTTTTCTGATGTACCTCACGGCGCCATCTTGTGTCCTCTTTTTCCGTCACAGCTGCAAACGAAGACTTGGATAATAAACAGAGCTCCGTTTTGAGTGTAAAAGGGCTGGGTTTATCGTTTGAAAATGTGTAAAGTAGAAATACTGAGAGCATTGCTGAACCAGCGCCTAAGTGCAGCAGTCGAGGAAGTAGTTGGAGTTTTTGCTAGGACGATAGCAGAGTACGAGGAGGAACTTTGTCGAACAAGAGAGGAGAACAAGCGACAACGTCAACTGTTGGACGCTGTTGTGAAGAAGCAAAACGTGTTACACGTAACAGGTGTGTTTATGAACTTCATATCTTAATAACATTGAACGTTTCGACACGATTCTTACTTTGGGCAGGTTTCTTTTACCCTTGTTTAATCGGAAAAGCAAGGAAAGCTTCGATACCACGAATCGTAATCGATTCCTCAATCAATTTGAACGCTGACACAAGGATCATATTGAATTACCTCAGAATTTATTGAACCAAATGGCAACGTCTTGTGAAGCTAGGTGAGTTCAACTCGAAATACTTGGGCATTGTGTTTGGTGTACCCAGGGACTGCGGTCACGCCAGCCTCCACTAATTCCATCTAAGTGACAGTTTCAATGGGAGTGGATGTTTGTATCTTACTGTGGCCTGTGATTGACTGGCGACCTGTCCTGGGTATAGTCTGCTTTTTGCCTGATGTCACGCAGGATATGCTGTGACCTTGAACATTATAGATGTTGTAGTGAATGAAACAAAAACAATTGATTGTACAATTAATGTTAATGAACTGCTTTGTCCGTAAGCTAAAGCAGTTACCATTCCAGATGGCGGAAATGCACAAATTCAGCTTGCGAATGCCGTTAAATAACAACGAATTAAACAAACTTCAATGACTTTTCCAAACCATCTCTGTTTGGCCTCTCATGCCCTGCAGACATCAGTGAAGAAAATCTTCATTCTGAGCAGCAGGAGTGGAGCTCCTGGGCGGGCCAGCAAGAGCGAGAACATCTCAACATTAAAAAGGAAGAGAAGGAGGAGGATATCACCAAGTTGCCATTGATATATGTCCCTTTGACGAGTGAGGTTGAAGCCAAAGATGAAAACAGGGTGCTGGAGCCTCCGAGCAGCAGCTCAAGTCACCACTTGAAAACGGAAGTTGATGGAGACCACTGTGGAGGATCCCAGGCAGAAAGCTGGCTACCTCCACTCTCAAATTGTGGCGACATGTCTGACATTGGTCATGAACATTCTCAAGGTGGTACCCCATATCACATTGACAACCAAGTTTTGGCATGTCCTCAGTGTGACAAATCCTTTGACTGCAAGTCTTCTTTCAAAAGACACATGAGAACTCACAGTGATAACAATGACTTGACATGTCATGAATATGACACCAATTTCCCTAACCTGACTGATTTGAAAGGACACACGAGAAGTCATACTGGAGAGAAGCCGTTGTCCTGCACAGTGTGTTTTAAAGAATTTGAGTACAGAGGAACTTTGACAGCGCACATGAGAACACACACCGGTGAGAGGCCATTTGCGTGTGGAGTATGTGGTCAGCGATTCTCAGTGCGATCAAATATGGTGAAGCACATGTTAATACATACAGGGGAGAAACCTTTTGCCTGCTCGGTGTGCGGTCTCAGAGTAAATCAAAAGGCTAGTTTAATAACCCACATGAGAACGCACACTGGTGAGAAACCATTTTCCTGCTCAAGTTGCAGGAAATGTTTTTCCGATCGCTCCTCACAAATTCGACACATGAGAACGCACACGGGGGAGAAATTGTTCAGTTGCAGCGTGTGTGATCAAAATTTTCTCGTAAGTACAAGCGGAACCAGCACAAGTGTGCTGGGAGGAAATAAAGTCGAACGAGACTGACTTTTTTAACATTGCTGCACAAAATGTGTGATTCTGCCATCGTGTTTGTGTGTGTGTGTGTGTGTGTGTGTGTGTGTGTCTGTGTGTGTGTGTGTGTGTGTGTGTGTGTGAGAGATACTGCAGCTGTTACCCGTGTATACGCTTCAAACAGAATGTTATACAATAAAGGTTATTCCCTTCTCTGTATCGTCAGTGTTTTGTATTACAGTATTCCGGTTAATGGCGGCCTGTTAGGAGAGCAACTGAAAGGCAAGGCAAATTTGTGTGTATTCCCCCATACATATAAAAGGAAATTCCATAGTGCTTTACCAAGTCAAAAGAAATTATATTTAAAAAACAAGATTAGATGAAAAATGAGAACATTCCAACACGGAAACTGGATTAAATATTTTTTTAAACCAGTAATGCGACATCACAAAAACGATAGCAGATTATGAGAAGGAACTTTGTCAAACAAAAGAGGAAAACAAAAGACAACCTCAACTGTTGGACGCTTCGAGCCTCAAGATGAATTACACATACCAAATTTGTGCACTTTCAATCTAATATGTTTCTTTCAGTTTTACAAATATGTTTTATAAGCAAAAATGTGATTACGTTTTACACAATAAGTGCATCCAATTAAATTTATCTCAAACTTTCAACTTTATCGGGCAAGTCTGAAGTTCTGCATAAAAATGTCATGGACGTTAAGTGAGTCAAATCAATGGATTAAACAAGTCTGAATATACAATCTTGCTCAGGTGTTGTGTGTGTGTGTATGTGTGTGTGAAGATGGCTGTGCACAGAAGGTAGATTTGGACCATATTTTCAAAGAGGAGTTGGCCACACCAAGATCTGCCACACTGATTGATTTTTACATGTTCTACAAATTTATTTTTACATGTTAAAGTTGTATTAATAGTGTGAAAAGTTTGTAATTATATATCTTGGTCTCATTTTTTTTATATGACAAAAAAAACGGCAAAACATGTGGTTGTCATCTTGTGTCCTCCAGATGTTAGCAAAGAAGATTTTCATCCTGAGCAGCCGGAGCAAAGCTCCCGGGTGAAAAATGAAGAGGAGGACGGGTGGGGATAGCAGGAGGAAGATCACCTTCAGGGCTTCCCTGTGATAAGTGTCATTTTGAAGACCGAGTCTTTTTTATTTGTGTTTTTGAGTGACTTCGCTTGATGGGACGCTGCTGTTTAATTTGTCCAAGTGGGGTTGCCGTATTGCTTCCTTTACAGCTTTACTTCCGAGTATCAACCAAATCCGCTTCACGAAATAATTTTCCCGAATTAGTACTCAACGTACTTAAGCCTCGACACATGACGTCCCATCAGTACTGCAGCCTTTATTAAATATTCGTGTCCGGATAAACACGTGTTGGTGTACGTTAAAGCGAATTCTCCAGTTACCTTAGCTTAGCCTGCTAGTCACTCACAAAAAGACGCGTTTGTTTGTGACACGTTGAGATGCAGAAATCAAGTGTGAATATCAATTGATTGTGATGGTCGTCCGAAAATGTGTGCAAAAAGTGTGAAAGAGGAGTACGGGGAGGAACTTTCTGTAACAAAAGACGAGAACAAGCCACAACGTCAAGTACTTGACGCTGGTTTCAACAAGCCCCAGGATGACTCACACAGGGCAGGTAGGTTTGTTCACTTGTACCTAAAGTCAACATTTATGAACTAAGTCAACAGGACACCCGAGAGTGACGTACGTATAGGACAAAATTAACCATTCCCCACTGTTCACTTTGTGTCTTTGATAATAATGACTGACAAACATTTACAGTCGTCCACCAATCGTGATTGGCCGACTTCTGTAGGAAAGTACGTGATCGGCATATGTCGATCAATGCCTTTCATTGCCGATCACACATTACCCGCAGATCGTAATTTGCAGCCTGCAGCCAACTGTAGGGCCAGCCTGTGTGCAGAGTAGCGTCCTTTCCTCTTTCCTGAAACAGACCAAATCCATGAACTGAATCATAATGTACGTTATGTTTGTGCATTTTCTGCAGTGTGAATTCAAAACAATATCCTGTTATTTTATAATAAAGGTATGGAAATTTGGATATAACGTTTTTTTTTCATCTGATGCATCAATTAATCAAATAAGTAATTGAAAGATTAATTGCGTTTAAAAAAATCCTTTGTTAGCAGCTCTAAAATGTAAAAATATGCAGGTAATCTATGTTCCCCCAACTGATGTTGTGGGGATGGCGCTGCAGGAATTTGACAGAATAGGGCTTGAAGTATTGTAAACAAACATTTTAGCTAAGATGGCAGTATGTCCGAATGATTGTACGATAAATTAGGTGGTGCTATCTAAACAATAAGACACAACATCAAAGTCACAACATTTAGACTTCCCTAAGCAATGTTTGACTTTGCCAAACCACATGTTTGTCTTCATGTGTCTTGCAGTTGTCCGTGAAGATTTTCATCCTGAACCAGAGCGCCCTCACATTAAAGAGGAAGAGGAGGAGGCTGATGTCAGCAAGTTGCCATTCACTTGTGTCATTGTGAAGGTTGAAGGTGATGATGATGAAGAGGAAGGTGATGGAGACCAATGTGCAGGATCACAAGCAGACAGCCTCTTAGCTCCTGTAACAGACAGTGACAACAAAATGTCTGACTCTGATGATGATGAACACTCAAAAGCTGATATGACATGTCAAACTGATGACAAACAGTGGGAATGTTCTCTGTGTGACAAATCCTTCTCTGCGAAAAAAAATCTGAGAAGACACATGATGCTCCACACTGGCGAGAAACCTTTCAGCTGTTCAGATTGTGGTAAAAGATTTGCGAGTAAGGCACACTTGAATAGACATGCAAGAACACACACCGGAGAGAAACCTTTTTCCTGCTCCGTGTGTGGTCTTCGAGTAAGTCAAAAGATTAATTTAACAAATCACATGAAAACACACACCGAGGAGAAACCTTTTGCCTGCCCTTTTTGCGGTAAAACGTTTGCTCGCAAAGCACATTTGAACAGACACACAAGAATACACACAGGAGAGAAATCCTTTGACTGCTCAGTCTGCACCTTAGGTTTCAGTGAACGTTCAAGTTTGGCTAAACACATGAGAGAACACACTGGAGAAAAACCATTTTCCTGCTCGGTTTGTAGTAAATGTTTCTCTCAGCGACGCGCTTTGACAAGACACATAAGAATGCACACTGGTGAGAAACCATTCACTTGCAGCGTGTGTGATAAAAGATTCCCTCAAAAGTATCAGGTTAAGAAACACAAGTGTGTTGTTGACAAATGCAGCAGTAAATGAATCTGCAGAACTTAGATAAACTGTGTTGAAGTTTGAGTGGGTGTGATCGAATGGATACGTGATCATGAATAAATTACAATGGTGGGAAGTCAGGGCCAGGTAGGCTCTCTCTGCTGGCCTCAACACCATCAGTGGCACCGACCTACATTTACAACTTTGGTGAAAATATGTTCATTTCTTGGTAACAGTATATTTTCTCCATTCTCTAGTGAGTGTCTTTGGCTGCCCAGCTTCCAGTAGTGTGCAATCATGATGATCTGCCCGCAGTCTGGTGGTATTAAGAAGGGGATGAGGTTACTTTATTCCCCACTGAAGGCATAGGTCTGAAATGTGTGATCCGGTTGAATTTATGACAAAGTCTTTAATAAATGCTGATTTCTTGTTCATGAACATTCTTGATTGAGCTCCGCTGCTCATGTACCTGTTGCTATGATCATTAAAGTTGTGAACACCCTGAACTGGTTGCCAGCTCATCACAGGGCACACAGACAAACTACCATTCACACTTCGGGACGATTCTGAGTTTTCAATTAATGTGCCATGCAAGATTTTGGAATGTGGGAGGAAACTGGACTAATGGAATCGAACCATCCACCTTTGTATTGTGAGAAAGCAGTGATGACGTCACGACTCTGCCTATAGGCGGAGCAAAAAGGAAAGCGAAGCGAATGAGACTATGTTCCCAAGTTTATGTGCACATTCTTCTCTTTCTCGCATCATCCTCTTCCCATATCATTTCTACGTTAACGTCGTTCATACTCAGTGCCTAAAAATTAGAGTCGGATTCGTGCATCTCGAGCTAGCTTAGCATGCTAGCAACCAGTTGCGAACAAAGAAGACGCGGAGGGAAGGGACATACTTTGCGCAGAAGACATAGTGTGTTTGTGTGAAAATGTGTAAAGTTGAAATGCTGAGAGCGTTGGTGAGTCAGCGACTCAGTGCGGCCGTGGAAGAAATATTTGGAGTGTTTGAAAGAACGATAGCAGAGTACGAGGAGGAACTTTCTAGGACAAAGGAGGAGAACGAGCGACAACGTCAACTACTGGACACCGTTTTCAAGAAGACTCAAGATCAATTGCAAAGAGAAGGTCGGTGCCTTTGTTCTGATTACAGCCCCTTTTATATTAATGCTCTGAAGGCCTCACCTCCGGCCTTCGATAGAATGAAGCTAAGCGATACTGCGCATGCCTAAACTGTTCGCCATAACGGGAAGGCATGTTTATGTATGGTGAATTTCAATTCCTCAACCTTTATTGAAACATGTAGAGCTAAATCAGGGAAAGCCCTCTTTTTCAATGACGCAGAGAAGCCATACGACAGAAAAAAACCACAGGTGGGGTGAACTGAGAACTTTCTCATGTAAAATATGCGCCTTGGCTCATTAAAGGTTGAGAAATACTAAGCCGGAACACCAAGTGGTTCCACTAGTAGATGCTGATAAAATTTAAAGGTGCCACTGGTTGAAAGCAAAAACAGGTGTACCAGTGGCATGTGGGTCTTTCAGTTGAAAGGTCCGTTGCTTGAATCTCAGCTTGCTTCCTGTGTTGTTCTCCTTTCTTTCCCTGAGTTGCAATGATTTTCTGTGGGTACTCTGGCTTCCTACCACATTCCAAAAATATGAATATTAACTTTATTGAAGATCAATATTGCCATAAATGTGAATATGTTTGACTGCTTGTTTGTCTCATATGTGGCTGGGTGTAAAATCGTCATAGTTTAGTATGGCTTATATTTAGGCAACAAGTGTTGGAGTGGATGGATTTAAAAAATAGGTGACCCAAGGGAAGTTATTTTCATGCTTTCCCCCCCCTTCCCCCCCTGTGTGAGTATGTTGAAACTTCTGAATAAATTCTGTTAGCGTGTGGACATACAGTACTTTGAACAACATGGCCACAGTTGACCACATTTTAAGCCAACCTGATTTTAAGGATGGGTACCTTTCACATTTGAACTGGTTTGGTTCCAATTCTTGGTGCCTGAGAATTGATACCAGTACTCAACGATACCTGATTTCTTTATTTTTGTTCTGTTGTTTGTGGCAATAAATGTTATTTTATATTAAAATAAAATAAAAGCAATTCAATTTAACAATTATTTTCCATGTACAAAATTTGACTAACAACAAAACGTCATGCTTTTAAAACAAATGAGCCAGAGGGTGGAGTAAAAATAATGTTACAATATTTTACAATTAATAAAGTACAGTATAAATCATCCAAACACTTAAATAATATAAAATGCAAGGTTCTTTCCAGTGAACAACACAAGGAATGAAGTTAAACAGTAATACAAGGGATGAAAATAAATAATTGTATTAGTGTTATCTTTGTTCCTTGCACTGTTGTTTTTCAAGAACGCAAGGCCGGCCGCATGCCAGGCGATTAGTTCAAACCCACCTTGGACTGAAATATTTGAAAAAATTGCAGTTGGAAGAGGATGTGAATGAGAACAAAGAGAATAAATGGCATCAAATTCATTATTTGAATGTATACTTCGGGGATGATAGTTTACAGTATATTAACTGTTTAAATTATTAACATGGGCATTTCTAAACATTTTTCAAGGAGAAATCACTTACATTTTTTTTTCCGAGTCAAGGCAGGGCTGTGTCCGTATTCGTGTATATCAGCATCCACCTAACCTTAAAGAGCAAACTAAAAACAATTCTGTTCAATATCATCTCTTATAAGTCAAGAGTGATGCGTTTTTTTTTCTGATTCACTTTGATGCCATTTGTAGATGCAGGAACAGGAGAAGGCGTTGACGGGATCAAGGAACGAGAGCCCCTACACATTAAAGAAGAAGAGGAGGAGGCTGATATCACTAAGTTGTCAGTGATTCAAATCACTGTGAAGAGTGAAAATAATGAAGACAAAGGGCAAAGTGAGCTGAACAAACAGGATGAGACTCTGAGCAGCAGTTCAAGTCAAGCCATGTCTACAAAAGGTGATGGAGACCACTGCAAAGGATCACAAGTAGAAAGCCTCCTTGCGCCACTTTCAGATTGTGATGACATGATGTCACACTCTCCTTACACTGATGATGAACACTCCAAAGGTGATTTGGTATGTCACAATGACAACAAACATGTGAAATGCTCACAGTGTGACAAACTATTTTATGACAAGTCAAATTTAAACCGACACATGAGGGTCCACACAGGAGAGAAACCCTTCACATGCATGATTTGTGGCAAATGTTTTAACCTGAAGGACTCTCTCGTCCGACACACGAGGATCCACACGGGAGAGAAACCATTTAGCTGCTCAGTGTGCGGGAAAAGATTTTCAATTAAAGGAACTTTGAATATTCATGCACGAACGCACACCGGGGAGAAACCATACCACTGCTCAGTATGCAATGCAAGTTTTAGTTGTCATTCCGGACTTGGTCAACACATGAGAAGACACACTCGCAGAAAAGCTTTTGTAACGTCACCCCCTTCAACATCTATGATGAAAGAGTCAGGGCCATGACGCTGTTCACCTTTTCCGTGTGTGTGTGTGTGTGTGTGTGTGTGTGTGTGTGTGTGTGTGTGTGTGTGTGTGTGTGAGTGAGTGAGTGTGTGTGTGTGTGTGTGTGTGTGTGTGTGCGCGCGCGTGCGTGCGCGCGCGCGCGCACACACACACACATCCATACATAATCAGTGAACAATTATCACATTAAGCTGTGCTCTGCATTGAGAGCAAGGTTCTGGTACAGGTCCTGAAATACAGAGCCAAGGAACAGATGTATTTACTTGAAAGACAGGTCATATTATACCAAACTGAGACAATAGTGACTATGTTTGCATGCAGTCTTGAATACAGTGGTTTAGCCGTGATCTTGCGTTATTTTCTGTCTTCATGGCAAACAATGCCACCATGTATGGCATACGGTTGTACCAATTAGAAGTGCTACACATAAATTTCATCGTATTAAATAATTATCTTATAATGATAATGTATATCTCTGCGTGTGACTTACATATTTGTCTGCATCAAGTTGCCAGAGCCATCAACAATGAAATTAAAGCAAAGCCCATCAGGAAATAATCACAGCGAAATGTAAATCTAACTTCTGGTTCTCACGATTCACTATCTCGAGGTAATATTCTCTGAATGGTTGATGCAAACTGTGAAATTTGGTCTTTGAGAGGCTCTTATTTCTTCACAAAGGAGTTCTAGTGTAGAGCACGCACTTATAACAAAATTCTGAAGTAAAAAAAAGTTGTTCGAAATTGTGGCAACGTAAGATGGCTGCCTCTGGCTTCAGCCGCGATCGGCTCATTGACAGTCTATTCATATACTATATGTCCGTGATGCACGTCGTTGCCTCTCAATAATAATAATAATAATAAGTATAATAAACTTTTTTAGTGAAGAATGTTGTCGTTTTTCCAAACTCGCTCCATTCATGGCTCTATTTCAATTGACATATAAAGCAACAATCTGAAATGCTTTTCAATCAGGTTTTTTGGGGGGGTATTTTATTTATCCATTGATTAGTAATTAAAGAGGAGTGGTTGTTTTGGACAATCAGATATATATGCAAAATTTTAACAGGTTAAAATACTTCTCATTTTTTAAAATTCACGTTCACTAAATCTGCGTTCCTTACGCACGGCAAAGACGTAAAATGCGTCGCTTGTCGCAAGTCACGTGATCATGGCTAGCTAAAAGGCGACTGCGACACAAACGAACTGAAATGAACACAAGGAAACCTAAACCAACAACTTTAGTAGTCGTTTTGCTCCATTCTCTGCGTGGATTTTTCTTTCTTCTAAAAGAATAAACATAATTAGTATTCGGATAAACTCGTCTCTGTAGCTTCCCTGGCTGTCTCAGCTGGCTAGCTTGCAAACAAACTTAGTGAGGCGTTCGTTTCAACACATTTCTAAACAAAGATTAAGTGTGAGTGTAACGTGTTGTGATCACCGTGTGAAAATGTGTAAAGTAGACATGCTGAGAGCATTGCTGAATCAGCGCCTAAGTGCAGCTGTCGAAGAAGTGTTGGTTGTCTTTGAAAGAACTATAGCAGGGTACGAGGAGGAACTTTCTCGGACAAAAGAAGAGAACGAGCGACAGCGTCAACTGCTAGACGCTGTTTTCAAGCCTCAGGATGAACAACGTAGTGCAGGTTTGTTCCCTGACATCATTTGGATTTCGTTCAAATGTGGCTGACACACACCTACACTGTCGGTTCCGTGTGTGTTTGTATTTCTAGGTATTTCCAATTGATTTTCGTGCTTCTGCGAACCTCTTGTCATTGTCGTTCATTATTGCTCCCTGGTTCAAGTCCTCCTTGTCGCTTCTGTCCGAGTTTTTGCTGCCTTCTGAGTTTCCAAGGTTTCAACCAGTCAATGTAGAGCTTAATCACGTTTGACTTAACCTCTTTTTTCACGTTTCACAGTGTTGGAAAATTGAGGTAAAGTCGTCATCAAAATACTTACGTAAAGTACATCTATCTGACCCCTACTTAAAGATAGTAACAACGAATTTGTACGTCATTACTTCCTATCATAAGAGCAATTGTACTCCCACTGGTCACAGCTTCTGGCAGAATTATGACGGTGTAGCTGAATTCCTTATCGAATATGTTTGTGTTCTTGTGTCTCGCAGGTGTCAGTGAAGAAGAGCCAGAACCCCCCAACATAAGAGAGGAAGAGTCAGTTTACATTAAAGAGGAAGAAGAGGAGGCTGATGTCACTGGGATTCCAGTGATTTGTGTTCCTGTGAAGACTAACGACGATGATGATGATGATGAAGAAAAAGAAGGCTGTGGAGACCATTGTAGTGGCTCCCAAGCAGACAACCGCTTAACTCCAGTGTCTGCTAGTGACAACACAACATCACACTCTCCTGACTCAGATGATGAACACTCTAAAGGGGACATCACAGGTCACACTGACAACACATGCTGGAAATGTTCTCATTGTGACAAAACGTTTGTTTACAAGTCTCTTTTGACAAAACACATGATTATCCACACCGGCGAGAAACCTTTCAGCTGTTTGTATTGCGGGAAAGGATTCTCTCGAAAGGGACATTTAATTAGACACACAAGGTCACACACGGGTGAGAAACCATATACCTGCTCTGTCTGCGGCACAGGTTTTACTGTTCGCTCGGCGTTGGATAATCACATGAGGACACACACTGGAGAGAAGCCTTATTCATGCCTGGTGTGTGGCGAAAACTTCTCCCAAAAGGGAAATTTATTGAGACACACAAGAACACACAATCAGAATGACGTTTTTAGCTGCCCCGTCTGTTTAAAATCCTTCTCCCAAAAGGGGTATTTGAAGATACACTCAAGAACGCATACGGGAGAGAAGCCGTTTCCATGCCTGGTCTGCGACGCACGCTTCAGTGTTCGTTCAGTGATGCTCAAGCACGTGACAAGAAGGCACAAGCATGACAGAGTTCAGTGTATGTGACATTCTATATGAATGATTAAAGTTAGTGTTGTTTTAAAAAAAAAACATGTTTTCATTTTAAAATTGATTTCAGAAGAAAACTTATTTACTGTTTGCTACCATGTATCACTCAACACCATGCTTTTATCTTACATAATTGTATGTGTCGTTTGCATCTACACAATGTTTTTCATAGGTCTTCACCACTCAATGGCATAAATTCTTTAAACACGTTCACCTATGTTCTTGGCCATTCATATTGTACAGCTCACAAAAGACAGTTTATTAAATATTTTGTTCATCATGTGAGCATTCATAAAATGATATGAGCTGTTGGTGCTTAAACATGGAAAAAGAAAATCGTGAGATTGTGTCATGTCTTTGGATAAGCCCTTGCTCTTCATTTTTAAGGCCATGATGTACTGGATACTGCTGCAGAGGCATTTTTAAAACAGTCTGTTGTGTCTTCTAAATAACAGCATATACAGTGTAAGTGCATCTCAATAAACTGCAATATTGTGGAAAACTTTATTTCAGTTCAATTCCAAAAGTGAATTTTATTTACAGTACGGTGATGCCTTGATTTACTCTGCAAGTTCCGCTGCTGTTTGAGTGAAGACTGTTGGAAAAAAAAAAGAGACGGTATACTCAGCCCTGTCTTGAACAGGACAAACACACATACCAAATTAAAACACTGACAAAGAGCATGGCGGCGAACACACATAGGGTGGCCCAGTGGTCCAGTGGTTAGCTCGTCGACCTCACAGTGCAGAGGTTGTGGGTCAGATCCTGGCTCCGGCCTTCCTGTGTGGAGTTTGCATGTTCTCCCCGTGCCTGCGTGGGTTTTCCCTGGGTACTCCGGTTTCCTCCCACATTCCGAAAACATTCATGGCAGGCTGATTGAACACTCTAAATTGTCCATAGGTTGTTCATCTGTGTGTGCCCTGCAATTGGCTGGCAACCAGTTCACGGTGTCCCCCGCCTGCTGCCCGAAGACATATGGCATAGGCTCCAGCACGCCCTTGTGAGGATAAAGTGGATCAGAAAATGGATGGATGGATAACACACAAAGTGGATTATTACATAATTTCATTTATTTTGCTATTTATTGAACCAACAGCCTCAAACCCCTCAAATTCACTGTCAATGTATTGGACTGATACTTGAGAAACAATCCAAAATAAATGTTAAAATAGAAATTAGGTAGGACTTGACTTTCTGAAAATTATTTCCCTTCACATTGAATGAATCTTTATCCAGCAATATGAGGTTTGAAAGAATTAAGGTCAAGCGTGTATTGACACCTACGCCCCTGCAGGTGGCAGTAATGCACTTACTGCAGAGCGGAACTGGAAACACAAGAGAGAACGAAAAGGAAAACAAGACACCGAGTCTCTGAGCTCATTAAATCCATATTCTTTATTGTTGCATTTGCTCCTAATTGTGCCATATAAAAGATGAAAACATCGCGCCTTCTTCGTGGCAATCGCTGTGCAAATTAGATTAGCTTGCTAGCTACGACCTTTGCAACACACCGTAAAACACGGCTCGAGTGTGAGTTTATCGTGTGAAAATGTGTAAAGTCGAAATGCTGCGAGCGTTGCTGAATCAACGACTAAGTGCAGCTGTGGAGGAAATATTAGTCGTGTTTGAAAGGACGATTGCAGAGTACGAGGAGGAACTTTCTCGGACAAAAGAGGAAAACGAGCGACAACGTAAACTCCTGGACGCTGCTCTCAAGAAGCCTCAAGTTGTGTTAGACAAATACGGTTTGTTCACGTATTCAGCTCACTTTTTTAGCATCGTTTTATTTTATCTCCATCTGTGTGGATCAAGGGGTGTCCAGACAATTTCTTCCGAAGGTCGCATAAAGAAAAGTCGAAGGAGGCAAGGGCCGCTTTGACATTCACTGATCTGTTAAGCAGAGATAAATCGATTGAATCAAGGGCAATCTGCAGTATGATGGCAACATTTCAGTCATTGTTTACTTGAACATTAAAATGACATGGTTCACAAATCGAACCCTGACACGGAGCACTCAACTCACTTACTCTGAGATTTATGCTATTGGCAGAACAGCTAGGTCCCTATAAGCTACAAATAGCATTGGTTTACTGTATCATATATTATTTATATTTGTAGGTTGTACACACAGTATTTGTGTAGGTTGATTTTTTTAAACCATGTGTGTTCGTCCTCTTGTGTCCTATAGGCTTCAGTGATAAAGATGTTGCCCCTGCGCAACAGGAGTGGTTCTTCAGTGTGGAACAGAAGGAGCCAGATCTCTGCCGCGTTAAAGAGGAAAGGGAGGAAGTGTGCAATAGTCAGGAGGGAGAAGAGAGAGGAGAGCTGGAACGGCCCGTGCGTCGTGTCATCGTGAAGAGCGAGGATGATGAAGGCGAACCTCGCTCCTCACACCTTCATCACAATCAAAGTGAGAGCAGAGCATCCTAAGCAGACAGCGTCTTCACGCCACTGTTAAATAGTGATGACCCATCACACTCTCCTGATACTGATGATGATGAACACTCAAAAGGTGATATGACAGACAAGAGACATGTGAGATGTTCTGATTGTGGAAAAACTTTAGTTGACAGTGACACACAATGTCACGCTAGAGAAAAACCCTTTGTTTGCTTGGTTTGCGGTAAAGGATTTTCTCGAAATGAGCATTTGATCACACATACCAGAACACACACGGGAGAAAAACCATTCATCTGCTCAATTTGTGGCCGAAGATTCTCCCAGAAGGGCAGTTTGAAGAAACACATAAGAAGGCACACCGGAGAAAAACCATTCAGCTGCTCAGTGTGCACCAAAACATTTAGTGATAGCTCGGCAATGATGAGGCACTCGAGAAGACACACTGGAGAGAAACCTTTTACTTGCTACATGTGCAACACAAACTTTACTCATCGCTCGACACTGGTGACCCACTTGAAAGTGCACACTGGAGAAAAACCCTTTCCCTGCTCAGTTTGTGCTAAAAGGTTCCCTGCAAAGACACAGCTCACGCGACACATGAAAATTCACACAGGCGAGAAAATGTTCGCTTGTGGCGTCTGTCATGAAAGATTCTTATATAATTACCAGCTTACTAAACACAAGTGTGCTGGTAAGAAGAGTAGTAGTAAGACCGATGAAGCTGCAGGACTTTAAATACTTTTTCTTTTTGTACATACCACAATGCCTTCACACCCCCCAAAATGGCCCAAAAATAAAAAAGTTAATTGTGAAAGAAAATCTATTTTTCTGTCATGAAAATCTGTTCAGTATTGAACCCCTATAATAGAGTGAAATGTTAAATTAATTACATCTATATATCTATAAATATCTTATTATATACATATTTATTAATTATATGTATATATATATATATATCTTATTATATACTTATTTATTAATTATATGTATATATAATTAATTAAAGTTTAAAAAATTAAAGTCAACATGTTTTCAAACCAATGAACATTAAAGCATTCTGAATTGATTTTCATTCTTGGGATCTGATTGGCTGGAGGTTACATCACACATTCTCGGACTGAAAACTTTTCCTTTCATTTTCACCCTATAATGGCCTTTGAGGGCAGTCATGTATAATGTAGCTGAAAGCAACACTTCAGTCAATGTTAAAGTAACTTGCCAGAAAATGACTTCGGTAGAAGTTGGAAGATACTATTTTTTGATATAAATATGGGAAAATGAAATAATTGATTTTTCTTAAAGTGAGTGGTAAGAATTTTGATTTTTTAAAATTCATCCTCTTTTCATGCATTTAATTTACTTCTGTGGCAAAGTTAAATATCTGCTTGTTGGCTCATGAGCCAAGTTAGCTTGCACCATAGAACACAAGCCATCTTTGAAATCAACATATTTTCTACATCATGGTCCACTGTAAAAAAATAAAATAAATACAGTTATTGGTGGATATAGAATGGAAGTTCATGAGGATGTTTTTTGGTTGTTTTTTTTTAGACATCTCCCTGGATGTCCAATTTTCCACATTTATAGGACAACAGTACAAGGTTGTAATATGGTTTGAAAATGGTTGGTGTGGGTGTCCCCTACACATCTAATATGGAACAAATAAAAACATGAGCGAAGTTATTTAAAATGTTGACAAAACCACTGGTTTTCTACAGCTGGAGCGCTTGGGTTTTCTTCATTGATTAAAAAAAAAGAAGACTTTACATCCTTGCATCATAGATGACGCTGGATTATATGCCAAAGATAACCCCTCCTCAATTTCTCTTCCCACCGACACCATTGCCAAAAAAATTGAATTCTACCCTTTAGCCTCATAATTTCCTGGATACATCTTTCTCCTAATCATTAGGTCGACACATCTGCTTTTTATCCGGTAGAGAGCAGAGTCGCTCTACCGACGCGTGCGAGTTTCCTACAAGACCATCGAAGAAGTAAATTGCGGAAGTTTACGAGTCGTAAACAGTCAAATTGTACGTACTGTACTCAAGTACTGCATCCGACATTTCTTTGGTTCACGTTTCTGTCGTATGACGGAGTGATCATTAATTAAATATATCGGCTCGGAATGGACTTGTCTTCACTATATGGAGTTGTCGCGTTAGCTTAGCTTGTCAGTTACTATCAAAGCGACAGCTTGCAAGCAACACACCGCAGAGATCGAGTGTGAAATTAAAGTGTTGTGGTTAGAGTGTGTAAAATGTGTGAAAAAACGATAGATTACCAGGAGGAAATTTCTCGAACGAAAGAGGAAAACGAGCAACAATCTCAACTGCCGGATGCTGTTTTCGTGACGCACAGAGCAGGTTTGTGCAATTCTCACTTGTCGAGTAACGTAGCTTTTCTTGTTTTAAATCATTTACAACATTTCCAAATAGTTTGACATTTGCTAGTTGGTGGAAGTGAACTCTCATGAGGATGATAAATACATAGACACGGCTTCATTTTTTTCGTTTTTCAATTATCATTATTATTTAGCATTTATTCATGTATGGTCTCCTAATTTTGAGTTGTTTTCGACATTGGAGGCTACACCATAATAATGTGGGTTGACAAAGCAAAGCTTGACTTTACCAAACCATGTGCGTTTGCCTTCTTGTGTCCTGCAGAAGTCAGAGATCTCAATCATGAGCAGCTTGCGAAGTTGAACTCGAAGGTGGACGAGGAGGGGCCAGCTCTCACCTGTGTTAAAGAGGAACAAGAGGAAGCTGATGTCAGCAAGTTTCCAGTGATGCGCGTCATTGTGAAGAGTGAGGATGATGAAGACGAGCCTCACTCTTCCCAGCTTCATCACAGTCAAAGTGAGAAGAGAGGATCCCAAGTGGACAGCCTTGTAGCTGTGTTAACAGATTGTGATGACACATCGTTTCACTCTCTTGACACTGACAATGAACACTCTCAAGGTGATATGGCGTGTCCCGCTGAGAACAAACACTTGACATGTTCACAGTGTGATAAGACTTTCCTCAACAAGTCAACATTGGAAAGACACATGAGATGTCACACAGGAGAGAAACCTTTCATGTGCTCACTTTGCGGTAAAGGTTTCACACAGCAAGGAAGCCTGACGACACACACGAGAACACACACTGGAGAAAAACCGCATTCCTGCTCCGTCTGCAGCACCGGTTTTAACGATAGTTCAGCATTGGCGCGACACATGAGAACGCACACTGGGGAGAAACCATTTTCCTGCTTATTCTGCGGGAAAAGCTTCTCCATAAAGGGAAACTTTGTCGCACACACAAGAACACACACCGGAGAGAAGCCTTTTTCCTGCTCGGTCTGCAACACAAGTTTTCGAGTCCGTTCAGGTCTGGTTCAACACATGAGAACACACACTGGGGAGAAACCATTCACCTGCTCAGTTTGTGGTCAAAGATTCTCTCAAAAAGCGACTTTGAGAGAACACCTGAGATCACACAGTGGAGAAAAACCTTTTTCATGTTCGGTCTGTAGCACAAGTTTTAGTTACCATACGTCATTCATTCACCACATGAAAAAACACTCTAGTGAGAATGTTTAGCTAAAATATGTTTGATTAAAAAGTACCATGGGGTTCGTTTGTAAACATGTCAAACATTGAAGAGTATGCATTTATTTATTTTTTTGTTTTGCCCTAACATATGCGTGATTTAGCTTTATAGTCCTCAATTAATTTCTTTCCCCCAAACTAACCCTTACGGAATACAACACCATTCGGCGAATGGATTATTCCTTTGACATTTAATTTTCCACATCGTGATTCATTACACATGCTGACTCACATTTGTTCACTTCATTTCCACATCACGGTCATAAACCAGAAGTACGCTGGCTCTGAAGCACAAATGCCAGGGTCCAGTATGCCATATCAATTCATGTGCCCAAAAAAACAACAAATAAAATGTGACTACTTAATTTTTTGGGTATTTTTTATTGTGGTTCAGTTGTAACCAAACTGCAATTTGTATTAGCTACTGACGCATTTTTCGTTAGTCACTTCACAATCACTGGCACTGTGTTGTTTTGACAGTGTGTCCACTGATTTTTCTTCTTGTCAGTACAAACACTAATACACAATAATAAAATAATAAAACTAGATTGTGTGCAAAGAATTTATATACATATATATATATATATATATATATATATATGGGTGGCCCGGTAGCCCAGTGGTTAGCACGTTGGCTTCACAGTGCAGAGGTACCGGGTTCGATCCCAGCTCCGGCCTCCCTGTGTGGAGTTTGCATGTTCTCCCCGGGCTTGCGTGGGTTTTCTCCGGGTGCTCCGGTTTCCTCCCACATTCCAAAAACATGCATGACAGGCTGATTGATCACTCTAAATTGTCCCTAGGTGTGAGTGTGAGCGTGGATGGTTGTTCGTCTCTGTGTGCCCTGCGATTGGCTGGCAACCAATTCAGGGTGTCCCCCGCCTACTGCCCGAAGACTGCTGGGATAGGCTCCAGCACCCCCCGCGACCCTAGTGAGGATGAAGCGGTTCGGAAAATGAATGAATGAATATATATATATATATGAGCGGCCCGGTAGTCCAGTGGTTAGCACGTCGGCTTCACAGTGCAGAGGTACCGGGTTCGATCCCAGCTCCGGCCTCCCTGTGTGGAGTTTGCATGTTCTCCCCGGGCTTGCGTGGGTTTTCTCCGGGTGCTCCGGTTTCCTCCCACATTCCAAAAACATGCATGGCAGGCTCGTTGGGCACTCTAAATTGTCCCTAGGTATGAGTGTGAGCGTGGATGATTGTTCGTCTCTGTGTGCCCTGCGATTGGCTGGCAACCAATTCAGGGGTGTCCCCCGCCTACTGCCCGAAGACTGCTGGGATAGGCTCCAGCACCCCCCGCGACCCTAGTGAGGATGAAGCGGTTCGGAAAATGGATGGATGGATGGATGGATATATATATATGTATCAGTCAAACCTCGGTTGTCGTCCATATCTATTTTACATATATATATATTAAAAAAGACTGTGTAAAAGTCTACTCTTTCCTTTGTTTTAATGAGTCTTTTTCACAGTAGCCAATTTGACTTGTGAAAACATGAGCAAATATGACCCGGTGGGTTTATGTCAACAAATGACCGGTATAACATTTTGTAGTGCAATGTTGTGTGAAGAAACAATCAAGAGAAATGTATTAATTATTACATTTAACTATATATTTTTACCGTGGTGAAATTGATAAGGGTGCTTGATTTCCATTGCTATCATAATATTACTATGTGAGTCAATATCCATCCATCTATTTTCAACACTGAACAGGTTCGCGGGGAACTGCTGTATCCATTCCTAGCTGACTTTAGGCGGGTGGCAGGCTATACACTCGCCAGTCAGTTGCACATATAGACACAAACGACCATTTTACACTCACATGTACACTGAGTTGGAACTGATCACATGTTGCGCGAACACAGGTCCGGCGTGTGGAACACTACATCATCAGCGACGATTCGCTGTGTAACATCCTTAATATTGTGGCATCCCCTCATGCTAAATTTACGACGAAGTTGCTTTCTAACTGACAAACCCAAGGATAAACACTCACATTCAAAGCGCTATGAATAGTTTTAAACTTTTCAGATCTGTCCTTTGTTGTTGTTTTACTTTCTAAATTACAAAATTATTTTCTCATAAGTATGAGCACTCTTGCCACCTCGTTTAATTGTCAACAAATTACCTACTTTTGTTTTTGCTGTTGATGATTCATACATCACTCCTGTAATATATTTTGTTTCCTGAGACGTACCGGACATATTTTCCCCAACGATCTGCGCGTGCGCAGTGTGGCTTGTTGGGAGGCTCCGTGTTGTTTGTAATCACACGTCGAACAAAGATACTGTGTATGTAATCGTACGCTGCAAAATGAGCGAGGTCAGTCAGCACATCCTTTATTTTCTAAAGTGGGACAAATGGAAGCAGGCGCTATTCAGTGAAATTGACGACTCCACTCCCGAGGAGGGCATTCGCCACCGGAAGTAAAAATGGTCAAACCCAAACTTCCGGATTATTATGTTGACGCCCATGTATTTTCTTCATTGAGTTCACATTTCTGTCTTATAAACACTAATCGAATTAATTATTTGTATAACGATACTCTCGTCTTCGGTCACTCGGTAGAGCCTCCAGTTAGCTTGGGCGATCTTGCTGGCTGCGGACAAAGAAAGGCGTTTGTTAGCAGCAGGTTGCTAAGCAGAGATCTCGTGTGTTGAGATTTTTTCTCTCCTTTTGATAATGTGTGCAAAAAGTGTGAAAGAAAAGTATGACGATGAACTTTGTCGAGCAAACAAGCGACAGCATAAATTACTGGAAGCTGTTTGCAAGACCCCTCAAATTGAGGTACATAGAGCAGGTAATGTACAGTGTTTACGAGCACTTTTTTGGAAGCTTTGGGTGGGACCAATATGAATAAGAATTGACCGGCTCAGGAGGACGGCTTTATTTTCATTAAAGCTGCTAAACTGTGGTCGTTTTATGTTACAATGTACATGTTGGCTCAAACGTTGGAAGCCTTTTAAAAATAAGGTCAAAAAGGAAAAGAAAGGCAGTCTCAGCCGCATTATTAATTATTAATTTTCTTTTCTGGTCGCTGTGATTTTTGTGTTGTCCCTGTGCGTCTTCTAATAGATACCCGTAACCCTTTCCTTTGAGGCGCTACAATTCTGTGTCCGAAATGACTACGATCGCTCATTGATATTTTAAATCTGAGAATCGATCAGTGGCAGCTCGTCTGTGAAGGGCCCTCCGTCCCAGATGGGTCATCTTGAGAGGGACAAAAGTTAAATAATGGAAATAGATCTGAAATATGATGTCAATATACTTTGATTACTGTATATTACTCAGACATTCTGAAAAGCCTAGTACTGTACTGTATTGCAAGGAATAATTATTACAGTGCCTACTGAGAGCAAGGTTGCTTTTCCAGTAGAGCTGCAAGTTTAAGGACATCATGCACTGTATCACGCAAATTGTTCATGATGTTAAATTAAAATTATGTGGCCACATTTTGGTAGTACATGTGGGCATTATACTTTTGTGGCTACAAAACAAAACAAAAAAAATCCCCATGTCATGTCTGGGGCTCCATAGCTACTCTTCTCTGGTGACATCATGCACAGGATCATGTGACGTATGAGCCAAGTTTGTCTTTTCTAATCCATTTTTTTTGTTTTCTTGTGTCCTGTAGATGTGAGTGATGAAGATTTTCATCCTGAACAGCAGAAGTCTCCTCATGTAAAAGAAGAGGAGGATAAGACTGATATCACCCAACTGTCATTTAATCATGTCATTGTGAAAAATAATGATGATAATGATGATGATGAAGGCAAAGAAAGTGAAGAAGACCACTGTGTCGGATTCCAAGCAGACAGCGGCCTCTTAGCACCACTCTCAGATCGCAAAGACAAAATGTCAGATTCTCCTAACACTGATGATGAACACTTGAAATGTGATCTGACACTTCACACAGACAACAAACGCTTGAAATGCTCTCAGTGTTCTAAAACTTTTAGTAAAAAGAAAATCTTGAAACGACACATGATGACACACACCGGAGAGAAACCCTTTGCATGCTTCGTGTGTGGCAGAAAATTCTCTCAGAAGGGGAATTTGAGAACACATATGAGAACGCACACTGGCGAGAAACCTTTTTCCTGTGCAGCCTGCGACAAAAGTTTTAGTGATGGTTCAGCACTGATTCAACACCAAAAAACGCATACTGGTGAGAAACAATTCATGTGCTCTGTTTGTGGTAAAGGTTTCACCCAAAAGGGAAATTTCATTACACACATGAGAACACACACCGGAGAAAAACCTTTTTCCTGCTCGGTCTGCAGCACCAGTTTTAACGATAGTTCAGCATTGGCGCGACATATGAGAACGCACACTGGGGAGAAACCATTTTCTTGCTTATTCTGCGGAAAAAGCTTCTCCCTAAAGGGAAATTTTGTAGCACACACAAGAATGCACACAGGAGAAAAACCTCATTCTTGTTCAATCTGCCAAGCAGGCTTTAGAGTTCATTCAGGTTTGGTTCAGCACATGAAAAAACATGCTCGTGAGAATGCTTAACGACAAGTACTGTATGTGTGATGTTTCATGTACTAGTGGCATTTACACACTTAATTGAAGCCAGAAGTCTCATGACTTTTATTAAATAGGGTGTCCATCTGCTATGGCAGTGTTCCTCATACATTGTTGAGCTGATTTCTTCTATTAAAAATATATATATACACCACACTATGACATGTTACCTTCAGAAAATGTATTGTCTCAATTTCAAGAGTTAAACTCTAAACTCAGGACTGTACCGTGAAAACAAATCACATTCAAATAATTTTATGTGTATTCAATATACTATGTCCATCGATCAATTTTCTGAATCGTCTATCCTCTAAATGAATATACTTTTAATCTTCTAGGCCACTCACTAGGCCACTCTGACTGGCTGACGTACGGGATGCCGTAACATTCATTACCCCTTAAGATGTGTGTATAGAGAGAACGGTGTGAGCTACGGGGATACATTACTTAGTCTGGGCGGCAATTTAAAGGTGTTCTTAAAAATGTACTACTGTACAGTCAATTACATTCCATAAAAGGAATGGATTTCTCTTCTTTATTGAAAAGGGTAACGATTTATTCTTGGGGGGGGGGGGGGTGATTGATAAGTTTGAGCTATCCCGCTGGAATTTCTGTTTGTCCTCCTTTACAATCTATCAAACACATTTAGAAGCTTTATTCTAAAATGTGCCTTGAGTGCCCAAAGCTTGACTTTTCACAATCACATCTATGGACAATTGAGGTGGATCAATTAACTGTGTCTACTCATGCTGTTTTCAAGTCTTGGTCATTATTTGACGCTTTTTTAAAATTGAATTTGATGTTCGTGGATTCTGAAAAAAATATACACCAGGGGCCAGAGACCGAAGAAATGTCTCAAACACAGCAAGTGTAGTTGACTGTGATCTTCCCTGCCAAAGCGTGGTTTGGGCTCGTGTGTGGTGCGATCACTTTGGGAGTGGTAAGTCGCTGTACCTTTAAATTCATACTGACATGAGTTTTATATTGACTTTAAAATGTCATTAAATAAGACTAAATTGCAAGCCGCTAATGTTTTGAATTCATGAGCAAGATTGCTAGCTCGTACATAGCGAGTCCAGCGTCAGCTGAAACATAACATCTTGGGGCAAACTCAGATGACTGGTGTAGAGGAGGGGAGCTGTCCAATTCCTTACTGCCCTCCTTGGACACAGGTTCTTTTATTTCTCTATAAGGTGGAAGAAGACCCAACACCACGTTGTCTTTTTCTCAGTTTATCACAACACGAATCGATTCGGGCTCCTGAGAGTCTCAGATTTGGTCAGGAAGCCCAGAAAAAATACAGTCACACGTTTATATAGGCATAGTATGTAAATGAGGGGCGGGCAGTCCTTCCCCTTATGTAAAAATCAGAGACAAAGAAAGGTCAATGCAGTTCAATCTTGGCATGATGACGAAGTACAGACCGCATCTGCTGTGCACAAATTATGAGATTGGAGCTCCTTTCCAAGGGAACTTGACAGCCTTGAAGAACGGAAGAAGACCGTTTGGTGTTTTGTTGTTTTGTCTGATTGTAAAGTGTCCTTGGGTGTCTTGAGAGGCGCTTATAAATAAAATGTATTATTATTATTAAGATGGGAGGACTGGGAGGAAGATGTTTGTGGGCTGTTAAGTTGCCCAAGGAAAAAGAGAGGAGGAAAACAAAACACTACCTTGTTTTGTCTTAAGTGCTTCAGCAGATGTTCATTATAGAGTTCAGTATCCACAGTTTTCATGGTAAGGCGAAATTTCCTCAACACTGGCTATTCACATAAGCGAATAATAACAAATTGTTTGTTCCTGAAGTGAGATGGAGTAAAGCCCTAGTTGAAAAAACCAGTACGACGTCCCATTCATTTATGTGTTTTAGTGTCGCTGTTAGTCACAAGAGAAGTGCGTTACCAGCATGAGCCAAACAAATACAGCGGTGAAGGTGGCGACACACAAAAAAAACTTCGCCACGTTATGTGCAATAACGTGCAGATAAAGTGATGTTGTCAACCTTGAGAACGTCAGCTATTGCAGAATAACAAATGCTCGCTGCACTGTGGTTACGGTCTGTGACATAGAGCAAGCATATCCTCCTGACTACCAGGGGAAAAAAATATTGTCCAATCACATTTATTTTGAAATTCCACAGTCTATGTGAAGTAATTGGACTACTCCAAAAGACATTTTCGAAATTTCACTACATTTTTTAAACACTTATTAAACACTAATACTAGGCTCAAATACACTTAAAACAACTCAAACAACACTTTAACGTGTTCATAAGAGTCTTATAAATAAAATGCCAACAGCATTTCAAGACAAAATGTGTTTGATAGAAAGTATTACTTATCCTCTTTCCATAAAAAGTGCTTGCACTGAGGGAAGCCATTTTCTTCTATTGAGAAGTCAAAGTAACAAAGCCCCACCCCCTAATTTGGCATCATTGGAAAGCACTAAATGTCCTCTTTAGAGCGCAAAAGGAGTGAATGCGATTGGATGCACTGGGTGGGAGATATTTAGGTTCACAAATGTCCTCTACGGAGGACAAATTTGAACTACTGGTAGTCAGGAGGATTTCATTCATTACCAGTCGCCGTACAAGACTCCCGGAGCAATGCATTGCTCTGGGCTGCACGCAAGCGACTGATCTGTGAATTTTTAAGCCAACGGCTTGGGATAAATTCCACCAAAAAAAAAAAAAAAAAAAAAACAATCGCGAATAAGTAAACTTATGTTGAGAGAAACACGAATATCCAGGGTATACAGTGTTGCATTCAAAAACCTGGAAACAGGAGCACTCAAAGTAACAGAACTCTATGTGCTTGCCCCAACCTCGCAACACACACTCACACACAAAATCCAGAGTTCATTACAACACTGTATATCACATTGGAATGCTAAAAAATATATTCCTCCCCCCCATTTCAGGTGCAGACCTCATTTTGATTATGTAGATTAAATCCGTCTAAATCACACGTGAAACAAAGCAAAACTATTTGGATAAGCAAAGGTTTTAAAAAAAAATGTTTATTGCCATTTTCTTGAGCACAGTGCCTTTTCCCAATTGTACTCCTCTGATTTCACTTATACATAAAAAAATAAATATTGATGCCCGAATGCCTGAGAAGAGTGAATTTATACAATTCATATATGATCCAATTAGTTCACTAATCGCAATTATTATCGTGACTAGTTGGCTTCTGTAGCAAAGTAGTAATTTGTGATAGCACTGGTAATGAATCTAAAATATGTTGGGAAAAACTGTATCCACTTTTTCCTGTCAACTTTGATTATAAACATCACAACGTAGATGTCAAAAGCGTGTAAACTGTTCAAAATGGCACTCAAGCGACTCCTGAGTCCCTCAAATGGTGCAGCTAGTTGCCGTCATCAGTGTGCATTCTCATATGATTCCTCAATGTTGCACCGGCACAGAAACCTTTTTTGCATACCGGGCAGGAAAACAGCTCCTCTCCAGTGTGTATCCTCATGTGGATCATGAGTGACGACCGAAGGGGAAAACTTGCGTTGCAGACCGAGCAGGGATGTGAATTCTCTCCAGTGTGCGTGCTGGCATGCCTCTTCAAGGATACTGGATAAGCGAATCTCTTATCGCACACTGAGCACCTGAAGGGTTTCTCCCGATTGTGTGTCCTCATGTGTTGAGTTAAACCGAAACGAACGCTGAAGCTTTTACTGCAGACTGAGCAGGAAAAAGGTTTCTCTCCGGTGTGCGTCCTCCTGTGCGTTATCAGGTGTGGTTCCTTAAAGAATGCTTGGCCGCAATCTGAGCACATGACCGGTCTCTCTCCGGTGTGCCATCCCATGTGCCTATTTAAATGGGTCTGGTTAAAGAAGACTTTGTCACACTGAGGGCATTTCCAGCATGTGTCGTCAGTGTGACATCTCAAATCAACTTTGCAATGTTTATTATCAATATCCGGCAAACGTGACGTCATGCCATCGCTGACAGATAGAGGATCAAAGCGGCTGTCTGCTTGTGGTCCTCCGCAGTGATCGCCATCACCTTGCGTTGTCACATGCCGACCTGAGTTACTGCTCGGAGGCGCCGTCCCTCTGTTCTCCTCACTTTGACAATTTTCAATCTTTATGACAACGTGATCCACAAGCAACTCTGGCCTTTGAAGCTGCTCTTCCACCTCTTCCTCTTTCATGTTGGGAGGCGCTGGATCCTGCTTCACAGGATCATCTTCACTGACATCTGTAGTACAAAAGAGGACGAGCATATATGGTTTAGAAAAGTCAAGCTTTGTTCAGTCAAGTCACATTGAATTGAATTGAATACAACTTTATTGTCAAATGTGCTGTATGTATGTGTAACATACAGCACAGATGAAATTTCTTCCCCCTCAACATAAAACAAGAGGAGCCGCTGCGGGTGTCCGCGCCGCCATCAAAAGAAAAGTTAACCAAAAAAATGACAAAATAATACAAGACAACAACACATGAAACACAGACAATTGTGCAATCTTAACCACTTTCCTGCATACACTTTGTTGTTTGAAGCCGTAATAGATGAAAGAGGAGCGAATCAAAGTGTCCTTTTCACCAGTGGATCAAAGACGTCATGCGGCAATGTGCACACGTCTGCTACAAGCTAAGCTGTAGCAACAAGAAGCTGTAGCATCCATTAACGAAAAAGAGGGATTGGCTTTCTTCTCCTGTCCCATGTAAATCCGCTTCAATTCCAAGCCGCGACTCCCAGTTCCACATATTCCACATTACACCTATTGCAGTTTGGCATTTGCAAAATGTCCAGACTTTAGTGGGAATCTTGCTTGCATTATTTGTTTAACTTGTCTACTGTGTTGAATACTGTATTGCTCTCTGCCAAGGAGGACGCAATTTGAAGAGCGTTCAGGAGCTTCATCTAGAAAAAATAGTCCTTTGCAACCATCTTGTTGCATCATTCTATGAGGTAATTATAAACCTTTTTAGCAGGTGTGTCAATTATTTGCCAATACCCTATAACCTGCAAATAGCAGGATAAGATAAGAAAACCTTTATTATTATTTCACAATGGAGAAATTCCCAATTCACAGCAGCAAAGTTATGAAAGGAAGAAGTAGAAGAACAAAATATAGGAACTGCTGTAAAGGCAGCCACTCTCGCGGCGCCATCTTGAAGTCAAAATAACAAAACACAACACATAAGACACAGACTGTCTAGTCGTGCAATCTTAATCACTTTTCCTGCATACACTTTGTTGTTTGAAGCAGTAATAGATGAAAGAGGAGAGGTTCAAAGTGTCATTTCACCAGTGGATCAGGGACGTCATGCTGAAAATGTCCACACGTCTGCTACAAGCTATGTTTTGAAAGCAAACACGAAGCTGTAGCGTCCATTGACGAAACTGTTCTAGACATCATTGTTAAAAGACTTGCACAAACCTTTTTTATGTCCACCTTGCGTCTTGAAAACGGCGTCCAATAGTTGACGTTGTCGCTCGTTTTCCTCCTTCGTTCGACAAAGTTGCTCCTCGTATTCTGCTATAGTTCTTTCAAACACTCCAACTATTTCTTCGACGGCGGCACCCAGTCGCTGATTCAGCAACGCTCTCAGCATTTGTACTTTGCACATTTTCACAATAAACTCTTTACACTCGAGTTCTGTAGGTGCTGCTTCAATTCCGCCTTTGTTTGTTAGCAGCGAACAAGCTAAAAGCAACGCCGGGAAGCAGTGACGAGCTTATTCCGCAATAATGAAGGCAATTGGGATGTTTTTTCCTCTATTAAATGACACAAGGAACGAACAACCGGCAACAAACACAATGACATGCATTTTGAAATTAAGCCATCGTGAGAAGTTAAACGGTTTAACTTAAACCTGTAGGAAATAATTCGAAGACCGTTCAGGGTGAAGTTACGAGACCAGTCCACGTGAGTTCGAAGTTGTGTTTGGCGCTAGCGGTGGCTCGGCTCGACTGCTACCACAGGTGGTACGGCAAGATCACTTGGTCAAACTTAATCATCAAGGGGGGCGGGGGCGGGGACGCGATAGTTATTATCGTTCTAAGACAACTACGACTATTACAAATTGTATCTCAAGGTTTCTTGACTCATTCGCCGATATAGGGAATATTTGAAGAGGGTAAACAATGCCAATCTCTTTTTCGATAATGAACGCTAGACTTAGCTTGTAGCAGACGTGTGCACATTTTCAGCATGATGTGCCGGTGCTGCCCCAGTAGAGCGGTCACGCGTGCAAAGTTACACCGGTGTAGCCCCTGAAAACAGCTTACTCCGGAGCAAATTTAACCCACCTCAGTGAGTTGGTTTAAAAAATTGCTCCGGAGCAAATGCTCGTTTGCGGGGCAGCACCGATATAAGATCCACTGGTGAAAAGGACACTTTGATTCGATCCTTTTTCATCTATAACTGCTTCAAACAACAAAGTGTATGCAGGAAAAGTGGTTATGATTGCACGACTGTCTGTTTCCGTTCATTGGTGTCATTGTAAGGAGTGAAGATGATGATGAAGAAGAAGAAGGTACTGTAATGGAGACTACTGTGCAGGGTCCCAAGCAGACAACCACTTGGCTCCACCTTCTGATAGTGCTGACACAACGTCACACTCTTCTGATCCAGATGATAAACCCTCTAAAGGTGATATGACATCTCACAGACATAAATCGCTGGAAATGTGAGAAAACATTCAGTTAAAAGTGGGGTTTGAATGTACACCTGAGAAATCATACTGGGGAGAAACCTTTCAGGTGCTCAGATTGCTGTAAAAGATTCACTAATAAGGGAGATTTGAACATATACACAAGAAAACACTGTGACTTTTCTGTTCAGTGTGCAGTAAGCAGTTCAGTCAGAAGGGACAATTGGAAAAAACATAAACACACTTGATAACACACACTGGAAATAAAACCATTTGCCTTCTTAATTTGTCATAAAAGATTCACTCAGATGGTGCATTTAAGAACACCCACTGGAGAGAAACCTTATGCCTGCTCATTCTACAGCTTAAGTTTGGTTTGAGTGATCACTCAGGAATGCTTTTGCACATGAGAACACACACACTGGCAAGAGATACTGTTCCTGCTCGGTGTGTGGGAAAAATTTCTCTCTGAGTCTCAATTTGACAAGACACAGTAGAAGACACATGATGAGAAATCATTTTGTTGCAATGTGTGTGTGTGTGTGCGTGCGTGTGTGTCATGAACAATTTTCTTGTAAGTATCAGATGAACAAAGACAAGTGGGCTGGTGAGAAGCAGCAGCAAATGAAGCAGCAAAAAGTAATCCTTGCAAGCATTGTCTAACAAGATTAGAGGGTTTGAATGATTATGGTAAAATGGGGAAAAAAAAGAGAGTATTTGTGATCCTGAAAAAAATGTAAATCGTAGTAATTAATTTATCACTAAGTCTATAATTGATATATTTTTGTAACAAATTGAATTCCATCAACACATGTTCTGTTCCAATTTAAACTTGTGTTCTAACATGAATACTGGTAATATGTATATTTTGTCATCAGGGAGGAGAAGCTACATGTTTTTGTTACGCAGAAAAGCGCGTAGAGTATCAGTATCACTGCGGCGGTAAATACATGCTGTTTTAATTATCCTCCCTGTTGAATCATTTCAGCTCTGACATGAATGAATCAGGTATGCAGTACTTCTGGGGCAGCGTGTGTGCACGTGTGTATGCGCGTGTGTGTGTGCGCGCGTGTGTGTGTGTGTGTGTGCGCGTGCGTGTAACACATTTATTGACGATCGATCCTTTTCGGGTCATCGGAAAGCTGGAAGGTATCTCAGCGGACTTGGGGCGGGTTCGTATGTAAAGGCGTTGAGGACATGTTTGTCCAAGTGCTTTGCCGTCAACCGTCTGCTTCCGTTTCCGTGTGTGTTTTATGTAACCACACGTGCTTCATTAAAAAATATAATATTCCTAAATTTGCATTGAACGAACTCAAGCGTCGACACAGTAGTAGTACTACGAAATAAGTCTGCGAGCCTATATAATCTTGTTTTGGTGCACGTTGAAGCGTCTTGGAACGCTTAGCTTGCTGTGTGCTAACACAGAGTCGCGTTTGATAGCAACGTTCTACTCGGCGGAGATCAAGCGAGAGTGAAGTGTTTTGACCCGGTGAAATGTGCGCAAAAAGGGTGAAAGCAGAGCACGATGGGGAACTGAACGCTTTTTTCAAAAAGCCCCAAGACGTGACACGCAATGCAGGTTTGTTCATTCCGTCCTTTTGCTTATATAGTTATACTTTATCCAGTGAGCACGTCGGCTTCACAGTGCAGATCATCAGCAGTAACATCCAGCATAAAAAGGTATATGGTTGTTCGTCAATTCAGCTGTGTTGATTGAGGATGAAGCGGTTCGGAAAATGGATGGATGGATGGATGGAGGTATACTTTATCCAGTGAAGGGAAGTAGATCGTCACAGCATAACTACTTAAAAAGATATTTCCCAACATTGCTGTGTTGATTCCTCATTCGTCAAATCGAACATCGCATTATATGACCGTGTTTGAAGACCACTTTGGAGGTTTTGTTGGAGGTTCTCCCTGAACTCTTAAGCCGTCCGTACATTTTGTATGGCAATTATCCATACGGGTGAGCGGGACACTTTTCAGGTGACTTTTGGGCAAGAACGACCGGTCTGGTCGCTCGTCACATCCCGGCTGGATTACTGTAATGCACTTTACTTTGGAGTCATCAATCGGAAGAGGAAGCACATCACTCCTACTCTGGCATCCCTTCACTGGCTCCCTGTATATTTTAGAGTTCTTTTTAAGATCCTATTATTTGTTTTCAAATCTTTAAATGGACTGAAGTTCTGAAGCGTGAAAGTAACTTTTTATTTGTCCTCTTTTATCTTTTAGACATCAGTAAAAAATATCTTCATCCTGAGCAGCAGGAGTGGAGCTTCTGGGTGGAGCAGCAGAAGCCACAGCCACCTCACTTGAAAGTAGAAAAGGTGCCAAAGACCGTGGCCATTAAACAGGAGGAGGATGAGGAGGAGACTGATATCACCAAGCATCCCTTGAATGTTGTCACTGGAAAGAGTGAAGATAAAGGCGAAGCAGGTGATTGTTTAATCCGATGGGGTTCTGATAGAGCAGGTGTCAAGTCTATAGTTGCTACTGGGCCGTGCAGACACAGATCAAAAATATTTGATTGTTTATCAGAGTCTGATAAACAATCTCTCAAATCATAGTCTCGGTCACGTGACATGGGGCAAAAACAAATCTTTTCAAGCCAGAAAAATAATTAAAAACCAAACATATTTGAATACCTTTGAAAAGGGGGAAAGGCCAAATACTGTAATGAAACTGAAAAGTATATATATAGCGGGCGGCCCAGTGGGCGAGTGGTTAGTGCGTCGACCTCACAGTGCAGAGGTTTGATCCCAGCTTCCTGTGTGGAGTTTGCATGTGCTCCCTGTGCCTTTGTGGGTTTTCTCCGGGTACTACGGTTTCCTCCCACATTCCAAAAACATGCATGGCAGGCTGATTGAACACTCTAAATTGTCCCTAGGTGTGAGTGTGAGCACGGATGGTTGTTCGTCTGTGTGTGCTCTGCGATTGGCTGGCAACCGGTTCAGGGCATCCCCCGCCTTCTGCCCGAAGATAGCCGGGATAGGCTCCAGCATGCCCTGCGACCTTTGTGAGGATAAAGCGGTTCAGCAAATGCATGGAGATAGATATATATATTTATATATTGCACAAAGCTTGACTTTTCCTTACCCTGTGTGTTTGTTTTGTTGTGTCCTGTAATCGTCGAAGATCTTCATCTTGAGCAGCAGGCCTGGAATTTCAGGGTGGCGCGACAGCAGCCGGAGCCCCAACAAATGAAAGATGAAGAGGAACCTGAGCTTCACCTCATTAAAGAAGAAGAACAGGAGACGATATCGCCAAGTTGTCATTGACTGTTGTACCTGTGGAGATTAAAGATGATGAAGATGAAGGTCAGAGTGAGGAGAACAAAGGGAGGGGGCCGCCAAGCAGCAGTTCAAGTCAACCGATGACAACAGAAGGTGATGGAATCCACTGTGCAGGATCAAAAGCAGGTGGCTTCTTAGCGCCACTATCAGATTGTGACGACATGATGTCACACTCTTCTGATACTGATGATGAATACTCCAAAGGTGATATGACATGTCACACTGACAACAAACGCGTGAAATGTTCTCAGTGTGACAAAACCTTTTTCAACAAGTCATCGTTGAAAAGACACACGAGAACACACACCGGAGAGAAACCTTACAGGTGCTCAGACTGTGGTAAAAGATTCAGTCAGAAGGCAGATTTAAATATACACACTGGGGGGAAACGCTTTGCCTGTTCATTCTGCCCCTTAAGTTTCAGTAAGCGTTGCAATTTAATAACACACACAAGAACACACACCGGAGAGAAACCTTTTGCCTGTTCAGACTGCAACTTAAGTTTCAGTGTACGTTCAGCATTGGCTCAACACATGAAAACACACACTGGGGAGAAACCCTTTTCCTGCTCACTTTGTGGCAAAAAATTCACTCAAAGTAGCAATTTGACAACACACATTAGAAGTCACACTGGTGAGAAACCATTTCATTGCAGTGTGTGTGATAAACAATTCACTTACAAATATCAAATGAACAAACACACGTGTACTGGTGAGAAGAGCAGCAGCAATGAAACTGTGAAGAAACTTTGATTGCCAAGCTCAGATCACCCACATTTCAGTGGTTCTGATAAGATGGAAGAATTTATTTGTGCTCTGAATAAAATACAAGTAAATGGATTTACTCAAGTCAGAAACGATCATTTTTCATTCGATCAGTAATTGTTAAATTGTCCAACTTAACCTCAACTATAACAATGTTTCTAATGTGCTAATTTAATAATCTGGATATGAAGAAGAATTCACATTCATAGCTCAATCAATGTGGATGTAGATAAGAGGTCATATGTTAATTTTATAGCTAGGCTACACTGCTACAATGCTAGTCCTACGCGAGATGACTGACACTCCCTCCTTCATGAAATAAAAGGTACAAAAATAACATATGTGTCATGAAAGTGCGTGTTTTCGAGAAAACACATAGGTATATAACTAAATTTGAGGCAACAAGAGGGAATAGGATGGTCATAGTGATGAGAAAATATTATTTTCTGAGTATTTCTGAGTCTTTTTTTTTTAATTCATTTTTGTCGCGAGCCACATTGTAGTTACGGTTTCCCTTGGAGGGTCGTTATGACTGTGAATTTTGTGAAACCATATAAATGTTTAACCACCTCCACATGTTACATGCACAGCGAACAACAAATTGATGGATAACTAGTTTTGAAATCAGAAGTCAAGAATAATACCTTGTTCAAACATTGTTATTTTGGCTTACATATGACAATTTGAAATTTTGGTTCAGACTTTAGCAAGAATCATGGAAGTTGACATGGTTGATTTGATTTCACGGGCCACCTAAAATGATGTGGCAGGCCAGATCTGGCCCCCAAGCCTTAACTTTGACACATGTGACCTAAACCAACAAAACTTGATTCTTCACCATTTTAGACGGTCGATTTGCAGAGGAAACTGATGTCGTTAGTGGATGCGTAAATGTAATTGGATGCGTGAATGTAATTAAATGCACTTTACCAATCATTTTCACAGGTTGATATGAACTTCTCTATACTTTTATATGCATAGACCCGACTGTGTAACGCTCAATACTTTTTGAACCTTCTGTTTTTATTATGTATTTATTTTTAAGATGAACATTCAGAGAAAGAGTGAGGAACCTAGGGTTAATAAGAGGGTGGGTTTATTTTGAAGCATTTTCCTTGCAGTCATGGTTCGCACACGTTTGTCGTCAACAGAAGTCATAGCTTCGCATTGCGTGACCGTGGCACGAGGTTTGTCCAAGTAGAGTTTCCGTTTGATTTCCACTTCTACTTCCGTTTACGTTTTACTCAACCACACGCACTTACCACAAACGCGTTTCTTCCCTGAATTAGCTCTGAACGGACTGAAGTTTACACACAGTGTGTCCCTTTAGTACTTAACCTGTGTAAAACAACTTTAATGAAATCTTCGTGTCCAGAAACATTCCTCTTTGGTGCACGTTCACGCTTCTTGAGACATAGCTTAGCTTATTTTACCGTAGCTTGTTCGCTGCGAACAAATAATCAACACAATTCTCAGAAGACATCAAAAGTGGTTTCAAAGTGTTGTAATTATCCTGTGAAATGTGTGCAAAAAATGTGAAAGAAAATTACGAGGAGCTTTCTCGAGCCGAAGACGAGAACGAGCGACAACCACAACTATTGGACGCTGAATTCAAGATGCCGCAAGTCCTGCTTCATGATGCAGGTTTGTTCACTTCTGATTCTCTCGTGTTTAGTTAGTACAGGTGGAAAGATTATTTTAGCTTTCTTCTCTATGGCCGTCGTTAAAATGTGTGACGTGCTAGTGGCAAAGAAGAGGTAAATTGGTTTCAAGAAAGATATTGTGCAGATGTTTCAGCTCAAGTGGCTGTCGGACTAAAGGGGAAGTTCACAGTCTCAAAACTGCTAGTAAGATTTGAATGTTGCAGTACTTCCTTCACTTCCTCGACCTTGATCACATGAACTGCTTCTCAGGATCCAATTGATATGGGTTGCAGTCTGCTGCTGTAGACTGTAAATGCCCCCAGTATGGGACAAATAAAGGATATCTTATATCTTATCTTTACCATAATCACCACCATATTAATTTGTGCCAGCTTGACAGGGCACCCGTTCATGTCTGCTCATTCAAATTTTGTGGCAGTGAAATTATGGCAACTCTTAGCGCACGTGTTCTTTCACAGTAAAAGGATGGTGCGCTAAAGTCTACTGAGCTAGGCATTCACTCAAACTAAAGTTGTGATGATGATGGTGATGAACACTTTGACCATTTGGTTCTCACTGTGTCCTTTCGAAATTGGCCACTCTCCTTCCAGGTAGTGATGTGATCTTTGCTTTACAACTAGTTAGGACATCCCTTTGATCTATCCTCCTCACCCACAGTTTCTGCTGGGTTCATTCTAACGTCTGCATGCCGTCCTCAGTTATGTTCGCCGTTCCTGTATAGGAGGAGCGTGTCGGCACATCAGCCATCAAAGCAGACCCCTCATCAAAGTCACACAACAGCATTTGCTGATTTTGGAACTCTGTGCATAAATATAGTGGCCCAAATTAGTAGCTGCCCCGTCCATTTTGGTGAAAATTCAATACCTTTAACTGCGCCTTATTGTAATGAAAATATGGTATCTAAAAAAAAAGGTGCAAAATACTTGTGCTTCACTGAGGATTATTGTCTGTCGTGGTGGTAGGGACGCAACTGCTGTGACACAGCTTTTTTATTTTATTTATTTTATTTTTTTTTGCATTGAGGCTACTATTTAAATATATTTAAAAATGTCACGTACCCCCAAAGTGACTTTACATGCACCCATTTAAGAAACACTGATCTAGAGGAGTAGAAAATATCACAAGTGCTTCATGAAGCTTAATTTCCCCCTCAAGATTCCGAAATTGTAAGCTGACAATCACAGCATGCATAAAGGCATTAATATTAGATACAAGGTGAGTATGAATGCAAACAAACAACTGCATTTTTGTAACAGCTGTAAGTTTGTCTGTTAGTAACACACATTATAAGGAATGTTTCAATTGTCCTGTACCATTTATTCTTCTTTCATACTTCCATGCTGCGGCTAATCTCCCCATGGGTGTAACTAAGTGGTGAAAATTCCAATGGGGCCAATATTCTCAGTTCAAAAAAGTGCCACGGCCAAAGTGCTCCAATCGTGCAAAGGCCTAGCAGGATGCAAAAAGGGTGAGAGGTGTAAAATAAGGGAGAAAGTAATACACAATACTGGTAGATGTAATAAACAGGCTTCTAACGCACAGCAAAACTTGCCGCCAAAGAATGGCAAATGCGTTGAAAACACTCTAAAACAGTTCTACACAACGCAAAATTAACATTAAATGATAACTCATTCACTCCCAAAGACATATTTATGTCTTTTCACACTCCACACGTTCAACCCCAGATACTTATTTTTTTCAATTTTTCCAAGACTTTGGGTAAAAAAAAAAAAAAAGGGGTCTAGAATTGGCTGGTACTGAATCAGATAAGTGGGTAATTACAAATTTACAAAAAAGCAGACCGTTAGCAGAGCTACTTATTAGACAAAGAATGCTACCTCACAACATCAGAACATCAAAGTCACAACATGAGACTTGAAGGGACAAAGCTTCACAAGCCATTTGTGTTTGTCTTCCTGTTCTCCAGATGCCAGTGAAGAAGGTCTTGATGCAGAGCAGCAGAGGTGGGGCGCCAGGATGGAGCGGGAGGAGCTTGAGCCTCCTCACACAAAAGAGGAAGAGGAGATAGAGCTAGCCCACATTAAGGAAGAAGAGGAGCCATTGCCTCTCACCATTAAAGAGGAAGAGGAGGAGGAAGATGTCAACAACTTTCCATTGACAGTCATTGTGAAGAGTGAAGATGATGACGATAAAGAAAGTGATAGAGACCACTGTGGAGGATCACAAGCAGACAGGCTTTTAGCGGCACTACCTGACAGTGATGATGAGCATTCTGAAGTTGATGACGCACAATGGAAGTGCTCGCAGTGTGGGAAAACATTTGGTTCAAAGTGGGGTTTGAAAGTACACATGAGAATACACACTGGAGAGAAACCCTTTTCCTGCTCACTCTGTGGTAAAATATTCACTCAGAAGGCACATTTAATAGCACACACAAGAACACACACTGGGGAAAAAGCCTTTGTCTGCTCAGTTTGCTCTTTAAGTTTCAGTGAACGATCAAATTTGGGCAAGCACATGAGAACACACACTGGAGAGAAACCTTTTGTCTGTTTATTTTGCGGTAAAAGATTTTCTATAAAGGGACATTTAAGAACACACACAAGAACACACACCGGAGAGAAACCATTTGACTGTTCAGTTTGTGGTAAACAATTTGCCCGTAAGGCACATCTAAACATACATGCAAGAAGACACACCGGTGAGAAACCATTTGCCTGCTCAGTTTGCGAGAAACGATTCGCTCGTAAGGCTCATTTAAACATACACACGAGAACACACACTGGAGAAAAACCTTTTTCCTGCTCAGTCTGCACCTTAAGTTTCAGTGAACGTTCAAATTTGGTTAAACACATGAGAACACATACTGGTGAGAAACCATACAGTTGCAGTGTGTGTGATAAAAGCTTTTCTCAAAAGTATTTGGTTACAAAACATAAGTGTGCTGGTGAAAAGATCAGTGGTAAATGAAGCTGATGGACTTAAAATATATTGTGGAACTTTCAAATTTTCTTGGTTGTAAATTTGTTTTTGTGTCCGTGAATTAAAAGACAAATAGTCAAATAGTACCGACCCATACCCATTATTGGTTCACCTGATGGGTGTTATATGAATCTGTGAACATTCAAATATTTGTTTTTTGACTGCTGCCCACACTGAAAAAATGCCTGTTTTCGTTATGATTTTGTTTAGCACAGTCTATATAATATACGATGATATACTGTTGCGAGAATTATGTCAAATTTAATATAGTTGTCAGTTATCAAGAATGTTATTCAATATGAATCGCATTGGCTTCATATGAAATTGGAAAAAAAAAATTACATCTCTGTTGCAAAATGGTTAAATAAAATTTTAGAAGGTTTGTCATCAGTTGTTTGCATTTCAGGAGCAAAGCAAAATAATAAACACAAAAAATGGTGTTGGGTGAGACACACTTCTACTTTACAGGCGACAATTTATTGTTTTACCATCCTTGGGTCCCTTGAAAGGCGCTTCGTAAATCTAGGCTATTATTTTTTAATATTGTTGTCTGTGTGTGCTATATCAAGGCTATGTTTGAATTTTTCGAGCTATGTACTGTTAGTACGTACTACACAGTAAGACCATGTTAAGTACAATGTGAGTCATTACAGCTACAGTATGTGTACCCTCACTAACACATTGAGTGCCGGTCGTCAAAAAAAATCCCTTTGTGTTGGCATAACAACCCAACACCAGAGTACAGTTGGTGGAGTTTGCATGTTCTTCCTGACCCCACTCCCACAGGTGGAGGCCCAGGCCACAGCCTCCTTGGCCCTGCCCTTTGCACGACTTTTACATGTCAGCTAAGTAGCTAACAATAAATAGTTACAGTGTAGTATATGAAAGACTTATAATTTTGGAGGCTGGTTTCACAGTATTATGCACATAAGGTAATTCATATACAATACTGTAAAATGTAAAACATAAGGTAATTCATATACAATACTGTAAAATGTAAAACATAGGTGTGTCTCGATAGCTCATCTTTGGCGGTGCTTAAACACTGGAATACTTGGCCCAGTCACACCCAGACTATCCCCAGCAGACACACACGTTGAATTTGAGACCCCCGAAAGCATGAAATACTATACAGTCTTACAGATTAAAATTAAGTTTGTATTTGTAGCTGTGCGTACAGATTGTTTCAACATTTGTATCAATTCATGATCGGAGTTTTGAAGAGTAAACGTGTTGATCAATGTCAATGATGTTACGTCATCATTAATTGTCGTCGCCATAAAATGACGACTTCGAAGACAGGCGTTTCATTTCTCCATCTGTATCGCATACAGTACGTCGCACTTCCGTTGCCCTCTTCAATCGGATCGCTAGGTAAACGTGTCTAAGACTGAGAAGGGTAACAATTTTGACAAAAGAGATTTGGCCTTAGTGGGCGAAGTGATTTGCGAAAGTTTCGTCACTTAGCGATATCTCAAAAACGTTACATGGCTTAACCTTTTGTTTCACTGAATATATCTTTCTGGATTACAACTGAACGTAGTGAAGTCTCAGAACAGTACGTCACTTCACTATTTGACTAGACTAAAAACACAATCACCGCCGACATCAAAAACTCATCTTTTTGGGGCACGTTGAAGCTTCTGGAGATAGCTTCGCTTGCTAGTTGCTAACGAAGCGACGCAGAAGTGATCAACACGTCGCGAAGCGGAACTCAAGCGCGAGGGTGAAGTACTGTGAAAATGTGTAAAGTAGAAATGCTGAGAGCCCTGCTGCACCAGCGACTAAATGCAGCTGTTGAAGAAGTAATTACAGTGTTTCAAAGAACAATAGCAGAGTATGAAGAGGAACTTTCTCGAACAAAACAGGAGAACGAGCGACAACGTCAACTATTGGACGCTGTTTTCAAGAAGCCCCAAGATGAATTACACAGAGCAGGTATGTTGGTCCTTGTCACTTCTTTCTCTCAATTAAGTTGTTTATTTTTTAACAGTGTTCCTGCTGGTCATGGGCACAGATAGGACTTTGGAACTGGGGAAGACGGGGACCAATTTTAATAAAATACACACTGTCGGGAGCAGACTTCAGAAGCACACACAATAATACACTAAAAAGCATGATATAATTATTATTTGAAATAATGCTGAACTTTAGTTGTAGACACTGCTCAAATAAATAAACGGGACACTACAATAATAAAGACTGAATAGCCATCCATAAATGATCTGAACCGCTATATCCTCACGAGTGCGTGGTGACTCTTAGATTCTGTCTGTTTTGTCGACTTAAGCTATACTGTTGGGCTGAATATTAAACAATGTTCAGTCTGATGATTAATTCCCCATATTATATATCTCTCTTTAATTTATTGTTATTAAACCTGACCTAAAGCTCCTGTAAACAATTTATGTGTGAAATGCGCCCCCCAAAATCTCAAGAAAATCTGCAAAAATGGACTGGTGCCAGAGTCACAGAAAGAAGAGGATTCAAAATTCTTAAGTTTCATAATACTTCATGTTCAGGTGATTGTCCCAAACCTGTCTAAAGTCTAAAGAATAATCCGCATCATAATGTGTCTTGATGGAAAAAAGCTTGACTTTACCAAACCATCTGTTTGTCTTCTTGTGTCCTACAGACATCAATGAAGATCTTCGCCTCAAGCACCAGGAGACACAATGCTCCCACATTAAAGATGAAGGGGAGCCAACGCACCACTACCGGTCTGTTAAAGAGGAAGAGGAGGATAATGTCACCAATATGCCATTTGCTATTGTCCCTATGAATAATGAAGAGGATGAAGACAAATGCCCAAGTGAGCAAAATGGAGGAGCTGTGCAAGATCCTCCTTGCAGCAGCTCAAGTCATCACATGCCAACAGGAGGTGATGGAGACCAGTGTGGAGGATCACGGACAGACAGCCTCATAGCGCCACTATCAGACAGTGACGACACAACCTCTTTTACTTCTGACACTGACAATGAACACTCGAAAGGTGATATGACATATCACACTGACAGCAAACGGTTGAAGTGCTCCCAATGTGGGAAAACCTTTGCTGCCAGGCATAATCTGAACCGGCACTTGAGAACACACACAGGAGGGAACTATTTTTCCTGCTCAGCCTGCAACTTAAGTTTCACTCATAGATCAGGATTGGTTGAACACACAAGAACACACAGTGGGGAGAAACCTTTTGTCTGCTCAGTTTGTGGTAAGAGATTCACACAAAGGGGAAGTTTAATTAAGCACACAAGAACACACACAGGAGATAAACCTTTTACATGCTCAGTTTGCAACTTAAGTTTCGGGAATCGTTCAAGTTTAGGAACACACACAAGAACACACACTGGAGAGAAGCCTTTTGTCTGCTCAGTTTGTGGTAAGAGATTTTCTGTCATGGGAAATTTAAGATCACATACAAGAACGCACACTGGAGAGAAACCTTTCACCTGCTCAGTCTGTAACATCAGCTTTAGGTATCGTACAGGATTGATTCAACACACAAGAACACATACTGGTGAGAGGCCATTTTGCTGCTTAGTGTGTGGCCAAAGATTTTCTCAAAAGCAGAATTTAATTTCACACACAAGAATACATACTGGTGAGAGACCGTTCAGTTGCAGTGTATGTGACAAAAAATTCTATGTGAAGTATCATGTTAAAAGACACAAGTGTGCTGGGGCAAAGAGCAGCAATGAATAAAGCTGCAAGATTTTCAGTAAACTATGAAGAAACTTTGACTAATTAACAAATACATTTAGTTTGATTGCTTGTGGCAATGATGGATGAGTGTATACATCATCCTGAATTTAAAAACAAAACATTACACGGTGATCAGGGTCTGTCTTTGGTGTGAATGGCTTTGGACAGTGCACTGGCATCAAAAGAGATGCTCCTTATAGCAGGCTTGAGCTCCACTGCTTCCCAGCTTCTTCCTAAGCATCCTAACCAATTTGCTTTCATCTCAGACCGGGTTCAGTGAATCGACACTGGGCCAGCTCAGGAACAGTGAAAATCCACGTATAATGGGGGCCCATTAAAATGCATTGGGTAAAAGAAGACATTAAAAAAAGACTGACACTCATTATCCATTTTCCACAATAAATGGTTGGAACAAAATATGTGAATGTGTCCTATCAATGAACTAATTTGCAATAGAAATTCTGTTCACATTTTTTTCAGGGCATCCGAGGGTAGCGTGACATCATGAGTTTGCGTGATAGTATGCGTCATTTGCCAAAAAGTCGGGTCAGTCTAATTCATGTCAATGCAAACACATAGTGAAGAGTAGGCATGCCATCGTCTCTTTTCACCACAATATGTTGTTGTGAGTGTTTCATGTGACGTTCTTGAATCTACTGTACATGTTAATGTGTGGTGATGGTTAGCATCCGTCTGCTAAGAAGTGGTGTGAACATGGTTTCAAAAATAAGTGCTGACAGGAAGTGCCACAGAGATTGTGGGAGGGCCCCTGGACCACATTTGCCCATGACTGGGGCCTTTTTGGAAGGTCAAATATCCTAAACCCCTATGCCTCCTTCTCTTAACCTTTGTTGGATTATGTATTCAGGTCAAGGAGAGATGAAAATGACCTTCATTTCCAACACAGGAAAGAACAGCACTGTTTCAAACGAATATGACTCCCCACTTCCTTACTGACGTAATTGATGAGTGTATGCTGACATAGGCCTCTCTAGCTTGCGGACTTTACCTGCAAAATAGCTAATGAAGTCTAAACAGTTCAGCTATTAATTCTTTTTGTGAAGGCTCACTGATGTTTTTCATTGATTTTGGAATTGCCCATTTTCTCATAAATTCCAAAAGCATCTTTATTGGAACTTTGATTCCCAAACATTTACAAACACACCATTAGTGTGTCTCAAAATGTATAAACATGCAATTTGAGACAAGAAGAAACACACAAAACTAGACAAAACGAAAGAAAGCGGTAACATTACAAGGCACAGTAATTTGAGATCAGCTAGGGATAATTGACATACGCAATTGAAAAGCTCAAATAAAGTTAATTATCTTTGTTTATTTCAAAGTGTTTACGTGGAACGTGTGTGGAACACGCACTCAAAGATACGTCAAATTGTTTATTTCCTGATTTGACGCATTACTTTGTCCAAGTGGCGTTGCCGTCCAACTTCGGCTTCAGTTCTACTTCCGCATACGTTTGTTGTTTCCGCACGAGCTTCACTTAATAATACTTCTCAGATTCTAACAGAATAGCCTTAAAGGTTGATACAGAATGCCCCATCACTACTTTACCGAAGTAAAACAAAATTTAGTGAATCGTCAAATCCGTATAACGTGGTCTTAGTGTACTTGTGACAAAAGCCTTGTTTGCTAGCTGCGAACAAAGAGACGCGTTTGTTCGCAGCGCATCGCTACGCGGCGATCAAGAGTCAGTGCCAAGTGTTTTATTATTGTGTGAAAATGTGTGCAAAAATAGTGAACGATGACTACGACGAAGCACTTTGTCGAACAAAAGAAGAGGACGAGCAGCAACGTCAACTATCGGATATTGTTTTCAAGAAGCCTCGTGCGGTGTTACACGGAACAGGTTTGTTTACATCTTTTAAATGTTTCATTAATACTTTCTCTTTTAAACAACATAAATGATAATTAATTCACAAATGAATATGAATATGAATATGCGGGAACAAGTGCACTTATGTGGGCACTGTGATGTTAAGATTACAGTATACAGTATTGACCAAATCTCACTTCTTTATTGTTACCTCGGTCCTCATTGTCCTGTTCACATGTTACGCCTTCTACCAGAGACCATTTCAAAAAGATGAGGCGAACAACAGAGCAGTGAGGAGGGACTATAGAGGGGTTCGGCGTTTCTGCATCTCCCGCAATGGATTTCCGTCGTACATATTTAAAGGGAACCCCCACTAACAGAGCGTCATTTGCAATACACTGTATGCCATTTCTTGTACGCGTGTCATTGTTGGCTGTAATACAGTAGTTGGAGGAAAAGGGCGTAAAATCTCTAGACCCTCCAAAATAATTACAAACCAGTAATTTGACGCCCATCCTAAAGAAAAGCGATCGACTAAGAGACTGGTCTCGTTTTAACCGGGAGCGAAACTGTTGCTATGGTTGTGAGCCACAAACATCGCCGTCAGTTAGATTGATTCTGGAGAGTGCTTCAAATAAACACTGTTGTTTCCCATGTCTTTGTTATTAGTTATCATTGAAGAATATACTATGCAACACCCTCAACTGTTCCCATTGTGTTGTTTGCAGATTTATAATCCACAGAAACATCGGTACTATGTTTGATTAGCATGTCTGTCTTTTACTCTATGATAGTCGTTGTTTTCTCAATAATTTTGCATGCCAATTTTGCATGCAACAACAGCTTGGTGTGACAAAAAAGAAAGAAAGAAACAAAACATATTATACTTGCCATTTACAATAAACACAAAACTGAAGAAACAAAGGTGGTCACTCACGGTTTAAAGTTTTCTATGGCTGTGTGCACGTTAGTGTAAACACTAGACTTGTTACAAAATACATATTCAAGTAATAAATTGAGTCTAGTCATTAATTGGGTCAAGCAAGTAGAAACCTAAAGTCGAGTCATAAGTTTTAACCAAGCAAGACCTAAATTCAAAAATTGGCAACTAAACTTATATTGGACTGAGTCAAATTATGTGACCCAAGTCCGCCAACTCTTGATCAGTTAAATACGGTCCCGTAGAAACCCTATTTGAATTTCATAATTGTGCCTGCTCTTCTTGACATCTTAACAATATGTGTCTTGCAGTCATCTGTGAAGATCTTCATGCTGAGCAGCAGGCGCAAGACCCCTCCTACTTTGACGAGGAAGAGAGCGAGAGCCCCGCTGCATTAAAGAAGAAGAGGAGAACCCAGAGCCCCGATGCATTGACGAGAATGAGAATGAGACGCCCCCCGACATTAAAGAAGAGGAGGAGGAGGAAGATGTCACATTGTTGCCCTTCAATTGTGTTATTGTGAAGGTTGAAGGTGACGATGAAGATGAAGGTGATGGAGACCACTGTCAAGGATCACAAGCAGACATCTTAGCTCCCCAATCAGATAGTGACAACACAACGTCACATTCACCTGACTCTGATGATGAACGCGCGAAAGGGGATGTTACATGTCACACTGACGGCAAACGCTGGGAATGCTCTCAGTGTGGGAAAAGTTTTGATGCCAAGTATACTTTGAAAGTACACATGAGAACACACACTGGAGAGAAACCCTATTCGTGCTCAGTCTGCAACTTAAGCTTCAGTGTCCGTTCTTCCTTGGTTAATCACATGAGAACACACACTGGGGAGAAACGATACACCTGCTCAGTCTGTGGTAAAAGATTCACTCAGAAGGGCCAACTGACAACACACACAAGGATTCATACCGGCGAGAAACCTTACCTCTGCTCAGTCTGCAACGTGACTTTCAGTCTTCGTTCGTCCTTGGTCAAACACATGAGAATACACACAGGAGAGAAACCTTATGCTTGCTCGGTATGCAACATAAGTTTCAGTATTCGATCAGGATTAGTTCGCCACTCAAGAAAACACACGGGGGAGAGACCTTTTGCCTGTTCACTGTGTGGGAAAAGATTCACTATAAAGGGAAGCTTAATAACTCACACAAGAACCCATACCGGAGAGAAGCCTTTTGTTTGCTCGATCTGCAATTTAAGTTTCATTGATCATTCAGGGTTGCTTCAACACAAAAGAACACATACTGGTGAGAAACCTTTTGCCTGCTCAATTTGTGGCAAAACATTCTCTTTAAAGGGGAATTTAACAACGCACACAAGAACGCACACCGGAGAGAAACCTTTTGCATGTTCAGTCTGCGACTTAAGTTTCACTGACCGCTCGGGGTTGCTTAAACACATGAGAACACACACTGGGGAAAAAGAGTTTTCCTGCTCGGTGTGTGGTCAAAGATTCTCTCAAAGAGGCACCATGACAAGACACTCTAAAAGACATACGGGTGAGAAACCATTCAGTTGCAGTGTGTGCGATAAAAGATTTTATGATAAGTATGAGATTAAGAAACACAAGTGCACTTTGGCAAATAAAACAGAAATCAATGATGCTGCAGGACTTTAAATGAACTGCAAGGAAACCTTTTGACAAGTTCAGAAAGTTTTAAGGGTTGCAGTAAACTGAGAAATCACTATCAATACAATACAATCAAATTTAATGTGTCACACCGTCATCAAGTCATTACAAAGCCTCAAATCACAATTTTACTCAAGTCAGAACAATAATTATCATTGCACCTTGCGGTCCAATAACCTTATTGCACATTAGGCAAATACATTATGTAGATCTTTTTGTTGTTACTTTTACAACTACATTTAAATTGTACTTGCTTGATATTGCATTCTAAAAATAACAATTTATTTTTTTAACACTTGCCTATGGCCAATTAATGTGCATCATAACTATGTATGCTTGCTTTAATACTACTCTGTATGTTTATGATTGCTTCTACTGGGCACCAAAATTACCTCCTGGATCAATAAAGTATTATTCCCGACATGCATTTTGGGAGCTTTCAAGTGTCACCTCTTTTGTTAGATGAGGGTTCCTTGCCACCCTATCAAATAGCCCAGGCATATTAAGATGGGAGATTATTGTCACGTGTACTGAACACCCATTGCTTTGCCAGACAATCCCCGCAGCTCCTTCAATGTTGCTGGCAATCAGTCAACAATTTTCTCGTCTTTTCGTCTTTTTTAGAGGTATGTCCAGTTTTTGGTAATGTCACCAATGTACCATATTATCACCATTTGGAGATGAATCCTCACTGTGATCCAGGCCTGTGGCGACTCTATTTGAAGTTAATTCACCTGGGCACAACACAAAACCAAGCAAGGCGGCAACAGTAGCCTAATAAAAAATACTCAGTTTTTTTGTAGACTGTGTTGCTTTTTCTCTCTGGCCTTTTAGCTATCGAAAAAAAGGCATTTCCTATTTCCCCACCATTAAGATGAATAGCAATGAGGCAACCAGGTGACAGTGTTCAGCTTTGAAGAAAAGCAAGTTGAGAGCTGCACAGAAAGAACGCCACTTGTTTTCAGAAAGAGGACACGGCAAAAGGATGACGGGCTTGAGAGTGAGAAACAAGCAGGTACACATGCCTTTTTTACTGCCGCTTCCTGCCCCTCACTCTCCCGCCTGAAGGGAAGACTAGGTGGCAATGAGCCAAGTGAGGCTGTTGCTGAAAGTCGGCATCGACCGACCAGGACAATTGGAGCATTGGAGGCAGTTGACGCTGCACTCCAGCATGTATGGAAACATTAATATTACAGTATTTTAAAAATAAGTTGAGCGATAATGTCAGTTTCTTATTATTATTTGGCTGTTGTAAATTTCAGAATCCCTTGTGACTGTCCACTTGATGGTGACAAAAGATCACATCATGGTTCCAAAAGAATGCATTTGACCATAGGGTTAAAGCGGTAACAAAGGGATGGAAAAACTCTGAGGCTTTATTTGATATAAATCCTCCACTAGTTGGTTATTCTGTATTTTCCAATGACACGGTGTTAAGCTATGTGCTCTCAAATTGTGTGTTGCCCTTGTATCGCACACACTATATGTTTGTTTCATAAAAGTTCTTATGTCTTTAAAAACTGTCACAGATAGGGTTGCCACCTTTCAGATCTGGGAATAAGGGACACGCTTCACGGCGGTGCGGCAAAAGCACACGAAACAAATTTGAGGGTTTGGCTCACCATCAGAAAGAAGCCGCAACGCACTGCGATTCTGGCGAGTATAACTGCGAGGAAGCCAATGGCGAGTGCAATGAGTTCGCGGCCGACTGAGATGAGGAGCCGCTGGAGTAGAATCCTTTTTGACGGGGATGAGAAAAAAAATATGAACTGTGGAAGATCAAGTTTTGGGGTCAGATGACAAGGGCTCAAAGACATTATTTTGTACAAACTTGCTGAAAATGAAGTAGAACATGTGGAACCATATGCAGAGGTGTTACAATTTTGGATGACAATTGTTGGTGATGCGAGAGGTGGCTGATGTGAGATGAAAGGCACTGCAAATATTGAGGAACTACTATGAGGGCACAGGCAAGCCACTCATTGTCATCCTCTACACGGTGCTGACATAGCTCCAGGAGTCTAACAATGAGAGTTGTCACCCATTATTTTAGACGGCTATCATGGCACTCCGAAAAGCCGCTGAGACATTGAGCGACGGATTGCTTGTGTCAAAGGTGTTCAAGAGGATTGCCTGAAACTTTCCAACCATTCACTGTCTAACTGAGTGATATGGCAATGAGCTTTGCTGAATTCAAGACAAAATTACGGTGCCAGAAAGACACAAAAAAGATGAGAGGGACAGCCTCTGAGGACAATGTCATGAAGGCGCGAGTCCAAGTAAGCAAACAGAAAGTGCGGCCGTGGTGTCCTTTAAATGTGGATGACAAGGACACAATGTGAGAGAGTGTCAACATAAGCAGCGGTGCAGTTTGTGCAAAAGCGGCATGCAACGTAGTCGGAAAACGCAAGCAAAGGTTCAGATGACAAGGATTACACAAGGTTGACAACGATATGGATATTCAGCCGGGGCGCATCATCAAAGAAACAGGCCTGATGGTTGACATCATAACTGATGTGAGGAAGTTCAAAGCATTTTGACGACAGTTTCCAGGACGAGACACCCTGCGTGGGATCGGCTGACGGCACAAGATGCAACAGAGTAGTAGAACGAAGGGGGGGTGAGGAGGTGTGCCTTCTAGACAACAACAGACAACGGCACAATGTGACGCTGAATGCAAAAATGTACCATGTGATCATGGGTCACTGCAATTATGATGCTATTCAAAGATTGCAAGAGTTGAAGATGGCATGCTGATCAAGGGTTAAAGTGATGAAGGGACATTACGGTGTGACCTGGGCTCTCAGTGGACATTTCTTCACAAAGTAGGGAACCTGATGCGAGGGACAAAACAGCACCGGACATGGCCCATGCAGACGTAGCGGGACCAATTGAGCCCTTGTCAACTGGCGGACATCACTTTACAATGTCATTTATCCATGATTATTCCTGACAACGGAGCAAAGTTTCTGTGTAAAAACTACCAGTGTTTGTGAACTAAAAATAGCATCAAACATGAGACATCAGCACCGTATTAGCCAAATCAAAATGCTGAAAGCAACCAACGTGCGATTTGACATGGTGAGGTGCATGCTAATTGAGCCTGGTTTACCAAAGACGTTAGGAAATGGCCTTATCTCTCTCGGATGCAGAAGTTTGTTTCAAAGTGTTTTCCTTATAAACGGAACAAAAAGAAACTAGACTCCCAAGTGTGAGGAGGGACTATTTATTGGTTCTGTCAAAAAAGAGCTTTGCTATTTGGTGTTCACGGTATCCTTCCAGTAAGAGAAAGAAAGCATCATATATGCCTGAATAAGTCTGTAATGATTTTTTATCGTTTCGTGTGTAACATGCACTTAACGTACAGCAATGCCATAACCTCGTCCAATGCAAGGCAATGATCCGATGCAATGGATGATGAGACGCAGTCGCTAAGACATAGAAGGAGGATGTGACAAATACAAAGCACGTTATGTGGTGAAGGGAAATAGCCAAAAGATGGGTGCAGATCACGATGAGACATTTTCACCCACTGCAAACATGACTTGCAGTAGCTAATACAAAAAAGCAGTTCAAGATAACCCGATTTCACATCAGGTGGCTGTGCAGTTGTTGTGAGCTGGGGCCTCCAGACAAACTCCAAGCCACCACCACAGCATGAGTCAGAAGCCGCTCGGTCACGCAGCTGTCACACAGCGGACCACTGAAGCGGTTCATTGAATCAAAACATGCAATAGGCTGTTTCGCCATCAAGTGGCGCTAGAACGTAGTACTGTACAGCCTCCTGAGCCCGCAAAAGGAAAGGCGCTTCAGTTTCTGGGACAACACCGCCAGATTTGACAGGGGGTGTCTTCATTTACATGTCGCTCCACCCAGAGTTATTACATTTCATGAAGAAGCGTAACTGATGCTCTTAAGTCAGTGGGAGAATTTGCGCAGCCCCAAAAGTGCATAGCAGCGTGCCTTTTCTGACGTAGGCGCGTTCACAGCAGCTGCAGCTGTAACACAGAGCTTTACAGAACACTTAACATGAAATGACAAAAATAATGTTACGTGTTTTGGACACGTAACATAAAACATGGAGAGTCATGAAATCGTAACAGCTATTCCTGCATCCACAATTATTCTGTACAATACTTGAATGCTGAAATATTAGACAGCTGAGGCCCTGCATCCAACCGCCCCCCCCACCCCATTTTATTGTCAGATTTTTTTGATTGTCTATGGGATTAAACTGCACAACCTTGCCCCACAAAATGAGTAAATTGCTCCTCAAATGAAGTAATTGATGAGCAAAATTGCTCCTTAAAGAAAAGTTATTTTGAGCCTTGATATAGGACCCAATTTTTGGAGGCAGTGCACCCCGTGTCTTGGCAAAGATTCTGGCTTGTCCTTTTTTCCCCCAAATATCAGCACAAGGCTTCCTGCCACTTTGCCAAATTGGCAGATCAGTCTCTGCCTAGTTGGGCATATTTGCGCAATGAGGGTGCATCAATTTGGTGGCAGAAAGTTGGTATAAAATAAAGCCCACTCAGACCACGCCTAAATACTGGCCCTGGTGGTCTAACATGATTTTGGTGAATTTGATTGGGCATGTGAACAGCGGCAGCAAACCCTCTGAATCCTTGTGGATTGTAGAATCAATTAATTGAACACATTATTCTGATGATGATTATTAATATATCATCATTATTATGAGAGTTGTCAAAAGATGTCTAGGTCCAGAAAGTAAAAACCCTACCCCAGATTGGCTTTAGCCACAGGTGGGGCTTCTCAACCAGCAGATAAATGTGCTCCCGTACCTGTTGGTTAAGTTGAATCACCTTTGGCTCAAGCGAAACTGTACTATGGTTTTTGACTTTCTGGATGTGGATTTGACACCTCCACCTCTGATTATGATATATTTTAAAATCCTTCCACTATCCGTCAAAGCTATGGCAAGGGCACATGAATGCAATGCGCTGGGTGGCGATGGCGGGCTGGTGGTCTCCAAGTGCCCATTTCACAACGTAGATGTGCTTCCACCATTTTGAGATTGTAGTGCGACAATTCCCTAATTCAACTGCCATAGCAGCGGAGACCTCCCTCCTGTAGATCTGCTTGTGCTCATGTACGAAATTACCAACATTGGGTCCAACCCATATCACCTATGATTCAACTTCTGTGGTTAAAATCATTTAATCAACATATGAAGAATGTCTGGGGGCACGGTGGAGAATGTTTTGTAGAGGTCGTGAGTTCCAATGCGGCCCCGGCCTTCCTGTTCCTGCAATGGTTTCTTCCAGGAACTCAGGTTTCGTCCCACATTCCAAAAACATGCATTGTAGGTTGAATGACTGCTCGAAATTGTCCCGAGGTGTGATTGTGAGCAAGAATGGTTGTTTGTCTGTGTGATCACTGTGATTGGCTGACAACCAGTTCAGAGAGTACCCCACCTCCAGCACGCCCGCGTGCCGAGTGAGGTTAAAGCGGTTCTCATAATGCAGGGGTGTCAAATTCATTTTTGCCAGGGGCCACATTGTAGACACGGTTTCCCTTGGAGGGCCGTTATGAATTGGGGGAAAACAGAGTGTTTAATCCCCTCCACATATTACATACACAGGGCACAACAAATTGATGACTAAATAGTTTTAAAATCAGAAGTCAAGAATATTGACTGTTATTGTGGATTACATATGACAATTTGAAATTTTGGTTCAGACTTTAGCAAGCATCATGGAACTTGACATGCTGGATTTGCTTTCACGGGCCACACAAAATGATGTGGTGGACCAGATCTGGCCCTAGGGCCTTGACTTTGACACCTGTGACATAATGCATGAACGGATTAAAGAATGTCCATGCCTGGCTGGTTCCTGTTCAACAAGCCAAGCATATCAAAAACCCATAAGGTTTGGTATATGTAGTTAGTAAATGAAACTGTGCCCCTAAAAATACAAAGCAAACCACAGTTCAAAGACAAAGTCAATGGTGCTAGTGTGAAAGCATCCTCAATGAGCTTAAGCTCATTCAGTTGCAATTACTTTTGAATAATTTAGACATGGAATGGACTTCATTAGAGCAATATCCTCGGTATGGGAGGCATGAGTGCTGACATGAGCAGATCCCTACTAATGATTTGACTTGAAAGACTGGTGATTAAAGATAGAGCTCATTGGGACCCTCAGATGGTAAATTCTTAACACCAGCAAGAAGATACGCACATTTCTAGCAACCAGGACTACAAAGTCAGATTTAAAATAAAAGTTTTATTAGTTTGATTTCAACACTGTACCTTTCAAGTCAATATATTTACTGTTCTTTTACACAACAATAATACGTCACCTCATGCACGGCGTACACTGGGGCTAGAGAGTGCGACAGCCTCGACAGAATGTTGTTTTTTTTTAAACGCAAAAAGACAAGTTTCCCTTAATTGGTAGGCTAAAATAAACTAATGAATGAGAAAAGAAACAGATATAATAAACACTCGAGTCAGATTTTGTCCATGTTATTATGGAAGACGTTTCAATTTGGAGCTGTAGTCTTCTTCCTGAGCGATAAATAGTTTTGATTTCTTTCTGATTTATTTCTATATAGCAGTGTGTGTTTTCACTTGTTTCTACATTGCATTATATTTATTTTTAACCACATACGTTAGCACGTCGGCTTCACAGTGCAGAGGTACCGTGTTCAAATCCAGCTCCGGCCTCCCTGTGTGGAGTTTGCATGTTCTCCCCGGGCCTGCGTGGGTTTTCTCCGGGTGCTCCGGTTTCCTCCCACGTTCCAAAAAAAACATGCATGGCAGGCTTATTGAACACTCCAAATTGTCCCTAGGTATGAGTGTGAGCGTGGATGGTTGTTCGTCTCTGTGTGCCCTGCGATTGGCTGGCAACCAATTCAGGGTGTCACCCGCCTACTGCCCGAAGACAGCTGGGATAGGCTCCGGCACCCCCCGCGACCCTAGTGAGGATAAAGCGGTTCGGAAAATGGATGGATAGATGGATTAACCACATACTGGAAAAACTAAACCAAAACAAATCCCCTTGCATCCAACTGAAATCGTTGAGACGATCAGTTTTGATGGTTTTCAAAAAAACCTTTTTTCTGAACAGGTTAATATTGTCTCTATGTTCACAAAAAAAAAACATTCTCGACTCTCTGTTCCATCCTGAGCTGTCCCTACGAATCACTACAAACTTTATGAAGATCTAATGTACCTTCCACACTCACCTGTGCTCTGAAAAACGTTAATAAACCATTATTGATTGCTAGTGACATTCATGTTTTTAGTGCATTGTGAAATAATCCTTGATTCCTTGTCCCTGTACTATTTTCTCAAATTCATGAAATGGCTGCATGAAAGAAATAGATAATTACTTTAATGTTCTCAAGATTTTACAGAAATATTTATGTACATGAAAACAAGAGGGTTCAGAGAGAGGGTAGCCTAAACTCGTGCTGCAGGGCAGGCCATGTCAATATTCTCTCTTTGGCTGAAGAGAGGGTGCCTAATGGATATTGACTATTGTTACACAGGGTAGCAGCAAAATATTCCAAAGCATTATTGGATAATCGCCCTGAAAGCAATTGTAACCTACTTTTTGTGTGGTCGTGATGTGCCAGGTCCCTTCATGGTAATGCATCCACAAATCTTGCACAAAGTTAGTGTCACAGTTATTTGCATGTTTTTTTTTGTGTGTGTTTTTGTTTTAATCCCAAGCATGGGTCGCCAACCTCTCTCTCTCTCTCTCTCTCTCTCTCTCTCTCTCTCTCTCTCGCATATCTATCTATGAATTAATGGCCATTGCACAGAATATGTGCATTAATTCAATCAACTGTTTTCAACTGTTTTAGTTTCAGGAAATTCATTAAAGCTAGAACGTATGATGCAGCAGGGAAGTCATGTCCAATCACCCACGGCCGTCTCCTTCTCACAACACACTAAATTGTAATCCTGCTGACACAGTAGGTGCTGTCATATCAAAAATGAACGCTGCAGATCTAATCTAGTAATTAATTGCATTTTGAAAAGGAGCCTGAGTCGAGGCTTATGGCCGTCACTTATTTTGTCACAAAATCTGTTCTTTTGCAACACATGCATATCTAATCACAAAAACAAGAAATCTGAGCTCATTCAGAGCATTGCAGATGTATGAGATGCAAGTCACAAGTGTTCAATAGGTCTGCACTGATCTCCCATCCATTTCCGAACCGCTTGATCACAGTAGGGTCGCGGGGGGTGTTGGAGCCTATCCCAGCCGTCTTCGGGCAGCGGGCGGGGGACACCCTGAATCAGTTGCCAGCCAATCGCAGGGCACACAGAGACGAACAACCATCCACACCCACACTCACACCTAGGGACAATTTAGAGTGTCCAATCAGCCTGCCATGCATGTTTTTGGAATGTGGGAGGAAACCGGAGCACCCGGAGAAAACCCACGCAGGCCCGGGGAGGACATGCAAACTCCACACAGGGAGGCCGGAGCTGGAATCGAACCCGGTACCTCCGCACTGTTGAAGCCAACGTGCTAACCACTGGACTACCGGGCCGCCATGCACTGATCTCTTTAGGTGCAAAATATTTTCAGCCTTTCTTGCTTTGGGACCTAAAGCTAATTCATTACTTTCTGATTCATGTCTGAAGCAATTAATTTCTTTCGAAACCCTGCATCAATTACTTTGTATATTATTGTTGTTATTCGATGCTGCAGGCAGAGCCTGTCTACAGTTGCACCTCCAAAGTTGAACAAAATCCATTTGATTTGATCTTGTACCGTTTTGGCTGAGGACAAAGGACGGTGAAATATCCATTACAAAGTCAAATCGTTCATCATCAAATGAATAATCATTTGATGATGAACGACTTGACAAATGATTATTCACTCAACATGCAATTTCTAACTGCCATTCTTAACTGTCACAAAATCTAGAGAGAATTTGACCTGAGTAACAACTGACAGGATTTATAAAATACAGTACATCCATATCTCTCTCTCTCTCTCTCTCTCTCTCTCTCGCTCTCTCTCTCTCTCTCTCTCTCTCCATCCATCTTTTCCGAACCGCTCTCACTAGGGTCTGCCGGAGCCTCTGTCTCTCGGGGGACATCTGAATTGGTTGCCAGCCAATCGCAGGGCACACAGAGACGAACAACCATCCACGCTCACACTCATACCTAGGGACAATTTAGAGTGCACAATCAGCCTGCCATGCATGTTTTTGGAACGTGGGATGATGCAAACTCCACACAGGGAGGCCGGAGCTGGATTTGAACCCGGTACCTAGCACTGTGAAGCCGACGTGCTAACCACTGGACTACCGGGCCGCCTTATATATATATATATATATATATATATATATATAAACACAACATATAAAAGTATTCCTGTTTTATGACATGCGATGGAGAAATACTGTTCAAGTGGCGTCAAAAGTATAAGTATAACTTCGTGTACTCACTATTAGTGCTGATGATGTAGTACTATTTATGCCTCATGGGAGGTGATTCTCTGAAGAGTATCCATAGTATATTTTATTGTTGACTGAGTACCCACAACAGAGATGCACGCACCTCTTTACTGTACAGATAATCCTCTTTACACATATTATTTCTTTCCATATTAGTAGTTGACAACTACATGTCATTTTACGAATGAGACAAACTGACTTGGATCATTCTATTGCTTTCTGCACCTTCTCAACTGTGATCCCTTCCCCACTGTCAGTGTGTGACAGATTGATGCTGTATCCTTTCAGTTTCCCTTTGCAACAGTGTTCTCCTGGTAATTGAGTTCAGCTGGTCTCCCAATGGACCCCAGATTTTCCCAGACGCTGCTATGAGGTCATTCTTACTCCTCTGTCCTTTATCTCGCCACTTGCTTTGGAATAGCAATATCTTTTCCTCCAAAATCCCTAAAACTACAGGTAATAGCAAATACCTGTAACTGGGTCCTTCTTTCCACCTGCAATGTCCTATGACACATTTCAACTGTAGGGTTTGTTTCATTTCAGGGTCTGAATAAAAAGCCTTTGAGCATCTGTGTGTGGCGAAGTGCACGCAATGTGCGCAGACATTTTGGAGGGCGGGGGCTGGTGTGAGAAAACGGACACCTCTTGTAATTCATTCATAAATAAATAATAGGACATCTCTGCCCTACCTATTTATTTCAGTACTCTTACAGCGGCATCATTGCCGAATGCTCAGCAGATTTGGGTGTTTTGTCTGCGACTACTGTCTAGTAAATGAAGTAGTCAGAATAACCGACTGGATGAGGGAGGGATGTAGTGAAAAAAAAAAAAAAAAGAAATATAGCATCAAATCGTGCTTATTTTTGTGCAAAAACAAGTAAAATCTTTAATTACTGGTGTTCTTGAACTACTTCTTATACATCACACAAAAATGAAAAAGAATGAAAAAGAATGAAAACTGACAACAGAAAACAAGATTTCCTTCATGTTAATTGTCTATAATTAAAATTATTTTATTACTCTCATAATTTCCACTACAATTCTCTCTCCCCGCCTTGCAATGCTCTTAATGAGCTCAGATTTCTTGTTTTTGTGATTAGATGTTTGCAAAAGAACAGATATGTTACAAAATGACTGATGGCAAATCAGCCATAGTCAATGATGGTGACATGAACCTATATTCAGTGTACCGTTCACATTTGAAGGAGGGTCGTCTGTCTGTATCAGGAATCGATGCATTTCTTTCACCGACAAACCAGTAGAATAAATAGCTTCAAGATGAAGAGTCAACAGTCAATATGATCCCACAGCTGTTTGAAAGACGACTCTTTGTCTTTGTTTTCCAATCTTTAAATGGTCTTGCCCCACCTTACCTCTCTGAGCTTCTTCACCCCTTTACTCCTGGTCTGTGCTTCAGGTCAGCGGACCAGACGGTACGTGTTACCAAGGTCCAGTGATGCCAGTAAGATGTTATTTATTGCTCCCATCATTTCAATATTTTCAGAGGTTGATGTGGGCATACATTAAGATGTGCACATGGATTTTCACAATGATTAAAGACAGTTTTCTGACCTTAACCAACATTGTGCTTTTTTATATCAAGCGTTTTAGCCCGTTCCTCCTCTTCCTCAGAACTCCAGGGATGATAGAAATAAAACGGTGTGTCCTTCTAAATATTCACTCACAGGCATACCTGGCATCCGAGCCACACTTGATGAAATTGTGGCCCCACGCAAGCTTTCATCTCGGGACTTCCCATAATGACCCTTTTTCATATCCCCATGGGGAGCAGAGGAGAGGTGCAGTTCAGATGGAAAATTGGACGAGATGTCAACCGCATATCGGACCGGTCTGACATTGGTATTGAGGGGAGTGGGTACATAATTGAGGGCGATATGTCATTTAAATACATCCAAATATCACCGGTTCACTGAGATGCAAACTCCACACAGGAAGGCTGGAGCTGGGATCGAACCTGATACCTCTGCACTGTGAGGACGACGCACTAACCACTCCACCACCGGGCCGCCCACAATCAATCAATCAATCAATCAATCAATCAATCAATCAATCAATCAATCATATACTGTGATGCATCAACACATTGCTTTTTCCATTTAATAGCCTTCACATAAAAATGTTTGAATCATGTTTATAATCCCTCCCTCATAATTCCTTTCAACAGTGAATGAATAGCATTGACTCACCAGAGGGACTTGTGGGCTCTCGCAATTTGGTTTTACATGCTCATCAAGTGTGTCCGAACAGTTACTGCTGTCCTCTGTCAACACACTAGAGACTCTGAATAAACAAGCATTGAAAGGTTGTGTGGAGCAAGAAATGCGATCAATAGAGAGCAGTGATACGTGCTGCTGGTTCAGCGCCATGTTTGAGACAAGAGGCCACTTTAACTACAATCGATAGGTGTACAGCTCTCTTGTGACAAGATCATAACTACCAAGAGGGAGACGAAATCCAGCTAAAAGACCTCAGACACATTTTCTCGTGATAAGAGTGGAGTAAGTGTGACACGGACTAAACCGGTACAAAAGAAAATGGTTAATTAAGGCGGCAACAAGTCCTCTGCATAAGAATTAGTTTGCCCCAAGTGACACGGAGCTGTCTTAAAAGAAAAAAGAAAACACCCAGCGCAATGGCTGCCATCGACATGGACGGAAGTGATTACGGGGAAGAAAACAAAGCAGCACACAACACTGGCCGATGCATTCATAGGTGATGAGTAGGAGCAAAAAAGTTGTCTTCAAGAAGTAAAAGGGATGCAATTGCAGTAACATTGCATTTAATCAGCCACCGCTTTGTTTTGATTCTTACTATAGTAAGTAAGTAAGTAAGTAAAGTTTATTTTTAAAGCACATTTAACCACAGCTTGCACTGACCAAAGTGCTGTACATAGTGCATAAGCTAAAACAGGTTAAAAATAGAATAGATAAGTAAAAAAATAAAATACACATACAGCACAGTGATTTAAGCTAAAATGATAACAACACAACACTTAATTACAGACAGCAGGGCAAGACAATTAGGGCACAGGGAAGGCCAATGTAAAAAGGTGCGTCTTGAGCTTAGTTTTGAAAAGTGTTATTGAGGGGGCATTTCTGATATCAGGTGGCAGTTGGTTCCATAGCTGAGGGCCAGCTGAAAATGCTCTATCACCTTTTTGTTTAAGCCGGGACCGTGGGACATGGAGGAGGCCTTGGCTGGAGGATCTGAGGGACCTGGGGGCTACATGGGGGTGAATGATATCAGCTATGTCAGGTGGGTGCCAGGCCATGAAGAGCTTTAAAAACCAACAGCAGTGTTTTAAATCGTATTCGCGACTGGACTGGAAGCCAGTGCAAGGAGGCTAGGACAGGTGTGATATTCATGCTTTTTTGTGTTGGTGAGCAACCTAGCTGCTGCATTTTGGACCATCTGAAGCCGTGCCACCAGTGTCAGAGGGAGACCAAGATAGAGGGAGTTACAGTAGTCTAGACGGGAGGTTATGAAGGCATGGATGACTTTTTCCAGATCATTGTATGATAGAACAGATTTGAGTTTGGAGATTATTCTTAATTGGTAAAAACTGGTCTTTACAACAGATGAAATTTGCTTGTCCAGGTGGAGATGAGAGTCCAAAATGATACCCAGGTCACGTGCATGGGATTTCACATAGGGGGCAAGGGGACCAAGGTTGGCAGGGATGGAATTTTTTGATTACTTGAAGGCCCAAAGACAATGACTTCAGTTTTGTTATTGTTTAACTGAAGGAAGTTGTCAGCCATCCAGATTTTTATTTCTTCCAAACAGTCTAAAAGAGGCTGCATGGAATTGCCAGACTTCAGTGGGATGTACTAGCTGGGAGTCATCTGCATAGAAATGTTCAATGAAATATTGAATTTCAACTGATGATGTTACCTAGGGGGAGCATGTACAGGCAGAACAGTACTGGACCCAAAATGGATCCCTGGGGGACACCATAAGACACAGGGGCGGATGATGAAGTGTACTGGCCTATGGATACCGAGAAAGTTCTTTGGTGGAGGTAGGAGTGAAACCAGTTAAGAGCTGTACCCTTAATGCCAACCCACTGTTCAAGACGCTGTAGTAGTGTGCCATGGTCCACAGTGTCAAATGCAGCGCTGAGATCCAACAGGACCAGAATGGCGTTATCTTTACCTGAGTCAAGGGTGAGCAACAGGTCATTTGTCACCTTCATGGGCTGTCTCAGTGCTGTGGCGCGCTTTGAAACCAGATTGGAATGGCTCGAGGATCTCTGTTGAGTTGAAGAATGGAAGCAGCTGTGTAAACACCACCTTCTCCAAGATTTTCGAGAGAAATGGCAGTTTTGAGATTGGCCGGAAGTTATTAAGACATTTTGCATCCAGATTATGCTTCTTAAGCATAGGCTGGACAACCGCATGCTTGAAACATATAGGAACTGTGCCGGTGGCAAGGCAGGAGTTGAGGATAAATTGGATGGAGGGACCAATAGCATCAAAAGCATCTTTGGTGATCTGTGAAGGGATAGGATCGTGTGGAGCTGTTGATGGTTTCATGTGGTTTACAATGTCCCATAGATCAGTGCAGGACACTGCTTGGAACTTGTCAAAAGTAGCTGTAGTAATGGGGATATGGGGTGGAGTGTCTGCCCAGAAGGTGTGAACTGTGCTCTGATGTGGTCAATTTTCTCAACTTCAAGAACTCTTCACAGCTATTGGGAGATGCCACGACCTCTGGAGAGACTTGGGGGTTTACAATTGAGTTGATGGTGTTAAATAATATTCTAGGGCGATTTGAATGTTTGCTTATGATGTTGGAGAAATGCTTAGCCTTAGCTTTTTTTGCTGCAGTTTGGAAGTCTGCCAGGGAATTTCTGAATAGTTCTAGAGAAACTAGAAGGTGATCTTTTTTCCACTTGCGCTCAGCTCTTCGGCAAACCTGCCTAAGATGGCGGGTGGAGTCGTCAAGCCACTGTTGAGGTTTAAAATTAGGGCGTCTGAATTTAAGAGGGGCCACAGTTTCAAGGATAGCTGAGCAAGATGTGTTGAAGAGGGATATTAGCTCATCAGGGCTGGAGCAGGGATCATGGGCAGTGATAGAGGCAGTGATAGCATTTCCCAAGTAATGTTCAGAGAACTTATTTGCAGTAAAAGAGTTGATATGACGAGAGTAGTGACCAGAAGATCTGTGCTGTAGACAGTGAGTTAAGTAGTTGAACTTCAAACACAATAGGCATATGGTCAGAGAAGGATGCATCCTCAATGCTTATGTTATCAATGGAAAACCCATGGGATAGAATCAGATCTAGGGTGTGGCCATGAACGTGGGTCGCCTGATTTATGTGCTGGAGGAGGCCGAATGACTCCAATACATGCAAAACTCGCTAACCAAGGGTTTGCCTGGACAACAGACATGGATGTTAAAATCACTCAACAAACGATCATAAGATGATGCAAAACGGGACAGAAAGTCTGAGAAATCTTTTATGAAATGTTTGTCTGATTTGGGAGGCCTGTAAACAAGTGCGCACATCAGTGGTGCAGTAGCAGATTCTACTTTTACGCATTGTACTTCAATCCCGGCAGAGAGTCTTAAGCCGATTTTTAAAAATCAAAGCCACTCCACCTCCTCATCCCCGAACTTCTCGGAGTGCTCATGAAAGAGCAGTATTGTATAGGGGCAGACTGTATCGCCAATAACAGATGTTTCACATGGAGCCAATCCATGTCACTGTTAAAAACAACATGTCCAGATCTCGCTGTGTAATAGTCGTTTAAGTAAAGGTCTTGTTAGACACGGACCTGCAGTTCAGTAGCGACACTTTAGCCGCAAGGTAATCCGAAGGCTGTGGAATTTGAGAGCGTTGCAATGGGCGAATGTTTAAGCAGGTTCACCCCGCCGCTTCGGATGCGCAGCCTTGGTGGAGCTGCAGGGCAATCGGGCGTCGTTGACTGCGCAGGAGAGATAGAGAGATGGCAGGAGTATCTCAGATCCCACGATCGACGAGCCAGGTAGAGGCCTCTGCTTCCTGCAAAGTTGATGGAGGGCCGGCAAGTTGATGGTTGCGCGAGGGAGACGCTCGCAAATCCCCTGATCTGCACTCGAACACCGCCACGATTCCCTCGCTTTCTGTGCCGCTTTCTGCGCCGCTTCCTGCGGTGGAAAACGCAGCAGGGGAGCCGGCGAACGCAGTCCGCTGGAGAGTTGATGAACGTCGGGTGACATCTGAAGTGTGGGCCGAGGTATCCAGTGGATTGTAGCTCTAAGGAGCTTTGGATATGTATCATAAAATCACGATCATAAGTCCTGAGGGCATTAGCGCAATGCCAGGGCGACAACAAGAGGAACACAGACAAACACAGCAGAACTCTGACAGGTAGGAGCTGACGGCAGGCCGCCAAACACACTGGCGCCATCTTGCATGTGACTACCTGATGCACCACAGAGGTGGGGGGGGAAAATAATTACTGAACACAAATTTCTCCTCATTAGACTTGGAGGCAAAGGTGACCTAATGACAGCTAATATAACATCTGTTCCCAAAAGGTTTACTTGGAAAGCTATTTATCACATGTTCCCATAAAAAGATTGAGCAGCACTATTCCATTGAAGCATTTTCATTGTAGACTTCAAATATGCAACCGTAAAACTTCAGAAAATGGAATTTAGATCATTCAACAGGCTATTTTGGAATATGCATCTGAGATATGTGCCCGAGTTAGCAGCTCGCTTTGTTTTCCAAAGCACACTTGACAATACCCACATAGCGGGCCTGATTGTTTCATGTGCAGCAGAGAGGATAGGCAGAGATACAAAGCACTTCTCTTCAAGGTTACGATTTGGGCAAAAAAAGAAAACCTGAACACCTGAAACAATCCCATTATATACTCAGACATAGTGGTAGCTTTCATGTGTTGTATAGAGATAAGACTTGTCGGTATGAATGACAATGGAATTTGCCCATGATTATACATGGCAACCTATTGTTGAAAAAAAATCCAATCAAGAGTCAAATAAAACAACAGTCTGGTGAGCCATTCCTTCTCTGCGGTATATTACAAATAAATAAATAAATAAATAAATCCCTACTGTTAAAAGCAAGTCAGAGCCCTTTTTTCTCTTGTGAGAGGAAGAAAAGCCACGCTTTCTCGTCCCTCCCCCTCTCCACTATCCCACTCTTTCTCCTTCCCCTGCTCACTGTTATTTTTTGCAGGTGCATCTGCAGTGATCTATTTTCCTCTTCACATCTTTTAATGATTCATGCCATGAGGGTTCCCACCCCCTCATTCGAAAAGGCTTGGTGAACAAAGAGACACAAGAGGAGGAGTGATCAGAAAAATGAACAAAAGTGAACAATCATGAGGATCATAGAAAAGCGTGGAATTGAAAAAAATCAATACACGAGAGAAAAGTATAGCTATAAAAAAATCCTGTTTGTTTTTCATTTTTTATGTGATAGAACAATCTGACTTATTTTTGTCGCGGCCACTTTGTAGTTATTATGGCTTCCCCCAGAGGTCCATGAAACCATTGTATTATTACATATGGACAACAAATTGATGGATTACAAGTTAGGAAATCAGATATCTTTTTTAAGTTACTGTAAAACAAAAAGATTTTGCAAAAAAAAATCATTTGTGACTGTTTATGAGACATGACAATTTGAAATTTTGCTGAAAATTTTAGCAAGCTGTCACACATTTGATTTCCTTTCACGGGCCACATACGTTGATGTGGCGGGCCGGATCTGGCCCCAGGGCCATGGGTTTGACACCTGTGTTACTATAGGGTAATTCATACATCCTTATACACTTTACACTCAAATACAGTTATAAAACAATCATACATTAAAAAGGAAACTGCAACTTTGAGTACGAATTTTTTTTTGCGGTTACCAGTAGTTGGTTCCACCCAATTGCAATATATCAGTTAATCACGACCATAGTGAGTTGGCCAAAAATGAAATATGGCAGCTACCTGTGCATGTTATAATAATAATAATAATAATAATAATAATAATAATAAAGGGCGGCCCGGTAGCCCAGTGGTTAGCACGTCGGCTTCACAGTGCAGAGGTACCGGGTTCGATCCCAGCTCCGGCCTCCCTGTGTGGAGTTTGCATGTTCTCCCCGGGCTTGCGTGGGTTTTCTCCGGGTGCTCCGGTTTCCTCCCACATTCCAAAAACATGCATGGCAGGCTCGTTGGGCACTCTAAATTGTCCCTAGGTGTGAGTGTGAGCGTGGATGGTTGTTCGTCTCTGTGTGCCCTGCGATTGGCTGGCAACCAATTCAGGGTGTCCCCCGCCTACTGCCCGAAGACTGCTGGGATAGGCTCCAGCACCCCCCGCGACCCTAGTGAGGATGAAGCGGTTCGGAAAATGGATGGATGGATAATAATAAAGTTATTAAAGTTATTATAAATGTTTTAGGGTTTATCTAACAAAAGGCAGTGTCGACACGAAGATATTAAATTCACTTTTCAAATGTTACTTCATCTTCTTTAAAATCAGGAAGCAAAGTTTTTTTTTTCTTCATAATTTCTTTGTATTGGTGGCACAGGGACCAAGTGGTTCTCACTGTTCCATGGTTGGCAGTTCAAACTTGTAAAACGTAAACTCCACACTCCTTCTGGTGTGCAGATGGCATGGCACCCTATGCTTGTGTGGGTTTTCTCCAGGAACTGCGTCTTCTTCCCAAACCCCAGAAACATGAATATCAGGTACATTACGGGCTTGTTGTTTGTCTGCATGTGCTCTGCGATTGGCTGGCGACCAGTCCAGGGTGTACCCAGTCTCTCGCGTAAAGTCAGCTGGAATAGGCTGGAGTTCACCTGTGACAACAATGAGAATAAGTGGTGTAGGAAATGAATGGACGGATGTCTTGATATTAGAAATTGTCGAGCTGCCACCGAGAAACACATGTATATCCCGGTGTTTGAACACTTGGTCACAGGCGTAGGTGGCACAAGCAAGAAAAAGACAAGACAAAAAAAACATACAGGCACTATTCTTTTCATGAAAATACCATCATTAGCTTCAGTTATAGGCCACCGTGTCCATGTGGTCTCCAGAGGCACATTAAATTGCCAAGGCCCAAATTTTTGAACTAATTTGCGTGGTATTGAAAAATTGAATACAGATCTGAAGGCTGTGTCTTTCAAAAAATTGTGTGATGATGTGACTAAGAATAACTGTGCGACATTGTTTAAGGCAACACTCTGTCTTTTTTGGGGGGGGGCACAAGAGTGAGAGGGTCTGACTCAAGGGAGAAGTCAATCCAAAAATCTTCTTGGCAATGATATATGTGCCCACACTAGTCTAAACACGGCATTCTAATTCACATTGCGTTGGTGGAATATGTGTTGAACAGTGTGAAAAATCCACTTTCTTTATCCATCTCAGGGGGCGGCCATTTTGCGACTTTCTTTCGACTGAAAATTCCATCAAAGTTACTCAGGACTCGGGTAACGACAAATCACGGCTCATCAGTTTTGTCAAGGTGAGTCATGATTGAACATAGTTATTGTTTTGGGCATTCGGACACCCGAGTACAAAATGACAATCCCTTTAACAGTGCGCTATACAGTATAGGGAATAGTATGCATATTCGGACACACATGGCATCAATGGAACGCAGCAACGTGCTTTCTCGACTCCAGCGTGCCCTTTTGGTTGCTTTTCTGCCTAGATATGTAACACACATTCTTTCAATATATTAGATAGATCATTGAATGTCAAGAATATGCAGTACGTGTGATAAAAAATACATTTTTGTGGAATAAAGACAAACAGCTTTGTCTACTGTGTGAGGTATTTTTTATGTATGTATTCATTATAATTTATTCTTCACAGGAGGGGGCAGGGCGGCACTCCCTCCTCTGCCTGACCTGACCGCAAGTCACCGATATTTAAGTGTTATTTTCCACAGTTCACTTGGCATGTCATCTTACTCGCGGTTATAAAGCATTCACGGTTTCTGGGGGAATTGCAATTTTTATCGAAATCGATCCACTAGTGTCATAACAATAAAATATCTTTTTCTGCAGTTATCTGTTAAGACTATACCTCGGCCAATAATTATTTTTTATGGTGCAACATCTGTTCATAAATGATTGGCAATAGCCAACTGGCCTCCGAGCGAATGCTAACTTCCCTCTAATGAGCCGCCTTTGCTCACGCTTGCTTTTTCCTTGGACTTCACTCTATTTTAGTAAGCGCTCTCAGTTTCAGTGACTGTTTTCAGCAATCTTTCAATTAAATCAGATTATACCACTTGGAAATTACAGCTTTGGTTATTTGGTCACATTAAATCAGAGGAACAAGTGTTACACATTTTAGACTGTAATGGAAGCGAAATACGGTGCACCGTGAGTGTAAATAACATTACTTGGAATCAAGACTTGACACGCCGAAACACGTGATTTCGTATTGCCCTTTGATATCATGCATCATACGTTGAGCCAATGAACCCACAGAGTTTTGCTGCGTAGTGTTGTGTGGATAACACATGAGTGGAGAGTGATACATGCTGCAGATAACCTACACATCGGAATCTGTCTCTCCTCACTCTTTGAAGAATCCCCTTCTCAAACAACACCCACAAGGCGAAGGAATGGGTTGAACATTTTCTTGCTGGTGGCAAACCAAACTCACAGGGGAATCATGCATGCAGCAGCAGCAGCACACTAAAATATTCACATACAAGTTGGAAAAGTAAAATATATACTGCCTGCATTCATTTTCATATTCACATGAGAGTAGCGGAAAAATTGTTACTTAAAAGAATAACACATCATATAGAGTCGGTCATGCACTTCTCTCCAAATAACTCGAACGGCAATATGCACCATCTACCTGATGCATTGCAAATCACTGAATGGTTGTTATGAAACAGTGGACACAGACTGAAAAAAGTATTGAATTTCACTTCCACATGATTAAAATGTGTTCAACTAACACGTCATTTGTTTGTATCTGAGGACAACATGGGAACATGACATTGTTTCCCACATTGTAATCACGTGCGACCAATGCACATGTTCAAAAAAAGGATCTTTTTTTTTTTCTAGTGGATAGGCAGCAGGTTTCTACATGACCTTCAAATCAATGGCAACACCAGTCGTTTTAGAACCAATGTATCTTCTATTCTCCACCCCGACAAGCCTGCATATCTGCTCTCCTCCCTCTACCTTTTTTTTTTCCATCCTGTGTCATTTTTTGCTGTGTCCATGGTGAGGTATGGCCCAGGTCAGGATCTCCTATGCTCCCGCTGTTAAACAGTGGTAGTGGAAGCAAAGTGAGGACGGAGAGAGAGTATATAAGCTGTCACATGAGGCTGTGGTTGTAAACCAAAAGAAATATCATTAGGAAAATTACAAAAACAACAACATTAGGTGTCAGAAATTATTATCTTAAAAGTGTCTTAATCTTGATGATTTAAAACCATTTTTCTTTTGTTACAAAATGTCTCTATATATGCTCCATTTTTTTTTTGGGGGGGGGGGGTCACATATCATAGTAGTTGTCTGGTAATGCTGGTAGCAAACTGAGTCGTGTAAACCTCGTGGCAGCAATGTCCCCCTGGTCCTCATGAAGGACAAAGAGCTATTCCCAAATGCAATGAGCTACAGTACATATTCCCCCTCTTCTGGGTCTATCCCGGGTTGGATCAACTCCAAAGCATCCAGCTGCAATCTTAATGAGATGCTGGAACCACCTTTAACGACTCCTCTCAATGTGAAGAAATAATGGCTCTATTCCAAGCTCCTTTCAGATGTGTTAACTCCTCCCCCTAACTTGAAGCCGAACACCAGCTATGCGATGAAGCAAACTCGGTTGTAAATCACCATCTTATTGTAGCGGTCTGGTGTGCGAGCCTGTGATCCTGGGAGCTTTGCTTGTCAGTGACAAGCATCCCTAGTGTCTCGACAAGACAAGCGCTTGCCTTTGGATGTCCAAAATGCACTGCATAAACGCTGAGAGCCCATTCCTGCAAGTATTTAAAAGCATGACATATGGAAAGTAAGGCACCGTACTGAATATAATACAGTCATCTGGTATAATATCTCATTTCTGATAGACACAGTTTGGGGTTGTCTGGTTACACTTTTATTTCCCCTCCCATTGTTTTTCTTCATACTGGACAAAAACGAATGCAAACATGTCTTTACTTCCAGACTGCCATCAATGAAGTGGTGAACAATCCCAATATTGCGCCAAAAGGAGACTCCGACAACACCCCCACCTGCATGCATTCTGTGTCCGAGGCATGATCCTAATGACCCGCGCACACTGTAACCGTAACTATTTTGTAATTTAGTGTAAAATAAAAGCTCGGGGTAGCATCTTCAATACTATGTGCCATCTTTGTGGAGTGGATGCCGCATGACTGCATTGCATTTTGTGCATATTCAATGAGCTGGCCAAAATAAAGATTCCTGGAATAGGTTCCCGCTCTCCCGTGACCCTCGTGAGGATGAGTGGTTGGGAAAAATGGGTGGATGGATTTATATCAGGCTCAACCATATACAGTATATAAATATCTGCCAGTGTTTACATTTTCAAATGATATCACTTCTACAAACATTCCTAGAAAATTATACCACATCACTGGTGAGCTATTTTTAGAACTGGCCCACAGGCAACTAATGTAGACATCAGGGGCTCCTGGGTGCCCGTGGGCACCATGGTGGTGAACCCTGGACTAGTTAGCTGTCATCCAGTCGCAGGGCAATTGCGAATGAGCAATAACTGGTAATTAAGCCTGCACCTACTGCACCCTTTACAAATGTTGAACCATCACACACTTGGCTCATCACCTAAAGCAGGGGCGTCCAAATTCGGTCCTCAAGGACCGCCATCCTGCTAGTTTTCCAACACACCTGATTCAAATACTGTAATCAGCATCGTTCCAGTGCTGCTTCAGAGCTGGCTAATGACCTGATCGTCTGAATCAGGTGTGTTGCAGTCAGGAGAGATTGAAAACAGGCAGGACAGTGGCCCTCCAAGCCCGGAGCTGGACATGCCTGACACAAAGCAAGGGTGTCAAACTCATTTCTGTTACGTTACACTTTGGAGTTACTTCTTCCCTCGGAGGGCCGTTATGACAGTGAAACCAAATAAATGTTTAACCGTCTCATCGTATTACTACTTTTACACAACAAATTGATGGATTACTAGTTTTGAAATCAGTCGCGTATAATAGTTGTGTTATGTTTTTGTTTGGTTTCCGTTTGGTTTTGTTCCCTCATGCACCCTTTTTTGCCGCTAACTGTTCTTGTCATCCGTGTCCCTGGTGTTTAACCAATCAGCTCCCTCAACCCTTTGTGTCTTATCCAGGTCTTTCTCGTTGTCTCGTCACTTTGCTTATATTTAGTTCCCTGAGTTCAGTCAGTCTTTGTTGGGTCATTGTGAGCATGTGAGTATCTGTGTCCTCCTGTCATGTTTTGTTTCCTGTCATAGTTTTGTTTGTTACTTTGGTTACTTGTGATTTCCAGGACTTTGTTCGAGTTAGTGTTTTTCCAGTTTACTCCTGTTTGTATTTTTGTTAAATACATTTTGTTCAGCCCAACCTGCTCCTCCCTGCTTTTTGGTGTCCTCCAACCAACTAACACCACGCAAAACATGACGAGTTTGTTCAATTATCATTCAAGTGAATGTAAACAGGGAAACAAATTATTGGGATATGGCTCTTGAGGAACTGGAGTTCTCTACCCCTTTAGACACACACCCAAACACTTCCACTTCCAACAACAGACTTGATTTTTTTTTCCCCCATCAGAAGGTATGCATTCTGCATGTCAATGGACAGATAGATAGACAATCATGATTTGATTGTATCACATCTATGGTAAAGTAATACAGTGGAACCTCGAATTACAAATGAGCCTTTTTATTTCAAGTTATGCATGACATTTTTGGACTACCGGTATATATGCTTCTACTTACATGTTTCGTCATGAGAACTGTCTCAGCATAGATTAGCGGACGGATCAGTTCTCGCGCTATTTAACCATCAGTGGCTCTGTGTGTAACTCATTGCGATAGCTGTGTTGCTCAGAATGATTTAAGGACATGGTTGGCTGTGAACGCTTCAAAACCCTACATAGAACTGAATGCTCTGATTTGAATTATGTTCTACAACATATTTATTTTACCAACCAAGTATGTTAGAAGTGAACACACATGCTTTGAAATAAAATAGCATAACAATGCTACACACACACACACACACACACACACACACGCACCCTTGAACATACCTGTCAACTTGTACGTTTTCCCTATATTTTATACGTTTTTTTTTTAATCATTTCAAATCATGTACGGCGTATTACAACTTTTATACGGGGGAAAAAAACCCCAATTGTGAACCGATCTCACAAAGACCATTTTGGCTCAAATCCAGATCGTCTCACCTGCTGGTAGCCAACGACAATGCCATCGTCGATCGCTACTATTGTCACGGCAAACCAGCAAAAGTAATCCTCAATCCTATATTTTTTTCCATCGCTGCGTACGGTTGGATTGATAAAGCATGATGTGCGCATGCGCGGTAAGCCGGTGTACGGGTTTTGGTTGCTTTGTAAGGGGAATCGTAATCATTTATAAGGACAGCTATTAGCCGAGGTTAACAGCTTGAAGATCATCCCTGGGAAGATTAAGCAAAGCAGCAATCCAGCACTAATTCTACTGCCTTTTCTTGGTACTGTATAATGTAATCTACTCCAACAGGAGAAATGGGGAAAGGGTCGTAAGGAGAGGTAGCCTTATGAACCCTCCGGACTGTGTGAAATTTGCACCATGTCCTATTTTAAAAGTTACCACATTTAGACAAAGGAATGTTTGAGTATAATGGCTTTGAAATTCAGGCTACATCGGGCAAGCAAGATTATTTCACACTGTGCAAATGAGGCCTCGGCGCTGAATTCCTAGATGGTGATGATTATGACACAGTTATTAGTGAGATGGTTATACGGTGATGAACATAATTATTGTATGCTCATCAAAGGCTGTCAATCAAGGCCTGCTGTGCAGCTCATTTGGGAAAAGAAAAGGCTCAACTTTTACAGTTTATGAAGCGCTTGCATGCGATTAAAATAGCTTGCATGCAGGTACCGTGAGCATAAATTAAGGATCAGAGGATCGTAGTTCATTTTAGGTAAGTTAACATTGTAAGATAACCTTACACATGGGCATTTAAACATTTAAGCATTCAACATGTAAACAATGGATGAACAAACTGCAATTATTTAAGATAATCAGAATCCATCCATCCATGATCAGAAGCGCTTTATTCTCACGTGGATTGCGGCCATGCTGGAGCCTATTCCAACCCTGTACGGGCAACAGTCGAGATACACCCTGCACTGGTTGGCAACCAATTTTAGGGCACACATAGACTAACAAAACAAAAATTCCTCATCATAATCACATAATTATGTTGAATTAAAAATTCATGCAGTGGTAATGACTGAATTGCAAATGAAACAATGTTTGGAGATTATACTGCAAAACAATGGGCTCTGTTTTTGTGCCTAGCACAAGTTCTCTTGATATCTTTGCAGACACGAGCAATCCAGCACAGCGTGGTCAAAGAGGCCGTTTTGTGCGTGTGTGGGAGTGAACACAGCTCACTTGATTCGCTGCCAATCGAGGTGGCTCTTCTAGTTCCATTTAAATGCGATGCGTGAGGAGCGCACTGCTCGTCCTTGAGATGGCAGAACCCGAAAGTGATTTGCTCGAGTCCATGCAAGAGTTTGAAGCATGCAAAGTACCTTTATAAGAAACTGCAAGCAGACCTCTATGGGCAGGTGATGTAAAGTTGGCCATGGAGATCGCTGATACTGTATGCGCTGTGAAGTGAGCACTTGGAGACCGCCTTCCGCCCCGATCGTTCACGCCTGTGTGTGACCAAACCTGACCCCTCACCTGCCAAATTTCCAAACAAGTAAAAATTAAGATGCACCATTTGTGTGTAGCATTGTTATGCTAACACTGTATAACCTAAATATATGAGATCAGCGACTGAGGTTTGACTGAAACTGGCAATATTTTTTGTGGTATTAAATAGAATTCTGTTTCCCCTTTGTGACGAAAAGAACTCTCTCTGCCCAGTGAAAATATTATGTTATGGAAAAAAATAGTGTGCAATGTACATTATCACCGAGATTACATGGTATTCTCTCGGATTTTCTTTGTTCAAATTATAGACGCATGTACACCAGTGCGGACGCGCACATCTCTCTGCCCAACTGCCTTCCCTTGAAAAGTCATACCGTAAGCAGATTCCTGAAAAGCAGCGGTGGTTAGGGTAGGGGGGGAAGAAGAAAGAAATACCTCCAAGGATTAAAAACTAATCCAGGCTTTGGACTGCGGAGCTCTGGCCTCAGCCTCCTGTCCTTCAAAACACAGGGAGTTCTCAGCTAATGGTTGGGAGTTTACATGGATGGGGTGATAGAGGTGCTTGTTAATAGGCCAGTGAAGGATTCACCGTCTGGAACGGCTGGCATTCAGTGCTCATCATCCGTGAAAGGAAAAAGCACCAGCTTTTGTACGCTCTAAATATCAGTAATCAATTGATGGGGACATTTAATAGAAATTGAACTTAATTATTTATAGACAAATGGTTGGGTCTCTGGAGTGCCTGCCCACCGAGTGTGAAATTATGCAATCAGGTCAAGATTTTGTTCACCCCTTTTTTCTGAGCGAATCTTAATTTTGATGTCACAGATTCGGAGTTGTTTTCGCTCATGAGTCTGCCGCATGCGCGGCATGCATGAATCCACACGCTAATTGGCAAACAGAATTCTGAGTCTTGAAAAAACAAATGATACTTTTACTTCATCTTTCTGGTGCCATGTCTTCTAGTTCGATTTTGAACTGTTTGAGCACAAGTTGGTAGTTGCAATGCCCAACCTCTGCCAGCGGTTGTCAGTTGGCCTCTCCGTAGTGGGGTGGTGGAGGATGAATGTGGGGTAGGTTATGAGTACTAACTCACTTGAATGATGCAGGGCCACCAACTCAAAACACCAAACTTTTACCAACCCAAAAATATGCTGTCTAACATGAACAGTAATAGTGTACTTGTTTTTTTTATTTTGATGGAAGCAGGTCACAGAAATGTTGGTCTTTTGCCTGTTAACCATTTTAAAGTGTGAAAAAAAAAAAGTCTTCTTCAAAGTTATCTTACTTTGGCTTTTGAGATTCCATAGTATGTACATGGCACATCAGACAGATGTCACATCATCTTGTTATCTTGTCTTATGTGAAAAGCATGCATGGAAGTCAATTGACAGACAAGTTGTAAAGACAATATGTCACATGACACACATAAATATATATATATATATATATATATATATATATATATATATATATATATATATATATATATAATATCTTTATATTTCTGTCAAAGGGTAGGCAGATTTGCATCATGTTTGAGTATTGACTGACACATACAGTAAATCCATTATGGGCAATGTGGTTAGCACACCTGCCTCACAGTGTCTTTGAATGTTGGCTCTGAATTTCACTATGTGTAGATTGCATGTTGTATGTGAACTTGCTTCTTATGTTAATTGCAGATTCAAAATCAGGGGTAGACCATTAATTTTCCAAAGGACCCATATGAGAAACTGGAATACTTAGACAGAGCCAAGCCAACATGCTAACTTCAGCTTTGTTCTATATTATTTAATTGTATTGAGAAAAAGCATATTATCTTGTTTCAATAAAATGCTACGTGTGTAGATATGGTATACATTGTTATAATTCGGAAATACAAATTTTATACCAAAAAAGCAAGAATGATTAAAATAACACCTTGACATAATCAAAATTTGAACAATGTTGTGCACCACCTGCCAACTCATATTAGTTGTTGCTAGTCAGGACTCTCAAATATATAGATAAGTGGGAAGTGTATTTGTATATTTGTATTAATGTCTTATAGTTTAATATGTGATATATATAATGATAGATATGTGTACAGTATTATCAGGACAGATCCTCTTCCCCCACTTCCCCCCACCATGGAGTTGCTAACAAGGGCGACTGCTGTTATGTTCGCTAGCCTCCTTTTTTGCAAAAATAGCGGTGATAAGAGTCAGGCACGTTGCTAAATATAGCGTACAACATTGCTGAGTTGGCACTACCACAGATGCAAGTCGTGGGTCTTGATCGCTATATCGCAACATCCACACATGTGCATATGGTGTCTATGAGTACCAGTTAGAGGCTGCGGATGTGGCCCTGGGCCGTACTCTGTCCAGGTATCCTCTAAATTGTCCTCAGGTACGAATGTGAGAGTGGATGTTTGTTTGTCTACACATTCAAACAGACATACAGTACACTCATTGACTGCATATAATCCACATTTTTCCTTTACACAACAATACACATTTTAAATGCAGTGCCACCTGAGGGATCAAAGGACACAGGTATTCATTCAGTATTGTCATTTGCCCTTGCTGCTTATGTGCTGAGATTTCTCTAGATTCTCTTCGTCTTTTGATGATAATTATGGACCATAGATTATGAAATCCCTGAATTCTTTGTGCTTGTATGTTGGGAAACGTTGTTCTTAAACTGACTGGACTATTTGCTCATACAGTTGGTCACAGTGTGGAACCTCACCCAACCCTTGCTTACGAACACCTGAGCCTTTCGGAGATGCACTTTTTATTCCGAATCATATTTCCAATTAACCTCTTCATATTTGGTATGTTCCAAACAGATGTTTGATGAGTATTCCTCAACCTTCTCTGTCTTTTGTTGCTCCTTGTGCCTCTGTCCCAACTTCTGGAGAACATGTTGCTGGCATCACACTAAAAAAACCCATCAATAATGCTTATCAATTGGAACATCAAATATCTTTTTTGTAGTACATTCCACTGACTATACTATAGATTGAAAAGGATTCTCTTAACATTGTATTCTATTTTTATTTACATCTTACACAGCATCCCAACTTCTTTGGAAATTCTGCTTGTACATATACCTGGATTCTAAAACCAGTTGGGTCAAAAACTCAAATTGGGTCAACCAAAGATGACACAACTTTTTGTGTCGAAGGAATAACTTTAAACAATTGGTCACTCTCTTTCTGACCCAATTTGGGTTATTTTGGACCCAACTAGTTAACTGACAAACAGCTGTAAACACAAACCCACATGCAACGCAATTCTGAATGGTTTTTACAATGAAACAGTGGTACAAAAATGAAGCGACACTAGAAAGCAGCAACGTGCATCAAATCCGTGTTTGTGCTCTTGCGTGAATTTATGCATAATCATGCATATATCACTGAAGGGGGTGCCATTGTCCATTTAATGTGATCCCTTTATGTCCAGATTCTTGAAGAAGCACTAACTTGATGAGGGGGTGACACATACGTTTGTTTAGCAGCCATAACAATCTACAGTATGTGTTTTGACTTGAATGGCTATTACAAACCAGTTTTAGACGTTGCATCAGTCCTTTATTGTAACAGAAGTGTGGAGGAGTTTGTGGTAGATCTCAGGGATGGTGCCATTAAAAACCCCTGCTGACATCCAAGGCTATTTTTATTTCACAACTCCACTGGTGCTCAGCACAACATCCTGCAAAATCAGCTGTCTAAAAAAGCATGAAGACAGAATTATAACCCTGAAAATGAAGTGACAAAGGAGACGTTCGAGAAGAGTTTAAATTAAAAATAGGGTTGTGATGGGATGTCATCAGCAATTCTATATTAATTAGCTGTCGACAACGTGCACAATGGGGGAGCGCATAATAATACCATTTTGATGAAAAAAAAAGACAAAATTGCAAGTGCAGAATTTCAAACCAGCAACACAATGCAGCCAATGAAATTGGAGTATTGCGTTTATGAGTAATATATTAAACCGAACTCTGCAGCTTCACTTTTCCTGTGAAGCATCAGAAACTCCCTTGAACATGTTTTATCTTGCCAGGTTGAACTGTCCCCAGGGTAGCCCTCATCGTTCAAACTGTTCAACATATTTTACACAGGAGGAAAGCATGATGGGCATATGAGATACTCCTCTTTCAAAGAGTGATTGGGGTTGTCAGGGGGTGCAGTCAAGCACACGCATGCTCTGCAAGAGCACTGTATATTCCCTGAGGGTTTAGTTGTAACATGGATGTTGCTTGCAGGTGGAGTGACCACGATTCACTTGTTATAATTTTAGCATAATCCAATTATTACACAACTCAAATATATGAATATGTGCATATTACATTTTAAAAAAGAGTTTAATAATATAGAAAAAAAGAGAAAAAAAAAACGTAGTCAAGTCTGTCGTTTTTAGACCTAATATTGAATTGAGCATCAATATTTTTTATAGGATGTAATCAGTGGAATCAAGGATGTTAAATCATTTACCTATTTAGGCTGTTCTATGAACCTCCTCAATGCCACCGACATGCTTTCCCATGAGGAAGCAGAGTCTGGGGTCTCTGAGACAGGCTTTCCTATTCTCAACTCAACTCAACTCAGCTGTATTTATAGAGCACTTTAAAAAAGCCATCGCTGCACACAAAGTGCTGTACATGGAGCAACTAACATATACAACAGTAAAGCAACAAATCAGTAACAAAGACGGTAGAAAGCACCGAACAGCAAAACCAAGAACAAATCTGAGTCATGCTGAGTCTCTGGGGTTGAGGTCATCAGTGTGGCTTAAAAGGTCCTCGGTGGCAAAGCCCTGGGGGTAGATGAGATCCACCCAGAGTTCTTAAAGGCTCTGGATGTCTTAGGGGTGTCCTGGTTGACATGCCTCTGCAACATTGCATCGACATCGGGGGTGTTGGTTCCCCTTTTAAAGAGGGATGACCGGAGAATGAGTTCCAACTAGAGTGGGATCACCCCCCTTAGTCTCCCTGGTAAGGTCCAATCAGGCGTGCTGGGGAAGAGGGTCCATAAGAAAGTTGAATCTCAGATTCACGAGGAACAGTGTGCTTTTCGTCCTGGCCGTGGAACAGTGGACCAGCTCTGCACCCGCACTAGTACGCTAGTAGTTCCCTGCATCATCTTTTGTTCTACATTTGTTATACCGTTGAATTAATTTTTTTTTTTAATTTTCTCTGTTCATCATCTTTTTCATTTTATTTTTCAAATCGCCCTCAAATGTTCATACAATTTCAAAGCACTCTTTAGTGACCTTACTTGTCAGGAAAGATGCTTTACAACTGGCAATTTAAAACAATGTAAAGTTGTGATAATGATCGATATATTTGCAATAGCACCAAACCCCTCTGATATGGTTGCTGGACCGCAAAAACTATGTACTTGTATCAACCAGTCGCAACCATGCCACATAAAAGGTTGGGGACCAGTGCCAAACAATGTATGTGCTTGCTCCTGATGAGACAATTGATGGTCTCCTGGGGAATTATCTCAAAGGCACTCAATCAGAGCTTCAGTGTTGTGGTTTGTAATGCGATATGGCAGGACCTGCTGAAACACTCCAGCGACGTGAGACCAAGCAGTTTGTCGGTATCTCCAGCCTCTCTTCCCCCTTTGTGTGTATTTTTGAAGACAGCAGGGCACAAATGGTATATTTCACTTCTGTGGTTTTCTCTGGCAAATGGGCTGCGCCAGACTGTGAGCACCAGCCGCACTCGTGCATGTCAGTCCCACCTGCCACCCTTATAGCGTCTGCTTCTGACAGTTTGGGATGGAAAAACCTGCACACAAGGAAATTTTGTAAGGCTCTGCCATGGCAGTGCCTCTCCTCAACACCTTGAATAAAGCAGCAGCTAGTGGTCCTATTGCACAATGTTTACTTTGCTCCACCGGGACTGGTTGATATTCCAAAAATGTCTTCAAGAGAAATTTACATGAATAAGATAATGGGTCCTATTTTGGTTTACTGGTGCCTGTGCGCTTGGCGTAAAAACAAAATCCTCTGTATGGCTTGTTACCTTGGAGGAGCGCAAAGGACTAGCCGGTTAACGGTGCGCATGCAACAAATACTGAACTAATTCCCATCATGGATCAACCGCAGCTTTCAAGCCAACCTCTCTTGTTTGCCTTTCACAGGTTGTAACAACCACTCTCATGTGCACAGGTTTGCCTGCGTGGGGTTTCTACGGGTACTTCGGTTTCATCCCACATTCCAAAAACATGCATGGCAGTTTAATGGAACTCTCTAAAATTGTCCCTAGGTGTAAGTATGAGTGTGAATGGTTGTTTGTCCATGTGCGTCCTGCGACTGGCTGGCACCCAGTACAGGGTGTACTCCCTCAACTGGTTGCCAGCCAATTGCAGTAATGCAAAATAATTATTACAAAATACAATGACAGCCAATGCAAGCAGGTTGCCTTGACAAAGGTAACAATGCTCAATTTTGATTAACACTGTTTTCTATAAACAATATGTTTATTCTTGTGATTGCGGTTTGCTAGATGACGCACTCTATTGCATCTGATTGAGAGCGACATAATGTCATTTGTTTACCTAAATGAATTAGATTGGAGAGTCAAAAATGATTGGGAACAGCGCTCAGGATTAGGCGGCTTACTTCTACACCACTGCTAACTGCAGCCACAATAATAAGCATAGTTTGAGTTGCACGCCTACAGTGACACTCATCTGGGAGGGGCAACGGTGTTGCAAACGGTTGTGCACAGCGTCCTACAATTAAGACAAGGTAACTGGGAATAACATTTCCCAGGTTAAAAAAATTGGAGATTTTCTTTTTTTTTAATGTTCTGTATTTCTAGCACTTTTCAGCTCATGAAAATTATTGAGAAAGAGCAATTCACGACTGAATTTGAACGCGCAATGCTTTGATGGGAATCTTGTCCCTCCCAACATGGGCGCCACCAATGTAGCTGGGCTCATTTGCGGACTGGTGTATCTAATCTTCAAATCTATGGATGAAACTATTATCATGCTCAGAGGACTTTTCTTTACACAAAAAAAAAAGTTTCTGAACATAAGAAATCCCATCTATCAAATCTACATTGATAACATTTCCATTTTTGAAGTTAGAAACCAGCAGATCAAGGAAGCAAGCGCATGATACATGAATAGAAAGGAAAATCAGCTTTAGAAGGTCAATCTTGGCCGGGGGGGGGGGGGTGTCATATAATATTTGAGTGTGTGTTATTCTGAAGACATTACAGAATTATCTTTGTAAAGACAGAATATTTGATACAGATCTTGATGTGTATATTGTGCAACTGGTCATAAAATTGTGGTTGGTCGGTTTCTGAGACAAAGAATTTTGGCATCTCATTATGCTATGTAGAACACACAAAAGGATCAACAAAGACTGCAGAGCGTTTTTGATTACGTCAAATTGATTGCCAGTCTGCTGTCTTGCAAGGTTTGGATTGACTGGAAACCAATGTGACAGGTTGTGCCCAAGGAGTTGTCTGAGGAAAGACGAAAACTCTCTATTGATCTGTTGATGTACTGTACATGCACACTAACACACGTGCACACACATGCATGCGTGCGCTCACACATATAGGCACTCACATGTACTTGCCGGTACTGTAAAACATATCTTTATTTCTTTGAAGTTACCCTTTTCCTTTTTGTCCCTAATCGCAAAATACAAAAAAAGCCCCTCCAAATGCTTTAGCCAGAGGAGAAAAAAAACATGCAGTCATCCGCCTGGGAAAGCTCTCAGAGTGTGGACACTTTTCCATTAGACAGCAGATGGTCACTGGAAGGAGAAAGGTTTGCATGCAGAGTGTTGGCAGTACCACTTTAGGTCTCTTACACCACCCCTTCATGTCCCCATAGGTACCTACAAAATGTATGTCTAAGTGTCTAAGTGCCCCCACACGATGGAAACCACAGATGTCAAGGGCCTTTTCAAGCTGAGAAACAAATGTTGCCACAGGGTCAATGAATGATGAAGGTCAGATGATGGATTGGTCAGTTCCCTCAGGTCATTATGAGACCCGATGGTGATCTACGACAGGAATCTGAAAAGGAGTTTTTGCCCTTGCGACTTTGCATGAGCAATGCTATTTTTTTTGGGGGGGGGGGGGTCAAAATTGACAACACAACTTCAGATTTATAAATGTAATTTCTCTATGACTTTGATATTGATTTTGTGAAGACCTCGGCCACACTTCTGCTCGTCTGCATGTGCACGGTCTCACCAAATGGGTTGCAGGCAGTAAACAGTTTTAAAAGACACATTCTTTGGCAGTCAGCATGCAGTAAGTCATTTTACAATTACGATTACGAGCAGTTTATGACTTCTAATTTAGGTGAGTGGACATTGCTGGTTAATACTAGGCAAACGACACAATTTTGTTCGATTTTTCTTCCATAGTCAATTTTTACTATGTGACTTAAATAGGTCTCATTCCTTGGAAGTCATTCTAAAAACATGTATTTTGGATACTTCTAAATAACACAATGTGCAGCAATGTTTTCTTCTTTTTAGGATGAGGTATTTTCATGCACACATAAAGAAGTTGTTCACTTTTGATAAATTATGATGCGTCAACAAAGATGGTTCTCCCCATCTTGCAATACATGACTTCCAGTTGAAAGGGTTTGTCATTACAATTATTGCAGGATTCCTTTCCATTACACTACAACTCCGTTTTCATTACACTGAGAAAAATGAAATGCATTCAGCCAGACCAGCAAATTTTATGGCATTAATTGTATCCCGTTAAAACAATTCCTTGGCTCAGTCTGAACATTCAACAAGGCATTATGGCATCTACAGTACACAATGAATGGTGATTGATCTCCAGTATTTCATATTGGGCTGTTATCTTGTAAAAGAGTTTTTTCATTTATCCGTCTAAATGTACAACCTAGTTACGAGTTACAAGAACTCGTGGTGATTACGGCAATTGAAGAACAGATGTTGTTTATACCAGAGGCAGAAATACGTAAATAAATGAAGGAGATGGGGAATACGCTGTCCTATCTGACTGAGACAAGATGGTCTTTTTTTTTTCTATGACGGAGGTTCGATTGTGTCCCCAGTTGCAGCTCCACTACGGTCCTGCTGGTACAACGTGTGCTCGCTGTAATTATAGATATGGATTTTCAATTATTTTACAGCAAAATGGCATGACATGAGATTTTCTGCTCAGCTACGCTCAGATGGAGGGAGGCCCAGGGCTTTGCGGTTCCATCCCAAGACAGTAATGTCTTTGTGGCTCTTAGATATTGGATTAATAACATCATCTCCCTAGGAAGTACTTTCCTCTGCTGCTGATTAGGGGTACTCAAGTCCTTTTTTCTTTCCACGCGGAGACAAGGAGAAAATAAGGGTAGCGGTTTAACAGCAGTAGCTACAGAGCAAAGCAGACTTACCCTGACGCGGGAAAGCTAGCTCCTGTCTTTTAATCAAGTCGCTTTGAGAATCCATACATAAAACTTTACAATTTCGTTTCAAATGTAACGTGTTGAGGTGTTAACACAAAATATACTTGGTTTTATTGAAATTGTGAATTAGCCTGTTGGTAAACATTCACCATTGCTCACCATAAGTATATTTTCATGTCAGCTGAAGTACATGCAGTGTCACCTGAATAAATGAACAGCCAACAGAGACCGGGTTTGACTGAAAACATTTTCCCTATTCTATTTCAATATCCGTACACATCATACAAGCAGTATGTATTGTCCTTGCGTTGGTGTGCTTGCTCAGCGCTGGAGTTCATGAATAAATTGCATGTTGTTCTTCTGTGAATACAAGCATGACTTCATAACGAGTTGATGTATGGCTTGCTCTCTTTCCAGTGTGGAGTTTGCATGTTAACTCAGTGTGTCCTCCTCCATTCCGAAAGCATGCGTGATATCATTAACTGGGGAGTTTAAATTGCCCTGAGGTGTGAGTGTGCATGTGAATGGTTATTTGTTTTTGTTTTTCTGTCAGTGCTCTGCGAGTGATTGGTCTTTCGTCTCAGGTGCAGTTCCCTGCCTCACGTCTTAAATCTGCTGATAAGACTCGAGCACACCCCAACCCTAATAAGGATAAGAGGTATGGAAAATGGATGGATATGCATAACAAATACACTAGCCCCCAGCCGTGACTGAGCAGCTGTACAAACATGGTTTCCATGATACCATTTTGATACTACAGTAGTACAGCAATATAACGAGTTATAAAGACAACACGCGGATATATTTCACACAAATATATTTCGAGAAAGCAATGATCAAATCAGAATGTGAGATTCTTTAGATCTGACTTTTTTGAAAGGTGAGAACCCATGCAGAGGATATAGAAATGAAAATGAAAACAGGAACACATATTAATGGCGTGGAGGGATGGGGGCGGGGGGGGGGGTTACGCTTTGTATTTTAGAGAAATGTATGGGACAAAATTATACTACAATATGCCCATGATTCCAAACCTGGACTTTGTTCTGTAGCATTTGAACAGGATTTTAATTGTACCGGCAACCGCAACTCATGGGAGCAGAATAACCTATTTCTTACCAAGAACATAGGCCCACAATAAACAAAAATCAACAACTTCCCCTTCTATATACCCCATCTGGGCAAGAAGAACCTGCTTAGGAGATGAGGACAGTCTTTGACACATAGTTATATGTAACTAGTGTTCCCTGCCAAATGTATCTCTGTGTTTGTCCAAAAAAGAACCTGTTACAATGTGGAGAGTGAAGGAAAAATCCAGAAGGACCTCTTCGGGAGCTTTTATATTTGGTCACAGTGTCTCTGAAAACATTTTGGTTTGAACAGCATTTACAGAACAGATTTACCAATTATCAAACTTAATCATAAAAAATAATATGCAATGTCAAATATTCAGTGATTGCACAAAATGTAATATGTCCAGTTATTAAAACGCCCAAACTCTCATGAAATTATACACACCTTTTAACCCTTTCACAGACAGCGGTTACTACAGTGGAGAGCTTATCATGTTATCGGGTTACAGGTTGTCATTATTGGTGCATGAAAGGGTTAAACTACAGCGCCGCAAAGTAAAATACATTTTAGGGGAATGAATAAAATGTTAAACAGCACATGAGGTAATCTGGGTTTGTGACTCAAAGAGTCAGTCTGACACACAGAGCCGCAAGCAAATGTGTGTATTTCTGAAATTGTGCAAGTGCAATCGTGCTGAGACATATGTGTGTGTTACCTTACGGCATACACAGTGCTACGGTTGTGCATAACAGATACTGCCCGCAGGCCGACATGATCATTGCATTTCAAGAACTCAACACCTCTGTTGTGTAGGCCAGTCAGAGTTGAGTCATAGCTCCACAATGACAGGAGGGGAGGACATGGCAGAGGCGGGCAGGGGACTTCTTGGACCTAAAAATGGAAAACAGAAAAAAGTAGTGTTCTTATTCTTCTTGCTGGCTAGAAGTGCTTTCAAAATCAACACCAATGTCCTTTTTATTGTCCTATCTTATTTTGTACAACGTCAATCAAATTGCATTGATGTGAAAGGATGAGCGAAAATAGGATTATGGATGGCGACAGATGGATGTGAGGAAGGATGTAAGTATCATGAATCATTTACAGGCGGCATAGTGCAAGAGTGGCCAGCACCGGAGGTAGGCAATTCATCCGCTTTCGTCATTCGCCAGCGGCAGGTCCGTCATCATCAGTCCACTAATATTTCAGGTCAATCCAGTCATCAGTCCATCACTGCGTCATTATTATTTTAGTTGCACTTCTATCATCACCAAATTACAGTCTGTCACCGCAATTTTAGGACCGTAATAACCTTTGTAAATTTTTTTGGGGGGGGGGACGACTGAGCATCGTCCATGAATCTGCCAAGTTGTTTAGCGTAACAATGTTGACTTTGTATTTGAATTTAATTGAATCCCACTTCAAAGATGAAATAGCGGACATTTGTGGTGACAGTAGTAACTCACCCACGCATTTATAATGTGCGGCAATTACGTGACGTCGTCTTTAGTAGACGCCTCCATGAAATCAGAAGATCAAAAAACCTCGCTTAATTTTCCCCATATATTTCTACCGACTCTGATATCGCTCTTCTGTATGTATGAGATGCTAAAAAGATTCGACCCTACACGCAGGACCATCTTTTCTTCCAGTACAGTACATTGTGAGCAACGATGTCTCCTCTTCTGCACATTGGGAATCACTTTGGGAATTTGATTCATACACCTGCCAGACTGATGTCGCGTTTAATATGTAATGTGAACGATTACGTACAAAAAAAATCAGATTTCCTTCAAAAATCTGAATTGCAAATGCCTTTTTGGGGGATTACTGTTGTCTGTCAATTTCATCAAAAAATGTCAACCTACCTACCACAATGCTCTCACTTGTTCTAAATATTTTTTTGTTATCTCGTTCAAGTTTGTTATGACAAAATATCACAATAGTAGATAGAAATATATTTTCATGATTCTTCTATTTTGGGACTTCTCAGAGGGTCACGATTTCCTCATGGCTGCTCATGCTTGTCTGCCTGTGCGTGTGTCCGCTAATCTCATTTTAGCTTTTCAGGCCAGCCAAGGGGAGAATTTGAGTAACAGCTGACCACAGTGATGTGAGCGCCACTGAATTGCCCATGTGATGCTGCGTGCACACGTACACATTCACACATGGGCTGTAGCCTCTCTTCCACACCTATATTCTCATTTGCACATGGACATTAACCATCAATGGTTCCTTAATGTGATTGCATGTGGATGCAATTGGGTGAATGGGAGCGACTGACCTGTGCTTGCCAGTAGCAGCTGTCGCTCCCGGTTTGAAAGGACAGTGCACCATGTATCCTACATTAAAATTTGCCATTGCACAGGGAATACATCACATTGCATGTAAAGAGATGAAATAGTAACTATTAGACTGTATAAACCAGGGGTCAGGAACCTTCTTGACTAAGAGAGCCATAAAAGCAAAATATTTGTGTTTTATATATATATATGTATATATGTCTCTCACTGAAATACATTTCCAAATATTTTGCACTGCATTCGACCGTTTCATTGATGGTATTTTGTCATTGCAAATCAGAGACACCGCAGAAGCCGTTCTCTCCACAAAGGTGATTACATTATCCATGCCAGCCTTCAACCTTAACAAGGAAGCATTTCACATTTATATGTAGTGAGAGTGCCAAGACATTTTTTTAACAGATTAGGTTGGAATGTGGTACCACAGAGTGGTATAAATTCAAGTTACAATGATTTGTTCATCCCTAGAGGTATGATAGTTCTAATTATTATGCCTATTAGAGAGAATATTTTAATTTCAAAATGGTGATCTTTAAGCAGCTCTGGCCATCAAAGCAAATGACCTGATTGTTATGCCTCTCTCACAGCTTCAAATGAGCTGCTCATACCGTTGGGTAAATCTCAGCTCACCCATCCCACTACTGCAATTTTCCTAGCAACTTGGTCAACCTGTGTGGAACAAAATGACATTATAATTTACATATGAGAGTTGAATGCGTGGTTGTATTCATAATCACTCCAATGAAGGGCAAACGATTTGACACAAAGCAATGCATTGCTTTTTTGGAATGATATATTCATTCATTCATCTTCCGAACCGCTCTATCCTCACTAGGGTCGCGGTGGGTACTGGAGCCTATCCCAGCTGTCTTCGTCTTCGGGCTGTAGGCGGGGGACACCCTGAATCGGTTGCCAGCCAATCACAGGGCACACAGAGACGAACAACCATGCACGCCCACACCCACACCTAGGGACGATTAAGAGTGTTTAATCAGCCTGCCATGCATGTTTTTGGAATGTGGGAGGAAACCGGAGTACCCGGAGAAAACCCACGCAGGCCCGGGGAGAACATGCAAACTCCACACAGGGAGGCTGGAGCTGGAATTGAACCTGGTACCTCTGCACTGTGAAGTCGACGTGCTAACCACTGGACTACCGGGCCGCCCTGGAATGATACAATTCGATACAATAAAGGCGATCACACAACGACATTTCAATATGCAACAATGGCTTTTCAGAAAGTACAAATTTTACTAATTCAAGATAACTCCAAATAAGTACTATCGGATAGAAGGAGAAAAAGCTAGTTCTCGTTTTTTCACTACCTTATCATAATATAGCTGGTTCTTTTTTTGCATTAAATCATCAACGGAAACAAACCCTTTTGTATAAAGTGCGTCATATATCTGAGCAATATCCAATATTCTTTTTTGGGGGAAAAATATGGACGAGTATTAAACTTGTATATTTTCACATTAAAGTAACCTGCTGCTGTGATTGTTCTGTTTAAAGAAAAACTATGTAACAGCAAACAATTTTGCCAACGGCTTGCATATTCTTTTTTCAAAAAGATCAAATAAGCGACTGAGGCTTTGGACATTGTATGGTGTAAATAAGCACTACATAAGTGCACCCGTTTACCATATTTATCATATTTCATTAGTCGGATTATGAAGTGTTTTTCGGGAAAAGCAGAAGTAAACGATTCAGCTTCAATCGGTACTCGCTTGTCAATGTGAACAGGAATGCAGATTTTGGGTGTGTGTCAAAGCTCATATATCCATCCATTTTCCGAACCGCTTGATCCTCACTAGGGTCGCGGGGGGTGCTGGAGCCTATCCCAGCTGTCTTCGGGCAGTAGGCGGGGGAGACCCTGAATCAGTTGCCAGCCAATCGCAGGGCACACAGAGACGAACAACCATCCACGCCCACACTCACACCTAGGGACAATTTGGAGTGTCCAATCAGCCTGCCATGCATGTTTTTGGAATGTGGGAGGAAACCGGAGCACCCAGAGAAAACCCACGCAGGCCCGGGGAGAACATGCAAACTCCACACAGGGAGGCCGGAGCTGGAATCGAACCTGGTACCTCTGCACTGTGAAGCCGACGTGCTAACCACTGGACTACCGGGCCGCCCGCTCATATATATATATATATATATATATATATATATATATATTCTCCCTGTGCCAGCGTGGGTTTTCTCCATGTACTCCGGTTTTCTCCCGCATTTCAAAAACATGCATGGCAGGCTTATTGAACACTCTAAATCAGTGGTTCTTAACCTGGGATCGATCTAACCCCAGGGATTCGGTGAATGGGTCTTAGGGGTTCGATGATGCCTCTGCCATGGAGGGTAAGACACCCAACTCGACATGTCAATTAGTTTTGACTCGCCCGCTTGGCCATCACTGGCTGCAGATGACCACATGACATGGCGTGTCCAATCAGTGCTTTTGGAAATTTAGTTCACTTCGTAGTCAACGTGTGACTGTTGTAATAGTACTTCGTTCAATTGAAAAAAATAAAATATATACTTATCCTTTGAAATTTTATTGACTTTTTTCCGTTTTTAATACATGCCTTTTTTCATATCTTGAATTTGTAAATAAATACATAAATAAATATATTCTTTTCACAAATGAAGGGTTCAGTGATTGGCATAATAACTGGTTGGTTAAGAACCACTGCTCTATATTGTTCCTAGGTGTGAGTGTAGGTATATATATATCCATCCATCCATTTTCCGAACCGCTTTATCCTCACTAGGGTCGCGGGGGGTGCTGGAGCCTGTCCCAGCTGTCTTCGGGCAGTAGGCGGGGGACACCCTGAATTGGTTGCCAGCCAATCGCAGGGCACACAGAGACGAACAACCATCCACGCTCACACTCATACCTAGGGACAATTTACAGTGCACAATCAGCCTGCCATGCATGTTTTTGGAACGTGGGAGGAAACCGGAGCACCTGGAGAAAACCCACGCAGGCCCGGGGAGAACTCCACACAGGGAGGCCGGAGCTGGATTCGAACCCAGTACCTCAGCACTGTGAAGCCGACGTGCTAACCACTGGACTACCGGGCCGCCGGTATATATATAGATATATATATAGATAGATAGATAGATAGATATGCAAACACGCTCTGAGCACTGTCAGCTCAGGTCAATCGATACAAGGAGGCATTTTCTTTTCTTATTTTTTTCCAGTCATACACAAGTTCAAATTATTAAGGTCACATTATGAGGGGCAAGAGGGAGGTTATGTCTGACTTTCTATCTGGGACTAGTGAATTATTTAACCCTGAAAACAGGGATGAAAAAGAGAAGTCGAACACTACAGCAAGAAAAGAGATGCTTGTGGGAACCAGTGTGTGTGTTGTATAAGTGGTGGTTACAGCATGTACATCCAAACGCTTTGATATTTCTTTGCTGATGTTTCAAAGGCATGTGCATATTTTGTGCTGTATTTTTTCAGTAAGTATTTGCCATACTGAGTGTAATGTATTTCAAGCAAATGCAGATCAAGATCATCCATTGCATTTTATTTCATCGATCACAGGGTTGCTCAAGTCCAGTCCTTGAGAACGCCCATCCATTCTGTTTTCTCCAACATACCTGATTCAAATGATCAGGATTGTTATCAGGCTGATCACGTGAACCAGGTGCGTCGGAAAAAGAAAACATGCAAAACCGGCTGGATCACCGCTGATGACACACACACACACACATACACACACACACACACACACACACACACACACACACACACAAATATATCTTTGAACAACAACAAAAGAAGCAACAGCCCATCGGAAGATGTTGATTGGATGAAAAAGAAGTTCATATAAAAATGATATTTAAAAAATTATATTTAAAAAAATAGATGTCTCCTCAATTACAAATTACACTGACTACATTTGGTCAAAGTAGCTCAAGCAATAATCACATAATCCGAGCATTACAAATTAGGTGAGAAATGAAACGTACTACACCAACAGTCAGTCATTTCAAAGGTAAAGTCAAGTGAAAAACCAAAAGTGAGCGCTGAAGGAAAGGATTATTCCCATGAGAGGCCCGTAGCAAGAAATCTGTGGACGATTGAAAAACAGAAGGAAGAGAGCACTTGTCTCCAGCCTTGATGCTGAGGAGGATCAAAAGGTTTGTGCTCTGCATCTCAATGGACATTGGGCCACCAATACAGATGAGCATTCATTCACATGGGTTATTTTGTGGGTAAACTATCAGTCATTGTACCTCAATTAATGGGGGTCACCCAACCTAATGACACCATCATGTGAACGAAACTCTAACTTCAGCTGTTCATGAAAGTCAAACATTTGTTTAATGATCAGTGTTCTTGGGCGATTTTAATTTGGTCTCAAGATCATATGAATGGTTCTTAGTGTTTTGGATTTGATTGTATGGTGTTGATTATTGTCTTTAAAACACAAACAATTTTTGGTGGGGCGGATTTGAATACATAAAAAAAATTATGTTCCAAACATTTTGGAAATCCGCACAGCTGTAAAAGGGGTTTTGAGCTCTTTAAAATGTGTCTGCAATGAAATATGTACAAGCTAGAGCTAATTGCATGTAAAAATAAGAGCATACACACTAGATTATTTCTCGATAGGACTGGAATTCTGGATTGTTTTACAAAAGTCGACAGATTTAACATGATTATACGCACTGTATTCAGTCCTTGACCTTTTCCTCTGTATCGTTGCATAGTTCAACAGTTTTTCTATTGCCACTAAAATGATAAAGGGTTTATCTCAAATGATGACAGCTCATTGGTCTGTAATACATTTTGCACCTGCGGCAATGCTGTCTTGAAATAGGCCTCAGATTGTCTTTGGGGGGGAAAGATTTTTTTTTTCAACGGACCACACATCAGTTGTATTCGTAGAAGTGGATGAGAAGACACTGTCTATAAAAAGTATTGATTACTTAAGAAACTGAAACAAGGAATTCGTTGGTTATTGAGTTGATCAATTGACATTTCAATTTTTGCTATGACAAAAGGGACTGAATGTATGAAAAATGTCATGATGTCACTCCAAATCATCTAATCAGATTCTGCTTCCTTTTAAATCCCTTATAAGTATCAACCAACAGCCAGGCAACCATGTTGGAAAAATGTGACTTAATCTATAAATACTCAGTGAGTAGAGATTTCAGAATTAGCTCTCATTAGTATGTTTGTTTGTCACAAACGGATGTAAATCCTCTCATCGTCGCAGGAACCACTTATGACCTCCACGTCTGTTAATCCAGAAACTGTAAATTTTCACTTCTTCCCAGCAAAACATTTCATTCTCTATTTTCTTATTACGCGCAGAGAAACGCTGAAAAGTGGACTGCAACATTCACTATTTATTGCACAGTTTTGTCATTCCTTGTAAAAGAAACAATGACCCATTCCATTTACCGACACATTTTTTGAAGGGCAACATTTTTACTTGCATACACGGAGTGAATGAAGACGATGTCCTGTTAATGGGGAAAATAGAAATACAGATTTGTAAACAAGCTTGTTTGCTTATTTAGTGTTTTAAGTGTGCTGTTAATTACATTTGGGTATCATCCATAGTCCCTTCGTGCATTCAAATTCTCATTTAGTGCAAATTGGAATCGACAAAAAGCAACAACCAACCAATGACATGATAAGGCAACAATTATCAATATATAAAAATAGTCACCAGGGAACTATCTTTTGTTACAAAAAGGGTGCAAAGGTTTTGTCTTGCACCAGTGAGATAGACATATTTTTCAGTTCTTCGACCGACCTCACAGCCTTGTAACCGAGTTGGTGGAGAACCTTTTGACACACAGTCTGAGTGTATTCTACCATGTCATAAGAGAGTTTCAAGCGCCAACTCTCAGCATTAGCTGCGGAGTCTCGTATTGTACCAAATTTGTGTTTCGCTGATGGGTCATTGCTGCCACGAGTGTTTGCATGTATCCAGTCTTCCACATTTTTATCCATGGGCAGCCCCAGATAGTCATAGATCTCCTTTGTCTTCTGGAGTGGATTTTTCGCCAAATCTTCGTAGCGGACCAACATATATTTCCCTTTCAACCAATACGGATGGCTGAGACCAGTTGAAACAGAGTTTCCGTAGTCTTCACAGACAACAGTGAGCTGACTCAAGTCAAGATTATAGGGCTTTCTCCCCGTGGCCCTCCATATACGCCACAGCCGATATGTATCCCTGAAGGTCTCAATCCGGGAAGATAGGATACCGCGGGGGTCTCTGACCAGTTGGATCACTTTGATATTCAGTCTGGGGTCCTCCAACAAGGCGCGCAAATCCCCAATCTCTGGCACACGGACAATCTTAATGGCGACATGTCGTTTCTCCCGACAGGCTTCAGTTGCCAAGGTCATGTTAAGAAGTGCACATTTCTTAACGCAGTCCCCCTCTTCCACATTAACATCCAATGGGCCAAAGGCATCACATACCGGTTGTTGGCACAACGCTCGGCTTGCACCACGTCGGAAAAGTTTGTCTGTGGTGTGGTTTGTGGGAGTTGGTTTGATGTAGCTCTCAAGGAAATATAGGTCGCAACCATACAGGCTTCTCAAGAGGTCTCGGCTAGCCCCCAGCATCACACGACGGTCTGCTGTGTTGTGGCTGTGGGACAGACGGGGGATCAGTGTGGTCTGGACATGATAAAGAGGTTCAAACAGGTAAAAAAACTCTTGGTGCTGGTTGAGAAGTTGGCCGACAAAGGAGGAGCCGCTACGGGTGGTGGCCAAGACCAGGATGTGTGTCTTGCGGGATGAATTCATGTAAATGGTAGGGTAATCTTCACAGCCAACTGCCCCCCGTTCAAAGGGAGGTTCGATCTCCTGAACCCCCAGACCGCAGTTCTGTGGGCTGGGCAATGTGCACAACTGGAAAGGCTTGGAGGTGAGTGTACGGATGGCCGTGTACTGGATGGCGATGGAGGCCAAGGCCAGCAGGACCACTGCCTTCCAGGAACATTGCATGGCGGAACCACTTCATTTAGACTCAGGCATCGACGACAGATTCTCCCTGAAGACAAACAATTTGCAGGAGAGTGAGAAATTACATTTTTTTTGCTGGTAAATAGTATTTTTCAGTGTATGCACTTTAGTAGTTGAAATGAATTTATTCTTTATTTTCCTTAATATTGAATCAAAAAGTGGACTAAAGAAGCAGTTGCATCACTCTTAGGTTTTAAGGCGACTGACAATCCTCACATTACAGACTTTATATTACACCCACAGATCAAGTGGAAGTGGAGGACAACTAAGAAGTCTTTGAAAAAGAATCACATCCTTCAAGTGAGGACAAGAATCCCATTGAAATAGGAATGGTACACTAAAAATGGAGAGTCCTTCTGACTGCTTATATTTGATAAAATATTTTGATGACAGCCCATGGAAAAAGGCTTTTTTTTTTTTTTTTACATTTTGTAATATAAAAATAACTAAGCTAACAGTATTAGTAGCCTCACTTTCTGTCAACTCCATCATCCATGCATCAAGCATCATGGTGGCCCGATTGAAGATACAAATATATACACACACACACACACACACACACACACACACACACACACACACACACACACAAAACAACCCTCAATGAGAATAAAGCTGCACAAACAATGTCACGTCAAGGGGAGAGGTTGCTGCAAGTGAAAAAAAAAATCATTTCCAAAACAATGAATCGCAGGCGTGTGCCTTCGTGCAGGAAGCTTTGATGATGTACAATAAATAAAGCCTCTCATCATGCCCACATCTGACGGACAGCATTACCTTTGTCAGGTCCAACATAGACTACATTTTGTATCGCTTCAAATTCTTTCAACGCAATTTAAATATACTGTACACTGCCTTGAAATGATGAAATGAGCTTGCCTTTTCCATGGATAAATTGAGATAATGGAGAGTCTGTGAGCTTACACTGATGATGCCTTGCACTGAGAGGAATCTACACGGGAGCTGATTTAAAAACCCAGGGTGAGATTTCCACCACATAAAGCTCCCATAGAGCCTACAGTAGCCCATGTAGATCGCAGTGAACAGGTTGAGCTTGCTGATGCGCTGATGTGAGATGGAGTCATGCTCAGTAATGCTGCGATAAGGCAGCACGGCACGAACGAATGTATCCCACCCAATCAGTGAGTGTTCAAAAACATTGCGTTGAAATGTGCGCGTATGCAGTCAAAACCCTGACATAACATGCGAGCAATGACTGTATTTATCCATTTGCCTCACCTTTTTGGTAGCAGGAGTGTTCTCATGATGCTCCGTGCTCACTGATTCCCTTTGGTGCTCATGATTCATGAATGTTTCCATACGCGCGCTCCCTTCTCGAGTGGAGGGCAGAGCGGAGTGGCGTATAGTCTTCTTTTTAATAATGCGTGTGTGTGAGGTACACAAGGACTGATTGTCTGGACCACCCAAACCCCTCCTCTTTCCACCTGCCTCTCTCTCTCTCTCTCTCTCTCGCTCATTCCCCCCCTCACTCGCTCCCCCCATCCCTCCCCCCACACGCACACACACACGCTCACCACGGCATCATCATCATCATCATCATCTTCGTGCTCTGTCCTCTCCTGCCATATCACAGTTACTCCCTCCCTCCCCTCCTTCCATCCATCCACCCAATGACATTTAGTCACGTCATCTCATCTGCCTTTTGAAATGTAGCTGCAAACATTTAATTGTTATTGTAAACATCCATCCATCCATTTTCTCTGACTACCAGGGAGCGGTAGACTATCCCAGTTGATATGAAAGGCAGAAAATGTACAAAGCTACTGTATAGACCCAGACAAGCAATGCACACTGTAGCGGCAACTTAGTCCTTTCGTCGCTACGTCAGCAGGGCATGTAGGTTTTGGACTCGTGCTTTTCCTCAACAAGCCTTTCCTTTCAACGACGACGACGACTACGTAAAAACGAGGCCACCATCGTTGATCCAAAAAATGGGATTCGTTTTATTTTATCTTGAACACAAATTAAGGCTTTACCAAAAATGAAAAAAAACAGGACTTCCACAATACACTTAAACTAAATACGAAACTAACACGTTCACAGGGGATACGCTTTAACACAAAATACGTTCACACGAAATACGCTTTAACACGAAATACGCTTTAACACGAAATACTCTAACACGGTCAAAAAAAGGTGTTGCTCCATGCCCTACTGTCTTCCTAATGAAGCTCACCTAAACCTGGTCTTTTAACAGACTGTAGACAGGACAACTAATGGAGCCCAGATACTTGGATATTCTAAATAGATTTGTTCTAAATGAAATAACAATAATATCAAATATAAGCCAAACTGCTTGCACCTATTCAATTCAAATTATTCAAAATATCTAAATATGTAAATTAACCAAATTTTCTTTATGGCTCTAACACACACTATCGGTGAGGTCTAAACTATAAAAGACACAAAAGTCAAGCATGACTGGACAATTATGTCATCAGTGACCTTATTCTAAATACATATATTTTTCATTTAATATGAATTAATAATTGTGTGTAGTACTGACAATTTCAGGGTATGTATGGCCTGCCTTTTGCCCAAGGTCAGCTGGGATGGGCTGAATGGGATAAGCCATATATAAAACAGATAAATGAAAGTGGGTTTTATTCACAATAGCATATGGCAGATTTTTGTGTTGCCCCCCCCCCCCCCCACCCCAGAAAAAACAAACCAAAAAAACTCCAAGAACAAAACAAATGACAGTGAGCCACAGCAGTTGTTTGGATTAAAAATCACACAAACTGCATTCAATTTGAGAAATGGTCCGTTCTGTATGAATTGTCATACTGTTTCATTTAACTGCAGAATTGTTATAAAACTGATATTATCAATAAAAAAGCACTTATGTACGGATAAGACATAGTAGGCTTGCTAAAGGTAAACACCTATTTGTCTGGATTTCATTGTGCACTACTTGACCTCAGCCATCAGAGTTGCTGTTCATTCAGTGTTCGCTGTTAGCTCCTGAAAGAACACAAAGCCAGCTTTGGAAAATAATATTACAAAGTACGTTGACAAAGACCTGCTACAGCACAACACATTATTCTGCTCAATGCAACACTGACATGAAAAAAATGAGTGAAAAAACCAACTCATTAATTTGATCATTTTCTCCATAAAAGTGTGTTAAAGACCTTCAGTCTAAAATGTATCAATAATTAAGGTACAAACGTGAGAGCATAAGTCGTGATAATGACAGAAGAAAACTGTTAAAGTAGCGAGTCTTGAATTGTGTTTAAGCATATTTTTATTCAATTTTTGTTTCTATTAATTATTTTTGATTTATTGTGTAGATACATTTCAAACAATTTAGTTGCCCAGTCAGTTGACTTCCCAAAACCTCTTAATAGTAATAATAATACATTTTATTTAAAAGCGCCTTTCATGCCACCCAAGGACACTGTACAGAAAATACAATGTAAAAAATAAATAAGACAGATATTGTATAAAAACAGGACATAAAATCACAAAACAGAGGAAATGGAAGAATTATGTATTGTAGGCAGTCCTGAACAAGTGTATTTTTAGACGGGACTTGAAAGTGGATAGAGGTGTACAGTTTTGGAGGTCTGGAGATAGATTGTTCCAGAGCTTTGATGTCCACATAGCTGCCTAAAATATCAATAAGTCCTATCAATGTTTATTATGGTAATAAAACAAAGCACATTTTCAATAAAGGAAAGTGTAAGCAGTACATCCAGTGATACCATTTCCAATTGGTGTGCTTTGAGTTGTTACTAGTAACTCATGTTTACTTTATGAACCTCATAATTAGGAACTAACTATTATACACTTTAGTGTAGCTACCTATCCATCAATCCAGCCATCCATTATCCAAACCGCTTTAACCTCACGAGGGTCGTGGGCGTGCTGGAGCTGTTGTCTTCGAGCCAATTGCAGGCCACACATAGATAAACAACAATTCACGCTCACAATCATTCATTCAGTCATTTACCGCTATATCCTCACTTGGGTTGCTGGAGCCTATCCCAGCCGTCTTCGAGTAGTAGGCGGGGGGACACCCTGAACCGGTTGCCAGGCAATCGCAGGGCACACAGAGATGAACAACCATCCGCACCCACACCTAGGGACAATTTAGAGTGTTCAATCAGCCTGCCATGCATGTTTTTGGAATGCGGGAGGAAACCGAAGTACCCGGAGAAAACCCACGCAGGCCCGGGGAGAACATGCAAACTCCACACAGGGAGGCCGGAGCTGGAATTGAACCTTTGCACTGTGAAGTCGACGTGCTAACCACTGGACTACCGGGCCGCCGCTCACAATCACACTTAGGTACAATTTAGAGTGTTCCATTAACCTGCCTTGCGTGTTTTTGGTATGCGGGAGGACACGGGAATACCCAGAGAAAATCCACGCAGGCACCTGGAGAACATGCAAACCCTACACAGGAAGGCCGGGACCGGATTCCAACCCACAACCTCTGCATCTTGGGGCGGATGTGCTAACCGGGCGACCACCGTGCCACCCTAGAGTAGCTAAATCTTGTTGATTTGTGTGTTTAGAGGACATTAACATAAAATGGCTCACTTGTATTTCATCAATGGCCATTTCCATAAGCTTTCTCCGATGTGGAGAGGCAGTGCTTATTTTCTAAAGGCTTTTCTTACATACTGTTCTGATGTAGAGAACCTTTCATGCAAATATAGGCCCATTAAGTCACATTCATTTGATTTAACCTTTGCTGAATAGTACCTCACGTTGCCAGGGGAGTCTTGAAGAAAAAAAAAAAGGCCTGCCTGTGTTTAGAATGGTGCCAGAAGGAGGCCAAAGAAGCAGCAGCTAAAGCTCTGATTCCACAGCAGTCCCCAGAGCATTGATGTCAATGAACTCAGCTTGTGGGAGCCATGTCAGGGGACATGCTTGCACAAGGAAGCCGAGCATCTGCTGCAGCATGATAGCCTTTCTCTCTCTATTATAGTGGAGGAACATTTGTTTTTGAGGACATGATGGATGGATTTATAGCTTGCTTTTGTGTTTGCTTAACTGTAGTTCCAAAATAAACAAACTACTCTTGCAATAATAAACACATTTTTTTTAAATGAAGAGTGCTCTAACGGTCTCAGTAAGCATCATGATCTGTAAAAGGCAGACTGTTTTAAGTTCTATATTTAATTGCATTTGATTGTGCAGTTGTTCCAAATATAGTACCTGGTGAGCGCATATCTAATATATTCAATTGAGATGGTGTAGTCCATTAAAATGGCGTCACGGTGGTCGACTGGTTAGCATGTCCGCCTCACAGTGCACAGGTGCAGGGTTCGATTGTGGGTCCAGCCTTCCTGTGTGGAGTTTGCATGTTCTCAGGGATTTTCTCCCGATACTCCGGTTTCCTCCTACATTCCAAAACATGCATGGCAAGGTGGAACATTCTTTGTCCCTAGGTGCGAGTGTGAGCACAGATGGTGGTTCGCCTCTGTGTGCCCTGCGATTGGCTGGCCGAAGACGGCTGGGAAAGGCTCCAGCACGCCCGCGGCCCTCGTGAGGATAAGCGGATTAGAAAATGAATGGATGGGTGGATAGTTCATTAAAATAGTCCTTGTTTTGAAATCAAATTCTGCATTCCCATAGCCATCAAATAAATGAATCAATACAGGTGAAGCAGTCGCTATATATGTAATTACTTTATTGCAAAGCAAAAAGAATGAATAAAAGCTATTGCCCACATGTAATTATGTGCCTGTCATGTTTTTCTTGCCCGAAGCTGATCTGTTGAAGAAAGTGGGTTCCGGGCAGCTATTTGGTATTCACCACAAACAAGAAGTACCCAATCTGCCTGCCCTTCACTGAATATGTAAGTGACCTGAAAAAGCCCACCTCTCACAGCTCTCGAGCAGCAATGGTACTGCTTGAAATTCCAACTAGACATCGGTCCCTCAGGATGAGCTTTATGCAGTGTAAATACACAGAGCTTCGGCTGTCGTTGTGCTGTACTGGCTGCTTTGTCGCAGAGCTCTTTAATCAAAGAGACACCATGAAATATATCTCAGTTTTCCATATGCATGCGTATACACTTGATGTATGACTTTACAGCAGAGGCCAAGATAACAGAACATAACCTTTGGAACATACACATGCACTTGCACGCAGATACAAAGAAGTCACCCAAATAAACACACAAAGCATTTTATTCCTTAGAGGCATTAAACATTTTTGCTGCGACTTACGACTGGCTAACACAATAACCTTTGGAAAATATACATGGATAAATACAGATATAAAAACATTCACTGAAATTTACGCATAATATATTCTCACTTTATTGGCATTGTGATAAAGGGGTCAGTACACACACGTCCCATTTCAGAGGTTGGAGGTTAGAGGTTTGAATCTGGGCACCAAACATAGTCAACAAATCCTGTAAATCAGAACAAGCTGGATGAACAATGTTCATGGACAGGTGGTAACGAAACAGAACACTAACATCACACTGGGTATGAACAGAATGAACGTGCAACAGTTCCCAGGTAGGTAAAACACACAAAATGACATTCTTCTGGGGAATAAGAAACAACAAGTAATGTTAACGGTAAACACGTAATTATGAAAAACTGTTCACTATGCTTGGAAGACAAACCTCAACTCCCTACAGTGCTACATTATTCATCACAGAGACCAGCGGCTCATGCTGATATGCAGATATACGGCTTTTGAGCTGCATTCTTAGCTACAGAATTATCCCAAGGCAGCATTGCATTATGGGATTTGTAGTTTGTTTGTCATTAGTGCTTCACATCTCATTAAAAAAACAAAGAAAAAACCAAAAATGATTGTGTTGTGTTAAGGAATCGTGTCCCGGCATGCTTAACTGTAGTTTCAAATATCAAAGTTGACTACAAGGGCGATTCTAGGAACAGAGGTTTGGGGGTCCTCCCGAGAGGTCAGTAGGTGCTACAAAGACCAGGATGACAGGGCTCTATATTTGGATCCCGGGGGCGTAAGGGGTTCGTTGGCAGCTGTACATTGACCGGCGGGTGGCGCAGTGTAACAGCACATACCACACCCTACCAAAAAATACTCAAAAAAAAAATATACTTACTCTGCAAGTAAACCAAATCTAATGAAGGTTTCAGCACAGCAGAAAATGTTTGCCATGATAAAATATTAAAATGTGGTCACCCTAATTTCTGGTGAGGACGACTTATTTTGATGCAGCAGCTCCTCACGTACGCATTGACAATAATTTCTGGAGTAAAACCAGCCATTGACAGTGAGTAGAATATTTATACCCCCACGCCCCGGCCCCCTCTTTTTTATTTTTATTTTTTTTCAACAAAGGCAGTCTCTCCCCGGTCTTCTCCTGATGTAATAAAATTAAGCAACTAGTAAATCCTGTAGTTCGTTAATAGCAATGAAGATGTCCTGTCTACAATGAGGTCCATGATATATGTCAAGTGTCAGTGTTGTTTTGAATGTGGGATAGACGTAAAAGATCAAATAATAAACTGAAGAGTAAAAACAGTATATCAAGGCTTCTCCTGCTCTCTGTATTTTTGTGTTGTAAAATAGTACCGTATGGTTTTCACAGTTTTCATCCCAAGACATGGGCTCGCCACACCCATGGTTGACTATATTTTATCCTGGCTCTTTTATGTGTTATTTTGTACAGGCATGGAAGTAGTGTAGTTTCCAGTCATCCATCCATCCATTTTCATTACAGTGTAGGGATGGCGCTACACCGGGGGTAGGGGAGGCTCCATGCCCCAGATGTCTGTGTAACCCTAGTTAAGGTCTTCCAGAATTTTGTTTGATTTTCTAAGATATATTTAGAAATTTTTTTTCAGCCCACCTTAATATCGGTCAAGCTGCCCTTTCGCCCAGGAAGAGAAAAAAAAATCTTGGAGTGGTGCCGGGTAGAGTATAAAGATAGATCATTGATACTTTTGGCAATTTGAGTGCCACTCTAATCTCTTGCAGGTTTAGGGAAGCACATGCATGCTTGTGTCAAGTGTCAGGTGAATGTTTTTGGGCCAACGTTAACGGCCTTTATCTTTACTTCACAGATCAATTTTCATGCTATTCATCAAATGGTTTCACTGGCAGCAGTCACTGGACCGAGAGTTGGACGCATACAGTATGCTCTAAATTGTCAGTGGGTGTGAATGTGATTGTGAATGGTTATTCGTCTAAATGTTGCCTGCTATTGGCTGACGACCAGAAGAAGGTGTTTACCGACGCTTTCTTGGATTTAATCCAGCTCTCTCGCATGCCTTGTGGGGAAAAGGCATTCCAGAAATTGGATGGATGGTTTTTAGCCCGTAAAGGGTGTTATATTCATGTATTCCACAACTAATAATGGTCACGTGATGATGCTGAAATGTAAAGTTGTGTGTCATTTGCATAAGTATGATAAGAGATGTGATGCACCATAATCTGAGCAAGGCGCTTATAAATAAAATGTGTTATTATTATTATTATTAAATAGAATGTTTGTCCAAGAATGTTTTGAGTCAAATGCAGCACTGAGATCTAGCAATACCAAGATGGGGTGTTTGAAGGCTCCGTAATTCAGATGTATGTCATTTAAAACTTTGGTAAATGCAGTCTGAGTATTGTGGTGTGGTCGAAATCCAGACTGAAATGAATTCAAGAGATTGTTTTGCATCATAAACTGTGAATCTGTTGAAAGACAGCCCTTTCAATCATTTTTCCCAAAAATGGAAGTTTTGATATAGGCCTGTATTTATTTATTGTTGACACAGAAGTGATTTTATTATTGCAGTTTTTAAGGCCACGGGAACCTGCCCCGATATGGAGAGAGTTATTCTCTATGAGGAATACATTTGGTGCTGTGCAATCAAAAACGTTTTGAAAAAATGTGAAGGCAGCATATTAAGACAGCATGTTTTGGATCTAAACCTGAAAACGATTTTATTTCAAAGTTGTGTTATCCACAAAGTTGAAATGATGAAATGATTACGGTAACTGGAGAAGAAGCTGGCACAAGCCATGTGATTTTTACGTCGATCGAGCCATTTACTTTTTGTCTGAACTGTAAATGTTAAATACGACTTAACACTGAAAACAATTGACCACTCACACCTTTAGGTTTAAACAATACATCAAAATATATTGTTGAAAAAAAAATAGGCCAAATGCATATTGTGATAGAGCAAAAAAAAAAATACAAAAAATAAAATATATATATCCAAATAAATAATAAAATATATATATTGGATATATTTTATTGTTTGTAACCATTGTAAAAAGATGGCAATGATGATGCAGCGTGAAAGCATTTACAGGATTGTTACTGCCTATTGTGAACTCACTGTATTAAGCCCTGGCAACATCTGGCAGACTGGCATAATCTGGACAACATCTGGCCACCCCCATGAGAAAGGGAGTTGAGAATAGTTTCATAAAATACAGGCAAAGCTCAGGTATAAAATACACATGGCTGTAATTACTTACTAACAAAGACGTCCAAAGCAACAAAATCCTTCCACAACCCACAAATCCTGCATTCACACAACAGCCACCATTGGCTATTCTGATTATTATTTTTTACCATAGCACAGTGAGCTAACGTCCCTGTTCCCTAAATGTCCCAGTCCCAAACTGTCAGGTGTTGCTGGAATTGGGGTGAACACCATTTAGTTCTCAGTAGCTCTATCTCAGCGTGCACCAAGAGCACTGCTGTTCAAATTTTTACAGATTGAGACCTCCCAAAAAACCTCTGACAATCGTAATAATGCTAATGCTGCCCAAATTCTACATCCACCATTGGATTAACATAAGCTTCAGATGGTGCTGGGAAATCTTTATCCTTACTCGGTGCCTTTAATCATTGAGCGTGCCAAAAATTTAGTAGCCTACAGCTGGTGGCTGGATATTTGCTGAATGTCAGCGGAAGCAAGCAGATTAACAGATCCGCAAAAACTAAGCATGACATGCTTTTATGAACAAGTATTCATTTTTTTCTTCAATTGACCGCCTAAACATGCCGGTTAAACCTATTTAGCAGGGCACTGTAATTAGTGCAAAATGGATTGTCGTGAAGAATTATTATTTATAAGTATTTTGTTCAGTTTAAAAGTATTTATAATTCAAAACAGCACGATGGGCACAAACTACAACCATAATATGCTCCGTATTTTCAAATGAATACTTGTCTGTCAAATATTGTGTCAAAAAACAAAACAAAACACTACAATGTCATATATCGGTGAAGTGGTCAAGGTATTGGTATATTTTTCAACATTTATTAAAAAAACACTTGAAATTGTCCCGAGGCGTAATTGTGAGCATGCAAAGGTTATTCTACTATGTGTGTGCTGCGATTGGCTGGCAACCAGTTGAGGGTGTACCCTACCTTCTGTACGAAGCCAGCTGGGATAGGCTACAGCATGCCCCGTGACCTTTGTGAGGATAAAGAGAGGATCCGAAAATGGATGGATGAAAATTCGAAAAGCCCAAGCAGATATTTGAATCCTGAGCGCTATTTCTACACATGCAACGTGTTGCCTTGTGTTCACTAGTGAAGCTAAAAATTGGTGTATTTCTCCCCAACTAAATCCTTCACCTTAGTAGCACCTATCTTATGTCTGCGTCCTAAGGCGATCCTTTTCCTAAGTACCAAAGTCGATTTGTCTTTGTCACATTTAAATAGTAATGACACTTTAAATCCCCAATTTCTTCCTTTTGCTTATTACTCTCCCGTGACTGAAATCTAGACCTGGGTAGCAGTGATAACAGGCATAGCGTGTAACCCAGATAGCCCTCTCCTTGTCCAGAGACACAAGCTTTCAGTCCTATTGGGAGTCTTTCAGGGTGATTATCGACCGAATGTCATGATGTTTATTTTTTGGACTTCCTCTTCCACTTCAATCGCTTTGTTCACATTGATCTGGCTTTAGTCAACTCTCTTATTCTTCATGCAGACATGATATTCTGAATCATTAAGTATCGAAGATGATACCGTTTTCATCTTTCGTACAATGTGTCGTGCTGTATTTCGGATTATAAGTAATGAAATCCCGATGGAGCCTCTCCAATTCAGTCATCTTTGTGTTGAGAGGATTTTCATTCACAGTATAGGCTTTCATATTGCTGTATTGCGGCTTTTTCATACAGTGACAAAATACTTGCTTTTGTTTCAGTGCGGCCTTTCATGGTTATAGATGATTCGGGTGAAGGTTTGGAATGAGTGACTGCAAATCATGATGTTTTTCTGAGTGTAAATGAGAGACTGTTTGCATTTGGGTGTGATTGAGGAAGAGGGGATGCCAAGGTGCCACGAGCAAGGGGGACGCCGGCCGGACCCCCGGACTGGAGATCACAATCGGCACTCAAAAAGGCCCCACAGCAGGATGACCGCTTCCAACAACAAAAGACGGCCAAATGTTGGAGACCATATACACATCAAAGGAAGATTCACAATAGGACAATCCACAGCTAGTCTAACAGATGCTGTTGATAACACCTACTCACAGACTACTTGTCTATGCTTGAACACATACACACGCATACACACACACACACACGCACACACACACACACACACACACACACACACACAAAGAGAGACACACTTTTTTGGGGAATTGTATTAAAGGTGGGTCAAGGGAAAGGCGTCTTGGTCACTCTGCCTCGCTACCTTCGCGGTTAGGAGAAATTGATGACCCAGAGCTCTGTTTAGAATAATTGGCTTGATCTATGCTGTATTAGACTATTTGTTAGGGATTAAATACTCTTGTGTGTTACTGACTCAAAAGACGTGTGCATCTGGTCATTCCTGAGCCCATCAACGAGCAACCCGGACGTCCGCCAAGGTATTTGATTATTGGTCAAATAGTGTGGTGGAAATTCCGCCTTCAGTGTTTAGTTGTACTGAGGAAAAATAATGTGCATCTTTTAGCACTCCACTTCCTTGTAATTTTGTCTTAATTTTAATTCATTAAATTCAAAACAAAAATAAAAGGAGAAGATCTGAAGAAAATTTGTGGTTGTCGTAACAGTGAAAGCACCTCGAGGTGCCAATTTTTCTGCTCTGAACTGGCATGTGAAAAACATGTGGAATGATTTATTTAGATGTGACAGATGTCCCGAAAGCCAGATTAGAGATTTGTTTGTCTAACAGGCTAAAAGGGAATGAAAGCCTTCCAGTTGAATCATTTTGGCCTAGCAGGGTACCAATCAAACCTTGTAATTTTTGTTTTATATACTGACAGGCCAAGTGATTGCTGTAATTATGTAGATAAGGCAAATTAAAGTGCTGTGCTCTTACTGACCTGTGTGTTACAATGACCTGAAAAATTGGCCTCTCAATTGTGTTCTGTAACTCATCAGCTTGCTGCTTTTTTTTTTTTTTTTGTCCTGGGCACAGGCTCAACTGTTAGGACTCTAAATGAAAAGCATAGGTAGTCCAAATACTTAGTCTGTACCATGATTAATTTATGGGATGGGGAAAAACAAATGCTTTTCTTGGAACTGAGTTGATTTTTTTTTCATGCGTAATCACTGAGCTACAACTGTATCAACTACAGGAAATTATACTGCCTAAATAAGGATTGGCATTTAGATTTTACGTTCGTAAAACACACATTGAGCCTGTTGCTTTTGTGCTGACAGAGCACGTTACATTTCAACTTTAGAAGGATTATCTCAAGGTATTGTTAGGGTTGACCCACATTTTTGCCTGTTGCCATGGTAATCAACACCCAAATCTGTGTTTCAATAGCCTCACTTGGCATCACAGAGACTCTTGGAAAAGCTGTGGGGTGGATGGGGTGGACTTTTGTTCACCTTAAAGTTACTGTCAATATATATTTGAACGGCATGCCGATGCTGTATATGAATCAGTGAAGTATGGCTATTCCCACTTTTTATTCATGAGGAGCAAATGTCAACTATGCAGAAAAATGCATGCAATACAAAATATTGTATTGGAGTATAATATTGTATTTGACCAGATTGGAGACAAATCTTGAAAGATGTCTTCTCAGTTAAAGGATGATTATCCAAAGCACCACCAGTGAATTTATTTAGCAATCATTTCCGATGTATACTGTAAATATCTGTTGTGGTGCAGATATGCACAATAAACATTATTATTATTATTAGTAGTAGTAGCAGTAGTAGTACAAAAGTAGTACTTTAGTAGTCGTAGTCATTGTACTGGTAGTCATATGAGTAGTAGCAGTATAGAAGGACTGGTGCACAGTAGGGGACGGCAAGGCCTTCTTTCTCTGCTGGAATTAAAACATGATTAGAGGCACTGACCTACGGTGCTCTCTAAACAACTTCATTGAATTTGTAGTACTTCTTTTTCAACATTTTCATTGTTTTCAAGCATGTGTCTGGCTGCACAGCATACTTGTGATATTTACATGCTCATATGCCATATTCCTTTTTATTGTTTCAATTAATTCATTATGTATGGTAAATCGTTCAGTTGGTCTCTGTAGTTGTCTGCATCCCCCCATTTCTGCCACAAACTTACAGCCAGCCTGTTACAATTATTATTGATAAAATAACAGGTATAATAATGTATTCAGGCAGCCCGGTGGTCTAGTGGTTAGCGTGTCGACCTCACAGTGCATAGGTCATGGGTTTGATCCCGGCTACGGCCTTCCTGTGTGGAGTTTGAATGTTCTCCCCAGGCCTGCGTGGATTTTCTCCCGGTACTCCGGTTTCCTCCCATGTTTCAAAAACATGCATGGCAGGCTGATTGAACACCCCAAAGTGTCCCTCGGTGTGAGTGTTCATCTCTGTGTGCCCTGCGATTGACTAGAAACCGGTTCAGGGTGTCCCCTGCCTTACTGCCCAAAGACGGCTGGGATCGGTCTCCAGCATCCCCCCTCGACCCTTGTCAGGATAAGCGGATCGGAAAATGGATGGGTGGACAATTTATTTAATAGTTTAAATAGGTAGTAAACTAGCGAAAGTAATTACTGTACTGACCAATAAACAAATATGAAATAAATAAATTATGAACAACTCCTCCCCTATGTTCCTCAGTGCTCTAAATGATATAGAAATCATACATTAAAATAAGTTAAAAAAAGTCCACTGACTAAAACATTATGGAATATGTAGTGCGACCGTTCACATACATTTCTAACCTGTCCTTAAAAACTGCTATTTTTCCATTGAAAATGAAAACAGCGAAATTATTTCAATTGATAAAAGTGGAGAGAAATATGTATGTACTAATTATATACCAATATCATTAATGCCACAAGTCTTTTAAGGCACAATCTTTTAAGCAATAACCAATATGGTTTCAGAGAAAAAAGATCCAGCTTTATGGCAGTACATGAAAGAAATTGCTACTAGCATAGATAAAAAAAAAAGTACCCTTAGAGTACGGAAAGTCTTTTGATACTTATATGTCATGTCTTTGTTTATCTTAGTTGCTTGTTATTGCAATACTAGTGTGGCCAATACAACCGGAGACAAATTCCTTGTGTGTTCCACATACTTGGCCAATAAAGATGATTCTGAGTCAAAAAGTCCTAAAGAGAAAGTCACATTCCAACAAGCTACTTCTGCAATTGACTACGATGACAAGTACCTGTGGGATGGATGGAGTGAAAAAGAGCCCCAATTGAGGACGTGCAATGCATACAAAGTGATTTGTATCAGCTGCCGTCAGGGTTGAGAAAATGAATTCACGTTTCTGATAGCCGCCACCAGTTTCGTGTTCCACTATTTTGCATAAATATGTGACACCCCGTCCCACAAAACCTCTTTTATTTTGATGTTGAAAGCACATTGAAAAGGAATTTGAAAAGGATGAGTGTGAGCAGGGTGATGAGGACGAAGACAGGTTATAAAGACACATAAAGCAAAGTTGCAAAAGTCTTTTTCCTCGACCCGATCCGAGAGCAAGCTCCCATTTCACCCACCAACCTTCTTCTTTAAATCGTCCAGCCCCCCACCCCCCCATTCCCACTTTGTTTTCTGTCCATTTCCACTTGTTCCTGTGGGAAATCCTTTCAGCTCAGCAAAGAGGTAGAAGCCTACCATTTACATGTGTAGAGAGCCATCCTGCAGCGCCTGTAAGGCCTTTATGTCTACACTCAATGTTCAGTGTCAAAGTGTTTTGTGTGTTCTGCATCATCTTTTATGCCTCATTAAAGATTGCATGGAATACTACAAAGGCCTTTACCATGTTCTTATACTATAAATAGTAGCCTTCTAATTTGAATAATCAATGTCAGCTTAAGAGCAGATGGTGTTGAAAGAAGATTGTGTTTGAATGTATGCACCATTAAAAAAGTGAATAGGACCAAAGGAAAACAAAACAAAAATATTCTTGCAAGGATTTTTCTTCTGTAAATACAGCCTGTGTATATTCAGGGGCTTGAAACTGTTTTTATTTTGCTCACCAGCCACTGTAGCTACTTACTGTTTGATGATCTTTTGATGAAGTCCAGTAGGGAGACCGTGAGAATAATCAAGTCTACTGGAGATAAAAGCATGTCAAATTTTCTCCTGGTCCTCTTGGCGCATGCAACCCTTATGTCTGGATACACTTTTCAGCTGGTAAAAGGCTGTTTCAGTGGTTTATTTCATACAACGGCTGAAAGTCAGGTTGCAGTCCAACAGGGCCCCGAGATTTCTGACATGGTCTTGGTTTCCAGGTTCTTTTCTAACAGCAGTCCTTTTTTCTTTATTGCCAAAAGCTGATACCTTTGTTTTGTTTTGGTTTAGCTGAAGGACATTTTGATTCATACAATTGTTAATTTGTTCTAGACAGTGACACATTACATGAATTGAACTGATGTGATTTGTGGACATTGATAAATATTATCTGCATATCTATTATAGCCAACATTAGCGTTCTGCTCCGGCCTCCCTGTGTGGAAGTTCATTCCAAAAACATGCATGGCAGGCCACTCTAAGTCCCTAGTATGATAGCGTGGATGGTTGTTCGTTCTGTGTGCCCTGCGATACAATTCATGGTGTCTGAACTGCTGGGATAGACGCGACCCTAGTGAGGATCCAAAATGGATGGATGGATATCTATTATAGCCAGCGTTCTTGAGTAATATAATACAGAACCGGGGTCCAAGGACTGAGCCTTGAGTGAACCCACATGGCATGAGCAGTTGATCAGATTCAACACTTCCAACGGTCAAAAGTAACTACCGTAATTTCTGGACTATAGACCGCACCTGATTATAAGCCGCACCACTACATTTTTAAATGTGTACACACATAAGCCGCACCTGTCTATAAGCCGCAGGTGCCCATATTGTTACATGAGATATTTACAAAGAAAGACGGTACACAGGCGGCCGTTAAAAAAGTATTTATATAGGCCGCTTCATTAAATAAGCCGCAGAGTTGAAAGAGTGTGACAAAAGTCGCGGCTTATAGTCCGGAAATTACGGTACTTTCCTCTAAATAGGACCTGAACAATTTAACGAAATTTTTATTTAATCTCACCTAAGTTTCCAACCTGTTCAACAGTATTTTATGATCAGTTGTATCAATTCGGCACCTAGATCAAATAAGACTAGCACCCACACCTTCCCTGAGTAAGTGTTCAATCTTTTGTCCGTTGTTTCAGAACTGTGATGAGGTCAGAATCCTGATTGGAATTCATCAAAAAGTCAGTTAAAGTTAAAAGAAATTGCTGAGTTGATTAAAATCAATTTTCTCAATAATCTTGGCTAAGAACGTAAGGTTTGAGATGAGTCTATAATTTGCTAACAAGGGGACATTCACTGTTAGTTTTTTTTAAGAAGGAGCGAGACGGCGGCTACTTGCCCGACTGAAGTGACCATTTGATTATTTGCTGTAACTCGGTTTGAACAGATTTCACAATAGTTTTGAAAAAGTCACATGCTATTGAATCAAGTTGATGGTTTGAAGTGATGCTTTATGTATTTTTGATCCACTGAAGCAAATTCTGTTATGGTATTGTAATTATCCATCCATCCATCCATCTTCTACCGCTTATCCGGGGCCGGGTCGCGGGGGCAGCAGCTTTAGCAGGGAAGCCCAGACTTCCCTCTCCCTAGCTACTTCTTCCAGCTCTCCCCGGGGGATCCCGAGGCGTTCCCAGGCCAGCTGTGACATCAACAAACACCTCACCAGGGAGGCGTTCAGGAGGCATTCAGATGCCCAAGCCACCTCATCTGGCTCCTCTCGATGTGGAGGAGAAGCGGGTCGACTCTGAGCCCCTCCCGGATGACCGAGCTTTGGGAGAGCCCGGACACCCTGCGGAGAAAACTCATTTCGGCCGCTTGTATCCGGGATCTCGTTCTTTCGGTCACGACCCATAGCTCGTGACCATAGATGAGGGTTGGGACGTAGATCGACCGGTAAATTGAGAGCTTCGCCCTTTGGCTCAGCTCCTTCTTTACCACGACAGACCGATGCAACGTTAATTGTAATTAATCCAGTGTTTTTTTGTGGGGGGTGGTTTGTTCAAAAAATAATTTTATAATTTTGCAGGTTTGTGACAATGTTAGTCCTGATGGCTTGTACTTTTTCGATAAAGAAGCAGGCAAACTCATTGCATTTATCTGTTGAGAGAAGTTCTGGTACTATTTGATATTGGAGGATTTGTGAACTTGTCGACTACAGCAAATAGTGTGTACAGGTCAAAATGAACTTGGAGTTTCGTATTTATCCACCAATGGTGAGTCCGGTGGTGGTGAAAAGGCTCCAAAGTTTGGGTTGAATCCAGCATCGGATGTGGTCTGGGAGGTTGGGCAGATGAGGAGAAATCAATCTGTTCTGGAGGGAGGGATGTGGAAGAATGTGTTTCATTGTGGCCTTGTTGGGCCTTCGGAGTTGAGCCAGACTCTCGTCTTATCTGTTGTTGTGGATAAACATGGCCTTTGTAATGGGAACGTGGCGTCCGTGACACTCACTTTTTGAGAATGTTGGCAGTCAGGAACTTGATTCCTGCTTTTAAGATACATCCCATTGTGTTGGAAATGACGATTACGTTCCCATAAAATGGAAACATTGTAAATAAAATTCATTGAATGAAAAACACAGCCACTTCTCAGCCATTTTGACAGTGACATTATCCGGGCGAAGTGCTTATCCCCTGGCCGGACCGTCGGCAGAGGCCCGATCAGAAATTCCCCTGCGTTCACAGACTGCATTTTTCATAAACGGTTAAGAAAGTCTTGCTTCTGTATCTCCGACTGTATTTTCAACACATCAAATCCTCCTGTGTGAATTATAACCGCTCTGACAATCGAATGCTCAGTAGCGATCTTCTAGAATCTAGACTTTAACAGAAATATCAGACACCATGTCATTAGCAAAACACAGAGCCTTTGTGTGCTTTCTGCTACATCGAGGTTTGATTCCAAATAAGGCTTCGACACCGATTATCAGCGTTTGTGGCTCAGTCGCTGATCTCAGATGCTGAAAAGTTGCACTTTCATACATTTCATTGGTACTGTGATCCACGGAAGCTTCCTGGTCAGATGACAGGAAGACAAACCTGTTTTTCATTTCAATGCCCTTTTTTTTGTTTTTGTTGTCTGAAAGACGGTTTCTTTTTTTTTACCCTCCTAATGTCAAAGTCCAAGACTGATTTCTTGGTGATGGTGCGACCTCTTGTTTGAGCCGACGGGATTCTTCATTAGTTTGTTGACGGTCAGGTCTTGCTGTTCGATGAAATAAGCCAATGCTAATAATGAATGAATGAACGAACAGATTATTATATTGATGGTTATATTCTATTCTAACCTGTTGGCCGGGCAGCAGGAGACAGCCCAAAGAGGCAATGTTGGTCCCCATTCCCATGGGCTCACTTTGCTTGCCATACTATGAAATATATGTAAATATATTTATTTTCTGACTAAATGAATGAAATAATGAAATGAATGCATACGTGCCAAGCATTAATTTAAGTGTTACACAATACCAGTCCTGATCGGGAGACATTTGTACCGGCTCTTGAGATGCTACTTCAAATAAGTTCTTTCTTTTTTTTCTTTCTTACTTATCTTGGTGTGCATGTATATTTGTATCTTCATGTTTTTACATTGTGTATCTTTTTATCTATGACCGGACCTTGAGTCTGTAATAAAGCATTTCATACATTCATTGTGAGCTATGTATGCCATTTTACTTTTGTTCTGGTTGCAAGACAAGCCAAGAAGTAAGCAATCACAAAGTGGCAGAGTGAGGTGAATAGAGGAATGACAAATAAACAACAAAAGGTAAATTTTGAATATGCCATTCAAAGTGACCTCAAAATCTCATCTACTATGCCGAAACAATCATTTCGTGGCAAGTGAGTGAGGAATGGAGGTTGATATTACAAGGTTGATGAGGAGATCAGTGATCAGGCTGACAAAGTGAGATGAATGAACCACAATCTAGAGGAAGCTGGAAAAGTGTGAGGGGAGCATCACACCCACGATATAAATTATGACGCACAAAACAGATGGTCAGGGGACACAAAGACATTGGCTGTGGGTGGCATCCATGACCAGTTTTCACCAGGCAATATAGTTCAAGCAATCCGAACCGCACCATTTTCAACAACCTTACAATGGGGGCATCAACTGCAACGGTACATTATGAATTGGGTTTTGTCGCCACATAGTAGTTTCTTGATTGGCAGAAAGCAGTCATTCTGTGCAACAATGAAATTGGAAAAATACAGTCGATCGCAACAGAGTGGATTAAAAACTTAATTTCTTATCTGAAGCTATCTGATGCAGCACAAACCTTAGTAAAGTGTCAGGCGTCTTTCCTTTGTTAAATTTCTTGGTGATTTTTACTGTGTCTTGACTCAACATCAGCATCTGCCTGACAAATACTAAGATGGAAACGCAAGACCAAGCAAAACCTACACTGAAACATCTGGGGTACACGCGCACACACACACACGCGCGCACACGCACACACACACACACGCGCGTGCGCGCGTGATCCATAATTTGCATTGCATTAAGACAGCAGCACTCTCATACACAAGCAATTCATTGGAGAAGCTAGACACAAAACTCAAACATTAACATTTAAAAAAGAGCAGTTGCTGTCATTAAGGCCTCATGGATTTTATGTGATGACTTGTTGTTTCTTTGAATTTTATTAAGTTAAATAGTTCAGGTTTTCGAGAGCTTTTACATGGTTTTACTGTTAATAAACATGACACACTAAATTATACGTCTTTATCTTTGATAACTCTCTTTGAAGGGAATGCCATCACTAAAGGACTAAGAAGTCAATTCCTATTATAAAATGATTGTATTCTTTCACCCAAAAAAACTCATTGTATCATACCACTTAACCTTATGAGTCTAATCATAATCCCACTGAATCGAAACAAATCAAATTGCTCTACTTTAAAATTCCAATGTATCAAGATAGAAAGTAGCGAATCATCTTTTATTGGCAAAATACACATCCTTAATATTTATCATTGCTTTCCATTTGCAGTTGCTGTCGCATTTCTTATCTGCCAAAACTTTGAAAAAGAAAAGAATGTTGCTGAATTTCAACAATGACTCACAGTTTCACTGGGAAACATTGTAGCATCAATGTGATTTTATGTTAACCAGAAACATTTTTTGTATTGTCTTGCAAAGGTCAGGCAGGTGTTGAATGTCAATGTTCAGATCATTTTTTTCTCCAAACTCCCAAATATTTGATTACTTGGATACCTCAGAAAGTCACTGTTGAGAGAGAAGGCAGTCAAACCATCTATCGCATAAAACCAATGAATATTGTCACTTTCCACAAAAAAAACCCTTAAAAAAAAACGGTCACACTGTTCCCTGAAAACACAACAAAAAACAGATGTAGCACCAAAAGCCCAAATCTAGATTTAAAAAGCTGCTGCTCTTTGTTGCATGCTTACGATGTAATGTTGAGATACCTGTAGTGTTTGTAATGTACTATTCATAGAGATGTTACCATCAACACGGACACATTACTTCAGCGGAGGCCGGGGGGGGTTGATGGTTCGCAGCCTTTACCGGGTCGGGGAGACTTATTACAAAGGTTTCCCAGCTGTTTTTTTAGACACGTTACAAAGAAGCAGTGCCTGCTCAGACGAAGGCTGAAGTGACACCCGAAACTGTCAGCTCGGTAAGAGGTTTTTTTTCTTCATTAAAAAAGACAATTGTCTGATTAAAAAAAAACTAAAAACCTTAAACCTATTTCATCTGCTAAGAAGACAAGATGAACGTGATACCACTAACCGTCACCATGTTTTTCGCCAATTTAAAAACCTCAGCTACACGGTCAACGCCTCCAGCAGAAGAGTAACCCGAAAGCCTGTACGAGTCAAGTGAGAGCCACCAACACAAGCCTCTTCGACTCTCTTAGAAGGCAATGTTGATGAATGTTAATTCCTGTACGAGGCTTTAGAATTAAAGATTTAAATAATACATGTACTGTTGTAATCTTCGTCTTAATTATGTAAAGTATTCTAGCGTCGCTGGGAGACTGAATGCCGACCCAGCATGCTTTGCAGGCACCAAAAATTTAATAGTGTTTAGAGGCATGTTTTGTGTCAATTATTTCTTCAGTCTTTCTTTTGGTTGTTTCCCTATTAGCTAGTATTTTATTCACTTTGCAATAAGTTTGGTTTTGATGTGATACCGTGATTGTGCATGACATGCTGACTAATGACTTGCTAACACTCGCCATCGTGTAGGGTGTGAATAAAACATAAGCTTGTTGTTCTGTTAAAAAAGTCAAAGAGCTATTGCCCTCATTGCCTTGTGAGTGCCACATTAAATAAAAATACTGTTCACATGTTTTAAACATGCTGATACCCACATACATAAGAAATCCTGGGGAGGCTCGGGCAAACCCTACTTTGTGGTTTTTCACCTTTTGCGGGGGGTTCTGGTCACCATTAAACATGAAAAATGAGGGATTACTGTACATTTATTGTTACATCCCTTGTAATAATGCTTCTGATGCACACCTGTCAAAATAACGATTTAAAAGACAATTCTGATCTGGGACCATGCACGTTGAAAGTTTTTCTGTGCAATACATTGCGCAATTCAGTTTACGAAAGATTCCATTCGTAAACTGGCAACACATCTCAAATTTGTACAATCTTTTGACCTGCATGCAATCACCAAACTCAAGTGATGTGAAATAATATCTTTGTTGACGTTAATCTGCTCAAAATATTACATTTATAATCAAAGGTTGTCTACACTTGCCTCATTAAATCAAAGTTAGAGTGCGTTGTGTCATCGCTCCACCGCAGTGCGAAGGGGGATGAGGGAGGTTTTGAAGGACAGCTCTTACACCGAATGGAGTTTTAATTGGCTGTTAGGCTACGCTCGTTTAAATAATGTAGGGCAGCACTGAGAATCTAATTATGTTTGAAAAATCACATGACTCTGACGAGAGGGCTGTAGGTACATCTAATTTCTTTAATTGCAAATCTTTTTGGTCCTCATTCCTCACTGCTTTGTTTACACGTTCACACCCACTGAGGAGTCAAGGAAAAGTAGAAATGTTTGGAGAAGTGTGAAATCCTCTCCCCGAGATATTAATTTCATGGAGACATTAATTAAATATAAAATGTCTCCATGGCTGAATTATTACAATCACAACACACATCCACGCATTACATTGTTTGAAATGGAATTGAATTAAATTCAAACGCTAGTCACTCTATGTTACCATATATTGTGGACAGAGCCGATTGCGAGTTGGCTTTCCCAGCCGCTCAACAAACACACACACACACACACACACACTTCATGTATAAAGTTGTCATCAGATTCCCCAGAGGAGAGTCAGAAGAAGAGCTGCATACTCCCTTTACAGGTCCAGGGTTGTATTCCCCCTTGTTGTGTGGAGTAGTGAGTAGATGAGAGTCTGTCACAGAGGATATTCTCAAAATCTGATCAGGCTCCGCTTTGAAATATAGATACGGGCCGGTATCTATGCGTGTTACATCTTTATTGTATATGTCTTCTTTTGTCACCTTAACGCTCTCAGAAAATGGAAGGGACTCTCGTTCTTGATTATAGCTCCTCCATGGAGACACCTCGATGCGTACTTTAGACGGTTGACATCCTTCTATCTCGCTGACTTTTTGTTTCGAGGCGAGGCCGTGAATAGTTTTGGCCACGAGAGACGGTGGTTCGCAAAAAAACAGAAGTCGCCTCATCACAACACGTACTGTACTAAACTTTTGCAATGACAATTCAAAAAACTCCTTCCAGTTTCTGTCGAGTATCGACCCGTCATTGTTCGTCTTTGTCTCTCTGCTACTCTCTCTTTAAGTGCCGCGCTAGAATCTTAAGGTCGTACTGCTGCTCTGGTTTACGGCCCAATTTTCAACCCGTCAAAATGACGGACGGCCTTAAATATTCCCCGTCCACTCTTAAAAAAAATCCGTCAATGATGGAAAATTGTCGGTTAATGTAACCTCTTCAGAAACAGAAATATAAAAGATGTAAATGTTTATACAGTCTTGTTTAACTTAGATTTCGTTACAAAAGACAGGCTTTGTTATCAGAAATCACCCCTCCTCCTCCCGAGTCCTCACAAATAAAATGTGAAATCTCGGTTTGCTTCGGGCTCGGGCCTGCATATCAAGTTAAGTGATTGGGCTCGGGCCGGGTCGGGCTTAAATACCTTTGGGCCCGGTCGGGTCTGGCTCAATTTTTTAGGACCGATCTTACCGCTAGTCGCAGTGGAGGCATCGGTAAGTAAGGAGTGTCATAAGTAATGGAATGCAGCCCAGAAACATTGTCATGATGAAAACAATACCAAGTGCAAAACGTGATGACAACATAATCCACACAAAAGAAAAGCGAAATAATCTCTTCCAGTGTCGAATCATTACCACTGCAAAACCCAATATTGATCAAAATCTCAGCTCATGATATTGCGCTTCATCTGCTTCGCTGTTCGTTCTTTAAATTTGAAAACTCCTTGATAGCAATAACTTTGATGAAAAGGCGACCGGTCTAGGGTGTGCCACGCCTCTGCCCAAAGTCACCCGACAAGATTGACAAGATATTAAAAATGAATGGTTGGATAACAGTAAGATTTAAATTAGCATTATACCTATCATTTTTGATCAACAGCATTTATACACTTACTTATTAGGCATTACAGAAACATACGAATGATTTTGCTACTTAGCAATGCTGTCAATTTGTCATTTTAAATTTGTACATGGACTTAATTATATGGGGCAGCTATTTTCACAGAAGTGCATGCCTCTGAAGATGAGAAGACGCTTTGAAGAGAGTGACCTTGTCAGCAGCATCACAGAATGACAAATGACGGACGCAGCGACACGCCTGGCCTGCAGGATTGCCTGCGCTCCGGTCTACGAGCGACTTACTCAGAAATGGCGTGCGTGCTTTTGTTTTGCACACAGCTCAATGTGCCTCGTGGAAAGTTTTAATGCGTGTGTCCCTTTATGCGTCCTGCCTGCAGAGCGGAGCCTGATCAGACCTTGAGAATATCCTCTGTGACAGACCGTCAGGATGAGCTTCTCCTTCTTTTGACACTCCCCTCTCATTACGACACCGCAGTTCTGTCACTGTTCACTCTCCATGTCCTCATCCATTTCTGGAAGGCCAAGATGTGGGTATTCATGCGCAGTATTTAATTCTCTTATCTCACCCAAGGGAGTGAAATGAGAAATGCAAATGGACATCAAAAGTGCAAGCACAAACAGAGTGAAACCTTCCCATATCAGTGTTTATAAGTTGTTTATTTGATTGTTCTGTTTGAAGACACTAATAAAATGCTGAAATTGGATGGTAGAAATAGAGGTACCAAATAAACCGAGATGGAAAAAGCACTCACATTCTGTACTTCAGTAGAAGTACAACTACTCGTGTTAAAAAAAAAAGTACCCATTCAAAGTAAAAGTAAATTAAGAAATACGGAATGAAATGTACTTGAAGAGTAAAAGTAAAAAGTATTTGTGACAAATGTTCCCTCCTCACATCATACAGTTGGAAGATGATTAAACTTGAAACACACCGTAAAACTGATTGAGGATTGTTTTCTAAATTGTGATGTGACAAATCATTCAAGTAGTTTTTTTTTTTTTTAAATCAGCACTTTTATTATCATAGTGCAACTGAACTACAGAGACAAAACTGCACTTCATCCTTATCTCATAAAAGCATACTGTAACAAGAAAATGCCTGCGATATCTCTTTTTCATTATTTATTTACAAAGAAAATTTGACATTTTGGTACAGAGTTTAGCAAGCATCACAGAATGTTTGATTTCCTTTTGCGGACCACATAAAATGATGTGGCGGTCCAGATCTGGCCCACGGGCCTTGTGTTTGACAACTGCACACTGAGCCAACCAAATCTCAAACTTCTTGAGTCGTGTATCCTTCCCTGAGGCCTGGGTTTGTGCGATTTAAACAAACAAACAAACAAAACATTCAAATCACTGTTGTGAAGAAGTCGTCTTTTGTTTTAGGATATGCAGTTTTAGGATAGAGGGAAAATGTGGTTTGGCAATATCTGTCATATCTGTTCAGATTACAATTACATTTTTTGCAATTTTCAAACTGACCCATAATCCACATCAAAATGGACATTTTCAGGGTCCAGTTGCCTAGTATCATTACTATCCATTTAGCCATTCATTCAAAGAATTAAAGCAAATTTGCTTTTATGATATATTGCACTCCACTGTGACAGACATATTTCTTGTTATTATTACCAAGAGAGAATATTGCACTGTCGGGGCATGAGCTGCAATATGTTCCTTCAATCTCCTCGGCAGCCCCTGTAGATCACAGCTAAACCAATTAGTGCGGTAAGTCGGAGGGAGGTGAGACCGATCGATTCTGATGGATAGTGGTACAGTATGCTTTTTCCATAGAAAATACATACCTACCTATCTATTATATACCTACAATATATATTAGACTATTATAAAAACAAAACAAAATTAATTTCAGAGGACTTGGGGATTGATCTATTAAATTACTTTTAATCCACACTATGTCTTTTGTGTGTTATCATTACCATTCAGTATACACTGGAAATGTAAAAATGGACTCCCTCTTCAGATTATTAGTTATAATACGCATTAAAACAGTTTATTTCAGTCGTTTGATTCAAAAAGTAAAACTATGATTACTACAGATTCATGAAACACATACGGCAATACTTCAAGTCTCACTTTCAACTGTAATGATTGTCTTAGAGCTAATAAAACCCCAAAATTCAGTGTCTCATAAAATTGGAATATTTTGCTAAACTTCATTATTGTGAAGTATTAGTGCTACACTCTCATCATTTATTTTCTTGGAACACTTGCAAATGCTTCCGAAGCCTTTAAATGGACTTTCGTCTGGTTCAGTGGCCTTCATAATGATGGGCAAAGACTGCTGACTTGACTGTTGTCAAGAAGACTCAACTCAACTCATATAGCGCTTTCAAAATAGCGGTAGCTTCTACCGAAGCACTATAAACAAAGCACACAATAACAATATTAATGGTGCAATCCTAAATTAGCAAACAATAGCATTTCTCATTCAGGAGACACAGTCTTTTTGTCCCCCTTGCATTTGTTGGAAGCTGTTACAAGTTAGAGAAGCGTAAGATAGAAACCTCCAATTGCGAGTTGCCTGTGAGGGCCTCAGGATCAAAACTGTCTCTGTCACAGCATGGATGATGTCATTCACGTTTGCTACAAGCTAAGTTTGAAAGCAACATGACTCCATTATCTAGTCAGATTTAGTGATCTTGTTAGCCTTACCTAATTTGATGACTCTCATCTCCTCTCGACATCTCCTTCGGGGACGCACTAGGCTCCAAAGTGATGGCACTTCTTGCGTTGAAGCTTCTGCGGTTGTACCATTGGGGACAGTCCGACAGTGCCAACAGAAATGAGCCTTTTGCAAACGTGCTGCCTATTGTGGTACCATATTCTCCTCCAATGTATGCCACCACCTAAATAGCTGAAAACAGTCAACAGCGTGTCCACACACAATCAACATTAAACAATAAAAACGCCTGAAAAAAAGGATGCAAATTAACACATTTTTTGTAACAGTTGCCCACTCAAATTTCATGTACCAGCAGGATTTGACATTTGCCCTTACTACCAAAATGTCGTTAAATAACCATGACATGACAGTGTTTGTTTGGCCACCACATTCAGCAGAGCTAAACCTAGTCGAACATCGAGGGCTATTGCCAAAAGGAAGCTGAGAGACACCACATCCAATAATGCAGACAGTCGACTATCACAGGAACCTGGGCTTTCATAAGACCTCAGCAGTGGCTCAATCCGATTGCCTGCACGCAACACCTTTTCGATGCTATAATTGATAACCAAGTAAAGCATTGACTGCAAATAAATGATGCACTTTTGCAAAGGCCAACCTATCCATATTGAAAATAATTTTGAAAACCCAGCGAGCTAGGGAAGATCATGAAAACTCCCCGCTGTCTTTAAATCGAGTAAAATATATGATTCAAAGACATGAAAAAAATATTTACTACTAACATACTTTCATTATTATTTTTTTAATCCAATGTATGTTTGGTAATTGCTATCGATGATCTATACCGGGGGTCGGCAACACGCGGCTCCAGAGCCGCATGCGGCTCTTTAACGACATCTAGTGGCTCCCTGGAGCTTTATAAAAAATGTTTGAAAATGGAAAAATATTTTGATAGTAGGCTAATATAGCTCAAATAGATATAGATACATGTTGCAGCTCTGAAAAAGGAGAGCTGTGGTGTTGGTTTTTTAAAACGTACACTTTATTTATGCTTTTAACAGTCTCGCCAAACACAAACACGTCTGCGTCCGACTGTGCCTTCTCTCTTCTCGTTCAACTCGAGAGATATTCAAAGACAGCCTTCAAAAAACGGAAATTCATGATGATTTCACTGACACTAAGAAAAGCGAAAATAATGCAACAAAACAAAAACATCAAGTGAGAAAATCACAAAACAAATTCTATGGGGGCGTTTGTGAACACACACCAAAGGAATGAATAATATAAACAATTCTGAGACATTCCAGTCTCCTACATACATCCAGCATGTGTTTCCTTCATTGTAAGTTTTATAGAAGGCTTTTACTTTTTTGCGGCTCTAGACATAGTTGTTGATTGTTTTTTTTGTCCTATGTTGCTCTTTCAACATTTTGGGTTGCCGACCCCTGATCTGTACAAATGAATATGTACTGCATTTAGGAGGTCTTATCACTCGACGTTAAAAGCGATTTTAGAGGGATTTCCTTCTATTTTTACTTGATGTGCTCAGTGCGAAAAGAATACAGAATATTGTCTAAGACCCCTTGCAACTTTTCTCAGACCAGTTCGTCCATTTAAAGCAACTCGAGAATCTGCAACTGAAACGGTGATTGCTTTTGAACATCATGAGTCATCTGTTGTCACAAAATCAATATTGTGCAAGTCCCAAGACAGTGATTGAGCTGTATTTAACCATAACTAGCAATGAGTAGTCGGCATAAGTGGTTTTACAGACCAATCATTAATACCTATTGAATTTTGATTTGAACTTACGCAGTGTGTCAGCTCATCTTTGGAACTGAAGAGTGCCTTCTACGGACAATGCAATGTCAGCCAGTTCTTTGAGAGTTGCAATTCTGCTTCTTGGTTACTGTCGAGGTGCCCTTGAGCCGGACGAAAACCCTGCGTAGCCTCTGTGTAGTCAATCTATTCTAAAGGGACTTGTGGAGGTTGCGAAATGGTAATAGCAATGGATAAAGAGCGGCTTGTGATGTGATTTGAGTCTATATTGAGAAGCATTGCGAAGCAATTGCAAAGCAATTTCTGACAGGTACTCAAGTGGAATAGGATGATGACTGAAAATATACTGACATTGAAATTGAAATGGGGCCCTGTCTTCACACGTAGTCCAATTACGATTGACTGCTTTGGTGGTGCAAAATTGCACTGGGGATTGCTTCATTCATTTTCAGAATGGGCTCGATTTAAGGGGTTGGAGAAGGCAACAATAATAGTATCAATAATAATCTAAATGTTACCAGCATGAATATTTTACATTTCTTCTGATAAACAACACAAAGTTAGAACAGACCTTCAGGATCGTGTCTTGATGTGCTCCAGCTCACATTCGGGACTTTCTCAAGTTCAAAGTGCAAATGTGAAGCTACTGCTCCTTCTTTTGAGGGCTTTTGGAGTCCAAGGGGCCATTTTTCCAGGCTTCTAATGACCATATAGCTATCAGCCACCTTAGGTAAAGTGCTCACCACAGCTGACATGAAGAGACACATCAGAAGAAAACTTTCGAGGAAACTTATTGAATTCCAGGCACATTCAAAATTTCACAGGCAGAGTGTTTTCGAAGTTCAAAAACAAAGTCTGGGTCCGCCACATCATCATCTTCGTCCGTCTCGTCACAGCTGACGGCAGGGTGACCTGTCACAACCACTGTCAGCACCCTCTTTTCCAAAATACAGCTGGGCAGATTGAAGGTCATAAAACTAAAAAACAAGTCCATGGTTTCCCCGAGACCTGCTTTCACTGGTACCTGACACCATAATTTGCCTTAGCAAACACGATGATTTAAAGCAGGAAAGAGATGTTTGCCAAATGATAAGCGCATCAACCTCACAGTGTAGAGGTACCGGGTTCAAATTCCAGCTCTGGCCTTCCTGTGGGGAATTTGCATGTTCTCCCGATGCCTGCTTGGGTTTTCTACAGGTAATCCGGTTTCCTCCCACATTCCAAAAAAACATGCATGGCAGGCTGATTGAACACTCCAAATTGTCCCTAGGTGTGAGTGTGAGCGAGGATGGTTGATGTCTCTGTGTGCCCTGCGATTGGCTGGCAACTGGTTCAGGGTGTCCCCCCGTCTACTGCCCAAAGACAGCTGGGATAGGCTCCAGCACGCCCCGCGACCCTTGTGAGGACAAAAGTGGTTCAGAAAATGGATGGACGGATGGATGGATGGATGGATGGATGGACTAATAAAATGACTACTCCGTCCATGCTGAACTATAGGAAGCAGGACATGATCTGAGAGAGCAACAAGTGATTTTCACAGAATAAATCCATATTAGTGATTCACAAAGTCTAGCAATCATATCAAACACAATATGGATATGAAACATGAAACCTCCTCAGGCAAGGTGCATCATATACAACTTTATTTTTTGCTCATGCGCTGCACTCGCTCACATCCTGCGCATACCCTGGGGGTTAGGTACCACTGTCCATAAAACCTAGTGACGCCTCTGGATATGAGTACTGGGATTTTTGGCATTCAAATGGTAATGTTTGTCTCTAAAAAGAGGTAATTGTGTATCAATCGATATATTCACAGTTTTAATGCCAGTTAATCTTCACCATTATTGGCCCCAAATGAGGTTTGCATTAATTGCAACACATTCTCTTCTAATTATATTTTTGGATATCCTGTATAGGATGCCAAACACCTCCATGTGTCTTAACAACTGCAAGTGGGGGGAAGCCTCATTTTGCTGTTGCAATGCACCCAAGGGCTCTATGATCTGATAGTGCTAGGATATGGCAGCTGTTTTGCGTTCACACAATGTACGAGCAACATAGATTGTGTTACTTCTGAGATATATGAATTTCTGAATGTGTCACAGCAACCGCATGTCTATTCTGTTATATATTTAGGTATAAAGACAAGAGTGTTATGGGTTTAATGAGTAGTTCGGAGCCATTTTTTCCCGTTGTATCGGCAGAGGGTGTAAGGCAGGGGTGTCCAAAGCTGTCCCAGCTCTCCCAGCTGTAACACACCTGATTCTAATGATCAGCTCATCAACCAGCTCTGGAGCAGCATTAGAACAATCCCGATGATGTGAATCAGGTGTGTTGTTCCTGGGAGAGCTGGAAAACAGGCAGGACAGCGGCCCTCTAGGTCCGACTTTGGACACCCCTGGTGTAATGAAACATGCTAATTGTGCAAATCACATGGTTGCTATGAAACCGTCTTAATATTTCCTTGGCCACCACCATTTGCTCTGTCAGTGGGTCCTGTCAACAAAGCTGTGGGACAATTGAAGTCAATGTTTTTTTTCCCAAACAAGTTTCAGAACTCTTCTTCAGATTACATTTGCATTTGGACGTCATAGAATTAGTGTAGTTATCACTGAGGTGTCTTCACTGTTGTTGTCATGTTCCGCTGACTTTTGGTTTTTTTTCTTTTTTTTTCTGTTTCAGCACCAACTGGCTTGTGGGGCGTCACCCTTCAGCAGTGCACCTGTGTCTGATCAAGGCAATCAAGTGGCTGCATATTTAAGGACTCTGACTTCCTGTTTTCTTTTCTTGCTCTTGTTCACTGCTTTTGCCCAAGTGCTATTTTCTAGATCTCTCGTTCTTGTTCCTAGTCGCTCTCTCCTCATTATAGAAAGCACTGTTCTTTCAGCATGGGATTCAAATATATAAAAAACCAGGGTGGCATTAAAAAAATGCTTAGAATGTCAATTTCATTTATTTATTTTTTACCAGCGTCTTCACCATTATTAATTGAATAATATGAAAATGACCCATACTTTGTTTTCTTTGGCTGCGTTACCTTAGTTGACCGAATGGTAAACTTCAGGTGGGCAGACACACGCATGACACACAGAATTATTCACAGGAACACACACATTTGTCAGATTGGTGCCTCCTCTGTCTGCATGAATGCTTGCCTCTCACTGAAAATGGACTAACTGGAGATTCCATTCACTACTGGATGCAGTGGCCTGTACATGACTGCACATGAGCCACTGAACCTTGTCAGAGCGACGTACACACCCTGGCCAAGTCATACTTTGTATGGTGGAAATTAAAATAAAAACATCTCTTCAAATGTTAATCAAAGCGCTGAAGATGATCAAATAAATGTCCATTTTGAACTGATATTTGAAGTGTCGCCACTCATGATAAAAAAATTATATATATATATATATATATATCATGTTTAAAGTAATGGTTTTATTATTTGTTGGTATTTAATTGAAAATAGGAAAATACACGTGTTACCCTTTTGCAGAGAATACCACTTCCTTGTGAAAGAGAATGCCGTGCATGGGGGATTAAAGTGAGACTGGATTAATTATGTCATCTCATGCCCATTTGGCGTGCTCTGAAATTATAATCTCTAGTTTTGCTTCCCAGTAAAGTGAGGCACAACAAGAAACATGAATTTTTCAAATGATTAAAAATAAGATGTTAATCCTTTTCAAAATTATTTTCTTTCAAATGCAACTACTGTATTAGTTCAGTAGTAATTCCAAAGGGCATCACAATGCCATTATGGAGAATAATACTGTAAGTAATATATTATTTTGGGGAGAAACATTAGAAAAGAGTGGGATTTTCAATGGGCTCTTTCCTACACTACGGCGTAGGAAAAATAAAACAAAAAAATTCTTTCAAGAATAGATAGTCGTAAGACATTTCCATGGAAGGAATGAGAAGGACAACAAGGGTGCTTTCACAAATACTTTTAAAAGTGTGCCTGTGGTGGTAAGAAGGAAAAATCGCTATCGTTTATCAAGAAAAATTGCACTCAAACGCGTTTGTGTTATATTAAAGCAAGCTTAGAATGGCTTGTGGGAACTTTTCTGGATGAGACGCTACGGCATCTAATGCGCACAGTCATACTCGTTACTTGGCCTGCTGGAAGCGGAGCTGTGATGTAGCATCGTTGAAAGGCGAGTCTGGGTCACCACAGGCTGCCACAGGCAGAAGCTGCTCGCACTGGATTCTGTTCTATTAAAAAGTCGGAATAATAATAATTATACATTTTACTTATAAGATGCCGTTAAAGCATATGGATGGCTCAATAATGATTAAAAACAAAAACAATGATAAGCAGGAGTTGGCCATTAAAAACGAACAAATTTGTATTTCCAGATTCGAGTCTCACATATGTGGAAGAAGTCAGTCAGCCTAAAGTCAGCTGGGATAAATGCCAGCAACCCCCCACGGCTCTGTTCAGGATGAGTGGCGTTGAAAACGAATGGATGGATGGATGTTATGATGTTAAGATGGCTGCTGTGGAGAGGGCACTTGATGATAAAGATGATGATAATGCATTCAATTAATTGATTTTTACATTGTCCCATGCTATTTCTGAATGAAATACAATGACATCCACACATGTCTGCGGAGCTCAGAATCTGTCGACCTGCGCCTTGTTTAAATATCACATTACGTTGCCTGTGTCGCACCTTAGACCTGGTTTTAAGTGGTCTAAAATTTAGCCTACTTTTGGTCATCACATTTTTAGATACTCTGGGGACATGCATTCAAATTCACTAGAACACCAGTCAAGGCATAGCATGGTCTACCGAATTCCCAAACACGCTAAACTAGACTTTCCCCCACACGAAAATGAAGACGTGTTTGCATTTATGCCGAGTTCATGGGCGCGTGTCTATAAAAAATAGGGTCCTGAGATTTCCTTTTAAAAGAGCAATTATTATTCATTCATCCATTCATTTTCCGAACCGCTTGATCCTCATTAGGGTCGCGGGGGGTGCTGGAGCCTATCCCAGCTGTCTTCGGGCAGTAGGCGGGAGACACCCTGAATCAGTCGCCAGCCAATCGCAGGGCACACAGAGACGAACAATCATCCACGCCCACACTCACACCTAGGGACAATTTAGAGTATTCAATCAGCCTGCCATGCATGTTTTTGGAATGTGGGAGGAAACCGGAGGACCCGGAGAAAACCCACGCAACATGCAAACTCCACACAGGGAGGCCGGAGCTGGATTCGAACCCGGTACCTCTGCACTGTGAAGCCGATGTGCTAACCACTGGACTACCGGGCCGCCCAAGCAATAATTACAATGTACTAAATATTTTGGGCTTTTCTGCTAATTAACAACTTGTAAAATCTCGGTTGATATTATTGCATACCTTCATGTAAGCCCCATAAGCATACGTGTCAATTCGTAGTCATCTTTTCTAAAACAAGGGCACCCTGCATGAGAGCCCATATTTTTAATATAGCTACTTATCTTGAACAGAATATAGAATGTCGCACATCTGTCTGCTTTTATGCACCAACCAGAGTGCATTTTAATCACAGCATACTTCAAATTCCTTTTCGGCGAAGACGGAGTCCCTTGTCAAACCACTCCAGTGGTGCTAATTAATGAGAAACAGTTTAATCGAGTGAAGCAAATTCTTAAATTTAATGTTGGAATACCCCTACGGACGCTTCGAGTGCTAAATATTATGATACGAAGCTCGGTGCAGTTAAATATATCGCCATGGTGAGTTCCCTAGAGAGAAATGATTGTATTCAGATGTAATACTACAATAAATAAAAACTGCAGTGATTTGTCACGTTAAATTCTTTTGTATAGTTGTCTGTGTTAAACTGGACAACACCGAAACAATCACCGTCATGGTATTTTACTTATCGAATAGTAATATATGTGGCTAGTCTGCTTAGAAAGGACAGTCAACGCCAATCAGTATTGACGTGAAAATTAAATTAAACATCAGGTCGTAGAACAATAGTGAGCAATTGAATTACTTCACCGTTTAAAGTAATTTGTCCTAATGGCTCTGGTACAGAAACAATGAGAGAGGCCAAGTCCTATTGCAAACGATTGAAAACTCTGAACCTGAGATGAGATCAAGTCATAGAATAGCAAGTCTCAAGTAAAGGCTGCTTCACACCCAGCATTGCAGTCAAAACCCATTTTTAAAATACAACAGTTGAACAAAATAATCAAAACTGACTCCGTTGATTATTATGATTTAACATTTTATCTTTACGTTGAACATATAAAACAAATGAATTCTTTTCAGTGGTCACGTGCCAAGTCAATGTCCATTTTCATCAAAGTCATCTAAACGGTAAATCGAATTGATTCAGTCCATCGGCACAGGTCCTGTCAAAATCATGTCGATAGCATCAGGAGGGCTAACTACTCCTCTGCTCAGAAATTCCAGTGCCACTTCTCCTACAATGACCCTTGGGGCATGTGGTAAGGCATTAAGTGCTTCACAAACTACACTATCAAGGATCGACAATGCTCAAAACACCGTACCCTGCAAGATACCCTCAACCGGTTCTACGCTTGTTTTGAGTACCCCCAACAACACCTCAAATGTCAGATCCACACGCACACCATGACACACACCAAACTTGCAATGAACTCTTGCATAACACTTGCCCAAACATTGAACTCTGTTCCAAAAATCGCTGACACATTTCAAGTGAAAAAAAATAAGAGGCAGTCCCATTTTAATAGGTCCCTCATCACTAATGGATAACTTTCTGCATTTGATTGTATTTTGGGGATTACAGAAAATGCCACCTTTGTCCTCACATAAATACATACGACATATTTGCAAGTGAAATTTATACCTTTGAATTCTCTTTTAAGAGTTCTTTTATAAAATTATACACATTTCTTTTGTGAGTCATTACACAGCAGAGATGAATGCCGAGCTCCAACATTGGATCTACACTGCTCTCAAACACAGGGCACTGCACGCTGGTTCATTTGCTCACTGGCTCGGAAGAAGAAGCCCTCTCGTGTTAAAAGATTGGTTTAATATTGCAGAGAAGGCGCAAGGATGCATTGACTATGTATGACTGAATTAGAAATGGCCACCTTTGACGACGTACCATTTTCTGCTTTATTCACTTTCATTATTCTGCACAGTCAGCGGAGTGATAAAAAGACATCCCTTTGTCCATAATTACTCACCTTCTGCTAAAATCGCCTCCGTTTGTGGCATTGATCCACAACCATTTTACAATTGTATTTTACATGGACCCTGCCGCTGTATGGTTATTTATTAGTGATGTATTTCATAACTTTGTCAATGTGTGGTAATTAAATAATCCCAACTAGTGTTCATCCGATAAACTAAATCATCAGGCCCCACACTGGTGTCACTGACACAGCACCATGCGTTGACAGGCAGGAGGGGGGCCTATAGTTTATTAAATGGAGTTCAATTCGTTTGATTAACAGTCTGTTATTACTCATGACAATTTAATGAATAAAACAATTCCACATGAAGAGTCCACCGCAAATTCCGCAGCAGTTTATGGGAGACAATAACCACCATTAAATCATGCGTTATTTCATCCAAGACCGTGCTACGCTACCCAGACCAGGGCTTATGTCCTCCATATGAGCTGAATGATTGTTCACTTGATCATGTATTGACGTTTCCACTCTGACTCATATGTGGTGCGATGTTTCGCTCCGTCGTTAAGATGGGGGCATAAAAAGCTGCACTATTTATTTCCTAGCTTCCATGCGCAAGGCCTCGAAATCCGTGTGACTTTGTTTGTTTTGTTTTTTTCGAAGAAATACTTTTTCTATAAATCCTTTAGAATACATTTGTCAGCGAAAGTGGCCGGTTGCCGACACAGGCTTCTTTAGAATATTAAAATCTCTATTGCTTTTGCTTTTCCAGGAACATGTATAGTGTGGGAATGTGTTTTTTGCATTAGCGTGTGTGTGTGTGTGTTTGTGTGTGTGTGCGTGTGTGTGTGTGTGTATTTATGTATGTGTATACATATATATATACTGTATAACTAAATCATGGATGATAGAAATAAATTTTACAAATAGAAAAGAAGAACAAAAGAAGAAACCAATATGTGGTAGTCCGTGCATTTTATCTGGCACTATCACATTGTTTAAATCACTCGTGCATGACGCAAACTGACAGGGGTGAAAAGCCACATTTGCACCAAGCAGTGCAGTTCAGTTCAGCTCGCTACAGTATGATGAAGCCTGATCATGCTCGCATTTCCCACCTCAGGGTGTTTTGGGGAAGGGTGGAAAAGGTTTATCTCCATTGTTGTGGAAATGGTGTTTAAAGAGGACATTTAAATGACAAAATGTTTTTTGGGGCCATTTATAGTGTGAGCCCGAGATTGCTTCGAGATGATATCAGCCATGAGATTTCTCAACCTAAGTTGCCACAACACATGGCACAAAGTTAAACACCAACATGTACTGTAGACACAATGAAGCTGCTTTCATAGCCCATCTCAAATAAAAAGTACACAAAGAACAACTTTTTCTTGTTGTTGTTTTTTTTAAAACCATCTTATGCTGTTGATCTTGCCCTTGTCTGATGGTGGCCCTTGTCTGATGGTGAAATTTTTAATCGGTGTGCTATGGAAATGGCCCGAGCGTTTGGTGACTGCAAGTACAGATTTTGAAAGTATTGATTCTCACAAGAACCATTTATACTCCGTTTAAGGTGCATGAGGAGTTGCTGAAGTTGTGTCCTCACAAAGCACAGACATATTCAACAATGTGGATGAGTAGGCTTTTTAATGTGGGGATTTTGAATAAGATGCAGGACAAATTTCGTACCTTTAAACTATTTGAGTGAGTTGATCTTTCTGAAAAAATGTACATAAATATACATATAAATGTTGCAAGAGAAAATTAAGAAAATGTTGTTCCCAATTCTATTCTTTGGGGGGAAACATCTTTGGATGCATGCAAAGTCAGTGACTCTTATTGAAAACTTTAATATTTTTAGAAATAAATCCATCATGAACTGAATGGAAAAAAAATACCATTCTGATCTAAATCAATGAAACTTTTCACTATGTTCGTTTTTCCTGAAACTGTTGATATATTAAAGCCGCATTATTCCAATACAAGGGTTAGAATGGGTTTTATATGGTGAATTTGAGGAAAATCAACTGGCTTCTATAAACATCCTTCGAAACACGAATGAAACACTTAATCGCCACACATTCTATGGTAAAATGTATCTCAAAAATAAGATGATCTGATTTAGTTGCAAACTATCTGCCCGTAATACATGTTTAATTAATTCATCGGTGAATTACATTGCAGCAAACACTGCAGTCAGCAGCTGCCCTCTGTATCACCTCCACAAGGAAACAAAGAACGAACGGATGTAAACGTTAGCATGTGTTAATTGGCCAGGCTTATTTCCGAGATCCATTTGTTTTGGTTAATGAAGCCTATACTATATGCAGTCACTGCATGATGACAGCCATAAATAAAACCTTGGCTAAATGGGCACACTACGGTTATTCTTTTACTTCATTCCATGGTCAATGGACCATACGCACAGCGATGCATCGAACATTTCCTGGCGAAAGATTAGGCAGCGTAAGAGTTTCATGTTTTTGCATGTTTAAAGTTTCGCTGCGATGCCATCTGAAGGAAAAATACTCTTTTATAAAAAAAAATAATTGTTTGATAACGTGCGTTCGTAAAAGGTATATTCAATAGTTAGGTGCTGGTCCATTTCACGGTGAGAATTTCGTCAAAAGTCATGACCTTTACAAGACGAAGAGATGGCCCCCCTCTGCCGTCTGCTGACGTAAACTTACTCAAAGGAAAGAAGCGCTAGGCAGACAATTCTCCAACTTCTCCCAGGAGTCTATCAGGTATCTGGACAGGCGCGTTGACCTTCACCTGACTTTTTTTTTTTTTTTTGTCGAGCTGATAAATTCCATAACTTTAGTATTTCAAAAATACAGCGAGAGGCTTGGGTTGACAATTTTAGACAGAAGACCGCGCAAAACAAGAGTCTGCCGGAGGCGATAAAACAGGGAGGGAACAGAGGAAAAAACACGAGAGAACTCTTTCTTTAGTGTTCCTAAATTCTTTAACTACTTAACGATGATGCACATACTGCATCCTTTTGTCAACTTCTTTGCTTTGTTCAAGACTTAGTGTACTTTCTTGAGCTTCCTATTCGCATAGGGGCATATTCTCACAGTAAATCAATTGCTTACGCACATTGAAGGTGCAGCGATTCTCCCATCAAGGCTTAAGACACACCCAACTGCGTAACCACTGAATTCCATGTGACCCATGCAATTCAGAGGATGCCTGCAAGTCCCGGACTGCAGTTTTTCTGAGACACGTGAATTCCGTAGCCATTCATTTGAAATATTTTTCACTCTTTTGACTTGCATGTGGTTCTGGAAGTTAGATACTGATTGTCCCCAATGACGTGCACGGCTCATCGAACTGGCTACAATGAAGGAGCATGTGCATTTGCATTATGTTGTATTTAATAAATGCAATAAAAGTTCTTTAATCAGAGAACTGTGCTCATGACTGAATGCATATTCGGGAGCTGTTCCATTAATTGAAATACGAATGAGCAAGCCATTGTTTAAGAGCCATGTAGAAATGCGTTCCGCCGCACAAGCGCGGCTCTTCTATGAATTCTATGACCGGCATATGACAAATGAAAATTAATGATTCGAAATCTAGAACTCACCATTGCCACCACTAGCAGGAGTCAGCGAGTAGCCGCTCGGTCACGCGTCCGTCTCCTGCCGAGCACGGAAGGAGTTCATTGAATTAAAACGTGCAATATGATGTTTCACCCTCCAGAGGCGCCAGTATTTAGGACCGCCTCGTGAGAGCGGAGGAAGAAAGCTGCTTAAGTCTCTGAGAAAATACATGCACGACTAGATTTGACAGGTGGACGCCCTCACTTCAATGTCGTTCCACCCAGACTGCGTACAAGTCAAAGGGAAAATCTGTGCAGGCAAAAAAAAAGGGTATGTTGCAGCATGCCTTTTCTGACATAAGCATCCGAGAGAATATGTCCCAAACTGAATCTATAGACGGCAGACTGGGACATTTATCTCAACGACCTCGCTCAATTCCCTTGTTTTAAATCTCATTGGAAGCTATTCCTCCTGACCTGTTGTTCTCCCTCAGTCCAGAACAGATTTTTCATGACTGTGTATAAGTCTAGTGGCAGTCCAGTCATTTATTTCTTCCCGAGTTGTCCCTGGAGAAGTGAAGGGCACCTCACATTGTAAAAAAGTGTTTTTACCATTTTTATCCTTGCTTGTTTTTTGCCTTCAACAAAAGGTGCAATATCATCATAAAAGGTTATTGGTCGCTCACCAAAACAACACAAGTTAAATTTATCACGTACAGTAGGAAAAGCAACTATGGAAACTGCATTTTGTTTTTTTGCAAACAATACCTGGTTTTCCGAGCCCACCATTATTTCATTATTTCTGTGTGGCCCGTACATCAATTGCTATGCCAACAGTAACTATCTCGCAAATAACCGCCAACTTGTCTATCATCACAAGCAATAGAAAACATCATCCTTGCCTATTTGTTATTACCTGAAATCCTACGACAGAAGCATAAAATGGAAACAAAGAGCTGTTCGGTGTTGTGATGGCTCATTTCCTGACTAAACAGGCCTGCATTAATTCTAATTGTGCACAAGCTGTCCACACTTGGCTTCTCAAAGAGCTCAGTGTGTCAGGGTTTCTGTCGGAGCTGCCTCTCAAAGATAAAGTGGGAGGGAGAGCCGATATTCCACACAACCAGCGATAGCCAATTTACCAGGCAACACCGCCGTTGATGCAGAGTGTCACATACATATGGATGTGCTGCGCATAATAAATATGCCCGCGCGCGCTGCAACTCAACCGGCCAACGAACAGGATTGTTTATTGTTGACACTATTGCACGCATACATGTCACCAGTCATGAAGTCTGAAACACTCATCAAGTCTTCAAGCAAAGAGGGAAAAGGAAGAATTTGGGATGGATTTGAAATTGACAGGCCTTCTGCTCTAATGATGGTTCGACTGAACAATTAAATGGCTGATATTCAAATGATACAATATATTTATCATGGTTAAAATAATTATTGGTATTGTTTTGAATATTTAAAATTTTATCAGCAACAAATCAGACCACACAAAATACATGTTTATTGATGAATATTGTCAACCTCAATGGCCGACTTTTCAGTGACGGTTCGAGAGAGAGGCCACTGGGGGCCGTTGTCCTGTTCCACTGAGTCAATAACACAAAATAGCTTCCCGCAGACACTTTTAAGTGGGTACAAAAACAAAAATATTCAAGTTTGAGAAACAACCAACCACCCATGACATGCTGTTTTTATTAAAATGCAGTGCCAACATGGCGGGGCATGACGAGATCCACCTCTTAGAGAATCCAAGAGGTATCTCGTGTGTTTTTCTTTTTTTTTTTAACTATTGATGCCAGCCTTAAAAAAGGTTGGGTGCCTTCCAAGCCAGATTTAAAGGCTCATGATTATGAATAAATGGTTTGTCTTTGACGAGCTTGAAGTTTGTTGTTCATTGGTGCCATGAATGCCTTGTCCCTATGGACCCTCAATAATAAAGCATGACCACGAACAATGCAGGCACACAGCAGATTGCCAGTATTTGTCTTGATATGCCCCAGCTCTATACCAAGTCTTTATTTTGGGATCAAATCTTGCCCCCAGGGTTCCTAATGTCCAAAGTTGTTTCACTGACACCCCTCCCCCCCCCCCCCACCTAAGCCATTGGAGTTCAGTGTTTTGATTTTATGTTGATACTGTATTACAATTTTGTTCCAAAGAATCTTCCTTTTGGTGGTAAATTGTGGACCATTCTGTTGTTCATGGTTTCATATGCATGATGAAAGGTTCCTGTTGAGGTTACTTTAGTTTTTCTAGCCTTACTGCAGTCATTTACATTTTCTCCCTTGACTAGTATGTTGACAAGGTCACAGTCATCACAATTATTAACCCACTGAACTGCTGAACTTATGGAGTACACGCAATTCATTGTGCCCTCATCAAATTATCTGGCAAATTAGCTCTGCCAAAGTCAGATCGGTGCAATTACCTCAAGCGTCTGAGAACTCCAATTACCAAGTCATCTCCACGATTAATACCCAGAGCTTCTGCGTACTTGATATATCTTTAGTCTATTTTCTCTTGATCAAAAACTCTCTTCTTCATCTTCTAGGCAGCGATGCTTGTAGGACATAATTTAAGTTAAATTATTAAAACATTTTTTTTTTTCAAAGATACAAATATTCTTTGACAGTTTTTCTGGATCATTCTATTTCAGATAAAGTCCCAATATCATCAGGTCAGTACGTATAATCCTTAATATGCGAGAAGCAAACATGCTAGATACCTTAGAAACTCAAATTGAATGCGTCTATGATGACTGTTATCCTTAATCCGACATCAAACTGTTCTTTCTTCTCACATCATTTCTCCTCCTTTAAAATTCAGCCAGAGTTCCGGTATTCAATTATCCTGAACAATTCTTTTTTTTTTAGTTACTTCGGTCTCACCAATTGCTCCCTCCTCTTCTTTTCAATTATATTTGTGATCTTATTTTCCCCTTTTTTCCCACCTTATCAGAATATCTATTACAGTGGAACAAGAATTGTGGCTCAGATATGGATGACGTAACCGCTCAGCCACACACCTGTTGAACTAGCACATTACCCCCCCCCCCCTTATTATTTTTGGAGTTTCAGTTAAATACAGTGCATGGAGTCAACTTGGTTTTAAAATTAGTGAAAATATTGAATTAAAACAAAATTACAAAACTCACACAAGTACTACAGGTCTTGCTTGAGAATTTAAGGATAAGAGTTCAGACTTAATGTGAGATTTTCACATGTGACTCAATCCCATCTCGGGTGGCATATCGCACAGCCTTGTTGTACACAGTGACAAATTCTTACTATGAAGTATTAAATGTTTGCAAATTGCTGCAGTCTTAACATTCTTCCCACACAGCATCCCGAGAACATATTAAATAAGGTATTGGAAAGAGTAACCCTTGCATTTTCTTTTCTGTCAATCATTCCTGTACACTACAGTCGATGCGTTCTCTCCATCCATCCATTATACTGCAGTGACTGCCCAAAACGTTGTGCACCACGATATTAAGTTTGTTTTATAAAGCTACCAGTAATTCTGATTTCCTTGTGTGTTTTTGCGTACCTGTCGAATAAATCTAATTCTGATTCTGATGCACCACAAAATGAAGTTTTGTTTTGTACTTCTTCGTCTAAAAACGTATAATGGTAGTTTTACTCATTTTTGCCTTGCACAGTTTTGGTTCTAATTATTAATGACATGTTAAATGTTATTTTCAAAATAGATTTTTTAGACTGCTGACTGCAAAACTTTTCTTGTATCCCTGTAGTCACTAGAGTACCCCGAGCTAATTGATGCAAATGAAATAAGCCCCAAACCTTCCCTTTTTGTTTTTTTAAAACAAAATTTAACAAAGTGATAAACACTCAAAATATTGGTAGCCTTCACATTAAGAGCTAATGTGCACACTACCACCACAATCAAATCACAACACGTGAATAAAATGAATACCATGTGATATTTTTACCTTTAAATTGTCACAGTGAATACAAAGAAGGTGACAGTTCTATACCCTCCTCACTAAGGACTAAATAATACCCCAGACAATTTTGTGCTCACAAATTTCAGTCATGCAGCGGAATACAGAGAAGGGTATCGTGTTTTTCTCTTCAGGTTGCTTAAACTTTCATTGTAAAGTTAGAAAAGGAATCGGCGCTGTCAAGTTCTATTCATCTTAAAAAGTACAGTCGTTTTTAAAGAGGAGCATATTCCCCCGGGGAGTATCTTGACAAGTTTGTTTGCCACGGGTGAATTTCTTGAAACTTTATCGATGGTCTGCGTATATCCGTCAATTCAGCACCCCCCCACACACACACACTGATGCCATCTCATTGGATTTTCTGCAGGGAAGGTCAACACAGAGCTTCACTATACAACTGGTAAATGAAGTGAATCAAGAAGGCTTGGGCACAAATATTGACAAAGAGGTTAAGAAGGAAGACTCAATGGCTCCTCTTTGAAATTTTATACCGTCCAATTTGCACATTTTACAACGTTAATCCATTTTAAAAGAGGCTCACTATGCTCGTCAGTGTTAGTGTTGCGCAATGCAATAAATGAAGGAATGGATAGCATCTTAAGGGACTGACTGGCTATGGGGGCAACATTACATCACATGACTGAAATAAAAATGTAATGGTTTTATTCATCCATCAATCTATTTACTTCCGCTTGTCTGCAGGGGCGGAGCCAGAATTTTTTTAATGGCTTGGTCAGGGTGACACAACACTTCAATCAGGTGTAGCCGTGCATGCATGTGTGCATTCATCATAGATCACACTCAGGGTTTCATCCATCCATCCATCCATCCATCCATCCATTTTTGCAATCCGCTTTATCCTCACTCGTGGGGCGTGGTGGAGTCTCTCCCAGCTGTCTTTGGGCAGTAGGCAGGGGACACCCTGAACCGGTTACCAGCAGCGGTGTAGTGGGGATTTTTTAAGTGGGTGTACGTGATTCTGGGATGTTCTATATATACATACAGAACATCAATCATAGGCTACAACACCAGTTGAACTAACGTTAAATTTAATGTTTTACTACTCCAAAATAATCACAGGCCAACGTTATTAAGCATAACTCGCATTAGAACAATGATCAACAAACATTTCAATAACCCGCAGACAGTGCAAGGCTAAAACCGAAATAAAAATTGAATGTGGCGTCGGGAGAAGTGGGTGGACGGCGTACCCCCGCGTACCACGCCCACTACACCCCTGGTTACCAGCCAATCGCAGGACAGATATAGACAAACAACCATCCACGCTCACACTCACACCTAGGGACAATTTCGAGTGTTCCATCAGCCTGCCATGCATGTTTTCGGAACGTGGGAGGAAACCGGAGAACCCGGAGAAAACCCACGCAGACCCTATGGAGAACATGCAAACTCACGACCTCTGCACTGTGAGGTCGACGCGCTAACCACTGGTCCACTGGGCCGCCAGTCAGGGATTTCACGAAATCAAATCTGCACATATCCACAACAATGCCCATCACACATACAGCGTAATCAAGCAGGAGCAAGTCAAAGTAAAAAGCAAAGTTTTGCTGAGCTTAATTGACTGGATATTGACTTTTAATTTGCCGTGGTTTTCTTTTTGTGTACAATCAAATGCAGTCGTCTACTTCTATCTCATGGATTGATTTGCTGGCTAACAGCCAATCAGAGTGTTCATTTGTTACAGATGACCAATGCCATTTTGCATCTTGTGATCAATGGCCAGTTCATTCAAATCTATCCATCCATCCATTATCCATGACAAAGAGTGTACACGCCCTCTTACAGCTAACTGCATGCTGTAGTGGCAGAAATTGGCCAAATAATTACAACAAAGTAAGTCTGAATTATATCGGATAACCACTGATGGAGTGTCACTGGGCACTGTTTCAGGCAAACTCAAAAACAGTTTTGCACGTTTTCAGAAATTATTATCAAAACGTGTATTTAGAAATACATTTCTGAATTTACTGTAAAGGGTCTTCAAGAATAGTCAGTAAAAATGTCATTTTTAGTTGATGAACACTGAGAGAAGCGCTTGTACGAGCTGCTATACTAGTTAATGACAGCAGCAATCGCGTGCCATTCTATGGACTACATGGATTACTTTAATTCCTCAATCCGCATCCTCGCATGATTTGAAGTCATTTGGTTGCTGTTTACTGGCATGTGGTCAACTCTAATGTAAACATACAAGCCTATAAAAGTCATATTTATTGAGTTGTAGCCAATTGTAGATGCCAAAGTGAACCCATACTATTAAGTGTGACACATGTAATTATTTCATTGCTTACTAACATTTGCGAATGGCAAATGTGACCCTTCATGTGTAAAACATGTAATGACTTCTTACCATATGGCGCGACTGCACTAAAGGAAGAAAAAATGTATTTCCTATGGGCTATTATACATTAGTTTCTCTCCCATCATGAGCTCATGCAGTATTTATTTTATGAAATCAATACTTGAAAGGTGTTCTCTGATTGATTGCTACTGGGCAGCATTACCCACTACAGATGGCAGAACACTGAGTTAAGTCAATTAATTATAGATTGATGAGTCATACAATCAAGAGCAGCAACCGTAAATGACTATCATAGTCTTGATTTGTAGCGTGTGGTTAGAATGGCTTTGTTCTTTGCTATAATCACTTGTAAATTTTGAGTTTTGAGCCAAATGTGAGGTGGTTTAATTATTACTGTTGACTAATGTGCAGAATAACGGGACAGGACATTTTCACAAGGCTTGTAATATTGGCACCGGTAAGCAGTGGCAAATCTGTACGCTGGGTCCGGGCTTCAAAGAATTCTAGGAAAGCATAATCACATTTTATTTTTAGATTAGGAGACTCGCAGCCCTTTTTGTGTGCCTTTTGTCAATGTCTGTCTCGTGACATTTTATTGTGTCCATTAGTGCTGGGTGATATGGAAAAAAACTCTTATCACGACATAGGGCATTTTACCTCACAATTACAATACACCATGAGATACTTTCAGTTCTTCTATTAAAAAACTATACAACACAGAATGACTATTTAGTTATTTACAACTGTATTGCAATATCATGTCGAAATTTACATGGAAGCACGGTAGTTACACTGAAGATGTTCGTATTCCAATCCTAATGTTTGCATTTCAATCCAAGTTCCATACAGCTGACCCTGTTCAGGGTCACAGGGGCATGAAGCCTATCCCAGCTTGGTTTGGACAAAAGGAAGACAAACAGCATTTTTTTTTTTTTTACTATTTAATCACAGGGCTACTTTTAACATTGGTTAAAATATATGAATGAAATGGTAAAAGAGGTACTGGAATTTCCTAACTTTGTTAAAAATGAGCACTGCCAGTTTGGTCAGTGTAGATAAGTAAGTATGTGTGATAAGTATTTGTTGTATGCAGCATGCGTGCACGTGTTCCAGCCACACTGAATGTGCTTGCTGGTTGCTGTTTGCTCTTGGGGTAATCGCATCCCAGGCTGAGCTTTAACTGCTGTGGCAGTTTTTATCAAAGATGGCTGTCATGGACAGGGTCAACTCCCCACGGAATAGTTTGGAGGATAATCCAGTTAGATGTGTTATTATCACCCCTGACAGCTACACTCATACTGTGACCATCTCAACTGTGCTCATGCAGTCTGCTGGACAGCTTTTATTTATTTATACTGTATGTTGATTTTTATTTTTTTATTATTATTATTCAATTTACGCCACAGGCTGGTCACCTCATTCCAGCCTGAGATATGAAAACACCCAATAGCAACAGTGTGTGCGTGCGTGTGTGTGTGTGTGTGTGTGTGTGTGTGTGTGTGTGTGTGTGTGTGTATAGCATCAGATGAATTATATCAATCCAGTGGATGTAAAAAGTCTAATGCCAGGTTTTTGTGATATAAAAACAATTATCGGTACACCAAGACAAACCATTTCAAACCATTTTCCATCATTAAAGTAATTTAATTGTAATCATTTCCAAAGGGGAAGTAAAAATGAATGACTGAAAATGTAGTCGCACAAATGTGCACACCCTCTTACAAATAGATGTGGCTGTGTCCAGAATTAACCAATCACTTTCAAACTCATGTTAAATGGGAATCAGCACACAGCACCATTTAAAGGGCCTCTAATTAACCCCAAATACGTTTCAGATGTTCTAATGGGCTTCTCCTGACATTTCTTTTTTTCTTTCTTGCAGAAAGAAAAAACAGTTTTGTGCTATTTCTATCCGTTCATTTTCACCTTGCTGAAGGCCCTGATTCCAGCTGAACAAAAACAGCCCCAAAGCATCATGCTGCCACCATAATGCTTGGTAAATATGGCTACGGTGTTTTCTTTGGTGATATCTTTTTCAAAATCGAGTCTACTCTTGGTCACCCATTTGCCAGATAAATTCATTAATGTTGTTCACACTAACAAGCAGCAACTTCCTATTTGAGTGAATATTTTTGTTTTTATTCAGTTTCTGCTTGGTGGAACGACATTTTGCTATTAGGGATGGCAACGAATCAGGGGTGATTCAAATGTGGATTCAAGTAGGGGTGAAACAAGTGCGTATCGAATTCAAATTTTTTGCACTCAGATCAGAATGAATCTTATAATAATGGGCTGCAGCACACCGGCGGACCCTTGAGAGGATAAGCGGTTCAGACAATAGATGAGTGGATAATCTTGTGTGTGCTGTCTCTTGAATGGAGGGATCAAATATGTATGACGCAGCAACGTGGGGAGTTCTCCCCCATCCCTACATCATACATGTTGCGCACTGCATGCGTGGCGTGAGCGCGAGCAGATTTGTCAACAATTTGACCCAGAAATGGATTCTGTCATCTGAAAAACCACGCGTGTGTATTTATAGTTAGTAATAGTTAGCTAACGAGCTTTAAATCAACTGTTCAGTTGTACAGTCAATGAAGGCCAACACAGCAGTGTATCAACACCTCTGTCGTAAGCCTCTCTCCACGTCATCACGCATGGCAAAAATGAAAAAAAGGAGAAAGTCTCCTCTCCTCCCTTTGTTTGACACCAGCAGGTGCAATAACTGACCTAGATTCTACCCCAATGTGGAACAGTATCCTGGTTAAAGTAAGCCATTTCAAACAAAAAAGTTAAACATTTGGAGGTTTTATGAGTTTAAACAGCAGCAGGCAGCTGAAAGGTGGTGGCTGCCAGCTGCTGTATTTTATAGTTGGGGAGATTAAGTTTTATCAGGTAAGTGAATGTGAGGCTTTGTTATACGCTTTGGGCCCTCACCGTATGATGTAAATACAGTGCACACAATTTATTATTTTAATTCACTTGGATTTTTCATCTGTTGGATTATGGCGTGATTTTTGGAAAAGTGCAAGATCCAAATCGATTTGAACGTTATTATTCACTGATGTAGACATGAATGGCGTATGGAGATTTTTGAGAGTGATACGATTCAAGAACGGTTCAACTTTAAAGTGCAACGGTTTGATGTAATTATAATTATGGCACCATAATGTATGGCTCAGTTCAAGAGGGTATGATTCATTGAGTTCGGTTCCATTCGATGCATTCACATCTTTAAATTAAGAACACATTTTCTGATTTAAAAATCGGGTTATGTTACACACCGAGAAAAGAAATCAACAAAATCCAATTGATAAATAAACAACGTACAATGATTATATTATTGGATCTTGGAATACTTTTTCGTAAATCCTTCTGATAAAAAACAAAACAAAAATAGGCAATGAAGATTTTGGGACTACCATAATTACAATGGAGCACTCTTTCTGCTGTTGGGCACGACTACTTGTTTGATCTTGCAAGACGCAATAAAAGAAAATGACAACCATTGAGTGCTTAGGTCCTGCATTCAAGTTCGTAAAAATTGATCTGTTATACAGTAAATGGTGATAACTCATTCATCAGCATTAAACACATGCAGTGTTTTGAATAGATGTACAGTAAATGTAATGACTGACATTTTTACAGCGAGGATCAAAACGGCAATTTTATTTAATAAAGTATTGCACAACATTATAAATGGTTGCTCCGTCAGGATTATTGAACCTATAATACACAATATAAAGGGGGTGGATGCTTGTGTGTTGGCTGTTAGAATTTTTATTTACTTTTTCCAGATAATCTAAAGTACGGACTAAATTGTTCTTTTTCAGTAAAATATTTTTACCATAACAGGAAATTTTCCAAAAAAATGTAACACTGAATAACTTTTGGACAGTCGAGCTTTTACTGTCAGTTAGCCAACCGGTGGAATGCTCTCCCTGCTGAACTTAAATCAAAGACATTAACCAAAAAAATAAATATGAATGGCTGAACCACAACAAACTCTCACGTATCTCTGCAGGTTGTCATGAATTTTCATTGTCTTACTTTAATGTTTTCTGCCAGTGGTTGTGTTTGGTTTGTGTTTTATGGGTTTATTTTGACGTTTCTGTGTTTCTTAGTATGCAAGTCCATGGCCATCATGTTTTAGTGCCTTTGCAGTGAGCCAACTAACTAAACCCCAAGCAGACACAGAAACAGGTGTTGAATTAAAATGAGCTTTTATTGCTGGAATTTGCTGGCAGGGTCTGAGTTTATTGTTAATGGCTAGTAGAAAATGGGGGTGTTTGGCCGCAAACTGATGCTGATGGTAATTCACAATGCGGGGACAGGCAGATCTCCAATTTCACCAACAGGTGTGGTCGAGTGTGATAACGACACCTATTTGATTGTTGGCTGAAGTTGTCAGTGCGATCGGGGTGGGGGGCGTGTCAGCGTTTGGCAATACCACTTTGTACTTTTGAAAGGGAGTGAGCTAAGATACAACCAATTCTACTTTTAATGTCGCTTACACAGACCCATCATCAAACCTGAGTCTTAAGGGGGTCAAATGAAATACAGTCAAACTTCGGTTTTCGTCCATAATCCGTTCCAGAAGGTTGTTCGAAAACAGAAATTGTCCGAAAACCGAAACCACGCTCTTTTTAAAATAAAAATGTTTACTGAACACGTCTGCTCACAATGGAAAGCAACACGAGGAAGCGCCACTTCCTTGTCTACCTGAGGAAGCGTCACTTCCTCGTGTAAGGAAGGCGAGAGGTCTCAAATGGTGCATTCAAGTGCGCTCAGTTTGTTCGAGAACTGAAATTTGTTGGTCATCTGAGGCATAAAAAAATAAAAATTTTGGTCAAAAACCGAATTGGTCGAGAACCAAGACGTTCGAAAACCGGGGTTTGACTATATGTGGGGGGCCTCAAGTATTACTGCGGTAATACCGTAAAGATTGTACTTTGCTTTACTCCATATTTTTGATGATACAATATAATACATCGTGATTTATGATCCTATATGGTACACTGCCGCCTGCAGTCATTAGTCTTAAATGGTGTCCTGTCCAACATCCAGTGGCCAGCATTACCGCAGAGCCAGGTCTGTGAAAACTGCGGTCCGCGGGGCAACTGCAGCCGACGACAAATTCTGAATACAGAATTTAATATGGCCTGCACAAGAAGTTTGAGTCTGATGCACTTTACATTTCCAACACCAGATGGCGACAGGCAAAACCAATACAGATTCAGAAGCGTTACGACTTTTCCACTAAAAAGGAGAAATATGTGTCCGTGATTATATCTTTGGTGACAGAGTTCAACCAGCATTTCCAGGATTTTTCTGTCACAGAAAAACAAATCAAGCTGTTCTCGACGCCCTTCACAGTGGACGCAAAAGAAGTAGAAGCGAATCTGCACTTCGAACTGATTGAAATGCAATGTGATAATTCTCTGAAGAGTAAACGTCGACTTATCCCCCTCCCTGACTTGCACGAGTGTTACCTCTGATGAGATGCCACGCAAAAACAATGATGAGCCTTCTCGACTCAACTCGGCTCCACCGACACATGTGAACAAACATTTTCTTGATTAAGTCAGAACAAAAAAAAGACTGAGAACCAGAATGAGTGATAGCCATCTTGGTGAGGTCCTTCGTATCTCAACCACCAAACCTTCTCCTGACATCTCAGCCATCTTTCAATTAAAAGGAGAGCATCATTGCTCTGACTGATTTCAATGTCACATTATAGCGAGATCATACCTGTCAACCTCGGTTAATACCTGCCCTTATAAATGATTATGATTCCCCTTACAAAGCAACAAAAACCCATACAACGGCTTAACCGCGCATGCGCACATCATGCTTTATCAATCCGACCGTACGCAGCGATGAAAAAAAATATACGATTGAGGATTACTTTTGCTGGTTTGCCGTGACAATACTAGCGGTCGACGACGGCATTGTCGTTGGCTACCAGCATGTGAGACGATCTGGATTTGAGCCAAAATGGTCTTTGTGAGATCGGTTCACAATTGTCCCCCCCCCCGTATAAAAGTTGTAATACGCCGTACATGATTTGAAATGATTAAAAAAAACGTATAAAATACAGGGACAACGTACAAGTTGACAGGTATGCGAGATAGAAATACACAGTAAGAGCATGAGACAGAACCGTCCCTACAAACAGATTGCTCAACAAGACAAAAGAAAAGGGTGTGTAAAGTTTGCTGTAATTCTTGATCCTTGTGGTGTTTTCATCACATAACGTCAACGAGCCTGTACTTGTTGGCCTGTTCATCATTCACCTTTTAAATTAAAGTGAGTTGCACCACTCAAGATATCACCTGACAATATTTATTTACTGTCAAGGCATGGATAATTTGAAGAAAAGGATGTTAAAACAAGTGGTGTCGATCAATTTAATGAACCAATGTGGTGTTTATGCAAATTTGTGGTCTTCCTCATTACAAAAACAAACAAACAAACAAACAAACAAACAAAAAACATTGTTATCACAGAAACATCATTTTGGTAGAACTGAGACCAGTTCAGGATGTATTCTACCTCTCAGCCACAGACAACTGCGTTCCAGCAGCCTGCGACCCTTGTGAGGATAAGGGGCTCGGAGAAGGAATGAATGAATTAATTCCTCATGGTGGAATTGGGTCATGAGTTGATAGTAAAACTGCTGGCATGGAATTGAGTTAAAAGGGAGGCAATGCTAACAGAACATCGAAGTGATGGTCAGTTAAGCACTGAAATTGGATCCATCTATTATGTGGGAGCTGTGTTTGCATGATGATAATCCAGTGTTAGAGCTAAAAACGCGGTTTAGTTTGGAAAAAATCCTGTCTTGATTGCCGCAGGCAAGGGAAGTAAAAAGGCCTTGAAGATTATTACTGTATACTGTACATATCTGCGTGTGCATGCACATCTACTATGGTGTTCTTAAAAAAAATGAAAGAAGGGCAGATGTGGTGGTTAATGCATGACTTGCTGTCCCCTTAGCCCTGAATCTTGGCAGCCCATCAGAGACGTACGGATACAAACCTCATGTTTGGTGAACTGGCTGTGGGCTTTGCATTGACAGATGCTCGGGCCCCGCAGGAGGAGTGGGCAGTGCCCTCCCCATCTCCTGTCTTTTCCCCATTTCCTTTGGCAGGATCCCATTTACACAAGAGCGGCATCTAATTTGTATGAATAATGCATCATTCTCTGGTCCTATAACTGCGGCTCTTCTCTCGATCGCTTATTAAAATACTCTACCAGAAAAGAAGTGAAGCTACAGTCAGTGGAGTGAAGTCCCGTTGCTTGTGAGGCAAACATATGAAAATGGATGACTATGGGTCTCTCTGCCATCAAAAAAGAGATTCCAATGATTTTGTTTTTCACTAATTTGTTGTGGACTTGAGCCGGCTGACCTAAACGTGGGGATTAATTAGTCGGTGAAAGACATACTTCAAGCATCTTTTCTATCCCACACACAGGCCTTCCGTGAAGGGAAGCAGAGTTTAACGACACAAATATGGACAAGAAAAGATCAAGATTGAACAAGATTCATCCTCCCCAACATTTGAAGTATCTTGACGTTTTTGGGATTGCTCTCTTGACACAATTCTTGACATGGATATCATGGCATTACTTCTGAATAGCATACTGAAGTGCAAGGGCCCCCTTTTTTGAGAAGGGTGTGCTACAGTAGAATATAAAACAGGGGTCACCAAAAGATTTTGAAACGAAGAGCTCTTTCTTGACTACCGATTAATGTGGCGGGCTACCTGTTTGATAGTTTGCACTTTTGAAATAAACGTGCTCAAACTACCTTCATGTTATAATTAATGATAAATGGTAATCATTTCTGAGAAGACGCTGATCACAATAGCGATTTCTCACAAACATTATCCATCCATCCATCCATGCATTTTCTGATCCGCTTTATCCTCACAAGAGTCGTGACGGGTGCTGGAGCCAATCCCAGCTGTCATTGTGCAGTAGGTGGCGAATAGCCTGAACTGGTTGCCAGCTAATCGCAGGGCACACATAGACAAAAACACACTCACACCGAGGGACAATTTAGAGTGTTCACTCAACCTGCCATGGATGTTTTTGGAATGTGGGAGGAAACTGGAGTACAAAAACCATGCATGCACGGGGAGAACATGCAAACTCCACACAGGAAGGCCAGAGCTGGAATCGAACCCTGCACCTCTGCACTGTGAGACTGACGCGCTAACCAGTCGACCACCGGGCCGCCCACAATCATTAAATAACAGATAAATATCAATTGGCCACACTTTATTATAAATGTGTTCACATTTTGAAATGATCGCTTCTACAATATTCCTGGAGAGTCACAGTGTCGCATCAGTGGTGAGTTGTTTTTGGAATCGGCCCGCGGGCAACTCATGTAGTCCTTGAGGGCTCCTTGGTGCCCACAGGCACCATGTTGGTGACCCCTGATATAAAAGATATAAAACAATGCTGTCAGCTAAATTGCGTTTTTAATAAGCTTCACCTTTATGATTGTTGAACAATTATAATGATAATTAATGCAGGTAATGCACAATGGAAGTGTTCTGCTATCTTTAAGCATCATAAGCTTCAAAATACACCACATATTGTCAATAGTCTAACTCATTTTAGAGATACGATGGAGAGAAATGACTTGAAATGGAATGTTTACTGGGGAAACAAAATCAAAGGTAGCCTCGATTAAATCATTCTCTATTAAAATCAGGTTACTAATTTTAGGCAGTGTCAAATGTATCCCTTGTCCTAGCCATCTGTTTTTGCTTCCTCTGTGGTTCTTCATTAGTGCCCAATTAGCATTCGAGATTAATTGGGCATCTTGTTAAATGTAACCTCTAAATATTATTAGAAACCAGCTGAGTCATTAAAATTCTGCCTTTAGAGGTCATAAACTCTCCAACAGAAACGCAAAACTGTAATCTTTCCAAAGTGGTGAGGAAAATCTTATCTTAAGGAGATCATGTCTCTGTCTCTATAATGTATGTTTGCTTTGATAAAATTTAGAGTTGACTATTTTCAGGTTTGCATGTGTTGAGAGCGTTGCTGCAAACTCACTACAAAAGTTTGGTTTAGATGTAGAGGTCATAGCAGGAATGATATATTTCATTAATTGTACATGAAATGTTAAAGATCCATGAGATTTCACTTCTATTCTTGGAGTACAGTAGAATTGCACCTCACTGATTTTGGCACTTTTCATTCCCTCCCAAATCTTCAAGATCATAAAAGGGTATACAGTACAGTGATTAAGGCACTGTATCATCATTAAATCCCATCAGACATGACAACGCTGGAACATGCATTAGCATAAACTAGTTTGCATTCGCACAAGTGCTCCAACTGACAGGTATTTGGCTCTCACTGCATGCCAGTTTCTCTAAATCTCCAAATCCAAACCCTGAAGGTCAGATTTACGAGGCAGCCAGTGAGTAAATCAGGTCAATGGTCTTAATCCAATATAATCCACTCTAATCACAGAGAAACCATAGCAGGAGATTGCATTTGTGATTAAATGTAATTGCAATGCTGAAATCCTGATTTGTTGGCAATTCCTGGGACACTTCTGTTGGATTAGGTAATAACGATCTACATTTATTTTTTTCCACTCCCCTCCATTTAACAACTACTTTAAACACAGCCCTAATAGCCTAAACCACCACGTTTAATTAGGGGGCTGGTTTGTTGCACTTTCATATGTTTGGTGATATCTTTGTAGAAGAGCCAACTTAAAAGAATAAAATGAAGTAAAACTGTAGCAACATGTTCATTCTTAAGAGAAAACAGACCTTATTACTAATCTTGAAGAAACAGAAATCTTGATATCCTCCACACAACCATTTTTCCCTCACTAAAACATAAACACTTCATGGACAATTTATTCACACTTTAAGTGTCATCGGAATAGTTTAATTGGAAATTAATAATATTTTGTTTCAACTTCAAGGCAAAGAGAAATATTTTTTATTTGTTTTATGTACATTATTTAGTCACGTTGTGAAACATTTATTTTGTAAAATTAAGTCTCGTTATGGGGGGCGGCCCGGTAGTCCAGTGGTTAGCACGTCGACTACACAGTGCAGAGGTACTGGGGTCAATTCCAGCTCCGGCCTCCCTGTGTGGAGTTTGCATGTTCTCCCCGGGCCTGCGTGGGTTTTCTCCGGGTACTCCGGTTTCCTCCCACATTCCAAAAACATGCATGGCAGGCTGATTGAACACTCAAAATTGTCCCTGGGTGTGAGTGTGAGTGCGGATGGTTGTTCGTCTCTGTGTGCCCTGCGATTGGCTGCCAACCGATTCAGAGTGTCCCCCGCCTACTGCCCAAAGACGGCTGGGATAGGCCCCAGCACCCCCCGCGACCCTAGTGAGGATAAAGCGGTTCGGAAGATGAATGAATGAAAGTTTCGTTATTTTTATTTGATTGCTATTATTGTGAGACTTGCGCTGTGGTAAGGTGGTTTTGCCCAGACACGTACAGACACTTGAACACAGGACATACGAAGTGCAACAGCTATAAGGACTGTTTGCTAGTTGTTGAAGAAACCGAAAGTGTATTTTTTTGTTGCCCAAGACCTCCGAAGTGGCAGGCGGCAATAAAGTTAGCTTTAGTCCACATTGTATTAGCCACATATATTGTATCTCTATTGTACATTGCTGAATGTATTTTATTTAACCAACAGTTTTCACGGCGTTGGTGTACAAAGGCAACCCTAAAGACACAATTAAATACCCGTCATTTGGAAACCGTGTCCTGGTTTGTTACTTTGGAGCTACACAAACCGTAGTGTCTCAAGACTTTTGCTTTCCAGTGGCAACAATAAAATGTCATGCGCAACCAATTCAGGGCTTTTGCAAATGTGAACAATCTGATTTTAGAATATACTGTTGTCATTCTTCGAAAAAGATAAAGATGAATGATTTAAGGTCTATTACGCAAGAGTGATATAACGCTCCCTTTCATAAAATGTAACTTCCTGGTAAATTATACCCAGTACCCAAATTTCCTTGTAGACAAGATAAGACGATGACTTCTGAAATCGGTTACCCATCGCTTATGAGGAAGTGGTTAGTGTGTGAAACTCGATCCTAACGACTTGCCACACCTCACTGGTTTCACCGTATTAGTACTGTTCCCATGAGTACCGAATGTAGGTGCCATACCAAATGGATCCCTAATTGGGGAATGATCGCTGACAGAAGCTTGAGCCACTGAGTCACTTAATGATTTAGGTGGACCCTGGATCAGATGGAGTTCCCATCACTGGCCATGAAAGGCATTTAGAGAAGATGACAGCACCACAAGCCCTGTTGTGGGACTGAGGGGTTACAGGCACTTTACTGTTCTCAAGCACGAGCGAGAGATAAAAAGGGAGGGAGGGTGGGTAGAGTCACAAAGAGGCTCCCGCGGAGTTTATGGTGGAAAACACTTTTGCTGTTTTTGAAGTGACATCGAGGCAGGGACATATTTCAAGTGCTAACAAAATTTTTTTTTTTTTATGCTTGACAGATTTACTTTAAAATAAACTCTGGCTCAGATCTTGTGAACTTGTACTGTGTTTCATTTTCATAAAAACAGGCAAGCTAGAGACCCCACCATATGGCGCGGTTCTTTATAACTAGTGGGCTCTCACTAGGCAAAGGAAAATAATTTAGATCATGTATGATGTGTCACAGTTTCTGTCACTATCAACAAATGAAAAGCTTTCATCTAATTGGCACACTCAGCTATGCAATAAACAATGTTTATATGAAAAAATGTGAACATACGCCTACCAAGGCTCTATAAATATCTGGAAGACAGGAATGCAAAACACTCCATCTTCTTGGAATCTGTAGTTGGACCCAAGGCAGCCACGTCTAACCATAAAAAACGAATTATTGTTGGCGATGACTAAGTGAAATCTTGACACCTGTCCTAATCATCAGAACATTGAGTATAATACAAATGACCAAAGATTGGCCTGTCCTCCTGTCCAGAAGGCCAGGCTAAAATGAATCTTCCTGAGACAGTTCAGTCATTTGTCTTCTGAAACTGACAATGTGACACTCGAATGGTGTGAGTGAATGGTTCCCCTTGGCCACATGGTTTTTGAATGATGATGAGTCATGCTCTGATGGCACATTTTCAAGAGCCAAAGTCATTTGTGTCTGCAAGGAATGTCAGAAGATAAAAAAAACAACAACAAAAAACAAGTGGAGGACATATTTTCGAGATCTTGTAACTGACTGGTAGCTAAATAAAAGATGATTCTCTGCAGGATATCAAATACAGAATACTAAAATGGAGTTGTAGTTGTTTGCAAATGTCAGCCTGGGATCCATAAGGCCCGTGTCCTGCTCTCTGTGTAGCATGGATTGCCATCACATGTAATGTTGACAGCTGACTACCTTTCAACACTCCATTATTGAACCACTGAACCTCTGCGAAGCACATATATATTAATTACAAACCCTGTCGCAATGAAGTTGTGACATTGTGTTAAACACAAATAACAACAGAAAACATGGATTTGCAAATAATGTTCAACATATATTTAATGTTCAAACAGATAAACTTTGTTTTTTCGCAAATAATTCATGAACTTCGAATTTAATGTTCCAAAAAAGCTGGGGCAGGGTCTTGTTTACCACTATATTCCATCACCTTTTCTTTGAACACCATTCAATAAACATTTGGGAAGTGAGGATACATTCTGTTGTTGCATTTTACGATTCATAATGCGTCACACATTTTCAGTGAGAGACAGGTCGGGACTGCAGGCAGGCCAGTCTAGTACACACACTCTTTTACTACAAAGCTGTTTGGCATTGTTTTGTTGAAATAAGCAGGGCCATACATGAAAAAGACATTGCTTAGATGGCAGCGTATGTTTCTCCAAATCACGTATATACATTTCAGCATTACTGGTGCCTCACAGATGTGTAAATTACTCATGCCATTGGTTCTAACACAGCCCTCTTAGATGCTGGCCTTTTAACTTTGCTTCAATCACAAATGGTTCTTTTCTTCTTTGGCCCGCAGGACACGACAGCCACAATTTCCCAAAACAATTTGAAATGTGGACTCGTCAGATCACAGAACACTTTTGTACTTTGCATCAGTCCATCTTGATGAGTTTGGGCTCGGAGAAGCCAGAGGCATTTCTGGGTGTTGTTGATAAATGCCTTTTGCTTTACATAGTTTTACGCAGTTTTAAGTTGTAACGTACTGATGTAGCATCAAACTACATTTACTGACATTGGTTTTCTGAAGTTGTCCTGAGCCCATGTAGTGATATCTTTTGCACATTGATGTCAGTTTTTAATGAAGTGTTGCCAGAGGGATTGAAGGTCACGGGCACTCAATGTTGGTTTTTGGCCTTGTCGCTTACATGCATTGATTTGTCCAGATTCGCTGAGCCTCTTGATTATATTGTAATCCCTACATTTCTTGCAATTGTACGTTAAACACTGACTATTTTATCATGCAGTTGTTTACAAAGAGGTTTTGTCCTCTGTTCTTATCTCTGAGCAGTAGAGTTCATGGTTTCTGTTTTCATATCTTGTTTTGTAAAGCAAACACACTCACACTCTTTTCACCATCTCACTTTCGATGGTGTGACATGTAAAAAAATGTGACTGCTCCAGGAAGAAGGCCAGGCAGAAGAGGGGGCATAATAAAGGATGTTTGGACATGAAAAAGGGGCGGCCCGGTAGTCCAGTGGTTAGCACGTCGGCTTCACAGTGCAGAGGTACCGGGTTCGATTCCAGCTCCGGCCTCCCTGTGTGGAGTTTGCATGTTCTCCCCGGGCCTGCGTGGGTTTTCTCCGGGTGCTCCGGTTTCCTCCCACATTCCAAAGACATGCATGGCAGGCTGATTGATCACTCTAAATTGTCCCTAGGTGTGAGTGTGAGCGTGGTTGGTTGTTCGTCTCTGTGTGCCCTGCGATTGGCTGGCAACTGATTCAGGGTGTCCCCCGCCTACTGCCCGAAGACAGCTGGGATAGGCTCCAGCACCCCCCGCGATCCCTAGTGAGGATCAAGCGGTTCGGAAAATGGATGGATGGACATGAAAAAGTGCATTTACTCTGCTCCATTTCTTTGTCAAGCGACATTGATTGAATGTTTTGTTTTGGGGGGGTTTCCCGGTGCAGCAGTCCATGTTGCGTTCTCTGCAACATGTCCGTTTCGTGTTGTTCTTTGGGGTCTGGACAACTAGTCTGATGAGGCATGAGGCTGAGGAGGCTCATCAGACTTTGAACAGATTCACAGTGACAGAGCATCAGAGCTTGCCCCTTCACCAACATCCTCACTCATTACTGCACTGTCACTTTCTAAATGTACACGCAGGCACACTAGCAAACACAAACAAGAACTTGCAACATGCATAGTGAGTGAATGAGCTTGAAAATGGCCTGTCTTGGGGTTGATGTGTTGAAAGATTCATTTCCTCACTGGGCTACTTCGGGTTTAACGGCAGAATGCCTCAGGGAGCAGAACAGCTCAACATGGACTATAAGGCGCACCTAAACACACGAAATTTTCTCAAAAGCCGACAGTGCCCCTTATAATCCGATGCGCCTTATATATGGATTAATATTCTGATTTCTTGAATGTAGTATATTAAATGTTTTGTAAAGCTCTTTGTTACTGCTGCAGCGGTTGTGAAAGCTCTATATTAATAAAACTGCATTGTATTGAATTGTATTGTATTCCCTTTAGCGTAGCGCCATCTACTGGTTGCATAACGCAACCGGAGCGTCTATTCTATGGGCCTTATAATGCAGTGCGCCCTACATGTAAAAACTGTTTTAAAATAGGCCGTTCAAATAGGCCTTGTACTGCAAAGTGCCTTATAGTGCGGAAAATATGGTCCTTAAATTACCCATGGTTGTGAGTGTGAAAAGATAACCATATAAGATCCCTGTAATTGACCTGTTCAAGCTCGGCAAGTCTCCTGCTCACCATAAGTGGGAGAAAATGGACAGCCAGTTATCAAAATCAAAATTTTATCATACAATTATCAGTGTTTATTTGTGGAACTTGTCAGTACATGGATCTTTTTTCCGTTTGTTTGGCAGTCAGAGCCCACGTTGCACTGCACACTAGTACCAAGTATTACGACATTTGAATGGAACATTACTGGAGATAATTCACAATTAATTTAAGGCCGTGTATACACTGAATCACATTAGACATTATGCTTGCAGGAAGTAATCTACCACTATCTGGCAGAACTATCTGACATTGTTGGAAGTCTGCTCTTTCCTGAGAGCATTTTTTACCGGTTTGTTTTAGCAGGGATTCATGTCTAATAACACTGCATTGATTTCCTCAGAGATCCTCCTGTTCTGTGTCATCAATACCTTTCCAATTCAGACCATATCCTGAAAACAACAGCAATATATTCGATTTTACAACGAACAACATAAATCCTCGATGGCTTTGCCCTAATTAACGGGCAAAGCCAATCATCTTGTGCCACGGTATACTCTGGAATGCAGTGCGATACAATAACCCGAGCGCCATATTATATTACTTCATTGCGATTGTATGCTGTGGTTTTTATTTACAGAATCTGTATTCACATTATGTATTTATTTTCCCCATTACTTAATAATAATAATAAAAGAAGACAAAAATATCAAGGACAAAAGAGACAAGTTGTACAAAAAAAGAACCGTAAAATACATTCCCACTATGGTGTGCAATGTACAAGATGGAGATCATGGGATTTGTATGGCACATTTTAAATGTTGCATGACAGGTGCAATTAATCCCAATTTTAGAGGAGAGCAGAAGGAAATGCTTTTAGAGGAATACAGATGAAAGAAGCCTTTGGAAATATATCATCCTTGGCCTATATTCCTCTCTCAACAAAAACAGCAGAGAGCATTCTTAGAAAAGAAATATTGATCCTGTCCGTGTCCTCTCAGGACCAAGACTACAAAAAAGGAATACACACATTTACACTAACAGAGATTTGAATAACTCGCTGGCTTTTCATACTTGTTTGCAGTGATGGAAAAGGTATCAGTAATCCAAAACAACTGGTTTTGGAGGTCTACTGGACAACAATGATAATGTGTACAGTATATAATTCAAGAGACGACTTGCAGAGTCCAATAAGAAACAAAACTGCAGTAGAATAGAATTAGAGCAACACAGTAGTTCAAAGCAGAATGACTGTCCTTCAATTGGAAGGGCTAAAAATAATCCAAATGAAAGCAAACATTCAACGGCCTGGAGTGTCCTTGACAAAACACCGGATCCCAGCAGGAGGGTAGTGAAGCAGAATTATTCCTTTGGGGATTGTAGGGGGTATGACAGGGCTTAAATTAAATACTGTAGAGCACTGAGGCGGTCGGATAGGGAAAAGAGAACAATAAACCTCAGGAAATAGATTAAGTTGGATGTTGATTAGGAAAGGTCTGCAGGTCAAACCACCCTACCTCAATGACATGGATTCTAGCTACTAGTATAGTATCTAAATCCTTGCAAGTAATCATTTTGTTCAAGTATGAATTATGAAAAAATTATCATTTTCATGGTATATCTGGTGTTGGTTAGTACTGAATATGATGATGTGGGAAATCCAAACAAAATAAATTAATTCCAGGTCTTTATGTGGTAACATGCCAGAAAAGGGTTTACTGAACTAACTTGCACTGAATTAAATAATAATATAATAATAAAATAAAATTTTTAAGATTGATGTAAAAGTTGCATGCACATCAGCACGCAACAATCACGCTTTAATATTTGAAATCAAATGACAAAGTGGTAAATGTCACAGTTTTTCTGTGGGGTCCAATTTAAGGCTTGAGGGGAAGATTTTGGTTGAAAGACTGCTGACTTTTTCAGAGGCAACAGCCTACATTTGTTGTTTCTGCAAGTATATTATTTGTCTATTCAATGTTATTACTCCATGGGGAAAATAGCTGAAATAAGCTTTGGGACACTTTGTGTTCAACATTTACTCACCAGCAGTGACTTATTTTTTGGTTCCAGGCCTGTAACCTTGATCTCTGATGGATTTGTAGGGTCTATTAAATACCTGTGTCCTTAAGGTTTGGCTTCATAAATTACAGTGGGTCACAGAAGCAACCTCCTAAGCAGGCATGGGCTACGGAAAAGAAGATATAAAAATGAGTAAATGCTCCGTGCAGGGAACAGCTATAGTATGTACGAGTAGATCACCCTCAGCCCATCAAAGAATGGGAGGCTATATTCTATTCGGTGTGAGATTCCTTCGATGAAACTGTCATGCTGCCACAGAAAAACAAACCTTTAAAAACCTTGATCCGCTGATATTACTTCTGTGATAACTGTGGTTTTACTTACAAAGAGTGGATCCCTTAAATGTATCAAGCACAAATGTCCCTGAATGTAATTTGTTCAGTCTTCATCAGATGACGAAAGTACCAAAGGTGTATTTGCCCTCTTTTCAAATTCTTATTTTGTTGCATTGCATACCTGTCAACTTGTATGTTTTCCTTGTATTTTATATGTTTTTTTTTAATCATTTCAAATCATGTACGGTGTATTACAACTTTTATACGGGGAAAAAAACAATTGTGAACCGATCTCACAAAGACCATTTTGGCTCAAATCCAGATCGTCTCACCTGCTGGTAGCCAATGACAATGCCGTCGTCGATTGCTACTATTGTCACGGCAAACCAGCAAAAGTAATCCTCAATCGTACATGTTTTTCATCGCCGCATACAGTCGGATTGATAAAGCATGATGTACCGCACGGGTTTTTGTTGCTTAGTAAGGGGAATCGTAATCATTTATAAGGGCAGGTATTAGCCGAGGTTGACAGGTATGGTATTGTTTCCCCATTTTAATGTTGTCAGTGTCAAGCACTTCTTAATATCAGACAAAGGCAACCCAAGCAAGCATAAAAGGCAATTTTTTACTGGTGATTTTATTTATAAATGGAACTTCCGGGTTGAGTGAACGCTGGCGCGTTTGGCTGCCGCTGCTCAGCCGCATTGTGTTTTATTGTTCTTGTTCCTGATTGTAAAGTGTCCTTGGGTGTTTTGAAAGGCGCTTATAAATAAAATGTATTATTATTATTATTATAAAAGACGTTTTCAAAGCTACCTGACTCAGTGGGGGGAGGGGGAATACGGATTTGGAAGCAAGCGAGATTTATCCACTGCCAAACCGAAAACAAATCCAGTTCATGAAGTATATTCTACCAATGGAGAAGCATGGTCGATGGCTGGCGATATCCCCGCATCATCAACTGCTTCTGCTTGGACGACAAGTTGCACCGTCACCGTGGCCCCATCGGTTTCTCCTTGCTCAGGCACCGTGGAGTCGCCTGTCGTTTATGTTGACGGTGTCCTGCTGCGGTTATGGTGCCATCCCATCGAGAGGTAGGAGGGCCACGCGCTACTGATGGTGGCCCCTTTTTAGCCAGCCAGGATCTGGTTTCCCCTGCTTGTGTCATCTCAGCTTCTCCGACCCGTAACCTCGTGGTACCAATTTTAGCGGGGGTGGTTGAAGGTTCTGTATTCCAGGTGCCATGGGTTTTTATAACGGTAAATCCTGGCTGCAGAGCACAGTTCAAGGCGTGGTTCAACATGGAGTGGACCCTTGACTCTGCCCACATGGATTCTTGACCTCTCCTGGCCACGTGCCCAGCCTTTGTCCAGTGCCAACACTACCGAGAGGTTCGTCTTCTTCCACCAAATCAAATCTTGCTGGAAGATTCGCGGCTTTACCATCATCGCTATACATTTGCTTATGAAATTTATCACAGAGCGGTGCTCTATGTGAACACACACATTGACAAACGCACACAAGCCAGATTTCTATCTCGGTTTGTATAACCGGCCAAATCCATTATTTCACCTCCCCTAAAATCCAATTACCAGCTATATGGAGTTTTGCTGATTATGTTTTGCATGGTATAGTTGACAAATGGCAGTTATCAGTGCTCCTGATTGCTTTTCCATTTTGTTTGATAGAATGATTACATTGTGGCGGAGAGTAATAGTATTAATTAAACTACATTTCCTTGCATCAATGCTCAGATGCAGTGGTCTAACAACTAAACAGTTAATCCCCTGTTTCTTTCCTATTTCGTTCTCAATCCAGGCCACAAGGGAGTGACTTACATCGGTAATGCTCGTGGTTGCGCTACGACTTCAGTTAGAATAAGTGGAGTCAGTTTATTTTAAACAGTGCTCTCCTTTCCTAGGTTGGAAAGAAAGTACCTTTTCATCTATCCTTGACCAGAGGATGTGATCCAACAAAGGTGAAGGAAACGTGGCATAAAAGTTAGGAGATTTGATTTTTCCCTCCCATTTGTGTCTGTGTGCAGGATTGGCTCTCTCTGCCTGCCTCTCTCGTTATTTAATTCTACAATAACATAATATTAATAAACTGAGCTACAACCTGGCTCAGTCTCATAATTATTACACACACACACACACACACAAAATGATTAGGTAGTTTTTGTTGATCATGGTTGGATGGAATTCTCAATTTAAATTGGCAAAGAATCTATGGCACTCACGGTTCAACATTTTACTTTCAACTTTGGGACTCGTATGTTTCTCATTTCCGCAGCTTTGTCTTTCTTTTTCAGGATCTGAGCTCTGCCCCGAACGGAAGTCAAAACCTCGAGTTTACACCTACGTGATTGAGTGGATCGAAATTGGTCGATATTGCTTTTTGTGATTTACATCACATCCTGAATCCTTTCATTATCAACTCTCTTTCCCAATATTGTTCTGACATCCCCGGGATTGTCTTGGCATCACACGGAATATCAAATGCCTCTGCTGTAGTGACTGGAGGCATTCCATGCAATGAAGTGGGATTCTTGGATTTGCAAGTGGATTGGATAGTGTCAACATGTATTAGAGTGAGGGTAATTGGGATTGAGTGCTAATAGACTCTTGGACAAATTGGAAACACACTCCAGCTGTTGAGGCATCAAGAAGTCCTTCACAGATTAGAACTGAAGACAATGAGAAACCAACCAATGGTTCCGGTCACCCAAAATTTAAATAATGTATCCATTCATTCATTCATTTTCCAAACCACTCATCCTTGCGAGGGTCACAGGCGTGCTGGAGCCTATCCCAGCTGTCTTTGGGCAGTCGGCGGGCTCCATCCTGAAATGGTCGCCAGCCAATTGCAGTCATTGAACCCACAATCAATTAATTAAGTCAGATCTGACCTTCAGTCTCTGACTTTTGTGATGCTTAGTCTTATCAAGCTCATTAAATGATACAAGCAACCTGACAGGCCTAATGGAACAAATACTCTTTTTTTCACCCATGTAATCTACGGTGTCTTTTTACTGCCACTGTGGTCTAACTAATGTATGCTGCATTTGCATCTTAGTTTATTATAACATTTTATTCTTCTTTCATAGATTCCTTACATGTTCGTTTTGGCTATTCACCTTGAGGAAAATCTTGAAACACAGAGAACATTTCCCATCATCAATCATTACGGGCACTTTCATGTTCGTACAGGTCACAACAGGCTCCAACCCAGCCAAGCCCGATGGTAAAGGAAGCCCTGAATATGGCACAGGAGGCTTGGTGCACCAATGTACAGCAAGGAGGGTGGAGAAGCAAAGCAGCCGGAGAAAAAGTTACACGACAAGGCAGAGATTGAACGAAAGCTTGGTTCTAATGCATTTAGTTGTCTGTCATGACACAACGAGGCACAGATGAATGGACCGAGCCAAACAAGCGTCAACGACAAACAAATTAAACTAAAAACGAACCTGCGATGCACATGGCAGAACAGTAAATGTGTGACTATACATTGAAACAGAAAATAATAAAACACATTGAGCGTTTTAAATTATAGTGCCCTGCTGGAATCACAGACATTTTTAGTTCATACAATGTGTATGCATCAATTACTATGGCACTCTTATAGTGAACAGCAAACAAAGATGAAGCTCTAGTCTGAAGACAACTTTATTTTTTAAATGCACATGAATGTTTTGTAATCTTACAGTGTTGTCGTTATTACCCACACATGCTGTTGGAGGACAACAAACACATGCAATCCGTAAAAAAATGCTTTCGTCATATCAAAAAAAGCAAGCAGAGCAATTTGAAAGCTGAAAAAAAAGTTACGATTATTTTGCCCTGCCGTATTACATTTGAAGTTGGAATTTGTAATATGAGTCCGACACGGATAATTGCTTGTTTAAAATCATTAATGAATTTAGAAAACCATCAGTGAGGTGTTGATTTTAATAATACAGCTTTGGTTGCTTTATTTGTTGATTTCCTTGTAAACTTCATTCCTCATTGAATGATCAAAGGGAAGCTTATTTAGTACAGCCCACTTTCGAGTGATGGTTATTGTTTGCACACATTCATGCATAATGTATTACCACCACATTTGAATAAACAGTCATGGAAGTCTAAATTTGTTTGGTGTTTACTCAGGTGGATTTATTTTTCAAAACAAACTTCCCGCTAATTGTTTTAACGAAATGAGAAGATGCGTAACAGTGATGTCAAGGGAGTGCTGAAGACATCTGATGTGCAAACGTGAAAACCTCTATGGATGTTTTATTCAGGAGGGTTTGTAATAAATACGCACTTCAAATACAGTATAATAATAATAATATCTCATAATATATAGAACTAAATACTGTTCAAAACAAACATGTTTTAAACTAGCCGTAAAGTTATCAAAATGCAAAGTTTGTTAATTTTTTTGATCAATTTCAACATCCATCTGCCGTCATGTCCAAATCCGTAATGGCCACAGTTAAAAAAAATTTGGCCGGAAGTTTCAAAGGCTACATATGCACAAAATCACACTCAATCTAAAAAAAAAAATAATAATAATAATTTTGTCAAAATGAAACATTTACATTTGGTAACTTGTTGTACATTTACATTAACATAAAGAAAATGCATTCAACAATAAATACAAATTTGAAATGAACAAACTCATATTTTAAAACTATTTGAATAAAACAATATACACTATACATTAAAAAAAGACAATTGTTCAGTACTTGTTTCAGTATAAACCAAACTCACGAACCTCATATTTTGCCCTTGAAAAGTTTAGTTGCTCAAAGACATGAAATGGATTGAAAGGTTCATCATCGGTTTAATTCATTCAAAAATGAAAGTGTCAATGCAGAATGCCCAACAGCATCTGTGCACATTTTTTCCTAAAACCTCTTTCTGCTGCAAACAAGGAGAATGCTTGAGGGAAGGATTGAGCGACAAAAATCTTTGCATTTTCAGAAGTAATATAGTCTCTGTCAACTTCTACACAGGCAACAGCACTGACAAACACTTTTAGGTTAACCGGGGTAGCTCAGACATATAAAACATGCATTGTTTAATAAAACGGATCTAGTTATGGACAATTTTGAATTGTAATTCATTGAATTATCTTCCAACAATGATAATAGCATTCATTTAAGTTCAGGTCACTTAACAATTAGGATAATCTGTCCCTTGGAGGAGTCGATGCCATTTATAGATTAGACAAGAAAAAAAAATACATGAAACAAGATCAATGTAGGGGCGGCCCGGTGGGCCAGTGGCTAGCGCGTTGACCTCACGATGCAAAGGTACCGGGTTCAATTCCAGTTTCAGCTTCCCTGTGTGGAGTTTGCATGCTCTCCCCGGCCGGGCCTGCGTGGGTTTTCTCCGGGTACTGCAGTTTCCTCCCACATTCCAAAAACATGCATGGCAGGCTGATTGAACACTCGAAATTGTCCCTAGGTGCGAGTGTGGGCGTGGATGGTTCTTCGTCTCTGTATGCCCTGCGATTGGTTGGCAACTGGTTCAGGGTGTCCCTGCCTACTGCCTGAAGACAGATGGGATAGACTCCAGCACCCCCGCGACCCTCGTGAGGATAAAGCGATGCAGAAAATGGATGGATGAAAGCTCAATGTAACAACTATTTATCTTTATCAATCAAGTACAATAATACAATCCCAAACAAAATCCCAACAACTCCTGTATTATTTTAAAGATACTCAAACTCAGCTTTGTGTTGTGTTGTATTATTTTGTCATTTTATGCTAACTGTTCTTTTGATGGCGGGGCGGACTCTTCTTGTTGTCTTGTTGTCTGTTTGAGAGGGAAGAAATGTCATCTGTGCTGTATGTTGCACATACAGTATTGCACATTTGACAATAAAGTTGTACTTGACTTTTATAAGACTGTACATGTGTGATGCCTGTGTCAAACACGTCACTGTTAGAATTGCTTTTTTTGTTTTGTTCACTGGGCTGACTGAGGTACCAACGCATACACGCAAACACGCATGCACGCACGCACGCATGCACACACGCTGGGGTTCTCAGTGTGCTGGAAGTCCTGCATCTGTGTGCCGCTAGCCCATGAAATAAGCTGCTCACCCGGTGTTCCACCAAGCGCTTTAATTTAGAGCTCCAGTAGCCAGAACAACATTGTGTGACCTGGTTATCCTAAGCTGCACCTCAGATGTGTTTTTACTGTCTTTTAAAAATAAAAGAATATCATCTTGTTGATGTATTTACTTCTCACGCCAATCCGAACCGTGTTCACAGAAGTCAACAAACAATATTGCAAAATGAATACCGCTAGAGAGTGATAATTCTTTGCAAGCAACAAAGCGAAAGTAATTCACCTACTTTGGAAATGTAGGCTCTTTTATATTGCATCTTGTCATTCGGCAAAGTTACGTAACAGTATTTGCTCCACTCCAAAAAAAAAAATCATCCGCGCGGATTTGAGCCACAGATCAATTGAAGCTGGAAAATGGTTTTGACAATCTGGAATTTCTCCAGGAACATTAATTAGCTTTGGGTCAAAGTCATATTTTGCTGTGATTTGTGCCTCCTCGTGGCTATGGATGGGTTTTGGTTTTTTGCATTTCTTTATTATGAATATGGTGCTTGGAGAAAAAGCATTATTAAACCAAATTTCACACGTTTGGAGAAATTGTATTTTTTGAGAGTACACGAATCCACAATCTTAGGGTGTAGTCACACCAGAAAAGTCCTTTTGATCCCCTTTTATTGGAAAAGCGAGTGTATGATTCATATTCACACTGTATTTGTTGCAAGTGAACTACAAAGTATATTCTCTTCACACATCCAATGGACAGAAATGATTTGGGCGGCATACGGAGCACCGACCGGGAAATGGGTGAACACATTGAAGTACTGCGCTGCATATTTGTGTTCGTAGTAGGGGTGCAAAATCTTTGTGAGATGCAAGAACAGATTGTTCAATGTAGGTTTTGTGACATTCAATTTGGAACAGCAACCCAAAGGATAAAAAGTGCTCTGTGTGCCCTGGCACACAACATGCTGGCAGCGTCATGGCTAAATAGAAGATGGAGGATCAATATTAGCATTAGCAGCAGTGAAGGGCTCATATTTCGCATGATGCCTAGCGATAATAATAATAATAATAATGCATTTTATTTATAAGCGCCTACTAGGGGTCAACATAGGCCATTCACTTTCTAACCAAATGTTTGTTTATTTTAGTTTAGATGTATGACAAAAAAATTAAATATGGACAAAATCCATGCGTATGCGCAAATATTTTTTATCATGCATTAAGCAGGCAACGAAATAACAGCGTACTGTAATTTTGTTCCAGTCGAAAGGGCTCTCTTGCATAAAAATTACAGTTTATGAATGGCACAAAACTGCTGTGCTGTACAGCATTAAGTGCAAGAACTCATTTTGTACATTTTTTTTTTTTTTTAGTAAATCTAATTTCCCTCAGGGGATGAAGTTATCCATCCATCCATGGCTTCTATATTTTCTTTTGTCTGGCAAATTTGGTATTGGAGTAACCCAAAAGTAATTTAATTACATTACTATATTATCATAGTAAATGAATTGTGTTACTAACTACATTTTTTTTTTTCAACAGGTAAATAGTAACTGTACGGGAATATAATTTTAAAGCAACCCTTACAACCCTTAATATAAAAGAGGAGTGTGGAAATTTAAATATTGCTCAACAATATGACTTTAAAACTATAGGTCTACATGCGCACTGGCACAATTGGCTCAACAGACAGAGACTTTGACATATATACTGTAATTATATATAATTTGATATTGAACTTTGCCAGGTGGATTCACCCACATTTATTAGCAGTGTTTCAATTATTTAAAAACACGATTTCTGCCTATATTCTTTATCTTCAGTGCTACGCTTGCATTGTCGATTGCTTTTTCTCCATGTTTCTTTTCAATGAACACGACCCTTTCGACAGTGAGAAAAAGAGAGCTCCAACTGATCTGAGCCGGTCGGACAAACTGCAATTTGCATTCATGGGCTGTGGTTGACCTGCGGGTTCTATTCCACAGAGCATTACATCTTGCAAATGCAGGCCGAGTCAGCCTCGAGAATGTTTCTCAATTCCAAGTGCAGTTCTTGTAATATGAGTAGTGGGGACATAGCGGGAGGTAACCGAGTAAAAGTAGACCATACGCACAACAGCTCATGACGTCTTCCCGGTGGACAGATTCGGAGGCGCACGAGCTTGCGGTATATATTTATTCCAAGTTACTGGGATGCCATCAGGAGGAAAAATAACCTCATTCTTTAAAATTGTGTTAACGTGGGTTTCATAAAAGTATATCCAGTGGCTCGGAGCTGGTGCTTATCTAGGTGGAAATGTCATCTGAAGTAGTGATTTTTTAAATTCAAGACAAAGGAATAGCTCCTCCAGCAAACCCTGTGGTGTGGCAGCTTTTTATTCGAATGCATTCACCAGTGAGCACAGTACGACAAAGGCGATAGAAAGTTTCTACATTTGACGAGGCAGTTTAACTATTGCAACATCAAATCGACAAAGGTTGTCTCTTCGTTTTTCTCTGTGTGTCTCCTTGCTCGGCATCCTGGTGAGTCGTGAAGCTGCGCTCTTTCACGACTATGGCGAGGCGATGAAGTCGGCCGCTCCATCATTGATTTTTCTTTTATGTTTTCATAAACTCAGTGCACCCCAGAACATGGCAGTAAAGGCTTTCTATTCTATTTTGTAGCTGTTTCTGTGCTCTTTCAACAAAGTTAAGTTGAGCGTGTTCATAATTAGCATCTATTCACCCGGACTGACGCATACTGAGATGCAGTAAATGGTCCATTAAATGAGATAAGATACTTGGGTCGCTTCGCCCACCCTTGGATAACTTATAATTAATAAGGTAACATTTATGCTAACTTGAAGCCATTTCAGCAGACTGCGAGTGTATTTTAAAGATTTTGATGCATACAGCATTAGCCTTGTGACCGGAAGTTAGCACGCCTCCGTACACTCAATGTGGAAATGATGCAAGGAGAGAGTCGATTTGCTCAGCTTCATACCAATACAGTACACTCCCAGTGGCCCGCAATGTTACTACAGTATTTGTTATGATTTTTTTTTTACCCCCAGGTTCCTAATAGAGTATGTCAATTTTGACTTCAATACGAGTCACTTTGTGGAGGGTCATGCAAGTACATTTTCTTCATTGCGACAGTAATGACCTCAATACGACAAACAGACAAAGCACTCTGGCAAACAAACACTGTTTGTGCTGCATGCTGAGCAACCATGATAATACATCTCTCAGTTTGTCATTTAAACAAGTTCAGCATATCAATCTATTCATTGGCAAACTAGGACTCTGAAAGATAAATTTGAGATGGTGATCTGTGGCGGTAGTCCAGTGGTTAGCACGTCGGCTTCACAGTGCGGAGGTACCGGGTTCGATTCCAGCTCCGGCCTCCCTGTGTGGAGTTTGCATGTTCTCCCCGGGCCTGCGTGGGTTTTCTCCGGGTGCTCCGGTTTCCTCCCACATTCCAAAAACATGCATGGCAGGCTGATTGGACACTCCAAATTGTCCCTAGGTGTGAGTGTGGGCGTGGATGGTTGTTCGCCTCTGTGTGCCCTGCGATTGGCTGGCAACTGATTCAGGATGTCCCCGGCCTACTGACCGAAGACAGCTGGGATAGGCTCCAGCACCCCCCGCGACCCTAGTGAGGATTACGCGTTTCGGAAAATGGATGGATGGATGGATCTGTGGCATGCCCTTTATCTGCTTTAAAATGAATCAAATCATTCTCATTTCAAGCTCATCTGCTACTCGTAACCAAACTGGAAAACACAGGCCTATTTACAATGGTTCCAAAATAATGGGAGGGGCACTAATCAATTTACAAGTGACCCCTCCACACACAACAACAACAACCAGGGTGTTCTATGTGTATTATATATTTTTTAGCCTTTGCATATATAAAACAACGTCAGAGTCACTTAAGTACTATATCATCACAAAAACACCCTCCCACCAGCACATCACCCCTGTCCTTCAGCAGCTCCACTGGCTCCCTGTCCAATACCGCATCAACTATAAACTGCTCCTATATGCATAAATGGCCATCCACAACTTGGCCCCTCCCTACCTGTCCGACCTTCTTCAGGTGTATACCCTTCGCCTGTCAGTGCCCCCTGCCCGCCTGAGCACCATGGGAGCCAGAGCCTTCAGTCGCGCTGCTCCAAAGCTCTGGAACAGTCTACCTTCGGACCTCCAAAACTGCACACCTCTTTCCACTTTCAAATCCCGTTTAAAAACACACCTGTTCAGGACTGCCTACATTACTTAATCCCCTCCACTTCCCATGTCTTGTGTTTTTATGTCCTGTTTTTATTTAATATTTATTTTATCTATTTTTATATTGCATTGTATTTACAGTGTCCTTGGGTGGCATGAAAGGCGCTTTTAAATACAATGAATTATTATTATTATTATTGGAGATTTGGGGGCTGTGCATAAAATGTCACATTTAAATAAACAAACATACAAAAAAAAATGGGTTCCAAGTCCTATCACTAAATATGTCATATTTCTATTGCCAATGTTCGTCGACAAATGTGGTCTGACGATATAAAACACAGCCGTATTTTTAACAGCCCAACCTACCAAAGGTTATTACACTTTCTGTCACCATAAAGCTCATTTTCTTTGAGGCAGCAAACAAAGTAGTTCACATTTAACAGCCTGTGAACTGCAGTGTTGAAGGGAGATGCCATATGGCTGAGATCAAAACCTCTTCTCAACTGGAAAGAAAAACTCGGCTAATTAAATGCTTCCCAATTAATTCAGCTACTGTAATTAGATGAGAATTTATCCCACATAAATATTTCACTATGTCAGCAGAACATGGCCAGAGCCTGGAGAGAATGGTGAATTGCACTCATTTTTAACATGTCACACAACTCTGAATACTACAAGGAATAATACACTGTACGCACATCCTGTTCAGCTTGGGAAAAGCTGACCAAATGTTTCACACTCCAGAATTTGATCTGTGCCCTCACATCTTGACTGGCATAATAAATATCAACTTGAAGTACCCTAATGTACTTGAGAACACCCTTATCCTCTCTAGAGAAATAACAGAGGTGACAGCCAGAGCATCCCCTCAGCCCCCATGCCGCCCCCCGACAAAATAATAAAAACAGCCAGGAAACACTGACAGGGCCAAACACATTTATTTTCCTTTGACTCATTCACTTTTGAGCAGGTCTGTCAACTGTCAGCTTGTCTTGATACAAATTCTGCTAATACAGCCGTTTTTGTGACTTCAACTTGGCAGATAATCAATCAATTTTTGGGGGGAATTAAAGCAGCATACTGTGACTGCAAAAGAGCTCTAAATCTGAAATTATGATTCCAATGATTGATGATGAAAGTCTGTATCAATTTGCATCAATATTTTAGTGGAATTGTCTCGGCAGTATGACTTAAAATAAGTTTGATATAGTCTGTCTTCAGTGAAAAGGCTTCAGTTCAAAGGGAGTGGTGCCAGAGCACTTATCCACAAACCATTTAGCACTTCGACAATTCTCCTGCTGAACTATGAAGCATCAGTGCCCCCAAGGAAGGCTGGAGTGGTGTGTGACAGCATGCAACAATTAGAAGGAACATGGCAGCTTTTAAGTGGCTGAGACAAAATGGGACCAAATATTGAAGTGGTCTGGGAACAGTAACAGCTCAAATCCTCTTAGCAAGCTTTATGCACTACACGGTGTGAAAATGATGCTCTGGCCATGTTTCATTTATCATCCCATAAGCTCGCTTTTAATGTCTCCCCTTGTATTTTGCCTGTTGTAAACATCAGATCGCAGTTCAACATTTTCCGGCATTGACGTTCTAATTAAAAGATGGAAAGAGGTCGTGTCAATTCACATTAATTGAGCAAATGGTTAGTTGTATCCTATGAGGAGTTTTATGACTGCTGAGGTGTTGATGCCTTTCAAGAAGACTCTTATTTTGTCCATCTTATTTGGGATTTTTAAATTTTGAAGTGTACATATTAGAGAGAATAACTGCCACTTGTACATGACATTTCTATCAAAAGTCGCTGCATAGGATGGATGGCTTCAAAGCAACTTGTATGTAATGCATAGTTTATACAATACAATAAATCTTTATTTATACAGCACTTTCACAACAGCTGCAGCTATAACAAGGCACTTTACAGAACAGTTAACATTAAAAAATAATAATAAAGGGAACCCTTGGAGTTACATTTTGTTGTTTAAGTGTTCCCTTTATTTTCAAATGGCAGCTATTACATTGCTCTGTGAGGAAAGAAAACGAAACACAACTTGTTAAGCACCAACTAAGCACAGCGCTGGCCCTGGCGCTGGACGAGCAAGTTTTTTGGGGGGAGAAAAGGGGTATGAGAGGCTCCAGGGATGTAAACAAGGAAGGGCCCCGGAAGTTCTGGATTCCAAAAACACATGTGGAACTTACTAATCGGTCCTTAACTGATAGAGGTGGCATTTATTTGGTGGAGGTAGCAGCTGACACCCTTTGCCACTGTGTAAAACTGCCTACGTAGATATGTCAATGAGAAATAACAATATCAAGCTCAGAAATAAATAAAAAAATACATTTGACAAAAAACATTGAGTGTGTTTAAAAATGTAAATAATAGACACATAACAGCAGGGATGATGGATGGAATCCCGAAAAATATGAGAAAAATGTAATGATAGCATCAGAGGGGGTCAAATAATGAATTTGAGGAAAATGAAGACAAGACAAAAAGTGGATAGTCTTTCATTATTAAGTGAGTTGTGGGGGGTCGGGGGGGGGGTTACTTGGTCAATTACTATTGGTTATATAATGTACGAGTTATAATATATTGCACTGCCACTCAGGTTGTGGCCATGTCAAAAATATGGTTCTGTAGTTTGTTATTGCAAGTATGGACTTTGAGCCAATTTAAAATGCTTCACCTGTGGATGGGCACAAATTGTCGCCCATGCGGTTTGTGAGGGAAAAATGCAGCTGACACAGGTATACTAAGTTCAAGTTTGAGAAAACATGCTGAGGCAGCCAAATCAGTTCAAGGAAATCAGCAATGCAGCAAGCAAGGTCATCAAAATCAAAACTATTACAAAGTAAAACAAAGATACCATGATTGTGTGTGAGGAAAATTTCCTATATTTTAGTGCTGAGGCAATGACCTTTCTTCACCAAAAAACAACTATTGTATAGAGAAGTGATGCACAGCATCTTATTAAAGACGAGGAACCAACTACTGTAATGAATAAAGCCTCATCTCAGTTCTCTATCCACCTTATTCCTTAGGGCTCTCATGAAGAAACGATTTCTGTGACTTCCGGTTAGAGACTTCCTGGAAGAATTTTGCAAGTTAATTTCACGGAGTGGTTTATTTGCATGTTTTTACCACCCCCCTTTTGTAAGTGATCATAAGCCCCCACCGCATTGAAAAATGTCTAACACAGCATGAAGACCTGTTGCGCTGTTGGCCGTTGTACTAACAAGGCAGAAGAAGTTGAATCTGTGACTGCAAGAGCAATGTTTTGAACTGGCACCACATGTGAGGAGGAAAAAATGCGATTGTGATAAATGCTAGTTTTCAAGGCCTTCCCAGGGATGAGGATCACAGAAGCGAGTTTGGGAAGTCATTAAACGTGTGACAGTTGCTTGTCGCTGGCCTCTTTTTTTATGTCAGTCTCCCATCGTGCTACATTAGAAGGAAGCGGGATGGATTGTCTGAAAAGCTGCAAGAACTACTGTTCCCACATTGTTAAAAGTCTGTAACCCTCATAGAAAGTGGACTCGCGCAAACAGTTTCCATGTAAACAAAATGCCGCATTCGCTACACCAAAATGTGTGCACTTAATTCATGCAAAGGCTCATGTGAATTGCCATGAAAGGAATGTTAAAGGAAATGGTCAGGGATGTGCTATATTTACTAAACAGGGCTTTCCTTATAGTTTCGGGGCATTTTCTTTTATTAAGTTGAGGGGAAAATAACAGAATTAGAATGCATAGTAGTAAAAATGTTGAGTAATGACATGACTTTAATCTAATTAACTTACATTTGTATAATTCTTGCTTAGAATTTGAAGTACACAACGGGAATGGCGGGGAAAAAAAGTTTAGTTGCTTAAAGTTCTTTCAAAGATGAATCATAAGCGAGAATTGGTCCAACATAACAGTAATAATTAATTCCAAATTTAAAATTGATGAGAAAAAGTCCATAACAAAGTATGGTGGAAGGTAAATGGGCATAAGACAACAGTGATGACTATCCACTGTCGTGCATTATGTAGGATAGGAGCCACTAAAAACTATCAAATGTCAGATGTGGTACGGTGGATACATTTTAATTCTTAAATTGTAATTAAATCAGAGAAGTTAAAAGAAGAATTCGAAAATCTACACATAAAGAAATAATCCCTCAGGTAATAATTAAAACAGCGGGGGTTGGGGGAACCAAGATTAGCTTTGCAATTGTTAAGCACCTTCATTCTAAATTCTAGTGTGCATATTATAGTATTATAAAATAGAGTTGGGGATGAAGGTAAGATATATAGACCAGTAGCACTAACATCCTGTCAAGGATAAATTAAAAATTAAGGGGAAAAAATGACAAAAGAAAGACTCACATTTATGGTGTGTTTTTGTGTACAGTTAATGTAAAAGCACGAACAAGAGAGGGAGTTCTACTTTCAAAATCAAAGCAGGTTGATGTCTGTGAAGTGAGCAAAGCAAATGATGTGTTTGACTGCACTACCAAGATAGAAGACTACCTCACTGAGTGATTCATTGAATGCAACACTGCAAATGAAGTGGAGTGTTCTGCACGCGTGTGATTTCACTCCCCTGCACCGTTGTGAAACCTTGGTTAATTATCTCTTTTGTTTTGAAATTGTTCTCAAACCAACCTTGAAAGTGCTGTTCAAAGGTGTGAACGGAGAATTTATGCTTGATCATTAAGGAAAGTGGAAGAGTGAATTCTTTCTCTCTCTCCCTGTTCTCTCGTATTTTCTTTTTTCTGTTCAATCATCACTGCACCGTTCATTCATTTCACTCCATCTCCTCAATTTTGGACTTTTCCTCTATTTACTACAAAAATTGGTGCACTGACTTTCAGGTTGAGATTTCTTCCAGAAATGAAATTGAAAATGGGAGAACGGTATATATTTGCATTCAGCATTCCGAAATTCCCCTATTCAGGCTTTTTTGTTTTGTTTTGTTTTGGAGGGTTAGGGGGAGACCTATCCTCATTTCTAAGCGGGGGGGGGGGGGGGGGGGAGGATAGCTTATTCACACTTTTTTTACTCAGGTTATCAGGTGGCATCCATGTCAATACAAGTATTTTGTGAGTTGAGACATTTATTTGGACTTGAGTAGTGCTTTCTAGCAGCTGGCATCTACAAACCTTTTTATGAGAGGGGATGCAGGGAGGGGTAATTATTCTCTCTGAGAGATAAGAGCTAAACCAGGAAAGTGCTGAGCCTGAAATACCAACACATGTTTCAAGGTGTTCTAGAAGTATGTTATTATCAACCGTGTCAAAGGCAGTGTAAAGAATGAGTAATAACAGTGTAAATAGGAAAACATTATTAGGTGTAGCAAAGGCCATCTCAATAGAGTGATCAACCCTAAATCATGACTGAAGAACTTCAAATTGACTTTTGGTGGCCATGTAGTCGTTAAGGAACGCTGCCCCCCTTCGCTAACCTTGACCAACCAGGGGTCCGCGGCGCTACGGTATCGGTGCGTCTAGTTAAGCTGTTGCGCTGCAACTTTTCAACATTTTTCACAATAAACAGGAGATTTAAAACCGGCCCGTAATTACAGAGACTCTGTAGGTCAAGGTTTTGTCATCTAAGTGGGGGTTGAAGAAAAGCCATCTTAAAAGCTGCTGGAACATTAATAATATTTATGATGGAAGGTCTTAAGATCATAAGCAAATTCATTAACGAGTTTGCCCAAAAGTGGGTCACGTATTTTTTTTTTTAATTGTGGAAGGGTTGTCAGACAATTATGAGCCTTAACGCCCCTATTATCATCAGTAATTGTGGGCCTCGCCAGAGGTTAAGGATTGTTGTTCTTAACCTCATCCCTAATGAGCTGAATCTTCTGAATAAAAAATTGCAAGAAATCATGAGCTGAATGAGGGGAGTTATCAAATTGTCTGAAATGCCGCAGCAAGTGGTTCAAATGGGGAATTCATATGAATATTAAAGTCACGCATATTGAATATATTATCTGCATGAGTCACTAAGTCAGCCACAAATCCAGGAAATTCATCTAAAAAGCCAGAGTATGGGCCAGGGGGATGGCAGATAATGGCAAGATAAAACCCCAATAAGGCTATGGATCATATAAGGACACTTCAAATGTTACTTTTGAAGATGTTGTTTGAAAGGGGGGCTGAGTTAGAGAGCAGATTCGGAAATAAGGGCAACACCCAAGCCCTTATTACGAGGACATGCAACATGTGAACTTACCAAGTTTGGAAAAGAGGCTTTATTTAGTTGTTAAAAACTCAATAAGGTTTTAAACAGGTCTTAAGAAGACCGATCATGATAAGATGATGGTCTCTGATAACATACCTGTCAACCTCTGTTAATAACTGCCCTTATAAATGATTACGATTCCCCTTACAAAGCATCAAAAACCCGTACAACGGCTTACCGCACATCATGCTTTATCAATCCGACTGCACGCAGGGATGAAAAAAAATATACGATTGATGATTACTTTTGCTGGTTTGCCGTGACAATAGTAGCGATCGACGACGGCATTGCCGTTGGCTACCAGCAGGTGAGACGATCTGGATTTGAGCCAAAATGGTATTTGTGAGATTGGTTCACAATTGGGTCCCCCCCGCCCCCGTATAAAAGTTGTAATACGCCGTACATGATTTGAAATGATAAAAAAAACATAAAATACGGGGAAAACGTACACGTTGACAGGTATGTGATAAGGTAATTAACTAGCAAGTATTTCGAGAAGGCTGATCTAATATTCATAAGACAGTTTTTCAATAAAGTTGTCAGATCTCAACTATTCCCTCATCACAGGATTTTGAATCGCAATAGTAATAAGATTGCATTGCCTGGGTCCCGTACTGTACTTCAAGTGGCTCATTCACATTCAGATCATTTCTTATGAAACATTTTCTCTCTACACCACATGCTTCCATGAACAATGATGGTGGTAAAAATGGGTCATCAGTGTCGCCTGCAAATGACCTTTATTCACTTCTGCTGTTAATGCTGAATACGTACAGAGCAGGAGTGGAGAGTGATTTCAGTGTTCAGGGATAACAGATGAGACCCCATTAAATTTGGTTGCAGACGGTCTTTTTGAATCCAGTATGGTGTTTAGAAGTGAGATGGAGTCATTTGTAAGTCTCTGCGACTGCTGCAATTTGCGGTTGCACGCTCCAACGTGGGCAACCGCGGCTACAGAAAGAGGCACGTTCAGACAACGGCTGGGGAATGACATCATTAATATCTTTGATTCGAAGTATTGTGACTCAATACGTTTCGATAAGGTGCATGGTGTTTGTCTCTTACTCGCGACACAACTTTGACCTGCTCTACATGAATGGGAACATAAAAGAAGAGGGATGAATACAAATCTTTTGTCAATACCGTTGCATCCATGTTCCTACACATAACTACCACTGCTGACTGTGGGATGAGTCATTTGTTTCAACTTGGTCTCTTATGACAGGCCTTTGCAGCCAAGTGAACAAAGGCAGACATCATCAGTGCGACAGTGATAAGTAGGACACTCACATATATACTGCAACTGTATTTTGTGTTGCTGAGCTAGAAGAAGACAAAGAATGACCAGCTTGTACCAAATATCTAAAGAGCTCCTCAGTGGCTCCGTGGTGCTATTTATTTCTGAGGATAGTTCATTTATTTTTAATGAACTTCATTCATCTGCATGTCCCCATTTCTTGAATGTTAAAGCCTTGCAGGGTTTGCACTTTAATTTGGCATGATATCTCATATGACAGAAATTACCGCTTTACTTTAAGTTTCAAGTTGATCTTTCACTGCACTGACATGAATCAATGTTCCTTTTTTGGCTTTTATACATTAAAGCGATGACAGAATCCTGTTGAATGACAAACGATGGAAACTTTGTAACACTGACGAACTAAGCGGTGACAGAAGTGGTTTTTGGTCCGTCATCCGAATCATCACTAACCCCAGTGGTGGGAAGTCCATACGTACCGACTGCTTCTATTTTCGGTCATCCCAGCCAGTAAAAGGAAGCTGGCAGTTTTGTATCATATATTACTTCAGTCCCACAGAACACAATGACATTGTCTCATATTGTTTTTATTTCACCACTCTGTGTCTGTGTGGTGCCACTCCTTTTTATCCAAAAGATCAGTGTGTGAGATTTAACTCTGTACTCTCTGATGATGTTATGAGTAACACAGAGCCCCCCCCCCCCCCCCCCCCCCCCCCACAGCACTGAGCGAACTCAGTGCACCCTATTTACAAATGACCGTACTAGCTCCCAACCAAATCAGTATGTTGTCAAATTCTCAGATGACACAGCTATTCTTAGTCTGCTCACTAGTGACTCTGACATCAGTAGCCACTGTGCCGGGATTGACACAATTGTTGACTGGTGCAATGAGCAGCACCTGAGCATAAATGTGAAAAACAAACAAACCCTGAGGCAATGGTATATGCCTCTAAGTTTTTTTATAGATTTTGGATGAGTGTTGTGTTAGTCCACGCTGTATTTTGTCCACACTGTATTGTCCAATGTATGTCGCAGCATGGGCTTGTCCTCCGAGACAAGTTTCTCCTGCGGGAGATCAAATAAAGTCAAATTCAAATTCTTATATCATTAAACCTGTTGGAATTTGACTCGCACTCCTCTGTCTGGTCTTTCAAAATACAGTGAGGATTAAGGACAAAGATCCAGAAGACGTTCAGTTGGAACCTATCAAAAGAAAGAACGAATACAAACACATTGAGCCCTGGAGAACCCACGAGGTCAAATTTGGCCCCTATAAATTCTGCTATTCAAATGCTACCTTTAAATCCCAAAGGGTCAAAATTGGCCCTAATCCTAAATTAGGATTAAAGCATTAAATATTTGAAAACACATATATTTTGGTGTTCAGTGAACATATAGCAGTCATTTAATGTAAAATTCATCATTTTCCAAAGACGAAAAGGGTACTTGGGTTCTCCAGGGTTAATGTATTCTTTACACTTTTTTAACCCGGAAGAAAGCATCGAGAGTGTCTTGGCCAAGACAAATACTGCTAAATAAAGGTGAGCATCTCATCAGTACTCAAACAACACAAAAGGCAATCAGTACTGTAATTTGGAAAAATTCCTCTGAGTAACATTTCTTTCCGTTCATTTTTCTTTTTTTAACTGAAATCTTTGGTGGCTATTAACTGCATAGTGAGTATTAACAAAAGACTTCAGTGCTTCAGTGACCCTCTGCAGCACATTCTCTCAGTTGTTGTACTTGCTACTAATGAGTGGAAATTGCTCCGGCTGGGAGAGGTCGAGGAACCTGGCCAGCAAATGAATATCAAACTCAGCCAAAGTCAAACCACTTCATTCCAAGTCTCAGAAAAAGAAGTGCGACACCTCTGTATTGCCTGGAGGCAGATGGGATCACCAATCCGCTGCAGTTAGAAACTTGACTTGGAACAGACCAGCTCACCAGCAACGTTCTATATCCCCATAGCGAGTGTTCTTTAGTAGGAAATGTGACATCAATTGACCCATTTTGAATACATTCTTCAGCAACTGAGATCAAGCGTGGACACTTGAATGAAGGGTGATAGCATGAAGAGAGAGGTTCAAATAAAATGTTTTCCAGAAAATGAATTATGTTGGTCACATTTAGTACTTTGAAATAACATGGCATTTGTCAAGTAAGGGCCAGCTCATTGTATTCATGTGGTATTCCTGAATGAGCATAAAGAAATAGATAGACGGTTGGATGCTGGGTATACCGGCACAATCATGAACTGTACTTTATCTTCTAAAGCAGGGGTGTCAAACTCATTTTTGTCGCGGGCCAGATTTTAGTTACAATTTCCCTTGGAGGGCTGTTATGACTGAAACCATATAAAGAAGTCAAGAATAACGGTTTATTCACCTATTGTTTAAGTTACTGTCATGAGGGGTTTGGTAACAAGAAAATGCTGACAGTACCACTCTTATTTATAACAAATGAGAATTTGAAATGTTGGGAGAGATTTTAGCAAGCATCATGAAAGTTGACAACTTTTATTTGCTTTCGCGGACCACATAAAATGATGTGGTGGGCCAGATCTGGCCCCCGGGCCTAGAGTTTGATACCTGTGTTCTAAAACGTACAAGGTAAAAGAAAACCTAATCTGAAGATTTTACACGCCTGCCAATTAACTCATCTCAGCCTCATAGCCACCTACAGCCCCAAAGCAGAGTATAACAGTCAGCGCCGCCGTGTGATCCTATTTATGATGGAAAATGTGATGAAAAGATTGAATTAGTTATTAGCTTACTTGTGGGTCGTAGGCAGTTTACAGAAATGGGAAAAGAATGGCACCAATACAAACAATTGACATTCAAAACACCATTGATTTTGACTTTCGCCTCCTCCCTCCAGGGGGTAGCCACAGCGAATCATTCACGTGATTAGTTTGGATTTTTTTTTTTTAATACTGTATACCGGATGCCATTCCTGACACACCCCTCCAGTTTATCCTCCGGCTTTGAGCAGAGCTGGACTGCTCCATGCAGTGGCTCGGTAACAACACAATTCTATTTGATAGAACATTTTTGTGTTCAACAAAACAGTATTTTCTACTGCAATCATACCTGGAGGCGACGTAAAAGAAACGTCGATTGTTTGCTGTCATCTTGTGTCGTAATATTGCATTACAGCTAATGGTTGACCCTGATACACTGGTCAACCGCATTTAATCAGGAATGGCTTTGTCTCCCTAAACGTATTTATGACGCAAACAATGTTTTTACAAAGTAGCATATTCGTTTTTGAAAGCTTTTCATTTTTTGTTTTTGACTTTGCTCTCTAAATGCTTGCACACTATGGGGGTTCACCCTGCGTTTATTTTATAGCGATGATGTGTCATAAAAAAACCCCACCGGTGTTGCTGAACTGAAGTCTTCATTCATAAACATTACCAAATATCTTACTATATTACAATGATGATGATGATGATGGTTATACTATTTTGTAAAGCTAATGTGCTGAAGAAAAAAATGAGGGCAGATTCAGAATCAGTGAAAACAAAATGGAAACGTTTATTTGTGTCGCTGATTCTTAAAAAGTAAAAATTGTTGACCAATGTGATTAATAACATGTGTGAATGCCTTCAGCATTCTCACAAAAATAAAAATAATACAATAAATACTTGACACAAAGAAGTAGCTTCCCGTGTCCAAGGTTTCTTGACTACTAGTCTTCAGGACAAGCAATTTATCAAAACCCATTGACTCAAAGAAGCTGTGGATTGTATACTGATGGTATTAATATTAACAACGCTTGGCAGTACAGTATAAGCAGAGCAAAATAAATGTTAATTTATTCTTTCAATCATAATCCCATTGGGATAGAGAGAGTACGAGTTGAATACAACAAAACTACACAGAGTGACAAATGAAATATATGGCTCTCATGATATTGTGCATTCACTTACGCGTGCCACAATAATATTGTGCATTCACTTACGCGTGCCACAATAACTATCACCACAAACATGCATGGTGGGGTCTGATGGTACACGCCCATTTTCATACGTCACCAATGACGAGCTACAGGACTTCCGCGGAGAGTACGCCAGACGTCCCTCTATTCAAGCTAGCCCGTGGAAGTTCCTCATAGCTCCGTCCTCGCACCTCAGTGTGCGTTAGCGCGAGTAAATGAAGACCTTTCTCCTCAGTCATGAATAGGACGCAGCTGAAGCGGTCCAGTATTTTGAGAATGGCTGGTGTGGAAATGGTGAACCGAGACGGAATCGAGGAGCCCTTCCTCCTCCGGGCTGCGAGGATCGCAGCTGTGGTAGCAATGTACTGGTTCGTCTCCATAACAATGGTGTTCCTCAATAACTACCTTTTGGACAACCACGACCTGGACGCACCGCTATTTGTGACATTCTACCAGTGCGTTGTGACTGTGGTGCTCTGCTGGCTGATGCAGTTGTTGTCTGCCGTGTGCCCGCAACTGATCGATTTCCCGGCGGTCAAATTTGATGTGAAGACGTCCCGCGAAGTTCTGCCCCTGTCGGTGGTCTTTATCAGCATGATAACATTCAACAACCTGTGCCTGAAACATGTCGGAGTGGCCTTCTACACTGTGGGACGTTCCCTCAGCACTGTATTTAATGTGTTGCTGTCGTATCTGGTCCTGAGGCAGACCACTTCCTTCAAAGCCATATTGTGCTGTGGGATCATTCTCGGTACGTCGGTTCATATTTCACTTAGTCTTTTGAGTAAACACGTTAGTAAATCTGAACTGGTCTTGTGATTGTAAACGCACACTACCAAAAACAACACACTGAATTGCAACATTCTGACATGACCACTATCAAACAAATGGCAGTGGAACTGACACTATTTAAAAGTAACCAAATCCCTTTTTTGTTTGTTTGTTTGTTTGTTTGTTTTTTCTACTGAGTACCACAACATCAGAAGAACAATACACCATTTCCCAATTTCTGGCCACCACTGTGCCCAAACAAGCAACATCCCTTTGTTAAAAGATATGTACAGTATTTAAAACATTTACTTTGATAAGACTGATTAGCACATCCGCCTCACAGTCCAGAGGTCCAGTTTGAATCTGGGCTCCGCCCTTCCTGTGTGGAGTTTGTTTGTTCTCCCGCGTGCCTGCGTGGGTTTTCCCCAGGTAATCTGATGGCTCTTGCCAGTCAATGTGGGGCACGAGTGCCGCGAGCACAGCCGGTGCTAAACGCTGGCAACATACGACACACAATACAGTCTCAGCTTATGAAGTGTTTTTTAGCGCCCTTAATTAACGTTTGAACGTTATTTTAGGATGTGTCGTTGACATCAGTACAATTTGCGACATCAATAAAAACACCTTAAACGTGGTCTGGAAGACGAATCAGGCCAGCCATCATGCTGACATGCTGCTGGGAACAACTTCTAAATAAAATCATTTCAAGGCATTGATGTCCATATATTATTTGGTGAGGTATTATTAAAGAAGTTGGCCTTCTTTGGCGTGTTACTGCCATGTGTAGCATGAATAAATGTTGCTGCGGTTAGCTTGATTTCTTCCTGACAATGTACATGCAAATAAGTGGGTACGCGAGGCAGAAAAAAAATGCCTCGAACATTTTTTAACCAAGGTATCAGAATTACTCAATGAATCGCTTCCGCCCTAATGAAGACATCATCCTGCTTTGTGTTGTTTCTCAGGTGGATTCTGGCTCGGCGTGGACCAGGAAGGCATAGCGGGCTCCCTCTCCTGGTCAGGTGTCTTCTTTGGTGTAATCGCCAGTGCCTGTGTGTCTCTCAATGCCATCTTCACAAAGAAAGTGATGCCTGCAGTGGACGCAAATATCTGGAAACTCTCCTACTATAACAACATCAATGCATGCATCCTCTTCCTCCCACTCATCCTTGTATTTGGAGAGGTGGGCTGCATTACCAGGTTCAGCCGCCTCACTGATCTGTGGTTTTGGGCCATGATGACACTTGGAGGGGTGTTTGGGTTTGCCATCGGTTATGTCACAGGCTTGCAGATCAAGTATACCAGTCCGCTAACTCACAATGTCTCAGGGACTGCAAAAGCCTGTGCTCAAACTGTTATTGCAGTGTTGTACAACTCCTCCAGTAAAACCGTTCTGTGGTGGACCAGTAACATGTTGGTTCTAGGAGGGTCTTCAGCCTACACGTGGATCAAGAGCCGAGAAATGAAGATGAAACCCTCCGTGCCTCAGGATTTCGCCAAAGAAAAATTGATACTTGGAGAGAAATCAAACACAGGGGTATAGTCCCACCCCCCCCGAAGAAGAAAAGAAAACAAATCATAAATCTGAAAATTTTATTCAACATTTTGTCTGCTCTTTTTGTATCCATAATGTGAAATAGACTTTTGTAGTCATTTGGGGTTTAATCACACTGGGTTTATACTGTAATTTCAGGTCACTTTGTGGTTTAAACTTTTTTGTCTTTAAATTTAATGCCAGTGTTGTGGTCCCTTGACACTTGCTTGTTAAATTCACTTCATACTGAGGTTGTTACTTTATGTTTTACAATTGGTTCGCAGCACAAAGCAACAACATTGACTGAGCGATGGTATCTATCTAAAAAAACAAACTTGAATGTATGTGTACTGTACGTAAAGGTACCAATGTACAGTACAGTATTTATTTTGGGTGTTATGCTACAATTACCTTTAGAATAACTGACTAATCTAGTAATGTTCATGTTACCGCCAGATGTATAAAAACATTTTATTTCATAAACATGAGTATCATTTTCAAATAACAGTGTTTGTGTTGTTTGTTGAGCACTGGCAATGAAATCAACAGTCGGCATATAAATGTCTATTTCAATCGCCCATATTCGTTAGGTTCATATTTGTGGGGTCAAATCCTTTTGTGTCCACAGTACCCAGAGCGTTTGCCTATCTCACCAAATGGGGGAGCAGGACCTGCTGCCATCACACAGAAACACTTTGAAGGGAGCGTTTGTTTGATTTTTTTGTTTTTGTTTTGGTATGTATGTATGAAAGAAATCAAACAAGTCGCTGACGGTGTAGTGGTACACTTGCGGGACTTGTGTGTGTGGGCAGTGTGGGATCGGATCCCAGTCAGTGACAATATGGGTGTGAATGGTCGTTTGTCTCTATATGTGCCCTGGCGACCAGTTCAGGGTGTAGTTTGTCCGCATCAGCTTTAGCAAATCTGTTCAGAATAAGCGGTATTTGCAAATAAAAAGCGTGCTTTTGACTGATTGTATGGTCCCTGTAACATTTCAAACAACTGCATGGATGGAATCTTCAGTCACAACCAACAATCCTCTGCAACAGAGCTACCTCTAACTCGTGTGCGCTCAGGGGTGTCAAACTCATGTCACATTGTGGGCCACATACGGCCTCGGTAGACGTCTAGTGGGCCGAACCATTAAAATTATACCATACTCTGCTACAAATAACCAAAATAATACATATTTCCTTTGTTTTGGTCTAAAGAAGCACAAGAACATGAGGAAAATTGTGAAATTTAATGAACAGATCTTTTACAAAACATTTCATGAAGCACCTTAGATTTCCTTAGACAAATGTGCAATTTACTTTGATCATTCACATATATGCATTGCAACTGTAGGTATTGACATGTCCTTGAAAGCATCTGCTCTGTTGGGTCTGTCTCAGTGACAGACTGAGACTGCTGTTGTCTTCTTCTCTGATCAAAACAGTGTGTCCCCTAGTGGATACAATATGAATTACACCTTATTAAAAATATTAATTCCGTGTCTTTATATGCATTTTTTTCACAATTATCCTGTGGGCCTGATTGAACCTCCTTAGGGGGCGGTTCCGTCCCGCGGGCCGTATGTTTAACACCCCTGCTCTAACTCTTCAAACACCTCGACCCCCTCAGATAAGTTTAAAACGTCACTGTTTTTCCGAATCGATTTCCAACTGCTTTGTACACTTACCATCGTGAGCCCCACTTTTGTTCTTTTAAAGTGACATCGCACAATACGATTACTTTATCAAATTCACGAAATAGAAAATATTTTTTCATACTTTATTTAATGGATTTTGTTTAATTATTTTACTTGTGAAATATTTCAATTGGGATTTTCTCACATTACTTCCCAGGCGACGTTTAAAAAAAAGAGTAAAATCATGCGTGGTGAAACTATGATCGGCAATTTTATTTAAAAATTGTATTTCTCGTCCGATCAGCCGAGATTCAAATCCTAAAACCCAGAACTGTGAGGCAGATGATGTGCTTACTACGAGTTTATGGCTCAGAAAGCCAGTAGTACTTTTTTTTTTACAGTGTTTCCAAAATGATTGTTCACTGTCTTTTTACCTGATGGGTAAACAAGAATATTATAAGGAACATGCAATTGTGTTCTCACTTCTCAGAAAAGAAAATGCAAACGACTGCGTCGCTGCTGTAATTCCACATTTTGACACTTGGTGGCAGCAACAATTCACTTCAGTGGATAATACAGCTAGAGCTGATTTCTATTGCATGTCATCTTGCCCAAACCCTATTTTGCCATGAAAATCACATTTTGCACCCCCCCAACACATCCAACCAACCACCCAAAATGAACCCCACTAGAGTTCAGTGAAATACAAAGCAAACACAGATGATGAAGCTCCGTTTTTCAATACATTTCTATTGAAAGAAAAAGCAAAGCTTTTTGTGTTTACCTTTCATTTGCTCTCAGTATTTTTCCAATCACTATTTTTCCCTGGCTCAAGCAGAAATTGCCACTTAGAGTCCCATCTGTCATCTGTCAGGTTGGCAAACACAAGGAAACAAATGGATCCCTTTTGCAGTTTTTGCATTGCTATGAAAAATTATACGTGTTGATAAATTCTGCCTGTATGTGTTTTTGAGCACTGCGTGCCAGAATCCCAATTTTCCTGAAACATGAAGCCTTTTTTAAACAACGCTATCTAAAAATGGCCAGATTGTCATGAATGTCATTCACATCTCTGCCGGTCCACTGTAGCCAAAGTCCATGTCCATGGTTATTAAAGAGGCTGGCTGCTGGTTTCTTTTCCACGGCTGCCTGTTCCTTTTGCATTCAAATTGAATCTGCTCAAATGTCTTATTGATAACTGCAACAGGATGTGCAAAGCAATTACGAGGCACACATTTGATAGAAATGTGAGTAAGCCTGCAGAGGCTTCATTTAGCCCTCTCAGGGTCACGAAATGGAGAGTAGAAATGGCGAGCACCGACAATGTTTGGCAGAACTGATTTTTGCTCAGCTTCCGTGGAAAGAATACCATTCAATCTCCAAAACAGACAATGTTGTATTATTATGATTAATTATCTCCATTTGTTGTCTGCTATGCTTGTCTGGCCTTGTCGTTTCAGAGTGTGGGCTTTCTGTTTCTCTCATCATCCATGTGTTTTGTTCTAATGTTTCTGCTCTGCTGAGGATTTTTATCTCACCGAAGCTACGCAGTTAATCAAAAAATAATTACAGCATGAATGAAGAACGATAACCTGTTGATGTTACCTAACAGATAGCTCAAATCCAGTTGACCACCCACCATCAATGAATTTGAGTTTGATTTCAAATAAAGGGATGATAAATTGGTGGATATCAGATGAGAGTCAGAGCAGTATTTGCCCAAGTTAAATTTAATGCTGCAAGGGAGAGCTATAAAATCCAAGCTCTTGAGGTACACATTGATATAACTCTTCCAGTTTTATTTCCTTTTCTTTTGGGCAAATAATCTACCATCGTCCTACAAACTGTGATGCGTACCTGATTCTATTATTGTATTAAAATAAAGATTCTATTATTTTGTAGCATGTTTTTTAAATTTTTTTTAAAGTACGGGTAATGTAAATGCAAGTACAGAGGTAAAAACAAGTCTTGGCCGCTTGCTGATTTCTTTTACAATAACTATATACAATTGACAAAATATAACTTTTTTTTCCAAGAAAGACCCCACTTGTAATTGGAATTAAACCCTTTTACTTTGCCATTCTGCATTAAACCGGCAGAGGTATGACTGTCTACCGTTTTGGACAGCGTCTTAGTTTCTACGGGTAAATACTGCATGTACAATATGAGTGCGTCAAGGCAAATGTGCATGTGAGGTCAGGCGTTCGTGAGTTCCCATGCAGACTGTCCAACGTGCTGTCATTGAGGAACACGCTGGAGGATTTGCTAAACATAGCTCTTACTCCTAAAATGCAGACACCTGCCGCGTCACTTTACAGCTTTGAGCATGACATTAAGCAGCGCAATTTAACAATAACGTGGGCTCGAGACAAAATGAAAAATAGGTGTAAAAGTATGCACTGGAAGTGTGGTCTTGCAGCATATGGCTTCAGCATACAGCCGCTACTAAACATTACAATCACTATTGCACAGGAGGAATATATTAAAGAAAAATAATACAAAGTGATATCTCATATATTTTTTATTACAGTATTAGTTTGCATGACAATTTAATTTATCAAGGTCCTGTACTATGCAACTTTTCATCTTTCTTGCTCAAACTGGTGTAAACATGAAAAAGCCTTGTGGTTTATTGTGCGAGAACAAGCCACCCAGACCCAAGAAGAACTACTGTTCCCACGTATGAACTCTCCACCCTCTGTCTAAGCATTAGAGTACGCATAGCGCATGTGCTGGTAAAGTGTATACCCATTCGTTGGAGTTTGCAAATGGGGAGGTGCAAGCATCTCTAGAGCAGACTTTTGCAGAGGAACCTTCTACATGAGAGACGTCATTCCTTGTAAAAAAAAAAAGTTGTCAAATATTAGCTAAACAGCTCAGAAAATGACAAAGTACATTTGCAGTTATCTTGAGTAGGAACATCTACAAATTTGAAGAGGATAAGACACTCAACAGGTGAGCATGTTTCATTGGGAGTCATGCTATTGAATACATATTTCTGGACACACACAAGCAGCAAGACCGTTTCTCCCACGCACGCAGTTTTAATCTGGTATTATGCTAGAGCTTGCATGAATGAAGAGATGGTGTCTGAATGTATCAAATGCAATAGAGTTTCAGTTTTCATGTATTCATGTTCTGTATTAGCTACACTGTATCAATAGCAGCACATTGTCGTCCAGTATTAAATCGTTCCTGTTCCTTTGAACGAAAACAATCTGACTAATACTTCACAAGTGTCACTGATAAATTTAAGAGCTGAGAGACCAGCATACCAAAGATATGGTCATTTTCATTACTTTCTGAATTTTCCAAAAGATAGACGCATTCGATATTCTAAAGTCCAACACGCTAGAATAACTGGTTTATCCATTAGCAATGTTAAAAATGTGTTATTCAAAATCGATGAGTTTCAAGTACAATGCACAGTGCCAATTTGAGTTATGCTGTACAGCTCTGACATTAATATACACCATTAACACTGCATACAATCACTTGCACGGAGCAGGGGTGTCAAACGTACTTTTGTCGTGAGCCACTTTGGAGTTATGTGTAGGCCGTTATGACAGTGAAACCACAAAAACGTCTAATCACTAATCATCGTATTATTACTGATACAAATTGAAATATTTCTAGTTTTCAAACCAGTCAAGTCAGCTATATTAGTTTGATCAATTATTGTTTGAGTGGAAAATCTTTTGACATTTCAGTACATATTTTAGCACCGATCATGCAAATTGACATACATGATTTGCATTTGCAGGCCACATAAGATGACGTGGCAGGCTGGATCTGGCCCCCGGGCCTTGAGTTTGACACCTGTGACGTTGAGTGTAAAACCATAACAGCGATTCAACAAAACGTTTTAATAGATCCATGTTTTTGGACCTTAATGCTTGGTTTTGTTGACCATGGATGTGAGATTGATTCTATTACTTTGATTTGACCTATTTTTTTTGGTCTTTTTGGTAACTTGTAGCATTGTTAGTCGTGGTTATTTCGTGTCAGAATCCCACTCATCAGCTATCAGCTCAATATACAGTAATTGTTTCTTGTCCAGTGTTGTCAGTTATGTGTGTGAACCTCAGCTCCCGTTTATATTCCTGCCAGCAAAAAAAAGTATTTTTGTTGTTACTGTTGTTGTTAGTGGAGGTTATGTGTTTCTGCCTTTCCATTGCAGCAATCACATCTGATACCTAATGAAATATTAATATTGATCTTAAATAATATGGAAATTCTCTTTGTAGGTGCATTGAAACAAAAAAGATCCTTTGGATGTACTTAATTCGAACATATACATCGGCTGCACATGAAAAAAAGATGTGGCCAGTCTATGTAATTTTCTCGTGTTTTCTTCAAAAAGCTACAGATGATTTAACACATTTTAATCAAGTGCAACCGAAAAGCAAGTACCGTAATTTCTGGACTGTAGACCGCACCTGATTATAAGCCACACCACTACATTTTTAAAGGAAAAAACCTTTTTGTACACACATAAGCCGCACCTGTCTATAAGCCGCAGGTGCCCATATTGTTACATGAGATATTTACAAAGAAAGACGGTGCACAGGCGGCCGTTAAAAAAGTCTTTATATAGGCCGCTTCACTAAATAAGCCGCAGAGTTGAAAGCGTGTGACAAAAGTCGCGGCTTATAGTTTGGAAATTACGGTACTTTATTTTTTTTCACCGTGTAAGAGGAATGAAGGAATGAAAAGCACTGAAACCTTGTAACCTAGTATCCCATCTATATGTATGATTGGTATTTTTTCCCCCCACTTGAAACCGACGTCAACATGGTATTGGTGGAAATCAAAAGGCTTGCTGGATATTTTGGTTTACATATACCTTAAAATCCACCCGTTCCGTACAAAACTTCACTATGGTAAAATAATGCATCGACTTTGCATGTGATTATTGGTGTACCTTGAACAGAAACAGTGGTCGCAATAAATGGCCACTTTCAACTGCTTACAAAGCCATGTTATAAGGAAGCACACAACTTTCATCATTGCCACAGTAAGCCGCCACAGGTTAGACTTGACACTGCATCAGGTGTCTTCACCTGAAATATCACCTGACTTTTCACCTTAGTTGAACCTCATGGAAAATGACGGTTCGCAGTTGGCAAGCCCCAAATATGAATGAACTGGAGATCATTATCCATTAGGAACTGTGCTAAAATTCCTTTGGAAATCTGCCAGAAGCTATCGTCATGGAGCAGCCAAAGCAGCAGGTCAAAACAACAAGATCGTCTTCAACTAACAAAGAAGATGTCAGATGTCATCAAGTACAGTATATGGCACGATACTTTCAAAGTGACAGTCCGTGCTAAATTTGGATCAGTCATTTGTTTGTTTTATTGGTTGGTTGTAACTGTAAAATTGAGATAATTCGATTAGTTTATTTGAAAGGGGACAGTGCAATTTCACAAAACGCATGAAAAAAAAAATCATGGTGAGAAAAATAATAATCAATTGGAAAATAAATCAATTGACAATTGATGTCACATAATTTTGAGCAGATGATCACAAGTAAAATAAGTGCGAGCACATTTATGTTTTTTGATTCTGCTTGTCTGAGTGTGCAGCACGCTTTGAGCTAATACTGATTTATGAATAAACCATTGAAAAATCATCCCGAAGTGTGAATGTGACAGCACAGGTTGTTTGTCTGTATGCGCCCCAATTGGCTGTCAGACAGTCCAAGGTGTACTCAGCAACACTATGCATTTTTTACATGAAATAAATTATTAGAAACACCAAAAATACATTTTCATTCAAGCGAGACCCCACAAAAAGATGCGTTCGCTCCTGTAATTTGCTTTCTCTGGTCTGAATCAGTTGAGAGGTTGTAAACAATGTCAGCGTTCCACCTGGTTTGGTTTGCGATCGCAGTAAAAAGTGCCACGCTTGCTAAAATGTGACACAACAATAAATGCGATTTCATCACAAGAACGCAAACAAGAACACCATTTGCTGGATGGCCTAGCGTTTACAAAGCGGACAAAGAAGCACGAATCAACACCATACAGAGTGAAACTGAAGTTTGTTGATGAAGTATCTGGACAATCTAGCAAGCTACAAAACAACGTGTGATGCAATACATGCATGCCACAAACCACAGTCTCGAAAAGTTTATGCAGTTCATGAACATTATATATAGGGATTTAGAAAAAAAAAACTACCGCCACTCAATTTGTACCATCATTTGGCTTTAAAATGTGGTCCTAAAATCATAACGATGGAATTTGAATTACAAGTGTGAGGTGTTTGGGTGTTTTCTTACATTCAGGGAAGTATGCTGTCAAATACTACACCCGCAGCCCCGTCCTCTAAGTGTGTCTGATCCATCTCTGTGTGTGCTGGATTAGGATGGCTCAGGACGGATTAGTTAATTATAGACACATGCTGTCTAAGCGTGGTGTGTGTTGTCAGGTGTTGCAGCATGAGGTCGGCTTGGTGTTGAGTGCAGAGAGGGAAGGCGGAGTGAGTTGTGAAATTGCGTGGCAAAATGGTTTGCCAGGTGCTCTGAGCGTGTCTGTTTTCTCACTTTCTAATCTCTGACCGCTGGTATGTCATGGCTCGTTCACATGTGATTTTGTGAATGCTACGAGACAAGCATTCATCCTGAGGATATGCTGCTTTAAAAATAAATACATTTATCACATCAGGTACAACATTATGACCACTTAGCTGAATTGGACAGCCGAAAGATATACCGTAATTGATATAATAAGCCGCACCACTACATTTTTAAAGGAAAAAAACATTGTGTACACACATAAGCCGCACCTGTCTATAAGCCGCAGGTGCCCATATTGTTACATGAGATATTTACAAAGAAAGACGGTACACAGGCGGCCGTTAAAAAAGTCTATATATAGGCCGCTTCATTAAATAAGCCGCAGAGTTGAAAGCGTGTGACAAAAGTCGCGGTTTATAGTCCGGAAATTACGGTAATCTATCGAGCTAGCTATCGTGATGCTAAACTGTTCAAAATATAAAATAAGATAAGATAAGGAAACCTTTATTAGTCTCGCAATGGAGAAATTCCCAATATCTGTGTTTGAGACTGAGATTTTGCCCTGGCAACGTTTTTTCTCTAGTGCACCAGTGCAAAAGTTTGGTGTACCCTAATTTACAACTGCATCACATTCAACATCGTAGTTTTTATGTTTGCCCTTTAATTTCAACAAAATTGCTGCCTGCCTCTTTAGTCAATATTAACTAGTAAATGAACAACTAACAATGTAATCATGAAGTTCTTTATTTGAAGCACAATTCCAGAAGACAGATAACTGACTAGTAAAAATTGGTACTTGAAGTCATCTCTGTCAGATTCTTGGTTATAACTTTTGAACATATCCGGCCTTAACATTAAAAAAAGTTGTGAATCGATCGTATCATCCGCATCTTTTTTCACTCAGATTAATGCGGCTGATATAAATAGTGGAGGGATGTGCATGAACGCTTCCAGTTTTTTATATATACTGTATACATTTTGGTATCACTACTTTCTAGAAATGGGAATTTCATCTCCACTGCTTTAGGCTCGGCTCCCTAAAACAAGGCGGCAGGCCTCTTGGCTAACGTTTTTTTTGGAGTTCAGTTGCCTCTAACTTAAAATTTCAGGGGCATTTCGGGGAGCACGCAGTAAATCCACTTGCAAAATAATATCCACATGTCCTCCTATTTCTTCATCGTACTGTATGATTGATAATTTGGAAAAAGTCATCCCGAAACAGCCTTCATTCGCCATTCCTATTACTCACAGAAAAAAAAAACAGTTTTAAGATTTGTCTCCTTTGACATACAAGGTTTAATGAGGCAAGTTTTACTGTTACTCCTCTTTGTCATAGTCCATATTTACAAGAGGTACATGATACCTTATAGATTATAACCTAGTAATACATTATTAGAACATTTTAAATGCTTCACAATGCAACATCAAAAATATTTCCTTTGTAATTAATATGTAAATCTCAACTATCACAGAACATAAAATCCACCAAAAGAACCCAGTGTTGATTTTGTGCAACACCGTAGCTGTAATTATAGTGACTGACAGAAAGCTCAACAAATAGCAGAACAATATGAATCTAGCAAGACTTTTAAAACACAATAATTACGGCCACAGCACTGCAGAGAATTGCCTGTGCGTTGGTAACTCATGCCAACAATGTATAGTGATTGACAGGAAAATCAAATAAAAAACAAATAAAAATATATATATATACACATGGCGGCCCGGTAGTCCAGTGGTTAGCACGTCGGCTTCACAGTGCTGAGGTACCGGGTTCAAATCCAGCTCCGGCCTCCCTGTGTGGAGTTTGCATGTTCTCCCCGGGCCTGCGTGGGTTTTCTCCGGGTGCTCCGGTTTCCTCCCACATTCCAAAAACATGCATGGCAGGCTGATTGTGCACTCTAAATTGTCCTTAGGTATGAGTGTGAGCGTGGATGGTTGTTCGTCTCTGTGTGCCCTGCGATTGGCTGGCAACCAATTCAGGGTGTCCCCCGCCTACAGCCCGAAGACAGCTGGGATGGGCTCCGGCACCCCCCGCGACCCTAGTGAGGATAAAGCGGTTCGGAAAATGGATGGATGGATGTGTATGTATCTTGAATTAAATTAAGAATTGAAAGTAATTTCCACTCTGTGTACAGCCTCAGGATGCTCGTCTTGGAGTGGAAACCTCCGTGCGTTGTTCAGGAGTTTTCTTGTCATGACATTTGTGGCTTGCATCTCTTCCAGTGGACAGGATATTATGCCCAAGGGGTATCTGCCTGGAACTTGTTCTTGCCAGTCGGGTGACTATTCAGGATCTGCCTCGCCCTCTCTAAGTATTTGGTCGTGGCTGACCTTTGATCTGACTCCTTGTGATTGCAATTGATTGATGATCATCATACCGAATGGGTTCATGCTTATGCAGAACAACAGAAGGGGACGGATGCCCTTCTAAGCACTACTCATGTGTCGATCCATATTCCTACTCATTTTGCCTGATAGAAACTTCCATGTGGTGCTGAGGCAGGTTATAAGTCAGTAGTTTGATGGGGTCGTTCCCATTCGGGGGTTCTTCACGATGAGGACATTTTGAGTGTTCAATCAGCCTGCAATGCATGTTTTTGGAATGTGGGAGGAAAACGGAATGAGAGAGAGAGAGAACTTCTTGATGTTTTCTCGGGTTTAGTGAACTTACATGTAGCCCATATATAAAGGTGTTGGCAGGGGTAGAAGGATTATACGACTTGTATTGTCATACATGAGTGCATTTTCTTTTCTAAGTGTGCATGTGCGTATAAGTATGCATATATGTGCACTACATCTGTTTAAATGTACATACAGCACTGTATACTGCTGCTTTGCACTATATTGTCTATATACAACACCCTTCGTAATTACTGTCAACTCAATTGTTTTCAAATGTTTTCTTTAGATTCGAATAAATTCCGTGTTTTTTTTATTTCAAAATATAGGGCCAAAATGTTAAAAGAATAAATAAAAGAGGAAAATCCGTTGAATTCAAGTGCATTTATGACATGCATCCGTCCATTTTGCGAACTGCTTCTCCTCACTCTGGACGCAGGCGTGCTGGAGCCTATCCCAGCTCTCTTCGGGGGACACCATAAACTGGCGCCAGGAACACATAAGTTAAACAACCATTCACACTCATAATCACACCTATGTACAATTTAGAGTGTTTACTTTAACCTACCTTGTGTTACGATCTGTAACAGTCTGGATAGGGGTGGATACCACAAACGATAAGATATTGGCACATTTATTAACAAAACTCAAGTCCAACTCAGGTCTATTGCCCAAATTTAGCTGGGATGGACGTCAGCTCAATGAGGGCAAGTACTATTGAAACTTGATGGATGGATGTCATGGAATTACCGCTAATTGAATTTTTACAATTAATCTTTTTTCTTGTCATTGTGGTCCTATAGAATACAGTTTGATTCATTATTCATGTATGTAAAAGGATTTCAAAATGATGATTTACTTTGTGGATAATAGGAGCCCGCATCCTGCATAAGCCCACGGTCTTAGCTTGGAAAAAGCGTATAGTCATATTTTATTCAAGGGCCATTTGTGGTAAGTAATATTCATAAAGATTCATGATTTCGCATGAAAAAAACCCCGTAACGATCAACTTTCACGTTACTCATTGCATATTGAGTTGTAATCTGCGCTAGTTAGGCCAGACACTTTTCCACCTATTTTTACTACACTGCAATACTTCAAGACATCATCTCATGAAAAATATTTTATCACTAAGGCAAGATGTTTGGGTTTTATTAATCTATAAATCCGTTTGGAGAAATTCAAAAGAAATAAAGGGGACAGAAAGAGGCGAAATAATAAACAGCAGCAAGGACTGTGTTGTATCACTAATCTTGGCAGGTTGACTCCACCCTTTTTGTCTGGTTGTGTTCTGTCAGATGTCCAGGAAAGCCACTTCACCTTTCTGCAAATCTCTACAGCTGCATACGCAAGCATCTGAGAACCCGGATATATATTTTGCATGCTGAAAAGACGTTTTATGCAACTTTTTCAAGGCTGAATAACCCATTCTGAAGAGATTAAAAAAAATAGTTTCTGGGACTCTAATTGGATTTCATTACAAACAAGCCATGACGTTATAATGTTCACCTGACGGATAACAGCGCAGTCACTCTCAGATACAATTTACATTTTCAACGGCTCGCAAATCAACAGGTAAGTGCATTTCGAATCCATGTTCTGCATACATGGATGTAGTCCAGAAACTTGTGTGATGAGATACACAAACATTGCAAATGTGAATCTTTCGTTCAACTATTGTCGAACACTTTGATTCCATTCACGATTTATGTGTTAGGCTGGTGGACCTTTGTTTTGCTCTGGCAATGCATTTCAAAATTTTTGTACCTTTCCAGTTATTGAGTTATTCATGCTTTGCTAGATGAAATCAACGACAATGTTTTTGTGATTACTTTGAACACTTTTTGCAAATGTTTTGACAATTTTAGGTAATTTATTGATTAATGCTCTGTGTATAGCAAACGCAATCTAACTTGCAAAGGAAAACAGTTCTCTCATTTTTTTTTTTAACACAATGATAATTTATTTCAGTATTCTTATTTTCAGGGCAGTACTAGATCTATAGAAACCGATCGACGAAATCTCAAATTGGTAATATCCTGCATAACATTCACGGCACACCTTGGTGGCACCTTGACTTTCCCCTGGGAAGCCCCTCTTCAATTACGTAACACAATTAGTTGCGTGCTGGAGGCGCTAATTTTATCCTCTTGAAAAGATTTAAGTCTCATTAACGCTGTAGCACTGTGTATCAGACAGACGTGGTTGGCTGGTCACTTCTCTCTTTAACGTAAATGTTCCTTCAAATCATGTTGCACAGAAAATTCTTCAATCTCAAGATTTGATATATGAACCTTAACTCGCCAGCACAGTGTTTACAAAGTCCTTATTATGCCATTCTTTCCAACTTTTCTTTTCCTACTTATTTTAAGCAAATATTTTGTGAGGTGAAATGTTGCCTTCCATTTTACCTGTTGAGATCCAAATAAATAGTGTCCATATTGTCGTTTCTGTCAGAAGTAATAATCCAGGTGTTAAAGTCAAGAAAGTCAAGCGTCTCAGTGACACGAGCTTTGTTACATAATCATGAACGTCTGTACTCTACAGTAGATTTAAAGGCCTCACAGGGAAGAGCTGATCTTTAAGTCCAAGAGGCTTTACGAGAAACCATAACAAAGCAACATGTTGCATCAGTGGCATGATGAAAAGCTTGGGTCAGCAGTAATCGGTGAGATTTGGAAGCAACAGAATGACCATAAACAGACACGGGAGAACTTTCAAGTGGGGAGAAAAAAGATACAGTACTTCTAGATTTTCATGAAATAAAGTTTTTATTCCCTCCGGCAAGTTGTTTTTATTCCTTAGTTGGATCGTGGAAACACTGATGAATCAATTTTTACAAAGCTTTTGGGCAAGGCTGATTATGGGTCAAGGAGAGAATAAACCATTGTGATACAATACAGTCAAAGCAACGTTTTGTTAGAGATAACTTGAACAAACACTTATAGGAAATACTGTATTACACATTGTATTAAAAATCAATGTAATATAATGGAACGGGTTGTTGCTTTTACACAAAGATAAGAAGAAAAAAAAGGTAATATATGTGTTGTCTGCCCGAACAGAGCTGGGATTGACTCCAGCATGCCCACGCCCATCATAAGGAGAAGCGGCTCAGATAATAGATGGATGAGCACTGCTTCAAGATTTTGATTTTGAGTGAATCACTATTTTGCGTAACTAGTATCACCGTCTCTAAGAATTGTCGTGAAGCATGAGGTCAACTTAGAATTGTGTTTCGAGCCCAGGATGATTGGATTGCATTCCACATTTCTTCAACATTTTTCAAAGAGCAGGTGAAGCCAAGCAATCCTCAACAAGCTGTCTCAAAGTACACGAGATGCGCTGAAGTGGTTACATTTTGCAACACATTGGCTTGCATTCAGAGAAATAGTGCAACATTTTGTGCACTGATGAAAGGCAGACTGTTCTTTTGGGGACAGTTAGCCAGACAAATTCAAACACGCAAACGGTGAATTTTAGCCAGAATACACTGTGTAAATACTGAAGTATGGTGCATGAGCAACACGATATGGCAATGTTTCTGAAACAACAGTATTGAGTTCATTTATTGCATACAAATCGCGGGTCAGTTAGATTTCACCTCAGTACTTTAAGAAGTCATGTTGCCTTGTACCCAACACAGCCCACTATAAAATGGGTCACAAAACAGTCAATCAGCAACATCTCGGTTCCAGACATGCCAAATCCCCAGACTTTAATGCAATAGAGAACTTTGAGGGGTGACGTAAAAATGCTGTTTCTGAAGCCAAACTAGAAATGCAACTGTGGAATGGTTTAGAACCATTCTGGGCTCGAAGTCCAGTTCACAGGTTCTGGGAAATTGGTCAACTACATGGTGTAACCTTTTAGTTGAAAAATCAAGACAATGTTATTTTGTTTGCATTTGTGTCTATGGAAATTCAAGCCATTATAATGATTTTGGAATTGTATCTAGCTAGCAAGCTACCTTTCCCTCCCTTGTGGTTTCTTCCGACTTCCGGGCTGAGTGAACGCTGGCGCGTCTGGCTGCCGCTGCTCAACCCGTTTGGTGTTTTGTTGTTTTGTCTGATTGTAAAGTGTCCTTGGGTGTCTTGAAAGGCGCTTATAAATAAAATGTATTATTATATTATATTATTAAAATGCTTTCAGTCACAAGTGCATGAACTTCGTTTGCCTCCAAAAGACAAACAATTTAACTGTAGACCTTGGCACTCATGGCGCTGCCTCTAAGCCTGGCGACAGCCATGCAATGAATTTCCAAGTAGAAGGTTGATTATGTGTGATATTGCTCTTACCCGAGTGCTAACCTCATTGACTGAAAACAATTGTGCGCATCGGGCGTAGAACCTTATGAGTGCCAAAGGTAAATAGTTGCCACTGCAATTTTCTCACTTTTGGACAAGGCCACGAAAAAGGGCTTCATTTTTTTTCTAATTTTATTTACATGTATTGAAATATGTTGACTTAATTCGCCAAATTTGAAAGTAAATGTCAAACAGTTGATATCTGCTCTCACCATGCTGTGAGGAAAACCTTTCCTTGTTTTCTTCTGTCACAGTGCCAACAAGATGCAGAAGCAAGTGGAGGTCAGGATAGACGAGGGCCACTTGGAGCCCACAGTGGACGCAACTGAGAGTGCATGTAGCACTGTATGTGATAAAATCATGAAGAACATGGTTCTAACGCTGACAATTCTTGGTGAGTTTAAGGTTGTATTATCTTTGATTGTCTCCTAGCTGAGAAACAAAACCCAGAAGATTGTTTTAATGGCACTTGCAGCGCCCATTGGTCCCCTTGGCAGTAGCTGTATGACAATGTCTTCAGTAATGGAAGTGAGGCAACATAGACCCGATTCTGACATGTAACTGTCATAGTCACTTCTTTTCTTATGTCATTGATCCAGGTGTGTTTCTGGGTTCCATTGCTGGAATGCTGCTGCGGCACATATCGCCACTCCCTCCTGATGTGATTATGATCATAAGCTTCCCGGGGGAGATCCTAATGAGGATGTTGAAGATGCTTATTTTGCCTCTTGTTGTTTCAAGTCTGGTCACAGGTGGGTAAAAGAAAGTGGCGGTTGCAAATGCGCTGCCTCATTTGTGTGTTCTTGACTGCAGTCTGCACCCTAGAGTCCGGAACCTGGAGGTGAAACAGAGAACACCAGGATAAAGAGCTTGAGTTTATAAAAAAGTCTTTTTAATGCTTGAATATAGCAAACAATGAAATAATGGATTAGGGCTTTGAGAATATTGCCAGCTCACAATGCAAATTAAAATCCTATTTGTATAATTGCACTTTGTTTAAAAAAAAAAGAATAAAAGTCACAAATCTGTTTGTGCATTTGTAGCCTAATGGAAAAATTAACATTTTATGAACTCATATTTTCACTGAAATATACAATACATCGACTAAGTATAAGGGCTAAAAAGGGCTTTAAGAACAAAAAAAATGTTTCAGTTTTGCTAATAGGGATATTGACATTTAAAAAATGTGCGTGTATATGTGTGCCCCATTTGAACATGAATTGTGCTTTGTTATTAGACTTATGTTCGTCGCAGATTATCTATAATGGACATCATGTTCAAACACATATATGTGCACTTCGCACCAGGACACCCTAGGCAACAGTTTTGACGATCGACTTTGTGGTGTCATCAGACTTGCAGTTACATGTCTTGAAAACTAGGTTGAAATGAGGGGCATAGCTGTTAACCCATCCCCACCTCATGATGTGTGGTCTCTGATAGTGACGGAGGGGGCTCAAACGTATTGTGAGGGTCTGCTGGGAACATCTGGCAGAGTCCACTGTCTGGCAAAACTTGCGCCACGTGGCTGCAGTCCTCTGAAACCATTAGTGGACACCGACAGTGAGGGATGTGGTCAGGATGAAGGGGTCCTATCTGGTCTTTTGAGCATGTGGCACTCTAGAGACAGCCGAAGGGACTGGCAGACCAAGTGTAATATCGCTTTGGAGGCAGCTGAGGCAAAAACTCGGATGTCTGAGGTGTTCAGAAAGCTCTGTCGAATGAATTCCCGACAGTTATATCTCAAATTCTGCTCCACCAGCCGACGACTCAGGAGGGGGAAAGTAGTGCACCATCAACACTGTGGACAGTGGGGACAGGGTGCTGCTGACCTTGACTAGGGACGTTGTGAGTTGGTAGGGAGAATACTTAAAGATGAAATGACTCGGTGGAGGAAAGGCTAGGTTTTTTTGCGGAGGTTGGTAAGCTTGTGACCCGACCCCAGCGATGTGGAAGGAAACGAACGAATGAATAATCATTGGAAAGTTCTATTATATTAACATTCACGTCATACCATCAGTACATTAAAAGTAACTGAAAAGTGACTCTGCTTCACACTTATTTTAATATTCTTCTGAACTCTTTGCTAACACAGGACTGGCTGGCTTGGATGCGAAATCTAGCGGGCGTTTAGGCACCAGGGCCATGGTGTACTACATGACAACAACAGTCATCGCAGCAGTCTTGGGGGTGATTTTAGTGCTGCTTATCCATCCCGGGAACCCCAAGCTAAAAGCTAATCTTGGACAGGGGAAGAAGAATGATGACGTTTCCAGTGTGGATGCTTTATTTGACCTCATTCGAAATCTGTTCCCAGAAAACTTAGTGCAAGCCTGCTTCCAACAGGTACATTTCCTACCCTGAATGTTTTCTTTGCTGTCAAGTTGGAGTTTAGATATACAATGCATAACTCATCTCTTCATTGTTCCAACGGCTGTTCTGTATTTCTGGCGCAGATACAAACAGTGACTACAAAAGTACAGGTGCCCACTAACAGAACCAAAGCACCCCCGCAGTTCACCATCAAGAGGTCACTTCAGTTCAAGAGTGGAATGAATGTCCTTGGTAGGCTATTGATCCTATTCCAGACAAAAATAGTACTAAGGCTACTTTGATTCCGTTGTGGGTGTGTGACTTGAGTTTTCAATTGCACTTATGTTTTGACTCCAAGGTTTAATTGGATTCTTTGTCGCTTTCGGAGTCATCATGGGGAAAATGGGGGAGAAGGCCAAGCTTATGCTCGAGTTCTTTAACGTCTTGAATGAGATCATCATGAGGGTTGTTAGTGCAATTATGTGGTAAGTGTACTGCTCTAAAAAAAAAAGCCAGAAACAGGAACTGTTCACAATATGCATGTGGATGCACCTCCATTGAAAAATGTCTCCTCCTTGGGTTTCAGGTACTCGCCAATTGGAATTGCTTGCCTGATCTGTGGTAAAATCATCTCCATTGCTGACTTAGAGGTGGTTGCTCGACAGCTTGGAATGTACATGATCACTGTGATAGTGGGCCTCATCATCCATGGCGGCATCTTCCTTCCTCTCATATATTTTGTGATTGTCAAACAAAATCCTTTCAAGTTCTTCATGGGAATATTCCAGGCTTGGGTCACGGCACTTGGAACGGCATCCAGGTAGTATACCAATTTTGTTTTTCAAAAAAGCTTCAAGCAGCCTGACGCTGGCTAGCACACGGGTCGTCTGTTATTCAGGATTTTGAATACAAAAACTCTTTTCCGAAGGACCTTGTTTCCAAGGCTACATAGCAAATAACAACAGGAACTTTGATTTGAAGTCGTAACTGAAATATTCATGCCAGCAGCAACTTCCAACTTTGTTTCCATGCGGGATCGTTTTCATTTACTCAGTGTTTTATAAATGACATGCGATGCCCTCATTCCCCTCCTGAGGTGAGCTCGCTCCTTTTAAGTTCCTGCCAGCTCGCTGCTCCACCATCTACAAGAAGTACTAATTGTCAGACAAAACAAACATTGCAGCTGTTGAGTCACAGCTGATATTGTTTTTCTCTTCATGCGCCCTTTCTCGAATGATTTTAGTCTCATTAAAGTCGTCGTCTGTACTAGCTTTCATATCACACACACAAAAAAATAATAATAAATGAGAATACCGTACTCTCGAATAATATTTGTTTGTGAGAAGAGAGGAACATGGCGAATCTGTTTGAAAACCTCACAACAATTACGACCCAATTGCATTAGTTACAGAACCCAAAAACTGAAATACATTTTTTTTCGTGGGGAGCCATATTGAATATGCAGCAAAGTTAAATATATGTATTTTTTATCCCCCCCAAAAATCTCCACAGTGCTGGAACCTTGCCTGTCACGTTCCGATGCTTAGAGGAGAACTTGAAAATTGACAAGAGAGTAACACGTTTCGTCCTCCCTGTCGGGGCCACCATCAACATGGATGGCACGGCACTCTATGAGGCCGTGGCTGCCATCTTCATTGCTCAGATGAACGGAATTGACCTCGACTGGGGCCAAATTGTCACTGTCAGGTGAGGTTACTACACTACGCGGGAAGTCAGTAACATTTAGTTACCAGTAATTCCCAGTATCAAAACCACATAACTTCAAAAACAAAGTGGTTCCTTTGCCCATCATTTGTCCTCTTCTAACAGTATGACAGCGACCCTGGCTAGTGTTGGAGCAGCCAGTATCCCCAGTGCTGGTCTCGTAACCATGCTGCTCATCCTAACAGCAGTGGGGCTGCCCACGCAGGACATCAGTCTCCTTGTGGCTGTCGACTGGCTCCTGTGAGTAAAACGCCTGAAATCATATTATACAGGTGTCATCGTCAGTTTTTTTTGATAATCGAGCCCAGTCAAGAACTCGTCTTTCGCACCACATTTGCTGTTTATCGAATAGTCAGTTTGTTGAGTTTTCCCGTTTACTGCTGATGCACCGAATGCAGAACTTTCAAACGACACTAAACAAAAGTTGTGAGTTCCCAAAAGACATCATTAAAATCGATGTCATCGTCCTCAAAAAAGGTGTGACACAAAAAGTTTAATACATACTTCACGATTATGGCTTCAGGAATGCGCAATTGATTTTTCAGATTGATTCATGACATATTTCTGGGTAGAGGATCATTTCTATTTTCATGGAATGAACATGTTTGGAGTGAATCATGCCCTTTTGTCATGTTAAAGCAAGGCCTTTTGAACAAGGGGCAGTATATCATTTTCAGTTTCCAGACAATTATCTTTATCTCTAAAAAAGACAGATGCAGCACTTGTCAACAGAAGTAATTGAAATGCCTTTGAAATCATTCAAAAGTAGTTTAGCCATTGAGGCTTCGTTCATATTTGTACTGTTTTCAGTTATCTTTTTACCACATCAACAATAAGTTCCAGTATTATTAATTCACGTAGTGTTTCTGCTGCATCCATTCGCAAACTTGTCCTTTCGGTCCCAAATGCTTGTAACGCAGCGCGACTGTAGAAGTTGCACCAGTCTGTTTGTTGATCTCATGGTCCATACAGTCCTCACTCATAAGACGGACCAAGAGACGCCGCCGCTGTCTCTGATTTTGAGTGCTTATTCTCATCACATTCTGCTGTCATCTGCCCCTGTAAACTTTAAAGGTCACCGCTCAATAAAGAATCAGCACCATATAATCTGTAAAAAGCGGTGGTGAGATCCTCAGGCCACCCAACTGGACTCGCTTCACACATCTCGGTTGCAATGAGAAATGCTGTCCATGGAAAAAAACCCAAACAAACCAGAAAACAAGAAAATAAAGGCAGCTTTGGTGGAATCTGCTTCTACTGTTAACCGTGTGCACAGACAGAATGATATGGAGTCCTGTGCCTGTACTCCTGGTGCACTCTTTAGGGATCACCGTGAGGGATACGGTCAAATGCCTTTTGCAAAGCCCCTGTGGAAATTGTTGTAGAAACCTCCATGCAACTTTCAGTATTGCAGTCAGGGTAGAGAGCTGGTGCAGTGCTCCACAACAGGAATGAAAACCACTGCGCAATTGTTGTTATTACATGCTTCGCTATGAGCCTTACTGCTCTTTCCAGTGGTATTATAGTTCTGGGTTTTTACAAACCTCAAGAATTTCACTATTATTTGTTGGAAATCAAATGAAAAATAAACTTTAGCATGTGTTGCCTGTGTCATTTGTTTTCTCTTTCTCTTTCCTATTTCTCTCTCTAACTGGGTTGTCTTCCCTCCTTTTGACATGCAGGGATCGCTTCCGTACCTCCGTCAATGTGGTTGGCGACTCGTACGGAGCCGGTATTGTATACCATCTCTCCAAAGATGAGCTTGACTCCTTCGATGCCCAACAATCCCGGATGGAGGATTTTGAGATGACTAAAACCAAGTCCTTCTTTGAAAATAACACCAACCAGAATGTGTATGCTCACCACAATTCAATCCTGATAGACGACTGCAAGGTACATTTCACGTTAACGGATATCGAGACTTGTATGTAGAGGATTCGCCCCTGCTCTCTCTTTATTTTAGTCATGTCTATGTGACGGACTTCCTTTATTGGTGTATGCGTAAATGTCTTGTCCAGTGAGGAAAATGTTGTTGAAGCTAAAAAAAAAGATCTTCTCGGATTGACACATTCATCATTTCATCATAGGAAAAAGCAGTTTTTGTGGTACCAGCTTAACCAAAGGCGAAGTTTATTCATCATGAAATGACATTTTTTCACCTTTTTTTTAACAATGAAAAGAGTTGTGTATCATATCCAGATAGATGGATGTCTGTTGCATTTCTTATGCATCATGTTGTACACTGAGAATGAAATTTGTTTTTGTTATTCTATTAATTGGACATGTATTTATGTATTCAAAGCAGCCCCAACCAAACTAGGCTCTAAATTCTCTTCATATTTTCAAGTACAAATGTTTGCCAGTGGTATGACATAAAGACTGCTCTTTCACTCTGATTCATGGAAAAATAATGCACGGGATAATGAAATGCGCCCTTCAATGACTACCGTCATCCTTTTTAACTAGCAGCAGCAAAACAATTGCTGTTCGTTTACCTTGTGATGATGTTGCATTTCGCATTTATATGATGCATGATATGTTGCATTCTTATCATTCGGCGTATTAAAATTCGGTTGGGCAGAGAATCCATCAAATACATGGCCAACTCTCCAAAAAAAAACATGTTTTGATGTGTTACCATAAAACTAGTACTACTGCTATATCTTAACAAGAGTGTTCAAAGACATACGATACACATGTTGGGAAATCCCATATTAACATCCACCCTGAGGACAATGGCCTGAATGTCAAGGACTTTTGGCTTCTCTGCTCCAACCACCAGTGGTTTGTTATAATGGTGCCTTGGGCCCTTAGTTAGAAACTGTTGATAATTGCTTTCAGGTCACCATGGGCAAAAATGGCAAGACTGCAGGGTTCTGTCTTGTTGAAGAGGAACCTTGGAAATGCGAGTAAAGCAGGCCCAGGAGCTGCTGCGCCTTACCCTGAGTAAAACTTTTACCTTCTGATGACAAAACGATGAAAATGACACTCAGACAACGTGAACCGCAGAGACTGTCCAGGAGAATCATCTTCAAGTTGCCCTTTTAAATTCTTTTTTTCCAGTTATCCATCTAGGTAGCTTCACATCACCTCAGATCGATTGTGTGTGTATTTGCAAAAACCAAACGCAAGTTCCAACAACATTTGGTTGAAAAGCCTCAGGGCCTTACTTGGTGCTGCTGCAAACGTCATGTTTCGGCTATTACAGACTTCTTCACCTTTTTGTAACATCTCATTTCACTTTTGTATTTAATATCTTTATGTTGCATCGAGAGCCGATGATATAAATCAAGCGAGAGCAGAGCATTGGGCTGATGCAAATCTTAGGGTCAGCGCTTTAGAATTTTTTTAACCGGTGAATGTTGCTTATTCTCAATAATGGGTGGCTGCTCCAATCAAGGCTTTTGAATTTAGATTTGGATTTAACCCTTTCAGGGACAGCGGTTACGAGAGTGGACAGCTTATCATGTTATCAGGTTACAGGTTATCATCATTGGTGCATGAATTGGTTAATTTGACTGTCACTTAAAATGCAAATATTCATGGTCAATGAGCACATAAGGCACAAAGAAAAAGCGGCTCTCTGGGCGATATTGTGATTCAAATACAGGCGGGTGCAATACCTTTTACTTTTTGACTAATGGGCTTACACTCTGATGTCGCACACACAGTCAAGCCTAAGCCGAAAGCTTATGTCTTAGACCATAAAACTCAGGTCCTCGTGGGCCGCTGTCCTGCATGTTTTCCAAGTCTCCCTGTTGCAACACACCTGATTCAAATGAGCAGATTCAATGTCAGGCTTCTTGCTGATGATCTCATTTGAATCAGGTGTGTTGCAACAGGGAGACTTGGAAAACATGCAGGACAGCGGCCCACGAGGACCTGAGTTTGACACCTATGTGACCATAAAGCGGAAAAGGTGCGGCCTCTAATTCTGGCAACAGCCAGTGCGTGATGTGTTGTTGGAAAACAAGCACATGAGGGTGCCCTGCAAGTTATTGTCTTTGTGTTTTTGTGAATCTTTTTGTAACGTTTGAACACTGAATTTTTTGGGGAGTAGTTACAGAATAAGACTGGAACATATTTGGTCATACAGTATGCGCTGTTTCTGAGTGCAAACGGGAAAGATAAGCATGGCAAATAAAATGGCAGTCAGCAAAGGTTAAAAAAAAGGAGAAATGGCCCTTACACTATTCAAGCCAGTGCATTGTTTTATGTTCCTCATTCTTTTCCACATTCTTTTTTGGTTGTGTGTTCAATATTTTACTTGCCTTGAAGAAATCAGATGCATAGTGCAGTAAGCATGTTGTTTCAATACAAGTTAATCTGGGATTCCCATGAATTCAGGGAATTAGTGGTATCTATCTTGATGGCAGAATGAGGACGGTTGGGCCCTCCTCATCTGCACAACTTTGATTTAGAGCCATTTGGTTTTCGTCCCGCGACTACATATCTTATTTGGTTTGGTCCTGTTTGTTTATTGCATGCACAAATGATTTGGTCTCTCACATTTAATTGTATCAAGAAAGCAATAGCTCATGTAAAAAGATTATTGCTTAAAGTGCCTCCTTGCACTTTGTGTCTAGTCTATGTCCTCTCTTTATAGATAGATGCATGTGTAAAACTCGTTTAGAGCGTTTGTCAGTGTTTTGCATGGCTTTTGCTTTGCTTTGTATAATTACTTACAAACCGTAGATGTATGTTTAATAAACTTCACTATGGGCTTTCTTTTGGAGGTGGGGTAGTTGGTGAACTTTCATTTTTATTAAAATAATTTCACTTTGTATTTCTAAATAGCTACTGAATTCCAAATCATGATCAAGGAGACCAACCCTGATTATTACATGAATTGTGTACTTTTTTTGATTGTATATTTGATTGTTTCAAGGCTATGAGCAAAGTGAAAAAAAACGTTGCAAGTTGGAAAACGTTGGTGGCAGCTAAGTGTCTGCATGTAGTGAGACCAAAGTAAGCTGTTCATCATGCAGTACAGACTCATACTGCTTGATGAGAAGGGCTACATTCGTCCTTAGAGTGTGCAATTTGTTGTCATTTCTGTAAATGTGGTGGGTACCAGAAAACCTCAACTGCATGCACCACAGCTGTTTGCCACCTTTTGGGGCTATCGACTGCACTGTACGTAGGTACACAGCATTATGTTGTTGGTGGATAGACAACAGGAATGGGAAGAACACAATACCCCTGTGTGTGTGTGTGTGTATGTAAGTGCGTGCGTGTTTGTGTGTGTGTTGTATTAAATGTCTGTCGAGTCCACCACTCAGTAAAAACATTGAACAGATGAGGGTTTTCTGTTCTAACACAAAGTGTGACATGCCGAACTGAAATGTACTGCTTTCAGGAAAATATTGCTATTATTATGATACACTTTAGGAAAATGGGGGAAATCTGTCTTAATTATGACTGATGGAATACCTGTATACTAGCTCAGAATCTAAAACTTTGATATAAATCCTCATATCTTTTCCTGATCTGACCATAAAATGTTCTTGGTCAACTGATTTAATTTCTTTCGTTTCTTCTTTTTATTGATAATGTTAAATGTTTAGTAAAGTCATCATATATTTTGTATTTCTTCCTCTTCTTTTTTTTTTGGAGGGGGGGGGGGGGGGCTAACATCGATTGTAATATAGTATGACCGAAACTCTCCAAATCCACATGCATGATAAAAAAACTGCAGGGCAGACGCTTTGTCAGGCAAAATATATATGTGTATATATATATATATATATATATATATATGTACCAAAAGTGTGTATAATGTTTTAATATGTGTATGAAAATATCAAATGATACAAATAAATTATTGATGAGGTGTTGGTGGGCTTATTTCACAAAGCGCGTTTCATATGATACAGAATAGCATCATCCGAAAAGCTACTAAAACAAAAAAGTATATTCAGTTCTTTTATAACTGATTATTTGGGGAGGTCAACAGAACAGCATCTCATAAATTACTCATATATATACAATAATTACAAAAATGTACAAATATAATGTCATAAAAACCTAATTACAAAGTAGACTGATCAAATATTGGCTTTTTAAAAATACATCCTATACAAAGACAAATAATTAACATTCCTTTGAATATTCCTCTGAAATAAGTGGTGGGATGGAAGAAACACATTTAACGGGTTCATTTACCAGATTTCAGTGGTTGAAAAAAAAGGAGTTGATGGCGCTAATTAGAAATAAGGACTGACAAGTATTCATGAATGACACAAGGGCGACAAATATGTCTTGGAATATAAAATTGCAAGAATGTTCAGAATCTTTTTCGTCTATCATCTCAGGTGGCACAGCGGCACCTTCTTGAAATAAAACGGTTGTCTCAGTCTGAATATTTTTCTGGAAGATCATCCAACGGGATAACCGTGTACTCCACCGCCTTTCCGTTTTCCCTGGGTGTATCTTTTTGCAGGAACGATTGGTTCTCTGCATTCTGCTGCTGTGAGGAGTCAACTCCGGTTTGTGGACTCGATGTTTGCCTGGGACCGTTCCACCTAAAAAGAAGGAACGGTTCATGTTATACTCGCTCTGAGATTAAGATTTGAAAATTGACTCTCAACGATGTGGAAAAAGCTCACTTGTCTCTGGTAGCGATAGCGGCACAAAGCATCACAAGTGCTGCCACGCCAACAATGAAACCCAAGATGATGACCCAATCTGATGATGGGAGAGAGATGGACTTAATGAAATGTATTTTTCGAAAAAGTCGCGTAGAATATGGAGGACTTTGGATTTGTTGGACAGTTACCTGGTGTCACATGCCCTTTGTGTTGCTCTGTTTTCCCAGAATCATCAGTCTCTGGTACATGGTAAAATTCACCATCTGAGAAAAAAAAAAAACGTCACCGTTTGTCAAGTTAATGTTACCGTATTATGGATCTACGAATGATATTTACCCTGCTCGGATGGAAATTCAAACATTCTGGGTTTTCCTTTATCCTTTGGCATTCCAAATCCTGATCCGGACTCCAAATCTCCATCTTCTGGATCTTCCCGTCCGATGGTACTGAAATTTCTACTGGCTTTTGTCGTGGGATAGTGGTCGAGGATCTCGCCATTCCCGGACCCTGAATAAAAACTCTCAGGATCATCAGTTTGGGAGGGCACAGTGGGCTCTGTGATGTGACTTGACTGGGTTGCGTTTGACTCTGATGAGGACCCCCAGTCAGAGGTAGGACTTAAGCTGGTCGATGAGTCGGAACTTGACAAGTTTCTTTCACTTGTGGTTGAATTATCTTCATCCCTGGGCTGGAAGAGCGTGTCACCTGATGCGCTGCCTTCTTCTATGATCTCCATCAACGGAGATTGATTACGACTTTCTTCTCTGCCAGAGGATGTTTGGTTGGACTGTTGCGTGGTGGAGGTTTTTTGAAGCGGTTCGGATTTGAGTGACGGAGGTAAAAATTGTTCAACAAGGAACCCATCCGTCATAGCTTCTCGGAGAACGTCTTCCTCAGATTTGATGGGAATTTGGGTCACAGCTGGGAGAAAGAGATGGAAAAATACAAGGATCACCACAAATATTTACCTACCAGACTTGACACGGAAAGTTTTTTTTTTCCTTTGAAGTCATCTCTGACCTCAAGGGTTTTGCATGCGGAGCCTGAAATGCTTGTATAAACTTGTGGTGTCTCACTTTGTTAAGGTGTGACAGTAATGATTAACCTGAGTGATTACTCATATGTGAGTGGGGTGAGAGGGAAGTTTCAGTGGAGCTTCAGTCTATCACTCGTTTGGCACACCCAAGGGAACGTAACTCAAGTCGCGAAGGGGATGAAAAAAAACACAACCTGGGATTAATGAACCGTGTCATTTTATAATGAACTATAGATCAATTTTATGGGAAACTTGTAACATTAAATCTCTGTCCCTGTATATTCCCTTATTCATTTCTACCGTCTCCTATGAGGTTACAAGGAGCACAAACGTGTCCATTACCTGTTTGCTCTCTTCAATTTCACCTTTTCGAGACCAATAATGATTTGATGTTATTTTGCAAAGGCCTTGGTGGGCCGCCAGAGCTACCAGAGAAACCTGCACTGCGAGAGTGAAACATGACGCTTGAGCTTTTGGAAAAAGATTAAAGAGCACGCTGGGTGGTAGGAATGTATGTGCTGACTCATTGGGGGGAAAAAAACACACCATGGGAATGACAAGGATGGAATCACTTAATCGACTCCATATAAACCAAAAACGATATCTGAAGATGAATGTGACATCTATCAAATATTGATCGTGTGCGCTTGATGTATACAATAGCACCAGTATGTTACAGCATGAAAATTAATCTATTTTGAAGTGATTAATTCCACTCATACTTCCAGTGAGAATAATGTGATACTTAAAACAACAATTCAAATAATAATAGCCTATTTAAGAACAGAACTGCACTTACAATTCACCGGTGTGGAATAGACCATGGCCCAAAGTCCAAGAAAAATCCCCAAAAGAAGACGAGTCGACATCCTTGTCCCAAAGAGTCCCAATCGAGTTTATGTTCAATGCCGCCGAAACTTTGTGCACCCTGTGAGACGAGGCTTTCAATCTGATGATTCACAGCTTGGCCCTTTTATATGGCCCGGTTTGTGTTGCATGAATACATCATTGAGTAACAACACAAAAACACAAGGGCTTGAACACCTGTGAACACACCCTCTTCCCTCAGAAATTGGCCGTGCTCATTTCCTCCTTGTAACGCAGAGCACTCTGAAACTTTGTGGCTATGATTTGCTGTGGTATAGAATTGCCCCTTATCATACAAATAGGTGTTTCAAATGTTTTAGTTTTCTCACAAGGGACAAATATTATTAAAAAAGTGTCATTCTAAATGGGGTATTATTACATGAAGAATGATGGACTTTTTATTTACTAAAATCTCTTCCAAGGATTTCATGCCTCAACAGTGGCGGTTTTGGACACTGAATCTGGACCTCCGTCCTGACCCCCTTCCATACAAAGAATTATACAATAGTGCCATTATTATAATTGTGAAATAGCTCTGACGCAAAAGGTGAGACGAATGTGGATGACTCAACATTCTATCGGTTGAATCTATCTTACTTTGTATGCAGGGCTCACCAGACAGCAAAGCATATTTCACAATGCAAGTTCTTGTGAACAACTCATGGGGGGAAAAAAAAAAAAAAAACAATCCACAAAAACCACTCATCAACACTCGATTGGTGTGACACATTCTGTATAAAAAAAAAAAACATCATTAAAATAAGGCGGTTACACTTCATGATTATTTAATGCGTTGTACCATTAAAAACGACAAATTACTGTATATCAAGTTTTGTTGAAACACAACACTCGCTTGAAGTTACCAAGCATCCAACAAGAGGCAGCCAGGACTAGCAAGGAACAATATTGGATAGTTACAAGCTAAGACTTTTGGTCAAGACATTTTGTTGGCCAACTTTGAGAATTGTAACAGCTGCCTGCCAAAGCAGGGGTGAATGTTGGCTTGCTATTTAATCATACCGCAACGCTAAATCAAGCAAGTCCACAACAGTAACCCATTATCTATACATCCATCCATCCTTTTTGTAATCCGCTTGTCCTCACGAGGGTGTGCTGGAGCCTATCCCAGCTGTCTTCGGGGAGTATGCGGGGTACACCCCAAATTGGTTGCCAGCCAATCGCAGGGCACACAGAGACGATGTGAACAATCACAACCACACCTGGGGACAACTTAGAGTGTTCCATTAACCTGCCATGCATGTATTTGGAATGTGGGAGGAAACCAGAGAACCCGGAGAAAACCCACGCTGGCAAGGGGAGAACATGCAAACTCCACACGGGAACCGAACTCTGCACCTTTAAACTGTGAGCTGAATGTACTAACCAGTTGACCATCATGCCGCCCGTAATTCATTTTAATAAAAGCTATTTATTTATATAATGGGCTCCTGAAATGTATGTCCCTCTACTTTGTAGTAACATCGCAGGATGGTCCAGTGTTTGTGGGGGCTCATATGTTACTGTAATTTCTGTTGATCTCACACTCTGCCTGTACCTTCAACTGTCTCTCATTCGTGCTCAGTGTTCTCCCTGAAAACCAATGTCACTCAAGTATTCTGTTTCTGCGGTGCTCTCAGCATACTTCTCTTAAGGTTTTTCAACACCATTTTCTTCCTCCATGTCAATGTCTCCCTCATTGTTATTGCTGTTTACGATACACAAATCGGACGTTATGTGCTATTTTATATTTTTGTGCTATAGACAATGGAGAGTAACACCCGACATTTCAGGAACCCAGTTCATAGCCGCTTGATCTAGCGCAGTGGTTCTTAACCTTTTTAGAGGTACTGAACACAATCAGTTAATATGCACATTTGCCGAACCCTTCATGAGTGAAAAATACATATCTTTATTATCTATTATATATACTGTAGTTTTACAAATTCAAGATATAAAAAAAAACACATTCATTAAAAATTGAAAAAAGTAAATACAATTTCAAGAGATAAGTATACTTTTTTTAAAATTGTACGACGTACTATGACAGTCACACGTTGACTACTAAGCGGACTAAATTTCCCACTGCACTGATAGGACAAGCAATGTCATGTGATCATCTACAGCCAATGATGGCCAAGCGGGCCCAAGAACCCTTTTCTTCTTTGGAAAATTATGAATGATACATTAAATGACTGCTATATGTACACCGAACACCAAAATATATGTTTTTTCCAAATATTCAATGCGTTAGTCCTAATTTAGGATTAGGGCGAAATTTGACCCTTTGGGATTTAAGGGAAGCATTTGAGTAGCAGAATTTATAGGGGCCAAATTTGACCCAGTGGGTTCCCCAGGGTTAACATGTTGAGTCACATGTGTCTTACCCTCCATGGCAGAGGCTCCGTCGAACCCCTGAGACCGACTCACCGAACCCCTGCGGTTCTATTAAACACAGGTCAAGAACCACTGGTCTAGCGGCATAATAAGGTTAACTAACGGGAGCTAGAATTGGGTTGAATGTGCCCCTGTGACAAAACCAGTGGGGCCAGCCTGAGACACAACAACCCACTTCATCACTGTAGGTTAACAAATATAGCAGTAATGTTTATGTTTGTATACATTTGTATTATAATTGCTATTTGAATAGTGAAACTGGAGAGAAAAACATGTTAGGCTATCTCATTAAACAAGTACATGGGGGGGAGGAAACACATAATTAATACAAAACAATAGGTGGCCAAATGAAGAGGGCTCCAATTAAATTCCGACACACAACACTTCATGAAACAACAAACATTTCTCATCAGTTATTTCCTTATTGTTGCCATTGTTCGGGGGATTTTTTTTTTTTTTTTTTGCCAGAGAGGAAGTTCCCCACATGATTTTAAAGACCGGTGTGATTTTGTTCCACGGGCACTTTGTATTAGGTGAATAGCAGTAAGTTAGTGTGGTTTAATGGTGACTGATGCACATCATAGGTGGGCACCCTTGGGCTATTAGGCGTAAACTACAACTGGCGACGTTTGTTTGAATTGCTCAATATGTGTGGGCGAGCACTTGTCCAGTCTTGCAATGCAACCAGGTTTCACTGAGTAACTTTGAATGGTGAAACGTAATATATCAACTAGAACATTCTCATGAAAACATGTACATGTCACACGCATTGAACAAAGATTTTGTCAAAGACTGTATACAAAAATTATATCGTCTATTCGTCCAGCCAGCCAGCCAGCTAGCTAACTACAATACCCACAATTTAAATGCTACCCATGACACAAGAAACTTGGGGAAAAAAAACTGTTAAGGAACTGTTACTATGCAAATTACAACCAAAAAAAAAGAGAGAACCCTATCGAGAGCATAGTGTGATCATGGCTTGACTTGATGTTTTGCTCATTCAATTTACTGACTAAGAATGAGCCTGTTTTTATGTGTATTATTTAATTCTTCACTTTCATTTAACACTGCATTGAAATGCAATGCCCTTTCAGTGTCAGATTATGAGACTGATGTTGCGACAGAATTTCACTCTATTAGGTTCGATGCCCACATCAATTTTGTGAAAATGTCAACAACTTTCTTGTTATATAGTAAATAAGTATGTGTAATAATTAATTTTGTTGGGGTTATTTAGTTATAACTGATCACCTTGTAAAGGCCATTATTTGTTATCTTAACAGTAAGGGCGACCACTACAATGGTATTGCCTGTGCAAAACAACAACAGCATACAGTTTTAAGAATTCCGAACTGCCAGTTTTAGTGCAAAACAGTACAATCGTGTTGGGTATGCATGTCCATCTCTTTATTAACTTCACTTCTGCTTCCAGTTCTGCTTTGTGTTGCTCCACTCTGAGTCCAAATACCCACAAAGTACCCACTGTCCAAAATATTTCCTCTGGTATGTCATAAAAGGTTACAAGGGCAGTCATAAATGTTTGCGATGAAATCCTTTTGCCATCAGACTTTGACGATTGTAGGTTTAGCCATAGCACAGTCTAAAACCCACAAAAAGAGAGCCGTTAAGATGCCATATTTTGTCATCGAGTAGAAAACTGTTAGCAACTCTCTACTGATGAAAGAAAAACCTACAATGATCATTAAAGTAACTTGAAATTAAACAAAAGTAATAACATATAAAGAATTGCTTACATTTATGTCATGATAATCAGACATTATTATTTTTTTTTCTTCTTAGTGGTCCAACAAAATTGTCCTAAAAAGGAAACAATCACTGATGGGTTGGACTAAAATGATGTTACCCTTTTTTTTTTTCTAACATTTTATTGCACAACCTTTTGTGGAATCACTGAAGTCAAACGATATCTGTAACTCTCAATGAAACTTTTAGCATGTCTCGACAGGAATGTCTGCCCACTATTTATGAGCAAAGTGCTCTTGGCAAAGTGCTCAAACCTTCTCAGGTTTGAAGTGTTCCTTCTCTAGACAGCTTCTTTCATTGATGTCCAACAGTGTTTATATCAGGAGTACAGCTTGATGTTTAGTTCTTTGACATTCTTATTTTTCAACCTGTGTTTGTATAATTCTGTTGAATAAATCCATGAACTACAAGTATCACCATGCTGTATGGCCTGATAGTCTTTGAGTAGTCTTTGCATACAGCACAGGTTCAAGACACTCTGTGCCAGATTTAGCAGAGAAGCCGCAGAACATAACTAAGGCTGCAATCTGTATCACAGCAACAGTTATATTTTCTTGAGACACACGACACAGGCAAAATTATGGTGAAGCTTTTGTCAAAAAATGAAAACCCACAATCATCACAGAAGTAACTTGAAACTGATGAGTTGCTCAAATGCATGTATTGACAAGCCGGTGTGCTTTTTGTGTGAGTGTTTTTTTTAAACAAAACGTTACCACCTATTTTATATGGATGTTTGCCGGTGGGAATGGACTTATATGACTAATGTGCAACTATGTGCCATTAGTACAAAGAAAAGAATACTGTAACTCTGGAAATTTTTCAGTGGGGCAGCCAAGGTGACAACACCTCAGTGAAGGGTGGACAGGGAAGGTATCGTAGCATCCACAGTCAGGGTTTTATGAAATTCACACATATCCAGAACAATGCCCATCACAATCATAACCAAACCAGGAACAAATTCGAATTAAAAAGCAACATTTTACAAACCTTTATTTTCTAGATACTGCCATTTTATTTCTTCTTTCTTTCACTTGTCTCTGCTTATGTTTACTATCCCTTGATCTACTTCAATCGCTAGCTAACAGCCAATCACAGTGATTAATTGTCACAGACGGCCGACGGCATTTTGCATGGTACGAGCAATGGCTCATCCTTTCAAATCATATTTAAAAAGCACAATAACACAAACGTATCTTAATTCTTCACCGTTGTAAATGATGCTTTTGGCTTTTGTTGCTTGTATTGTGTGTGCAACATTGGTATATGCAAGCATTTTATTTAATGCATCTGTGATTGTGGATGGTAGGATAAACGATTTTTAAGCCATGTTGTTTTCTTGTAATAGAGTGAAAGTAATGCTTTTGATTGGTGTTGACTGTAAAACTTGACTATCGGTTACTTAAAACAGATTATTTGAGTGATTTCATTGTGATAAATTGTACATTTATTATGTACATTATTCATTTATACACATACATACTGTGCTGCCCTTCAATAGCTGAAAGAAAGTCGTTGATCCTTAAGCCTAAGCAGTCAGTAACACCCTGAATTGGTTGCAAATAACACATACGCCCATTCATAGGAGTTGCTATGCATAGTGGGAGGAAACCAGCAACCCACGCCCCGGGGATGCGCTGGATCCACACTCCGACGTGCTAACCACTGGACTACCGGGCCGCCCCCTGAAAGAAAGTCGTTTTTAATAAACAAAATGAGCAATAACACATACATTCATAGGAGTTGCTATTAGCCACAATACACTCAGTCCAGACCCCGGAAATATTCCCCCAACCTGGCTCCTCCCCTCTCTATGACGTCACACAAATACAAGAAACAGATACAGTATACAGTATATTACAATACGTACATACTTCCACACACACACACACACACACACACACATACACTGGAGTCCAAACAATGAGATGCGATTGAAGGTGTTGGGTAAAGCTGCCCTGCCCTATAAAAACACAACAGTTTGGAGTTTGCTATTCTCAAAACGCATGCGGACGTGCTAACCTGTTGACACTGTGCCGCCAATAATCAGCTGTAACAAAGCGCGTTGCAGAAATTTTAACACAAAAAATAAAGCAAAGAAAACATAACATTACACATTGGTAATTATACAATCGTAACAACCATTCCTAAATACGCCTTGTTGTTTGATGCGGTTGTAGTTGAACGAGGAGAGAATCAAAGTCATTTCATCTGTGGATCAGATGCGTCATCGCAGAGTGCATGACGTCACACAGGTCATCGAGAAAGTTTGAAGTAAACAAGAAGTCGGAGCGTTCATTGACAAATACTGAGATTGGTTAATAAAAAAAACAAAGAAGTTGACACCAAAACATAAAATTTATCATTTAGTACAGTGGATTCGAATAAGTTCCACATAACACCTTTTGAAAACTGGGATGCATGCATATACTGTACAGTACAGTACAAGATAAACGCGTACACCTTAACACTGACCTGCAGGGAGCAGGACTGCGCCATAAGAAACCCAACGCTGTCACAAACACACAAGAAGAAGCCGATACAACGCATGCGCATTACGTACTAGTAGTATCATTTTTTTCCCAACTTGAGGGACTCGAAACTGGTAAGCGTTGCAATTAATATGTCAGCAGAATAAATGATATGAGTTGGCGTGTTTTTGCCTTTGCAAAGCAAAGGTGTAGCTGTTTTTACTCCGTATTTATGACATTAAAAGAAAGTCACTTAGGTCATCAATTTACCAAAACTTAGCCATTTAAACGAGAAGCAGTCCTATTATTAAAAACGATTGCCGTGGCAATATTTACCTTTCGCTATGCGTCTGTTGACGGGATGTCAGCCAGCTGTTGCATGCGTGTTTTCACATGTTCTCACTGACTTGTTATTAAATGAGACACCAGAACACTATACAGTACTTATGTGGTGACATCTTTAGGTGTCGTGGACTTCTATTAAAAAATATTTCGAAAGGCTTGCTGCATCGTAGTACTGTCATTTATTGCCTTCAATGAACATTGCATGCAAGTTGTTGGAACGTGGGGGAACCTGATTACTCGTTGCCACCAGAACTACTCCGACTTCCGATTACGTCGCAAATTTGCGTGACGCATATGTTCGCATATACTGGTCGACTGCGTAAACATGTTACTGTATCATGACTACATTTGAAAGACTTAACATTTTTTCCCCCCATGACCTTTTGAAGATAACGGAGATGACTGACTCACAGAGTATATAACACAGAGGCCATTTTAATAAAAATTAGAGTGGACCTAGAAAAAGATTAATGATTCAGACCTGTAAACCTTTTCTTGTGCTAAACTCTGCGTCATGTATGGTGTGTGCATGTTGTGGTCATTGGGTTTGAATGCTGAGGTGAACTTTTGTACAAACCCAATTCCAATGAAGTTGTGTGGCCCTGTTAAACATGAATAAAAACAGAATACTGTATAATGATGTGCAACTATGTTACATTTTCAAACGGATATACTTCATTGTTTTTCGCAAATAATCATGAACTTGATTGTTATGGCTGCAACACTCCCCCAAAAATTGGGACAGGTAGCAAAAAGACAGAGAATGTTGAAGAATGCTCATCAAACACCTTTTTGGCAGAGAGGCTGCCTGTGGAATGTCTTCCCTAAATTGCAAGCAAAGATGGGTGAAGTTCACCTCTTTGTGAAAACCCACCTGAGAAAATAGTTGAACAGTTTAAGGACAATGTTCCTGTATCTACATTGATGATTCATGTTTTTATATCATTCCAATTAGTCACAAATAAAAATGAGTTCCATTTTAACATGTCAAATCTTGTTGTGAATGTTTTCCCACAGCAAATGTCATCTTTGTGTGGCACCAACAATGGCGAACAAGGTGCAGGTCCAGGCCCAGCAGAAAAAGAGGTAAATATCACTTGAAAGCAAAAACAAGGGATGAAACAAGGAATTTGGCTTACATGGGCTGCAAGATGCAGTCAGGTTGGGGTGGGGTGGGGTGGGGGTGGGGGGGGCAAGAGAACACATTTCTTTCCTCCCTTTCTTTGTATAAAGGAAATGTTGCAATGCTGGGACTTTTTCTCATACATTGTCTCTTTGTAATGGATTATAACTTTCCTTAACTAGGTGTTTAAGTGTGTCACCCTGCGATGGTAACAATTCCTTGAGTTACTGGATGCAATAACTATTTTTCAGCTACGACTACAAACATAATATATGATAATGGTAATCAAATGTTTACTCAATGTCGGATGCAGCCCTTAAAAATGAAAAAAACATTAAAAGCAATCAATATACTCATAAATGTTAAGAGACTGTGTATGAGTCGATTCCCAACAAATAAGTATTCAATTAGAAATCAACAAACTCAAATAATTTATAATGTATTCTCTTTAAAGAATACCGGTGTATATATATTTTATGAAAGTTGTGCTATTAATGTATTTATTGATCAATTCTGAGGGAATCTGAGAAATAAGAGCTTGTCTACATATGTTTGTCCATCCATTCCCTATATTGCTTGTCCTGGCATGAGGCGGGGTCTCAGGCTGGACTGGTCGCCAGCCCATCACAGGCCACAATCATTCGCAATCACATTCACTGTTCGAATTGATTGAATTTGTGTCTTCAATGAGATGAATAAGCGCGTTTTTGAAATGTGGTACTTCAGAATTGTGAGGAAAAATATGCTAACATGCTCAGCCTCCCTGCTGCCAGATGATGTACTGTATTGTGTATGGCCAAATAGTGTGTATGATGAGTTATTTTGAGAGCAGCTGGACTGCTACTGAGAAATGTAAACTAACTGAGCCTCACTCAGCTTGACTCCGAAAGCCACTTTCCCCCGTTCGACAAAAACAAATGAAAAATGTATTTAACTTGGTGTTAGGCTTAAGTTCCACTAAGAACTCACTTGACAGGTGTACGAGTATTGGGCTGTTGATTTAAACGACGACCACATTTGAGCATTCAGTTATGAACTGGCTCACTAAAATTTTGAGTTACTATATAGAGACTGGGCCCTAATCATTTGTTTGTGTTGTAGGACAAGGAGCATCCTCGTCTGCTTATTCCTGAACTCTGCCGGCTCTTCTACCAGCTGGGATGGGTTACTGGGACAGGCGGAGGAATCAGTTTGAGAAGAGGGTTTGTATATTATGAGCTGTATTCTTTTCGCCCCAGTAAGCTTATCAAAAGAGAAAATTAGTGTGATAAAAAAAAGTGGCAAATCGGGCCCATTTGAAACATTTTGTAATTTTTTTCATGAATGTGATGGTATAACTTCCCTTTGCAAGTGTCACCTCGACTTCACACTTTTTGTAGCCATTAACAAGCTTATGGCGTAATTGTCACTGGATTGTTGTTTTTTTTGTTTTTTGTTTTTTCCTTTTTCCTGAGCAGTGGGAAATGTATTGAATTGAATTGAATTGAATACACTTTATTGTCATATGTGCTGTACGTGTGTGTAACATACAGCACATGTAGAGCGGATGAGTGACTTTTTGATGTGAACGCACCATTTTTTTAAAAAGCTGGAAAGTCGTTTAAACAAGTGGTAGTGGCCCTTCCATGGTCAGACATACTTGAAACCATTTTCAAACTGTGGCAGCTACAATGGCGCCATTATAAAGCATTATCTGATCGGTCGAGTCCAAATTTATTCCGTAGGTCAAATTTAAACCGTCTTCCACGCATACCTTATTTATTGTGCACCCTAAACTGAAGGAACACATAAATCAGTAATGCCCGATAACAAATAACAGAATGTCTGCAGTTATAATGCAAAAGACTGAGCATAATAACTCTTTCTTGTCATCTCATTTACAGGCCAAGGAAAGGAAAACAAAAAAAAGTTAGTGCTATTAAGTGCATTTTCGTAACCGCGTGTTCTGTTGCTTTGTGTGATTGACCCACTTACTAAAATAGGAAGTCCTGTATTTCCCAGTAAATAATAAAAGAATAATAAATACAAAAATAAATTACAAATATACAGCATGAAAACATCTCTCTCACGGGTCAGAACTGCTGACGGCATGTACCAGGGTACTTTGTGGCTCATGCCTCCACCATCTACATTCCAGGGTTTTTTCTACTTCTACACTTTTGCAAAGGTAATTACAGCTCTGAAGAAATGAACCACTTTTGCCATTAAACCCATTACCATTGTCCATCAAAAAAAAAAAGAAAACACACTTATATATATATATATATATATATATATATATATATATAGGGCGGCCCGGTAGTCCAGTGGTTAGCACGTCGGCTTCACAGTGCTGAGGTACCGGGTTCAAATCCAGCTCCGGTCTCCCTGTGTGGAGTTTGCATGTTCTCCCCGGGCCTGCGTGGGTTTTCTCCGGGTGCTCCGGTTTCCTCCCACGTTCCAAAAACATGCATGGCAGGCTGATTGTGCACTCTAAATTGTCCCTAGGTATGAGTGTGAGCGTGGATGGTTGTTCGTCTCTGTGTGCCCTGCGATTGGCTGGCAACCAATTCAGGGTGTCCCCCGCCTACTGCCCGAAGACAGCTGGGATAGGCTCCGGCACCCCCCGCGACCCTAGTGAGGATAAAGCGGTACGGAAAATGGATGGATGGATATATATATATATTTTTTTTTACATTATGGCTTGTCTAGCACAAAGGGTGACCCATTTTGATGTTTTATTTAACCCTATCAAATAAAGAAAGGAAAAAAGATTACACACATTTTTAAAGGCATCTTTGTATTTTGTGTGAATCGAGCGGAGGGATATTGGGGAAAGGAAACATGAATTGTTGTACAGTTGAACTCCTTTACAACGAAATCATGTTTGCAGCCAGATATTTTTCACAACAGGGGACTTTTCACTATAGCAAATTTTATCGCAGACATAAACACGAACACACACAAAAACGTACAGTATATGTGTACTTTTAATTTTTATTCCAATAGCGCATAACTATGAGCATACAGCAGTAGTGGTGGCTGTGGCAGGCTGAGGTTGGATTAGACTTTTGCGGAAGGCTTGTTTTCATTGTAGTGAACCTCATTGCGAGGCAAGGGTGGGGAAAAGGATTTTGTATTACGCAACAGAGGGACTTTTCGTTTTAGGGGGAAGCAGAGAACAGGGAATGGCTTTCATGCATGAAGATTTTTTCACACTAGGGGGTATTTTCGCACATGTAGGCTTCGTTGTAGAGGAGTTTCACTGGAATGATGTATTTATAATATGGTGTATGTTTTTATTGAGTACCCTATTGTTGTGCGAAGTCACATTTTTTTCTTAGTTTGGCTGGTCCTGTGACTTCTACTATGGTGCAACTCAAACCCCAAATCTCCATTCCCTAATTGTGTTGACGGCAGCAAACAAGTTCTGGTTGGATTTGAAACTTCCGCTTCTAACTACAGAAACCCTTTTCATTTTTTGTTTTAAAATGCCTTACCTGAACTAGAATCCCACAACACAACACGTTTTCTTATTTTTTTTGGCGGGGTTGTGGGGGGGGCGGTGGTGGTATGGATTAATAGTATTTCCATTCATTTCACGAGAGAAAATTGATTTGAGATACAGGTGTTTTGAGTTACGAGCATCGTCGCAGAATGAATTAAACTCGAATTTCAAAGTACATCTGTATTTCATCGTGCCGAGCCATATCGGCTGTGCGCACAAGTTGTCGACATGGCACCGTCCCGCTTCAGTGAGTTCTGTCTGAAAGGGACAGGCGAGTAAATCCTCGCTCTACTTTTTAACGCCGCCGATGGGTGAATTCACTAGAAAACCAGTGTGTGTGCTGAGTTTTTCACACACCATGAAACACATTTTAAAGGAAGGGCAGCAGTAGCTCACGCTGTGTGAGGGTTTGAAATTTGACACCCCCTGCGGACCACACATCATAAAATGTTGATTACGCGCTGTAATATCTTCAATATGAAAACATGTTTGTTCTGTGACTTACAGAGAACATATCTACATTGCACCTTCTGGGGTCCAGAAAGAGAGAATACAGGTCAGTCTTGATAATAGCGTACTACATAGCCTTGCAAAAGTATTCTCTTGGATTAAATTTTTTTGGTCAACTTTTCTTTTGATGGCGGCGCGGACACCCGCAGCGGCTCCTCTTGTTTTATGTTGAGGGGGAAGAAATTTCATCTGTGCTGTATGTTACACATACGTACAGCACATTTGACAATAAAGTTGGATTCAATTCAATTCAATAAATTTTTACCCATTTTGTTTAATAACAATCTCTAATTTTAATTATTTTACGTGAAATATCTATACAAAATAGATGTTTTTTTTTTTTTTTCACTAAGTAGCAACCCAAAAATATTTCGTACAATGTACCATGATGACCAACATTAAAATACACTGGTGTAATAGGCCTAATTGTTCATTAAAAAAAAAAAGTTTTAGTCCCTTAAATAATAAATAAATAAAATAATGGAAGGAATGCAAGTCACTGTAACATGATATCGTTTGAACTATGGCTGCAACTAACCATTATTATAATAATTGTTTAATCTGTCAATTATTTTGTGGATTTAATCGACAAACAGGATTACTGTTTGGGCATCCCTGAATTAGAGGCTGTAATTTAACAAAGTGGGTAAAAAGTCAAGGGGTGTGAGTACTGCTGGAAGGTACTGTATGTCATGCTCTGTGTAAATCTTTTTAGTATCAACTGTTGTTGTCCGTGTGTGTGTGTGCGTTTTAAACAGCCAGAGGACATGTTTGTGTGTGATGTGGAAGAGAGAGACATCAGTTGTCCGCCTGCCTGGAAGAAGTTAAAGAAGAGCCAGTGCACCCCATTGTTTATGAACGCGTACACGATGAGAGGTGAAATTGTTTTATCCACACACTGGTATAACAGTTGACCAACAACTGAGCCAAATATTAAGTAGACAGTAATGTGATGTTAGGAGTAAGCTATCGTGTTCAATGGTGTATGGGGATTTTTTGGGGAAGTTTAGTGAACTTTATCCTGTTGTTGATGGTGAGCCGTGCATTAAATACTAGTGTCCTTTATCATGGAAAAATCTCAAACTGAAAAACGTATTTCTGTTTTTTTGGAAAACAAAAAACAGGCGCACAGGCAGTTATCCATACACACTCCAAAGCTGCTGTCATAGCAACCCTGCTGTATCCTGGTAAGGAATTCAGAATAACACACCAGGAGATGATCAAGGGGATTCGTAAAGGCACCACCGGCACCAACTATCGGTATGGAATCAAGCATTAATCTAACAGTTGGCCTGCTGTAGTTCTGATTCATGTCTTAGTCATGTGTAAGCGTGTTCTGCCATGTTCCAGGAAATACACATTTAATTACAGCACAGCAATCAAGGATGACACCATATGTCTTAGCATGATCTTATTTAAAGTCTTTGGCAAGCATTTAGAGGTTCTTGAACGTTTTGTATTTAGGTCCGCATGCCTCATCTGGAATTGTTGCAGTTGACTAACCACAAACAATACGTTAAGGCGGGGTTCATGTAACTAATTAAGTCATCATTATTACAGGAAATGCTCCAGTATAAATTGGACCAACAGTTATTTGGTTTCCCTGAGGGTAAATATTAGCATTGCTGTACTGTCGAGAAGGATTCCCTTAAGTTCTGTGCCACTGCAAAGCACTTTTCTTTCTTTTAGGTGCTATTTTCTTAAATGATGATGATAGTGGCTGTTACGATGTAAGCATGATAAACAGCCCATTTACAAACCGGTGATACGAGGTCAGGGGCAGTGTGTCTTTCTGCGTTGCTTTAACAGACACATATTTAAAGACATTTTTCTTCTCAGCCGGTGTCAACGATCTAATCCTCAATGCGCAAACCTGGTTTGATTGATTCACTTGCCTGTGTGACCGCAGCGTGTCAAGCCTTGAGACAATCTTAAGTGCGGCCGAGACTGTTTGCGGTTTCATCGGACTGATGAATGGGTAAACTGTCTTGTTGTCTACTGCAGCTATGACGACACTCTGGTCGTGCCCATTATCGAGAATACGCCAGAAGAGAAAGACTTGAAAACTCGCATGGCTCAGGCTATGGAGGAGTACCCCGACTCGTGCGCCGTCCTTGTTCGCAGGCACGGAGTGTACGTGTGGGGCGAGTCATGGGAAAAAGCCAAGACCATGTGAGTATTTCCCAATCCGAAATAGATCCGTTGTGAATTTCGTTACGAATACAAATGAAATGGTGAAATAATGTTTGTTGCTTCACATTTGCAGGTGCGAATGCTATGACTACTTGTTTGACATTGCTGTTCAGATGAAGCACTGCGGACTGGACCCTTCAGCTTTTCCAGAAGGAGAGAGAGGAATAGTTTGACATTTACACGCACCTTTCAAAGTGACGCTTGTTCAAGGAAGGTCAGGAAAGTTCAATCAAGAAGCAGATTTTAATCATTTTGCTTTCATGCCAGCCCTCCACAATTTGGACAGTGATTGCCGATTCAGAGTTGAAGGCCTCTTATCCGCAAAGACCTTGAGAGAACGGCATCAGGCTTTGGGGGTGAAATCTTTATCATTCAAATACATTCAGTTAATATGCAATTGTTATTTTGTGCCTGTACTTAAACCAACAAAAAAAACCAGTACATGTGTTCCACAAGAAATACGCGTTTCTTTTTTCAAAACAAAAGGTAAACCTTTGCCTAACTGTGTTCTTCACACGAAATGATGTGTGTAAAATTGAATGAATATCAGCAGACACCAATTTATTTAAAGACTGATTAAGACTACAGCATATGCATAGTAAAGACCTGACACCAATTGTTTTGTCTCTCTCAGTTGAGCACTTTCAGGTGAGTGGGTGTTGTAGTGGCATCACGCAGTGCCAGTATACACTTGCACAGCATGTTTCTAATCCTCTGCATACTCCCCCCCTTTTTTTTCTTTTTTTTTGTGAGAATGAGAGTTGTCCCTTCAATAAGCTCTCTTTGGTGCCCCGATCCCATTTCCTCCGCCACTGTATCTGCTCTAAACAGACTGCAGCCAAATATGTCACAAGCTTATTTAAATTTAAATTGTGAGGATCCTGAAACGTCCCCATCAGTTCTTGCTGATGGGGAATTCTTGTAAACGAATTCATGAAAAAAAAAAAAAAATCAACACTCCCCCATAAATTCAAATGACTTTGTCAAGCCCACAATATCAAGTAATGTGATATCATGAAAAGACCAAAATGATGAGTTGTCACAGTTTTGTTGACTTTGATATTTTGTTCCTAGTGGGGGGACTTGCTGAGGAATTATCTTTCAAAAGCACATGACAATGTTTAAGGGGTGGGAAGTATATATTCCTCAGGCCTGCAGATATTACAAAGTCAAGCTTCTCTAGCTTGATTATGTGCATTTTAATATTAAGACCTAGCAGTTGACATTCATATGTATTGCTTTATTATTTAACAGTAACAAGATGACGGCGCCCTGGGGTGTAGCGGCTTCTCCGGCTCCCAGGTTTAAACCTCATTACAATGACTTCGGAGCCGATTTTAGTACCATCTCAATAATGTCTGAAGTATAGCTCTGAAGGACTCGAGAGAGTTCAACGGCACCTATTTCATCATTGTTGAAAATCCCTGCCGACTGTAGGTCCTAAGATCCACCGATACCATGACTCCTCCATACCAGTGTTCGCTCATCGAACAATAAAATAAACTTACTTTGCATGAGTTTGGGTGGTTCCAATGAGATGAGGAATTGTTTCGTGCTCTGTTTGATGGAAATCTGGCTAAATGACAACATACCCCATTCAGCCCTCACGATTGATGGACCGCAGCTGTTTCGCGACGACTGTGATGCCCACTTAGGGAAGAAACGCGGGGTTGGACTCCGCAACAAAGGTTGGTCTAGAAGCAGGGCACTTAGAGGGAGTCCTTTTCTCTGAGGAAATGGAGCATTTGACTGTTAGATGCTACCCACAGCACGTATGCCACTGCTCTTTACAGTGGACACCCTCGATTCATAGGCATAGGGATCACGCTGGCCCGTGAATTGCGAAACTCCGTGTAAGGTTGGCACCCATTCCAATTTCTTGTAAAAACAGGGATAAACCAATGGCTCGCCCTGCCTAAAGACCGCCTCCATTATGCCAGTGCCCAAGACCTCAACGGTGACAGGTCTGAATGAATATCGGTCAGTGCCCTCATTCCGATAGCCAAGTACCGGGTAGTGCTTTCAGAAGCTGATCATGGCGCAGATCAAAAACGCACATCAACATCCATAATGGACCCACACCAATATTCCAAGAGGAAGAACCGCTCCACTGGAGATGCCATCTGATCTTATCAGTAGTCCACACCGCCTTCACCTACCTGGAAAGCAGGGAATCCTACGTCCGCCTGCTCTTCCTGGACCTCTGCTCAACCTTCAACACCATCATTTCACAAAAGCTTTGGTGCTGAGTCCATAATCGCGGACCTAGGTCCTGGACTTCCTGACCAACAGACAGACCATAGACTGTCAGGACCTACAACACCTCTCGCATCACCCTCAGCTCCTGCCCTCGCCAAGGCTGTGTACTGAACCCCCCTCCGGTTCCCACTCCTGACCTATGACTGCTCTGTGAAATTCCCTAGCTGTCACATAGTGACGTTTGCGAACTACGTAGCAGTAATGCGACACATCACAAACAAAGAGGAGTTTCAGTACAGAGAGGAGATAGAACATTTGGGAAATTGACCCAAAGATGACCTTTGCATCAATCCGAATAAGACCAAGAAGATGGTGGTGGTCTTCAAGAACAGTCCAGATGCTTTATAGTCACTCCAGTTACTGACTGCATTTCTTCACATTCCTCCATAAGTGTGCCTTTTTGTCTCTGAGAGCTATAACTAATTAAAATGATAACATTTGGATCACCTTTTACTAAAAAGACGGAGATATTCAAATTAATTAAAATCTATCTATCCCTTTTCTGAACCGCTAATCCTCACAACGGTCGCGGGTGTGCTGGAGCCTTTCCCAGCTGACTTCGGGCAATAGTTGGGGTACGCCCCGGAACTGATTGTCAGCCAATTGCAGGGCACATAAACAACCATTTAGACTCAAAATCACACAGAGGGACAATATAGAGTCTTCTTAACCTACCATGCATGTTTTTAATAAGCATTCACACTCACAATCATACCAGTAAAAGAATTGGAGTATTTAATTCACATTAGTCTTTGGAATTTTGGAGGCTTATCATAGTTTGCGTGATTTAGTTTGTGCAATCAAAAGGAACTCATGCTTCAGTGAACAAATGACATCAACTCGCAATTAGCATGGATGCATAAGCATTTTTAACCAGCTAACTGAGATGAAATTGCCCTGTTCAACATCAAGGAGTAAAGGAGATTTTAGAATGGTCATAAGTGCGCTGTGCCGCGATTGCAAAATCTACATTAAAGAATAATTATGTATTCAGATCCAGCAAAAAGTTTGTGAATTCATGAGTCAACTAATTTCTGTTTTCTCAAGCAAACGAAATGAGGCCCTTCAGCCTTCAGTGAGGCAATCTGAAATGACTCTCTTCAGGTTTACACTCCATGTGAACTTCTTCAAAAAGCTTACTTGTGTTGTGTGTTTTAAAAAAATTTAAAACATTTTTCAACTCCTTTTTTGTGGGAACTTATCAGTTTGTGGACATACCATGAGCACTGCAGACATTCTTATTTTGCTATTAGGCTTATTTCCATTCAGGTAAGGGGTGTGTAAGCGTGAAGTGATGCCACTCAACCCATAATTATTCGCTTCCAGTCACATTGACGTGTTTGGCACTGATACCCCAAGAGAAAAGGAACCCTCAATGCTGCATCGTGTTCTTTGAGATATTGATTGAAGTGCAAACGTGTTTATGATTTTAGGTTGAGTAAAAGGCTTGATCCCTTTCCTGTTAATTAAAGTGTTAATATGTTTACATGCAGTCAATGTTTGAGTTGAGGTCAAATTTACAAAGCATTCGGAATGAGTTTTTTCCATGAATGAGTGGAAAGAGTTAGTCCCGCATTTGAATAACCCAATTTAAAACGGTGACGCACACATGCCATGTAAAATCGATGTAATTTCCGCTTCTTAGTTTCTACCATAAATAAAACACATTGTATTCATGTCACTCACCACGGGAATAAAGAGAGGCTGCTTTTTTCCTTGCTTCAAAATTGTGCTTTTGAGCAGCGTCTTCAAGCTTCACCATCATTGTTTACCTCTGCTTGTGTATTTCCGGCGAGTTGCGCGTCGGTTGTATGGACTTATACCCATGTATATACCTGTATACAAAACGTGAGATTCCATTCAGACTGAGCAAATGCATGCACAGAACACAAAGCAATGCCTCATAACCCAATTTTCATGTTAAAAGAAAACCGGTCTTGTTCGGCTTTTTAAAAACTGACGTTGTAATCAACACTGATAGCATGAAGCAGGTGAAGTGGGGAAAGATCACGGTATTGGAAAAATCCGTCAATTCCTATATGTGACTATAGATGATCTGTATTGATTCAAGTATGTGTTGGCTAACCACATCGATTTAGGCAATTATTAGGTCACCTTTTGGTTACTAACCAAACCAAAGTGACGACTTGAGCCAAAAGCTGAAAGCTTACAATAGCAGTAGCCTACTTGTCAGGTCGAATTTATAGCGCTACTCTGCAGCGTACACTGCTTCTACAGGTTTCACCTCCACGCGCTTGATGTATCGTTTGCTTGCATTTGCTCCTGTCCTCTGCAAGCAGAAATGGTTTGATGTCTGCCAACTTCCAATGTGAATCAGCCTCTTATGCATGCTTATCACACTAGCTGCAGCACTTTGCTCTAGGCCTTCTTCCTTTAATCCTTTCACCCAGACCATACTTTGTTTTCTTGGTTGCACTGACTTTGCTGATTGAAATGTTCAAGGAAAAATGCGGGACAGCGGAAGATGGAGAGAGAAGCTCTGTCAACACATCCCCAGAATAGTAGTGCACTGCAGTGCACTCCCGCGTTCAATTACTTTTCTTTAAACGTGTGAAATGTACGCAGTTTGCCGTCAGATGCCTGAGAAAAAGAAGAAAAAAAACAACAACAAAAGCAAGTCAACCTAAATAAACAAATGTTTCTTTTGTGTTATTGCGTCTTTTCAGACAACCATATGTTTGCCAAAACGTAATCCTCTGAATTCAAACAAGGATACTAGCTGTTCGGTGGGTGGCCTGTTCTCTTAGCCTAGCAGTTAGCAAGCTCAACCGCTAACATGTGAAATGCTCTTGATGTGTGTTTGGATCACAACAGTTAGACAAGTGGCCAGTGATCTGGAATGAGAGTGAGGTTTTATGCTTTACTTTAGACCGGGGGTCAGCAACATGATGCTCCAGAGCCGCATGCGGCTCTTTAGCGACATCTAGTGGCTCCCTGGAGCTTTATAAAAAATTTTGAAAATGGAAAAAGATTTTGATAGTAGGTTAATATAGCTCAAATAGATATAGATACATGTTGCAGCTCCGAAAAAGGACAGCTGTGGTGTTGTTTTTTTTAACATAGACTCTATTTATGCTTTTAACAGTCTCGACAAACAGACACATCTGCGTCCGACTCCGTGCCTTCTCTCCTCATTCGACTCAAGAGGCGTTCAAAGACAGCATCAGAAAAACGGAAATTAATGATCACTTCACTGACCCTAAGAAAAGTGAAAATAATGCACCAAAACAAAAAATCAAGCGAGGAAATCACAAAATAAATTCGATGGGGACGTTTGTGAACCCACAACAAAGGAATGAATAACAAACAATTCTGAGACAGTCTAGTCTCCTACATACATACAGCATGTGTTTCCTTCATTGTAAATTTTATAGATGGCTTTTTTTTTTTTTTTTGCGGCTCCAGACATATTTGTTTTTTGGGTTTTTTTTGTCCTATATGGCTCTTTCAACATTTTGGGTTGCCGACCCCTGCTTTAGACTGTGTAGCGTCTCTCCGAATTTTCTTTGAAGATTTCGCCCCTATAGCCAATTTGATTTCACAACATGATCAACAATCCCTCACGCATACAAACACGGTGAACATACACGAGCGGCGTGTCACATTCGGTCTGAAGTAGCGTATGGGCGGATTCCGCACGCAAGACAGACTGGGCGTGTGTCTGTCAGCCATCAGAGAAATGGGCCATCTGCAGGTACTTGACACTGTGAGGGATGGTATCAGGGACGGGCAAAAACTCACTTCTGTCCTTTTGTAGTCTGCCCTTTTTGAATAACTTCTCGTCCTCCGCCCTCAAAATGGGCATCTGCCAAAATCCACCAACTAGGGTTTAAAGTACTGACTCTCTAACAACGGAAAGGGTAAGGGGGTTAGTGGTACTCCACATAGAACTGCAGACTTTCTAACCAGATTAATGACAAAAATGCCATTTTCATGGCAAAATATGAGCATTCTTATTTTTTCTGTTTGTTTTTTTTTTCTTCAATTGAACTATTGTTGATATATTACAATACAAATGCATGAAAAAAGTGCCACAGGGCTCTCTTGCATAAAAAATTCTCGATTGTTTGAACTGCATATCATTCAAATCCCCATACTGACATGGGCCAGTGAAGTCGGTTCCGGATGCGCCCCCCTTTGTAAAGTGTGTCCACCACAGCCGCTTGTCCGAATTAAGCCACCACACATTTCTAACATTATTAAGTGTTGAATGCATGCATTTTTTTTGGGGGGGAGGACAGAAATGTACTCCCAATGCACTTCAAACAAACGGTCACTGCTGTGGCAATAAAAAAATAAATATATATATATATTGTTTGCATTGCTGTTTGTGGACTTCTCAGACTGTGTTGTGATGGCCATGACACACAATTAATCTCTGATGTACAATTACACACTCAGGGTTGGGGGCACTGGTGAGCGCTGTTTACCAATCTGTGGTGATGGGCTCAACTCCGGTGAAACTTTTTTTTCCCCGCAGAAATTAATAAAATTCCACTCTGAATGCAGTTGCCCATCCCTGCTTTAAGATGTATTGAATCTCTTTTGCAGCGGCATGCACCATAAACTGCCACTTCAAAATGAACTATTAGCTCCATTAAAATACATTGTCTGTGCTCTGGGAATCCTCTTCTCCACTCAATTAGCTTCCCTCGGCATGTGTGTCACTCTCCTCCCACCGATTACCCCCACACCTCTCCCCCCGAGTGAAGCTCAGGGTTCTGTCATGCAAAATATTTTTTGCCAAATCAAATTTGAATGGATTGGAGGGATGACAACCATTTGCGATGAATGGATTTGCAAGGGATTTAGGTTCTTCTTGGCAAACATCCCTGCTCTAAAACACCACCAAAAGAGAGAGGGGCTACCCAGCCACCCATATCTCTGCTATCACTGCAGAAATACTGCATATTCCGTCCATGTATTTCATGCATAACATGATTGGATACATCTAGCGGAGATATGGCAGGCTTGTTTTTAATCTGGTTACTTGTACATCTGTATCAACGGCACCGAGAGCCAAGTTGAGGTTGGATGATACATTGTTTTGTACATATTTTACCATCAAAGCGAGATCCCAGTTTATTTGTGAAATGGGGGATGCTGCCTCAGATGGAAGGCGAGCGTGAGATTAGTCCTTCATTTGAACTTCGGTGGTAAAAATAGAAAGGTAACTCATGGTACAAAGGGATCTACCATCCTCCAGAAATGAACAAAAAAAAGCATGTGTTGTATAGATCTGGTCGTATGTTCTTGAGGTTATCTTGAGCTGACAGTCGCCTAAGTGTACTTGTTCAGAACATGACAGTAATGTGTTAGCCTTTTAGACCTCAAAAACTAAGTGGCTGCTCCATTGCACTTGTGTTTATTCTGCTTGTCCCCAGTGCATCTTTTGGGCCTTTGTTAACAAGTTACACCAGCAACATTTTGTGTTGCCCTCCACGGCTGAATGCTCTGGGTGCGCATCCCCTGAGCGTGTGCGCACACGCCAGTTGGTCTTAGCTGTGTTGTTTTAAGGACTTTTTCATTTTCAGACCAGTCATTATGAGGTCATAAAAGAGTAATCATTAATCACGGTTCCATATACCGTAATTTCCGGACTATAAGCCGCGACTTTTGTCACACGCTTTCAACTCTGCGGCTTATTTAATGACGCGGCCTATATAAAGACTTTTTTAACGGCCGCCTGTGTACCGTCTTTCTTTGTAAATATCTCATGTAACAATATGGGCACCTGCGGCTTATAGACAGGTGCGGCTTATGTGTGTACAAAATGTTTTTTTCCTTTGAAAATTTAGTGGTGCGGCTTATAATCAGGTGCGGTCTATAGTCCAGAAATTACGGTAATTCTAATAAATTCCTTTTACAGACTCTGGTTGCACTCACGACACAGAGCCCCTCATTTAAGTGGGCCGGTTTAATTATGTCACTTGAGGCAGTGTTGTTGCTGAGGCCACAGTGTTTTGGGTCAGTCCGCTAACTGGAGTCAGTGGACCAAATTATTTGAGTTGGCTGTGTACTGATAGGTGTGTGTCTGCTAACTCACCTTGGTGGCTACTATGCCTTAAAGCACATGTCAAACTCCGGTCCTTAAGGACCACTATCCTCCAAGTTTTAGATGTCTAACACACTGTGTGGCAATATTGTTCATCAGATTTATTCCTGGTTGAGCACGGTTAGTATTTTGGCATCCACATCTGTTAGTATTGAGCAAACACGTTGGCGCCTGTTTTTACAGACCATCAGTAAATCAGGCATGGGTTGTCTCTCCTGCTTGTCAAGTTCACTCTGTCACTGAACAAGATAAACAGAATAAAACATAGATCGACGGATTTCTACTTACCGTAAAATTTTGTGAAGAACACACCTGTGCATGTATAATACATCCTCTGCCTCCAGTCACCTTTAAAACGTGTTTTTTCCCCTCTATACTTGTGTATAATAGTGTTCCCTGATTTAATGGTATCTTTTATTACACTGAAAAAAATTACGTGTTGAATGAACTCAATTTTATTTGTCAAATGGTTGCAGTAAATACAGTCGAACCTTGTTACAACATACCTCGAGGGACATAACAAATCTGGAACGGTAGTTCATTCATAACCATATCCAATAAAATGGCCACCAACTATGTTGTGTAATACAGTATGAACATCTATTGATGTAAAAACATGAACGTGTAATACAGTATAAACATTTCAATTACATGTAGACAATATGACGGAAAAAAAAAGATTTTATAAGACATGAAACAAACAACTGTAGCGTACTTCATCTCTGAAAACACTCCGTCAGCAAATGAAATGTGCCTTGTCCAGTTCAGGATGCACCACGCGCCGAAGCCTTCTACGATCGTCCTTCAATCTGTTTGGCCTGCCATCTATCTCCAACATAGATGGCAGGCCAATTGTCTCTCCCTTTCCAAAGTGAGAGACAATTTCAGCCTTCACAGACAGCGAGATTTACTTCCGTTTACCAGACATGTTTTCAGACCATGTGCTCAGGTAAGCACCGTGCCTCCGGAAGTACAATAATGCATGAGTCGATCAGTAGCGTTGCATAGCAACGGAGGGCAGTCCAGCGCAGTACATTTTGTTCATAAGCAAGGTCACGGTGGCGTTTGTTTCACTATTTTGTGGGAAAAATCTGGTTGTGCAGCCACTTGACAAAATGAGATTGAGTGCCCCCTGCATAATACCCTCCCCGGATTTATGATTTTTTTGGGGGGGACGGGCGAAGTCTTATTCATAGGAATTAATAGAAAAAACTGCACTTATTTTTGATATGACAACAAGTCTGTTGTTTTCCACCTAAAGTTCTTATGATCTGATGATTTCCCTTTTCCCAACCAGCTGGTGAACGAGCTCACAAAAACCAAATTCTTTCAATGATACAAGTAGGGTCTTATTGCTGCAAACTCTTGCAAAACCTATGTAATAATTTAGACTTCCCTGCAGAACAGAGGTCTTACTGTGCTCTTAAGAAACTGCAACAGCACCTCATCCGTCATCTGTCATCGTCTGTTCAGCCTATCTCGCTGGCCCAGCTGGGGAGCATCCTCTTTCCGAGCCCACATAGATGCACGCAGCCTCTAATGTGATGGATGAGGGAGTATACTTTCCCCTTTTTACAGAGCATGACTCCATTTACACCTCCAATGTACCAGAGAACACTTGTCTAGCATGTGGGTCCCTGTGTTGTTCTTACCTTGACCTTTTTTTATGAACAAGTTAAGACAGACGTAGGGCATGCATGGCCCCTTTTTTCACCCTTCTCACGTGACTCTATTCTTAACTCTCAGGGGCGCAGCAAAAAAAAATGTTCAAGTGGCCAAGGTGACACAACGTCTCACCGAGGTGTGGCCCCGTGCAAAAGTCCGCATGGTATTCACATGTTCACACTCATAATAAAAGCAGGAAAAGTCTGTCCATTTGCTTCCAAGGCCCCATAATCCTTTGTGTGAATTATATTTTCATGGTAACTGTGAGTGAGAGTTCACAATCTATGACAGTAACAGACTTACATTAGTTTCTAGACTTTAATACAAATGACCGCCAGTTGTCGCAGCTTAAAACAGAAATTATCACAATAAATGGGCGCAGATGGCAGGGGGCGGGTGGGGGACACATCCCCCCCTCCACCTTCATCACGACTGCACTGTCACCCCCACATTCACCATGGTAGAATGCATGCATTTTGAGTCAAATAAGGCAGCCATCTTGCATTGCCATTGTTCGTGACACCTTCTGTAGGTTTTTGTTTTTTGAGTGAAAACACAGTTGTCTCACTCAATATGTTTATAGCTCATGGTGAGGGGCAATACATTTGCGGATTTATTGATATCAATTATTTAGTATTTTTTTTGTTGCTGAGAAACCTTTCGCTACTCTGCTCAACTCTTTCACCTCTCTATCAGTAATACAGTGAAAATGAGTGGAAATGTGAATATTTACTTCACAAGTCAATTTATGTTTCATCTGTACCCCTAAATTTTCTACTTGTGCCCTTAAAATTTCAGGTTAGGGGCCATTCCGCTCCTAGTAAAAAAACTTTTTTTTTTAAAGTGAAGTATGTTAATGATTGGGTAAACTGCTTTGAATGTATCCTCAATAACAATACCCGTCTCCACCACAAAGGTAATCTTCACCAGACTATCAAGAAAAATCACAATGGCACTGTTTAAACAGGATGCAGATTAAACTGCTGCTTCATCTCCTACCACGTCGTGCAAAGTTAAACTAGCCTTCTCCACAGAGCACTGGATTGTAGGGGTAGGTGCTGAAATGGCTTTTCGAACTCTGCGGTGGCCAAAAAAACACAAACAAATCCACAGGAACATTGCCCAATGCACATAAATAAACAAAGGTGCAACTCACACGCAAACTCACTTAGCAAACAATGAAAAGTTATATTTGTTCTGTGCTCCTTATTCATACGGGAGAGATGAAAAGAGAGGGAGGGAGAGAGAGAGAGAAAGAGATTTCAGCTGGGACGAAGAACCAGTGTGCAGCATCTCAACTGCACTTGCAACATTATTATTCTAGTGATGATTAGTCCATCCATTTTCTGTACAGCTTCTTTTCATTATGGTGGTTGGATATGCTACATGGCTCAATTGCATGCAAAATGTATACAGCCAAGTAAATCACATTGTCCAACATTGATATGTAAAAGAAATGAGAATGCGTAATGGGATATTTTGTGTGTGCTGATATCCATTTTTATTATGATTCTTTTTAATCTCTTTGTTGTTATTTTTTCTTACTCTTGTAATTGTTTTTCACTTTCTGTTTTGAACAATCCTGGAAGAAATAGGGCGACTGGGAAATTGTATCCCCAACATGCAAAAATGAAATTGAGGATCTTGGGGGAGGGGGGGGGGGGGGCACTTATAGTAAAGTTTGGATGACCACTTGTACCAATGTAACCAATGGAAATTAAAAAATAAAATAGAGTCAGAGATGCGTCCTTTGTGATTCATTTCCTCTTCACTTATTTTAAAGATTCAACCATAGGGTCATGTGTCAAAATTAGCAATTCCAACACAACTACTGCAGTCATAGCACAGTTGAAAAAGGAAACCAAGTGATTTATTTTAATACAGCAAGGGACTACATTGATTTTATTAAGAACAGGATTGAAAAAACTAATTTTGCAGTTAACAATTTGAGGCGCAGATGTTACATGAATACAATAGTTTACAATTTCAAATAATTAATACAAAAAGTCCCATTATTGGCAGAGTAGGACTCCCTGAGGTATCTGCCGCGTAGGATATGATTTCTGCAGTTGTCTTCCATCTGTCGATGGGTCGTGCGTGCATGGGTGCATGTCCCTGTTAGAATAGAAAATACAATGTTGTCATGTTTTAAAGTTTCATCTTGTTACATGCTTCATTGTGTTCAGAACATTTGGCACACATTAGAGGCACAGAGAATCAGGGGTCAATTCGAGGCCAAGGGACCCGAGCGCATGGTACCAGACCATGCGCTCCTTATCTCAGAAAGGAAGATTTAACCCTGGACGGAAGGGGGTGTTTGTGCGCTCCATCACGAGAAAGGGTCACGAGCCAGGTTACCACATATCAATTCAGAGGGACGCCAATCGTTAAAATGTCGACGTGTCTGTTAGTTTATGGACGCTGGTGCTGAATCCATGGGAATGCTTTGTCTTTGGGGCGGCCCAATTTGGACCGCCCAGGGGTGCGACATGTTAATGAAGATGGGAGTGTTTTTCTGATATATTCCTTGTCATTTGCATATACAGTCAATAAAAAGGCCGGCAGAGGTTGCAGAGGTTGGGTGTCAGGTGGGAAGCTCACGGTGAGTGACTTCCTTGAAACTGCACCTCCTGCCGGCAGAGAAAGACAATCTGTTCCTGTGTTCGAGCCTTTGTTGACCGTCCGAGCGAACATCTCTGACATTACTTGGGGGCTCGTATCCGGGTGGCAAAGCCTCTCCTGCGGCTGGCGATCTGCGGCGACTGAACCAAATCGGTGCACCGTCGGAGCCTACTGGGACTTCGAAGACCCCTTTTCTCGGGGCCAGGAGCCGGGTCGCCTGCCGACGGGGACGCGAACGCCAATCCAACGGACCTGGGCGGGCTCGTTCACCAGGACGGATTGGGGGAAAACTAAGGTCAGTCTGACGATAATTGTGCCCCGGTGGCTCTAGAAGTGGGTACCAGTTTCCACATTAGTGACTGCTTGAACTGTGCTGGTTTAGGCTGTCACTGGGCTTAGCCCGGAAACTGAAATTGGCTCCTGCAACGAAGTGGGTACCAGTTTCCACATTAGTGACTGCTTGAACTGTGCTGGTTTAGGCTGTCACTGGGCTTAGCCCGGAAACTGAAATTGGCTCCTGCAACGAAGTGGGTACCAGTTTCCACATTAGTGACTGCTTGAACTGTACTGGTTTAGGCTGTCACTGGGCTTAGCCCGGAAACTGAAATTGGCTCCTGCAACGAAATGGGTACCAGCTTCCACATTAGTGACTGCATGAACTGAATCGATTTGGGCTGTCACTGGGCTTAGCCCGGAAACAGAAATTGGCTCCCGCAACGAAGTGGGTACCAGCTTCCACAGTAGTGACAGCGTGTACTGGATTGGTTTAGGCTGTGGTCACTGGGCTTAGCCCGGAAACTGAAGTTGGCTCCCGCAACACAGGTTCTGATCATTCCTGTGTGTGTGTGTCTGTGTTTGCGTCTGTGCGTGTTGGAGTGAAGGTCGCAAGCTTGATGTGTGTGTGTCGCGCGCTGTTTCTCTGTGTGTGCATATGTCTGTTTGGGGGTTACGATACTGTGTGGTGCCGTAACCCATATAATACGCAGTGGGGTTGTAGACAGCAGACTTTTGTGGATGCGCTATGCAAGAAAATCCCGCAGACTGGGCTGAAGCGGATTTTACCTCGATTGTGATTTTGACTTGCTGTCCCACTGATGAAATCCAGTTTTTAGTGTCCGCCCTATGCGGTTGTAAACTGGACCAAATTGGGATTAAACACTAACAACAACAACAAAAAAGAGGGGAGGGAAGTTGCGAATATGGAACTAGAATAATTCGCTCCGGTTCGAAAGTGATCGTGAATGTTTAATTCGGCGCCGGTACGTAGCATTTTATTTTGACAGAAACATACCGGAGCGAGAGTGCGACTTCCTGTAAATTCCTGTGAATACAGTACTTTCAGTCGTTGCTAGGCACAACATGGCGACGCGGTCTTCCCGTCGCTGGGAACGAATTAAAAAACACAAGACGACAACGCGTCACGATGAAGAAGCATTGTTTGAAAAAACACGGTTAGCTGGAATAGACGATGACGGAGCGATCTGACTTGTGCAAGTAGTTAATGTTTATTACGCCGAGGGAAACCAAAACGCCAAAAGTCCTCCAAAAAAAAACAAAAAACAAACAAACATAGGAAGCCGTTTGATTCCTCCAAATTCACTTCTGAGGAACTAAGGCTTTTGAAAGAGGGTAGATGTTTTCGTTGTGGCGAAAAAGGCCACGTAAAGCGACTATGCAGACGTGGACAGAATGAGGAGGCGAAAAAAAAAAAAGAAAAAACAACGGACCTAGACGCGGCTTCGGGATCCTCAGACTTCAGGCAGTCGTAGGGGCCCCGCATTAAAAAGAAAAAAAGGCGACGACACCCTTGTTTCTGCTTTGGCGGGCGAAGTGTCGGAATGTGGTCAAGTCCGACAAGGACCGATCAAATCAAACTGCCCTGAGTCTGGAGGTGCCGAATTGACGATAATGAATGAATGCTCGTCGGTGGCAAATACCAAATCAATAATGCGATGTAAATCGTATTTAAATATTTATTCATGAAACAGAATACATTTAGTGTGACGTTTATTAAAATATAAGGGTTAAGTGAAAGGAAAATTTGATATAATATGGTGTATGATAATACTGTAAACTGGTGAGTCTTAAGTTGGATAGAGTCCTGAAGGCAAGGAAACTGTCGAAAATGTAGTTGGACGGTCGCAGACTGCGTGAAAGGGAATGCTGGATGGTCCAACTGTTGAGTAGGTATTGATTTGAATGGTAAAGTTAAGGTACATATGAATAATGATGATAATTCTGTATTCTGTATAATAAAAGGAGAGAGACTGATAATCATATTAGTGATGAATGGCGTTCTGTTGGAATCCTCATGTGACATTGGCACATGTAGAACGTTTCTTATTAGAGAAAATATACACTAAAGTGAAGAAAGCAGTGTGATGAGTAGTCAGAAATTGTTTTCTGATCTTGGCATGTTATTTGTGCACATTATTTGTGTTTTTGCTCTTATGGCCTGTAATATTTTATATATATGATGATGTTTGACTGCCTCGATGAGGGGCCAGAATGTAGGGAGTAGAGAAAAAGGTGTTGAGGATTCCTCAGTCCCCCACAGGGAGGGGGGCTGGGTGGATGTAGTGCTCTTCTTGCAAATAGAAGTGTGAAGAGAATTGTTGTTTTAGATTCAAGTCAACTTGTTGCCAGATGTGCTCTTTGTGTGCTGCAATTTCTCTCCTCTCAATCACAGGGGCGAGAGAAAAGCAGTCTTGACCGCTTTTCTGCATACACCTTGTTTTTGAAGCAGTTGTTGACGAAAGAAGAGAGGAACAGAGTCTCCTTTTCGACAGAGGATCAAAGATGTGCACATGTCTGCAACAGGCTAAGTTTGAAAGAACACAGAAGCTGAGATTTGTTCTCAAGTGGTGAGTAGTGACGGTTCGGAAATTGAAGATGAGCTAAGTAGATAGACAATGTTGGATTGAGTGTGTTGAAAGTAAGTTTTGCATGTGCGTGTAAAGACTGAAAGAAATAGAGAAGGCAAGAGTTTGAAAAATAAAAAACAGGTTAATGGACAATGCTAATTGGAATGCAATTAAGGCTATATTACGTTGAGTGGACTGCTTGACCATTGCTGTCCACATTTGAAAGGAAAATGATTGATGAAGTAACAAGAACGAAGTTATGGTAATCAAGGCAGCACGGTTCTTACTCCACCGCATGGAGGAGGGAGCGTTGAATTCCGTGCCATCCTTCACATAGACAAGGCAGGAGAATTAGGAGCGGATGGCCAGCCTGCGGGCAGGAGGCCTGTGCTCACCGGACACATGAAGAATGTGTCTTTATTTTTCACAATTGCAAACACTGTTCCAAGTTTTAAGATATTGAATGAATTAAGAAAAGATATACACTGTGTTTATTAACAGAGGGGCACTCTAATTACTGTGTGAGCTCTGCAGGGACCCTCCATGCAGGTTGTAAACCGCATGGAAAGGGGGGGGGGGGACACAGTCAAGCAATTCGGCGGCCCCCACCCAATTCCACTGTGGGTTGAGCTCCCTCAGTCTGCCCAAGACAAGTTATCAACAATTGATCATATTAGGAAAAATGCAAAGGAAAGAATGAATGAATAAATAAAAATAGTATTTTCGAACTGATGACTGCCATACTACTGTTCGATCAGGGACTGACCGAGGCTTTATGAACTTGATTCAATTTTTGACTTATTTGATGGCTATTGTTAATCTGTGGCTACCAATTTCGATTTGTGTAGCACAAACTGATGTTTGAAAAATTATGGCTAATTCTCCCACTTTTTCCCCACCATTGATGACGCGAACTGGCAAATGTATTTCTTATTTTATGTGCAGCAATTTGGAATCAAAAGCCGAGACGGTGACTGAGAAATCATCGAAGCTACAGAATGACGACTGCACTTACAAAAGGCCAAGGGTCTCCAGTAATGCATGCAAAATAAAAAATTAAGAAAAGGAGAAAATTGAGAAATGTAATCGAATATGGATCAGTGTCTCTGTACAGGCTCCACCATGGCTGACCCTACCCCCACCCAAGCTCCAGGCCCACTGGGAGGCCAAGATAGCATAGCTGTGGAGGGGGGGTTAGGAGGTGATGTGGGCCAGTGCGGGGGTCATTGGGGACCAAGCTGACTCCTCCACTGTGGTGAGATAAAACGGACATTGGACTGATTTACAAGCTCCGACTCCTCCACGAAGCCTGTCCACTGTTAAGCCACGCCGCCCACACGTGGATGAGGCCCAACTGCCACATGGGTACTCTGATGCCCCAACAACGGGGGTCACCAATGGCTTCACCGAAAGACTGTCCGCTGAACTGAACATGGTGAATTGCAACTTGCTCGTCAAAGCCAAAAGTCTCCAGGCTTGCTGCTCAGATGACTGAAAGTCACACTGCCGAATGAACAATTCTCACCGCCAACACAAAGCTGACTGTTGCTAACGTCAGTAGATGATCCACCACCGAACTCTGTGACCATTGTCAGCCTTGGGCCTCCATGGTTCTTCCCGTACTGCCCTACAGTCCCGAATGACCCCACCCCACTGCACAATGCTTTTGACAGACTAGAGAACAAAATTTAATCGCATGGCCTGGTCGGTTGAAACACAAGGCAATTTATTTAATGTTCCCTATTCCTAAATTGTTATAGGTTCAGAGGAGGGTGTGCCAGCCGGAGTGGACCTGTCAGAGGATCTCATTGACTGGTATTGTATTGCATGACCACAAAACACATTTTTCTCGCATTGAGTCCTACTCATCTAGCTAAGGAATTGGAACCAATGGTAAAGAGGGTAGGCACGTTCTCAATTGGAAATTGTTTGAAATTCCTAACGTTATGTGTTTGCCGTCTACTCAAATGAATGAAAATGTTTTTCGCAGACACTTTTTTGAAAATGTTTTTCGCAGACATTTTTTTTTCTTTTTTGGAAAATTGTTTTTCGCATAAATTGTTTGAAAATCGTTTTTTGCATACATTTTCCCATGGTGAACCTGACCAACACATTTTTCCACATTATGCTTTCAGAATCATATAGGGGGATTTCTCATTCACTCGTCTTGGTGGTAAAATACTTAATGTGTTAATAGTTAATGTGTTTCCAAAATATATATATATATATATTTTTTTTAGTCAAGTAGCATCGCTTCCCGACCTCCAAACGCCGTTGTACTCATTTGGTACACTGATGATCTTCTTGCGACACCTTTTGAGGTTTGCTCTTCGGAAGCCACTAGGTGGCTCATTTAACTTTTTTTGCGGTTTCAAACGGAAAGGTAAATTGGCAATGTGCTCGCCGCCGTTATATTTTTGGGAGATTTGCACGGCGATGTCGGTTTTTCTCGTGCGGCCTGATTGCTTCAAGCTGCTTTATTTGGATATTTTTGATGATGAAAACCCTATTTCTACTGTTATTTTTCAGGAAAGAGAGGGGGAAAAGTGGATGACGGATTTTGACCTACGTCAGCATGCAATTGGACCCAAATCAAACAAGAAAGATTCAGCATGCGTCAGACGTACGGCAGCATTAGGGAAATTTTTACAAAACGTTGATCACATTGTGTTAGACAGTCCCTTGAAGTGGTCCCTACTTGTCACAGTGGCTGCATTTGTCTGTTCGAAAATGTTTACAATGTCAGTAGAACAAACTGAGAAATTAGAAAAGACCATACATAAACCCAATCTGACATATGAATCAGAAGGGATCAGAGCAGCGGATGGAATGGTTGAAGGCTAACCTCAACACCTCATTGCTGCACTGCCCTTTTCCGCTTTATAAAAAAAAAGAAAACAAATAATAAAAACGGGGAAATAGACTCAGAGATGATTAGTATGCCACGGTAATATTTGAACCAGATTATAGTGCATTCAGACAGTTATCGCTTTAGACATTTAACAGAAAGGCTGATTTGACTCATTTGGTAGTATGACGATGGCCATCCGTCGAAACAATTACAGTTCCAAGAAACTCAAAACTTAAGAGAAAACAGATAGCCCAGGGAGTTGGTAGCAGTTCTGAGGACACTGGAGAGGGCATCGTGGTTGGAGGTTAACACCCATATTGATTCAGTCGATGTGGTTAGGACAATTTTTACGGATTTACAATATTTAGAGGAAAGATGGTAGAATGCATGTTTTCCACCCTAACCACCTTCTTGCAGACCAGGAGAGGGCATCTCCTAAGGAGGAGAACTCCAGATGGAGTGGCCAGGAATGAGACTGACGTATCCCGAGCAGCCGTATGTAAGGGTCCTAAAGCGGAAGTGGCACCAGCCGAGATGGATGGGACCCAACGAAGTGACGGACGGGACCAGTCATGCTGTCCGTCTGAGAGGGAAGCACAGCCCCAGGAGCATCTCCGACTTCAAAGTGAAATTCGGAAGGACGACTGGACGTGAAACCAAGACGACGATATCAGGGGGCCCTGATAGCGACGCCAGTCCCACAGAGGAGAACCAGCACCCAAGTTCAAGTGCGCCCCGTGCGCGCACCGTCGAAAGACCACAGTAGGAGAGAGGGCTTTCCGTGGTAAACACAACCCTCTCAGGAAAATGGAGCAGAGCCCATGAAGGGCAGTCAAGTGTTGCTTATGCATCATCAGCAGCATCATCATCATCATCATCAGGTGGCTACAGAGGCCCAATGCCGTGAGGCAGGGGGCAATGAACCACAGGAGGAAGAGACATTGCAACATTTGTTAAAAGAAGATACCTGTGTAGGAAAATTTAGTCTCACTGCAGGACCTATTGGTACCACACTCCCACGTGAACGTCTGTTTAAACTCGTAAAACATAGAATGAAGTGTGGTGTTTGTATCTCCCTCTCCCTTGAGTGATTAACAGCGCCCGAGTATGATCTTTTGTGACCCCCATCAAGTCCCCCCAGGAAGGAATTTCTGTCTGGACTTTGCCATCATGCGAGGATCGAATTGCATCAACCTTCCTTTGTTTCAGATTTTTACACAAGGGGCAGGAATGCCCGCCTTTTGTGATCGTATTATTCCTATATTAATATGAGTAAGTTGTGTTTCTTTCCCGACAAAAAAAGGAAAAAAATGGGGGGGGGGGGTGAAATGAGAAGTTTTCTGTTCGACTTGTTTGTGAGCTAAGGTTAATAATGTTATGTTGAACCATTATGACTGTCCTAATAGTTGCTCCAGGCCCATGATGAGAATTCAACACTTAAAGTTGAGCAGAGCACACATGTGGATTTACATGTTTTTCAGAAAATACTTTTTTATAGTATGTCATTGCTGACGTGTCTTCAAAGTGAGTTTGACTGTTCCCAAGTGCCGGTGATGTTTTGGAAACTTTCAGGAAAGCATTATGTGAACGCATAACTACGTTTTGTATTCCGTCTGTAATTAGAAGTGACAATGGGAACACATTGTGTGAATGTTTGATGTTTCCGGGTTTATTTTTATTTTTTATTCTTATACATGTATTGGACTGAAAAAATTAGACGATATATCTTAGTTTCCCATTTTATGCGTGGCTGTTGCAAGAGAAAGGGTTTCTGTCCTGCATTTTATCCCTATATACACGATATATGCTATGCACTCCCTTGGGATGTTTCCAGGACAGTTTTTCCCCCTACTCGCGCAATCGCTGTCGAATTGATGTTTGATGTTACTTTAAAACTTGTCAAGAGGACGGAATGTTAGAATAGAAAATACAATGTTGTCATGTTTTAAAGTTTCATCTTGTTACATGCTTCATTGTGTTCAGAACATTTGGCACACATTAGAGGCACAGAGAATCAGGGGTCAATTCGAGGCCAAGGGACCCGAGCGCATGGTACCAGACCATGCGCTCCTTATCTCAGAAAGGAAGATTTAACCCTGGACGGAAGGGGGTGTTTGTGCGCTCCATCACGAGAAAGGGTCACGAGCCAGGTTACCACATATCAATTCAGAGGGACGCCAATCGTTAAAATGTCGACGTGTCTGTTAGTTTATGGACGCTGGTGCTGAATCCATGGGAATGCTTTGTCTTTGGGGCGGCCCAATTTGGACCGCCCAGGGGTGCGACATGTTAATGAAGATGGGAGTGTTTTTCTGATATATTCCTTGTCATTTGCATATACAGTCAATAAAAAGGCCGGCAGAGGTTGCAGAGGTTGGGTGTCAGGTGGGAAGCTCACGGTGAGTGACTTCCTTGAAACTGCACCTCCTGCCGGCAGAGAAAGACAATCTGTTCCTGTGTTCGAGCCTTTGTTGACCGTCCGAGCGAACATCTCTGACAGTCCCCATTGCGGTCGTCATCGTCCAGATGCCAGTCGACACTGCCATTTCATTATGAATTTTCTAATAAAAGGGCTAAGGAAGGAATAAGTTCAACAAAACTGCAATTCACAGCAGTATTAAAAAAGGGAGGCAGCAAATTATTTATAAATTTAACATTGTGGTTTTCTCTCTTTGTTATCCATTAGCCTTTTGTGATCTAACAAACTTAGAGGGTTAAAATGTTGAAGTTTATTAAATGTTGCTTTTCATAACCAGGATGGACACAGATAAAGAGAAAACAAGTGATGAAAGTGGAAAAATATGTTAATATATTTATAGCATTTTGGAAATGTAAACAAGAGATGGCCTTTTGTGGCAAAGAACAAGCTGAGAAGGAGTTTTCTGTGGGTGTTGTTCGATATACCAATGCATAATAATGAGTGTTAGTGCTAATCAGTTGCATTTGTCTGACTTTACTATCAGCAATATAAGAAAAGAGAGGATAAAAAATGTATACCGGTACACATACAGACACAGACACACACACACACACACATATATATAATGTGTGTGTATATATATATATATATATATATATATATATAATGTGTGTGTGTGTGTGTGTGTGTGTGTGTGTGTGTGGGCGTGAGGTTGTTTTGTGTATTGTAAAAGTGTTTATAAAACACCTGTGTACACTTAACTGTGTAAATCATATGATTAGATAGATAGACAGATAACATTTTTGAAACGGGAGTAAATCCTGTGCTGCATGTGGCATATTGCGGCGCAGTAGCAGGATAGACCTGATGGTGCGAATTACACAAATGACCATAGGCTGGTGAGTCTTTAAGAAGACAGTGCTGTACCACTGTGGGAGTGGTCATAGCCGACGTCAATCATGGCAATTCAAAGCAGCTCCTTTTATTCCCTTTACATGTGCCGTGAAGTAGGCACTTGGAAAACTGCCACCCCACGCCCGATCATTCGTCTGACGGACTTATCTGTCCGTAGCTGGATGGAGGCGGGAGCGTTTGAGCACGGACAGGCAGAAGAAAGCCAGATATAAATTCCTAAGTGATCCTGACAAGCTTAATATATAGACCTTATGAAACAAAAGCAGCTCTTTGCTGTCTCCGGTCACAGCAGGGTCAAGACAGGGGGTCAGGGCATCACACCAATTAAGTGCCCAGCAGTGTAGTGATAGTGAACAACAGCAAGTATGCAAAATTATGTCATTAAGCAATATGAAGTGTCCAATAGTGTGGTAATACTGATTAACAATAGTTATGCAAATGATTCAGAGACAGAGCTACAGCATTAAATATAGCAATAATGACATGATGGGCATGTGCAAGAGTGCCACTCTAAGATATGAGTTCATTGTTTAAACCCTGGAATGACAAGGGAATAATCTGCTGGAATTTCCATCAGTGCTGACGGAATGCACATCCGTCTGTCACTGACCGATTCCCGTTTTGAGGGTGAGTGACGGAATTATCAACGGAATCGCCAACAGAAGTGGGTTTTCTTCTGTCACTGGATTCGTCACTAACCGGGTCAGTACCGACAGACGTTGTGAGGCTATCAGTGACAGACTCACACTTTGGTGAAAACTGACAGGAACATGCCACCTGTCTTGTATTTGTTTGTTTGCGGAGGTGAATGTACCAGGGTTGCTTCAAGTGGAGGTGAGGAAGGGCTCCTTGTCCTTTGACGGATGTTTTATCGGTTGACATTGCCCTAATTTTCTTTTTATTTCATCAATTACAAATGCTGTGGGTTTGTGCGTGTGTCTGTCTGTTTTTTGTAAAAAACGTTATTTGGCTGTTTGTGTTGTATAAGTACGTTCTTGATGCGAATTGGGTGTCGCTGATGCAACACCGCTGAAGAAGAAGAAGGAAAAGAAGATCTGATGGTCGTAAAATAGTGGGACGAACTGCAATTTAACAATGACAGAAGCATAGTAAAAATAACGATGATGTCATGATGGGCTGACGATGACATATTTGGTCGGCTTGAAATAACGATGGACAGATGGCCATTGGCGAATGACAGACGGGTAAAATTTACAGAGGTGCCAACCTCTGGTTGCTTGATAGTGTCGATAAGAGGGATACAATTCAAAGAGACATTTTCTAACCATGATATTTAATTTATATTCAACCACCTGGTCTCTGTGAGGATGGAGATTTGTATTGCAAGAAATAGCAGCATGAAACTTTAGAAAATAACATCATAGCAGCATAAAAACATAAACAAGGTAAATAAAATTACATGATTATGTAGATATCAACATGGAGTTCATTTTAAAAATGAGCTGCTGACTGTTTTAGAAGTGCTATGTCATGCTAAAATGCATTTGTCCATGTTAAAATACTAATTCCACAGCAAAAACACCCTTCAAATTGTGTTTTCCACCGTTCGCCCATCTGAGCAAACCATCTCATCGCTCTCTCTAAGCAAGTGACTGACTGGGTTGTCACTTTAATATGTCCCAAAGTGAGGAGCCACCCCCGTACCGCCCCTGCAGAATAAAGACCCCTAGTTTCTCAGAGCACTCACTTTCGTTTTTGCACTGGAGCTGGGGAGAAGTGATTCCCTTCACACACATTTACTTCAATGAGAGGTATCCAGCCACCAGAGTGGAGCGTCACCGCTATCCCGGCCCGACTGCTGTGGCTCCTACCACGGGGATGTCGGCTTAGTGCAGCTACCGACCAGGTTCTGATGCCACAGAGTGAAGATGACAAGCAGTTGACAAAGAGGGAGGGCCAAATTAATTACAGTGAAGTCAGAGTGGTGTGTGGTATGGAGCTATTTGCGACTCGTGGAAAAGTGGCACTTGTCTGCCAAGTGATAACAAGTGTTTATTACTGTTTTGTGGGTGGTACGCGCAACAACCAGCTTTGGGAGGATGTCATGAAAGGGGTTCAAGGGACCGGCTGGGTTTAAGGGAGCCAGGCGTTGTACTTTCGGGTTAGAAAAATAGCCACCAAAATACGTCATTTTTCATGAGAAATTAGATTGCTATTGTGGGGTAATACATACAGTATATCTATCTCAAATTAGATATACTGTATATACAGGAAATTCTTATTTCATTTTTTAGTACATCCTATTGGCCTGTGAGCTAATGCGTCTTGACCAGATTGACCTGGAACAGACTGACTGTTTGGGACTTAGCCCAAATTTCCGAATTGTCACCTCGCCTCTGGTTGCTACACGCGCACTCATCTCAGGATGACTAAGATGACAATGACAGACTACAAGTACCACCTACTGCAGTTCATGTCAAGTGATGGCATACTTTATGCGGAAATTCTTCAATATCTACCAACAGCTTGGTTCAAACAACTCACACTGTGCCAACTCTCAGTTATTCCTACTTTCTAGCTTCCCTCTCCCACAAAAATCTCTAAAATCATCCGCAAAGCAAAACTTTGCACTTGCCAGGCTGATCCTCTCTCCACATCACTGGTCCAAGCCTGCCTTCCCTCTCGGCTCCCCTTATCACAGCCATCATGTCGCACTCTCTCAATACTGGCATTGTCCCTACTCATTGTAGAACTGCTGCAATAATGTCAATATTGACAACAATTGTGAAGACCCAAACAATTTCAGTCATTTCTATATTATTGACAGTCATCCTTTCCTATCCCAAATACTGGTGAAAATGGGTGCGTCACAAAAGTCCATACTGGTTTTGTCTCCATTGAGCACTGAAGCGGTCTAGATAAAAATCACATCCTCCTTCCCTAACGACCTCTATGGCAGCTCGCTTTAGTCTACTCTCAATCCATCCTTTCCCCCGATCTGAGTGCAGTCTTTGACATCATTTCCCACATCTTCCAGTTCAACTCACCTCCAATGGCATCTCACACGTCCTTTTGAACTAGTTCAGGATCGACGCCTTTCTGGTTGCACCCTTTGAATTCATTTTAAATCATTCACCTCCCAGCCGTCCCCAGTCGCCACAGGTCAGAGCCCTGGAAACCCTCCTCCTCACAAAATATCTCATTCCCATCTGCAATATATTTTGCCTATACAACATCCATTCTCACTGCTACGTGGATGACACCTACATTTCCTAATGTGTCTCTCTTAAATCAGAAAAGACCATTTTAAAACAGTTATCCTCACAAATAGGATTTTGCCTTGATTTCAGTTTTATTTTGTCCTGTATTTCTTTTTTCCACATTCAGTTAGTTTTGATTCGTTTTTAGAGCAGGTTCGTAAATTTATTAACATGTTGTTAATGCTTGGTTCTAGTTTAGTGGTGAGGGAGATCACAGACTGGAATATTCTGAGCAAGCAAATCCAGATTGAGATGGTTTGAAAATATATGGAGGTAGCAAATGGATGTAATGGGAGAAGGATGCTGCAAATTGAGATACAAAATACGAGGCAAAGATGAAGACCAAAGAGATTTACGAATGTGGTGAGGCAGGACATGCAAGGATGGAAAAGGATGATTTGCTTTAGTGAATCTCGAATAAATTCAAGCCACACACACACACACACACACACACACACACACACAAAATGAAGAATACATCGTCATTAATTCAAACAAAAACTGAACTCTGTGCAATCACTTGGATTTCTGCAGAATTTCTCTTAAAAAGTAATCTAAACTTCAAATTCTGATAATACAAAAAACTGTTTTCTTCAAACAGTACCACACCAACAGCTCGTTCATTCTAGGGGTTTGTTGAAAACATCATGCAGTGTTGGAGCCAGAAACTTTTTGGTGCGGTGGCAATAAAATGCCGTGAACTTGTTGCCTCACAACTGAAGAGTTTGTCAGCCTTTGCTACAGAGCGAGCAGGCCCAAAAATGAATCCTCTATCATACCATCCACAGTCAGGGTCTTCTTATGTAAAAAATGCACATGTACCAACCTTGTCCAACGCAATCATAATAAAGCAGGAAAAAAAGTACAAATCAAAACAGATTTGGGTCAGCAGTTGAATCCACCAACTATACTGTATGTTTTGACGAAATACCATCTGACCTTTTCAAAATTATTCTGAAATGTGTCGTAACGGTTCTAAGTTACAAAAAATAACCAACTGCTCACTTCAGACGAGCTTCCTAAACTACCCTGAAAGGAGTTGCGATCAGTACTCTTATTAAAGTACGAAATGATATAAAGTTAACACTGAACCAGAGAAGGTGTTGGTGCTCGTGTTATTGAATCACTGCTGAACAGTTTGGAAATTTGGATGGGATTAAATGAAACAGTCCTAAAATGGCTCGGGTCCCACTTGAAGGAAAGAAGTTACTTTGTTATCATTTGAAATTTTGAACCCGATTGAATGGCCATGACATGTGGGGTCTCTCTCAGACTGTTTGTCTTGTATGACTTCGACTTCGCTTTTTTTGCAGCTCAAATCACATGTTGGCATTTTTACATTTTCTGTATGCACATCTAACTGATTGTTTCTCTGACATCAAACAATGTGTGGGACAGAAGAGAAAGTCTAATGTATGAGTTAAACCTTTTTTACCCACTGTTTATTATTTCTGGCTTGTTCCGCATGTTTACACAGTAAAATGTTTTATTTTTGGTAAATCTTCTCAATACTTGATGAAATAGATCAACATGGGATCAATTGTGCAAACTCCACATAAGAAAACGAGGAATCGAACCCTGTACCTCTGCACTGTGAGTCACGCATGCTAACTATTTTGCGGGCCCCTTTTTAAACATCAAAATCAAATTGAACCAACCCTACTTCTGTTTTCTGACAGATATACTTCAGATAAACATGACGATGTCAAATGGTATTCTTTCTTTTTCGAGAAATAAATTCCTTCTAGTTTCGATTTGAGCATGGTTTACTTGGATTCATGCCTTCATTCAGTATTTATTTACTATTTTTCTGTTGATCCTATTCCTATCGATTCGGTGCACTCTGTTGCTGCTGAAAGCGGTAGGTGGTGCGTAGGCGTTTTATGACCTGTCCTCATCCTCTCGCCATCCTGTAAGGTGCTTAACGACAATCAATCTTAACTCGTCCCCTAAGGAGATCGCATCGACCATGAGCTTGCTATCGATTTGTGAAGAGGCCTCCAGGTGGTCTTCCCACAAACCTCACCTGCTAGCGGTTAGAGTGAAATACTGATCTACGAATAAGTGGCCGTGGTAACATTACTAGCAGCTTTACATCGGCTGAATGGAAATGGTACCTGATAACTCAGGCCTAATTAACCTGCCTTTCATGTTTAGGACCTATTTACAACTTGAATCGCTATATAATAACAATAAATATCCATCCATCCATCTGGCAGGTTCGGAAATGATACTTGGGTAATGATTTTCTCACAATCAAGTTAAGTGTTGAGAAAATGAATCTTAGTATTATTACTTTTATATTTTCGCCTTCATCTGTGATTCCTTGTTACACGCAGTGTTCACAAATCCATCAAGTGCGTCTGTAACTGTGAAAGCCACCGTTTTATTAAATCACTCAAAGTGCATTCAGGACTCTCTTTACTTCTATAGTCCCTCCGAACAGTGAAAAATGGTGGACATCTGCTTCAGGGTAAGGCTCCAAGAACCTTCATTATTATTATAATTTATTTATTTTTCTTTGTAACTGACACACAATGCTTCAAAACCGAGCTTTGACGCATTGCTGAATATAATCTTTACACATAACACATCTTGTTCTGAATTCCAGGTTTGTAATTGTATGCTCAGTGAATATTTGATGTGTATCTGACTCAGATTACACCCACCGCATCAAATACAACAGACATGCATTGATTTTGGCATTTCTCAATGCTGGAAGCGCCGAAACCATGGAGAAGCATCATAATTCAGAGGGTTTACTTTATTTGACATGTGCAGCGTTCATGACAAAATAACAGGACACACTAAATTTCCCTTAACTGCTGTCCTTGCACTCCTCATTGCCCAAGGCGTTTGCATCTGTCACTCTCTATACATTCAGGCTTGCAGAGCTGCAGGTTCATGGAAAGAAGTGAAACTATTGGAAACACTACCTGATTAAAAATGAAACACTGTAGTTGATCTGTGATCCTGAATTTTTATGTTGAGGCTTATATTCCAATATTATAATGCCAAAAAAATGTTGGCCTCTGTGTAAATTTTAATTACATTTACATGGATGTCATTCTACTTTAACAGTCCCCTTTTATCATTTTTGGTTTTCATTTTGATCATCTTTAATATTCTCTTGTTTGGTTTGCAAGATAATTTGGGCTTGTTGGTTTGTGTGGGTGGAACAGTGGGCGACTGGTTAGCACGTACGCTTCATGGTGCACAGGTGCAGAGTTCGATTCTAGCTCCAGCCTTCCTGTGTGGAGTTTGCATGTTCTCGCCGTGCCTGCGTGGGTTTTCTCCGGGTACTTTGTTTTCCTCTCACATTCCAAAAACATGCATTGCAGCTTTAATGGAACACTCTAAATTGTCCCTCGATGTGGCTGTGAGCTTGAATGATTGTTTTGAAACCCTGGGCGGCCTGAGTGACTGGCTATGTTCATGCATTTATTTTAATCAATGTCAGAGTAGGAGCTGTTGTAAACAATTTGTAAACATGTAAACAATGCAGCTTATATTTTGTTTATCACCGTCTTTTTGAAGAATTGAGGGGGATTCATTTATTATTATTATTTTCGCTATGGCGGGGGGGGTCGACTGGACAGTAGATATTCATGTTGTTAAATAGATATATTTCTCTATCTTCTGATCAAATCTTTTTATTTTTCAAACTCATAGTGATCAAGCCCAGAAGCGGTGATCGCATGAAGCCAAGAACACGTGTGCGTGTGTGTGTGTGTGTGTGTGTGTGTGTGTGTGTGTGTGTCAATGACATGCAAAAGTGAAGCCATTATCAAGATTGTTGTTGAAAAAAGTCTTGATTGCTGATTACTGCTTATAACACACACAAGCTTACGCACACACACAAACAAAAACACGCGCTGTCCATGCTCACGCACGCGTGCACGCACACACACATGCATAAAGTTTGTTGGGTAGAATGGATATTATTGATGGTGAAAAAACAGGACATTCATTACATTGTCAATAAACATGTCTAAACTTAGTGTTGATTCATAATACACTGAACAGTTGTCACCTGGGTAATACCGTGCTCGGAAACAAATGTGAGGTAATTAATTTTCTGTTTAAAAAAAAAAAATCACCCATCGTAACAGCTTTATCGAAATGATTAACCTTTTCGCCAATATGGACTTCAACCAAAATTGTCCTCTAGAGATGTGTCACTGAATTTTAACTAGCGGTGTTTACAGGCTGCAGAAGATGGCTATAAGGGAATGTGTGTGTGTGGGGGTGTGTTTTAAAGTAACATTCAAAGTAAACTGAACCCTAATGGGCAGTTCTTTCCTCTTATTACAAACAGTTCCAGATAATTGAAGTGGCATTTTTGTGTATGCATATTATGCTAAAACCCCTTTGTGGATTAAAGAAAAAAACAACTCAGTAAGAGAATTAGCTGTGATGACGGTTAAAATTCTTGCGACTGCAGGCAACAGGAAATCTTCACTTTGCAAAGTGAAGCCAAGCTTCACAAAAAATGGGTTCACCTTAATATCCATCCATCCATTTTCCGAACCGCTTTATCCTCACTAGGGTCGCGGGGGGTGCCGGAGCCTATCCCAGCTGTCTTCGGGCAGTAGGCGGGGGACACCCTGAATTGGTTGCCAGCCAATCGCAGGGCACATAGAGACAAACAACCATCCACGCTCACACTCATACCTAGGGACAATTTAGAGTGCACAATCAGCCTGCCATGCATGTTTTTGGAATGTGGGAGAAAACCCACGCAAGCCCGGGGAGAACATGCAAACTCCACACAGGGAGGCCGGAGCTGGATTTGAACCCGGTACCTCAGCACTGCGAAGCCGACGTGCTAACCACTGGACTACCAGGCCGCCTTGGGTTCACCTTAATAGAAATGTAAAATATCAGTTAGAATGAACAGAAATTGGGGATGTTTCATGAATAAAACAAATCTGATCCACCCTTCATGCTACAGTCAGACCAAAGACAAAATGTCACTTCAGAATAGATAGATAGATCAATCGATCGATCGATAGATTATTTGGATCGATCGATCGATCGATAGATACATAGAAAATACCGTTTACATATGTATGAGAGCAAGGCTTTGTCAACACTTCATATTGGTCAATTATTTGGAAAATTAACACACGGCATGGTGACTGACCAATCGTATTGATTTGTGAAAAAAAAATTATTTATTGACCAAATTCTGGGAAAGGAAATTTCACCCTGACAACAGCAAATGTGGTGGTGTCAACTCTCAAGGTGAAGGAATTTGTTGATTCCCAAGAGAAGGAAGAAAAGAAGAGCTGTTCCTTGTAGTAGGTGAAGCAACGCAAACAAGTGTCGACACCTCAACTGTCTACCTTAATCTTCAATTCTATATTTGCTTGTATGCTTGTTTTTAAATGCACATTTTTATCCTGTTTTAAGCTCATGTAAAGCGTCTTTGAGTATGATGAAAAGCGCTTTCAAATAAAATGTATTATTATTATTATTATTATATTTGTCAAAATCCATCTGCATGCTAATGCTGCTCGTAGCAATCCAGATTGATTTGAGTTTTAATGCGGATGTCATTTGGAGATTCAAACGATATTATTATCACAAAGGTGGAGCCAATTTTTCTCCACGGAGCATTTTCTGTCTGTTAAGAAACAGGTAGGCCCATCGTGCTATTTGGCCCAAATATGACAGCAATGTTTTTCTCCTTCGAGTCAATTTCTTTACATGTCTACCTTTCATCGTCTTCTGTGGTGAGGCTACAAGGAGTCAAGTGCACATCACATACTTGCAGTACGGAACTAGTCTGGTGGATATCTGTCTCTTTGGGTTTAGCCGCTTCAGTATTCAAACCAAGAAGAGAGAACAAGCGCAGTGGGACAGCGGCCATTTGAATAATTGAAGAGACTCCGTGGTGCTGCAGGATCCTCTCTCTCGTCTTTACACTCACTATAGCTACCATCTTCTTTCCCCCTTCATTTTATTTTCCAGTCTAGCTACTTGAAGTTTGTCCCAGAAAGCAGTCTGGGATTTGTGTGAGCACAGCAGCGCTACCAACAATCCCAGTGGAGCGCTGAAAAAGAGATAGAAAGAAGAAGGAAAATGGAGTAACTTCACAGTCCACATTTTGACAGACGAGTGGCTAGCGACCTAAAAGGCATAAAAGAAACAAGTCTCTTTTACTTGTTTCACAAGTAAACAGAGCGTTTCACTAAAATATGACAGACAAAACCAAGGTTGTCAAGGGAGGAACAATTTTATAGTACTAATTACAACAACAACAACAAAATTGACATCGGGAAATAATTCAGCGAAATGAAAATAAAACATTCTGCTTGTGATCTCAGTGTTCCTTGTAAGAAAATTATGGCACACATAACCCATCTGGTCGATTTAGAGCAATGTAATGTTTGCAAGAGTTTTATTTGCTTGTGTCTGGATCAGGTTTAAAAGGAAATCAACACAGATGGGTTACAAAATGGGAGGAGGAGGAACATTGTATGACATTCGGTACTATACCTACGGTACAGTAAGGCCACTGTTGGCAAACTAATGCTATAAGTGAAGGATGTTGACCCGGAATAATGCTATGGTCAGATACTTATGGCCAGACTTCAACACAACAGAGAATCTTTTGAATGGAAGTTTAATTATGCTACTCCATCCATCCATTTTCTGATACGCTTTATCCTCACAAGGGTGGCAGGGTGTCCTGGAGCCTATCCCAGCTGGCTTAGGGCAGTAGGCGAGGGGACACCCTGAACTGGTTGCCAGCCAATCCCAGGACAGATATAGACAAACAACCATCCACGCTCACACTCACACCTAGGGACCATTTAGAGTGTTCCATTAAACTGCCGCACATTTTTGGGGAATGTGGGAGGAAACTGGAGTACCCAGAGGAAACCCGCGCAGGCATGGGGAAAACATGCAAACTCCACACAGGAAAGCCGAGACAGGAATCGAACCCTGCAGTTCTGCACTTTGAGGCCGACGCGCTAACCGGTCAACCATCAAGCTGCCTACTATGCTACTACTAAAAAGAAAATACATTTTGGATTAATATTAATCTTATGTATGATGGCTTTCCAGGAATGCCAATCTATTTAATTTTCATATGGAAATACGTAGAAAATAGAAGACAACAAAACAACTGTTCTGAATGTGATTTACATGGGTTGCAGACAAAAACAAACTATGTGGCATTGTCAGTCTCGGGGATTATAAAACTGAATTTATTATAGTGTGTCCGGAGGTTGTTTTTTTTTCACAGCCTAACAACCAGATCTCATTGTATGATCTCAAAATTTCGCAAACAATTTCCCAACGTTTTGCTTTTTTTTCTTTCCCCACCACGATTTCAAATAGTTCCCAGGTGTTTGAATACCATGTCAGTGACTTGCTTTCCTAAAAATCCAAGGATCAAGATTGGAACGACACTTTACACCCTATGTTGTAAAACTCTTTGAAGTTAGCCTACTTTGTGTGGGCGGCTCTCTCTCATACACCTCACTGCCTTGACTGTGAGGCCAAGGCAAGTAAGGACAAGACATGCTCCATCGTGTTCAGCAGGATAACTGACTGATAACTGGCCGGACAAATGACTTCAGTCACGTAGTGAGGTGGTGGTGGACCCCAAAAAGCAGGCAGGAGGGAGGAGCAGGGTGAACTTGACAAATTGTATTAAAACACAGAGAAAACTAAATCCTAAACAAAACAAAGTCCTGAGAACAAAAAGAATCCAAAGTAGCAAACCAAAACCATGACTAAAGCAAAAACTATCAATAACCAAAACATGACCGGGACAAACATGACAACAGCAAACAAATACACAAACAGTCCTTTTAAAGCAATATTTACATAACGACCAACAGGTGTGCAGCTATTAGAATATTAGTTTGATTAGGTGTGATTGGTCAAATCTGAACACAGCCGGGGTGTGAGCTTTTGTGCAATTGCATTACCTTAAATGCTTATTTTTAGTTCCACTCTCCAAATGATTTTTTTAGGGCTGCCAGCATTAGCCAAGTAGTCATGATGACGTCGACGATCAAAATCGTTGCCAATTAATTGAATAGGCCATGAGTCGTTTATTCATGTGTTTATTCATGTATTTATTTATGACGCGCTTTGTTTTCCTCTCAAAATTGTTTCGTCTTGCTCTTTTGCCGCTGGCTTCAAGCCTTTTTCTGTGATGCACATGCGCAGTAGTAGTAATCTGGGTCATCTTTTATTGAAACAGAATACGCTTTGTGGGTTAAGCAATGGCATGGCTAACCCGTGTTCAAAATCAGAATAATTTTTGTTGGCCAAGTATGTTAAAAAACACAAGGACCTTGTCTACAGTAGTATAGGCTACACCAGTATTGTAATAACAAGCAACTATGATAAACAAAGAAATGATATATAAGTATAAAAACGACTTCCCAAAATGTAAGGGTACTCTTATGCAGTAGTACCACCCAATGACAGCTGTGAGACAATGTGCAGAGTCATCGAGCAAAGATAAAGCGATCAGTAGGGCAATACAATAAAATGACGGTTGTGCAGTTGATGCAGTTAATTGTTGCACCATTTTTAAGTGACCAGTAGCAGTAATTGTAGGACAACTTTAGGTGTGCAATTATGCAGAAAGTGCTTGAGCGTGACAGCACGGTGGTCTACTGGTTAGCACATTGGCCTGACATTGCAGAGGTTCAGTGTTCGATTCTGGCTCTGGCCTTCCTGTGTGGAGTTTGCATGTTCTTCCCGTGCCTGTGTGGGTTTTCTCTGGGAACTCCGGTTTCCTCCCCGATTCCAAAAACATGCCTAGCAGGTTGATTGGGCACTCCAAAGTGTCCCGAGGTGTGATTGTGAGCGCAAATGGTTGCTTGTCTGTATCTGTCCTGCAAATGGCTGGCAACCAGTTCAGGGTGTACCCCACCTCCTGCCCGAAGACAGCTGCCGTGAAAACCCACACAGGCACGGGGAGAACATGCAAACTCCAAACAGGAAGGCCAAAGCTGGAATCAAACCCTTCGACTCTGCACTGTGAAGAAGACTGCTAAGTAGTCACCGTCCCGCCGTAACCCACACTACGTGCTTGACAATTAAAACACAGTGTTACCTATATTACCTGCTGAAATTGTCACTAGGACTTAAGGAAAATGTCCATCCATCCATCCATCTTTCTATTGTATTTGCCTGTGTGTTTATCCATCCATCCACCCACCTTCTTCTGCAGCTTGGTGGCTGAGTTATGATCATGTCTGTCTCACAATGCTCTGGATTAGAATTCGGGGTTCTCAGGGTTACTCCCGCATTCCAAAAGCATGCATCTTAACCATGCATAATATCACCGAAAAGACCAGACACAAACACATATAAATGTATATCATATCGACTTTTGTTCATTACCCTTTTATTAACATGCATTATTTGGTATTGCAGTAATCCCCCAAAAAAGCTATTATGATTTATCAGGTTACACAACAGTGCTTTAATAATACAGTAGATACTTGGATTAGCGACATTTCTTTAACAGGTAACAAACTGTAGCCTATCGGAAAACGTTTTCTAACCCTCTTTCCAACATGCTGGATTAATGAATCCATGGATGCAGTTTTCGATGGGAGGGTTTGAGACTAACGCCTGTAGGTGGCAACCATACCTCATAAAGTAATCCATCACAGACGCGCGCTCGCGCACACTCACTCCCATGCGCGCACACAGGTTGGATGCGTTAATGCCATTGATCCCTGATAATTGACGACCGCTGTGTCATTTAAATGGCCAGATGGACGCGCAGGCAAAGTGGTCCAAGTCAAAGTGGTCCCTGGACGCTCACTTCTAGTTTGCTTCACTGGCTCGCACGCCTCCCCGCGCGCGTACAAAAAAAACGAAAAACCGTGCACATGATTGCGAGCACATACACCCCAAGTGTGCAGTCGGTTGGGGGGGGGGGAAGCCGGTGGTCGAAGCTGCTTCGCTTGCACCGCACGGATGCTGCTGCCGCCACTTCGTACCTGCGGAATTATTACTAATAGCTGCGCTTATACGATCAATACATCGAATTGCTTAGGGCGGTGGGGGCAGAGCCATGCAGGCGACTCTCCACATTCTATTTGATTGAAAATACAATTTGCCATACGCTGTGCAATTTTTAAAGCAGCTTATACGTCAGCCCATTTGTCCTGTCCCGGACGGGTGATGCTCGCAGTAGGCTGGCGATCTTAAACATTGTATTCAATAGGTGTTCCGAGTTTTCCTCCCAGTCCTGCCCTGATCCCATAAATGCCTTCAACAGTTAACCGTCTCATTTATCTGCACCTGTAAAGTGGAGGGTGATCGTGGAGGAAAACGGCCAAAACCAAAATACTCCAGTTTTGGTTTGCGTGAATGTGGATTTGCGCATGTATGGTTGTCATTTTTTTTTTTTTTTTCGCCAACGAGGAATCTGCCTGTGGGAGTCAGTTTTGGGCTTGACTGGTTTGGGTAACAAGGGCGCCATCACAGACTCCATCCCTCCCCCCCCCCCCCCCACCCCACCACCATCACCAGAAACTCTGCAGGATCTCCCCCGTCTCACTCCAGATCGGAATATCTTCAAGTCTTGGTCCCGCTGATCGTGCTGTTTGCCGGTCCACAGACGGGCTCATCGCCATCCATGGGAACGGGTGGCGAGCATCGCAGATCCGCGCAACTCTTTTTTTCACTGTTTGGCATTTTTCGCAGGCGAGCATTCTGACTTGTGATCGAGAGGGAGACTCGGACTGCAGCAGCCTTCCAAAAAAAAAGCTCCTCTCACATGGAGATTGGCGCTTCGCTCGCACTGCAAATCTTCCATTACGGGAACCAGGGCCCTGCTGATTTTGTCTTCAACGCTCCCAGTTTGTATTCACTCGATAAAATGCGTAAGTATTTGATTGCATTCACTCAAATGCAGCCCACGTCCCGCGTGATATACACGGATCGTGTCATATATCTCAAATTGACCGGTTGCAATGCGGAAAACGGGGCACTTGAAGCTAATACTTGAATGTATGATAATATACAATTATTTTGTTAATGCCTTGCTCGGTCCATTTCCATACCAGTGTGCTTTTTATGATACCTGCCGCATCCGCTGGTGTGTTCGTATGCGTGTTTGTGAATGTATCCCATTCAGACGTATAGATGATGTTCGATGTAGATAAACGCAGATAGGATCGGCGTGGACAGGTCCGTGCAACAAATTGCTGGTTTGAGCGCTTGCTGGAGGTAGTATGGATGTGTGAGAGTCCCTGTTGCCAGCGGGACATCACTGCTAGGAGAGACGTACGTCATATGGTAATTCAAATTCTGTTCAGGTATTCTCAGCATACACGTTTGCAGCACAAAGAGAGCGCAGGGATTGGGCCAGACGTGAAGGGGTTTTGAAACTGGAGTGTGGCATCTTGTAAAAGCCTAAACTCAAGATGGATTTTCACTGAATCTATACAGGGGCAAACCTCCTGTGTGTACAGTATGCCTATGCCCCCCCCCCCCCCGCCCCCCTATGTATCCTGTTGTCTTTCCCAGCAAGCCTCTATGTGGTGGTGCAACTCCAGCAGGAATAAAACTCCCATCTCGTACTTTACACTGTGACATAAGGTGGATGTTTGAAATATCCACTTAGTCTGGCCAATCTGTTTCAAATAAAGTACAAATAAATTACAACAATTAATCAGTGCTGCATGTGCTAAAAATGTCAATAGTGTAAATACTTGGTTGAAGCTTGGTGAGAAGGAGCTGCATGAGGAATAAGCATCACATAAAAAAAAAAAAACCTGCACGACTTTGTCCTCAAGTGTACACTGTTAAATCCACAGCCTAAGTTTACTGTACAGTGAACAATGTTCCCTGTACGCCCCCCCCCCCCCCACCACCACCACCATGCTTTGCACATTTACACAATACACGAGCTGCAGAGTTTACAATGGTTTCATTCCTACGGTGGCAACGTAAACCCAAATTAATACGCAAATCAGAACGTGGTGCAGTCTATTACTAACCTACGGTGACACAATAGTAACGTCATGTAAATAGCAATTATTTGTCTGAAAAACTCCTTGACAACATAAATATAAACCAAACCAAATGAAAAACAGTCGCGTTGATAACGTATTCTGTTGCTGCTATCTCTGCTACATTCAATGGACAGTAATCAAATATCTTCCGGGGCCTCATGCAGCCAATCACATTAACATTCCCCCAATGATGCCACTATGGAGGGAAATTAAGATCATTGACACGCTGATGACACAGCATCAGGCGAAACAGGGGCTTTTGTGTCTTGGATTGCCTGCACCATGCAACTAACCATTTCCATTGCTAGCACAGATGCCCCCTACCCATCATATTTGCTGATTATTCGATGTTAGTCCGTCAACATGACCTCAATCAGGCTTCACGTTTGACCATTTCAAACACGAAAACACATTTCAACTGGCTCATTGGTCTTCAGAAAAAAACAAAAAAACAAATGAAGGAGTCCGAAATTAATCAGTCAGGACATTCAACGAGAAAAAGAAGAATTTATTCGGTGACGCAAGTAAATATAATTTGACATCTTAATATTGAAAATTAAAAACAAAACAGTAAAATGTGTTTTTTTGGTAAAACATTCAACGGAAAACATTGTGGGCAAGAATACTCATAATTTAGCGTTCAAAACATCAGTTTTCAAAACTGAAATGGTGTCTGGCATCTGTTGTATCAAACGAATACACCTGGCTTCCTTATTCACCTATGCTGTACATGAGAGGGGCAAAAGATTAGAAACAGTTCTCCTTGCGTTGCTGTGCAATTTTATATCACTGCAGCTTACAAGCACATTCATAAACACGCATTGTAAAATTCATCCATAGCAAACAGTGCCAATTTGTTTTCATTATTATGGTTTTATTAATGATAGTTGCTGTTATTTCCAGTAGTTCATTGGAGGGGTGGGACGGGCCTCCATGAAGTTTGTCCCAGATCAGTTTTAGAGCCATAATTTGGACCATTTTCTCAAGGACCACCTACAAATAAATAAATAATCGAATTATAAATGGCTGGCACAACCAGTTCAGGGTGTACCCCTTCTACTGGGATAGGCTCCAGCACACCCGCCCTCGTGAGGAGGATAAGGGGCTCTGATAATACGTGTGTGTGTGTGTGTGTGTGTGTGTATGTGTGTGCGTATATATAGAGGTGGTCTTTTTTAGGTGGAAATTTTGATTGAGTTTGATTGAGCTGTATTTATTTTCTTAGTTTGTGCAGGTTTACCCGAATGTTGTAGCTGGTGAGTGGTAGTGGGTCCGTTGAGCCATCTGAGTTAGGAAGTCCGACAACCTGCTGGGAAAATAACTTTTCACTTCTGTCATGATGAACATATTTCCCCATGTGTATTAAAGCTGTTCTGGAGCCATCATATAATGTTGATTTGGGTTTGTCACCACGACAGAATATAGGCAATAAAATCTAAAAAGGGGTAGTAGGTTTTGGCCTTTGCCAATATTCTGCTCAGGGACTAAATAGCTGCTCAACTCTAACAGAAGCTCTCACCATGGGAAACAAGGTCCTGGGCAAAAATATCTCCTTCATGCAAGGCAGGCATGTAGTCACTGCCTCACCTCAGTGAACAGTGACTAATTTAGTATCCAAGGCGATTCTTTCCCCAGTTTTGTTCTTGCGCAACCCGCTAGGTAGAAAGGACAAAAAGCTTTGTCTAATTGCAGCCTGATGGGACACGGTTCTTCATTGGCTCTCTCTGGTGACAAGCTGCCATCTTAAACTTCAACATTTATGGTGAAATCAACAACAGAGTAAAGCGCTATTTACAGTATTTACATGTATTCCCAAGTGATTATGTCTGTCTACAACTGTACTGTCATCGCCACCTGCCGAAACCACGTTGTTCTATCATCCGACATTATTGGTTGAAGATTGCAAATTGTAATCGAAGGATATCAGCAGCATATGCACCACAACAGGCAGCCTTTTATTAAAGTCATAGATTTCTTGTTCGAACCACAGGAAATAAAATAATGAGAGCGCTAGCCGCACCCAACCTTTCATTTCACAACACTAAGCATGGTGGGATGCTAATCACTGAGCAATTTCAAGGACCACTGATACTGGGAAAAAAATAAGTGTTTCCCCTTAGTTTCGCAAATAACCTGCAAGGTGAATTATGCCTCTTAATTATTGGTACCTTGCAGTGATGCGGTTTACATGAAGCGTAGCTGATTGACACCGTAGCACAAACACTCATAGATTTGAATTACACAAGAGCAAAAGGAAAAAGACAATTTTTGTTGTTGACTGTTTCTGGGATTTTAGATGCGATAAGAAAATGTAAAATGTGTTTTATGGGTTTGCGTAGATACTATTGAATTGTTTAAAAAAAAAAAAATCTTTGTACAATATCCATCACCAATATCTAGAGCAGATGTAAAAGTATACATCCCCTCTTCAAATGCCAAGCTTTTGTGGTTTAAAAAAAATGAGATATGCACTGAAAAACTGGTGTGTTCAATTTACTGCATTTCATTTTGTCATTTAATTGCATGAAGTAAGGTTATCTAGATCCAGATACATTTTATAAGTCGACTACTGTCCTACACCAGATAAAAAATGTCTTAGGATCCAGGTGTTTTTATTTTGTGCAACCACTTGATGGAATAAAACTGTCAATTCCACACACCATGTTTCCTGTGTAGTAAATCTTCATTCGAAAACCTTTTCCACCATTAAGGTGTCAAATAACGTGTACAGCTTAACTGTTAAAAAAAAAGACCCCTTCTAGAGTGGGGAAGAAACAAATAAATAACTGAAATAATGTGGTTTTTAAGTGTGCACAAGATGTGGCTGTTTTCAGAATTAAGCAATGACATTCAAACACAACGTGGATTATAAGTCAGCGCACTCCGGCCACCATTTAAAGTACTCCAGTCTAGTGGTTAGCGCGTTGACACAGTGCAGAGCGTTGACACAGTGCAGAGATAATTCAATTCAATTCCAGTTCTGGCTTTCCTGTGTGGGGTTTGCATGTTCCGCCCCTTGCCAGCGCGGGTTTTCTCCGGGTATTCCGGTTGCCTCCCACATTCCAAAAACATGCCTGGCAGGCTCGTTGGGCACTCTAAATTGTCCACAGGTGTGAGTGTGAGCGCGGATGGTTATTTGTCTCCAATGGTTGTGTGCCCGGCGATTACCTGGCAACCAGTTCAGGGTGTCCCCCGCCTACTGCCCGAAGATGGCTGGGATAGGCTCCAGCAGCCCCCGCGCCTTGTGAGGATAAACGGATCGGAAAATGGATGGATGGATGTTTCACCCCAAATAGGTTCAACTGGCCTTGTATGCTTTTCCTGACATTTTTTTGTCATCAAGCAGAAGCATGAAGGTGTTGTGTTAACACTGATAGATATTTTGAATTCCTGCCACCTTGATTAGGACCCAAGTTCCAGCTGAAGACAAACAGCCGCAAAGCACTGCCACCACTACCACCATGCTTCATTGTCGGTCTGGCATTCTTTTGGTGATGAGCAGTATTGGGTCTCCACCAAACATGTCCTTTGGAAACGGCTGTCCAACAGTTCAACATTGATTTCATCAACCCAAAACTCATTTTCCCACATGCATTTGAGAGATCTCAATGCCTTTTGGGGAAATTTAAACAAAATTGAATGTGCAGACACACGATATGAAGGAAATGGGAGATTGTTGTGTCATGTCCCAAACAGACAATATTTGCCAGAAATTCGGACAGCTTGTTCAATGTTCCTGTCGGCCTCTTGGCAGCCTCTCTGACCAGTTTTCCTCTTGTCTTATAATCAGTTTTGAAGATATGTCCCTCCTTTGGTCATGTCACTGCTTTGGCATGTTTTCTAGTCTGGATGATGACTGTCTTCACCGTGTTCCATGGTGGTATACAATATTTAATGTCTTGGAAAATTCTTTTGTATGGTACCCTTCACCTGACTGACACATTTGAACAATGAGATGTCTCTGATGCTGTGGAAGCTCTCTGTGGACCATGCATTTAACTACACAAAATGTCAGAGAAGACAGACATACATATATGGTGTCAAGTGTACGCTTGCTGACTTTGAATGTGATCGGGTAATTCTGCAGAGATTCCAAGTGTTCCCTGTTTGTGCTTATTTTATTAGGGCAGTTACCATGGGTTTCTCTGAAAGCTGAAGACGTTCGGGAGAGGGCGGAACATGTGCAGTAGGTTAATTTAAAGTTTGCAAGTTAGTACTGCGGCTTGGTTAGATCGGCTGTGCTGACGTAGTTTGCATGTTCTCCCCGGGCTTGCGTGGGTTTTTCCGGGTGCTCCGGTTTCCTCCCACATTCCAAAAACATGGGCAGGCTTCTAAATTGTCTAGGTGTGAGTGTGAGCTGGGTGGTTGTTCGTCTCTGTGTGCCCTGCGATTGGCTGGCACCAATTCAGTGACTGTGCTGGGATGTTGATGTTCAAAATTGCTGCGGCTTGGGATCTTGTTCTACCTTGTGACAAACCTTGTACAAAAGTAGCTTTGCAGCAATGCGGCTACGACGGCCTGGCTGGCATGGTGACTCTAAAAGTCACTAATCATAATTATCGTTTCCATAGCGGTGAATAAGCGACACGTTTGACAAGTACCATTGAACACAAAAAGAGGATGAGTAGTATTTAACAGGAGAAGAAATGTTGACGCTAAGCCATGCTAAACCGGTGCTAATCTATCTTAAATGTAGTCACGAAACAGAATAAGTGATTAATACTCCAGTACAATTTTCACGCAAGTCTCGCTGGAGCAGCTTGAGTTACAGTGGAGAGTAACCAACGATGAACAGTAAATTATATAGTGTCTCAAGAGAAAATTGAATACACAGCCTCATACGTTACATTCCAGAAGCGGAAATGAATTCATACGTTGTCGCATCCATTAGTCAACAAGTGGGGCTGATAATATATTGTGAATATTTAAAGTGTCAGTCATGTTATTTCTTTGTTTGCACAATTGAGTGGCAAGTTTTGATTTTGACTCAAAACTTGATCTTATTTGACTAGTTTTTCAGTCAACTCAGCTTTCCTGAACAACTGTAAAACTGATATTTCTTGGAATGTGTCATTCTGTAACTATAGCGACATCATTGTATATTTAGCTGAGCAGCTGCTGTGCCAGCCGTGATGCTGGTGCTGAGGATGCTTTCCACCACACCTCTGTAGAAGCTATGCAAGACGCAGCTGCCCGGTCTGTCATGTTGCAGATTCTGCAAGTAGTCAAAGAATTTGTGAGCCTTCTTCAGCAGACATGAAGTGGTTTGGTTCCAGGTGAAGGGCTTAGTAAGGTGGACATCAAGAGGTAATTGTAGTTGGAGACCACTTCCACTGCTGCTCCTCAGATTTGCAGGGAGCAAGGGGATGTCTGTTCCTCCTGAAGTCCACTACCATCTCCTTGATACCAGTCCACCAGATATTCGACCTCCTCTCTGGACTCAAACTCATCATTGTTTGTGATTTATCACACTACCGCTGTGGCATCCGCAAACTTCACTTTATGACAGTTTGGGAGTTTCGCACAGCAGTCATAGATGAACAATGTCAAAAGAAGGGGGGCTCGGCACACAGCCTTGCGGGGTGCCAGTGCTGAGGGTGATGGAGGAGGAGACTGTGTTGTGAATCCTGCCATTCTGTTGTCTGGTGGTCAGGAAGTACAGAACGTCGTTCCCAAGTGATGAACTCAGCCCAAGAATGTTCTGCTTTTTCACTAGGTTCTGTTCGGATGAAGGTGTTGAAGGTGGAGGAGAAATTCAAGAGGAGAAGGCAGATGTTGGTGTTTATGATTTCCAGGTGGGTATAGTTCATAAGATGGCATCATCAGTTGAGCGGTTCTTCCTGTATGTGCAGTGGTGAAAGGGTCCACATTGATGGAGTTTTTGATCTGCCCCCTGATCAGTTTCAAATGAGTTCTACAGGTTATAGGTAAGAGTAATGGTGGAACTTTAGAAAACATTTATCATTCATCTAGCTCCTTTTTTTTTTTTTTTTACCTCATAAAACCTTGGCATTTGAACAGGGGTGTTTAATTGAATTGAATGGAATTGAATGGAATACAACTTTATTGTCAAATGTGCTGTACGTATGTGTAACATACAGCACAGATGAAATTTCTTCCCCCTCAACATAAAACAAGAGCAGCCGCTGCGGGTGTCCGCGCCGCCATCAAAAGAAAAGTTGACCAAAAAAATGACAAAATAATACAAGACAACACATGAAACACAGACAATTGTGCAATCTTAACCACTTTCCTGCATACACTTTGTTGTTTGAAGCCGTAATAGATGAAAGAGGAGCGAATCAAATTCACCACTCGGCCACACTACCCACAAAATCAATTTATTAATACTATATTGATTTTTGAAACATTGTATTATAATGATGCCTTTGTGTTTATGCATGTCTATTTTGTGAAGTACAGTACTGATTTGCACCATCAGAAGTGACGCAGCTCTCGGAAGAGCCACAAATAAATAAATAAAAAAAACAATCAGGACATTATGTGAGATATGTTCTGGAGTTGCTGAATAAAACACACCTTACAGCTTAAGAATTGTAAGTGTGTTTATCCCAAGGCGCATACACTCGGCCAAGAGCCTTTCGATACTCACGCCCCTTCCTGTTTGAAAGCTGTAGCACACTAGCTCAGTGCTAACTGCTAACCAGCAGCCCAGGTTTAGTCTATCTATTGCACTACACTTTCAATGCAGGGAAGAGGTACTTGACAGTACGAATGCCTCCTCCGCTGTGGCTTTCTCCTCTTTGGACAGGTTGTGCATATCAGCTGCATTGCAGCTATGTTTGAGGGTAATTCATACGTGGAAGTGTCTGCTGCATAATGACCGGGCTTCTCAAACTACAGGTTGGGGGTGGGTGTGCTTGTCAGTGCGTCAATTCTATTGCATATACTGCATTCTAAAAATGTGTTGGATTTTTACGAAATGCACTAAGGAGTGACACCCAAATTTTGTTGGAAGCTATACAATGACAATAAAGGCGATTCTGATTCTGATTTAAGGAATTTTGCTTTAATTCTTTGAACCCCCCACCTCCAAAGCATCTTTCCCGTTTGTTGGATTAATACGTCTTAGGTATACATGCCTCTAATAGGACTACGTTTCAACCTCTCTGCAACCAAAAATTCATTTTCTAATCTAATAGCCCTGCCGCAATACACAACTGATGGTGGGTGTCACCATTTTTTTGTGGGTTTGGCATTTTAATACGAGACTTGGTTTTGTCTCATCAGTTGTTATTGTCATATTGGCCTTCTGCCTTCTTTTTCTCTATTATATTCGGATCGGCGATGGGAGGGGTGATAGTTTATGTCTGCAGTGCTGTCTGGATAGCAGGAAAAGTGGAAAAGCACACAGTCCCTCCAGGCATGTGTGTTTTAAGTTATAAAGACGGGCATGCATTTGTTTATGAAGTTGCAGAGTATGTCTGGGTGACAGAGATAAGTGAGTCGGATGCAGTTTGAGATTAGCTTGACTTGAAGCCAGCTCTTCTTTGATGGACAATTCCTTGAACCTTTCCACCTCTGCCTCCAAATGGCATGTGTTTGTGTCAGGTGGAGAGACACAAGAACTACTCTAAATCCAATATATTGCAGGCAAGAGAGAGTTAGGATTCAATGTTGCATACTAAATGATGCCTTTGTGCACCAGAAAGGGGATTATTCAGTGAATCCCGCTCTGTGTCATTCGCGAGTGTGCATTTCCAAATCAACTCATGTTGATGTGGTGATGAATAGAAAAGGCAGTTTGCCTTGACTGTTCATTTACAAACCAGCGTGTCTTACGGAGAGTGACACTGTTAATGTCATGATGACACATTCACCGCAGCCCTCTCGTTTTTTTTTCTTTTCTTTCTTTCTCACCACTAGGAAGCTCTTGTAATGAGAAAGCTGTGCTCAGGCTTGTATGTACATTGCCTCTTGTGCCTCTTCAGCACTTTTTAATAACGGTTCATGTAGAGTCCTTGACTAATTCCAGACAACTTTACATTTTGGCTATAAGGCTCAAGTCAACTGCTTAAAAGCATGCAGATCCTGTTTTTGTGAAGTTTTAAAGTGTATGTAGGAAGTCTATGGTGTGCTGTACATGACTTTTAACATTTACCATTAGCGTTTAATTGGTCGAATAACATGCATTTTCTTATTAAAAACACATTTTAAAAGTCCCCAGTTATTTGTATGAAATGTCTTTAAATTATGCACTGAAACTTATGATTTACTGTGCAAAACATAAAACCGATTAAAACGATATCAATACACCCAGAAAATATTAGATGCACAGTGAATGTGTTTTTACAAATGAAATTCTTGTAATATTCATGGAAATGAGACCTGGTTTCTCATGACTATTTTAAGAGGGAATTCACAGCTCTTGGATGTAGTTTCAAAAGACAAGTTGTATTTATTTAGATATGCTTACCATCCATCCATCCATTTTCCGAACCGCTTCATCCTCACTAGGGTCGCGGGGGGTGCTGGATTCCCAGCAGTCTTCGGGCAGATAAGAAATCGCAGGGCACACAGAGACGAACAACCATCCACGCTCACACTCATACTAGGACAATTTAGAGTGCACCTTATGAAGGTGGTTGTTTTCTGTTCTGTTTTTGTTTAGTTTTTTTGAGCCTTTCAGAATCCTCAATATCCTTCTACCGTGTTGGCAAGATATTTTTCAATCTATTTTTGTCGGAAAGAAAGAACTGATTTTGAACGGCTGTCACTTAGAGAGTGCTTTTCTACCTCACGTATTCAAAGCGCTTTACACCGTTCCCTCATTCACCTACTGGGGGTTCGGTATTTTGCTCAAGGACACTTCGACATGATCGCAGTGGCCGGAGATCAAACCACCAACCTCTGGGTTGGGAAATGACCACTCTACCACTGAGCCATGCTGCCCCCCTTTTTGTTAAAAAAAAAAAAAAAATCTATATGTAAATAAGATTTGCTCCGGTTGCGTCTGTTCTAAATGAAAATGTTTCTCTGATTGGTTAGTTTCAGCGATGTGGGCGTCTTTTCGGCGCCTCTCTTTATTGTGTTGACTCTGTTGGAATTGTGCCGCGTTTAGCACATTTCTTAATGCCCTTTTCAAGTTAACCTTCAAACACACGCTACAACTGCTATACATTTCTGGGTTGTAAACGACATAGGCATAATCCCCTCTGGCAGCTGCCAGGTTGTGCAGCGTCAACATGGAGGTGCACCAGTATTTTAAATAAATAAATAAATCACAGTATAGCATACACTGCGCAGCAGCGAGGAAACAGCTTTGTTCGCGCTTCTCCGTTTCCCTCAGATTGCTTGCTGTGTGGCCGCGAGCTCTCGTCACCACATAGGTGGAACATTTTTCCTCCAGGGGCACTGGGCTGTCATTTCAGCCTCGTCCTTGCGGCTTCGTCAAGCACTCTGCAGGGGATTGACCAGCGCACACAGAGCCGTTTCCCGGCTGGTTCTTAATGTATATTATACATGCCTGCATGCAGCGGTACCTCAAGTTATCAACTTAATTCGTTTTGTGACCTCATTTGTAACTCCAGCGGATTCCAGGATTGCCACCATGACAGGCACCGACCACTTTATGGCCGCCTAAACAATGTAAGAATGGAACATGGTCCACTCGGACTCAATGTCCCCTGCCTCGACCGTGACATTGGTAAAGTTCTGCCCAAGGTGGGATTTGAAACTTCCTCTGACATGGGATTCTGACAGATGTTCCGAGCAAACCCTGACAATATGTTTTGGGTCAGCCTGTTTGGATATCTGTGGGTCGATTTTTTTCGCATGGATGAATAAAAAGCAACGAATGTTGCAGGACAAATGAGATCTACCCGCAGTCTATAAAGAGTATAAATAAATTGTAAAATATGAAGTACTTGCTCTTAGAAATCGGTCCTTTTAATTTGATTTGCATCATTGTGAGCAGTACGAGGGAGCAAGAACGACAACTTGTGTCTACACTGTGTCCAATTTAGCACTATCTTTCCAAGAAGAAAAAAAGTGACCGATGGACTGACTGATCATGATTTGTCCCAACTAGGAAAGGCTGATACATTAAATGAGTTAGTGGAAGGTACTTACACATTTGAAGTTTTCTTGGAAATGTTTATTAAATAGTGATATAATGTTAATGTTATTTTAATGAATTATAACAATTTTAACCATCCATCTATGTTCTAATTCGCTTATCCTTAGGAGGGTCACGGGCATTCTGGAGCCTATCCCAGCCGTCCGTTTGGGCAAGCAGGCAGGGGACTGGTTTCCAGCCGATTACATATGACAATTTGACATTTTGGTTCAGACTTTAGCAAGCATCATGGAACTTCACATGCTGTATTTGCTTTCGTGGGCCACATAAAATAATGTGGCGGGCCAGATCCAGCCCCCGGGCCTTGACTTTGACACAATTGACAATTTAGAGCGTTCCGTTAACCTGCCATGCATGTTTTTGGAATGCGGGAGGAAATCGGAGTGTACCGAGAAAACAGGCAGAGGGAGAACATGCAAACTCCACACAGGGAGGCCAGAGCCGGAATCAAACCCACGACCTCTGCACTGTGAGGCAGACGTGACGAAGGTCAGAATAGTAAATGTGTTTGTTGAAGTAGATTCATCTTTAATCAGCTGTCTTACTGATGAACTATATCATATTCACAGACAACAGGTGTGCGGTGGAATACAAACAATACAACAAATGTTTAAAATAGTGCTCTCAGCAACCGTGTAAAATACAGTGATATGCCAGCACTCTTTGACGAGATCTGCACTTCAAATTTCACAGTCAAGACCAAGCTATAGCAAAGTCAGCCTATTTATTTTCATTTGAAGTTTGAACCCAGTTGAGGTGAAAGCGAGTCATTGGAAGGGCTTTTCCTCAAAGCCCCAGCAAATCTCATTGTCTGCTTATCAGCCTCAAATTTACTCTGCCTTACTGCGATATTCCCTCAGAGAATTTGAGATAATAGCTGAAGTGATGACTGTCATGATGAGACTTTTTTTTTCTTCCTCCCTCAATGTTCAATGACACTCCTCCCGCTTTTTTTTTTTTACTCTCTATTAGCTTCCCTATTCGTATTCCGGTTCTCAGATAACTACACAATTTATCTCTCGAAAGTTAATTTAAACAAGAGGTCATTAATCACAATGTGCTATTTGTATTTAGTGTCATAGAAATGACCACTTATGTTGCAACATATTACAACAAAGGGGGTAACTAACTCACATTATGAAAATGATGTTAACCGAAATATAAATGCTTTACACAGAGTGCAGCTGCTAGAATGCAGACTACTGTCATAGTATTTGGCAGAAATGGAACTTCAGTTACTGGCCCCCAGTCAAACACTGCTGAACCAAAAAGGGAATCTTATGCGGCTGACAAAATTGTCTCAATAGTGTGTGGATCTGCATCGCCTCGCCTACGTTTCCCGCCTTTCATGACAACAGCTTTCTTCCAACGACTGTTTTCTGTGACTGAACAAGGCTGTTAGAACATATTGCTCCCTTGTTGCCTTGTACTAATACATTATTGGTGAACCTCGTTGTTGTTTGCCACAGGAGGATTTTGTCACTCAAATTCAGGGAAAACAGACATAAGTCCTCCTGTGATCCAATTCATTTTGTCTTGTATCATCAATAATAGAGAAAAGTGGCTCTTTTTTGTGAGAATGTGTTAGGCTACATGCTAGGCAGATGATTTTTTTATTCACTGGGGGTCCTGCAACTTTTTTAGTGTTTTTTGGTTCTTGTTTTTATGCACACCCAAACCTACCAGTGTTAACATACAGTTTTGCCCTTGTTTCATATTAAAAGATGGATTTTACATTTCAGTAATGGGATCATTTAAATAAAATGTTATGTCCCCTTAAATCATTAGAATTTCAAAATGCAAGTCAACAGCATGTGCTTTGAAAAATGGATTAGTGTTTGGATTAATAACTGCTGACATTTTCCAAACATGGCAGTATCAGTATTTTAAGGACAACTGTGGAGTAAAGCAGTTTGCACTGCAGTAAATACAGAAATAAGCACTAATCCTTAATTTGAAAATGTTTGCCAGCTGGTGTTTGGAGTCAGTAGGAATAAATCAGGTCCAGGTACATAGCTATAATCAGTGTGAACGAACGTGTCTCTATATATGCCGTGCGACTCACTGGTGACTAGTGCAAGTGTACCCTGCCATTCTCCCAGAGGCTCCATCTTACCCACAAGCCAAATGAGGACAAGTGCTATAGAAAATGGATGCGAATACAGTATGTCCAATTGCACTTATACAGTGTCAGTTTATGGAGGCAGCAAGCTAAGCAGAGAAATCCTTCTTTGTCTAGCTCTCCTGGAGAGATTGTGAGATGTTCTCAGGCCAGCTGAGAGACATCGTCTCACCAGCGTGTCTTATGAATTCCACTGAAACTCAATGCAAGATATGTCCCGCTGCAATATGACTGGCTGTTGCATATTGGGAAGAGCAGACAACACACATGTACCGGCATAACCATTTCAAATATGGATGACATTTAAACAAAATGAAAAAAAATAAGGGTTGTTGCGGTTATGGGTTGCAGTGAGTTAAGGTTAGTGCGATTAGAAATAGCAATGTCACACTGAAGTCACATAATTATTTTCTCACCTAGGAGATGCCAGTCGGATGTGTCCTACCTGGATGTTGCGGCCGGTCATGTTGCCGCCATGTGTGTCTTGCCTAGAACTCGAGTGAGATTCATAACTTATCCTAGGTCCTCCCCGGGGATTCCTCCGAGATACTCCACCCATTTCCGACAAACAACCATGGCCTCAGATTTGGAGGTGCTGATTCTCCATCTCACACTGAGCGACAAACTACCGCAGTGAGAGTTGAAGATTGTGGCTTGACGGCCAACAGAGCTCAGTCATCTGCAAAAAGCAGCAAAACAATTCTCAATGCCTCTACTGTGCCTCGAAATTGTGTCCATAGAAGTTCTGAACAGCATTGATGACAAAGGGCAGCCTCAGGGGAGTTCAACCCACACTGGATACGACTGACTTGTTGACTCTGACAGTGATTGCAGTATATTATGGATTATTATAACCAGAATTCTGCTGATTGCACAACATCACCCCATAACCATAATCGTTAATAAAATGATGGCTTTAATATTTGTAATTTCAATGCATTGCATCAACTATTTAATGGTAGACGCAGTTGCAGCTTGCATCAAAGTACATGAGATTTCAATGAGACAGCTTCAAAAGTGGATCTACAGATTCATTAGCCTTTGCAGAGTCTGTTTTCAACCATAGTAAAGGAAGGCAAGTCAATTACTTTGCAAATCAGATTGATCTGATCTCAAAAGTAAAAATTTAAGATCAGCACTCTATTTTGCAAACCAACAAACAAACAACATTGCCGATTGCCTGGATTGCTTAGTTTATGCACGGACAATAATTGAGGTCACCATTTTGTGCAATGTATAAATGTTTTTCTCGACCCACTAATCAATTTGCCGCTATTTTGCGGTTCAAAGTTGGTGTCTGTCCGCTACAACGCGGTTCAAGCGAGACCAAGGTGACAAGTCTACTGTACTGTACAACCCATAACTTATTACTACATGGCAGGATAGCTGAGCAATTACCGCTTTTGTGTCTTTCTGATGTCAATTACTCCACGTCCTCCCTTCGTGATACGATGCTTGTCAGAAGTGTCGTGTACTCACTGCCATGGAAGCGATGATTTGTGACTTATGCTATACTGACACTTGACACGAAGCAAACTTTTGCCTCTGTGACTCTGCATCGTGTAGGGAACAAATTGGTGCAAAATGAAGTTGAATTTGTTGACGCAAATGACACAAAATGCAGAAGTTTGCATGGGTCTACGAAAATACCAAAACTTAACCTTGCTAGCCCCTGCACAGACTTACACCGATCCTCGTGCCAGACTTACACTTGGCACGAAAACAGAGCTGATTTGATCAAATCCATTCATGAAATTTGCATTGGCCAGCATCTGAAGTGTGTATGTGGCCCAGCACAGTGCCATATGGGCCCCGGGCCACGTTAATGTTTTAAATATCGGTGTTGCAGGCATAAGAAGTTCGCGATTTGTGATTTCCTTAAAAAAGAAAAAAAAAATTGGATGCTCCGTAACATTTGGTACTTTTGCAAAGCCTTAAACCACAACGTGATGGTTCAGGGAGAGGATGCATACAATGTATGAGAAGGTGTGAAAGGTTATATCTTGCTAGATTTTGATTCCTGTTACGATTGGATTCCATCGCTCTGGCCTGGCCCCCAAAAAACTATACTGTAACTCAAGTAGCATGTTTGAGAGGCATGTTCATGACGATAACTTTCTCCAGTAAACAGCCCTGGATATGAATAGGTAGATCTGGCAATGCTAAGCTTATGTCCATGCTTCCCATTATTTTGGACGGGACAGTGGCCCGTGCTAAGCAGTGAGCCTGCTGTAGTCCACTGTATATCGATGACAACAGTATCACAACCCAGAAACACGCCGAGCCCATCTTTGCAATAGGAATTGCAGTCAATTCTGGAACTAAAATACTTTGATAGATATCGGACAGAGAGGGTCATTTTGAGTGGACTGCATACTATTTTCCATCCTTAGGTTCCAGGTCCGTTCAATTGAGGTTCCAGTGTATATTACTTCAGATTTCTTATGCTCCTCAAATACTCGTGCTAAATCCTCCAGTCTTAATTATTTCTTGAACTGCTTACATTTGTTACACTCAGTAAACATTGTGCATTTCACTCTAATGGCTCTGTGGATGCACCACTTAAGTTGAATTTTGAAAGCCCATCTAAATAACACCTGCTGTTTGGACTTTAATTATCCAAGCAGGGAATAAGGATGCAGACTGTGGAGGAGTCCCTAATCTTTGTCATTTACACCTTAGTTATGTTATTTACACCTTGGAAATGAAAATAATCGTCATTACTGGCCTGTTGAGAACAGTAACTTTGACAAACGTTACCGTCCCTACCACTTTGTGGTTCAGTCTTTTTGGCTTACTTTCCAGTAGCAATTTTCTGCTTATCCAATAAGTATGAATCTAAGTGACTGTCCAAAATACACAAACTATACACACATGTTGATTGTGTTGTCCGATCATGAAGTCATGAGTCATGTGTACCGGTGTGTATATATAAAAGGGTGTCTGGGTGTCCCCTGCCTGCAGCCTGAAGACAACTGGAACAGGCACCAGCACCCGCCGCGACCCTTGTAAGGACAAAGCGGATCAGAAAAGGGATTGATATGTACCGGTATATATTTTTTTCTTTAAATTGTATACATCAATGGGTAGTACAATGCCCTAATCTGGGTCCTAATGTTAATTCGAATAGTATATCTGTCACTGCGATTAACAGTTGTACAGTACTACTTTAGTCCATCATTAGGATTTTAGAAATTATCTTATTCGACTTGACCTATTTAGCTTCTGACCATGTTTTTGTCGGGTAACATATGAGAGTTTCAGTCTTTATAGCTCATTCCTATCCTTGAAAATAAATTACATGTCTGTATGCGGTGTTTGTGAGCAAATAAAAAAAATGTACATGAGAATTTTCACTGACTTAAACAGTAAAAGGTGTGAAACAGCAAACAACATAGGGGGAAATTATTGAGCTTGAGCTAGAAAGAAAGCGGGCGGCCCGGGAGTCCAGTGGTTAGCACGTCGGCTTCACAGTGCTGAGGTACCGGGTTCAAATCCAGCTCCGGCCTCCCTGTGTGGAGTTTGCATGTTCTCCCCGGGCCTGCGTGGGTTTTCTCCGGGTGCTCCGGTTTCCTCCCACGTTCCAAAAACATGCATGGCAGGCTGATTGTGCACTCTAAATTGTCCCTAGGTATGAGTGTGAGCGTGGATGGTTGTTCGTCTCTGTGTGCCCTGCGATTGGCTGGCAACCAATTCAGGGTGTCCCCCGCCTACTGCCCGAAGACAGCTGGGATAGGCTCCGGCACCCCCCGCGACCCTAGTGAGGATAAAGCGGTTCGGAAAATGGATGGATAGAAAGAAAGCAATATCAGAAAAGTTGTCCACTGATGGGTAATGATAAATTATACACAATATGTTTAGTCTCTCTTGTGATTATTTTTTGACTGTTTATTGTTCTTAGACTAGTATAGGTTTGTGAAGGGATGCATCTGGTTATGGTGAAACAGTGCCTTCAATGTTAACTCTTACAGCTCCATCTTTCAGTTATTGCTCACACTGTCTGGTAGTATGCCAATCAGATTTTAGTTTCTGTCCTGTGAAATAAAGAGAATTGCAGTTGTCACACCGAAAGCAGTGTTTTTCAATGGATACATGTGTTAACGTGAGACGGAGGGGTAAAAGAAGAGACGAAGGAGGCGAGAGAGACTGCCCAAGATATACTAAATTATCACGGGTGACAAAAATCGTCACATTCACACATTTTTTATGGAAGATTTGGTCCAACACCAACATTCTGCTCAGGCGATCTGTGATTGGCTAAATAAAGCAGAGAAAACGTTGTGGCAGAGCACAGCTGACCGCGGCCTGTGTGTGTCGACTGTTGATTACGGTGGGAGACTGTCGTTGCATCCATTTCATATTCATGAGCCAAATGGTGCACGTTGTAATATTCATGAACAAATTAGACGTTCAAAACACCACTGTGAGTAGGGCTGAATGCAGAAGACATTGGATTACAAGTCGTTTCTTGAAACCCAATTTTGCTGGTTTAACATCCATCCATTTTCGAAAGCACTTGTCCTCATTAGGTTCATAGGTGAGCTGGAGGCTCTCCCAGCTGATCTTGGGTCCAGCCTGGCTTAAAATGCGCCTTAAATGTTTTGTCCCTTAAATCATCCTGGGCCTACCATCTCTTTTGTAGTTTGTGACTGAGGCCAAAACAAGCCTCTTCACATTCACACTGTCACCGAGTGAAAATTGAACCAGACACACCGTCTGTGATGAGGGTAAATACATATATATTAAGAATGCGCATTTTGTTTTGCACTTTCTTTCAGAAAACAATCCATATTTTTTATGTTCTCCGTTTTTAACATTTATATGTACATAAAACATTGTTTGTCTTATCTATATAGTATGCAGTCACAGTGTGGGTGTGGAGCTTATTTAATTTGAGCTACGTTTATGCTTTATATTAGTGTTGTAGTCAGAGGTACGTACCAATGATTCACAAACAGTTATGACACATGAGTCCTCTTCCCTGAACGTCAATTGTTGTTGATCGTGATATTTTCAGACATTTACTTGGACACGCCATTTTAGCTAAAAATTGATAAATCACATGGTCTCGTTCATTCATTGTCCCTGTCCGGGAGCACAAAGGGTTGGTGTGTCATGTTTTCTCGATTAAAAAAACGCTTGAAAAAAGGCAAGGTAATAGTAACACCGAGAACATAAATGAAATCACGAGAGTCCAATTACACAAAAACAAAACAAGAGCAAGATAATAGACATCATAATATCAATACTTACTAAAGATGTACTAGAAAATCAAAACTGACTATGACGAGATCGAGAGGTCCAGAGAACAACACTTGAGCATGAGCAGTAAACAAGGTCAACAATCCAACAGAGGCTTGGAAATAAGGGAGTCCTTAAATACTTGGCTAACTTGATGAAAACATTGGCAGCAGGTGTGCGTGCCGGAGGGAAGGCCCTCTCCTGCCACCTGCTGGAGACACGCAAGGACAGGATCATGACAATTGATCTTGTTTGAGCACTGCGAGCCGGTCGCATGAGCCAATGTATATACAGTGATCCCTCGCTATTTCGCGGTTTGTTTATCGCGGCTTCGGTGCATCGTGGATTTTTTTCAAACATATTCATTTTTTTTTAAAGTCCGCAAAAAGTCCACAAATGGCCCGCGAGAAGCTTGCAGTTGTTTTGCAGCTTCTCGCGGACCGTTTGCGGACATCTGTATAGGTCGCTACTTCGTGGATTTTCCTTTATCGCGGTTGGTTTTGGTCCCCATTAACCGTGATAAACGAGGGATTACTGTATATGTGTCTACACCAGGGGTCGCCAACGTGGTGCCCGCGGCCACCTGGTAGCCCGTGAGGACCACACCAATAGCCCGCCAGTGCTAGGATTGTGATTTGCTCGTAGAAATTATGATTTAAAAATCCAAACACTGGCAGTATTGTGAGACATCTTAAGATCCTGAAAATTAAAATCATTACGTATTGAAATTACGTATTCTAATATTATTAAATGTTATTTCAGACGTGTATCGATTTGGTAGCCCTTCACACAATCAGGACACATGAAGTAGCTCTCACTCTCAAAAAGATTGGTGACCCCTGGTCTACACTGTAATCATGCGTGATTTTTACCCATGGCCATATTTGAAGTCAACTGAGACAGCAAAATATGCATACTTTCAAACGAATAATGATAGGACATGCAAATTAACTTTCCAATCAATCAACAATCAAATTAATATTCATCTCATTTATATTCATCAAAGCCACATTCACAGTACTTTGAGACTGCCATGCAGTTGGTCAATCACTGTAATGGTATGGATTTATAGCCCATTTTGCCCATTAGATGATAAACGCACTTTATACCTTAGTGGGTCTAATCCACTAATCGAATAGATCACATTTCCTCTTGACCAAAGTATGACAACGTTGAAGTATATTTGGCAAATGTGTCTCCCCTGAAAAAAAAAAAGTGCAATGTTGACTCCTGTAGAAGTGTCATGAAAAAGCTCAAAACTAAACCTGAAAATTGAATTAATGTCACTGTGGCCATTATGGGTTTAATTGTTGTTCAGCAGTGGCTTTTCTTGCTTGGTTGCAAGTAAGCGTAAACTTGAGACCAGTGATTTGTCAAGAAGGTTGTTCAATATTGATTGATGGGCATCTCTCTGAATCAATGGATGGATGGATGGTAAATATACTGCACTGTAAATATAAAAACACAAAGTAGAGGAAGCACATTTTGGGAAGATAACCTTTTAATTTATTGTATTTAGATAGTTGTCTTGAGTGGCTGCCGATCAAGTGTGAAAATTCACAACCAAAATTTTGCGGGGGAAATTTTGCGCCTATTTCAAACAATGTTTTTTTTTAGTTGCCAGATTTTTGGCTTGATTTGAAATCAAAAGAGCTAATTTACGAAAATAACTCTGCTCCCACAGCCAGTTTTGACGCCCATGACTTGGCAGCTACTTGGGGGAAGATCTGCCACACAAACCTTGGCTGTATCATGATCCGGAATAATGTGGATAGGAGTGGATCCCAAAAAGGACAGGGGAAACTTTTTTGACCTACAATTTTTATTTACAAACAGGCACAAGACTGACGAAAGTGAAAATAATATTGCTGGTACTTAGAGCCAGGATAACTGTGAATAACAAAAAGTGCTTGCAAACAACACTGAATAACGAAACAATGCAAAGAACGAGAAAATACAAAAATAACATGCGTCTAGAGAATTGCACTTTGTACGAGAGTCATCAGCACGGCGAATTATCCGACATTCGGTTGTCGGCATGGCAATCCTTAAGTAGTCACTGACGTTGATTACAATACGTACAAGTGTGCTGCTGGAGGGAACGCCCTCCACTTCAGCTGGAGCTGAAAACAAACACGAACAGATCAGAACCATGGCTGGCTAGATTACAAATAAATGTTATCATGTCAAAAGCGTAAGCTTGGCAGGTGTTTAGTAACGTACCTGTAGCCACGCTCAATACTAACTTGGAGTAGACATTGGGCAGTACAGAGGACTGTGTGTTTTTTTTCTTAAATCAGAAATGACTTCACAAGACTAAGCGGTGTTGAGATAAGCATGAAGCAGCAACAGCAAGAAACGCTCAGAAACCAACAGTTGGAATAGGAAAAAAAGAAACAAATGCACACTTTGTATAAATCAGTGATATCGAAAAAGAAAGGAAAACAAAGAAACGAAAATATTCACTGTGAGCCATGCATATCCAAAATAAAGTGCATTCACCAAAACGGGATGTATACAACTTTGCTCATGGTACAGCTCAGCTCTGACTAATTAAAATCACAGAATATCATGTTTTAGATGTCCAAGGGTTGGACCTTGGTTTATTACAAACACACATTCATGCGAATATCTAGCCCATTTCTCGCTCTCACCAGCATAAAGAGCTATTCAAATTGGCTTTTTATTCAACATATGTATTTTGTTTGCTATGTTACTGCAGATGCTTGATGAACTTGATTAACGCTGAACTATGAATGATTTTTACATCCAACTGAGAATGCAGTTCTTTCGAATTACAAGAAAAAAAAAGCTTTTATATTTTGTATTTACAAATTGGCGGGCGGCCCGGTAGTCCAGTGGTTAGCACGTCGACTTCACAGTGCAGAGGTACCGGGTTCAATTCCGGCTCCGGCCTCCCTGTGTGGAGTTTGCATGTTCTCCCCGGGCCTGCGTGGGTTTTCTCCGGGTACTCCGGTTTCCTCCCACATTCCAAAAACATGCATGACAGGCTGATTGAACACTCTAAATTGTCCCTAGGTGTAAGTGTGGGCGTGGATGGTTGTTCGTCTCTGTGTGCCCTGCGATTGGCTGGCAACCGATTCAGGTTGTCCTCCGCCTACTGGCCGAAGACAGCTGGGATAGGCTCCAGCACCCCCCGCGACCCTAGTGAGGATGAAGTGGTTCGGAAAATGACTGACTGACTGGCTGACAAACTGGCTGAAAATACACGGAATCGGTATCGGGGGCCCCAAAAAAATGGTATCGGACCAACAGTAGTAATTCTGTCGCTTGATGATGAAATGCCGCAGAGTGGACAGAAAATGCAATCAATGTCTTAATAAGTCTACTTGTCACTTGCTTATTTGCCCCCTTGAGTCTCGCGGCTTGAAAACAAGTAGGCAGTAGCCCTCGTCCAAACCCTGGTCGTCATGGTAACAAAGCTCTACTTCACTTGCGTATTTGGGACACCTGTATTGGATTAGTATTATTTCTTCCAAACTAGCCATCTTAACAATTCACGATGAACAGAGACATACATCTCCGTCCTCAACCTCTCTCCACAGAGACTCATTTTCATTGGATAGAGTTGTTGATTTTTTTTTTTTTTTAACTTTTAGGAGTTCTGGCGACATGTACCTGAATCTCTCTGCATGTGGTGTGTATTATACACAATAGTTCTCCTGGCCAAAAACGTTCAATCCTTCTCATACTAATTTAGCGTAATTCTTCTTCATGGTTTGAGTTTCGAATTTAAAACTTATCGGTTAGTACATTACAAAATAAGTGAATGTGTCCTGTGACTGGCTGGCAAACACTTCAGTCTGTACCCCGCTTACCAGAAACAGCTAGGATAGGCTCCTATTGAGTATATGCGGGTCAGAAAAAGGATGGATGGAACTTAATGTGTCAATGTGTCAAATACAGTTTCAACCTGGAGCTATAACCTGGTAATGAAATGTGCAATGAAAGACATGTCGATTTAATTTGCATCTGACAAAGTCATAGTTAATGTCGGTTCATTTTTTAATTAACTCCTGACCTGAAGGTCTGGAATAATTTTGAAATCTTGCCGTTTAGCAGAAAACAGTTGTGTTTTTTCACAAGTTTAAATAACAATATTAACAACCCTTAATGAGTCGCTTGAGGCGGAGTCGAATGTTAACACTCATTTGCTGGAAATCAAACATCTAACTTAATCAACGTGGAAGGCAGAAGACTATCTCGAACACCAAGAGGTGCTCAGTGTCTTGCTCGAGAGCACCTCAGCAATGCTCAGGGTATTAGCAGTGAGCACTCCAGGGACCAGTTACACTTCTCATACTTTGGTCCACGGAGAGACTTGACCCGACCACTATCTACTCAACAAACATTTGTTTGCAATCTGAGCTGCTGCTGCTCTTGTCGAGATTGTATTGACCTTGTGCTGTGTGAGAGTGTTGCAACTTGGAACAGAAACGTGTCGTGCCACTGACAGTCCCAAATAATTCATACAGCTGATGGAATATAATGCATCAGAAGATAGTCAGTGACACTATCTAATATTTTAATTAGAGTTAGTGTTGATCTGAATCGATGTCGTATGAGCTGTTTAGCCCTATTTCATTCTAAATAATCCAGTTAATGGCTTAAACCACAAGCCCACATCACCATCGTGTTGAAAAAGCACCCACCAATTGTTTATATATCCAGTAGACAAAATGTTATTTTATTGTGATTTGATGTTCTATAGTGTACGCGACTAAGACAGTAATCTTCCATAAATCTTCATTCAGCTACTGCTTACACCGCATAAGACCTCTTCTGGTTTACATAGCAGCATTTTATACCAAGGAACAATTTAAGCGCATTTTTTCAAAAGAGATGGCTATCAGAAACCTGATTAGAGATGAAGATTGCTTCATATATTGAAATACAGTTTGCTGACTGGTGTATCACTTTCAACGTTCTATCCGATGCCAACTGTACGCCTAATCTAAGCCGATATACAATGTCTGCAATTTGCAACCGTTGTAAGGACAGCCTCTATAAAATCAATGAATCAGCATTCTGTAGCATTAACTCTCCTGTCCTATTGGATCGGTTGAGTTAATTCGCAGTTGTTTCTCAACTCACAAATTCTGCCACTACCGTTTAGATAAGAGCTGAGGCTTTTTTTTTTTCATACATCGAAGACAAATGTGACTAAACTAAATGTCTTTGGAATTTCTTGCATGAAAAACATCTTTGTCATCCTGTTTGTAATTTTACATGAAGTTGAATTTAATTTCATGTGAGCTGTAGTCATTGTGAGGACCACTTCCTCTCCTTTTTTTAATATGATACTTTTGGTCAATTGTGATAAGTTAAACTAAGGAGAAGACCAGGGGAGAGCCTCCCTCAAAATAAGGTGACTGTTTGCTCAAGACGTATTTTTCATCCCACAAAGTCCTCACTGTCAAAATCCTTCGGGAAAGACACACACTAAAGTTTCTGCTTGTTCCCACCGTCTCATTGGCATCACAGCAAATAGAAAAACAAATGCAACAAAGGGAACTTTGTGTGAGCGAAATGTCACATGAAACATCTTTCCGCGCCCTATCCTGAGACTCTTGGCTGTGCAATTAACAAAAGGTGTTTCGCATTTGCAAGTCACCGGCGATTGAGGCGGGCCCTCGCAGACCCCAGCGTGTTAGTGTGGTGCAGTCGTTTAGAGGATTGCTTGTGTAATGCCATCCGTATTCAGGGGATGAGCATCCACTTTTACAGCAGGACGGAGAGAGAGAGCGAGATAGATCGAGAGACTTCAGCCAACCTCTGTCGCTTCCCCTTTATCATCCTTTCAGTCACCTGCCAGTCACTTTCAACCATTTCACATCATGCCACAAGCCTTGGAAATGTTAATTGCGGAAACAATTCATTCTTTCCAGAAAACTGTAAGATAAAATCATGTGTTACCACCTTGCACAAGCGTTGTCATACACATTTGCCGGCGGTATGAAAAAAGGAGCTGTAAAAATAGATGGCTTGAGCTGTGCGATACAGTAATATATCTACCCGTACTCAGTGCAGTGTATAATGTTTCACTGTGCGTAGCCTCTTTTCGGTAATTTGTGGCACTGTTGAAACCATCATCCGTCGGCTACTTTGAATTGTTGGTTTTAAAAATGCTTCACATGCCTCACATTGGCGGCAAGAAAAAAAAAGCTTTTATATTTTGTATTTACAAATTGGCGGGCGGCCCGGTAGGCCAGTGGTTAGCAAGTCGGCTTCACAGTGCAGCGGTACCGGGTTCGATTCCAGCTCCGGCCTCCCTGTGTGGAGTTTGCATGTTCTCCCCGGGCCTGCGTGGGTTTTCTCCGGGTGCTCCGGTTTCCTCCCACATTCCAAAAACATGCATGGCAGGCTGATTGTGCACTCTAAATTGTCCCTAGGTATGAGTGTGAGCGTGGATGGTTGTTCGTCTCTGTGTGCCCTGCGATTGGCTGGCAACCAATTCAGGGTGTCCCCGCCTACTGCTCGAAGACAGCTGGGATAGGCTCCGGCACCCCCCACGACCCTAGTGAGGATAAAGCGGTTCGGAAAATGGATGGATGGGATGCCTCACATTGAAGCCTTTGTTGTTTCAAATTCAAAAGTAGTCTGTATTTGCTTGTGATACACTGAATTAAAGACTAGCCAATTAAGAGATGTTTGTATTCCAAAGAAAGAAAAAACTGTGAGCGCTATTTTTTTATTTTTTTTTAACTTTGGAGCTAAGAGGCAGCGATGGAGGACTTGAGTTATATGATTTGACTTGAAGTTGTTATTTTTGGGACTTGCTGGCCCAAACTTTGGAAATTACTTGACTTGGGACTTGGTATCTAAGTGACTCGACTTGACTTAGACATGGACATGGCTTGACAAGTCATCTTGCCATTCATGCATTATTGTGAAAAACATTAACATGTAATTTTATAGCTGAAGTGTCAACATTAATTTTCAAAGTGAATTGTTTTACATTTCATTTGAAATGAGATTTAAACGCTCATTACATTTTTGGAGATCATTTAAAATCATTATGTCGCAAGAATCAGCTTAACATTTTTGTTTTTTTATTGTAGCCGCATGCTTTTGAACAAAGAACCTTTCACTTGTACATCAGGAGTCTCTGTGAAGCCAGAACAAGACAAGCTTGACTGATAAGTTTGCTCAACACAGAAGTACCTCTGTTGCAGTTCTTTTTTTTTTTTTTTTGCATTGGTCTCTAGTCACCTCCTATCACTGTCTGCGTAGGAATCCTCCCATATCTATTTTCCTTCACACTCTCTCACCGACCACAAGACTTCTGTTTGACTGGTGTCTATTTGAAGGAAACCCACAAGTCAATTTGTTTTCCAGACTGTTTTATTTGCTCGCCTAACTGTCCAACTACATTGGACACCACTTTGTAACTTGTTGTAGGATGATCAGCGAAAGAAGAAATAATCATCACTCCAACCTACGTTGTGATTGCGCAAGATTTTATGACTTGACTTACAAATTGCTTGAAACCAAGCACAGTCAAACCTCGGTTTTCGTCCATAATCCGTTCCAGAAGGCTGTTCTAAAACCGAAATTGTTCGAAAACCGAAACCACGTTCTTTTTAAAATAAAATGTTTATTGAACACGTCTGTTCACAATGGAAAGCAACACGAGGAAGCGTCACGTCCTCGTCTACCCGAGGAAGCGTCACTTCCTCGTGTAAAGAAGGCGAGAGGAGTCAAATGGTGCATTCAAGTGCGCTCAGTTTGTTCGAGAACCGAAATTTGTTCGTCATCTGAGGTATAAAAAACTCGAAATTTTTGGTCGAAAAACCGAATTGGTCGAGAACTGAGACGTTCGAAAACCGAGGTTTGACTGTAATGACTTGAGTTGACTTGAATTTTGGTGGCGACTTGACTTGCTTGCTTTTTTTTTTTTTTTCCCACAGTGACTTGGGACTTGACACTTGAGACTTAGTTGTGACATGCATGTACAGTATTTGACTTACTCCCACCTCTGGCAGTAGATGCTTCGATCATGAAGGAGACTTGTACTTGGTGACTCGACAGCAGCCCCTATGTGGCCCTCGAGAATCACTTTCAACACGGAAACCGGCAATGTATAGGACAAACCTTCAATCACATGGCTGAAGAAAGCCTTTTCTGATGTGAACATTTCATTCAGTAGGAAAATACAAGGAAGAGGTTAATACACTGTCAGTGGTTCACTCTGACCCCCTGACTTGCTTGCAAGAGGCACCGCGGTTCACTTCCCACTCCAGTGACGGTGTGAATGTGAGTCTGACGAGTTGTCGGCCTCTATTTGTGCCTTGTCATTGACTGGCGACCTGTCCAAGTTGTAGTCTGCTTTCTGCCTGAAGTTGAAATAGGCTCCAACTCCCCGTAACCCTAAACGAGGCTTGAAAATGGTTGGAGCGAAGATGAAAACATACATGTCAGGAAAACTATGATGATGTAACAAGATGATATCACTTAACGGAGTCATCGTTTCCTCCATTCAAATGAAGGGTGTTTGCCTCAAGAGACACAGCTTGTGAAACAATTGAAAGCCAGCAGCGATTCAGGTCTGACGAATAGACATTGGAAGCGTCGTAATTACAGCTGTATCTGCCAATCTCCGCTGGTACTGCCGTGGTTGGACCTAGGATCGAATGAGAAATAGAGCAGCTATTCGCTGATGTGTGCAGAGGCTCTTCTCATGAAACTGTTGGATTACCGAATCAAGCCAAATGAAAAATAACTGTTGACGTGGCGTTTGTCCTTTATCACAATATAGCCTCGAGAATGGCGGTATAATCTGTAGATGATATGGCTCGAACATTGTAGGCCGGTTCTACTTTATTTAGTATGAAATATTTTCCAAAAGGCTTTTTTTTTTAGGCATTGTATTTTAGGAATGTGGTATTTTGCTGAATGAAATCCATTCTAAATCTTTAACCTTTAAAGAATGAGATTTGATGAAGGCTGAGTAACAAGTCAGTCTTAGTGCTGCACATTTGGCACATTCATCGCAGTGTTTTAACTGTAGGCCTTCCACCGCGGATTTATTTTGGAGCTACATGCAAATTAGGGTGCATGCTTGGTATCGCGTATCCTGTTCAGGATCGTGAGGGAACGGGAGCCAATCCCAGCTGACTTTGGGTAAAAAGGAAGATCGCCAGTCATGATACATTCGGTTTAAACATTCCTTTTTTCTAAATGCCAAATTCACTTCCGTTTTGGCTCTGTCTGTGTGTCTCAAACATGAACAGATTTACATTCGAGGCAATGATGTTTTGTCAATTCATCCTTGTGGTCTGAATGGTTTTCAGTGATTGCAACTTCTTGATGAGATTAATGCTTTCAGCCGAATGAGTCTCTATATTATATTAACCAATGAAGCATGTTTTTTTTTTTTTATTTGGGAGCAAGCTGGAGCTTTCCCAAAGAAAAACTGCCATTTGCTTGCCTGGCCACGGTCGTTCCAAAAAAACAAAAAATAGAGATCGACCACGGTCAGTGAACCAGTTTCAGCTGATTATTATGTAAACTTTCTGCCATGACACGCATGTCCCCCTCATATGTGCCTGATGTCTTTCAGCCGTAACCTATCAACAGAAGATAAATCACCCTCTCTTTCACAGCAGACAAATGTGGCCACTTTTCTGTGTTGGAGAAAAATTCCAGTGTTGTTGCACCGCTTCGTGTATTGCGCACATGTTTTACAAGTCGTAATGACAACAGTAGTGAGCATAGTCACGAATAAGGAAACGGGGAAAAAAACAGCTTACTGTGAGAAAATAAAATAACTACGGTAGTTGACGTTTATATTGGGCTCAAACAAGAAAATAGAGATACCTAACTGCAAATTGCATCAGCGATGTAGCCTACCGCGATATTCAACGTCCACACATGTCGACACATCACATTTGCTTCTCCTCAGGGACAGGTTTGATCTTGGAATTGTATGAAATCAACTTGTACTCTGTGGCAGGTTTGGATATTTAATCAAGCTCAACTTTGTCAGGGATAAATGTGCATATCACACACGGACAGACATATGTTGTGAACAACATATTTCTCATCTAAATTGGCTCCGGAAAGATAAACCAGCAGTGTCCTGTCGTCTTTATTTAATATTGTATCGAGATGCGTACTTTGGATATATTGTATGTTGTGTCACGGTTCCAACTTCATTGTGGCTTTATAACTGATTACTTGGTTTACACAGCAGAATGAAGAGGCAGTCTTTTATGTCTTATTCATGCGTGATGTGGCACATTTGCCATTTTTCTTTTTTCCATTTTAAGATGTCAGCCCACGCATTGTATCCAGTGCAATTGAAAAGTTCAGCAAGGTGCATCCTTAAAATGCACAAACATGATTCACAAAATCAAAAAGCCCCCCTCAAATATTGTACATAGAAAACCTGTGTGTAATAGCTCTTTCCATTTTAGAGAAAGCCCTGATTTTAATTACTATACATGGTGAATTAGCTAATGAATAATGAATGGATTCCTCACACTAAGTGCTCTGACTGCAAATGCACTTGCACTTCTCCCACTCTGCAACCTCTTCACACACTCCCAATGTCTCGTTTTGATGCTGCCTTTCCCCCCCCATGCCAACACCCGCTCCTGCCCCAAGCCTCACAGACACACACACACACATACACGCACACACGCGCAATTTCGTCCTATCTTTGCTTTTCTCACTCAGATTTGATTAGATTTTTCGCAGTGAGGAATTATTTAGTGATGAGAGTGGAGGATTAGACAGCGAGAGAGCAAGACTCCAGGATAGGACAGGACAGATAGTGGTTTTCATGGGAATAAGGGAGAAGCAGAACGGTGCTTCGAGGAAAGTGAGTGAACAAAACCCCCTCAAGGATTAAGGTTCTTTTGTAGACCTAAGTCACGCAGGAAGTGCCTCTGTGTGCATAACTTCAAATTCCATTATAACAGATATGAATCGTCACCCTTGTACAAATATAGGAACATACATGTCATACTGATACAACTGGAAGGCTTCAGAGGGTTTAAACACACCAAGCCAAAGAGAAATTCTCTATGGAGTTAGTGTCCTTTCCTTATCTCAATCTTTTTTTTTTTTCTTCACAGCTGCTCCAGATTTTCTCAGTTTTTCAAAGACAGGCATGACAAGTGAAGTCGAAATTTTAGAGTGCCTGTAGGTGTGAATGTGTTTGTCTGTCGATATATGTTAGCACTGACTGCCGACTCGACTGGGCAGGCTCTAACTTGTGCATACAAGGTGGCCAAAGCTCACAATAAACCTCACAACAATATCAGCGTGCCAGCCACTAGAGAGTTCTGCCTCAGGCTACGTGGCATTCAATTAAATGGAAACACAGTCAAACACGAAAAGATAACCCATAGAAGTGTTAGCCTGGGATTAAGTTGAACAGTGTGAACAATTAACTAATTCAGTACCAGCCAATGCTGGACCAAGTCTAAAAAGACGTTTAAAAACGTCTTTGGGAGTGAATGAGTTAATGTAGCGTGATGTTTACTGTGTTTGGAACTGCATCATGAACAGGCATTATCATCACAATCATCTAGACTACAGGACAGTGATGTTCAGACACCACCACTGTTACCGTCATCAGAATCAGAATCATCTTTATTGGTCAAGCATGTGAATACAAGCAAAGAATTGGTCTCCAGGAGTTTGGGCCACACTGCTATTACTGTAAGAAGCAACTATAGCAAGAATGTTTCAGTAACCCATAAGTACAGAAAGTCTTTATTTATCGTAAGGTACAATAATGTCATCCAGATTCAGTACCTACGGTAAGGAATGATGTATGACCCTCAGATAGCAGACCCCCAATAAGGCGCAACACATTGTACATTGTTCATAATAGACAACAAAATGTTGTCATTGTAATGCAATAACCACTGGAAATGAAAGAAAATAATCACATCACACAATGACAACAGTGAAGCAAAATGTCATGATCAGCACTTTTTTGGAGACTTACCCATCACAAAGTGGCATTAACCCTTTCAGGGACAGCGGTTACTACAGTGGACAGCTTATCATGTTATCAGATTACAGGTTATCATTACTGGTGCATGAAAGGGCTCAAATCAATCTTTGAAATTGCTGTATAATCTCATTTTGTCGAATTTTAAAAGTAGGATTTTGGAACGGCATATGACTCAGTGGCAGAGTGGTTGTTTCTCAACCCGGAGGGTGGTGGTTTGATCCCCAGCCCTCACAGCCATGTCAAAGTGTCTTTGAGCAAGATACTGAACCCCGAGTTGCTCCTGGTGTATCCACGAGGTGAATGAGGTAATAGTGCGAAGCGCTTTGAGTACCCGAGGTAGAAAAGCGCGATACAAGTGACTGCTCATTTACCATGAAGTACATCAGATTACATTTTCTACAACTCTGGAAAAACATAATTTTTGGGTGGATGTGTAAAGTCACTAACCACACTCACACAATCTCTCCAAGCAGTCTTTCATATGAGGGTGTTGTCTTTCATTAACAATTAGCTGAGCAACAAACATCTGTTGACTACATAAATAATACATACATGACACATGAATTAAAAGTAGCCTATGTGATCAATACGGTGTGTGAAGGTTGCTTCTTGAATTCCAAAAAAGACCACGTGAACATGAAAATATTGCTGCATTGAGGGCAACAATGAAACGGTAACAGTTAGGTAGAGCAATGGTCCCCATTTTTTAATTTGCAGCATTTCACTGTTGACCACGGTCAGGAGACACATTTTATTTGTGGGGAGATTCAAGGCAACAAGAAAAAAAAAAACATACTTTGAACCAAGATACCAGAAATAGTGCCTTGTAGACCTGATTTACACGGAATAAAAGTGTCAGTTGTGAGAAGGTGAACAAGCAGCGGCGGCTAATTTGAGCGTGCTACTACGTTTGCACAAGCAATTCTCAAGATATCAGTCTTAACGTGGGAGGTATCCCGGTTGGTCCACGCAATATAATCAAGTAAGGACGCTGATCCAGAAACGTAACATTGCAAAATATTGAATTTGGAAACAATTCAAGCTAAATCGGTAAATGACGTTTGCATGCATGTGACAAAACACACTGTTCCATTAGTTCCAATCATGACATGACATTCAGTATGAACGCGAAGACAAAAATGCATTTCAATGACACATTAAGGACAGACTGACAGGGATGCACATTGTGGCGCACCGTCAGCCCTTAACAGCTTATTAGCATGCCAGCTGAGACTTCTCACCATGAAGGAATAATGAAAGAGAAAACATGACGGACTGCCTACCGTAGGCTGTCAATGCCGGCTCCACACAATCAATCATCCATCAGCGGCAACAAAACTCACATATTACAACCAACAAGTCTCTGCGGCGCCCGCCGTCGCAGATAAGAAAACACTTTAGCTATAAAACAAACAACAGAACCTTCCCGCCTCCATTGTTATAGCCATAAGTGTGATAGTACAAAAGTTAAGAATGCATGTAATGTTCGTAAGGCGAAAGCAGTTCACTAACAGCAACAAAAATGCAGGTATAGCAAATGACCTTGTGGCGGCAGAACAATAATCTGGCTCGTGGTGATGATTTGTGAGCCTCTGGGTAGCTCCCGGCCTTTTTTTCCAGACACTGCGTATGCAGCTTACATCCATCTTTTGCAAAATAGTTTACTGCCACTTGAACAATTGCCTTTCCCCTGCTTTGACTTTAAGATGCTCTTCCACCAAACGCATCCTCCGCCGGATGATCAAAGCAGCTTAACGGAGAGAAAAGAATGGAGTGCGCTGAAAAGAATAGAGTGTGATGTTGAGGTGGGGAGGAATCAGTGAGAAAATGCCCCCTCCCTCTGTTATTGAGTCCAAATACATTTGATGATGGTTATTTTTAAAGAGACCTTAATCCTGTGCTCCTCCTTCATTGTGAGTTAGATAATTACAGTAATCTGGTTGGAGAGAATTTAATTTTCCCAGCGATAAATTGTTGCAGTGGGATGGACTTGCCGGCTTATGTAAAGGAGTGTTCGGTGTCCTCGAAATGTAAGTGCTCAGTGAGAGCTCAGTGTGAGACCATTCTTCAATATCTACCTTTGTAACTTTGAGTCGCTAATATGCACGTGCCATCCGGGAAACCTCATGAAATAGTGGCAAGGATATATTTCAGATGGCTAGTTACCATTGTACTGTACTTTCTATTTCGGAGCGGAAAAATAAAAACTAAACAACGAATCGGCTAAAGGTATTCACTTCACTTCCAAAAAATAAACTCTATGTCGTGGTGAGTTTCATCTTGGATCGAGATTTTCCTTTGAAATTAGGCTGATATTTCCAGTTAAGTACTACCGGTCCGTGTCATGTTTTTGTCCTACCTGCCCTTGAGCAACACTCTGCCTCCCTGTTGATTCGTGGCCACGATCGCTGAGAGGCAAGATGCCCCTCTGTGACCTCCCCCGAGAGAGCAAGTGTAAAGAGAATTCCTCCGCAGGGATCAATAAAGAAACCACATCCTAACCACCATATTGAGCTGCATGCAGAATTGAAAAAAAAAGGAAGGTTTGTTTGCATTCATTCTTTAACCAAAGTATGCAACTTGCTCTTTGGTAATTTGTGAACCACTCCGGCGCATTTTGTGCTTATGTGTGAATATTGATGAATTACCCACAGGACGATGAGTCAAATGAAGCGAATGCTCAATGAAACAGAAGGTGGCAGATTCCAGATGATTGCGTTGTAAACAAATAGGATTTCAACGAGTAGATCGGTAAAAAGTAAAAACTTCACAAATTGGGCACATTTTCTAATCAACAGCTTTTTTTTTTTTTATTCCTATGACCTCAGTCGCTCCTAAAATGACTTTGATTGCTGGATACTTTGAAAACATGTTTCACCAAAACAGGGATAAGAGTTGCAACCAATGTTCCTTCTAGCATCAGAGCATTCACGCAAAGTCCCTGAGCATTCTTTGGACCAGGGTGAGCAAGATCAAACATGCACACAGTGGCCAAACCACTATCACATCTGTCCATGGGATCAAGATTTGTTCCATAAATAAAACGAGCCGGAGGTTGTAAGAATTGGTTAAAGTCTAACTAAGGATTATACGAGACTGTATGTCACGAATCAGCCCAGGTTGACTTGCCCACAAATCAATATTAGTAAATGTGAATTGTGTAAAATTATAATTTTCAATAAATTATGGCTTGAGTATTTGCTCTTTTATAATACAAAATATATGAAGTGAAGAGTGACATGAGTGACACTTTTCATCAACGACGTGAGCATTAAAATGTTTGAAAAGCTAAACTATATTAAATGTCACATTATGTTATTCCTGATCACTGTAAAAGTGCTGCAATGCTTCACTTGTTAGATAATCCCCAAGGAGGATTTTAAGGACTTTACCTAGCCCAGTAAACATGAGAGTTTTCTCAAATTCACATGCTTAAGATGATGCTAAATTTTCCCGTCTTTGGTCGTAAATATTAGCAGGCTAACTCATGTTGTCAGATAATCATGACAGATTTAAAAAGCAAAGCAGGACAAAGTGGTTGTTTGCCTTGGGCATAGAAATGACTAGCTGTGACCCTGGACTGAGCCGCCCAAAGTGTGCAGCTCGTGCATTGATGACGCAAGGAAGCTCACAGCTTCAAGAAATCGTGTGAATAGCTCGACGCATTGAACGTTTACGCTTCATACATACTTCGCAGCAATATGCTTCAATTGTGCAGAGACACTGTCACTCAAGCATCGCTGTTTTCCCCGGTTGGTTATGAGGGGATTGTTGCGATGACGAAAGGACATAATGAATGCTGTACAACACAGCGTTTCCCATTGACGTGTTGTCAAAAACGCATCACATCTGCCAACTATTTTTGCTCATTATCAACATATTTCAGCCACTTGACCCCCAAATTGCTTGAAATATCCAGAACAATACGGACGTATGCAAATTTTATTCAGTGTAAAATTGTTGCCGATGCGTTTCCAAGTTTTTGTTTTCGTGCCACCCGGAGAGAGCCTTGGTCACCGCGTGGCCACCCCAAGGATAAAATTCCTGACACCAGCCATAACGACCCAGCCCTCCGCGGGGATAACGTTATGGTAGGAAGGTACAACTCACATTAATGCCTCTGTCAAGACAATACGTACAAGACAAGGTAAAATAAAGGTTAGTGGGCATTTGCGGAGGAAATCACGGTCCGTCTGACCATTATTACATGAAATTATTCACATTTCAGTGTGACATGTCCTCACACTTGACCATTTTCTTTTTTTTAACGCATTTTTTATCGTGCTCCATCAACCACATGTGCCAAATAAACAATTTCTTTGTATGAATGTATGCTGAATATGAAAATGCAAAATCTCAGTACACCTCAGGATTGACTTTTTTTTTTTTAAATGCACTCTAGACATTTGCTGTGTACCGAGAGATTGAGAGTGGCGCACAATTGCACATTATTTCCAAGGGTCTTCTATACCAAACAGTTGTCTTCAATACCAAATGATTTAATATATCCGCCCATTCTCGACACCAGGAACGAGTAACTTGAATCATTCAGAGCGCACAATTTTTCATCAGGGCTACTAGGAGGGGGGGGGGGGGGGGGGCACTTAGGTTCATGCACTTCCTAACCAGCTGCATGACAAAAATGCCATTTTAAGATTGGACAAAGTACACCTGGAAATAGCCATTTTTATCTATCCACCCATTTTCCAATCCGCTCATCCTCACGAGGGTCGCGGGCGTGCTGGAGCCTATCTCAACCGACACATAGACGAACACTTTAGAGTGCCCAATCAACCTGCCATGCATGTTTTTGGAATGTGGGAAGAAACTGGAGTACTTAGAGAAAACCACGAAGGCCCGGGGAGAACATGCAAACTCCACACAGAAAGGGCTGGGCCGGAATCGAACCCTGCACCTCTGCACTGTGAGGTCGATGTGCTAACCAGTCGATCACCATGCTGACTGCAATTTTCATTATGATTTTTTTTTTTTTGTAAAAACCCCCAAAGTTCTAAACCAAATTATTTTTCTGTTTTCTGTTTTCTGTTAAAAATTATATTTTTTCCATGGCTCCACCCAAAAATAGCAAAACAAACAATAAAATAAAATGAATACAATTAAATATTGGATTAAACCCTAATCTGTGAATCGTCAAGAACCGAATCACGAGTATGTGGGAAGTCCACTATAGTAGAGGAAACATATTCATAATTTCCCGCTCAACATTTTATTTATTTATTTATTTAGTTTGTTGGTTATTTTTTGAGTAATCGACGGGCCTTTCAGAGTGTGCAGGCCACATGCGGTCCACCATTTCTCAACAACTTTAACCTGCCCACAGTCTCAAGGAACTGGAGCCTATCCAAAAAGAAAATAATTCACACTCGCATTTACATTGTGTGAGTGGGAAATGCAAATAAGTCATGTAAAGGAACAACTATACCAACAGTGACATTTGCTTTATAGTTTGCAGTGAAAGATAGCGTTTTGCAGTCCTGTATTGCACAAAACCAGTCAATAAACACCCACCAACAGCCGGAGGTACTTCTATAGACTATGGTGCAAATTTTTACTTTAAATGCAAAAATGGAGGAAAAAAATCATCAGCAGCAGATTGTGATTAAATATATGGGCTGTGGAGGTAATGGGTCTGTGCAAAAACTGCGGAGGTAGTCTTTTTGTGCAAGTGGATGGATTACAACCCAGGGACAAAGGCGAGACGTGGAAGGTAATGGACAGAGTTACACGTCCTAACGTTTGAATCTGTTTCTGAGTCTTGCGGAGTGGGCTCAGGGGCTGTGGTACCTTGTCGATGAAAAGAGAAGACTGATGTGGTAATGTGAGGCGTGGGGTGCTGATAGGTCTCACACGGAATGCTGATGGGTTTGTTCGTGTTGAAAATGTCAAGGAGGGTAGAAGAGCACTGGCGATCGTGGCCCTTTGAAATCACCGTGCATTGCGGAGTCTTTCAGCGTTACGCAGTGCAGCTTCCGTACAACAGAGCGAAGCAGGCAGGAATTAAACTCTCAATGGTGCCCAGGTGAAAGGAGGCAGTTATTCCTGGTCTGCACGAGTTCCAGTCCTGAAAATACTCTGCTGGATCCAACTCTGAAACTATATGTAATCTATTAGCTCCTATAGAAGAGGTAATGTCACTGGTGGAGTCACTTGGGAGCAGACACGGTTGGCTGTGCGTGCATTTAAAAATATAACAATAAAAATGAATTACCGGTACTCAAAGTGCTGACCTTTGCAAAGATATTTACGTTAAATAATAACTTAGAGACAGAGCATATTGTACTTGCATGTTTCTTTTTGAGCTTGACAAAAGTCCACTTGTAAATAGACATATTAGTTTACAAATAGTAACTACAGTAGGAACACCTCAGCATCAATGTAGAGAAACAAATCGGTCTTTAATAAACGGTTTCGACATATGAGCACATTCATTCGTTGGTCATTAAACAACCATATTAATATTAATATAATATTCAATGCATTCAAGATTACTTGTGTTTGAAACCAAACACAGGTTAATATTAGCCATTAAAAATATGCAACACTATAAACACAAATGACTTTCTTCTGAACATGCATTTGGACTGGTTTTATGGGTCAATCCACTACGATATCAGCTGGTGTCCAGGCAGACTGTGGTTACAGTGTGGCTGTAAACACAGGATTCTGCACTTACTCTTATTTTTTGTTAATCATGATTATGGAACTGTAAAATGCGAAGTCTTGCAAGCATCTTGTTCGGTTTAGTTTAGGTGCACCGGATTATTAGGTGCAAGATCGATGAACGGGTCTATTTTCGTACATTGTCAGACATAAGGCGCACTGGATTATAAGGGACATTATCTTTGTGAAGCATTTTAGAGTATGTCAAATTGTTCATTCTAATTGTACCTGATGTTTATTTAATACATTTTGGACCATTATGCTAGGTTCAGACTGCAGGTGGGAGTGGGAGTGGTGGGGGCAGAGAAGGGGGAGCTTCAAGCGAAGAAGAGAAGGGGTTTCTCCGACAGTCCCCAAAAAAAAAAACGGACTGTACATCGCTAGTCAATCTAGTGACCGGTGGTTGTGTTATTACTTCCGCCGCAAAATACGATCTTGGTTGATAGGGCAACCGCTGTAGACAAGTCAACACACACTTGATATGCTAATTTTGTCACTCACCATTAACCAAACGCGCCCCTTTGCTTGATCTTGGCAGCTATTGAAGCTGGCTGTCTTGTTTATCGCTCGGTCCCGAAGACTGCATTCATATTGCCCTACAAACATTGGAAACATGCTCCTAGAAACACTCAGGTCGTGTTCGATCTGACTGCCTCATTAGGCTAGTAGTTCTATAAGTAGAAGTAGTGTGACGAAAACATGTATGCCTGCTAGCATTTAAATGTGTGAAAGTAAATAGGAAGGAATTTGAATTCAAGACGATGAACACAAAAGCAGACATCCATACATGAAATACACCAGATCACAAGACGCACTGTCGATTTTTGAGAATACAGTATTAAAGAATTTGAAATGCGTTTTATGGTCCGGAGAATTTGGCATCTTCATATTAATTAAAAAAAAACATGCTCGTATGCTCCAGCCTCAACGGCCGCATTGCATCACATGACGGGTTCTGCTGCGCGGCGTGTCTGTGACACGTCTGCGACACATCCCGTGCACATGTCAGAAAATTTCGCTGCACGTAGACTGAAGCGCACATTCTCTCTTGCGATTTGTCCGTTTAGTTGTGACTAAACAACTGTTGCGATGACGTCCTGAGCTTTCCCTGGCTAAGTTCCACAATACACAAGGCTTCTTTAAGGGTAATTTATTGATCACCACGGAAGAGAGGATCCGCACCACGTAGCTCGTTGCTGCTGCTGGGAAGCAAGCTCGTTTGGCGGGGGCATGGGTGTTATGTGCGTGCGTGCCTGCCTGCGTGCATGCGTGCGTAGAAGCCTTGCCGCAGTGACGTCCGCGAACGCATGACTATAAAGAAGCCCCAAGTGTGGTCAATATGTCTGCCTGTGAGTCCTGAGGGCCTTCCTGTGTGGAGTTTGCATGTTTTCCCCATGATTGCGTGGCCTCCTCTCACATTCCCCAAAATGCATGTAAGATAAAATGAATCAAAATTGTCCATGGGTGTGAATGTAATTTTCGTAGACAGTTCACATGCGTAAAAACTGGTGCATCTCAATTAAACTGATTAAAACACATTTTAGGGTATTCCTTGGAGTCTGTTCTCAGTCTCTTACTCGTCGTCTTCCCCACTTTTGAAGCCAAGTGTGCTTACTCTAAGCTTCATTTGTCACACTCATTTGGAAGTTTATGAAACTGACACATGGAACAAAAGCTAACCAAACATAATATATTTCAACACCCGCATTTATAACCATATCATTTCATTGAACTAATGTCCACTTTTTTAATGCTAACATGTGATAAAAAACAGATGGTCAAGTGGAAATTTGCATTGATGTTACAGTAACTACAACCCTTCAAAGAACTATCACTTAAACACACGCTAAGCAACACATAGCACACATCACTCACAAGCATACATCCTTTGCTCTTGGGGAACAAGGCCTATTACTGGAGTTTAGTTGGGGACCTTCTCTGCCTCTTCTTCCTCTTGCCCTTCTTCTATTGTGCTGCATGCCTACCAGTCAAACTCAGCGCTGCCGTCATGTTGCATGTAATTACACGCAATTGTGCATTGTTAAATTTGCACTTGCCTTTATACTGTCAAAATCTATACAAATTGACCATTTAAGAATCTGTCATATAACGGGAGTGCAAACAATCAGAAGTAATATAGTGAGGGTTCAACTTGCATACACGTATATTGAATAATAGTCTGTGTAGGTGAAGCCATCAACTTGAATATAAGTGTAGTCGTGTTGCTGTTAAAGATTTTAAGTCCTTGTTGCAGAACTGCTGTTATTTTACAGTGAACAACTCAATTCTCTGGGGTGAATCATCAAATTTACTGAGGCAGTTAAGCTTTTGAGGTTTTGAATGTATTTCTTCTTGTTTATGTTGGCAGTTACTCTAATTATCTCTCAACACTGCACTTATTGTCTCATAGGTGCTGCTCCAAGCATTTGGTGGCACAGAAAGCAAAAATGAATGGTCCGGGATTTGACCCTGGACCATCAGATGCTTATAGATGAAAGCAAAAGATTTTCCTTCAATATTTAATCGTGGATATATTTTGTCAGGGTGAGCACATACTTTGTAAAAATGAGAACATCTGGATTTTTTTTTTACTGAATTTAAACCTCAGGTCCAAGTTCCCAATTTTCAATTTAATGTCTATGTCATATATTTAGTTGGGTGACCGGTGCTTACAACAGTAAGCGACAGTAAGCCCCAGCCCCAAAATGGAATAATTTCAAGTTAAATTTCACAAGTAAATGTTAACTATAATACTTCATAAACTATAACTCTTCATACTTTGTGTAATGTGTGTACACAGACCTTTATATAATACTGTACATCTTTATTTATATAGCGCTTTTACAACCGCTGCCATTATTCCAAAGCGCTTTACAAAAGATTAAACATAAAATAACAATCATACAACAGATCACGCGGCCCGGTGGTCCAGTGGTTAGCGTGTCGACCTCACAGTGCAGCTCTGGCCTCCCTGCGTGAAGTTTGCATGTTCTCCCTGGGCCTGCGTGGGTTTTCTCCGGGTACTTCGGTTTCCTCCGACATTCCAAAAACATGGATGGCAGGCTGATTGAACACTCTAAATTGTCCACAGGTGTGAGTGTGAGCGTGGATGGTTGTTCGTCTCTGTGTGCCTTGCGATTGGCTGGCAACCGGCTCCGGCACCCCCCGCGACCCTTGTGAGGATGAAGCGGCTCAGAAAAATAGATAAATAAAAATCCCAGGCCAGGGTGTGCTGGGAGGCGTTTGGGGTTACGACTGTCCCGGAAATGGAACAGCCGTTCTCGAATCTCCAGAAATTCCCCATGGCTACCACACACGCCCCGGGTGCAAAGCACGACACGAATTTAAACGAGCCATGCTGGTCAATACAATACAATACATGGTGATGGGTGAATCTTGATAAATAGTGAAGGGGGAAAAAAAATCAAGAAAGAAACATTTTATCAGAGAGCTAAATCAAACTCTTTATCAACAAGGTAGGGAATATTGTTTCCTGGCTTTGGCACAAAAAAATTAAGTGGTCAGATTTGAAAGAAGCTAACACGCACACACACACACACACACACACAAAAGAATTGCAGCCCATCGACAGAGTGTTGCTGCTATAACGGGGGGTAGGTGAACCCCGTCTGCTTACACAGAGGAACACATGAATAATGTCTACTCCCAGGAAGGCAAATGTGGTTGGCATATTGTCACTGATGGCGTCATCAACATAGCTGAGAGTCATGCAGATCCACTCGGAATTGCACTGTTTCAGTCTTTTATTGAAAACAAAATACAACACAATAGGTGGAGAGGTGGTGGGTCAGAGTCCTCCAAACATGGGGCGTGTGGTGATGCAAGGAGAGAGAGCAATGCTAGCCCTGAGTGCCTCACTGTACAAAACGCAACACGCCACTGTGATTTTGCAATCCAAAGTCTTTATTCATCCCCAAGGTGCAATTCAAAAGGTAAGAGCAGCATCATTAAAAAAAATAACTGCCAAACGCTTCACATAAAATTGGACACAAAGTGCAAAACCTGTATTTTATCGATGATTAATGGTTGATATTAAAGACGTGTGACTGGGCGCGTGAAAAGCATGAGTATACAATCTGGTGTCAATTTACCACCTACTACGTCACTAAATCTCCTAAAAGTGCATACACGTCGGTCAGATTTCTCATACAGGCGAACACTTTTTCCCGTCATGTATATTTTGAAAGATCATATACGTGTGTAGGAATTTGCAAACGTGTGTGTGCCTTTTAGTTCTGACTTTTTCTGACAGCACAAAAGTGGTCAGGAAAACGAGAACAACATTTCCACCTTTGTGGAGCAGGCTCAGATCCTAAGCAAAGAGTACCCTGGTTGGTTGCAAGTCCTTTTGTTTCGAGTTAGGGAGTATTCCAGACTTACAGTGTGAACAAAAGTGTTGCTTCAGTGAGGTGGCATTCGTTTTATTTTGGGTGGTTGTTAGTGTCATATAATAGGTCATTATTATATGTGTTTAGTGCTTTATGAGAGTTTGCACTGTTTACATCATGCTCGAGTTGATTGACAGGTACCGCCTATAAGGGGGAGTTTTCTAGGAAGTAATCGAGTTAGCCCACCGCATGTTGTACTGCTCTTCCACGTTATTAAAAAGACACATAAAACCCAAACCCTGCCTGCCAACAATCATTACAGTTAGTTTCGGTTTTGTTTAATTTGCTTGATAGCACTCAGCCAACATATGAGCAGCTTTTTGTAAACAAAAGACTTTGACTTGAATCCACTGTGACTGATGTTGTGCATATGAGTCCATCTGGTGTTTGACAACAATGAGCACTGACTGAAGATGAAGCCTCCACATTAGCTTCTTGTGCTAGCCTCTTTCAAGGTACTATAGCTGTAGACTGATTAGTTGCCATATAAACGGCATTTATGAAGAGGTTGTGTTTTATGTTCATTATGTTTGAATGTTTTACATGAAATTTGCAGAATGTGTGGACGGTGACCCCAAGTGGACAGAAATGACACCTGCGCCTCACATGCATATACTGATTGTGACGTTGTAGTGTATGCATAAAGTTTTACAATATAGATAAATAATTCAACAAATACTTGGTCCCTACTTTGTGGTTTTCGTTGATTGCTGGAAGATCACCCCCGTGATACATCAGCAGTTACGCTATTTGGGTGATGGTTAGTGTTAAAAAATGAGTACACTCTTCATGAGTTAAGTTGGAAAAATAAAAGAATTGTGTTTTAATGTTCAGTTTTGGACCCGATGACAATATGAAAAGTAGGGTCAGGCATTATTTGAGTTTGGACGATTCCCGTTCAGATTCTGGTTCGTTGATTCGATTCTGGTTTGCTCTGATTTTCGATTCCAATTCTTCCAAAAAAAAAACAAAGGTGGGACCAGTTATTTTTCGATAAACTCATATAAACTTCTCTGTTCTTTAATTTCATGAACGTTTTACTGTTTGTGAACTTTACTATGAGTCACTCGAAGGGCCATTTTAATGATGATATTTTAAATTTTTACGAGAGCTTTATTATGGAGAACCTCAAGGAAAGACAGTAATGCAGCAGTTACTTAATACATGCTCCTAAACACCCATTGATGGCTAGTGTTGTTTTTCTTTTGAAAGAATATATCCTGGTGTATATGACAAAAAGCTGCATTTGAGGGGCAAGCAAGAAAAATATGGTGTGTCTTATCTAATCAGTCTATATAACTCTATATCATGATGTAAGTCTATATAGGTATAGGCCGTATATGCTATTACGTAAATATTAGCTCGGAATTTGCATTTGTGTGTTGACTCATGTTTGTAGTGCCACTTTAAATTGTTGGCTCAATGTTGGTATTAGACGTATTCAAACAATCCTGACTTCAGGTCAGGATCTACACCAGTTCTAGTTCAGCTGCCAGGGGCGCCACAGCTGGCAAGATCCACAGGAAGGACTTGGGGCACATTCAGAGTCAGCCATCGGAAAGTCTGATGGCCAGCCAGGAAAAGCCCCGGCCAAGCTTCTGTGCGCCCACTGTGTGGCTGCGGTGGCGGGGAAGGGCTGCGCGCTGTCCACACACATTTCCCATTGGTCATGTTTGTGTTTGCCGGCTTCTGCTGCGCGGTAAAATAGGCACCGATATTTTCAAATCTGAACAATTCGGGGAGGACCAGAATGTTAGTTCTAGGTTCACTCGATTGTCGACACCAAACCCTCATGAAAGGGGAATATTGTTTATACATTAAATAACGTTTTTTATGTTGATGAAAGGTTAGGCTCAACCATATGCAAAACAAAACCCAATGGGCTTTAACCATTGTCACAGAACAGACTGTGGCCGTACCTGAAGGTACGACTGAATATTCATCATCATTGCAGGTCTGTCGGCTGCAAAATGCCAAGTGTAAAAGACTGAAGCACGTGCGCTATGGTGACAAATTTTGTCAGTATTCTTTCACCTTACTCTACACAGCAAAGCCCTAGAGAGCAGCCTATTCCATTCAGTCAATTTGCAGACGAGAATAGCTTGACAAGAATAGCTGTGACTGAGCACGGGCGAGCCCTCGGCAGTTTGCATGGAGGGCACTCTGCCAAGACCGGCCATTGAAGCTTCATGTGGATTGTGTCATTTTCCATGTGACACTCTTGAATGACTCTATCTCAGCCTTCGGGAGGCAGCGCATAAGAGACAATGCAACTGATATCTCCAATGCACTGCCTCGTGAATATACAAATACGATTCATAAATGAATGTTGATATCGAAGCACGTTTATTGTGTTAGTAGGAGTAAGGGTAGCAGTAGTCGCAGCATTTTAAGGAAAGGAACGGTATTTGCTCACTTCAACACGCTCGATCTCTGGTAAGGGAAATAATCTTTTCTACTTTACATGTAGATACGACTCTGAATAAATAGATTTAAGAATTGATTAAATAACATAATGCAGAAATGCAGTGCCCACCAGATGTGTCAATATTGTGTACCTGGACCACTGTATTTTACCCTATACAAAACTGCAACATCGTATTCCAAATGACCATTCCAAAGTACATACTGCATAGCATTGTGATAGAGCCCGAATTGAAATATGAATCATTACAACCATAATTCCAAACACCATTCTGTTGCTGTCTAATGTTGTTGTTTTGGGTTTTTTTGTCAAACGTTACATTCAATTCATAATCTGGCATTTTGTGTGATTAAAAGATATGGAAGTAAATGTATTTGAAGCATGCAAATATGAGCCAGAATGAAAACCCAATGGTGAGGTAAAAATAAACAAATACATGGATAACTTTTAAAATAATACGCAGCTTCTAAACATGAATGAAGCATATGACATAACACAGATAGATCTGCGACCATTGGTCCAATGCAAATAATTCTTATTTTAGATTTCACGCTGTATAGTAGATATATCATTCAGATTTTCATAACGACATCTCAGTCAACGCAGATTGACAATTTAAATTCCAAAAGTCAAAGGAGCCATCTGGTTAACGCTTGCAGACGGGCAGCTCATGAGGGCTCGTGTACTCTGACAGGCCTGGCACAGCGACCCAAATTTAGGATCCCACCCATTTTGATGAACATAGCAAGAAGGGAATGCATTTGATTATTTTCCATCATCCTCAAAGTGAGTCATTGCCGTGAGACCGTAAATCCCTGTTTGTGCAACCGTTCACCAAGACTTTCTCCGCTGCCGCGATGCCTTGTATACACTTAGACTCTTAGAGGTGGGCTTAACAAGTGACACGAATACTAAGTGTGCCCTCAGCTTCAGCCATGCGGGCATCCAGTTTTAATCTCTCTGCAGAGAGCAGACCAACATGTGTGGAAGTCCCTGGACAACGATTTAGCCCATGTAATTATCATAATGGAGGCAACATAAGGTAATGTCTGATTAGGAATTCAATTATCACTTGACGGGTGTCACTAAACCATTCAATTACTTTCCCTCTTTCTCCGTATTGGTGAAAGAGACCAAACCTCCCCCACAAATGTTGGTGCATTATGTACTTCTGTAATCGAGAGAAAATACCACATTGAAAAAAGGTCAATAGAATCGAACTGGAGGATAACAGGTTAGTAAAATGCAGTATAAATTAAGAAAACAGCAAAAACTGAAACCACAGTAATACATCAAGCGCTAAAATAACATGTATGAAACAAACTGCTCATTATTATCTTTTTACAAACCACTTTTTCAATCCATAATTTATGATGAATGGGCCTAAAATGTGCATGTTTCGCTGGATTCTGTACTCATGAAACATTAACAGAAATAAATAAGTGTGTTCTATAATTAGCAAATAACCCACATTTTTGTAGGTCACGATTAAGCTTGCACTCAGTGTCATGAAGAATAAAAAGTCAAATACACCTATCCGTGTGTGCGCTAGGCATTACTGTGCCTAAACAGAGTCAAACTATTTCAGTTAATCTGTTAAGAAAATATCACTCAAAGCACTTTCTAATATTGTATTGTGCCTGGTAGCATTTATTTTCTCATAGCTATCGAATATATATATATAAGGCGGCCCGGTAGTCCAGTGGTTAGCACGTCGGCTTCACAGTGCAGAGGTACCGGGTTCGATTCCAGCTCCGGCCTCCCTGTGTGGAGTTTGCATGTTCTCCTCGGGCCTGCGTGGGTTTTCTCCGGGTGCTCCGGTTTCCTCCCACATTCCAAAAACATGCATGGCAGGCTCGTTGGGCACTCTAAATTGTCCCTAGGTGTGAGTGTGAGCGTGGATGGTTGTTCGTCTCTGTGTGCCCTGCGATTGGCTGGCAACCAATTCAGGGTGTCCCCTGCCTACTGCCCGAAGACTGCTGGGATAGGCTCCAGCACCCCCCGCGACCCTAGTGAGGATGAAGCGGTTCGGAAAATGGATGGATGGATGGATGGATGGATATAAATATATATATATATATATATATATATATATATATATATATATATATATATATATTCGATATATATATGAGAGAGAGAGAGAGAGAGCGAGAAGGGGGGGCGGTCCCTGTAGCACTTGTCAGGTTGATCATAATATCAGATGGCAGTTTGATAGCTCCGTTTAGTGACTGTTTGTAGTTTAATATCCTGTCATTACATGGATACATAGAATGACACGTATCACATGGATGGGAATTGAGACTAGTCTTTTAGAATTGCGATCATTTTCATTTGAACACGATCCCTCCCTCTGGGATGGCAGACGTTAAACTCAAGTCAGAAAGGTCAACTGTAACACCTTATTGTGTATGGTTCACCATGAATAAAAACATCTGTCCTCTTTTCCACCTCGGCAAACAAGCTTGTTCATGAACTGTCATTTATCAGAACAACTGGAACATTCTAAGGCATGAATTAGTCGAGGCATTTTCCCCCCAGCCTCCTGAGACCGTGCACATGATAAACGGTTTGGATTGCGTGACGTTGGCCTACTCTCAGTGTAAAGTATGCCTTTGTTTCACTGGAAGCTACAAACTTAAACATTTTGTGCATTTGAAGTCATCTGGCATACATCCTGCTGACACGTTAAAGCTAAGGCTCAGAGTCCAAAGCATCTTGCACAAAAATATCAAAAGTGTTTCAGTGTAACACCTTGAATAATGTGTCAACTGTGTGCAAAAAAAGAAGAAAGAATAATACATCATTATAACTCCGAGTCAAAAAACTTGAGAGGGCTCATTTTACATGTTATAGCATATATACTGTTTGGACCGGCACTGTGATGAGGTGCATTTACATATATTTACGCATGCATGACATTTTGAAGAGTCACAAAACCATTTGGCTCAACCCGGATCAGAGGTTTAGGGGTGCTACATTGAGGTCAATGGGTGCTACAAAGACCAGGGAACGAGCAGCTGTATGTGGTGGTTGGGATGATGGGGGTGTGAGGGGTTCATTGGGAGCTGTGCATCGATCAGTGAGTGGTGGAGTGTAGGAGCACTTACCACTCCAAAATTTAAAAAAATATGTGCAGGTAGTCTGCGAGTAAATCAGATCTGATCCACATTATAGAAGTGCCATTGTAAAATATCAACAAATGCTAACCTGAGTTTCTGGGGAGGAGTGTGCACGTTTCTGGAGGAAACCAACCCTTGACACTGAGTCCAAAATTTGATACCCCATATAATTAACTGAAGAAAAGACAATATCATCTAGTTAATTAATTGTGATGAATATCCTGAAAAGTCTTTGAGAGTTTGTGTGGGAGCGTGGACATTAAAATGGTAAAATAATCATTTGAATACTAATACAGTAGTCCTCTCCCTGTTCTCTGTGTATCATTAACTGATGCCACTTTCACTCTGATGGAATGATGGAAAGGTAACACTGGTGCTCCAAATCGGAGAGGGGTGAGGTCGATCAAACCATTCTTTAAGGGAAGGGGGAGGAGGGTAATATATTTCTGTTTTTAAAATATTACGTTTCAACTTAATACAGGGCAGCCCAGTGGTCGACTGGTTAGCATGTCTGCCTCACAGTGCAGAGGTGCAGGTTTCGATTTTGGCTCCGGTCTGCCGGTGTGGCATTTGCATGTTCTCACCGTGCCTGCCTAGGATTTATCCGGGTACTCCGGTTTCCTCCCACATTCCAAGAGCATGTGTGGTATGTTAATGGTACACTCTAAATTGTCCCTAGGTGTGAGTGTGAGGACGGATGGTTGTTCGTCTATGTATGCCTTGCGGTTGGCTGGCTAACAGTTCACGGTGTTCCTTGCCTACTGCCCAAAGACAGCTGGGATAGGCTCCAGCACACCTTGCCACCCTTGTGAGGATAAGAGGATCAGAAGATGGATGGAACCGAGTACTGTATGCTTTTGCCACCCCTAAAAATGGGCTAGATACACCTCAGTGTTCAACCTTAGTGTGTGAAAATCTTGTAAATATCCATATGGCCTGTGAAGTAAACCATTTGCACACAAACAAGATTCAGACAACACACGCATTGAAGTTTGTGAGTGTAATTAATCCATAATGTGTTAATGAATTTGCTAAATAGCATTCAGCTCAGCAGCAGGTGCCTAAGTGGTGACATGAGAAGAGACTTGTCAGATTTCATATCACTGAGGTGATTTCACACAGACTTCTGCTACAATTGGCACTCTGACTAATAATAACTTCACTACCTACTGGGTGCAGTTTAAAGGGGTCCTACACTTTATCTTACTAATTTTCCATTGGCCTAGAGGATCCATCCATCCATTTTCTGATCCGCTTTATCCTCACAAGGGTCGTGGTGGGTGCTGGAGCCTATCCCAGCTGTCTTCGGACAGTAGGCGGGGGACACCCTAAAGCGATTGCCAGCCAATCGCAGGGCACACGGAGACGAACATCTCACACCAAGGGACAATTTTGAGTGTTCAATCAGCCTGCCATGCATGTTTTTGGAATGTGGGAGGAAACCAGAGTACCCAGAGAAAACCCACACAGGCACGGACGGAATCGAACCCTGTACCTTTGCACTGTTAGGCCGCATATATATATATATATATGAGAACCGAGACGTTCAAAAACCGAGGTTTGACTGTATATACTCTGCTTTCTTTCAAAATGTTGTTGCTGTAATTTGACTGTATATATATACAGTCAAACCTCGGTTTTTGAACGTCTCGGTTCTCATCCAATTCGGTTTTCGACCAAAAATTTCGATTCTTTTATGCCTCGGATGATGAACAAATTCCGGTTCTCGAACAAACCGAGCGCACTTGAATGCACCATTTGACTCCTCTCGCCTTCCTTACACGAGGAAGTGACGCTTCCTCGGGTAGACGAGGACGTGACGCTTCCTCGTGTTGCTTTCCATTGTGAGCAGACGTGTTCAATAAACATTTTATTTGAAAAAGAACGTGGTTTCGGTTTTCGAACAATTTCGGTTTTAGAACAGCCTTCTGGAACGGATTATGGACGAAAACCGAGGTTTGACTGTGCTTGGTTTCAAGCAAGTTGTAAGTCAAGTCATAAAATCTTGTGCAATCACAACGTAGGTTGGAGTGATGATTATTTTTTTCTGTCACTGATCATCTACAACAAGTTACAAAGTGGTGTCCAATGTAGTTGGACAGTTAGGCGAGCAAATAAAACAGTCTGGAAAACAAATTGACTTGTGGGTTTTCTTCAAATAGACACCAGTCAAACAGAAGTCTTGTGGTCGGTGAGAGAGTGTGAAGGAAAATAGATATGGGAGGATTACGCAGACAGTGATAGGAGGTGACTAGAGACCAATGCAAAAAAAAAAAAAAAAAGCGACGCTTCCTCGGGTAGACGAGGAAGTGACGCTTCCTCGTGTTGCTTTCCATTGTGAGCAGACGTGTTCAATAAACATTTTATTTGAAAAAGAACGTGGTTTCGGTTTTCCAACAATTTCGGTTTTAGAACAGCCTTCTGGAACGGATTATGGACGAAAACCGAGGTTTAACTAAAATATGTATATATATATATATATATATATATATATATAGAGAGAGAGAGAGAGAGAGAGAGAGAGAGAGAGAGAGAGAGAGAGAGAGAGAGAGAGAGAGAGAGAATGGTTGTTTGTGTACCCTGCAATTGGCTGGCAACCAGTTCAAGATGTAGCCGAAGACAGCTTGTGAGGACATAAGGATAAAAAAAAAAAAATGAATGGATGGATGGATACAAAGATTCAATTTTTAAGAGAATTTTGGATTGACTATTTGCTGTCTTGTACAGTAATCTCTTTATGTGCAAAGGCATAACGGCATTTTCCTGTTAAAATCTAAATAGTTGGGAACAGTATGAAAAAAGCAAATATCCAAGTACTCGGTTTAATAGCTGCATGTGAATAAAACGCAATCATCACGTGATGGACTTTTCAAAAACATTGTAGGTCAACTGAACTAGACACATTTTATCGACCAGTGTTTCTTGCTGTGTGTTTGCTATGTCGAAAAGCTGTGTTTAGGTAGTAGTGCAGAGTGTTTGTTATTCCAGGCAGATAAAATGAGCCCTTGCCAGCGGGAGACCTCATTCCATCTCATTCTCTCCCAGAGCCCTGTCCCTCTGCAGCCTCCAATGCTGCAGTAGCATGGCAGCCTGGCTGGGGAGAAAACAAGCCACATGTACCATGCACCTTTGATATTGATTAATCCAGCCACTCAGTCTTATAAGAGAACAGTTCCACCTGAGCTCACCATTTTTCCATGTAGCAAACTTATAAAACTCATGATCATGCATGGCACTTCATCGGAGCTTAGCACTTGGGCCTAGAAACCCATTAGAAATCTGTCTAGCCCCCCTTCAGGCCCACCCCCCAGCACTTTATTTATTCCTCCATTTACTTAAGTTTAGAAACATTTTTCTCATGTTCACAAGTCAGTAGCCCAGGGGTGTCAAACTCCTTTCACATTGTGGGCCACACACGGACTCGGTAGATGTCAAGTGGGCCAAACCATGAACATGATACCATACTGTGCTCGGAATCACCAAAATCTCATCTCTTTCCTTTGTTTTGGTCTCAAGAAGTGTTGATTGCCGCTTTCATATCAATTGCTACGTTGGGTCTATCTCGGTGACAGACTGAGACTGCTGTTTTCTTCCCCAATCAAAACAATGTTGTCTTCTACTGTGATCAAAACAGTGTGCCCCCTAGCGGATAATCCACAAATTGCATTTTATTTAAAATATGTATTTTTTTTTCACTTTTAAATGATCCCGCGGGCCGGGTCGAACCTCCTTGGGGGCCGGTTCCGGCCCGCGGGCCGTATGTTTGATACCCCTGCAGTAGCCATTCTGTTCCAATACAATTAATTCCTGCTTCCGTGTTTGTGCTGCAACTGTGTGCGTTTGTGAGGGCAAAAGAGGCAGGTTGAGTCTTTTAGTTAGTTGCGTATTAGAGGTGCGTTCAGACATAATCTCAGAGCGTGCACCGGTTCACTGAAAACATTCTGAAACTTTGAAAATGTGTCATTCGGCTATTCGGACTGCACCCAAAACAGTGCAAGGCACTTGGCGCTGCGACTGGGAATATGAAGGGCCAGTGCTGGCTGCGTTCCGAAATTAATGAGAGCGGAGCACACTCTACCTCCCCGAACACACCCACTCTCGGAGTCGTGCATGGGTATCAGGGTAAATTTACAAATGTTAGTTAGCTTGAAGTCCATCTTAGCAAGGATTTCTTTGTTTGCTTTATATATATATATATATATATATATATATATATATATATATATATATATATATATATATGCATTTGCATATACTGTATGCTTATATCTGATATTTTATATATTATATTTCATTTTGAAATTTATTTTTGTGCATGCAAATATTTCGTTTCTCTGCTTTCTTTCAAAATGTTGCTGCTGTAAATTGTGAATTTCTCAATTGTGAGACAAAGTCTCTCTCTCTCTCTCACATAAATGCATTCATATATGCCTCTCTCTCTCTCTCTCTCTGCGCCTGTGAGTTGATGCTAAAAGAAGATGATTAACAGACAAGTTGGGATGTCAGGCTGGAAAGACACTAAAATCGGAAACGTGAATTCTAAAAAAAATGTTAACCTACTTTGCTCTATCTGCTCAGCATATTGCACGAGAGATGTTTGGTATGCTATGTTGTGTGTTGATACACGCATAGGTTGCTTGCAAGGCACTACACAATAAGGGGTGCTATCACATCAATCATGCTGTATGTACTCAGCGCCTTTGTACGTTGTATTTGTTATTTGAATGGCTTGGTCTATTTTTGGTGCTCTGCAAGCAGGCAAGCAAATTCCTAAACACTCATACCCTAAATGGATAGTAAGCGTCTGGATAATAAGCTCTCACTTTTTGTTTGTTTGTTTATTTTTTGTTCTTTTTTGACAACATTGTACAGGCTGATATTCTATCCATCCATTTTCTAATCCACTCGTCCTCACAAAGGTCGCGGGGCATGCTGGAGCCTATCCCAGCCATCTTTGGGCAAACCAGAGTACCCAGAGAAAACCCACGCAGGCAAGGGGAGAACATGCAAAATCCACACAGGAAGTCCAGAGTCGGAATTGAAACCTGCATCTCTGCACTGTGAGGCGTACGTGTTAAGCATTCGACCACCGGGCCGCCCAGCCTGATATTATTCATTTAATTATTGTGGGTTATTCTGTGTTCAAAATGAAGTCTTACAAATATTCTCATTTGTAAGTGATGGATAGGGTTTGGGCACGATGAGCACAGACTTCTTCTTACTCCTTTGTAAACAGTGTTTTGTATATTGATTTTTCTTGCCTTTTTCATTCTTCTTATTTTTATAGTGACAATCATGTTCAAATGATTATTAATTCATTCATTCTTGCAGAGTAAAGTTACTGTTTTCAACGTCACAACGGTTCCTGTTTCTTCACTCAAAATTCACTATTTGGTTGTTGGTGCTTTGATGAATTGGACTCTAATTAAATGTAAATGGGTCATTGCTCCTGTCATGCCAAATGCCAGACAAATGCCAGGTAGGGAACAGTTCTCATCACATTGCATGAGAAATGTTTCCGTTTCTAACATAAATTAAAGGATTGAAGTTCATTTCTATGCAACAATTAAACACCATGGTGTGTGTGTTAGTTTTCCCCAGTTTGATTAAAATAAATGTTTATATTAAAAGTCAGAGACAGAACACCTATCATAAAATGCAGTGTGATTGCAAACCTGAAATTAAGTGTTGTTAGTCTTGCATTATAAAATAATGCAACTCATTTATAGGATCTTTGACACTTATCCAAAGCAGTGGTATCCAGTGAACTGTTATCATAATTTGCATTTTTCATGCTATCATTCTTTGACAATTGTCCGGATGTATCTGGATAGGACTCAATGGAGAAAATGCATTGCCGTTATGTACAGATGAGAACACAAGCATGCTCGTGAGTGCAAAACAGTTAATGTGCTACTTCAACAGAGAAAAAAGTGGTCTTGTGATGTGTGTACAGCTTATTTACCACCATAGAAATATTTACACTATAAAGTGCGTTCATCTTATGAGGGGCAATGGGGGGTCTCTGTGCCTTGTCTGCCCACAGTACTTCACAGGAGTGTGAGGCCACATTAGAGTGCAACAACAACTTCAACAATCTTCCAAATGCCGATCCGAGCTTCTCACCAAATTCTGTTTCTTTTTGTGTTGCAGAAAACGTAACCAGCAGATGAACTATGAATGCTGAACAAAATGATCTCCTCCTTCCAGCGCCAGACAATGAGAAGTCGTAGGCTAAAGGGGGCGCTGTCCAACCCCCTCTTTGTGCTACTCCTGGCCCTTCAGATCTTGGTGGTGGCCGGGCTAGTTCGTGCACAGACCTGTCCTTCTGTCTGCTCGTGCAGTAACCAGTTCAGCAAAGTTATATGCACCCGCCGTAGTCTACGGGACGTGCCAGATGGTATCTCGACCAACACCCGTTACTTAAACCTCCAGGACAACCTCATACAGGTTATCAAGGTGGACAGTTTCAAACATCTGCGCCACCTGGAGATTCTGCAGCTGAGCAAGAATCACATCCGCAGCATTGAAATCGGCGCCTTTAATGGACTGGCAAGCCTGAACACCTTGGAGCTCTTTGATAATCGACTCACGACAATCCCCAATGGAGCATTTGAGTATTTGTCCAAGCTAAAGGAACTGTGGCTTCGGAACAACCCCATTGAAAGTATACCATCCTATGCCTTCAACCGAGTCCCCTCCCTTCGAAGGTTGGACTTAGGTGAGCTCAAACGTCTCTCCTACATTTCAGATGGAGCCTTCAAGAACTTGAGCAATTTGCGCTATTTGAATTTGGGAATGTGCAACCTGAAGGAGATCCCGAACATCTTACCGCTGGTAAGGCTGGAAGAACTGGAAATGTCTGGAAATCAGCTGACCATCGTCAAGCCCAGCTCATTTACAGGATTGGTCAACCTCCAGAAGCTGTGGATGATGCATGCCCAGATCCAAACGATTGAGAGGAATTCCTTTGACGACTTGCAGTCGTTAGTGGAGCTCAACCTCGCTCACAACAACCTTACCTTCCTTCCACATGACCTCTTCACACCCCTGCATCGTATGGAACGGGTCCACCTTCATCACAACCCTTGGAATTGCAACTGCGATATCCTGTGGCTCAGTTGGTGGCTAAAGGAGTCCGTACCCGCCAATACAAGTTGCTGCGCCCGTTGCCATACCCCTACGCTCTTTAAAGGTCGCTACATTGGAGAATTGGATCATAGCTACTTTCAGTGTGATGTTCCCGTCATCGTAGAGCCACCCTCCGATTTAAATGTGACAGAGGGCATGGGGGCAGAGCTCAAATGTCGTACGAGCTCCTTGACATCCATCAGCTGGCTCACGCCCAACGGCTCCCTGGTGACACACGGGGCTTATAAAGTGCGACTGTCTGTGCTCAACGACGGCACGCTTAAACTTTACCAGCGTCACCATGCAAGACACCGGCACGTACACCTGTATGGTCAGCAACACGGCGGGCAACATCTCCGCCTCGGCCGTGCTCAACGTCACTTCTGTGGAAAACAGCGGGGTGACCTATTTCACGACAGTCACAGTGGAGACCATTGAGACCCCAGGTGACGATGGCCACACTCCGCTGCCCCCATTTGGTTGGGTGTCCTCCTCGACCACAAAAACCACCCCGGTTCCAACGAGGACCACGGAGAGGACTTACACCATTCCGGTTCTCGATTTGGATGGAGAGGGAGCCCTCAACGGCCTGGATGAGGTGATGAAAACAACCAAGATCATCATTGGCTGCTTTGTGGCCATCACACTTATGGCTGCCGTGCTCCTCGTTATTTTCTACAAAATGAGGAAGCAGCATAACCAACAGGATCCCGATGGCCCAGCCTCCTCTATGGAAGTCATTACCGTTGAAGAAGAGCTTGCAGGTGTCGCTGCTATTGACAGACACCTATCGCTGCCCCCGCTGGAGCACTACAACCACTACAACACCTACAAGAGCACTTATCATCACCCCTCCATGCTCAGTACCATGCACAGCTCTACCACACAGGAACATTTATTGATTCAAGCCTGTTCAAAAGACAACGTACAAGAGACCCAAATCTGATCCTGCATTTCACATACTGTGAAACGTGGAACGTGAGCAGTTTTAGGAAAACAAAGAAAACGAAAAAATACACTGCAATATGACATTAACACAGCAATGACAGTGATAAATCAACATTTGACAAAGGGACCACCATTGATACTTTATTAAGTGTCTTTACAAAAACAAAGATTATTTATTTAAAAACGATGTCTGGTGACTAAAGACAAAAACTAATTGTGATAGCTTTCTAGCTTGTTATCCTTTCTCGTTTATCGCTCTCGCTCCATCTCGCTGTAATATGGCACGAGGAGAAAGAATGGTTTGCCAAATGTGAATATGGAATGTAGGTCTTAAAATTAACCGAATACGAGGTCATTTCATTTTGGCATTTGCTCGCAGCTGTTATGTTTTTGTGTGGGTCACCGTTTCAGTGTTTACAAGCATTCATTTGCTTGTTGTTCAGCGTACGCTGGCCACATTGAGGCAGCCGTCTGTACGATTCCCACCACGAGACGAGTTAATTTTCATAATCATGCTGTTCTCACCACCATTCAGGAGACTCTTTTGATGGAAAAGCTTGTGATGATATCACAGGGAAGCCTGTGTGTCTGAAGACGAAAGCAGCCAAATTAGTGTAGGCGTTTTCCCCGCGGCGCCTAATAGCAGCCATATAGATCATCTCATTGTAATAAAAGGAGTAGCACCTCCATTGACTTATTACTTATACTTCAATTCTTAATTAGGTTCTCCCGTTCGTTTTCTCCCGTTTATCAATCCGCCCCCATAATCCCTCCCCTTCTCGTTTACTCCGTGTCCTCATGGTTGTCCTTCTCGGGCTGTCGCCGCTGCTTAATTCAGGGACATTCCCCACCCCTTGCCATGTCTCATTTGTCTCGCGTTAGCCGTCGGCATGTGTCGCACGACGGCAGAATATTGCTTGAGAAAATGAAGGGCAGCATAAGGCAGCAGTCAGTAGTCTCCCTTTTAACCCAGTTATGATGTATGTCCATGCAGTGTCGCGTTACCTCGCCATCACCCTGGGGTCACACAAGCTCATGTGCTGATAGTCCATCTGTTGGTCCAGATAAAGAGGCAAATGAGGCAGCTTTGTAATGTAGTGTGACCCTGTCGGACCAATGCAGACAGGGCTAACAGACTCAGTGAAGCAGCAAGGGACCTGGCACAAAAAAAGGGGAGATGGGTTACGTCTCATTAAACTGCATCAGCACTTCATTTGCAGACCAACAGTGGAAAACTGATAACCAAACAGCATTAGACTTTTTCGCCATTGGTTTGCCGAGCAAAGCAGGGCTTAAGAACTTTGCTGTGGAAGCAAACCCTGCTGCTCTGTGTCATTGTTGTCTGACAAAAAAAAAAATGGATACACTTTGATGCTGCATCATTTATAATCCATCAGAACATTGTCGAGATGCTAATTTTATTCCGTTTTTCTAAAAGGTAAAAGGATGCACACTAGGTCTATCGAGCCGGGATAAACCCCAACGGTCTTCAAACAGAAATCTAGAAGATATGAAGGAAGAGGAATCAAAAATAGATAAGGTATAAGGAGGCAAAACTAGCCATCAGACTGTCACCATGGAAACGGTGACCTTGTGCAAAAACTAAGATGTGGTAGATAATAGATATGCCTTTCACTTGTCTGTGATGGTCGTCTGTTCAACAAGCGTATTTTGATTTCCCAGGGAAGATTACACAGGACCAGCGATTATTTCTAACCATGAAATAACGTAATGGGCATTTAAAGATGGAATAATAGAATTCGAGCAACATATGACATCATCATCGCAGAGCACTCTGCAGCTTCATGTTTTTAAATGAAATAGAGTGCCGCCTGATTTGAAAATGTGGCCGCTTTATATTTACCGCTGCCCTTCCTTTCTTGATTTTAAATTCAGTAAGGGCTGCAACCATATAGCTTATAGGAGGAATATAATAAAAGCCCATCGCTCAAAAACTCATCTGCGTCTAATCAGTTAGTCACACGCATTTTTTTTTTCATTCGTTCTCAGTAACACATTTGATGGAAGCAAAATATACATTAGGAGACCAATGTGTGGGTGCACACTGCAGAAATGGATTACAAATGTCTGCCTTTCTGCTGGCGTTATGAAAGATGAGGGCATCAATAATAACCTGAAATGTGTGAACCATTCTTTCCCTTTTCCAGTTTTCTGTTTTGGTGCTCAGTTTCTTTTCACTGCTGTTGGTGACTTTTTGATTCAATGTTGACGCTGGCTATAATTAAAACAGTTGGGATTTTGTATTCGTATGTATTTGAGAATGAAGGGTTGAGATTTTTTTCTAATTTTTCAGATTTAATGGATTTTTTTTTTTTTTTTCTTTTTGCTGCATTGGTAGTATTATTATGTACGTGAGCAAACTGTCCCGATGTGGAGGCCTGTTTTGGGACAAAACTAAGACTGCTGTGTCTGAGTGTTGGACATGAAATACCAGCAGCGTGAGCTTGATTTTTGTGCAAAACCCGAGCCAAGGTGATACAATTCGTCTGAGTTATTCTGCCAACTGTGTACGTCTGGAGAGGGTTACTGGATGTAGGAATACATTCTCTCTCATTTTTGGAGAGAACAACCGTCAAATGGTTAGGTTTCTACAAAAAAAAACATTAAAAAAAAGAAAAAAGAAGAAATAATATTTTCAAAAAGCTATTGCAAAAAAATATTAAGCTCATAATTTTACATGTGCTTCAATTGTTTGAAAAAAATGTTGAAGAAAAAATAAGGGTGGGGGGTCGTTGAGGGAATGGGAGCAGCAAGAGACTGTGCTTGTAATAAGTTCAGCTAATTTCTCTGCAGATCATGTCCACCTATTGATACCGGAGATTGTAGTTCATACTGTACATGAATATGAATAAATTGCTTTTTTTTTTCCTAACGGCTTTCACGGAGCATATCATCATGATGTTGTCAGTATTTTGTTCTCTCATTTTCCGATGAACACACCGGTATAAATATTCAAGCAAGAAGAAATTGTGCAGACTGCATAATTTATAGAAATACACTTTGAAGAGACATGCTATAGCTTTTACAAATATATCACGATGAGCTTTCTCCGCGAGGCAGAGGCAGTGATATTTCGCTTGTCGCATACTGGTAGACGTTTAATCCTCTAGGAATCTCAACCGTGGAAATGTGATTCTATAGCAAATCACAGCCGGATACAAAACAGAACAAATAAGTTCTTACATTTGCTTTTAATATGCTCCTAAAATTGGTAATAAAACAGAATAAAGCTACACACAAGTGCTTGAATGCACTGGAAGATTGTGAATGTTCTGATTTCCTCCACGGTTAGCAATGCAAACTACAATCAACAAGAATCCACAATACATGCATCAATAAGAGGAATGGAGACCAACAGAAAGAAGCTGGACAGCTAGGTTAGTGCGTACTTATTGATATTGGCAAAATGACTTGCAAATGTTTACATATCAAGATATTGGAAGGTACCTTCTTTTGAAATCACATCTGTTGTTTTACAATCATCACTTATTTTAGACCTCCATGCAATGTCACTCAAGATTTCAATAGTGTATGAATCAATAAAATGGGAGTATAAAAAAAAAAAGATTATATTTTGTTGAACCTGTTGTCATGGGACCTAAATGAGTGCTACCGCTCAGCAGATTCAAATTCAATCAATGAGCAAAATATGCTGCTCAGTTTGGACTGTTGCGCTTTTAAAATAAGCCTTGCTAATGGTATTTAAGCATTCTATCAGATGGCTCTGATGTCATCCCCATGCTGGAACAGTGCCTAGGAGGGGGATAATTATAATTACGCTCATGCGTTTTTGGGAGATTCTCTATTCATTTCTGATATTGGCATTCTTCAGCAGCCACGCACAATTTTCATGGGAACTGTCATTCTTCGTTTCACTCAAATTTTGTATATCATTTGATGCAATTGCAAATATACCGACTGATAGGTCTCAGCCCTCTTAAAGAGTGACCATTCGTTGCTTCTAACAGAATGCTATTTTGTAGTCACTGGAGCGCTACCCCATTTCAAAAAAGGGAAATAAATGCAGCAAAAACAAACAAAAAAGATGAAAAAAATCTGCACTGTTATTCTTGTAAACGTCTCCTTTAAGAAGATCTCTGCTCAGAGGAGGCTCGTTCTAAGAGGAGACTGCCAGGTTGAACGGATCATCGGCAAGCTGTGAAACAGATGGTTTGCCACGTGACAGTTGTCCATAATCAAGGCTTAATAACACCTGTGACACATGAAAGGTGGCTAGAGAGATGAGAACATGCTCATCTTGAAATGTGGAGACTAATTTTAAAATATCAAACCTAAGGTGTTGCGATCAAATTGCGCATTTTCTAAGAAGAGGAAACGGAAGAGTGACACTTGCAATCACAATGACTCAGAAGTGATCTCTTACTGCCTTGAAATACAGTGACGCATCCGCTCCTTTTCTATACCACTTATCCTCATTTGTGGTCGTAGGTGAGTTTGAGACTATTCCAGCTGACTTTGGGTGAGAGGTGCGATGCACTCTGGACTGGTCGCCAGCCAATCACAGGGCACCGATTGGCAATCAAGCAACAAGAGGCGGTTGGCGACTAACCCTGATGATTAAAGGTGGTAGGTAGCAAGGAATGATTGCAGGTCATTTTGTGAATGGGAATGACCGAGAATCAATGCATGAGAGTCAGCTGTGTCAAGCACGACATTATTAAGAGTCCTCTAATTACATTTTTCGTTGGCACATTTAGGAGAGAATTTTTCATTCTGCTTTCATCACACGCATTGCTAATTTCTTCTTGGATGACATGAATAAAGCAGGACTGCATTAGGTCATATCAGAACATTGTTTTTTTTTTTTCAACACAACAAACTCTGTACTAAGCCATCCGCAGTGGCTTAATTACTTGGAGTGAGTGGAGCGCAGTTCTCGCAATTTCACAGTCACCATCTTAATTCTTCATGAATTCTCATCTTCACTTGACCGCATCATGTTTTCAACTGAAGTGGTTAGCAAAAGACGTCGGCTTTAATGTTTTTGACGATTCGAGCGTAGGCCTTAACAGTGCTGGTGGCTCGGTTGCCAAAGGCACAAATGCAATTCCTTCATGTTGGTTGCACTTGATGTAACACTTCTCTCATCCATAAACAATTCCATAAGGGGAAAATGTTTTTATAGCGTGCTTTTAAATGCTCAGTTTTTCAAGACCTTATTGTCACACCAGGTTCTTGATGGATGGCTGCAAACTGTCAGAGGCCAGATTATTTATTTATTTACTTATTCTTAAATTGCAGTAATGAGTACCATGTCAGGAGAAAGAGCACATAACAGCTAACGTAAGCTGTACTAGTGACATGATAATGTACTGTACGGTCAAAAAAAGTGAGTGTTTGGGAATTACTTTGATTTCTGCATAAATTAGTAAGATTTGACTGTGTCAAATGTGGTTGGATCTTCATGTCATTATCTCGTTATCTGTCTGTTTGCTGTGTTACGGTTTTGTTTCCTCAGTAGCTTGGGATGTGTGTGTGTGTGTGTGTGTGTGTGTGTGTGTGTGTGTGTGTGTGTGTGTGTGTGTGTGTGTGTGTGTGTTTTAAGTCTGGGAGCGAGCATGTTCTCGCCGTCATTTTAGCTTCACCAGCTGACCGCTGCGTTTGCCGCCACGGCGATGGCACTTCAGAAAGCGCCTGAATACGGAGGAGATCAGCCGGTATGTCAGCCAGCAACAGAGAAAACGTCTTCTCACCAACATGCTCAAACGCACCCGAAATGTTCCTGTTTTGTTGAAAATTCCATTAAGACTGGCGATCATAAACAAGCAGAGACTCAGTCAGTATAGCAACAAGCACCATGAACAGAAAATAGAGCCGATGCAGCAGGAGGGTCGCCACACATACTGTCTGCGAAATTGTACTCCCCTTATTTGACTGTTGCCAGGATTAATAGGCGGGGAATTCATTTATGTATGTATATATCAAATGCAAAAAGTAAATGAGAATGGCTCATGTTGTTACTGGCTGCTCCTCACTTGCAAGATTAACTTGTCATCCTGTGTCATCGTCACCCGCTTCATCACCAGCCCTGTGGGTGGGGAGGTTGGGGTTTGGCCCTCTTGGAGCCATGCCAGCATTTATGGGTTCAACCGTTTTCAACCAATGACTGCATAAATAACTCCTTTCAAAGATTCTACTTACTCACCCTAATATGTTGACATTATTCACAGTTCATTCTTCTTCATTTCTCTGCCAACACATTCGACTCGTGAGACTGTCTCGCGACGGACAGGCGTGTATCACAAAGCGCAAGAGAGAAATAGAAAAAAGAGAGGGTACAATGGGCTCATGTGAAGTGCAGGTACAACATCAAAAGTCCCGTCTAGAGGCTGAAATTGAGAAGTAGTGGGACTCCGTACTGTTGCCCACTTAACGCACTGATTGTAGGTACTTTTAGAGCTCTTTGGGGCGAGGAAAGTTTCACATCAGGATTTTCTGGGAACACAAAACTCACAACTGGCGTGTGCTTTTCGTCAGCTTTGCTAACACCTCCAATCTCGTCACATTAATTGGAGTCGATGTTGGCTGACACCTGACGCCAATTAGATCTTTGGGTGATCATCAGTCTTGGGATTCCGTTTTTCTTTTTTGCACCTTGTTCTCTGAATGTTAATGTGTCCATTAAAGTCGTGAAAAAATGTAATAATTTTCGTAGTATCACTTTACACACGCTGTCTACAATTGTGACTTACGTAGCTGCAGAACAAATCACATTTTTGGACCAATTTCTACAGAAAATTACATAAATCCAAACTGTACCGGTTTGCAAATTTAGATACCCCATGTACAGGTGAAGATACAAAGTAACCTGTCTAACCGCATTTACATTCAAATGTATTCATCAATTTTCTATGTCACCCACTTTTTTTTCTTCAAGTCTGATCTGCATTAATGTCTCATCTTGCTTATTTGCATTCGTGTAGGACTAAGGAAATCTGAAAGAAAAATCATTTGACTAAAAATTACAGGACTTGGACTCTAAAATTATGTTGACAGAATAGTTTTCTTTTTTTCCGTTTTGTGTGCAACAATTTGGTGGCAGCAGTGATGTTTCAAAGATTTTTTTTTTTTTAACCACATGGCATTAAGGCGGCCCGGTAGTCTAGTGGTTAGCACGTCGGCTTCACAGTGCAGAGGTACCGGGTTCGATTCCAGCTACGGCCTCCCTGTGTGGAGTTTGCATGTTCTCCCCGGGTCTGTGTGGGTTTTCTCCGGGTGCTCCGGTTTCCTCCCACGTTCCAAAAACATGCATGGCAGGCTGATTGGACACTCTAAATTGTCCCTAGGTGTGAGTGTGTGTGTGCAGATGGTTGTTCGTCTCTGTGTGCCCTGCGATTGACTGGCAACCAATTCAGGGTGTCCCCTGCCTACTGCCCGAAGACAGCTGGGATAGGGCTCCAGCACCCCCCGCGACCCTAGTGAGGATCAAGCGGTTCGAAAAATGGATGGATGGATGGATGGCATTAAATTATCTTGAGACTTGAGTTTCACTGTCATGTATGAATTTAGTAGCTGTTGTACACTTGTAATGCTAGCTTTGCTTTCTTTTAGGAGTCCTATAAATACATTGTTGTGATTTTTATTTTTTTATCCTTATAATGAAGGTGCTTAAATCTTAAGTGTCACACTTTGCTCTCTATTAAAGAAAATATGATTGTGATGTAATTGAGGGCAGACAAGCCATGCAATACCATTTGATGGAGAAAGTGAGGTGGACCACCTTCTCACATCAGGATTTATTCAATTGTGTGTTTCATTAAAAAGAACAGAAAAACAGCTCCAGAGAATAGATCCACGAATATCAACAGAGCTCCAGAAATTATTATTTCTTCTTAGTTTTTTATTTTGCTTTAAAGTTATATTGCTAAGCAATATAGTACCATATTCCTATGCCTTTAATTCATATTTCTCAAGTTGACATTCTTACACCATTTAAAACTAATTCAGGAATATATACTCAAATCAATGGCTCCCCCTAACTTGAGTCGTTTTTTTTCGCTGAATAGTTATTTTTACTGAGGTTACTATTTGGAGGACTACTTTTGACTTTTATTTGAGTCACATTACTCGCAAGTATCAGTCTTCCAACTTGTGTACAATTTTTGGCCTGCTGAGGACGTGCCTATGCAAGATTTCGAGTCTTGAATTAACTGAGCTCGCATGTGTTTGGAACGTGAGAGGAAGCCAGAGTACCTAAAGAAAACCCACACAAGCACTTGGAGCAAACTCCACACAGGAAGGCCTTGAGCCTCAGAACAGTGAGGTAGACATGCCAACCATTGAATGTGTGTGTGTGTGTGTGTGTGTGTGTGTGTGTGTGTGTGTGTGTGTGTGTGTGTGTGTCAGATTTTATTGGAATTGAAACGCCGAAGCTAAGAGCTCAACACATTCAGTCATAAAACAATCTTTGTCGCTGCTCAGCGCTGCTCTAATGCTCAAGGGCAGAACACTCTTAACTATAAACAGCCAAGTACAAGAGACCAATGTAGAAGTACCATACAGTTACATAATGTATACGCATCGCATGTCTCTTTGACACAATGTCTGCAATATGGACTGAATGGACACAATAGTTCCAAAAAGCCGTTCTTCTCGATGGTGCTTGATAACAAAACGCTGATGTCAGCCAATGCCCTTTAGGCGAGTGGAGGACACCGTTTTACTTCCTTAGTGATGGCCTGTGTGGTCGGTAAACAAGAAACACAAACAGTTCTGATCATGTCAAGTAACATGATGAAAAAATAAAATGTAATATCAACTTGTCAGGTTCATCAATTTGACACTTAGGAATAAAACACAAAGAGGAGACAGGAGACTCAATTCTGGTACCAGGAGGGAACGAGGAGAAGCGTTAGGTTTCAGTTCTCTGCATGTCACCCTGACGATCTCCCCCTTCACCCCCTTCATTTATTGGGAAATCTACTACAACCTAAAGGGTGGGTGGCTGTTGAAGACACACTGAACTTGTTTGACGATGTGTGTGTATGTGAGTGTAAATTACGTACATGTGTGCAATTGTTCCAAAAACATCACATTGCGGCTGGTGTTGATAGCTCCATCCACTGTCCAACCTTGCTCCTGTTTAGTCTTAATACTTATCTCTTCCCAACCATGTCCTCGAAAAGGTGGTTGCGTCCCTAAACTGCCACACAGTGCACTAAGCATTCTTGATTATGAATGTGAGTATATCATGATTAAAAGCATTCTCTCTTTATTAAAAGCATAAGCGTTCTTAATCGCAGGCATAGTAAATTAATGATTGCAGGCATAAGCGTTCTTCTTTGCGAGCATAATCAATCAATCAATATCAATATAACATTAATAATAACATTAATAATAAGCAAATGTATGATAACTAAAAATAATCAACCTATCACAACTCTATGATATAATTTCATCATTTAATGAAACATTATTTCCAGTATTTTTTATTAAAAATGTCGTCAGAGCCTGAGCAGTGACACACATGGTTTGTGCATCGAGCCCCCAGCCAGAGATCCCCCGGTTTGAATCTCAGCCAGGTTTCTTCTTGGTGGGGATTGCATGTTCCCCCGAGGTTTGGATATCGCCGGCTACCTGCCACATACCACAAACATCCATGGAAGATAACTGAAGACTTTTCATTTCCCATCAGTGTGAATGTGAGTGTTAACGGATGACCGCTCAGCTCAAAGTCAGGAAAGATGCGCTCCAGCTCACATGTGGGATGGACAGCCCTCACCCTGTTTTGTAGAACAAAATATGGCAACCCCCAACTTGTGTGAAACATCTGTAAAATTAGAACACAAATCGAGAACAATGTATGTCTAAAGACTTCATAGGATAAATGTTCCATCTACTGTGACTTTGCCAAATGGTGCACGCAAAATGGATGACCTTTTTTCTTTTTCTTTGATAAAGAATCATCAGGAACGCGAAGCCAAATACATTGCATATAAAAAGGAAATTATTCCATGTTGGGAAAGTCTTGTAGGAGTGTAACTCGGCTGCAGCGATAGCCGCTGTGAGCTCCAATGCACCAGGAGTGTCTTTTGCTAAACAGGTGACTACCTGCATTGGCAGCCATGCTTGGCAGCGGCAGCAGTCGCCTCTGCCCTTTTCTTTGCTTTGATGAGCTGGCAGGCAAGGAGCTGCAACACCAGTAACAGTTTAGCCTCTCGGTTGAGCGCCAGTTTAGCAAGCAATGATCACCAGATTACCTTGTTTGTTTATGTCATCATGACAGCAAAGCCTGAATGAATTATCGATCGGCACTACTGCACTTGCATGCATGACGGATGCAAGACCATTCGCACCGTAAAAATGGATCACAGCATCATATGGAAGATTAGAGAGAGAATGGTTGAAACTGTGAACAGCTCCAATCAAATTCTCTTTGCCTTAGGACAAAAAAATAAAAAGTTTCTCTCTACTGGCTCGAAAAGTGGGCTACTTCACTTGATGATGCTTTTGCATGTCAGTCACTCCTGTTCCTTGGGACTACTGAAATGAAGTGAAGGGGATGATACAGTATATAATCCTCATTATATCGATCCAAAATTAAGAGTTGTGACATACTCTCCTGGATTTAATTATAATAAAAAATGCTGTAATAACAATCTGCAGTTGTGTTAAATTGCACACATTATATCCAACATTTTTTTAAATGAGATCATCAAAATGAGATGTTTTTTCATACACAGAAAAGCAACTCAAAGTGGTGTGAAATAAAAAAAACCCAAAATACGTACAACGACCTTTCCCCTCCCTCCTAACATACACAGAATCTGATCCACTGTTGGCATTCCATTATATATTCAGTTCAATTTATGTTGAGATAAATAAATAATTAACATCAAAAAGGGATTGTTATGCTGTTCTTTTTCAAGTGTGAGGATGTCACGGGAGCATTTCTCAGATGCGAATGAGTACTGGATGTGAATGCCTTTTGCAAAACACAGACAGACTGAGGACAAAGAATTTGAGTGTGCCAGTGCCTCACAGAAAGCTCAGATCAGGGGGTTCTG